>OX465088.1:81080976-83480976 GCA_949987675.1 Chymomyza fuscimana
GATGGCGCTACTATTACATTTAAATTTTGCGAATTATTAATAGATGGCGCTGCAAAAGAGTAAGCGAATACACAATAGAAACATAAAGCAGAGCAACTACATACTGTAATTTATGAAACAACTGTAGTCTTCAATTTCGCGCGGTTGAATTTTAAAAATTACCAAAGTGTTATACGAAGTAAAATTTACATTTTCTTGTTGCTTTGTTATTTTAAATAATGAAAGCTCTTAATGTTTAAAGTTTATCAAACGCAAGGGATTTTTACACTTATTTATTCTAACAATAAACAATTCGTGGAATATTTGTGCGCTTTAAGTGATTTTCTTCTCAGTAATTAGATGAATCTAGCATAAATAAAACCGCATTTCTAAGTCCCAAATTTGGGGTATAGAATCGCATTTCAAATTTCAAACAGATAAAAATAGTTTCATATTGTTGAGTGGTAGGTATGCAGCGTGATAAGTTTCTATTCCGTTGGCGCTTCGGTTTCTTTTATTTTGCCAATGCATTTTGCAAATATTTATTTAAAGGCCTACACGCAGAATGCAAAAAAATTTCGCACGGAATGACAAAACCATATAAAAAAAAAAATCCCATTTGGGTTTTTTTCGCATTTTGCGAATAGGCCTTTAAATAAATACATATTTGCAAAATTCAACAAATGGGATATCCCATGTCGGATTTTTTTTTTTATGTGAAGTTTAGTCATTCCGTGCGAAATTTTTTTGCATTCTGCGTATAGGCCTTTAAATAAACATTTTCGAACTGCGTATGGGCCTTAACCAATAATTTGCAACAAGTGCTTTGAACTAGTGCGAGAGTATTATTTATTATAAATTTGACATTGAAGGTGAAGCTATTGAGCCATATTGAAAAACAACGAAAAACATTATTTTTTTTTTATTTTATGCCTCTCATTCAGAATTTTAAATACTTATTGGAGCCAGATCCCGGGCAAAATATATCACTATAGGGCTTGTATATTTTAAGCTCTTATGCAGATGGTTTTATTCTATACCTTTTACACTTCTGTGCCAAAGAAACATTTACGTGTAATTGTTTTCTATACCAATAAATTTATTCATGAGGTTTATTTTCGAAACTCCAGCCTTCGGAGCTTAGTAATATATTATAAATTATCAATTTATTTGACAAAAAAAAAAAACTTGAAACTAGTGCCAGGTGCCGAAGAAATTTGGTTTTCAAATTCTTTACCGTTCACTTTAAACTTATTTGTCTTACTACCGTCTAGTACGGGTAAGTAATGCAGGGCTAGCGATTTCATTAGGCACTAGGTAATGCCAGTACTTACCTTGCTTTTCCTTTGCAATCTTACTAATGAATATCGTATGCGGTAGGCAATCGCCACCACACCGTTTATCAGTAGATAGCGGCATCGTTACTTATGCCAGCGTTTATCAGCAGCCAGCGTATTCGATGCCTACCTGAATTAACTCAAAATTAAAACACATATTGTATATGTATGCATATACTTTTATATATCCTTTTTGTGTGTTATATGAATTCTCATCCCTGACGGTCCTGCTACATTTTCAATTGCATCTGAAATTATAAAAATTGAATTAAAGCGTTGAAAATATGTATTGAGAATTGCAATAAGCTTACCGATTAATGCCTCGTAGAAAATATAAAATGCTTCAAACTTTCATTTGCTTACATGCCATGCAAACTTTACTTTATATTCCTTATTAGGCAAAGGAGGCGAATTATTTTTATTTTCTTTTATATTCGCATTGTGTCTGTTGTTTGTCATATTTCGTTTGTCGATTATTCACCTAGCGCATTACCAGCGGTGTAGTAGATAGCTAAAAGTGACAAACGATGTAAGTAATTACTAGAGGCAATCGACACCAGTCCTACTAGAGGATACTTTCTCTTATAACGTTCCCAGATTTGAAAACTACTTTTTAGATCATAGAGCACAATCATTGCTCTTATTGGAAACTGCACATCTGGCAACGCTGTAAGTAAAAATGAGTAAATTACGCGACATACGCGGCTCACGCGCTGCAGTTTTATTTCTAAATTAATTATTTAACGCGCTCCAACAAGTGCTAAAATGTGTAAAGCCAGTTAGTGGAATTATTATGAACAATTGGAATATGCTAGTAACGTGAAATTGTTTAAATAGTGAATACATATAAAAAAAATTAATAAAGTGCGCATTGAAGTTCATTATAAAAAGTGGGAAAAGGAAGGCTAATTGAAATTGCGAATACTGTGAATGGGTGTGAAAAGGTGCGCATACAGATGCGATTTGTTTTTGTTTTTTTTTGTGAAGTAAGTGTAATAAGTGAAGAGCATAGATTGCTCTCTTTGCTTTCTTTTTGATCCTACTTTTCGGTTTTGTTTTGAATAAGTGTAAACGGCGCGACTAATCTGTGTTTTTGTCGGATTTTGTTTGTAAAGATAAAGCAGTATGTCCTGCCTTAGTGTTGTTTTAATTCGTGAACTTTAGTGTGAGTGTAAGGAGTGCATTATTTTTTTATTATTATTCTTTGTAAGCTGAATAAGCGCGGATATAATCATTGAATACAAAACGAAAGATTTAAGATTTTATGCAGGTAAGTGTGTACATTTTTTTTTGTATTTCCGTATAAATGTATTTTTCAAAAAGTCAATTTATAATATTACATATATACAAAATCTGATTGACGTTCGTAGACCTAAGTGCTCTGTTGTTCGTAGACCCCAACTATTTTCGGAAATAAAGACAAAATTTTATTACCTCCAGTCCAATTCCGATTTTCATATTTTGGCCAAAACCCTGTCATTTCCATAATAATTTTTTGAGAGTCATGAAATTTCGCACACGCGTTCCTAAAGGATTGAATTTTTCTGGGAAGTTTGAGCCTCCTGAGATTTTTTTAAGATATAGATAATCTAGACGAAAATTGGAAAAAATTTAAAAACAAAACAAAAAAATTTTTAGCTTAATTCAAAAAAAAAAGCTGTTAATTGGAATTGGACCATATTTCATACAGAGGTAGATGTGAGCTCCACATGCATTGAAAAAATAGCCTATACACAAAATATTGAATGGCTTTGGAGTTATAGCCCCAAACAGTTTCAGCTTTCCAAGCCAATTACAAAAAGACGACACCACCAATCAATCTGGTTTTTAAAAGTTATAATTTTTTTGGCATGATAATTTCGTCAAAATTAATAATTTTTACATTTTTTTATTTGCATCTTTGTAAGTATGCTATAAAATTTTCAAATTGTACATTTTAGTACAACCTTTGAAAAAATAGTTATTAAAGCATACTTTTAGGAAACTAAGAATTTCAAAAAAATTTTAAAATTCAACTTTTAGATACAAAAATCAATTTCCGTGGATATGTGAAGAAATTTATAAAATTTTTTTCGATCAAGTATCGAGTGGTAGTCGGAGGTACCCTTAAAGCAAATTAGCCAAATGATAAAAAAACCAACAAAATCTTTATAACTACTCGAATATATTTAAAACCAAGAAGTTTTTAAGTTTAATAAAAATTATATAATGTAAACAGAATTATTTCTATTAGTTTTTGAGTTTGTTTCTATTAGGCCCATTTTGTTTTGGATTACAAATATCATTAAGAATTTTTAAGAATTACATGGATATTTTAACCGATATAAAACATTTATTATGAATGAATGATAACAAAATTACTCTTAATATTGAAAATTATTTTGGCAAATTTTTTGGCTAAAAGGTATATCTTTTTAACACTTAAACCCAAACATGTTGTTGTTTGAGCATTTATTCTTAAAATTTTTCATAAAATGGTCCGAAAATGCGCTATGAATTTCGGCAAAGAATGTTTGTAACAGGGAGGAGTCGTCGATCGTCGTTCTTATATTTATGTCTGTCTCTCTTTACATCCACATTTGCTCCTAAACCAAACCTCACACCAAATTGTACTAAAAAGAAAGGTGAACTCATCAGGTCTCTATGCAGAACTTGGTGACGGATCGAGCAGATAATCGTTGATTCACATTGGGAATAGCATTGTAAAAAAATTCTTCTGCTATTATTTCATTGTAAAAAACAATTTGTTTTGATTAAATTGTCATGATTTGATCGAAGCTGCCTCATTTTCAATGAGAATTTATCACGAAAAATGCTTAAACTGCGTATTAAAATGCATCAATGGCACAGGAAAATTTACAGTAAAAATTAATTTTCTTTTACTTTAAATCAGAGCTGGCCGCTATTATTAATAGTTATTATAGGGAAATTAATATTGATAGTTTATATATATAAAAAAGACATGCAATTAATAATAACGATGAATATGAAAAATTAACGTAACAAAGTTTTCAACACAACTCATTTGCTCACTAATTCAAATGAGTTTTTTGGCATTTTTCCTCCAACATGAGTTTGGGCTTTTCTTTTAGATTTAAGTAATATTTATTGTAATATTATAGATGAACTGGTACATAACACCTAAACATCAAAATTGTATACATTACCTTATTTTTAATGAAAATGTTATTCTAATAAAGATGAATTGAATTGAACTGAATTGAATTTTGACTTTTCTGGAAAGTTAAATTTTTCTTGTTTTTTTAAATTCAATTTAATGCTCAGTTAAATTTAATATCAATAAATTGTCATATATTTTAGCAATCATGCGTTTTTACCTCAGCTTTCTCAAATTTTCAGCGATTTTTCCAGGTGTAACAACTTACAAGCCTTTTTTTTTGGTGGTCGTTTTCAAGCTCTTTTGAAAATTGTCTGTAAAATGCTTATTTTTATAAATTTTAAATGATTTGCTTACTTTGAATTATAGCTCTTTCTTTTCTCTTTCCAAAAGTATATTTACATCGATGCCTATGTGCAATGTCGAGATATAGCCAAAAAAAGCTATGGTGTGTCAACTTACAAGCCTTTCCCCTATATCTATATATATGAAAGAGAGTTAAAAGTTATGTTAGTTACACCATTTATAACTCAAGAACGGTTGGGCCGATTATGATGATCTATGGTTTGTTGGATTCGTCTCCGCACTGTTTAACAGAGTAACGCATAAAATATCGGAAAAAAAAATTACAAAAAAGGAGTAAACCGCGAAATTCTCTTATGGAGGCAGGGGGCCAGATATCGACTTAAAATCTTCATCTGTGTCACTATTATGTGCATCTTTTGGTAAAATTTCAGCTCCATCGCTTTTATAGTCTCTGAGATCCTGACAGCCAGACATTGCTATATCGACTCGGCATTTCAACGTCGGAAGCAAGGCGATCCGTTCCTGGTCATCCGAATGTGCGTTCTACACCTGCTCTTGGTCGTATTTATACAGTTCATCCGAAGAATGATGAATGCTTCTTTTTACGGTTGTTGTTGGTGAACGTTCGTGGCCCAACACCATTAAAATCAATACGAACTGTTAATTTTATATTGTGCCAATTATATCGTGCTGCATGTCAAGAGCTAAATTTGCTTTAAAATGATACTCATTGGGAGACGACAATCGCTGAAGCAATTATTTCCGCAACTCCACGTCAGATACGCAGTTTATTTGCTATTGTAATTTCGACATGCTTCCCATCGAATCCACGTGACCTGTGGACTCAATATAAGGATAACATGCCAGAAGACATTTCATATCAAATTCGTGTCATTTCAAGAAATCCCTTTATTGAGGCTAATGAGGAGATTCATAACCAGGCCTTGCTACTGATCGAAAACATGTGTTAACTCATTTGCGGCAGTTTGTAAGTCAAGTTAGGACTGCCAGCGCCAGATCGTGAAATGTAGACGCATTAAATTGAGAATTGCAGCGTGAACATCAGGCCCGTCGAGAGAGGCATTCCCCCCGGGCCCGGAGTTTTCTCATGGGCCGGGTGTAATTACTAAGGTGTAATAGAGGGGCCGGTACATTTTCCACCCGGGCCCGGATTTTCTTTCTACGGCCTTGATGAACATGATTATGATCGTCACGAATCCAACCAATCAGTTCAAACGAATGTCCCTCTGTTGAACCTCAAACAGAAGGTTGTCTATGACACGTTAATGAAAGCTATTGAAGATGGAAATGGTGGCTTATTTTTCCTGGACGGCCCTGGTGGAACAGGGAAGATATTTCTGATGTCATTAATTTTGGTCACTGTTCGTGTGAGATCCGACATTGCGGTAGCAGTTGTCTTTTGTGGAATAGCGGCCACATTGTTAGAAGGATGCCGTACGGCTCATTCAGTGTTCAGTTCTGATTCCGAGAATTCCGATGATCCCAACGGATGTCCGCTTTGAGTTTAAAATAATTCAATTTCCGATTCGCCTGACGATAAACAAATCACAAGGCCAATCAATCCTTGAGTGTTTGTGGATGGAACTTAGAAAATGAATGTTTTTCTCATAGTCAATTGTACGTGGCAAGTTCACGTGTCGGCAAAAAATCCGCTTTATTATTATTATTCTTGCGCCTAATAAATTTTCCGTAATTGCGCGATTGAGGTTAGTTTTTTCTAATTTTTTTGAAATCGAGGAGAGTGTTTTGATGGTAAAGGGCATTTTAAAATCGAGTCGGATCAACTATAGTAAGTACATTATGGAAGTAAACAAACATACAAGAGATATTATAATCAGGATGATTTGAATTGTATAAAAATGACGGGAGTTGGCGTTAGAAGCGCGATATACACTATACTAATGTATATATTAGTATAACCGTTTCTAAACTTGAAGAAACGGCTCAATGAAAATAGATTTTCATCACATAATATGCTCTTATGCCAAGCAAATGCTAATTTACAGGATTCTAAGAAATCATTCGTTTTGGAAGGCATATTACAGCTGAATCTTCTTGAAAATATTCTTGTTTTTTTTCATTTTTACTAGCCTGCCCCGTGTAAATGCGTTATTCCGCACATTCTTCTCCAAAAATTTAAAGATTAGCACCTACATTCAAGTGTTACTACTAGTACCCATATCGTATCAGGCTCCCTATATAAACATTGCTTCCTTCCTTAAAGTGAGCCTCAAGGATTCCTTTTTTCATGTTTTGTACTTTTATGAGTGCGTCTGCGGGGAGTAAACATTTGCTGCTCAAACATGCATGAGGTGCAGCAAGAGTAGTGCCACAAAAAAAAAAAAAACAAGCCAGATAATAAAAATAAAACAGAGTTGCTCTATAGTGGCTTCGGGTTGGCTGGGAACAATCAGCGCCCAAAAGGCGCGGCAACCCAAATTAACTTAACACTCATAAATCAGCGTTAACGGCAACCACAAAAGTGTTGCATAAAAAATGTGTTATGGCGCCCCCGCGTTGCGCTTTTTTGTTGACTTTCTATATGTTTTTTTTATACCCTGTACCCATGGGGTCAAAGGTATTCTAGATTTTTGCAGTATATGAAACTGGCAGAAGAGGCGTGGCGGATCATCGCGAAGACCATGGAAACAACATGTTTTATCAATGCGCAATGCCTGTACGCAGGTGAAGTATTTATAGTTACCTTGCCTTATCTGTAGGAGATAAAGTTATGCACCTTTTTGCTGAGAATAGCATCCTGCAAATATTAATTGAATCTCGTCCGTTCATGGCGCCCATCCCTCCACCCAAAAATTCTTTTTCTTCAGTGTTTTACTTTTTTGCCATTTAATTCGATTTAGTTTTTTTTAACCTAATATTATAATATTCGATTAATAAGTATTTAGCTTTACAACTTAGATATTCTTCTACACATAAAATCAAAATATTTTGTTTTATTTAGTGTTAAATTGGGAAAAATCCCTGTTATACCATTTATAATTCTAGAACGGATACAACGGTGTTTATGATCTTTGATCTGTTGGATTTGTCTCTTCCTAAGCAAAAACTAAGAAAAAATGTATCATCATCATCATCAATTATTTTTCGCTTTTTTTTTTATGATATGTCTATAATGGATTTAAAGATACAACTTTTGAAGTACATATGCAAAAAATTTGGATGCTGGGGGTTTCAGCCCCTAATTTTTAGAAATTTTCATTCATTCATTATTTACGTTTAATACATTTTTTTTCTGTACGTTACAATACTTTATTTATTATTTAAGCAGTAAATTTATTTAATTTTGAACAAAATAAAATGTCAAAATCTATGTCAATGTCACTTAGTGTACATTTTTCGAAATTATGATTGTCATAAAACTTGGCAACCGGCTGTATTTATTTGATTATTGAATTAAATTTTAAGTTGTGCAAGCCGTTTGTTTTTTTTTAATTTTTAACTTAAACTCTCTTCTAGTGTGTATTATATTGATGATAGCTTAGATACCAGCAATTTTTTGAAAAAGTTTAGACATTTAAAAAAATATGTTTTGTTTTTATTTTTAACATTTATAAGTAAAAGCTTATTTCATGACGGTTATATATTATTATCTTCTCAATGGAAAAAATCTTCAACTTTGAAAAAATTGATAATTTGTCGAAAAAATCATTCAAAAAATTCAAAATCCCGCAGTAATTTTGAGTTCTCTGCGTATGTTGGGATCTTAAAACAATAGCACATATTTTAAAATTATTTCACGTTCCTCATCGAATCGTTGATAAGCATCAGATATATGTCCTCCATTCCGTTGAATCCTAATCCTAATATTGTCATCTTATCAATGTCAAATTTTGCTTTTTTTTGGGAAAAGTGGCTGCAGTGTATACCACTCTCGTCACTGACCTGACTGAGATTCACATTTTTTGTATATTTTTGGCTGCTACTATATCATGCAATGGGTAACAACACGAGATACATAAAGGCAGAGAGGGGTCGGGTAGCAACAGCGAGCATTGCAAATAAACAGTAAAACGCATTCGTTTGCATTGCTGAGTTGATGGCTGCCATTTTGTTTTTTTTTTATCAATGAAAGTCTGAGGTCGCAGCTGTCAATGTAACGGAGAGCAATTTGGCAACCAAAATGGCGGTCATCACTTTTTGTAATTAAATTGTAAGCGTTAGAGTATATTTACTTTTTGGTGTTACCAATTTCGGCATCGACACGGAATTGTAATTTTATTAGATTTTTCTTTTGCTGGTTGTTATACATGCTATTATAGTTGGGAAACCTAGTTGTTTTGAACGGTACAGTTTCTTTAGTTTTCGTTCGCTTAGGGACTGCTTGTTCCTTAAAATCCCTTTCACTTGTTCTCTTAGGTAAGGCAATTATCTATTCATGAACTATAGGGCGTACAGGTAGGAATGACAGTTGGCAGCCCTTCAGGTGAGCAACTGACAATTATAAGTAAGCGAGTTGGCAGCATTAGAATAATAAGAAGTAGTGTAGAGTTGGGCAGCGTAAGAATCAGATGTATGTTGTGCAAAATTAAGAACGTGGTCATGTTGACATTTGAAATGCAGAGTTAATAAATAGAGACATATATACAATGAAGTAAAACTATATTTTAAATAGAAATAAGTGATTTTGTGAATAAACTATACCATCAAAGTAAACCAAAGTGTTGCTTCAATATCACTACGACTACCCAGGCACTACATACATATTAAAAATAAGCTAAACCATGGATGTATTTTGAATATGATTGCAGTGTTGAAAACCCAAACAGGATTTTTTTTGTGTTCGTTAGCCTAACACAATGAATAAAACATATACATACAGTCCCTTGCCATGTTATTAGATCCATGCTCAAAAATTAAACTTTCGGTACTTATAACATGTAAGTAGGTATTTAGGTGGCTATTTTATATTGAAACACCAAAAGCGATAATAAATACATTGTATTTTGCTACAAAGAAGGGTGAGTAACATAAAAACATTATTTTTTTACATAAGAATATATTTTTTCGAAAAAAATCATTATTTTGTGTGACCACCTTTTGCAGCCAACACAGATTGAACGCGACGAGGCATCTCTGGGTTGTGCTTCCAAGTAGCAGTAACGATCTTTAATATTTCTTGCTTGGTTCAAAATTATCCGACTACGGCTAGGACACACTAAAATAACGAGCCAGCACTATATTGTCGGAACCATTTCTATCTCCTGTAATCTATGTAACACGAATGCATCAATAACCACCGAACATTTCCTTGGTCACTGCATAGCACTTAGCGAAGCTAGAACACAAGTCTCTAGTCATAACTTTCAAAAAATCATATAATTCCTTAAAATTACTAATTTATATCACGTAAAATAACATATCACTCCTTACACTTATTCACATTTACACCGCTATAAAAACATAAAACTAGAATTAAGTACTTAACATTAATCATCCGACACATACACCAAAACAACACGACATAGCCTTAGTTGCTAGTGCTATTATATTTTATGTTAATTATTAGTTTTTAACTATTATTATCATTGTAAATAAATAAAAATAAATAACTCTTGCTTTGTTGTAGGAGCTTTCATCTTAGCTTCAGATTTCAAAAACTCCCAGACGTTCTCGATAGGGTTCATCTCGGGTGAATTTTCTGGCCAGTTGACAATATCCCCTTTTTTTAACTAAAAAGTTTGTCATCCTCCATCATGCATAAAAATAGGCTATTCTCGTTTCGTGAACCATTTTTTAAGTTGAGGGAACAGCTGGGTATTCAAAATTTTACAATAAATAAAAATAATAATTTATAATAATAATAATAATAAAACAAGCAACATATCATAAAAGCAAATTTGCAGCATGTGTCTAGGCAAGGGACTGTATACTGATGTACATTGGTTCAGAAAATAAATGATTTTTAATTCATATAAAGAGTTTACATGAGTTTACTTATTGTGGCTGTAGCTTATTCGCAAAGAGATTAATAAAGAGATGGTTGTTAATGAAGCTTCTTATCAAAAATGGTACAAAGTATGACATTTTTGCATATAATCATGAAAATCTTAATTAGTTTTATTGAAATTTTACTCATATATGTAATAAGAACACTAGAGAATAAGGTACACTCTTCTGAAAAAATTTTACTATTCTAGCTCTATTGTGATTTAAGAAACAAAGGCAACGGATAGAAAGATGGTTTCAACTGTCTTACTCGTTGCTAAATAAAAATTCTTCTTAAAGGCCCATACGCAGTTCGAAAATTTCCATATGGAAATTATTGCATATTATTTCAGATGGAACCACCACACCTAGTGAAGTAGTGGCGCCATCTAACGTTAAGCATTTTTAAAATTAAAAGATAGCACTGTTTTGTTTTGTTATCTGCGTCCACTTGTCAAACATTTTTGAGCGTAATTTTTCGCGACTATTTTTTATAATGAAGTTTTTCATTCCGTTCGTAAATTTTGCATGCTGCAAAAATTAAATATGTATATAAAAAAATATAAAAGACCTTAACTCTTGCAATTTCTGCATTTAATAATATAAGATTTATGTATACTTATAAATAACTGGTCTACGGCAGAACAGCTTGATCCAATTTAAAAAAAAAACATAGAGCTGGCATTGAAAACGTTCAGCAATAAGCATAATTGACTGCACCAGTTAGTAAATTAAAATTAAATTGCTCAGCGTATATTTTATATATTTATACGCCTGTTTGAGTGCATTGTCGATTGCATTATTAAAATGTGGCATTATAAATTAAATACAATGCTTAATTACGGTATATTGCGCATTTTAATGACAACATGTCAACACATCCGGTGCAATTCAATCCGGAAATGCGTTACCATTTTATTTTTTTTTTTATTACTTCTATATTTATTTTGCTTATTTGATTTGCTAAACTCATAAATCGCTCCTGAAGTGCAGTCAATCGCCCAAGTTGCAGCTGAATTTTTCAACAAATGAAATTTACAAAATATTGCGAAAAGTTTCTATACAGAGTTGCACAGTTAGACAGTAAATCAAAATTATTGCCACTGCAGCTGGCGGCAGCTCAAAACGTTTAAATGTAGTATATGCCAAAGCATCTGGATTCCACTTCAAGAGGCAGCATACATATACATGCATACACAAGTATTTAGAACCATTTGCAAATAAACCTCAGCAACAGATGACGAACGGGGGAGCCTGTGTTTGTTTGTGCCTGTGTCTGGGCACTTGGCGCCTTTTTTATAGCTGCTTTTTTATTATATTATACACTGTCCGTCTGGGGTATATTAGCTGTAACATGGTTTGCATTTGTCGAGCTTTTGTGCCCTAGTCCAGTCAGTTCGAACAACCGGAATGGGCATTGGAAACAGGCACGAATACTTTTTCAAGGGTAATCACAAGCTTTTAATTGCGAATAGAATTCTTTTTTGGAAATAGCTTATATATAACTATTAAAGTAACGATTCCTTCTGAATTTAAGGGTATTGGGTCTATTACACAGAAAACTTAGCTTTTTTATTTCATGCCTATTTTTTTTTTATTTCTTTATAAGCATTATGGGTGTACTTGTGTGTGTGCGCGTACGCGAAAGAGAGGCTTTCAAAAAGCCATTTAAGTTATTTGGTATAATTTATGCAGGAGCACACAGTTGCAAGTAGTAGCACATCAAGTAAGCGCAAGTAATGCGCAAAAGAAAGTGAGAGAGGAAGAGCGCGCGCGCCGTAAACGGAAGCTGGCTAATTATTCAGCGGCAGTAAGTTAATAGAGTTGCCAACGCCATTTTGCCTTTTGCTGTACGTACATATAAACATGGTGTCGTTGCGCTCTTATTTTGCATTTTTATTGACTAATCCTTTTGCGCTGAGCCCAACTGTTGCGCGAGAGCTTTTAATTATCTTAATGTGCCGTCCAACACGGCGTATGCGGCATATTGACTCTTAACGTTGTGTAAATGTTGCGTCGCTGTCACGTTTTATTTTGATGCCACTGACACTCTCTCTCACACACACATAGCTGTCGCATTGCATTAAGAGCATACGACATTAAAATGGCTGCCAGCCTGTGCCGGTAGGTGTCGCTGCTGTTCGCTCACTCACACACTCTCACAATGCCAAGATAATGTCAACAGCGGAAACAATAAAAGCCGCAGTTGTCTTTTACTTTTGCTGGCAATGTCGTCTACTTTTTGTTGTTGTTGTCGCTGCTGTTGATGAAGATACACACACAGGCACACACACACACGCACATATATTGTTTCTTTTTGTTGAATTTTTCTTTTCTTTCTCTGCGCCGCTTTTCATTTCCGTTTAATCAGTTTAACTATGTTTGAGTTCTCTTAAAAAGTCAAGTCCTAGAAAAGGGTTGTCGTTTTTTTTATTCTATTAATTTGATATGTTCAAGCTGCTAACCTTGTTTATATGTATATACTTTGATCTGACATTTTACTTGAACGCAAAACTTTTCCAAAAAACTGTCAGAGCGCAGCAGCCCAACAAAGGCCAACAAATACACTTCAAAGTCGCAGCTGTTTGGCTGAGCAAATTATATTTGGCAAGTGGAACAACTGTTTTTTTTTTTTTTTTTATTGTCATACTAGTGAGCCGAGTAATTCGCAATAGAGATGGGCGATAAGAATTCGATGTATAGAATATACTTTACTAAATATTGATATATTCTAGATCCGTTGTCACTTTCGGTAATATTGGTATCGATCTAAATTTTGTTGTCTTGTAGGTGCTTGAGCAATAAAATTTTTATAAGCAGATAATTGCAAAAACCTTAAAGTAAGATCTGAAATGATTCAAATTATGCTTGCTAAATATTCAATACCAATATTTTGGGTTTCGATAATAAATACTCCGAAATGTTATTATTTAGTACCATAACTAGGTGGCAACTCCTTAGCTCCAGACGGTTTGTGCACGTTGACACATATTTTAGTAGAGATTTTGTAAAATTTAAAATCATGAATTAAAACATTAGATTTATCAAGTAGTAAAGATACAAATAGCTCAGAAATTCAATAACTAAGTAACACTTTCTTTGAATAAAATTGGTTTTATTGGCGAATTTTATCAAATCTCCAGCAAATTTAGTAGAGATTTAAATTCGTGTCGAATGTGTGTCTGTGGCATCCAGAATTGGAATTGTAAAGAAATTGTAGACCATTGGTTTTCTGTGGCACCCCTGATAAAGAGACAAAAACTGTTCATTAATAATAATACACAAAACATTAAATAATTGGTTTCTATAAAGGTTTTCCACTTTTTTCTTATTAATTAATTTAACATTAAATTAAGTGAAATATCATATAATTCATGTATATAATATAATCTAAATTTTTAGCTATCACATACTATAAAATGTAAATATTTAGAAAACGAAGTTTGGATTATTAGGGTAAATAAAGATATTTAATTAAATAATCTAATTTCAAAAGAATAAATAATATCTTATATAATATAATAAAATTTATTTTATTACAAATTACATGCAAAATATTAACTATTAATATAATAATAATGATTAAAAACAAAACAGTAAATTATTTTTGATATAAAAAATGGGCATTAATAAAGAAACCTGGGACACGTATAGGCTTATTTGAGCTATTTTTTCTTATAACTTAAAATTAAGAAGTGATCTTCACATTGCTTTAAAATAAGATTGGTCACATGAGCGCGTGAACTCACTGCGAAAAACAAAAATAAAAATAGGTTAACTTTTATAGTTTAAAAAGTTACCATAAAATAATAATGGGTACTTTATAATAGTATCAAAAAAAAAACAGAAATCTTTGGAATCAAAAAATATTATAATAAAAATATAAAAGGCATCGTCATTAAAAATTGAACTCGATAAATTTTCGAAATTTTGCAAAAACAGTTTACGAGGTTAGTTATGTTTAAAAATAATCAAAAGCGAAGATATCGAATTAAAAAGTATTCCGCTTTACTTAAGAAGTTAAAAAGAGGTATGCTATTATTTTTTTATTTATTTTAATTTTATAACTTATAAGTTTGCATAAAAATAATAAGTGAAATATCTAGAAATAGCTGAAAAAAGTTTATTTGCTGTCAAATGTTTTTTTTTAAACACTACCAGCCTTCATTTTAAAAAAGAAATTTAATTTTTTTATCGATATCGTTGACATGGATCTTTTTATCAGCATCGAATCGATTCGGTAACACGATTTTTGAGTACTCAATACTTTGATTTGATATAAATGTTTTTTTTTTTGGTATTGCACATCCCTAATTCTCAAACTCTTTGCGGCTGCTGACTGCCCTATACTGATTTTCGCACACTCCACTCCCGCCACTGACAAGCGTCAGACTCAATAAATTACATTTTATTTGGCGTCCTGCGTGTCTGCAGCACTTCGTGTTACCCCTCACGCTTATAAATGATTGCCGCGCACGGTTCACTGGACCGGCCTTGAACTGAATTTCCACTCATTTTTGTAGCTGTTAGTTTTGTCGAGTGGCCACTACAGTACTTGGCCAAGCAGCATAACATGGCCAAAAGCAGCAGCCTGCTGTGGTTGTTGTTCCTGTTGTTGTTTTTGTTGTTGGTCGGTGGCTAGTTTTGTTGGCCTCGCAGTCGCTGCTGCTTTTGGTTACTGTGTGGCAAACCGCAAAGTTCTTGTGCATCCTGTTGTGCGAAAAATTAAAATTTATATGTCAAGCAGCAGCAAAGTTTTTCGGTCGAATTCAGAACTAAGTAAAACTCGCTGGCAGGCAGCAGCCAACAGCCAACTTTCCTGCCACATTGGGCACAATAATACTAACAATAACAATATTACCCACAACAAAAAGCAAACCAAGACAACGCTTGAACTGCAGCCAGCTAAAGCCAAAGGCAAAACCGGCACAAGGATAATACAAAGTAATGCAAAATTCACCACAGGAAAGCTGAGCGCTATACTCCAAGCAGTTTTAGCTACTACTAACCATTGTAGATCCCAATGGTGCACTTTGTTGTTGTTATTATTATTATTATTATTATGCCTCCCCTAAAGCCAAGCTGCATGGCTTTACAAATGCAAATGTGATCTTTAATGGGTTAAAATGTGTCAAGTGCGGTGCACCGTAGTGCCACTTAGCCGGAACATGTGAAAGCCACGTTATATACTCGTATCCGTACTCGCAGTTGGCAGTCAAGTGAAACAAATTTTTAATCACTTGCTTTGCAAATTTCAAATTAGCTCAGAAATCTTTTAAATTCTACTGCAGCCCAAAATAAAAACTATTATGGCCGGTAAAGTAGCTAAGAGCTAAAAGCTAAGCGTCTGTCTGGGCTTTTGGAGCCATAAACTGGCTCAATAAAATGCTCAGCCACCTCAAGCGATTATCACCGCGCGCATCCTGCCAACTGCCGTCTGGCTCTTCAAGTGTTGCCTCTGATCTCCCTTGGCCTTCAATTGCTGCTTAAAACAGCAGCAAATTGTGCAGCACCGTGGTGCAGCTTTTAAGCGTTCAAATATTTATAAAGCGAAAAATGTTATGTTGACGCTCTGCTGTGCAATAGTCTGCAGCCAGCATTTAAGTACACAGAGAGAAAAGTCGAAGGATAAGTTGATTTCAACAGCGGTAAAAGCCTTGAATATTTAATTTTTCCAATATTGAAATAATGTTGCAACCTGGCATTATCAAGATTGTCTGAAGCTTCATGTATTTTGCCATTAGTCCATTATACCTTATTGACCCCCGTAGCAAACTGGTCTAAATTGAAATGAAACTTCGTGGGTTTGATAATCTTTAGGCCTATCTGGTCCGGCCTACCTGTATTGGCCATATAAGGCAACATTGCGTATACTTGTTTTTTTCAGTCTCATAATTTTTGGCATTGATTTTTCTCGATATAGCCATTGCAATTTTAGATTTTATTTAGTCATATAGGGTTTTGATTAAGGCTTATGTTTTCGCAAGTAATTTGCTTTACCCAAAATAAAGATATACGCATATGGAAATTTCCGCTTTTTTCCAAAGATTTGGAAATTGATGTCAATGTGCATAGGATTAGGGTTACTAACGATTTGTGTAACCTTTAGAAACTGGCGGAAGGTCTCTTTCAACCTTAAATTGTTGTTTTCCAATAGGGATAACTATTGTGTCTGGTCCGTTTATTCATTCGTCCTGCTGTTGGCCTTTATTTCAATATTTAGTAAGTCCGTAGTTCCTAGGTGCATTCAGCATTATTAATTATTATTCTTTTTATATTTTATTTATTTCAATTAAATTTTATTGAAGAAGTATATGTATACATTTTTCTTAAGAATAAATTAAAATATGTATACATTAGGGTGGCCGCCGCTGGTATGGAGGATTTTTAAGCCGTCGATATCAATAACGCCACCCCCTAAAAAGTTTCCTTTTTACCTGCATATATCGCCTGTAAAATTTAAAAACGATCCGAATGTATTTGATGGGTCCGGCAATAGGTCAAAGGTCATACCTTGCACTTTTCCCGTTTTTGACTGAATTGTTCTACATAAACTTTAAAATCTTGTTACCAATCAGACAAATTATGGTTTAAAAGGTCTCATATCTATCAAAACATAATTTTAAAAAAATATAGAGTCGGACTAAATAAATTTGGTAAGCTCTAAAATTGATTAAATTGACTAATTACACCAGTTTACAAATAAAAAAAAATGTTCGTATCCTTAACATTTTTGAATCGTTTCTGTCAACATTTTTTTTCATGAAACGGGCTTTGAGATATTTTGAAAAAACCATTTTTCGAAATTAAAAAAAAAAAAAAAAAAAGTGCCTTTACGTAACAGTAAGTATCTCTGGTTATACTAAACTGATTTCGATAATTTTTTTTCTCGACTGTAGACAATTAAATTACCCATTGATTATATTGGAACATGGTTTTGTCAAACTTACGATTTGGTCGCTATTTATGCATTCATATGAAACTTTTTTATGACCTTTGACCTATTGCCGGACCCATCAAATACATTCGGATCGTTTTTAAATTTTACAGGCGCTATATGCAGGTAAAAACGAAACTTTTTAGGGGGTGGCGTTAGTAAAATCGTGAGATGTTGCAAAAATGGCCACCCTAGTATACATATTTAGTGTTTAAGTTATACATACTTAGTTGGAGAAAACATGTCAAAAAACATATTTTAAAAAAATTATTTTTTTAAGAGATGCATTATCCGTAAGTTAAATTTATTGAAAAATCTAAGTTTTTCAACTCATTTTCCCGTATCGGAATACTGCGTTATATATCGTCACTTTTTCTAACAAATATGTATGCAACCTAAAGTCCATAATTTTTTACCTAATAGCAGATTACAAGCCAGACCATAATGGTGACATATATACTAGGGTGGCCGCTGCTGGTATGGCAAATTTTTAAACCAACGATTTTAATAACAGATTCGCCTAAAACGTTTTTTGTTTGATTGGAATTAAGTTTTTTAAGTTTATGTAGAACAATACTGTCAAAAACGGAAACAGTGAAAATAATGACCGTTGACCTATTTTCGCGCCAATCAAATACTTTCGGATCGTCATTAAATCTTACAGGCGCTATATGCAGGTAAAAAGGAAACGTTTTAGGCGAATCCGTTATTAAAATCGTCACAACTTGCAAAAATGTCCACCCTAATATATACTTAAGGTGGCATTTTAACGTATGCGAGTCTTAAGCGAGAAAATCGATGACATTTTTATTTATTTTCGTAATTAATCTTTTCTTTATACCTCCCATTTAGGAGTGAGTATAATTTTGAGTTAATAAGAAGCTATGCTCAGAAATGTTGATACAACCCAAAAAAAAAGTGTTTTAAACTTTCTATGTGACCGAATCCGAATCCCAAAAAACATCAACACTTTAGGGTTCTGAAAGGCTATCTCAGAAACAACGATGTTTTTTACATGACAGTATTCTGAGATAACCCCAATGAGACATTTTTGAGGTTATGTCAGAATTCGGATGTCTTTTGTTATCGGATTCGGATTCAGGGACATATAAAAAACTTTGCCGAACAGCTGGTCTTGCAAAAAATGTTGTGTTTTTTTTATGAGTTATGACAGAGCCACTCAAAAAATCAATTTTCTGGATTCGGACATAACCGCAAAACGTGAATTTTTTAATTGAATGGTTCAAAACAACTTGGCAATACCATGCAAATAAGTAAAATTGTTGAAATAAAAGAAATATTTTATTCTCTGGAATTTCATGTGAAATTGAAAATGAATATGAGAATAAATGTGAATATAAAAAATAGAATAAAAAATATATTATTTAAAGTTTTGACTGAACTTTCCCTTGTCACATTTAAAAAGTTTATCTAAAAAATAACTTTGAATACTTTTAGCTATTTTTGACCCCTCTTTTTGAGCAGTGCTGATGCAATTCGCTAAAAACTTGAAGGGAAGCAGTTGATACAAATATAGTTCGCATAAAGTTCTGCAAATTAGATGAAATGTAAAAGTGGTAAAGTGTAAACACTATCTACGTTTACTTTAGTTTGTGCAACACGTGAGTCACGAACTGGGCTTGACTTAAATTTTTTTAAAAATTTCAATACCATTTGAAAGAGAGGCGCTTTTAGATTTGGAAAAAATATGTTTCTCGGTCTACTTTTAAAGTCGTTCTATTAGATTTTGATGATTTAGTAATTAATCATAATTTATTTTTTAATATAATTACAAAGTTGAAATTGATTCTAAATTATAAAAGGTTTGACAGCCAGAGCCAACTAGGATGTCAGACTGAATTTATTCATTAAAAATCCTAACTATATTGGAAGCCCTTGAAGGTATGCTGTTTTTTTTTTTTATAGCCAATATATATTTTTTTTTTTTTTTTTTTTATGTTTTTAGCTTTTATAATGACTCCATTAAAAAGTCTTTACAAAACAACAAAAACTATCAAAACTGAAGATATCTGTTTCAAAAGTGGACTGACTGCTTCACCTACATTTACTCATTCGTAATATTACTCATACGCCGCATTGTCAGTTTTCGCAGTTCGCACTGTGAGCAGCTAGCAACATGGATAAGCGATGTGTTTGGCTTTGTAACTGTTGCGGTATTAAGACCTCAGCTAAAATGATTACATGCCTGTTTAGATTTGTCAGCCAACGCTGGCTTTGATTTACTATCGTGGCTCGGCAGCCACCAAGCTGGAGGAGAGCAAAGCAAGAGGCCCAGGACTTTGTTGCTGTCAACTCCAATGCCTTTCACTTTGCTGCTGATGTTTTTGTTGTTGTTGATGTAGTGTAGCAGTAGTTGTAGTCAGGACTAACACTGGCAACGGCCTCATGTATTTTACACTTGATAAATGATCAAATTAAGCATAGAAACCAGCGACCTACATGCAAACACTCACATAAACTCACAAACTGAAAGTGAGACTCAAACAAGGCGCCAAGGCAAAGCGAGAGACGCTTTCAGTAGGCAGCTGCTGCCTCTGCTGGTGTATGCAACATGACGCATACAGCGCTTCTCTTATTACGTTGCGACAGCGAAGGCGGCAACATATTCTCAACGCCAACTTTTGCGTATTGCTTTGCGGTGGTTGCTACGTAGCCGTTGCCTCTGCGCACTGTGGTTGAGAGTCTACACAGGTGAACGCAAAAATGTGCATCATCTACGTTACTGAATATAATATTCACCAAAAACGGGAGGTCTTTTTGTAAGATGGTTTACATTTTTTTTATTTAATTTGAAATTTATTTTTAATTTTTTTTTAGTTATCTTTGAGAAACCTGATATCACATATTGGTCTATTTAAGTATGGTCAATACATCGTTAAATAGATATTTAATTATGCAATTAAGCTTAAGGCCAAAGCAGCTATAGCTTACTTTTAAGTAACGTGCAATTTGTAATTTCGCGTTATTAATTTATAATAATAATAATAATTATGCAATAGTATTTTAAGGTAAATTTTGATGGTCGCGGCGGAGGTTGTTACACAGCAGCTGCCTCTGTGCAAGTCGGTGGAAAGCAAATAAGTGGATTTCGGATGACCACAACAAATATTTTTTTATTATAAAAACTTTAATTTAAAAAATAATTTTAGTTTTATTTTTAAATTTATCAATTTTTTTTTGATATTGTATATGTATATATGGTTTTTAAGGAGACGCTTCCTCTGTGCACAGTGGTCGAGACTCTATGCAGATGAAAGTAAAAGTGTGCATCACTTTCAATAATGGCAAAAAAAGAAAGGTTCACTTTTCTAAAACTTTTAATGCCGCATGCTTTTTTAATTGTTGTAATTTAAATTTATTTTTTTTTGCTTATTAATATTAGTTTTTTTGTTATATCGTTATTTTTATTTTTATTTATTTGATTTTAAGGTTAGTTGCTCTCGCATATTTGACTATTGTACACCTGTATCAACACTACCTTAAGTATTTTTTTAAAACATTTTTGACCAAAATCCGGATGACTTACATGAGTGTTTTTCCAAAGTATGCGCTAATGAGGCAATTTTTGCTTCATAACGAACCAATCTGTATCTGGTTAGTAGCTTAAGGTTTGGTAACTTTGTCTACTTCTGAAACAAAGCATTTGGAAAAACTGAAACATATAGTAAAATTTCTTTTACCATTATTGATAAATCGATTATCGAAAAACCTGAATAGATGGCACAAACTAAGAAGTCTGCGAATAAGCAACAGACTTTTCTGGAATTCGACACAATATATTCATTTAATTTACAAGGTAAATAAATTATAGTTGAAAGTGCTATATTACCTGAGATTTAATTTTATTTTTCAATTTAGAAGAAAGCCTTGAAATACGGAATGTTTTGCTTAATGGCCCATTCTTATTACATTTTTGCCTGTAACTTTAATAGATAAGCTACAAAATTTGGATAAATTAAAAGAAAAACGTTCCTTGTAAAGTTAAAATTTTGTTATTTACGAAAACTACGAATAATATCGTTAAAAACACGCTGGATTTTTTTTAGTGCGTCAATTAGTTCCTAAACAGCTTACAAAAAAAATTGTTTCTCAAAAATTTACTAGTAACATTAGTTTTGGTTATGGCGGCATAACAACACAGCTGTTGATATTGCAGTCGCCATCTAGTGAAGTAGTGGCGCCATCTTAAGTAAAGCATCAGTAAAATCATAGAACTGATTTGTTTGCCTGCGTCCACTTGCCGTACGCATTTGGACATTTTGCGACCAGCTCGTATTAAGTTTAATTGGTGCCTAGGCGGATGAAAATCTCGAGCCTCTCGCCTCAGCCCATTCTGTAAGAGAATAGTACTAAAAAAATTAAAGTTCAAGTTTCAACAATTTGCTTTATTAGCTATAATATAAATATTTTAAAGAGTTAGAATTAAATCTTTTCAATTGGAATATTAATATTTGGATTCTGAATAAAATTATATCTATAAAAGTATAAGTTTTAAACATAAAGAAGTCATAACTGATACTTTAGTTGAATTGATAAAATTAAGCTGTACTACTTATGGCTACAATTAATCCGATCGCGATTAATTTCCATTTTGTTGGCCAATTCAATTCCGCTAAAGGCCTCCACTCTTAATAATAGGTAATAAATGTACTTACATATACTGTATGATCTTGAAAACTGAATTTCTGGGTGGAAATCGAAAGATTTGCATTAATTTTGAGATTTCTAGAGATAGAACTTGTTCCCAAAATGGAGCATATAATTGGCAATGGAAGGCGGCAGAGATGAATTAACAGCAATTCAAATGTTGTCGCAAACGCTGGGCATCTCTGTTTAAAATTGACTCAGTTACGACATTTTTAAAACAAAATCTAATAAAAAATTTTTAATAACTTTTTTTGGAGAAAAAATTACAATTCAGTCACTGTTACTGACATGTTTTTGCTACAGCGACTTTTTTGTTTATACATATTTTGTTATACCGACCACTGTGCTGCCGTTGCAAAAACATTTCTACAATACATTCTGCCAAAATGGGCGCTCTATTTGTGGATGCGTTGCATGTCTTCTTTTGCTGCTACTGCTTTGTAGCTGATGTTGCAACCTGCTTTTCTTTGGCTTTTACTTTGCAACCAGCAGCCTGAAGTATCTCTATCTTCCACTAGTATAAGCGTATCTATGAGATATAGTAAACGTGTATATATGTCTGTGTGTGTGTGTGTGTGTGTCTGTATTGACTTGGCAGCGCCCACAAAATAACGCACATCATGTTGCAAGGCACTAAACTATTTTAAAAAATTGTTCACGTTTTCATTTAGCTGAGTGCATTCGGCTTTGTTAGCCGCATTTCCCATTGCCGCCGGAATCCGGCACAGTCAAGTCCTGGGCACCAGAATGCCTGCCTGCTCAAGGCAACACAGAGCCTCAAGGCTCCCCCCCCATCTTTGTAGAGCAGCCTGCCCTCCTACCTACTCTCTCTTTCATTAACAGCTGGCACTGGAAATGCAAATGATTTCTGTGCATAGCATTTGCCATTTTATATAGAGATTTATTGAAAAATATTTCCGTTTCGTTTACTGCCTTCTGCATACATATAAATATCAATTTGAATTGTGTCTAGCTGCTTGCGTTTCAAAAGAACGTTTTCAAAGTTGTTTACGGCAAGCGGATATAAACCAAATGATGGCTTAATTAAACCGATTAGTTCGTTATTTATATATTAAATAGTATGTGCTATTGGTGGCATTGTGTCAAATTTGTGAGTCGTAGAAACTTTCAATGCCAGTTCTAATTGTGCATCAACTCATTTTATTCTTAAGGAAAACAATTTACTTTGAATACTTTGAGATACATAGATACAAAATATATTTGCATGTGAGTGAGCGGGTGCCTGCATATAATTGCTTGGAAACAAAGCGTTGCTTGGTCGAGTCTGCAATTTCCTTGGCCAAAAACTAATTGCAATAATTAAGATAAAAGTATTTACACAAGTCAGCAAACATTGCTTCCAATTTTAATCATGAAAATTGTCTAGGCAAACACTAACACACACATACACATACATACCTGCTTAAACATATACGAGGGTTGGCTGATGAGTAATTGGCCTAAAAAGTTGGGACTTATTTTCTTTAAAGCATTACACTTAATTCAGCGGAACTTAAATTTTTGTATGCCTTTTAAAAATTATAATCTTAATCCAGTGGTTCACCAATTTTTGTATACTCCCCAAATAAATGTTTTCTAAACCATCTAATTAAGAATTTAATTACATTAAAAAACAATACATAAAATATATATTTTTGGATCCATAGAAAATTTGAATTTTGATATCCAATAAAATAAAAAAAAATTGCAAATGGTAAATTTAAAAAAAAAGTATTTTTAATTGTTCTCCCTTTTCCCTATGCCACAAAAAAATATATTATACAAATAGTAAGTGATCGTAAACTTTAGTGCAGGTTGTATATGAACACAGTGATCTACTGAATGTCAATAGAAATATGGAGTATATAGATTAAAATCAGTAGTTTCTGAGTCCGCTGCCTGAAATGTTGTCAGTAGTAACAAAACAAAACGAAAAGATTGCTATATAAAATACTTTAACTAGGCCACTAACTTTTTAGCCTGCCCTCGCATGTATAAACACATATTTGCCAATTTACATGTAAATAATTGCATTTAGAAGTACCCACACAGACACAGACACAGATACAGAGACGTTTGCCAACTTTGACGACAATTTTCTTGTCATTTAAATGTTAATCATTATGCTCAAGTTGGGCAATTTAGACTGCCAGACAGGCACAATAAGCTTAGGTATCTTATAGATACATTGTATCTATACATTTATTGTTTATTGATTAAATGTGCTTGCCTGCTAGCTTTTGTGGAGTTTGAATTGTGTAGAGATTTTGGCTGCTCTGTATTAAAAAGTATCTCGTAAATCTGCACAACTGTTTCCAATTCGGGTAACGGCAACGTGTGGCAGGCGGTTAATCTTCTAACACTGCAGTTGAAAGGTTGGCTGCACAAACCACGGGCGACAATCTTTCGCCATTTTTTTTTCGTTACCTATTTGTGTGAGTGCGGGCGTGTATGAGTGTGTGTGTGTGTGTGTGTGTGTGTGAGTTGCTGCGGTCGGCAGAAAATATGAGCTAACTTCCTGCTGTTGAATTTATTTGCGGTTTACTCGGCAAACACCCATCACACCGCTGTTTGGCCCCTACATTTAGCCCTCCAAACAATCCGCATACATTTATGCATGCCCAGACATTGGCAACGAGTCGTTGGCTGCGTCTGCACCTAGCTGGGGTGAAACCCTTCATATACACTAATTTAAAAAACCCTATTAATTGTATTATGCAGTTGGCTTAGCTCAGTTTGAGATATAATAAGTTTGTCCATAAAACTAAGCTGCTCTATTATTAACTTTATTTATTACTCTCAATACATTTCGAATATTACGACACGGTAGCTAAAAGTAAAATTTACTCCATACGATAAATCATGATTTGTTCGAAATAAATCCTAAATTCAAAATTTGTCTTTATTTGCGACGTTTTTTTATTATTTAATATGCCTATTCTTAAAAAACTAGTGTCTTTTACCTATCTTGGTAGCTTAATATGGTTGTAAATAAAGTAAGAAACAAAATGTATGTACATATAATAATAATGTAATTTCCCTGACTTGACGATTTTTGTCAGTCGCACCTAGGTGTAGGCATGATGGGATCTCTATTAATTACTGTTCGAAGGGAACAGGGACCTACAGTTGATAGCAACGTTCCAATCTTTCTTGCTCTAAAATTCAGGCCCTTGGTTCTATATATTTTTGCATATAGGACCAAAAAAATTTGCAACTTCCAAATTCCTTTGCAAAGTCCCTAGTGCGTTACATACCTTAAAGGATTTTGCTAGGTCATAGTCATCCAAGAACCTTTATTCCAAATTTTCGTGTGGTATGATACTTTTAGAAAAAGTTCTTTGTATCATTTATAGTTTTATTTTTGGATTAGTTAATGTTTTCACAAACCAGGTACAAATTTGTATTACAAAAAATAATTTCAAGAAACTAAAACCCGAATGCTGCAAGATCATGTTTTTAAAGAATAAAACAAGAAAATATTCTCATCTGAAAATGTTATGTACAAACTGACCAATAGGCCGTGCCGAACATTTTATTCGGATTCGTTTTGAAACCGAATGTTTGGTGCTCCTAATTTCACCAAGTCGAATTTTTCATGTTTTTTGAAACCGAATGTTTTTTTACAAGAGGAATTAAAACGAATCGGCAAATTGGGTTTAAAAAAGTACGCATTTTATATTTAAATAATTTGTTAAATATTCTTTGATATTCTTAGTTTATAGGGTCCGGATTTCCGAAAGGGATATCTCTGCAAACAGTTGTCACTTTTGACACATGTTAATGTCATTTTATTCAGTAAGGCCTAACAATTCATCATGGAAAGATTTACACCATAACAACGCCTTCAAATCTTTGAGATTTTTAATCAAAATCAGTGTTCTGTTGTAAAAACTTGTAGAGCTCTTCTTACAATTTATGGACCGAATAATCGTCCATCAGAACGTGCTATTCGTCGTGTTCTTGATCATGTTAGAACTCATTTGACATTCTACGATGTGTGACCACCAATCAGAATGAGAACAGCACGGTCCGAAGAAAATATCGCTGTTGTAGAGCCCAGTGTAGAGGAAAATCCAAATTTATCGATTCGCAACGTGTTACCGTCAATGGTGATCGATACAGAGCGATGATCAAAGAATATTTGATTTCAAAACTTGACATCGATGTCGAAGAGTTCTGGTTTCAACAGGATGGCGCTACGTGCCATACGGCGACCGCAACCATTGATTTACTGAAAACTCATTTCGGTGAGAAGGTTAATTCAATAAATGGGCCCACCAAGATTATTTTATTTGGGGACACGTAACGTCATTGGATTATGCAGACAAGCCAGCAACAATTGACGACTTGGAAACCAACATTGAACGTGTCATTACTGAAATACGGCCCCAAATGTTCGAAAGTGTGGTCAAAAATGGGACTGACAGAATGCGCTTCGTAACTTGTGGTCGTGGTGGTCACATACCAGAGATCTTTTTCAAAAATTAAATGATAAGAAAGTAACTTTCTAATAAAACCATATTTGGTGTCATTACATGAATTTTTCTGTGTTTTATTTAAGTTTGAAGTCCGGACCCGCTTAAAAAAACACCCTTTATATAGACCAACTTAAAGTTATATATTTACTGACAATTATATTTAATTTATTTATTTATATAAAGATAGCTTATACTTAAAAGATATAAACTAACAATAACAAATAATAGCTAAATTATATTTAATTATATTGTTGCTAAAGTAAAATTTTTGTGTAATTTTATTTAAAATATAGAGTAATAAAGAAGTACAAATATTTTAATGAAATTAAAATTAACCAACATATACTAATAAAAAGGTGCAGAGCTGCGGCAGCCATGTCAGCTGGTTTGTATCAATTTTTTGGAGTTTATCGGAAAAATAAGGGAAATATACGAATTTATCGAAAATAAAAAGAGTAATATGCGAAAATTCGTTTTTCGGAGCACGCAAAAACGAATCCGAATAAAATTGTTCGGTTTGGTTTTTTCGTTTTCCGGATCGCGGCTGAATGTTCATCCTTTATTAAACAGAGACCCGTATATATTTTAAATGTTTAAAAAATGTAAGTACCAGCATTAGTAGCATTAGCATTAGCATGGATAATGTACCATCTTAGTCTTATTGAATATAGTTTTGTTTTGAGCCAACATTTTTAATACCATCCATTTCCTTCGGAAACATTACTTTTATATTTGTGAGAATAAAAATAATCTAGTCTAATATACCGAACTTTTAATATCTCAGTTGAAAAGATAATTCTATCCATGTATAAATCTAGTGGCTAGCTTTTAGACCCTCTCTTCTTTAAACTTTGAAACGCTTGTTTCCTTAATTAGCAGTACAGATCTTAATTTGGTGTGCAGACTCATGTGAGTCTTATATTCAACGAAATGTGTTTATTGTTTCATAAAACACCCCGTGAAAGCCCGTGTAATTATTTCAACTGGAAAAACATGCAATCAATAAATTATTTTGTTTGGGAAACGTGGGTGCACGGTTTATCACTATTGATCCCGACTGATTCACATTTTTTTTTTACAATTTTAGACCTCAATTTTAGGCCGTAATTAAGATCCATAAAATTTTGTAGGTACACTTATTTGATCGTTTATTGGGCTTGAAGCGTTGATCTTACACTAAATAAAAAAAAATCATTTGTTTTGGGTAAAAAGTAGTTGCAGTGTATTCCGCTACGGACACTTTTCCGATTGATTCACAATTTCTTTTTGGTATTTTTTTTGCTTTTTTTTAGTCGTAACCCTGCAGTTGACAGTTTGTTGCGCTTACTGCGGTGAGTGTTCATGTTCAAGTGAGTTTGTTTGCTGTGAAAAATGCGCATTTAATGCACAGCCGGAGCGCATTATTAGGCCAGAGGGAAATTTTAATTTTTCCACAAAATCCGAGCGCAGTAAAAATTAATTTTACCACAAGACAAGATGTATTGGTCTAACGGACCAACTCACAAAATAAACTTGCGCATTAAAAAAACAATTTCGCAACTTTTTGGCAGTTTATTCAATTTTGTAAAGTTTTCCGCACGCCTTCTTGGCCTAGGTGTCAGCTGGCAAGTGAAAATCTTTAACAGCTTTTTGAAGCGAATTGCAAATTGGCAAACAAACAAAGCGCAGCTGACAGCCAAGTTGCGGCAAGAGTTGTGGCAAAAAGTTGCGGCTGCACTTTTATTGCAATTAGTTTGCAGCTATTTCCGCCGAACCCATTATGAGATGCTGCGGATGGGCCTTTGAGTAGTCCGCTGGTTGTTCTGGACTGTGGTATGGTGCATTACACAAATGTGGCTGGCTGCGGCTGTGTGGTTTGGCGGTGTTTGGGGCCTGGGCATGGTCTGCGGTTAGTCTTTGTTTGAGCAGCCATCAGCGCAATGTTATTGAGGGAAGAAAAGGATAAATAATATTTTAAACGCAAAGTACATAAAGAACTTTTTTGTGTATGGTTTTTTTTTTGTCATTTTGTAAAAGCCTAACGAAATGTGATTTAATTATTATATTATATATTTTATAGCAACTTCAATAATAAAATTGTGTCTGGTCGCTTTTCATTTTAATTATATAAAATGTGCTGGTTAAAGCCAGTCACACGTACACACACACTTTTAGATTCACACACACACACACAGATACTCCATAGCTACAGATGCGTATTTACCGTTGTGCCCAGGACTAAGCGCATTAAGCTTGTTTGCCTCTATATAATATTACAGCTCGCCGCAAAGTCTGACATTTTGAAATACATAAACACATGTGTGTTGGTGTTTATATAAGGGCTGCAAGAACGCGTTAGGATCCACTCAAAGCTTCGCAGCCGTGGGGTGATTAGGTTCCGGTTCAAAAGTCGATTTCAAGCACCCCGGAACTAAAGATGGGAAAAGAAGAAAAAGTCCATGCCGGCCGTTTTGAACTAGTTCTTTGTTAACTCGTCTTCTTTGCGTTAGCCTAAAGATATTGCTTTTTATATTGTAGTAGCGTTACCCGGCGCGCTTCGCTACGCAAAAAATTGATTGCTAAAAGGATTTGATTTCTAAACACAATAATGTACAAAATAAAATGAAATAATTTTTATTTTTATTTCGGAAAAAGAAAAGCAACGTTCAATTTAATACATTTGTATGCACAACATGAAACATTTAAAATATTTCAATCGATAAATACTACACTCTACCAAAATCCAGTACTTTTCTATACGATTTATCGACCTGATTTTGGTACAGTGTATTAAAAAAAAAACACATGGTTAACTCTCACCAAAAGTATGTCTGTTCGCAACGAAAGCACGATATAAAAGAACTTAAAGCACATAAGATAACTGTCAACTGAATTCCAATGACAGCAAATTAATATTAACATAATGCACTTACAACCACATTTGACAACTGTGTACACATATACAGTTATACAGTACAACAGAAACGCTCATAAGTGGCTGTGTATTTGTTGTTGTTTTTCCCATACAGGCATTTCATATGAGAGGAAACCATTACTCACATAAAATGTCATAACTCAGGAACGGCTGCACCGATTCCAAACAAACTTCACACAAACCACCTCCTCATAGATGGGAACGAACTAAAATTTTTGTGTCAATCGGTTTGGCGGTTCTTGAGTTATACGATTACCAAGGAAATGTAACTTCTTTTTATATATATAGATTTCTGCAAATATTTCTTAGGGGCCTCTTCTGCTTGGTGATAAATGAGAGATAATATTTTTAAATATTAATAGCACACACAGTGTGCTGGTTTTATAGCCCTACTTGAGAATCGCTTGTGCGACCGTAACGGGACTTTTTTTGTTGATGTTGTTGTAGGGCTCTTTCCGTTATTTTTCGTGACCACCGCTGTGAAACAGAATCATTCCAGTGGAATCTTTCCGATTAAAGTTTCATTTAAAAATCTTTCTAATTCGGTTAGAATGAACTTTGCTGTATTCGTTACCTAATCTAAACTGTTGACGCGGGACTGAATCAGCATTCTCGATAAAAGCTGTAAGCTTTTCTTTGATGATCTCATTGCCTTTGAAGCCAATGCTCATCTACTCCCTAATGTCGGTGAAATTCAAAAATCTCTAGCATACCGCATGTTTGAAAATACTTTCCCGATCCGTCTTTCCCGAAGCTATTTGCTGAGCCTAAGGGATTCCCATAGTTCTTATTTCCAATTCTTTTCCCTTCCTCAGCTTGTAAGAAAGGAAAAAAAAGAAAATGGAAGATTACAATAATTTGGTTTATGTTATTATCCCGGAAAATTTCGACTTTTCATAAAGCTTTTGGAAGCACATTTATTTGATTTACATATGGGAGACGCTTTCACAAATTAAACATTACTTTTGAGTTTAGATTTTTTATCAACACAAAATTTTTTTTTAACAATTTCACGTGAAGGCGTGTTTCTGATTTTGGATAAAGCCAATTTATATGGAAGTTACAATTATTTGACTTTAAAAAAAATAAACACTAATTATAAAAAAAATTAGTTTTTAGTATTTAACCGATTTAATTTTTCCTCGATTGTGTTTTGTAAGCTTTGCCAATTTGTAGTTTAATACATTTTTGAATTTTCCGTTCGGTTAATGATATTACTTTTTTTCCAGGCGCTACACTGAAAAAAAAGAAAACAACGGAATTTGAAAATTGATTCACTCAAGAATTGATAAGAACTATTCCTTATCTTTTTTCCTTAAATTACACCAGTTTACACGAAAAATGAACCTTCGTAAAAAGGTGTTTTTTAGGGTAATTTGTATCACAACGGGCCAAGTTGTTGGCCTAAGTGAGCTGAGACGTGTCTCAGCTACTGCTCTAACCTAGGGTAATTTGGGGTCGGGAAACACGAAAATGGCAACCTTTTTTTTTCTTAAGCACCGTTTTCCATATATTTTGTACGAAGGTTCACTCGATGACCCTTAAATTTGTAAACTAGTGTTATTAATAAATTTTATATGGCAACATTGAGAATAAACATACTTTTAGTGAGTACGAGAAACTAAGGATATCTGTCTTACAAGTCATCTACAATCAAGCGTAATTGTTCTCAAAATCATTCTGACCAAGCTCAAATTAGGAATTTCTGTCTCCAAAAAAAATCGCTTGATTTAAGAGTTTCTCTCTAAATAATAGAAAAATCTCTCTTAACTCCTTGACACCGAAAATTTTTGTTTGTGGTTATGCCCAGCTCTACCTTCACGAGCCAAGCCCGTCGCGGGAAGGTTCAGGCCTGGCTTAAGCCCAACTCGCGTCCATCTCTAGTTCGAACCAATTCGGTTTCAACTTGGTTTGCAGCCCTGTATTATATGTATATGGCTATGTGCGTGCGTGTGAGTGTTTAATACAAACGAGGCACATCATAAACACGTTTAACCACACGTTGACATGTGCAAACATTTGAACCGCAAAAGCAGCAGCGGCAGCGGCAGCAGGAGCAGCTCCCAACTCATTGCCATTGGCGGTTCCCAGATCCAAAGCAGCGAAAATGGCGAAAAGCAGCGCCAACTGTGACCTGCCGGCAAAATATACGAGCCGGTGCTCAATTCAATTCATTTATGCATGACAGACGAGATGCTGCTGGAGGCAGGGCGACCTTAGTGACGACGACTTGGTTTTCCTCGTCGTTTTTTTTTTTTTTGGCTTTGAAAAATATTCCACGCATTTGAGATATATTTTTCACATGCTGGTTGGTTGACTTGTCATAATGTCAGTTTGTCAGGTGGCAAATGCTTGATTAGAAAATGTGTTAAATATTTGGCATGTTATCCATCAGCAATAAAAAAACACTTGAGGTTACATTGTCTAATATATATGAAATTGGGTCAAAGTTGATTGCGGTTAAGAGTACTTTAAATATGCAAAGTGATTTGGGGAAAAATGGAAATATATTGTTTTTGGAAAAGGCTGCAAAGCGGTTTAGTTTCTCATGGGGTACGGCAAAAAAAAAAATGTTTGACAGTATGTGAAAATGGGAATAAGGTATTATGATGCATTTGTCAAAATCAGAAAATTTTGAGAACTTAATGAATTTTTAAATGGTTAATGTAAGAGACTAAAAGCTATTTATTTATTTTTTATTGCACCCCGAAGCCTTGTTTTTATATTTTAAAGTTTGAGAAAAATTTTATTTTTTACCTAAGCAATCAGCTGTTTGTTTAGCAGAGTTTGCATACTAATCAAAATTTCAGGGTTGCCATTATATTACTCACATTGTACTCAGGGAATATAACTCAACAAATATCAAGAAAATGTTGACTTTTTCAAAAAATATGTAAATTTATCACAATGATCACTGGTGCAATTAAAGAAATTGCAGGGCATCTACAATTCGGATGTCTCGACTGTAAACGTCTCACTAGTTTTTACTTTCGTTAAATCTTGAGCATACTTTTAAGTTCGATTAAGATGTTATCATTAAAAAAAACTTTCCTATGGATTTTAAAATCCAAACAAAAAAACAACATCAGTGGCTTAGAAAAACGTATGTTTACAAAATAAAAGCTATTCAATAAAAATCCAACATGCTTTTATTATGCAAATTAACTTTGCAAACCAGACCAGGACATGATAAATACAAATTAATCAACTGCTCAGACCAGCTTATGAATAAGTAATAAAAGTCAACTGCTTAAGATTAGGAAAATGACCAACAACAATAGGCTTAATATCCAGGAGCACTCTCAACAATTATCAGATTAACCCACACATGCATAAAGTCCCAGTTATAGTATATTTATAAACGCATTTCAATTAATTAAGTTTAATTGTTTTGTTGCTTAAATCGTATTAGGATATTGTGTGAATAAAGCAAGTAACAAGTAACAATAAGAACAAAAAAATATGGCAAACGCTATAGTAAAGCGCAGCCGACTTTGAAATACTCTATACTATTAATTCAAGACACCGCCGTTATGGACGCTTTGGGAATAAGCGAAAGTACAGATGATATTATAATCGGGATGTAATAAAATCGCGTAATGGGATGGGCCTTAGGGAGCGAATCGAGCATTTAGCGGAGCCCCTTTTAATAATTAGTGACATCACTGGGAGATAAGGGAAATATATTTTGTATCCTTCTTCTAAAATTGGCATCTCCAATGCCACCTTATATGACATCTTGCTAGGTTGAGGTAACTAGTTAATGGTTATCAACTGTTTTGCTACATAATGGAGCTAGCTTTCGGGATCTCTGGCGTCTTCTTCATTTTGTTACATATGTTTGAACGAACTTAATATACTCCTTAACTTATGTTACAGGAAATAACAACAGCAACAACTTGATTACTAATTTTATGAAATATAACGCATAAGCAAACATTAATCTACTAATAAAAGTATAAAAGGATTACACACACAGATACTCTCTCACACACATACATACACACAGTCACATGTGAAAGCCATTTGGCATTTAGCTTGGCACTTGAAGTGAAAGCTAAGAGATGAGCAAGGATGTTGGATGCACAGAGAGGCGGCTTGAAAGAGCGGAGGCGAGTGGAGCTGTGGAGCAGTGAGTGGCGGCTATACTTTGGCTGATGGTGTTACTCTGACACTGACACTCACTTACTCAGTTCGATGTTAACATACACACTCACACACAGTCACACACACGCACAAGGACATCCGCATCCGCATCCGACGCTCTGGCAGCTTCTACAACTCCAAAAGTGTCAGGCTACAAGCAGAAGCACATCGTTGGCAAAAAACATTAAATATAATTAAAGTTGCGCTCAAACACACACACACACACATTGCGCACTGGGTCCTGGTTTCTAGGTCCTAGTCTTGCTAGTTTGTGGGTTTCTATGACGTGCAAGCAGCTGTAGTTGTCATCATCCCTTTGCCCGCTTGGGTTCCACCATAGTTGCGCTTTAAAGCGTTCATTCATTCGCTGCATTTTCATTTTCATTCGCCTCAGTTGTTTTTTGCACTAACATTGCTTGTTAGATAAACTGTTTCAGTTGTTATGAAAACATTTGCTCCTCGTTGACAAGCAACAGGACAAATTACCTTAGTTTATTATGGGGTAAAACATCCTTTAAACAAAACAAAAAACATAAACAGATGCCTGCTGGCAGTCTCCTTGCAATAAATGTCACTTACAACATTTTAATGCAGTTTTGTATGCCACTAATGTTGAAAATGTGTTTTACACACTCCAACAGCTTTGTTTGTCTGCTTTACAATTCATCTTGGACAGGATGTTCAGGACTCTGTCCAAGTTGGCAGCTGTTCCCTGAACAGTTTAGATTTGGGGCGTTCTAAATGCTGTTGTCAGAATTTATTTTTTTCGTTTAGTTGGTTTTTGTCACTGCGAAGGCGTTGAAGAGTTAGCATGTTTTCTATTTGCACACAAAATCAATAAAAAACAATTGATGTTGGTCTCGGGGGAACTGGAACCAACTATATTTACGTCAATGACAAAGGAAAACATACAAATTGAATGACTGACAACTGCTCTTACATCATTTAGTTGCCAAGAATTTTCCTTTATCCATAGGGATTTTTATATTTAAGAGCAAATACAAATGAAATAAAAAAGAGTGAAGGTGGTATGAGTTGCTGCCCACACTCAAAGTGTTTCGTTTTTGTAATGTTTGTATATAATGTTGTGGGTTCTCTAAAAGGAAATCGAAAGTCTTAAAGTTAAAAATCGTATTTATCTTTAAAGAAATCACATAAGTGATTAGTGTCTCAGCTTTTATTAGAATGGTTACCTAAAGCAATTTATTTTATATCTGGTTAGTTTTTTGAAGCTATTTGAAGCTAATTTTGAACAAATTTTTGCATCAGCTGCAACCCATATTTTGATTCCATACTTCGCTGGTTTCGTGGCAATATATTGAGTGAAAGGCGATTTACCACGGAACGGAAGAAGTAGCTCATCTTTAGTGATGAAATCTCCTGGGTAATAGATTTCTTTCAATCTTTGAACCCATTTATCGAAAACCGAGCGAATAGGTGCCAGTTTATCTCTTGTTCTCTCCCTTTGTTCCTTGTCGGCGAAGCAAAGACATCGGTTTAATCGTTTGAACCGTTGGAGAGACATAGTTGCCCCGAAAATTGGTCTTCCGTGTTTGTCGTCCCATATTTGTCATGAAAAAACTGTTCCAAAACCACGCCACCTGTATTGTGTAAAATTTACACAAAAATACTCTTTTGTAACTTTTTTTATACAAGACACATTGGACATCCTTGGACATATCAAATGCCAAATTCATAAATTCCATTGAGCCAGAATCCCCAGACGATTCCAGCAATTATAAGTGGTGAAAATCAAGTCTGAAATTTTTTTTTGTGTAAAATTTACACAAAATACGCTTGAAGGTTAAGCATTTAAGAACATTAATGATCCAGTGGTATACTGAAAAAGTAAAAGGGTTTTTATATCCCGAACACTCCAGCACCTTGTTGTATTCGACATTTTTCGTGCTGTTGTCAGAAGAGAACGAACAAAGCAGACCGTGAGAGAAACATTCATTCGCTAGATTCAGGCCACAAACACTCATGGATTGGACTTGTGATTTGTTATCTTTTCTATTATCTCTCCAAATAAGAACTTCTCACAACTTCAGATTTCCTAGTATAATAACTACCGAGGCACAGTCGATAGATTTGAGTGAATGCAGTGGACCAACGATTGATTGATTTTGAGTTGTTAAGTCTGAATCTACCTCAATGCCAGAGACGTTACTTGTATTTAAATTAAAAAAATGTTCTATAGTTATAATACGTTTGAATATAAAACATTTTGTTTTAAATATTTCGAGTGTTGAATTAAAAAATATGAGACTTGTAAATGAAATTACGTATACGCAATGTATCTCTTTAACGTAGGCTTGAGCAGACAATATAAAAATGTTGTGGAAATGTTATGCGTGCTCTCGATAATTAAGATTTCGGTATAAGAGTTAATTAAGATTATTTCTTTTTTTATTTTTTTTTAAATTTTGAACGATATGCACCAACTCACACCATTAATTGGCCAAAGACAAGGATTTTCAATAACAAAGCTGACATGCAAAGCAAAATTGAAACTACAAATTGTCAGAGTAAGGGACAAAAATTTGCTTTTGCTCTAGAAGGCACAACAAAAGTAATTTCATTAAAATATCGGGGAATCAATAAGAGCGAGTAATAGTTATGCACGCCGTGATATTATTTTAAGGCGATGTTTGTCAGAATAAGGTGGAAGTGGGATATTTCGACTTCAATTTTATTTATTTATTTATTTATTTATTTGAGGGGTACAACTACGTACAGTTGACATTATATTATAAAAAAGTACATATAATTTATTTAGAAAAGAAAATAGAGCGAGGGAATTGATATGAACTAATCCGCGTCTCTAGCCCGATGGGTGAACTTTTTAATGATATGCACCAACTCACATCAAGAACTGGCCAGAAACTTGGATTTACAATATTAAAGTTGAAAAAAGGAAGCAAGATAAAAATTAAACATTATATCGCAAAAAAGCCAATGGATCACCATTGACCAAGTGGGTGACTCATAATATAGGATTGGTCAAGGATGCTCGAAGTGGCAAGTCAAGGTGACTTAAGATAGAAGAAGTGATAGATTGAATAGACCGTTCGAAAGAGAGGAAATTGTAAAAGTTATTATAGTTAGAGCATAAGACACGGAAAGGGTCGTGCAAAGCATAATTAGATCTACAAAATTGTAAGGCTAAGGGTCGAAAATTACGAGTTACTCTGGATGGTATGACCAAAGTAACTTTGCTAAGGAGTACATTGGAATCGATAAGACCGAGTAACAGTTTATGCAAGAATAACACGCCGTGGCATGTTCTGCGATGATTTAAGGAAGGCAATTTTATAAGGCGAAGTCTATCAGAATATGGCGGCAGTCGGATATTTGGGTCCCAGTTTAAGCCACGAAGTGCAAAAAGGAGAAATTGCTTTAGTACGGACTCAATCATGTCCTGATAAAGGTGGTATTGAGGGCTCCAAACGCAGGAACAATATTCCAAAATTGGACGGACGAGAGAAATATAAAGAAGTTTGGTTGTGTAAGGGTCGTTAAACTCTTTAGACCAACGCTTAATAAAAGCAAGAACACCTAGCCTTATTCACGATGTTGCAAATATGGTTATTAAATTTAAGGTTATGATCAAACAAAACACCAAGGTCAGACACACTCTCGATGCGTTCTAATGTAGAAGATTCTAAAGAGTAAGTAGCCAAATAAGGAGCAGAACGATAAAATGTCATAACGTTACATTTTGTCTTGTTGAGAAAGAGTTGGTTGATATTGCACCAAGATTGCATGTTATCAAAATCATGCTGAAGAAGTAAGTACTTAATTTTATCGGAGTAGGACATACAGAGTTTAACATCATCCGCATACATAAGAATGTGAGAAGATGAGATTACCTGAGGGAGATCATTTAAAAATAAGTTAAAAAGAAGAGGGCCTAGATGGCTACCTTGAGGTACCCCTGACGTGACCATAATTTCTGTAGATTCGCAGCCTTTAAAAACTACCTTCTGGACTCGGTTGGATAAATAGGACGATATCCAATTTAAAAGACAAGACGGAAACCCCAGACGAGACAGTTTAACAAGTAGAAGACTATGGTTTACCGAGTCAAATGCTTTACTAAAGTCAGTATAAATGACATCAGTTTGTTTTTTTTCCGTAAAACCAAGATTAATAAGAGACGAAAGTTCTAAAAGGTTAGTAGAAGTGGACCGACGTTTTACAAACCCATGTTGGGAATCCGACATTAAAGAACGACAGTAGTGTTGCAATTGTGAAGTTACAATCCTTTCAAAAACTTTTGGAATTGATGAAAGCTTGGCAATACCGCGGTAGTTCTCAATGTTGGACTTGGAACCTTTTTTGTGAATAGGGATAATGAAGGATTTATTCCAGATGGCCGGAAGATAAGAATATTTTAATGAAGTGCGGAAAAGAACAGATAATGGTGTAAAAAGAGAGTGAGCACAATGCTTTAAGACGCAACTAGGTATGGCATCGGGGCCAGGGGAGAAGGATGATTTAATGGACAGTAGGAATTGTAAAACGTCGGTTTCAAAGATTTCTGGATAAGGAATAAGATTTGAATGTGGTAGGTTATAGGGATAGTTAAGGTCAATGCAATTAGGGTTGACAGAATAGGTAGTTTGAAAAAATTTCGCAAACAGGTCGGCGATTTCAGAATTGTTAGTAGAGCTTTCATTTTTGAAATATAGCGATGAAGGAAATAAGGAAGATTTACGTTTAGAATTAACAAAAGAAAAAAATTAATGAGCCACGAAGTGCAAAAAGGAGGTATTGCTTTTTTACCGACCCTACCCTGTCCTGATTAAGACGGTATTTACGAAACACAGGAAAATTGATTGGACTCGAGTAATATAAATAAGTGTGTTTGTATAAGGGTTGTTAAACTCTTTGAAGCAAGGTCAGAAACACTTAGAATGCGTTCTAAGGTAGAAGAGTTTATAGAGTAAATAGCTAAATGAGAAACAGAACGAAAAAATGTCATAATTTTACATTTCGTCTTGTTGAAAAACAGTTGGATGACATTATCATGCTGTAGAAGTACTATAAATGCTTATCATTATGGGAGTAGGACATACAGAGTTTACATCGTTACACGGTTATATAAATAGGACGAGATCCAATTTAAAAGACAAGACGGAAAGGTTTGCTGAGTCAAATGCCGTACAAAAGTCAGTACAAATGAGATCAGTTAGCGTTTTTATCATAAAACCATGGTTAATAAGAGACGTAAATTCAAAAAAGATTAGTAGAAATGGACCGAAGTTTTTCAAACCCATGTTGGGAGTCCGTTATTAAAGAAAGACAGTAGTGCAATTATCATGTGACTATCCCTTCAGAAGCTTGGAAATTCCACGCTAGTTGTTAATATTAGAATGGCAACTTTTTTTTATGAATATGGATAACGAGATGGAAATATTTTAAGGAAAAAAACAGATAATGGCATGGAGAGGTAGTAAGCACAATGATTTAAGACAGGACTAGGAATGGCTTCGGGGCCTGAGGGTGAATGGTCAGCTTCTAAGAAGTCATTAGAAAGTACGAATTGAATTTAATTGTTAATACCTATATCAGATTAAGCCATTTAATTTTCTTTGTAGATTTATGTGTGCCTTATAAACGATAAGCTACTTCCGATAGCCATACAAAACTTGGCTTGGAATATTTCTGTATATGTGTGAGTGGGTTAATATATATATATTTTGTATATAGACTCGATTGAGTTTCACAAAAATTGGCATTTTGGAGATTTGGTTTGATTTCTCTTAAATTTAAAATAAGACGAAAGAAATTTTCCAAAAGTACAGTATGCACACGTAAACGCGACCAGCCCGATACAAAAGTTGATGAAAATATAAACCTTTTTGTGTGGATATTGGAAGCAGGGTGTCCAACCACCCTGAAATCAGAAAAAGATTTGATTAATTATTGTTAGTAGTAAAAAAAAATATAAAAAAAATAAGTCAGATTATTATATACTGTCTAAGATTGCTTAACTGTGAACTCTTAATGCACAAAAGCAAAAACAAACACTTGCAGTTTCCAATCCAGTGCACTCATACACTTTAAGCTTAAAATATAAAACCCATTATATAATTATTAAATATAATCAGAAAATTTATTGGCAAACATTCTTTAAACTGAAACAGATTATTTAAATGTGTTATGTAAATGTGCCATCCATATTGCAAACAAACAAGATATGTAGTGCACTTGCAATATATTTTGTACAACAAATTGATTGCAATTTTCATGAAAAATTATATTTGCTTGTTAGTTTGTTTAGTTGTTTGTGTTTGTGTATTTGTATTTATTTATTAAAAAAAATATGTATGCATATATGCAAAGCTTGGTGAAGTAGAAAAATGTGCAAGCAATCTTATGGAATTCCAAACCCGTCTCGTGTTTCAAGTAAACATCAGCCCCTCTACACGATGCAAAAGAAACAAAAAGTGTATAATATTTATTGTGCGTAAGGGCCAGCAGCGACATGTGGCATAAGGCATAAGGCACATGCCACATGGCACATGGACATAAAGGCATACAACACACACACACACTCACACATACATACATAAACATCGAGCGCACATAAATATATGAGGAAAATAATTTTCTTGAAAAGAAATCTTGCACATAATAAATAACTATAAAAGCAATGCAATGCCATATACAAGGCCAGTTGCTGTTCCCAGTGGGTGGGCGGCCATATTTTTAATAAAAACACATATACACTAAATGACCATAAAGGGGGCGGCCAGCATAAGGGGAGGAGTCTAAAAAATGTTTGCCAACACAAAAAATATATATATCTTATAGAGAATGCCACATGAACAGCGGAGTGGAGAAAATGTGGAGGACTTGCTAGCCAGCGGCCAGGCCAAGTAAAATGAGAAAAAATACAATAAAAATTACTCAACCGAATGCATCATAATGTTTATGTCAAAAAAGAACAACATAAAAGGGCTGTACTGCTCTGCACTCTGTATATGGCCACAAGGCATTAGCAAGGCAACAAAACCAGCCAAGAATCGGGCTAAGATGCACTTGCAATAGTTGCAGGAGCAGCAGCAGCAGAAGTAGCTAAAGCAGCAGCTGCATTGCGCCAGCAGCGTGTTGTGGTCTTTGTTCCAAGAAAATGCTGCATGCCACCCAACCAAGTCGCATTGTATATTGAGCCAAGAAAGTTGAACGGGCTGCCAGGCAGTAGTTGACTTAGTGCAGTCATGAGCATCCATAGGGACGAAAGGGATACTTACTATACACAATACGCATATATAGAGCTTTACTACTGCTGTTGTGGTTACCCAAGATGTTGTTGTTGTTGTTGTCGTTGCTGTTGCCCAGCAGCATCTGTTTAGCTAAATTGATTATGTAGAGAACCAAAAGGTATGTATTTCAAACTGTACCGAACTGCTTAGTACACTGAGAGCAAAATGTAACGTTTTATGATTCTTTTAAATTTCTTGTAGTTCATACATAGACTCACAAAAAAAAGGGGTTGTGATCTGGGAATATGTTTTCTTAAGTATTTCGAAGCGAATCCTCAAAAAACCGCACAATATTTTTGTTCGAGATTGGTTGTCCACCGATGTTTTTTGTATGTTTTTGGCGTCGCTGAATTCGAATCCGAGGACGAGAAAATCCCGGCACTTCAGATTTTCCATTTATCCTTCAAAATCCACCGTTTTGTGAACTGACATGTTGGGCATCAAAACACCCCATAAAGATTTTTTTCTAGTCCTGACCTTGCATTGAGTAAGTTTTTGGGGTCGCTGCCTCCAAATTAGAGTGTCAGGGTTCGAACAGAACGACCAAAACAGCTCGTGTCATGATGCTAAAAACAAAACAATATCAGGTGTGATCTCGGATCAGACTGTCGGTTTTTATACCCTGTACCGTATGGTACAAAGGGTATATTGTGTTTGTGCAAGCCGAAAATGTATGTAACGTACAGAAGGAAAAGTCGGAGACCCCCCAAAGTTACCTAAAGTATGATCAGAGTGACTAGAGAAGTCGATATACCCATGTCCGTCTGTCCGTCTGTCCGTATGAACGCCTAGATCTCAGAGATGGTAAGAGCTAGAGCAACCAAACTTTCAGATAAGATCCCTTATTAATCCATAGGAGACAAGTTTATTTTATTTTTTTGATATCGGGACTACATTATATAGCTCCCATAGGGGTGTTTCAGAGGACCTCGAAAAAAAGCAAAAGTTTTAGATGGATAATTCGTTTGTTTATGAAGATATCATAACCAAATTTGGTAATCGGAAGTTTTTTAGTAACTCCCAGCACTGTACCAAATTTGATCAAAATCGGTTGACTATATCATATAGCTCCCATAGGACAAATCGGTCAAAAAATCGTGTTTTGTACAAAATTCGTTGTGTTTCGTTTGTTTGTGAAGATATTGTAACCAAATTTGGCATTCTGAAGTTTTTTAGAGTACCCAAGCACTATACCAAATTTGATCAAAATCGGTTGACTATATCATATAGCTCCCATAGGGCCGATCGGTCGAAAAAAAGTTTTTGATTACAAATTCGTCTGTTTTTGGTTGTTTATGAAGGTATCGGATTTTATTGCAAGCAGTGGTACAGGGTATCGCAAAGTCGTCCGCGCCCGACTTTAACGTACGCCATCTTTAGAAACTGATTTTTTTTAGTGCTGCTGTGTGATTCAAGTTCTTAAATTTAAAAAATGTCACAAACATTTTTTGGAAATTTCTGTAGTAAAATGCCCGGCTTTAACAATAAATATTCGCGTTTGTAGTTTGGCAACGCCAGAGAATTTTCAGAGAATATTTCAGTACAAAAATCACTCACACATGCATGCGTTTTGTGTACAACACAGTAGGTGTGAACCATAGGCCCATGGGATAGGGCCGTGCCGACCACTGGTCTAGATGTTAGACGTCTGAAATTAATGATTTGATTGAAATATTTTTATTCAATTTGTCTCTAAAATTGTTTAAATTGCAACCACTTGGTACCTAAATAAAAAAAAAAGTAAGAAAATTAATAATAACTATCTCTCAACAATTTTTCTCTCCCGCTATATTTTTTGCTTCCAAAATAAAGTTGTTGCGGGAAAATCGAAATATATGAGAGCACATTGTCAACACTGTTTCTTCTGTTTTGTTCCGAGCTTTTCGTACAAAGGCTATTCGAACCAATTTTTATATGAAGTTCGTTCTTGTTTGAAAGCGTTTCGGACTTTTGCGCAGTTTTGGTTTCTTTCACTAAATTAAACACTAAATATCTTATAATAGTTCAGTTTAGGTCTTGATACAAGTTTTTCTCTTTTTCGAGTTTCGAGTATATATTATAATATGATTTTTATCTTAGCATAGTTTTTCTTAGCCATTATTAAAAATAGAATAATAGGGTAAAAAATGTAAGAGGACCTTATTGTATACATGGCTTTAAAGTATTTATTTTAGAGGGAGTTTTTTGTATAATTTAATTTGCCCTTCGTGCGTAAATTGAATCAAATTTTTTATTAATAGAGTTTTAATAGTTTAAACTAGTTCTTGAATTTATCATATTAAGGACTTAGGTAAGATTTCGAGGTTGGGTTCCAAAGTAAACGTCGAGTGAGAACTGCAGTAAGCCAGCTTTTATCACCACGTCCCAGAACCCATTAATCATTATAACTTACCAAACTCCGGACGATCCGGATTCGGATTATTTACTCAAAGAGTACGTGAGGGATTGATCCATCTTCCTAGCAGTATCTTTTAAGACGCAGTACGTATCTGGCTGGGTAACTAAGGAGACTGTTCCATTTTCCGCTATATTGGCTGGTGTAATACTTACCATATACCAAATGATTTTCTGTCAGTGTAGCGTTTTGTTAACCATGTCTCTACGATACGTAACATTGTTTAGCTTGGATATTTGTGGCTTGCTGTGCCAGTTAATATATTGAAAAAGATCGGGTTTATTTGCCAAAAGCATTCGTCTGCATGACACAAAAGAAGTTGGCTTAGCTTTCGGAGCATGGAGCGATTGAGTCGCGGACACTGTGAGCTGCTCAAATGCCGCAACTGAAGCGAAAACGCGCTGAAAGACCCAGCAACCTAAGCCAGAGACAGAGGCTAAAAGGTTATAAGCGGCTTGATTTAAGACCAAGTCTTTGGGAAACTTTTAGACGCAAAAGTTGTTGCTATTTTTTTTTTTTGCTGGCTCTTGTCAAGCACTTCTGCCAGGAGGCTTTGTCCTTGTCGGCATGCACCTTGAAAATTTGTTGTTGCACTTGAGTGCACGGCAACAAGAACAAATGGACGCAGGAGCAGGCACAGCATTTAGCTGCTAAAAACGGCATAACATAATTATGGGTTGCCATTTATGCGCAGAAAACTTGCCGACAGCCATTAGCAGAGCACAAAAAGAAGGAATTTAATCAGCTCGACAGAAGGATACACTGCACACATTTTTCCTAAATATACTAGATATAATACAGTTACTGGAGTTATGTTGATACTAGAGATAGGATCAGATTAGGAATTTTGATAACGTGCCGTCCGACCCGAAAGAGACATTTACTAAAAGTCGTTACTTTATGTGATCGTAATGTGATTATTATTAATAATAAATAAAATTAATTTAATTTTTATTTATCAGTATCATTTAAAAATTGTTATTCAACAACACAACTTGCCCAATTTTTTTTGCCAACACTGTTCAGCCTGATTTTTTTTTTATACATTTGGGACAAATTGGGCATAAAAGTTGCGAAAGTTTTTTTTTCAGTTTAAGAATCTCGCTTTTAAATTAAGATTTTTTAAGAGTTAACACAATTCAATTTATACTGAACAAAATTTTTCAATAAGAGTCTTTAAACTTATAAAAAGCCGCGAAATATTAAAAAAAATTTATTTGTGGTATTTTTTTTTTGGTATTATTTTAATTATTATTCAATTTGTTGGTCTTATTTTAATTATAATTGTTATTATATTTAATTTTTTTTTTGTTCCTATATTCAGATTGCAACCATAGACTTTTAAACTTATTCTACGAATTTTTGGACAAAGTTGGGGATTTTTTTTGTTATTCCAGAATTGGAAACTTTGTATAAAATTTTTTTTTTTTTAATATTGTTCTTGTTTATTAAATTAAATTCAATAGTGCTACAAATTTGAATTTAAAATTTTATTTTTGTTTCAGTGCACCGTTGTTTTTTTTCTAACAACATTCTGTAATTTTTAATTATAGTTTTTTTAGAAAGATGAAATTTTCCACACACTTATCTAAAAGATTAAACTTTTTTCTGCAAAATTTGAGTCTCCTCAAATTTCTTAAAGATATGGGTAATCAAGACTAAAATTGAAAAAAATTTGTACAAAAAATATTTTTTTTATGGTCTTACTTTAAGAATTTAAATCAAGAATGCAAAAGAAATTTTTTTTTTTTTTTTATCAGTGCACTGTTGGCTCGGATTGTCATATTTTGGTCAATATTTTTTGTTTTTTTTTTGAACAATATTCTGTCATTTCTATAATAATTTTTTTTTTAAATAATTCTTTCCGCAAGATTTTCTAAAAGATTAAACATTATTTCTGCAAAAAAATTAAATTTTTTATATTAATATTACAAATTTATCAGTAAAAATTAGCTCCACATATATGTAAAAATAGCATATACCAAAAATATTGAAAGTTTCTTGAGTTAGAGCCCCAATTAGTTGAAGCTTTTGATGCCAATTATAAAAAGATGAAACTATCAAATCATCCATTTTGAAAAGTTATCATATTTTTGGATAAAGATTTTATATAATAACCATATAATTATTTTTAAAATTTTGCAGAAAAACTGATAATTGATAACAAAAAAAATTTTGCAATTAAATACATTTTTTTTTTATGACTTAAGTCCAATGTTCATTTTGTCTAAATTTTGACATTTCTCTAAATTATATTTTGGCTAAAATCTGCAGTTGCAGTGTGCAATGGAGAAGGATACGATAGAAGCTGACGATATGAGCCCGTTGAATACCTATTGATCAAGTGTTTGGTTTTAGATAGACAAAAGAACGAGTGGATATGGCTTAACCGAGCTAATGTGCTTAACACACAACAAATTTTTGGTCTTTCATGCTTCCTTCGCCCTGTTACATAGCAAAAATCTACAATACCCTTAACACTGTGTCTACAGGGTATACAAAAAAAAAAAACATGCGTAAAAATAAAAGAAAGTACAAATGGAAATAGAAATAGCAGGAGAAATATAAATAGAAATGCTAAACAGCAGACAGAGCAATTGCAAAAGTTGTAGCATTTGGAGCATTTATTTTTTCCCAGCTCCGTCCGTTGAAGTCCTCATATGAGTGAGTTGAAGCCAAAAGTGTCATAGAGAGATGTAAAAAAATTTCGAGCGCTTTAGGTTTTTAAAAACTGCCGCAGGAATGACGGTTGCCGCTGCCTCAGCCTCCGCTGGTACTTCAAAAACGCCTAAGTGCACACTTCATTCACACTCGATGCTTTTACCTGAGTCCTGGCGACAGTTGCTGCCAACTCGTATGCCAAATCCTTTTCACACAGGTAGCTACCAAAACTATATCCTACTCTTTTACAGACAGTAGCTTCTACTCATTCTTTCTCGGCTGCTGGCAATGACTTGCTCGTTGTTTTTTATATGGCAAAATATTTACGATTTGCTATGTAAAGTGGCATTTCTTTTGATACCCTTTACTTTGGCTCCAAGGGTACATTAAGTTAGTGTAAAAATTGTTTGTGAGTTAACCTATAAGGAAAAGAATAAGATCCCATAACTGATTAGAGCAACCAAGGGGATCGACTTAGCCTGTTTCTTGAAGAAAAGGAGAGCTACGAGAATGAAATTTAGGCACAAGGAACGTATTCTGTTGAGCATCAGCGCGGAAAATACAAATTTTTCTTATGTTAAATTTAATTAAGAGTCGCACCTTCATTCTTCAACGTCTTTCACCAGAGTGCTATCATAATGGTTTTTTAATGTTGAAAACTTAGCTAACATCGGTTAAGAGTTACAGCTAAGTTATTCATTTTGTAGGGCAGAAATGCACAAGTGCCCGACTAACAAAGTGAGCGACCCTAAAAACGATGGAGAAATGTAGAAGTACCAAACTAACAATATGAGCTACAATAATCAGCTATTTACAAGTTGCGGTCTATTCAAAAGCAATAAAAAAAGTTTCGCATATTGGTGAGTAGGATCTAAATATGCAGATCTTTCTTAAAACTATTGGTTTTACTTACATTTGGCGTTTATTTACTAACAGCTATTAAATGTTCAATCACTGTACAAGCACTAAATAATACCAAAAATAGTCTACAAAATATGAACACACTGACAGATTTTGTCGCTTTTTACAACACATTTTTAGTTAGGAGTGTCCTACTTTTAGTAGACGCGGTTTTTTTATTTTTATGTAATTTATTGTTGGGCACTTCTGCCCGACAAATTAAACAATTAAAAATTAAGTTTCTTGATATTGCGGTTTACTCATATTTTCGAATTATAGTATTTTAATTTCCATTTTTCATTTACCCATTCGATGGTAAAAAGCTTTATTTATTTCGAGTACAAGGGTATACAAATTATTTAAACAGGCAGAAAAGCAAAAATTTTGTATTTTACTTTAAGTTGTTCTTGGGCACTTCTGCTCGACAAAGCAAATACTTTAGCTGTAATTTTTACTCGGCATCATGCCATTATCATCGAGTATTCAGTTTAAGGCAGTATTATTTCTCCAAGACCTTAAAAGATAGGAGCATGGGATTTTGGCACAATGTGAATATGAGGACCTAATTTTGACTTGTAATTATTTTTTTGTTTTTACTTGTACTTTCAAATTTTTCGAGTTATAATTTTATATATATAAAACTTCCTAAGTTATGCTCAATTAAAAAATTTTGAGTCTCTTTTTTCTCCCACGAAAAACGTAAAAACTAACAGATTTAAGAAATAACTGCAGTCCCGCGCAAAGATTTTCCCCAAAAACTCTCCACAAAGAATGTTTAATTTTAATGTTAGCAGCAAAAAAATAGTTTTCAACTTATGCCTCGAAACGTATGCCCTGTGGAATTTAGAGAAGGAACAAAGTACATTATCGTCATTGAGGTGTCCCGACAGGAACCGAACCACTTGTTGACTTTTATGGGTGTAGTCTTTAAATACGGAATGTGACATTGCGCTTGTCGTAAACTTTGTGCATACCACAGGGAGGCAGCGTCAAGGTACAGATGTGTGCTTTTAATTGATCAGGTCCGGGTAAGAATGTTTTTTATTGACTTGTTTTACTACTTTACGTTAGAGTTGAGTTCGACCCAAACTACAACTAAGTCATAAAAAACTTTTGCAAGCTGATTTATTTTTCCAAAATTTCTTGATGAAAATCATCATAACAATTTTACAGAAAATTTTCCGACGTGTGTAATAATTAAAATCTTTACATTGCTAAATTTTTTATACAAATTAAATAAAAAAGCCAAAGTCTTCATAATATAAAAAAATCGTAAAAAGTTTTCTAAGTTCGTAATTGGCAATAATCTAATCTTTTTGTAGAGTTTGGTCGAAGGAACGTAGTTTTTTTTGCAATAATATTACTACTTTTTTATGGGAGATGAGGTTTTTCGGATCTCGGATTCTGGCTCAGCGGCTCAAACTCCATTTGGGTCTCTCTGTCTCAGACCACATTCATTTTTTTTTTTAATTTGGTCGAAGTAAAGTAAGTTTACAATTTGCGAAAAGATTCACATTTTCTCCATTAAAGGCCCATACGCAGTTCGAAAATTTTCGCACGGAATTTGTGATTTTTTTTTATATGAAGTTTTCTTAATTCGTGCAAAATTTTTCGAAAAAAGAACAAGATAATAATTTTTATTCTATTTAGTACAGTAAATCTAGAGTTTCATCTGGAAAAAAATACTTAATGGATGAAACTTTCAGGGATCGTTAGAGACCTTGTTCTAAGTCTAAAGCCGAGTTTTCGTATTTGTGGGTATGGGGCGTGTCACCGCCCCCTGACAATATATGTTGCTACCGTTTTTGCATGATATCTTTTTTTATTAGACTTATCTTAGACTCATGGTTTACAGGTCAATATTGTTGCAAATCAAACAAGACTTAAATCAAGGTTGTAGGTTTATTGGTTCAAGCACAATGCTTGTTTAAAGTTAAAAGCTGGAAACGGTGTTTGGTGTTTTTCGAATAATTTGCAAATATCTCAAAACAGGTAGGTTTCTTCGACAATTTAACCCGTATATTTGGTTAAAGTAATTGAAATTATCTACAAAATGAGTCCTCCATAACTTGTCTATGATTAATAGTTTTAAATAGGTATTCTAGAAGAAAAATCTAAATTAAAAATGTTACCTCTGGGGTGGCAGAGAAATCTCTAAGGAATTTGGATACAGTTTGAAACCAAATCTCTATGGAAAACCGTAGGTGCCACAGAAATCTCAGAGATTTAATTTTTTGGACAATTGTCAGTAAAGAGTTGCTACTATTCAAAAATTATTTTAGTACATTTATAAACTTATTTAATTACATGTGGCATAGTTTGCCACTTTTCGCTTTCAATTTTTGATAAATAAATTTGAATATTTATCCCACTCAACACATTAGTGTGAATGACAACACTACGAGCTGTCAGCAGCATTGTGAATGGCAAAATGCATTTGTTTACATTAATATATAATTTTAGTTTTTGTTTTATTTTTAATAATTTCTTATAAACCGCTGTTTTGCCTATTTCTCCTCAAACTAAAATCATATAGCGGAATTCATTTTTTAATTTTGAACTTTCTATTGACATTCACATCACTCACTAACATAACGCACGTTGCCACCTAATGTTAAAAATAATAGCAACACTTATTTATTTAACTGTGCACTTAATTCATGGCACTTCATAATGATAACTTGGTCAAAGTAAATATATAATTTTTTAACTTTAATATATGTATCACCAAAGACATTTATTAATATGGAAAATTAAATATTCCGAAATTTTATTATTTAGTCCCACAACTAGCTGGCAACTCCTTAGCTTGAAATGTTTTTGCACGTGACACAGAATGGCATATTTACTAGAGATTTTGTAAAAATAAAAACAATAAATTAAAACATTTGATTTATTAAAATATAGAGATACAGATAAATCAGAAATTAAATAACCTTTTTAAATAAGTAACAGTTTATTTGAATAAAATAAACCGTCTCGAAGGTGTGTCTTTGGCACCCCTGTATAACACATTTCTTAATTTTTTTTGTTGCTTTCGATAATTTTTGTCTCCCACAATTCGAATAATAACAAATCTATCTTCATAAAGATAACGGTACCATCGATTTTTAAAAATCAGCCATGCAGATCGATTAGAAGTGATACAACTTAAGACTTATTTATTGTGAAATTCAATTGTATATTGATTTTTTCGTACATAGTAGTACGTATTTTGTACATCTGAAGAGGGCTTTGTTAATAAAAAGTCTGAAGCAGAGTATCTTTTTCAATGAAATCACACTTAAACCCTTATGTACATATTTTAATCATTTGATTACTATTGTTATATATCTTTAAAAATTAGAATAATATATAAGAATCTTTGCCACGAGTACACACTGAAAATTGGCATGCAAAAAAGTGTATAAGAATTGATAAACTAAAAATGCGTATAAAAATCAATCTAGTGTCGCAACATATAATTATCGAAACCTAAAACTGAAAAGAAAATGAACCCAAATAGGGAAATGTACACATATCGACCGGAATAGCGTTTAGCACTGCAGTTCTAACTCTGTCAGTTAATAAAGAAATTCCTTCCAGAGTCTCCAAAGAAGCAAGGCTTAACCAAATACAAATTTCAGACCAGGTCCACTGGAAATCCCAATGCTAGACTTTTCCTTCAAATCCAGGAGCATTCTCTCAGATCATGACAATTACGTCTTCAAGTGTAAGCTATGCCTTCTTCGCTTCGTTCCTGAGAAGCTTGTGCCTTCAAAACTGGTTCTACTTGGGCCTGATGCTTAGTCAAGGTTCATTGCACCTATCCCATGCTGAAGAAGGGCTGCTAGAGGCAAAAGACACAGAATTGGGGACTTTCGCTACTCTGTTCGGAAACCCCATCAAAGACGGGCAAAACAAAGTTCCAATTTTATTTCCATCTGGGCCCTGGAACTTAAGAAAAGCTTCACAGGGAGACAGTTTATGTAATATGTATTAACATGTTGTCTGTCTTTCCTGAAGAATAGGATCGGAACTGTCTAAGTGAAAGTGAACCCTCAACTTTTTCAAGTCTTTTTTAGCTGCAAATCTCTCCAGGTAGTGTAGAATGGGCTGACCTCGAGTAGGAAAATCATTAGATCTGGAGTGTAAAAGATTATGCGGTGGTTGTCTCTCTCAAGAAGAGCTTTAGAACTGTCTAAGAGAAAGCGATTGATTAGACCTCAACTTTTTGAGGTTAGGATAGGCTGGAAAAAGCAGGACAAAGACTAGCGTTTGAGTACTTCGAGGCAGCTTATTTGGTTTCAAAAAACTAAAGTTTTTTTTCTGTTTTACAAAGAAGTAAACTAAACTACCAGGACCTTGGTGAAAGATTTCTGCAAATCTGTGTTCCAACGAAAAATGCTCATCTTTTGGTAAAATTTGGGCTCTCTAGTCTGCGAGATTCTTTTGTTACCACGGCCAGAGAAAATAGCTACATTGACTTGGGCTAATGGGTCAGAGAGGACTTTTACCATCCTTTACATACTTTCTCATAAACTAATTATAGCTTTATACCTCGGGTACAACACTGGTGTTTTCAAATTTGTTATAAATAGATCTGTCAATAATTCGAATGAAAAAGGAGTTGCCTAGATGCAATTATGTCAAGGTAACGCTTTCTATAGAGTATTCATGGACCGTTGTTATCAAATCGATATCTCGAAGTTATCCTTTGGATATATTTTTTTTTGTTTGCTGTCGGCTGGTCCGTTTTTAGTTGTAAGTTTTAAAAGCCTCGTAATGCTTTTATTTGCACACACACACACACAGACACACTCTCATAGATACAATGTATATACACTAACACTTTGCTGCTGCTTAAACGTATGTTTTGGCGTGTGTTTGCTCAAATAGCAAGCTTTCTATGTCCTTTTATGTCCTGTAGCTGTCGCTGTTCCTAAGTGTTTGCTTTTGTTCCCTTCAAAATAAAAGAAAAAAAAACTTTGTTTTCAAATATATTTCACACTTTTAGCTTTGTCCATTAGCTAAGTAAAATCAATTTTGAATCTTCGTCTAGAGACGATTAAAAACTTTAACTCACTAATTTGAAGAAAGCGTCGTCGATGACGCATTAATTTCACTTTGCCAACTTTCATTTGATTACCCACAGTTCAGAATGCCAATCATATTTACATACGTACTATATCTGAAAACATTTTATCTTCATCGATGGGGGGTTGGCTGGTTCCTGGTATTGGTACTGGAAACTCGGTAGGTGATTTGCTATTGCTGTCTCTGTAGCTGATGTCCTTGGTCTGTCTTGTGATTTGCGTCGGTTTTGTTCCTATGTTGTTGTTGTATCTGTTTCTGCCTCTGCTGGATCTGCTGCCGGGTGATTTGACTTCGTTCGTCGAGCTGTCAATTTGTCTTTTCATTTTTTCCACTTTATTTCCTGTCGCTGCCGTTGAATGCATTTTTAATTGGCTTCAAATTTCCGGCACTTGCCTGTCGTACTGACAACTTGCCGGCAGCAAGAAAAAACGAAGAAGTTTTTTTTCAAAAAAAAGAAAACAAGAAATTGAATTTTATTATTAAATACAACTCTCGCTCATCTTAGATGGTTTTGCAGCTTATCTAAAGTATACAAAAGAAAAATTTTTTACATTTTTTTATATCATCAACAATAAAGACGTCTTGCATTAAATTGGAATCTTAATTCAAGGCAGTGGACAGTAGAAGTACTGAAACAAATTGCTTCGGTTGAAGAAATTTTTATAATCAATTTTAACGAGTCGTATTTCGAGAGTTAATTCAATTATATTTTGTAGCATCCAATCCTAGGTGGCCATCGGTAGCGTAGTGGTAGCTAACTCGCTTTGCAGCCCGATGGTTCGATTCCCCGCTGTAGCACTGGTGCATTTGCCTAGCACTGGTATCGCTATTTGCCCAAGAAAATCTTTATTAATTCAAGACACCGCCGTTCGGATTTGGCTATAAACTGTAGGTCCCTGTTCTCTTCGAACAGTTATTAATAGAGATTCCCACGCTCCACCTAGGGGCGACTGACAAAAAATAATCAGTCAGGGAAATTATTATTATTAATCCTAGGATCAAGGGTGTCTCAGATTTGTGCATTGAATGAAAAGAGCTAAAAATGGGTGTCTGAAACACAAATCAGTAGAAAATGCCAAAAAGCACTATGTAGAATCATATGTTATCTAGACTAATTTTTGAGCCTAATAACAGAAAAAAAATACATACGCCGCAGCTCTATTGCCTTGATTACGTCACGCACCCATGAAAACCCTTCCATTTTTCTTCTATCAAAACTGCATTTTAGCTAAGGTTACTCCTTCTTTTTATTTGACTTCCATTTCACAACATGTAAGTAAGTAAAAAAGGATGGTTGGATACCGGAGAACGCTTTAAAAACATTTATGGAAAGAAAGAATAGAATAAAAGCTATGAACTAATTCGTGAATTAAGCCCGATTGGTGATTTTCGTAACTATATATTACTATTATTACATATTTTGTATTTAATTTAAAAAAATTACCAGTTAATAGAACAAATATCCTTGACTTTGCATTCGACAAAAAACAGCCGCAAAAAAGATGCCCTTACTAATTTGGGAACTACTGCTCATTGAGGAAATTTCTCATACCTACATATATTTATGTATATTATGTAAATAAGGTTTGTAAAATGCGTGGAGATTATGTAACTAGGGAAGACAATCCCTTAGACAAGTTTAAAATAATATTTTTCTAGTTATGGCTTTTTACGAATAGTGTGGCAGGACATCCATCTGATTAAAGTTTAGTTTAAAACAATACATAAGTATCCATAGTTAGGACATCGTCATATCATCATCATATCTTTTATTTGGAACACAAAAATTAATTTTTTTTTCAAAATAAGGTGCATATATTTATTCTAAAAGTTTAATATTATTCATGTTTAAAGATTTGAGTCCTTATCTTTTGATTCACAATGCATCAATATCGGAAGATAGGAAATGAAGATAAAAAAACACAGTGGAAAAATTAAGAATTTCTTACATTTCTCAAATTTGTAAAAGGTAATCCTTTACGTTTTTATTGAAATTTCATTATTTATTGCAAATAATTAAAAAGTACGTAATTTAGCAATGTTAATTTTTTAATATTTACCTTCAAAACTTATAATTTTTTTTCATCATATATACATTAAATATGTTATCCACCAAATATTAATTTGCCTTACGATAAAAAAAAATATTAGCGGGCAAAAAATTTACAAAAAACCCATGGAAATTAATAACTAAAACCTAACTTACTAACTAACTTAGGAACTAACTTAATTTTACGGGGTTTGTGCCAAACTGTTTAGATGCGGATGTGAGGAGTTAATACATCGGTCTGTAAAGCCACGGAATAAGCGAACTAATCGTTCAGTTATCATTTCAGTGCTACAACGCACAGTGGCACGGAAGTCAAAAAAACGTTGCAAAAATCATATTTTCTAAACCAATTGAGATATTTTTATGAATTAAATTGTAGTTGAAAGAAAAATCTTTAAGCTTTAAAATAAGTGCTCATGTATGGTGATACGATATCTGAGAGCTGCGCAATATGTTGTGGAAGTTGGATTTTGTTGTTTTTTCATTTATAAAGAAATTTTGATGATATATTTTTGTTCATAATTTTATATTTCAGTCAATAAATTTAATGTAACAATGCTTTTTTATTATAATATATTATATAATTTGTCTTATCAGTAGTTTTTTGTAAAATAATCATCCACATTTACATTTGAAGGAATATCTAGAAGACTTAACATTTCATTTGAATAACTAGTACTTGTTAATTCTGTATTGGATTTCACATGTCTAAGGGATGCAACTAGTGGATCTGAAGAGGCTGCCAACATATTAAAAAGATCCTCGTTTTCCCTTGATCGTGATATTTTACATGTATTCATAGCTCTGAATTTTTTATAATCCTTGTTTCTCGATTCCTGGGCTTCTTCTGACATCTCCCCAATGGGTAGGCAATGATATTCAATTATAGTTTGGCCATGTGCCAAAATTTTGTGAAGCGTGGGAGTCAATTTTTTTCCTGGATATTTTTCCATTAACAGCTCTGCAGTCTTAGTGTCATATTCACCAAATTTGCTGCCGTTAATTTTTTCCTTGCAGTTCAAAATATTCAAAATAACACCCAATCTTTTGATAATTTCATCATCCACTCCAGTTATTTCTGATGTAACTTTGTTTTCTGCAAAGAATTTTCGGGATGAGTTTCCATCGTTTGTGTTACCATATCCATATTTGGGGAAGGAAGAGTCTTGCCACTTTTTTTTTATTCGGGAGTGAATTAGATTAAGTTTGCCTTTTAAGGTATCAAACTTCTCCATATTTGCTTCCTCAACATTAAGTTATTTTCTGATGGCCGAAATGAATTCATTCGCGCTTTTGGAGTTTCTGAACAATTCAAATAATTTTACGTTTACCAAAGACATCGTTACACTTATAAAATCAATGCTTGCGAATTATATTTAAAAATACGTTTCACTGCAATGTGTGTTCTTATAAAGTCAAAACAAAACTATGATGTTTTTGAAGTATTCAGGCAATATATACAAATTTTAAGCCTATAGCCAGTAAACGTGTAACAGGTACAAATTAAATTACTTTAAATGTTTCAAACTACCTGGAAACACAAAAAAAAAAATTGGGATGATTAATCCTTTTTTTTTATGTCACAGGTAGGCTTTATTTTATTGTAAAGTGAAAATATAAGCAATCAGTTCTAAATTCAGTGGCTGCATCTACTGCGTGTTCTTCTTCTTATACCTGCGTCAGAATATTTTGGAGTTGGGTTTCTGGACTTTTACTGGCCTTACAGCCACATATGCAAATTTATGCAGTCAATTTTTATAGAGCAAGTAAATAAATTAATAACAAAACCATTTATGTTAAATTGAAAAAATGAAAAAATATGGAATATAAAATATTTTCTTCCAAAGTTGAAAAAGTGGTCCAAATATAATGGTTCAGTTAAACGGAAGTATTGAAAAACCCAGAAAAGAAATGAAGTCATTTTTTTTTCTTATATGTTTGAATTTCATGTACCTTTTTATAGAAACTAAGAAAATAGGGATTGGTTGCGTAGTTTTTCCACAAAACAATCTTAAACACGAAATTTTATTCAAAAAATTGCGATTTTTTTCAAAGTTGAAAATATACTCCACTTTGAGCGGCTTTAGCAACTAAACTATTCATCCGAATTGACTAAAATTTGTATTTTCTTGATCCCTGGGAAATTCTAAATCAGATGCATGTATTATATTTAAAAAATGGTTACATCGCAAAATCGATTTTTGCAACGCTTTTGCGGCTGCCGTGCCACTGTGCAACGGTGGTGTAGGTCGGAAGTGGAATGATGCCACGGAAAATTTAAAATCATTTTAAGTAGTCTATTTTGTATGACTTGCATTTTGTGTACCTGACATTTTGCGACGTCAGCCCATACTGGAGCCCCATAAAAAATAACCGGTACAAAAACCGATCTAAATAGGTACATTTTGTTTTCTAAACTAAGTCTGGAGTTCCTGTTTATGAAGGGGTAAAGCTTTCGGATCAACATGTTATTTTTTTTTATTGTGTTGTTGATATGATCACTGAAAGTTAATTTCCTATCAAGAACAACTCCCAGGTATTTGACGCTAGTTTCCCATTTAATATCTACAGAATTTAATCGTATGTGACTGCTAGGAAGGAATGTGTCTTTGCGTTTTCTTGAGAAAAATTGGAATTGGGGACAGACAGAGCCTTGGGGCAACCTGCTTCGATGTTGATCTTTTGCGAGTGAACGTTACCGATGTAAATAGAAAATTTACGATTTTCCAAGAAACTTTGAATGATTTTTATAAGTTCTGGGGGAAAGTTCAGGGTATACATTTTGAACACTAGACCTTTGTGCCAGACTGAGTCAAGAGCTGCTTTAATATCTAAGAGAATCATTCCTGAAGACTTAGAACTTGAAAAGTTAGCTTTAACCAAGTTTTTTATTCTAGTCAAAGCATGAAGAGTGCGATGCTCACGGCGAAAGCCGAATTGCTGCGGTGGAAGTATATTGTTATCTTCAACAAATTGAGAAAGCTTGGTTTTGATAACTTTTTCCAAAACTTTACTAACTGAAGAGAGCAAGCTGATAGGACGAAAAGAAGAAGGCAGTTCGGCAGGCTTGTTGGCTTTCCTTATAGGTATGACTTTGGTAGTTTTCCAAAGCTTAGGAAAATAACTAAGACGAAGGCACTCATTTATAATTTTAGTTAGAAAATGTATTCCTCTACGAGGAAGTGCCTTAAGGCAAATGTTTTCAATATTGTCCAGGCCCGGAGAATTGTTTGACTTTAGATTTTTAAGGCTGAAAGTTTGCGCCAAGGCTTCAACTTTTTCTTCAGGTGTTAAAATGTGAGTTGTATTGTTTAAAAGTGTAGGGATATCCGTACTTTTCTTTTTTATGATTTTCGTTAGTTTCCAAAACGGAGACGAACCTTTATCAAACGAAGCTAACAGATTGTTCTAAGATTGATTACGCAAGTTAAAAATCATTTTGGAAATAATGAGACTAAGCCACTTCAAGAGAACGTGGTCAGAAGGATTTCCCTATCTTAACCAGCTTTGGCGAATAATATTTCTACGTTGAATTAGATTTAAAATGCAAGGAGGAAGGCGTTTTGAGTGGTTTATAATTCTTCTCCGTGGAATGCTGTGGTGCTTCGCAATTTGAATCGCATTAGCAAAACTTATAACGATGCAGTCAATACTATTAGAGCTTTCTACAATAGTAGGGGGAATTCTGGAGAGCGAAAGGTTGACTTGTGTAGCAAATTCAAACCAGTTTGCATTCTTAATATCGTAACGATAGCGATCAATGAGAGCATGACTAGCTTGCAGAAATGTCATTACAGGTAGGTGGTCAGAACTTAAATCGTTTATGGCAACAGTGTTCGACAAAATATGCGAATTATTAGATAGGAAAAAATCAATAACAGAGCCTTGCCTTCTACTACTAGCAGGGATATGCGTAAGCCCTAGTGGATAAGAAATATCAACGTTATTTGAGGCTAAAAACTCGTGCAACATGGTTTTTATGCCACTAACTTGCATTTCACACAATAAAATAAACTTGAACCTATGGGACGTGTTAGACACTGCTTATTGCACTGCATGTCATTAGTTCACACTGCTTGCCAATAGGACAAATACAAAACTAAACCTGGGAAAACATTCCACGTTTATCATCTAGTACTTACTCTAAAGTGCAAAATGATTTGATCAATTGCCAATAAACTGCTCGAAAGCTTTTGCAAAATATTTTTAGCATTTTAGTTCCGTACCTTGGCACATTGGAGACAGCGCTGCACTCCATATTAGTTGGCCAAGTATTTAATTAAAATGGAATGATGGCATCCACTCACTAGCACAAATATAGATACAAAAAAAAAAAATGGAATAGACTCATGGCTAGAAGCACACTTAATCCATCTGCACTCTTGGGTAACTGTTGGAACTGCTGCAGATTCTCAGCCAGTGCTGCATTTTGGCGCCATAAATTCAAAACCAACTGCGTGTGATGCTCAAACAAACTACTCGTAACTAATACACACACACACACACAAACACACAGATACACTCATACTAGTGTGAATGCATTCCCATACGGTGGCACAATGCTGCCGCATTGTATGTATGGTAGATGCTATGGAACTCAGCGCCTGCAGCTCATCTTACTCCGCTAGCTCTGCCGACTGCTCTGCACATTTTTGTTACGAAGATTTTAACTGTCAGCAAGTTGGGCGACTTAATTTGAATTTACGGCGCCATCAGGAGCTCTGGTCTGCAGCGGAGCGCCGTGTCGTGTCGAGCTGAGCCGAGTGTGGCCAAGAGGCACTGCAGCACTCGGTTGACTATTATTTTGCACAAACCCCATTAAATGGTAAGTGTTGTTGTTATTGTTAGTACAAATTCCGTTTCCACTACCGATTTTATTTCAGCGCCCCTCTTGAGGTCGTCTCTAGCTATGACCAACATGTTGCACTTGGCGAAAATTGTGCCTTCAAAAGCCCATAGTATTCTTTTTGGATAGCGGTGGTTGAATTCATAAAAATGATACCTATAGAAAGATTGCAATCAAAAATATAATGTTATCTTATATGGAAGGTAAATCGATAGCAATAATCGATATCATGTACGATAGTAATATATGGTAATAATTAAAGCTACTTGGTAAGTTTCCCTAAATAGTTGGCCTAGTTAATGTAATGTGGTGTAATTTTTTGATGAGAATAGTGTTAGGCTTACTCCAAATATCAGGGTTAACGAATACAGTGCCCAAAAAAAAATTTTAGTGAATTTCCCAAAATATCCTTAAACTTCACCTCAATAAGTATTCTTCAACGGTTACCGAATTGAGTCGAAAAAATATAAGAACAATTATGAATGTTCTACGGAAAAAGAGTTGCTTTCAATATGATGGGCTGCAGGAACTAGTCGACCTGAATGCATATGCTCCCGGAATTTCTGGATAAAATCATATGAAAGAATATGTTTTGATATCTCATCGTAAAATTCCTTTGGAGTGCTCCATATAACATAAAACTACGTACCGATTTTCCCAGTCCCCCAGCAACAACCTCGTTTACGAAATAATAATTTGCGTTTTAGTTGCGGATTTTCTAAAGTAGGTTCGAAACCTTCCTTGAAATCACTCGTAAGACCGAGTTGTACTGCTGCCACAAAATCTTCCAAGGAGTTTCTGGACACATGGTACATATGTATATACTTGAGTCACATTTTGAATGTTTGATGCCATGGTTTCCATTTTGCTTGAGGATGGTAAACTGTAGTTCATCATTAATGACTAGTCCATCTTCTCGTTTTATTTGATTGCAAAAATCGATAACAGTTAGAACACATATTAATGTGTATAAATTTTCCCCGAATTTCCAGGTCATATTGCACCCCCAAATTTTTTCAAGTGTCCTCCGTGTTTGTGTGTAGTTATGCGTGATTGTGTGCGACAATAATATTCAAATTCTACATCTCGTCCGCCATTTTTTTTTTCATTGTAATACTACATAGTACTTGCATGTGTGGGCAGCTGTAAGTGGGCGTGGCACGGCACTTTTGCACTTTATATTTTTGCATAGAGCCCGGTGTAAGGTATGGTCTTGGGCTTGTCCCGCATGCATTTTCATATTTATGTGTCTCCAGATAGCAGCAGCAGCAGCAACGTTGGCTGAGGCAGCAGTCGAAACTTCTTCGTTCACACTTGCCACATAGACACATGCAACCTAGTGCGCAATGTGCCTGCCTTTTGTGTTAGTGTTGGTTAGTGTGTATGCGTATATGTGTTTATATGCTAATACTTTAGCACACATGCCGGGCGCTATTATCGCGACTGCCACTTGGGCGTCGAACTTCCGTTTGCCACTGCATCCACTTCCACTTGGCACTTCCTGCAGCTCCTCCGGCTTCTCCGGCCCTAGCTTCGTATTGCCACACAACATACATATATACATATATATGCGCACTTCAGTCGTAGCCAGTAGTGAAGTGGCAGCTAGTCAGCCAGCCACCATTTGCAATTTTAGTTTGAGTTTTGTGTGTTGTAAAATGAATTTTACTTCATTTTGATATGTTTTCCCCATTGGTTTTAGTGCCAGCATATAAATACATGTGCCACGTTATGTGGCACTCTGTCTCTTTAACTCTCTTCCCTGTATGTGTATGTGTGTGTGTGGGACGTTTGTTTGTTTGCTGCATTATCTCCATGATAATAAATTTTATTAATCTCACTGTCACACAAATACAGACACAAACATAGACAACACGTCTATCGCATGCTCCCCAAAACCATTTCCACCCACTAGCCATATAATATGCGACGTGGCCCACCTGCTCCATAGCCGATCAAGCAAGCACTTTGGCGTCCAAACGAAAACGTGGCCCATTCGCTATTACTGATGAGCTCCGTGCTCTGCAAGTTGCAACTCGCTCACGCAAGCGTCTTGAAATTTATTTCGTTGCAGCGCATGTGCAACCCGCAAATTTATTATGTAATTATTCAAGAGCATTCTAATTGCAAGTCTTATTTATTTCCCACTTAGGGTGACTGGAACAGCGAACAGGATAACAAATTAGCTTTGTGGCATTTAAAGAAACTACAAAAGTAAAATGCAGAGTGGAAAAATATAAGACACGAGGGAGGCTAAAGTAGTCTGTAAGTTAATATTTTCTTAATTACTTATTTGTGGCTCAAGTTTTAAATGTATTATATATGGTTGGCCATCTGTTGGTTTGTTTGTTAATTATATTTTATTCGTATATTTTCCAACAAAATTGGGAAAATATCTATACCAAATGCAACTTTGAAACTACTGATAAATAATATCAGCCAAATTGCCTCCGCGTTTGGCTCCACAGGCCCGTATGCAAATATCGTAATTTTAGATGACTTTTTTTTTGACGAAAATCACTTGGCTGTTCTTCGATCTATTGAACGAATAAGCGACGCTGATAATGGCATCGATGTTCCCGGCGACTTGTCGACACTGGCCTTAACTACGTTTTATTAAATCAACGACCAGTTTCATAGTGGTACAGGCACCACTTTTACGCATTGTTCGGTTTTAAACGATCCATGTCTGAAATTGAGTAGTTTTGAACTGTGTGGCTTTATGTCGAAGAATATATAGCCAGTTATTTAAAATCTTTATTTGATTGCGAGACATGACTAGTCGAAGGAAAGTCTACCTAAGGCTCGACAAATAATAGCAACAGTGCCAAAAAAAATTGGTGTTGTTAATATTGACTAGTACCTCTATCACTTCTGTCAAAAAACATCAAAATCGATGAGATCAACTTAAATAGTGACTTCAAGTATTTTCCTGATATATATAAAAAATTTTAATTTAAAACAGAAGCTAAGTTTTTTTTTTTTCTTTATATTTTATTGACAATCTGTCTTTATTAGAAAAAATAAGTATATTTACTAAATAATAATTAATAAAATATAAGTATAATAGCAAGTTTCCACTGAGTAGCTAAGTGCTTGATTAATTTTTCACATTCAAACCCAGTATTCCAAAAAGGGTTTTTTTTCGCTCTCATACCACAATATGTTAAAGTATAATAATTTGGTAAAAAAAAAATGTTTTATTGTTTTAATTCCTATGCTTAAAAACATCTAAAAAAAAAGTAACCAGAAGAGAAGACGTGCAAAACTTTTTCTTTGTTAAGGCTCATTACAAAAGATTCCTTAAATTATATCAAGTATTTGAATTTTTCCAAAAACAAAGCTTTTAGCTGTGGCTAAACACTTTTAAAAAATACTTTAAGAGATTCTATCCTTTTTTGTTGTCAGAGCCGTGTTGCATTTATAGTAACTAAAAAAAAAATAAACCTAGAAAAGTTGCTAATCAAAAATGTATTTAATTCCTTGCCGCACAAAGGCGTAACGACAACTGCGTCAAGCTAAAGTGTACGATGGCTCAAGGAGCAAGTTTGGGGGAGTTGCAACGTGGCATGACCAAAAAAGCTGGCATACAGTCCGAAATCCCTGTGCTGGGCAGCTATTAAGCCCCAAAGCAACAGCTTTGGGAGCCTTTCGTTGGAAGACTATGAGTGTGTGTCCTTGGCAAATGCTGAGCAACGAATTTGATGATGTTGACCGCAATATGCGCACTTTCTCGCTCTTATGCCCTGCACTCAAATGTTAAGAGGTATATTAGATAAGGAAGGTTACGAGTTACAACCCATAAGGTGAGGCTTAGAAGATCTTTCTAGAACCTTGTGATGCTTGAATTTCGATTTTCTTTAAAATCAGTTAAAATTTACGGAGCATATAGGTATAAACATCGTTTTCCACAAAAAAAAAAATCCAATTGGAAAGTTCTTAGAAGGAATATGTAGGAGTAAAAATTTCTTTTGAGAAAATAGGTAGAGGGTATTACACTGTCGGGCATCGCCTCGACTGTATTCCTTTTTTCATTTTAAAAAACGGGGTCCAACGGGGTCAAATCACACGATCTAGCCGGCGATCGGTGTGATCGGTGTTACGCGACATAGCCGTGTCGTCAAACTTGCCGCGCAATAATTCTTGTATCATGAGTTGTATGGCAGGTACCCCATCTTGCTGGAACTATACCTAGTTCACATCCATACCATCAATTTTGGGTTATCATGGCTTTGTAGTGATCGGAGTTCACGGTAACCGCCTGGCCGGCCTCATTTTCAAAGAAGTACTGCCCAGTGATGCCGCCTGCCCATAATCCGCACTAAACAGTGTTTTTTTGTGGATGAAGTGGATTCTCGTGATGCTCCCTCGGATTTTCAGCTTAAATCTTGTAAGCGTGTAAATGCAGATTCGCATGCAAAATTCGATGCAAAGTGGTTCTAGCAAGGTGTAATCCTTGTGATTGATGGCGTGGCGATGTGGCCGGCGACTCGTCGACACTGGCCTCTACTGCAGCAATATTATCGCGTGTGCGAACTGGACCCAAAAACCCCCCGTGGATGCGCCACTGCTTGTTAGAATCGAAAGATTGTATGCATAAAGATTGTGACAGTCGTGTTCTTGTTTCCAGGACTCCCAGGTCGGTGCTTTATTTAGTCACAGACCCTGTCTGGTGTGATTTTTCTTAGGATTCATGTCCTATATTTCATCTCCTCTGCAGAACAGGGTCTCATGGCTCCCGTAAGTCTAGTCCCTGTACTTTTTTAGTCATATTGTACGAAGATAATCTCCACTGTATCTCATCTCCCCCAGGAATAGCATGGTCAGCCCTTTAGTATAAGGTGGTTGAAGTACACAATCAATTTTTAAGTTTTAAAAAAATTATTTGCAGAAATTTATAATTTTCCAGCACCTAGGAATGCCGTGGCTTCATTCGTATACGCAACCCTGGCGCATAGCTCGGCAAATGAAATAGTCTCGGATGAGTAAAGAATCGTATCATTCATGAAGATTTATTTAATAAGGAGTATAACATATTTTCATGTCCAAAAGACAAAGAACTTACATTCAGTAATTTTTAGTGTACACCAGACGCTGGTGTGTGTGTTTGCAGGAGGTCGGAATATGGAGAGGAAGAAAGCATGAAAATAAACCTTTAAAACAAAAAAAAAAAATTTGGCTGTATCTCATACACAAGGCTCATAGGAATTTTTTGAAAATGATGAATGATGTGTGGCGTGTATTTTTATATCATTAGTTCAATTCCGATCTTCCATTTAAACGCGTCTAAATTGGATTGAAACTGTAAAAATTAAGATAGTAGGAAGTAGTCGAGGTTACTGTGTATGTAATAATCGGGATGTCCCTACTGTAGCAGTTCCACTTATGTTACTGCTTTTATGTTTATGTTGGCCAGCTGTTGTCCTCGCTTTGAGCGGAAATGCAGTCTTAAAACCCAAAAATGCAGGAAATGCGCCTCCATACTAACGTAATCCAACAGATTCTCTCCCCCTCTCTCTACCTTCCTCTCTCTCTCGGAGCCTTTCGCTGTATCCCTGTTCCACTTGCCAACATGGCGATTAAACTTTTTGCATTAAAAATTGTGCGGAGCAACATTTTCCAGGAACTGGCACTGGCTGGTCACTGGCTGCTGGACAGCTGGAAAACTGGCTTGTTTTTCGCCAAATCTAATTGCAAATTTTATGTAGTAGCTAACTAACTCGCCCACTTGACAACTAAACAATGTGGCAGGCATTGCTGATGTTTTTGCAGCAGTTCCTTCTTCCCATCCACGCAACATGAGGATGAGTTGTTATTCTATTTGGTTGCAGTAAATCATGGTATTTTTTTTTGTTTGTGCAACTTCAACTAAAAGCATAAAACGCAAACTAAATTGCAACATTGAAGTAGGACATGCCTGAGGGAAAGGCTGGCTGTCATTAATTTTTATGTGTTTTTAATTTTGTTCTGTCGTCTAAAGTTGTGGCGCCTCAAAGTATGCCACACAAAACTGTTGTTTGTTGCAATTTCGTTGTGATTTAATTAAAACTAATACAAAAGTTTTAGCAGTCAATCTTGACAACGCACTCCAAAGTAAATTTCCAGTTGCAGAAATCATTTTTTGGCCATAATGAAAGACTGTTTTGGCCTAAACAAGGACAACAGCTGAAGCAGCTGGAAAATTGAGTAAAATTCCGAGCACTTGTTTGGCAATTTCCAAAATCTGACACAACTCGAGAGCAAAGACAAGCTCTGGGTTCTAGTTCTTATTGTTGTTGTTGTTGCGGGTTGGCCGGCCAAGCACTTGAAAGTCGACCTCAAGTAAAATTGCAGAAAAGTTTAGAAACACTCTTGCCACAATTGCACAAACGGCAAAATGAGCATGAAATCAAAGGACCCTTGCTTGCTCCAGCTTGAGGCCAAGCTGCGTGCTGCCACGGAAATGAGCAATGATGAACTGTGATGAGCAAGTGCGGCAAGGTAGCAAGAACCCAACGAGCAATTAAGCAAATGTTGAGTGTCCCGTGCAACAAGGCTTTCCGCAACAAAATCCTAGATCCCTAGGGGCAGTTTTGTTGTTGCTGCATAGGTCACACCTAATACGCGGATTGTCCTGTATATTTCCGGCCTGGGACGGGTCTAATATGATACTTTTTATTTGTTTTTTGTGACGTACAAACATATTCAGAACTATTTGTTCTAGAAGCACTCATTGTATTGGTTGTTATTATTGTGAATATCCGGGTGGGCGGTGCTGGCGTTAGACTCCAAATTTTGTTACCAATGCATCTAAGGTCATTAACGAGAGGCGCAAAGGAGAATCCTACTAAACCCTATTAGGGGCTAACCGTCGTCTTAAAAATATTCCGGAAGCGTGCACAGGGATGGATATGTCAGATCCAGACAAGTGGGAATCGGCAACAACACCATCTCTTTAAATCATCCAGGGAAAAAGGCCCATGATAAATAAAGGAGGAATATGGCAAGCGGTGCGAGAGAGCAAGGAGGAATTCTGGACAAACAATAGCCGCAGTCAGTTTGTCCTTTACCCCTACGCACCCCGGCTCACACAAAGTTCTGTAGCACTTAAAATAAAGATTTAATGGGTACTTCTGAGTAAAAAATTTCTTCAATGATAATTTATTTATTCATTTCTCAGAAATATTAATGACAGCCCTCGTATACAGATAAAGTTCAAATTTAATTTAATTTTTTAGATCTTGTTGGTGGCAAATATGAGATTGAACGGCGCTTTAGGTAGGGATGTAATGGCTTTTCTTTTTCGTTGGTCATTGGTTGCTTGAATCCTGCAGTGGTTGCTGCTCGCGTAGCTCTACTTCGGCCCGAGTGTAAAGAGGCATTCGGATTGTATGATTTAGCTGGTGTCAGTATATTAATGCCCTTCGATCGTGTTGGTAAGCTAATGGACGAAGCACAAGAGGTGCCAGGTAAGGCATAAGGTACGATTCGCTCGTGTGCGCTGACTATAGGTAGTGCCACGGACTGCACCGCACATTTGGCTGCATTGCCCTCGGGCGCAACGGTTACCAAATAGGAGTACGAAGGATTGTGCAACATCTGAGCCGGCTGCTCATGTTGCAGCTGCATGAAGAGCTTACCAATTTTATTTAGGATTTGACCACCTTCTGGAGTTTTCTTAGTTGCCTGCAGGGAAGAGCTGCTGCTTGTATTGAGTTCGGGAGTTGAACTGGCATTCGTTGGGGATAATATGCTTGAATACGAAGTTGTCGACATGGGATCATAGTACTTTGTGGGTTGACGTTCTAGGGTAAAACTGCTCCGTGATATGGTCTGCAGACTGCTCGATGAACTGATCAACGGCGTTGAGTCTTCGCTTTCGGTGCACATATGCTGCCAGGGTTGGTTTAGCTGCTTTGGGATTTTCAAAATGCTTGACGCGCTTTGGTAGGCACTTTGAGTGCGTAGGGTTAAGCCAGTTGGTGCTCTAGTCGTGATCGGCGTACTGTATGCGCTTGAGTTGCCGCTTCGATTGTCGCTATCCTGCCATTTTGTAAGCCTGGATTGGTGTTTTAGGGTTAAGCTAGTTTGTGTTCTAGTCGGCGTTGGTGTGTTGGTTAGGGTTGAGCTGTCGCTATAATTGCTACTAGGCTGCCAGGCTTCTTGGTTGAGCTGGGTAGATCTTGCACCGCTAAATTGCGTAGATTTGCTTTCCATAATCTTGGCTCTTTTAGGGGCAGCCGCATCCAGACGCAGAGCTGCTTTTCTGTCTATGATAGTACTATGTAAGTTGTCCGTTGGGCGTGCCTCATTATGGCGTAGTATATCATAGGTGCGCTCGCGTTGCATGGCCGGTCGTTCTGAAATTTTGTGGTCCTTAGGTTTTGCTTCAGCAATTTGTTGCTCCCGCTCCTGCCTCAGACGTATTTTTTCCAGCTCTATAGCCACTTGCTCTAGCGTTCGCTCCGTAAGTAATTCTCGTTGTAATACAGCCGTTTGCCGTGGTTGTGCATCGGATGCTTGGTGCGCAACAGGTGTGACATGATGTGGGTTGATCAGCACCTCAAGCATAGGCAGGCACATCTGCTGTAGATCTTTCTGAAATTTCGCTTCTTCCTTAGTGGCTCTCTGTGCAGCCTCCGCCGCCGTACTGGGTATATCATCTAGGCCATCAGGAGCTGTAGTATCCAGCAAACTGTTCAACTCTTGGGGTTTATTAAAACGCTCGATCTCCACTTCCCGAAGTGCGGCATGCAGCTGCTTGCGTGATTTGACATGACGTCCTGCCAACAATACAAAGGGCAGACCATCATTATCAGTCCACGCAAAGTCCTGCCAATCGGCCAATGTGTCATCCGAGTCATTTTGTTGTTTGTCAGCGTCCTTGCTCATTTTGATGGCTGTGGAGGGTTTGGAAAAGGCGTTGAATGAACTGTTGGCAGGAGAGACAGAGAGAAACTGAAGTGCTGTCCATGCAAATTGTGTGGCACGTCCCTTTCGCTGTTTGGCGTGGCAAATAAGCGCGTAGGCGTGTTGCCACATGCAAATCTTATCACCCACTCAGAGACGACTCACACACACACACACACACATATGCCGCATGGAATTCAATTAGGCGTAGTGCCTGCCATTTCCCGCATTTGATTTGCATTTAATTGATGCGGAAATAATGACAGTTGCGTCTAGACAGTGACAACCATTTGGCAATGGGCTCACTTTAAACAGCATTTGCAGGACATGTTACACTATTTGGGATTAAAACTCACCTGCTGTTGCTCGAAGTGCTGCAGGCTGACCGCAACAAAGAAGCTGCAGCTGAAATCCACAGCAAACAAAATTTAAATCCTCCAAAAGTACTTTGTAGCTCCAAAGGTTGCCGCTTGCGCTCTTGTTGCATATAGTCAAAATAAAAAAAATAAAATCAGCACAAAACCAACAAAACTAAAAGAAAATGGAAAGGATAAAAGTTTTGCAACAAAAAAAATGTGCAAAGAAAATGGTTGCTTTAAGTCTTTTGGAGTCCTTTGGCGCGCGCACACTTGTGGCAGATTTGGTTGTAGTTGTTGCTCTGTTGCAATCTCTGGCTCCTGCTGTTGTTGTTGTTGCAGCTGCCTGCAGCGTCACAATCTGTAAACTTTTCTTCTGATAACTTAAATGTTCCTTTATTTTTTTTTTTGGAAATCGTCGACGCTTCGCAATGCAATCGTAAATGTTTGATATCCCCAAAAGATTCAAAAATTTTACTTGCTGTCGCGCGTTGCGCTTCAGTTTATTCGTCTTTTAGTTTTAAAGTTTTGTTTGGAATTTAAATTATTTTCATGTGCAGCTCCAAGCGCTGTTTTTAATTTAATCTGTGCTTGTTTATATATATAAGAAATATACGATTGTGGTATGAGCTTAGCCAGAAATATTGTATTGTTTTTTGTTCAGCAACATTAAATTTATTATTTGAAAATTTTGAAGTTTAGCATTGAGCCAACTGGGTATGTCTGAAATATGTTTAGCTGAGATTTAATTCAAAGTGAAAAAAGGGGACTAACTTGACTAACTAACTTTTTATATAAATTTCACAGTTTTTGTGGGACTTCAAAGAGATAAAGCTTTGGTGAATCTTTCATACCAAATTTGGCATTCACAAATTTATGATTTTTTTTAGGACAAGAACCAACTATATAAAGGATGATCCCATGGGGGTAATTTTTCCAATAGGGTTATATGACCTTTGTGTTCATTGTCATTTCATCATAAGTAGACAACGCTTAATATTTGTGGAAACTTATTTTCAGAGTCAGTTATGTCATTATAATCGTCCTTATAATCGTCCAACCATAACCGAATTACGAGCCAAATTTATACTTAGGGTATTTACGCTTGCTGATGAGTTGCGGAGTTGAAAAGTTGAGGAATTTTGGAATAACAAAATGTATAGGTTGGAGTTTTAACTGGCCACTCAACTTTTCGTCAGCCCAGACCCCATTCTAATTTTTAGCTATTGATTTGTTAAAAAAGTGTTGCAAAACTCGCTGTTTGTGGCAAAATTGATTTGATACTTACACTATGTAGAAATCGGATACAAAGACACATATTTAAGAACCATACTTTAAAAAAAAATTAGAAAATCGACACATATGACATATATATATATTATTGTATAGAAAAAGTTTGCTATTTCGAAGCAAGCAAGAAATATTAAGATATTTATATATTTTCGTTTCACATCTTATCGTCTTTATTTTCTACATTTTAAAGTTTACGTTTACAAGGAGCAAAGTTTTTCTATTTCAAAGAGGAGCCTTAACAGCTCATTGTTGACCAGAGTTTACAATTTTATCAAAATTTCAGGGTTGGCACCACATTACTTACTTGCTTTGATTTATGGAATTGTTGTACTTAGCGTGTATATTTAAGATAATCGCTTATGAAAATTTCTACTTATTTCTAAAAATTTGGCAACTCAACCCAACATTCTTGTTATATATTGCTTCGTTCTCTAAAATCCATCCAGTTTTGAGACACGCAACTTCTTCTATACATTATGTTTCATCGAACGTTTCCCTCACTTAACACTAATTCTGTATTTTTAAAGAAATACTGTCCAGAAACTCTAACTAAACAGTGAATTTTTTGGGTTGCATTGGCAGCTCTTGGATGGCTTCTGGCTGTTTATTGACCAAATACGGAAAATTTTTTGTTAACTTAATCTTTTAAAAGAAAATGAGCTTTTTCGCTAAACACAATCTTTGGATAAAGAAAGGATGTACTTGAAGCTGTTGCAAGGCTAATAAGCTGAAATTAGAACGTAAACCAACGTCACCCGTCTTCAATTCTTGAACAAGCTTTATTTTATACGCATTGTAACCAAGATGACGCTTTAAAATACGTCACAACGTTCTATGAGAGATACCTAAAGCATGAGAAGGGCGACGTTTTGTTTGGTCACGTTCTTCACGAACACTCTCTACGCTAGTAAGGGTATTTAACTTTTTACACGTTTAATTCAACGCTTTATAAGCAGTCCAAATTTTTCATTGGCTTATCCTAGTTCATATAGTCTTCATGGCCTAGGTGTACATACTGACAGACATGTCTCTATAAATTTTTTGTTGTCCTCCAGACCTTGTTCGAGGTAAGTTTGGCGATATCTTGCACCGTTCCCCGTAGGAGAACTTTTCGGCTTACAACCTACACTATAAAAGATATCGGACCCACATTTATTTGCTATGTTTTTAAGAATAGTATGCCGAGAAAATGATCAAATTCTTGAAATTTAAGTAAAATAGTCGGGATGTCTCGAAATTAATATAAAAGGTAGTTTTACAGTATTTAATGAAAGCGTTTTCGGAGCAACATATTAGGTATTAAGTAAAAAAGTTGTGTTCCGTTGATTTGACTTTTCCCATATACTGACTATAAGCCTTCGATTTAGAACGCGACTACAATGAAAGTTGTTTTCGACTCTGTCTACAAAAAATGAAAAACCTGCAAAATATGACATTTTTGTTTAATTTTCTCTTTACACAAACTTTTGTTTTAATTTTAAGTCCAATTAAACTGAAACTTTTTATTTATTATATTTCAAATATTTGAATATCAAATTAAAGAGAATAAAAATTCAATTGGATTGAAAGTTGTTGTTTTAAAGTGGTTTATGTATGAAATATTGTGGCTTTCATTTAAAGGATGTCATATTAAAATGTGCATCAGTGCCTCTAATGCAACATGCGAAATTTTTTTTCATCACGCTAGTATATAAGGGCTGTTTTAAGGAATTCTTACAAGCAGTAGTAGTAGTAAAAATGCGAAAATATAAATAATTAAAAGGAAAAAAAAATTATAGTTCAAAAGATGTTGAAAAAGAAAATAGTAAATAAATAAATTAGACAGAAAATTTCTCAAAAAATAGGTAAAAACAAGTAAAAAAAAAAAAAAAAATAAATATCTTATCACCTGAAAGTTATCGTCCAATTAGTTTGCTCAGTGGTATCTCAAAAGTCTTTGATCGCATTATTAAGGTTAGACTTAACTCATATATTGAAAAGAACCACATACTTCCTGATTTCCAGTATGGGTTTCGACGTAATCTGTCTTGTATCCACCCACTTAGTAAACTCAAGGACTACGTTAAAAATAATCTACAAGACAAAAAATCTGTTGGTATGGTAACCCTGGACGTGCAAGCTGCATTTGATACAGTGTGGCATAGCGGTCTCATTCACAAACTAATACTTTGTGGCACTCCAGTCTATATTACTAAAATAGTTGAAAGTTTCCTAATTTCGAGTTGTTATGGATGGCCATGTGTCAAATCAAAAACGAATTGTTGCAGGTGTTCCCCAGGGATCCGTTCTCAGTCCCATATTGTACAACATTTACACCCATGACATTCCAACGCCTGCCAATTGTACGATTTCAGTCTTCGCTGATGATACTGCTCTATACTGCTCCAACACAGACCTTAATGTAATCCTTACAAACCTACAAAACGGCCTTAATACCCTTAGCAGATATTTCTTCCAATGGAAAATAAAATTAAATGCTCACAAAACCAACTCCATCTTTTTCACGCGAAAACGCAAACCTTGCTTTTTACCAGCCACAAACCTCCACTTAAATAACGAGCCAATACAATGGGCTACCAACATTAAATACCTTGGACTTACACTGGATAAAAAACTAACCATTAACAATCATATTAACAACACAATTGACAAAATCAATAGAACTATTCGGATCTTGTATCCTTTTATTAACAGAAGATCCCATCTCTCAACAAAGAATAAACTCCTTCTCTTTAAATCTATATTTGTGCCCATTTTTTTTATATGGCTGTGAAATTTGGGGAGATTGTGCCGTCAGTCACCAGGCCAACCTGCAAACAGCACAAAACAAACTACTTAAAATGATGCTCAACCTCCCATTCTACTACTCGACCTCTCGTCTCCATAATCGGGCAAATGTCAGCCTCGTTAAAAAATTAATTTATTTTAGAAAACATAATTTAATGTTACGCAAGTATTAGAGAATCTCGCGAATCCCGCAGGATTGGTACTTTTGAGGCTAACCTAAAGTTAGTACTCTTAAGTATCAATCTATAGTTAGAGATTTAGTTTTAAGAAGTAGTTTAAGAAAATTATCAGCTTTAGGTTTTTTCCAATTTTCCTAACAAATTAATATTGTTATTGCAAACTTAATATAATATTTTTAAGATTAACCATTCAGTTGAGATTTAGTTTTAAGAAGTAGTTTAAGAAAATTATCAGCTTTAGGTTTTTTCCAATTTTCCTAACAAATTAATATTGTTATTGCAAACTTAATATAATATTTTTAAGATTAACCATTCAGTTGAAAAGCTAAGTCAGCTAAACTCTGTATACATTTCTTTTATCTGTTAAAACTCAATATTTATGCCATGGAATAAAAATTAAATTAATTAATAATTAAATAAATATCTTACGTTTTCAAAACATTTTTTTATAATAAGAACTTAGAAAAGCTGTTAAATCAATGCCTTATAAAATTTAAGGCATTTTGAATAGATAAAGTAGAATAAAATCAATTGTTAATAAACACCGGCTTACAATTCTGTGGAAATACCAAAATCAGTTCGTTGATTTCTACAGCAACTTCTTTGATGGGAAAGCGTATTCCGAAAAAATTTCAGAATGTCTTACGCTAATGTTTCGCAAGTGGAGTTGGAATTTTTAATGCATTGTTAATGTATTGCAATGTTAAATGGCAGTCAGTAAATTTGTTAAATATAAAAAGAATGTCAGAGTTGATTGCACTCCAAAAAATAAAAATAAAAAAATTACATTTCTAAAACCCGCTCAATAAATATTTTTTAATATCTTACATAAGTATAAATAACTTTAATTCCTTATGCCACTTTTTCTTCAAAAAAGCATCTTCATGATTTTTTTGGTCTTAAAGTTTCGTGGATTTTGAATGGTTTAACACAACCCCTCACCTTCCTGGATATTAAGGAATTTCAGCATCTTAAACTATGTCAAAAGTAGCTCATAAGCTGGGTACATTTGAATGTTTTGCATCTCTTTACGCTCTTAGATACGCTGCACGCTCTTTACAAAATTTACGATATACGACAGAAGTGTACTAAAAAAGCTCCCGGCCGAGCTCACCAGCCGAGCTGAACTCAAGGCGCACGAACTTTTCGTATGCGGCCGAAGAGTTCGTGATAAACAAATGTCGCCAGTTGAGTTCAGTTCAGTCGTAAACGGTTGCTGCTTTAGCACGGACGTTTTGGCGCGTGTGTGTATGTGTTGGGCTAAGGCAAAGTGCACGAAACGAAAGTCAATACGAATGTGCGCGCTTTATCACCGAACGAAACAACATTTGGAAAAAAGGCGCTAAACTGTGTAAAAAATATACAAATTTGCAAAGGCAATAAAGTTGCACAGAGAGTCGGCGAAATAAATGTGTTTGGGGCATGCAACTGCAGCGTGCTGCTTTCGTTGTTGCAGGCGTGAAAATCATTAGTATTAATTTTGGTGTTTCGTGCCACAGAAGGTTCGGCGGGGGCAATTAAGGCTCAACTGCCGCTGCTGACTGACTCGGAACACTGAGTGACTTGACTGGCACATAAATTGCATGTCAGGACATAAAATGCATGTTGCCGCTATTACATGACACACACATACACACACACACATATAAACGCATACAAACGGAGATGCGAATACACAGACAACGACAACGAAGCGACAGCCACAGTAACAGCGAATAACGGCGGCGAAATTGAAAGTCAAAGCAAAAACGACAAAAACGAAAATGAAAGCGCGTCAAAGTGAGACGAACTAAGCGCAGAATTAAAGAAAAAAAGTGTAGCATACCAAAGTGGGCGCCGCACTTAAATGCTTATGAGGAGTGTGTTTGTATATAAGTGCAGTGTCAATGTAAGAGTGCGACAGCCTCTGGTTTAACTAAGTGGAATTAATAAGCAAAGTCAAATAGTAAACAGCAGTAGCAACAACAACAACAACAACAACAGGCAAGTAGATTTTGTCTAAATAAATAAGTAAAAGGCAAAACATATGTGTATGTGTGTGAGTGCGTGCGGGTGTGTGTTGGGGTTAAAGCATATCAAATCACAAGCCAAATCAAATACAAGCAAAAAACCTAATTAAAGCCAAAAGGGAAATATGAAAATGAAATGGTTTGAAATGGAAATGAAAGAAATGTCACCCCATAGGCACATTTTCAACAAGCTCGCTTTCTATGTGTTTGTGTGTACATATATATATATATATATATACTTGTATATATGTGTTTAAGTGCTTGTTGACAAACCACAATGAGACGCCCCATTCCCCTTTAGCCACAAAATTCGCATATAAAACGCACACAAAAACAAATGAAACAAGTGTGAGCAAGTGGGATGTATGCTGAGTTCACACTGGCACACTGTGGTACTGTGGCTTTTGGCTATCAAAGAAAAGTGTTTTGCTTACATATGTATTTCTTTCTAAAATATCAGAGAAATGACAGTGCAACAGTGGTATTTGAACCTTAAACCCTGCCCAGGAAGTCCTCCACTGACCACATTATTCGCATATAAAGTGCACCAAGGCATACGAGTATGTAGACCAAGTTTACTGACATTTGCCGTTCTGGAGAAGCCATTCACTTTATCTACAAAATTCGCATATAAAACGTGACAAATGCAAGCAAACTTGTTATATACTTAGTTAACACAGGTACGCTTGTGCCAAAAGTGTTCACTAATAAGACGTACCTACTTAAGCTTACCAAAAAGTTTCTTAAGATACCAAGAAAAAATATATTCGAAAAAAGGCTTCTTCTAATAAGAACATGTTTAATCAACGATTTTTCGCTGAATCTAAAACTGAGCTCCGTTTGCGTTTCATTCCACATGTGGCATAATCTCTACTACAAAATTGTTTGTATTTTTAAACTTTCGACTTTCGAGAATGTGACGCGATGGGGTCAAGGCAACCTCGCTTTCGCAACTATCTAATTCTTTTCGTTGTAAAAATCTTTGTTTACTTCAACGTCGAATTTATATTCGGATTTAATGTCAAAAAATGGCTAGAATAATTTCTGAGTTTTTGTGAGTAGCTTGAAATGGAAAGCATTTACAAAGCAGCAGATGAAATTGTATAGATTACTCCACTTACTGTCTCGTAAATTCTTGGCAATGTGCACTATTTTAAAACCGATTATCTACAATACATGACCTGATGGTCAAATGGACTGTGAATTCGGCTCTAGCGATCCCAAGGACATTATGCAATCAATTCAAGGGATACCCTTCTTCAATTTGTTTTTATTGTGTATGATAGATGCTGTCCTAAGTGTCACGATGTTGTAAAGTGGCAAATGAATATATTAGGTTCGCACATTAGCATAAAAGTGTAACCAGATGATTGCAAAAAGTAAACAATGAACACGTTTGTGAACATTAACTTAGTCGCGTGTGACCGTTTCATTATACAGTCGAACTTCGCAATAACGAATTCGCACGGTAGCAGAATATTTGGTTCTTTCTATACAAAAATCCTTAAACAGAAATTATATGTTTTAAAGCAGAAATTTATGTTTGCATTACACTTTTCCATAATTCGTTTAGGGTTACAAATACATTACATGGTACTTCGCTCCTAGTTTCTAGAAACACTCGTAAACGTCAGAAACTATCAATGTCATCAAAAATACGGTTTCCAAGTCTTTAGCGCTTAATTCTAAATTCCTCGCAATAAAATCTAAAATACAAATTGATTTATGAGAAGATTAAAATGTACGAAAAAGTAGTGTAGATGAACAAAATTAATATAACATAATATTAACATATAAAAATTCGTTGTAGAGAAGTTCGTTATATATAAATATTTTTGGGGATAAAAGGTAAATGTTTTCTAAGAGACAACTGCAACAATTGTCGGTGTTTTAGGGTTACTTGAGGATGATGAAAAATCAGATGTGCCCAAGGCAAAGCGTATTCAGTGGGACAAGCCTCCTGAAGATGAACATGTTTGTTCTACTATCGCTATTTGTGTGGTCTGATTTGGTCACATCGCAGAAAGTACATAAAATATTAAAATGATCTAAAGATACCCATAATGCGCACTTAGAAATATTTTAGGTCACTCTGATACTGCAGCAATTTGGAAATTCACAAGGTCCTAGAAATATGTTATGTTAATTAAGAAACGGAGTTTCGAATATATATACCGATTAAATTGTCCTTAAGTCTCAGTAGCGATCAATTTATTCAATAACAGCACAGATATAAGACTTTTAAAGATAAGATGAACTATAATGTAAAAAATAAAATAGTTACAAGTTGTTCTCAAACATAGGGTCTTTTCTATTTTGGAGTGACGTTACGAAAAAAATCTTGGCAAAAAAAAAATTAAATTAAAAACAACAAATTTTTAGTAGCAATTATGTATCATTATACTTAGTAAAAAATTAGTACAATCGCTCTTATTGAATAAAATATTTAAACAACATTTTTCATGGCGTTACGTTGCAAAAGAAGACGCTTTTGATTTGAATTATAAAATTACAAACTGCAAATTGGGCAAGTCCTTTGGTATACAACATTTATCAGTATGAATTTAAATTATTAAGTTTATATAATTAATAAATAAAAATAACTTTTCCTTATTGTTTGACATTTCTCAAATTTTCGTTAATTTTTTTTTCATTAACTATTTTTTATGTAAACTCAAAGCTTAAGTGAATATTTTCTACTTGTTGATCAAATAATGATAGTGTTAAGATGATGCTCTTAAAAATAGGCGAATCTGACAAAAAAATATGCATTTGCAGTTTCGATGACAAATTTCAACCCTTTTTCTAAATATACTTTTAAGGAAAGCTTTAAATTCTTTAATTACAAAATTTTTGAATATTTTTCTTCAATAAAAAAAAACTTGCCCAGATATTAAGCGTATTTATAAAAGCTCTTGAGTTGTGAAGTTAAACAGTTTTGTAACAACTAATTCAACATATTAAATTTTTATTTATAAAAATAATTTTTTGCTCGTTATAGTATTGAAAAAACCAGTACACTTTCCATTAACATGGCAAGGCCAAAAATTGTTTATTTGAAGTATCACAATGGCACAGCTGTTTACGTAGTAAAGTAAACACAATTCTTGTCAAAATTCGTGACAACTGCTGTCGCAGTATGTATGTTATAGGGGAAAAAAATATTGCCATTTGCAACCGAGCAACAGCGTTGGCTGTTTACACTCAGTTCTGCGGCAAATTCTGTCAATCCGTGACGCAGTGTAAACCTAGCATAAGGCACAAGCCACAAAACTGAGCTCTGGCAAATATGTTGTGAGCGTGTGTTTGTGTGCGTTCAACAATTCCGTTTGTAGGTCTGTTTGTTTGTTTGCTTTACTTACACAGCAGCACAAAAAATGTAATAATAATAAACAGGCAGAACCCCAATCTACTGCTCCACCTACATAGGTACTACTTCTAACCCTGCCGAACTGGTTGGCAATCAAGCCAAGCAAAAACAATTTCATTTACACAAAAGTCAAGTTGAAAATTTCCATGCTGTGTGCCGCCAGGTGGACTGCTTTTTGGCTGTGGAAAGCGCATTTGTTGGGCTTTAATACGAAATTTAATACATTCGCCTGCAAAAGAAATAAAAATAATAAACATTTAACAAATATGAGTCAGCTAAGGGACTGACTGAGCTCTGTGTCTGCACTGACTTTTGGTCCGAAGTGTGTGGGTAGGTTTCCGGCGCCGCTTTGGGAGCTCTTGGCGTGCAGGGAATACTTGCGACCCGAACACAAACAATGCATATTCTAATAAGCTAAATGATTTGGCGCCGCCCCAGCTGAAATCATTTTGTAGCAAACAAAAGCCAAACAAAGGTAAACAAATGAAAGTTGACCCATTGCTGGGGCGAGTGACTTTGGTCATAATTTCAATTAAAATTCAATAGCAAATGTATGCAAAGTAAACAATGGCATAAATTATATGGCGACAGCAACAATAATAATATTCAGGACAGAAGGAACATTAGGGTGTAGGTAGTGGCGTCAAAGCCATGAAATTCAATTGAAATGGAATCAGTTGATTGAGCCATGTACTTACTATACAAATTTAGGTATATAATGTACACAGTCGGCTGTTGGATAGTATAGTAGATGTATCAATAGCAAAGACACGCACAAAAAAAGGCTTTGACATGCTAAATTACATGCCTACCCTTCATTCGACTCCGACAACGTTTTTATTATATATTTTTATTGATTAGCCTTTGGCCTGTTCTTCTATAAGGCAAGGCAATTCATAAATAATTAGCCCAGTCTGCTAGCGCCATCTAGCGTCAGCTGCGGCCTAGCCGGCTTAACATGGTTTGTTTTGCTCGACTTTTTTCTTCGTGTTCCTTTTTCAATTTGGTTTCGCTACTTGAGCTAAACTTAAATATTTTTTCACACTTTCGTCTTTGTCGCCGTCTTCGTCGTTGCCAAAAGTTTTCCAATTATGTGTCGTTTTTTTTCTACATTTTTATACCCTTTATCGTTCGGTGCAAGGGTATTATGGATTTGTGACACGTTTACAACAGGCGGGATCAGGCATGGCAGACCATAGATTTTCGTTATTACGCAGTACGCAGATTAACTTTTTAATTCAATTTAATATTTAGGTCCGTCCTCACTAAATACGTAAGAAAAAACTAAAATATATTATTGACGAGATTGGTAAAAAATTCAATTCAATTCCATTTTGTTTCCATTGTGGAGTTTTTGGAATATTTGTTTTTAAATCATCTACAGATTTTTAGCTTTAAAAAACATTTTGTAAAATTAAATAGGAATAACCTACCAAGTAAATAGAAGAGAATATATAAATTTTACTAAACAGCTTTTATTAGTTAATAAATAAGCTAGAACTCCAAATCTTCGTGTTCATACTCATGTGAGAATGAGAATGTTTCGAATAAATTTAAGAAAAATGTTTTTAAATGAAATATAGAACGAAAAAAAATAATTATGATTTATTGAGTGTACCTACTTCCATAATTTTCTTTGCATTCGCCTACAATTCACAACTTATTAATAAATAATATATATATATATTTTGTAAGCGAGTGTAGGGTATTCCACTGTCGGACTGATTTCCATTTACTTTTGTTGCTTTGGCGCAGCGCTTGAAACATTTTGCCTGAACGCGCTGCCATATTTACTTCAACATATATTTTTTGCTGCCTCCGCCTCTTCCTGGAGGCAAAGTTTTTATCGGCAGTTTTGCAATGTCGCGTTACGGCGAAGAAAATAATGTTGGCACGGCTCATATGATTGGCGCCCAAAAATAAAAATACCAAAAACAAAAACTTTCCCGGAAAATTGTTATCATAAGCGCAATGGAAGACATACAAAAAAAAAGTGATGGAAGACAATTTTCAAGTTGCAATCTGGCAAACAAAAACAACAATAAGGGAAAACTAAAGTTTAGCTTTAATGGGCAATTTTAGAGACAAAGCGTGAATCACGTTTGTACCAAGGAAAAAAGCATCATTAACTTATAATGACTTCTAGATAGTTTTATATTAACCTGAATACAAAGGGTAACGGAAATACTATTAAGTTGATGCAACAAAATTTTTGGGCGCCTTAAAGTTAATGACTAAGCCAATAAGCGCAACAAAAGAAGCCGAATAAACCATGTCTGCCTATCCATGCGCTATGAAAGCCCTAAGAGCTAGGAGTAAAAGATTCTGTCGAAAGTGTGTCCTAGGCTCAGCTCAAGATTTCAATTTATATTTGTAGTCAATTTTTAACAATACATTTTTTTGGTTTGTTTTAGTAAATTGACTTAGTAAATTTATTTTTATTTTGTATAATATAAAGCTAGCATATACTTAAAAGATAAAAACTAACAATTACAAATAGTAAGCCATGGCTACCGGGGCCTTTAGCTGAACTCAGTAAATTGTTTCCGGCAGTAATACCCAAAAATAAAAAAAGTTATTATGATATTATTTGTTTTAGTGCCCGCAACTTTTTTGTTTTTCAACACCATAACATATTAAGTAACTATGCAATTAGAGTTTATTGTAGAATATTAACATCGCGGTTGCTAAGGATACTTTGGAGCTGCAATCAAAAAGTTTTCACACTATTATTATTATTTTTTTTTTTAATTCAGTAAACTTGCATTCTTTTCTTGGATAATGAGCTTTTTGCGTTCACTATAGACAAAATTGAGTTGTACTTAATTTTAGTTATTCAATTAAAAGAAATATTTTATTTTGAATTTATTTATTTGTGCTATATTCTGTATCACTAATGCTTGTGCTACATATTGACAATGTTTACACAGTTAAGTAGATATTTTAAACTAAAATATTATATCATTGTTGACCTTATATGCATACATTTATTCAAAATGATTGTACTAATACAATCATAGAATTATGAAGGAAATACATGGGAGAAAAACTTTCAACTCTGACTTAGAAATAAATTGAACTAAATATCTACAGCAATAGACATTAAAAGTTAATATATTGATCAACAGTTCAAACATCAGCCTTGGTATAAAGATAGATAGTATTTGTGTGCTAGGGTTAGTTAAAAAGTATATTTTAAAGTTTAATTTGGCATATTTAAAGTTTTTTCATTAACCAACATCAAAAGATGGTAGTGAATATGGTTCTACAAAATATAAGATTATTGAAAATTGATAACTTTGATTTTCGATTTATTGGAGGATATAGGTTAATCATTTCTTTCTAAATTGTATTGAATTTTTGAAATTGTTCATCCAATATGATTATTAAAAGTGAGCTTGGGATTGGTGTTTCGTAAATTTTTAATATTTCATCAGGATATTTTTCAATCGCAAGATTTCCTTTTTTTGTTAAAAGAGATTATTTTTTATATATTTGTTTATTTGCAATCTGTCGATAGAAGTGCTAAACAGTAATAATTATTTCGGGGGAGTGCAAGAACAATATTGTATAGGGTGGGCCATCTGTTGGTTTGTTTGCTAAACAATCATAATTCGGAACATACCTGTCCAAAGTGGATGTTCTTCGACATATGTCAAGTTCAAAACTATTCAATTTTATTCATGGATCGTTTAACAACCGAACAACGCGTAAAAGTGGTGCAGGCGTACTATGAAAGCCAGTGTCGACGAGTCGCCGGGAACATCGACGCGCCATCGTTTGCAAGAATTACACCTTGCTTGGACCTCTTTGCGTCGAATCTTTGCATGAGGATCTGCATTTACACGCTCGCAAGATGTTCGCATACGGGCTGAGAATGAATAGTTTCAAACTTGCATCTGCCCAATTTTGTTGGAAAATATACAAATAAAATGCAATTAAGAAACATACCAACATATGGCCCACCCTATATATTTAAGTATATATGAATCTATATACCAATTTTGGTGAATGTAGCTTCTTGGCACAAGGGTATTTAATTTCGCAAAATTTAGCCAAAGCTCTCGATGTTCTTAAGCGATTAAAGCTCTGGGTTGATTGTCAACTGTGGTAAACGAATATAGTTTTTTTTTTAAATTTTGGTTGTGGAAGGCGGCAATTTAAAAAAAAATGTAATGCAGGGGAAGAACTGGATCATAAGCTGCAACTTGCAGCACAATTTCATGCTGCCAGCACTTTTGGTCTTTGAGAAATTAGGAAATAGGACTCTTAGACAGACTGGTCTGGCTCAATCTTTTTTTTTTGTCGTCCTGAGCATTTGAGTATTAAGGTTGTCGCTTGTTTCCTTATAGGTGTCACACTCGACATTTTTTTGCTTCAAGTTCACTAGATACAGGGGAAAAGTCAATTTGAACTTTTAATTGCCCATGTAATAAAATATTCCAATGATTTTACTTATTCACTTTCACCAGCTTACTATATAAAGATAATTAATAATTTATAAAAAATTAGGAATTTCAAGACTGTACTTTCCAATGCTTTGGCATTAAGCCAATTTAAATTCTTGTAAAAATAACGCATGTTGTCAATTCTCAATATGTATCGATATGATGAAATTTTCTACGTATGAAATATTTATTTTAATTTTTTAAATTTATATTTACATGTTAAAATGCAAATATGGGTTGTTGGCTACTATTAAGTGCATGTTATGTTTTGAAAATTCCACGATAAAAAATTTTAATTAACTTCAATGAAATTCCTAAATATTTTAAATTCAACTCAAACTCTTAAAGCTATTATGGCAATTAAATAACCTACAATTATTTATTTTTCTTATGCTGTGAACAATAATAATTATTATAATTATAATCATAAATATTAAGAGCTTTCTATGTATATGTCATTTCTACATAGACATTAATGATGAAAAAAGAAAAAAAAATTGCAAACAGGAAAACAATTTTAGTTGGTGGTAAATTAAAAAAAATGATTTCAGATAAAAAGAATATTATTTTCGAGCAAGAAAGTAAATCAGGTTCGGTGAAAGAACTGAAAGGCGGGAAATAAGAGAGCATAATTTGAAGTACAAATTCCTTGTGGGTTTGTTGTTTGCAAATATTTAAGGTAAGACAATTAACAATATTTTTCGAAGGGTATGTATAAAAATTTTTCGATTTGGCAACTCGTTGAACCTGAGTATAGTTATAAAAGTTATCTGTGGTCGAATATTTGACATTTTACACTTTAATGTAGTTTAGCTTTACTTCTAGTTTTTCTACTGTTTTATTTTACACCTTTGGTATAAATTATAATTATAATTTCTTTGGTTAATTTATTTAAAGCGAAAGAAATATTTTCCCCTATATTTTTTTAATAGTAGTTTTGATATTTATGAGACCCAGCCAGAACTCGAATTAGGTACGGTCAGCTTAGCCGAGGTTGCAATTAAATATTATTTTTCAAAAATATCACAATCAAATACAATTTTTTGTTAAATTAAATGTTTTTTATTTTTAAATATAGATTTTTTTATTTAAAATGGCTCCAAAACAGACTAGAAAATAAAAATACCAAGCCAGTGTGAATGTATGCTATGCAGCTCTGAGAGACAGCGAGCATCTTCAACTTTAAAATTTTCCAAATATAGAAATCTTTAAAACCAACAATAACAGCAGGCGAGGAAATTGACACAAAAGTAAGTGCACCTTATTTGGGATACAAAAATAGCAAAATATTTCGAAGAGACCTGGAAATGACATAAATGTTCCTTTTGTTAGAAACGCATTAAGTAAAATATCTCAAAGATACTTAGATACTGTCTAACCATGAGAACTATTAGCAATTGACCTACTAGACATTAGTAAGAACGTTAGACGTCTCAAGATTTCATATATTGGACTATATTATAATATAGATAGTGTAGTTTATTGATTGGACTCATATTCTTCTGATATCTATTTGTTTTGTTGGTTGTCATCTGACAGATTGCCAATAAAAAGATTGTCCCAATAAATATTAAATTTCATCTTAGCTATTCGGAGCTATTAAATATAAACGTGGAAACGCGTCAGGCTGTTCAGCAGGTTCGGATCAAGGTATACTTATTTAATGTAGAGTAATGCTGCTAGCGTCGTCACCAATTTTAGTGAGAGCAAAAAAAGGCGAGAGAGAGAGAACGCATACATATTAAAATAATATGCGTGAAGGCAAGCTACCTCATGTGCAGTCGCAACGAAACTAAAAATTGGTAACTTTCGTTGAGAGACTTCGGCGGGATTATGCTACCTTAAATAAGTATACCTTGGGTGCGGATGGGACTTAAGACTGTCAATATAGAATAGTCCCCCGCGTGCACGGAGTTTTATAAAAAGCATTAAATATTTAAATTTTTAGGTTAAAATGGTGGATGGCGCGAAGATAGTCACCACCATGGCCGTACTTTTCTTTCGATGGCGCTTGTTGTTGTTGTATGCATATTTCTTATCGGATCGACAGGATTTTGGTGTAATCTTTAATTGCAAATGTATGTACGATTCTAATTAAAATTTGAACTTCAGACACATTCAATAGAAAATCCACTCAACATAGACTTTTAAAAAGCTGTAGCTGTAGACACAGTTAATTGACAAGTGAAAATGGATTTTCACCCGTTCATTGACTTTGGCTAAAAAAGTTTTCTTAAAAATAATGCCAAAGTTAACGCTGTGCTGCTTTTTGCTGGTATAGTAGTAACTTATAGATACACACGCAAACATAGACACATACAGATAGACATACACATATGCTAGATATGAATACACGTTATTTCACTTTAGTACATTAGAGCAGACTTCCTCTTGCCGGTGCGCTTAATTTCCGGCGTAGACATTTTGTGTCCACCCCGGCTCGCCCTTTGTCTTTCTATTTCTCTCTAAGCCGCATAACAATACTAACAATAATTGTGCCGTTGTTTGTTTTTTTTCTGGTTTTGTTGGGTTTTGCATTAAACATGTTTTTGCTATTGCTGTAGCTGCTTTATTTGTTACAACACGCATATGCTAAATAGATACATAAGCCGTAGGATACTGCATACAAAGTCAATGAAGTATACGCAGTGTATGACGCAGAGTCATGCAAATTTCGACAGTAAACTTGGCTTTTATATGTAGCATGCAAACGCATATGTATCTTAACACACACACACACACACACATGAAGTAGATAAATTATGCAGGCAGTGTTTAAGTGACATTTAATTAATAAAATATTAAATCGCATTGATTTATGCGCCTTATCAACAGACCCTTATCCAGCAACTACCCCGCTACTCCGCTTAGAGTACCACAAATTTTATTTTGATCCGTTTTGCTTGTAAAATTTATTTGACGCTTCACGCAGTCATAAAACTTGCCACCATTTTGTTGGCAAAACACGTGCGCGTAACTCATACGCACCGTATGCCCCCACACACACGCCGTCACTCACGTCTGCATGAATGCCTCGGGTCTGGGGTGCCCGTAGCTAAGCTCCCAGCCGGGAGCTTGGTTGAGTGGCTGCCACACGCTTAAGCTGCCAGCACATTTCGTTTTTTTTTTTTTTTGTTTGTCATACTAGTGGGTTGTTTTTAGCTGTTTCTTTTTTTTAAGAGTGGCGTCGCACACAACGGCACTTTCATAAACAACAAATCCTGCGTATAACGCTTAATTTTTTGACGCAAGTTGCTGGCAAGCAAAAACAACAAGATCCTTGATTCTCACAACGCACACAAACTTACTCACACTTTATAAGTAAGTAATCGTTGTATATAAGCCAAAAAGTGTTACCATAGCAATTTAACCACTGTGCAGTGGTGTAGACCAGAATAGATGTGGTCGATGGGTAATCTTTGCTGTCAAAGTGACACTATTTATGGGCAAGGAAAAGAGTAGTTTAGAACCGCACTGTCTGATACAATACAATACAATATTGTTACCAAAGCGAAGAGCTTGGCTAATTTCTTATTGGCCATCAGCCTGTCGTTGTTTTTAGTCATTTCTATGGCATTAAAATGTGCGCAACATTTCTTGACAACAAAACAGCAGAATGCTATTTGAAAATGCTTAAGAATTGGGATTAGCATTTGGAATGGGCCAAAATGAATGAAATTGAAATGATTACTTATACCATGAAAATAGGCTGAAAGCTATGTTGGCCATAAAGCTGGCTTTCATTTGTTTAGAATACTGACAGACTTTGCTTTTTATAGAGCTTTCTTAGTGTTATTTTACAGTTATGCATTTGTATTGTTCTTCTTTTTTTTTTGCTTGTTTTGGGAGGACATTCCGTAAGGCAACGACAAACTCAAGTGATTACAATAAAAATGAAATGAAAGCAATTTTGGTTACAGAAACGCGTTTTAATTTAAAGTGAGCTTGAAATTATTTACTTTACATCTTCTCAGAGTTCTTTCTGAGTTTTCACATTTGATTTTATTTTTTAATAAGAAATAAAATTCAAAAATTGCTTCATATGCCTACATTTCCAACTTTTTTTGTACGCAATTGTTAACACACCATGATATCGACGATATTTGGCTACAAACAAAATAGCCTTTATGAATCTTGAACCTCTCGTTCAAACTGATATCTATGCATTATATCGAGATTTATGAAACTCGATAACGAACGAAACCTATCCTTAAGCGATTAACTCGAACAGTATCTACTTACGCCACTTGTTTTTTACCACAACTTTGAGTAAAAACGGGGACTCTGACTTGGCTTTATGAATTCCATCTGACTACCGTACAGGGTCTGATCTCATTTTACTCCATCAGATACAATGATAGGCTGATATAGGCTTTTGGAAACGGTCCCAATAAGAAGACTGAAAACGTCAGTCCTCTCCTGCCTAACTCTCTGCTCGAAAACTAACTGATTGAAAATAATCTTTACAAAAAATGAAAATTTGGAACCTCGAACCTCTGAAATCGATTAACGGGCTCAAACTAATGTCAGGTTGGTTAATAAGTCAGTTCGAGCAGACTACTGTAACCGTTTGCGACAAAATTGTTTTTTTTTTTCAACTAAATACAAGTTCATCTCAGATTTCCTTTTGTAAATTGCTTTAAAATCCTTTTTGGCGAAATCTCTTGCCAAATTATAATTTTGAAACTTTGTGGGCTAGTAAAAAGTTGTTTGATTTTAAATTATTATTTAATTAAAGTCTTTTATCAGAAATTTACAAAAAGTTATTTTTATAAATAAAATTAAGTTTATAAATGAAGAAGTAAAATCTTTTCATCTAGGCATAGCACAAATTTAAGCCACTTTTGACTTTTAGTTGCATTCGTTACAAAAGCACGTCAAAAAATTTATTGGTTTATTGAAGATGTCCTTAATATGAGAATGATTTTTTTTTTTTAACTTGGTCTTTTTTTGAAAATATAGTCGATTTAACTAACAACAGAATTATACCCATAATTGAGGATTATTCACGACTGCTGTTGAGTTAAATTAAAAGTTAAAAAGTTGCGCAGAAACTCAACTGGCTAAAGCGTGAACGCCCTTTTTGTTAGTTTATCAGTTGAGCTGTTGGGTTAATGATTTTTCTTACCTGAGCCTCCTCGCCGTTTTGGTGGACAGTCCTAATTGCTTAATTTAGTAAATTTAACAAACGAAATGTCACTATATTTTCTTTTTGGCCGCTTTAATATCACAAAGGGGCTAAATTGATCTCGTGTACCTCTTTGAAAATTTGGCGTAATGAAGATGACTGCTGAATTATAGTGTTGAATTATATAAATTCGCATGATAACAATAAGGCCCAATTAATACCACTGCTAAGGGCTATAGAATTAAGAATAATAACTTTCACTAACAATTACACCAATATCATACGGTGCTCCTTATTTTAAAGATGATGCAAAGTTATTTTTGGGGTCGCTAACCTTTTGTTGAGGAGAAGAGATCAGAAAGGAAACTCAAACTGAATCAACAAGGTGAACCTAAGATAGCCCATTCAACTTCTCGGTATTTATAACTTAAAAAGGTTCAACAAATTATTCCAATTCGGCATGACTTCTCTTACTGGACATTGCAGATTCATGAAACACATGAACAATATGGGTATGCTGGGTATCGAACACAGATTCTGTGAGATTGAGAAGGAATCCTCCCAACATATACTTGCAGAGTTTGCGTTTCTAGTCAAAAGAAGGATAACCGTCTTTCGTAGAGTCTGCATCTGCTTAATGTCAACTAAACAGGACTACCCTAAGTAATTTAGTTTGTTGTTTCGGGCATTGGACTGGCTGAGGCGCTGTAAATATACATAGTTGGCAGTACAATTGACGCTCAGGGTCGTCGCAGTGCAACCCAATAAGAATAATATTATTATTAATAGTTTTTGGTATGTACAGTAGCCATAGACCAGGTGAAACAGCCTAAAAATGTAATCAAAATTCAAAAATCAACTCTCTTCCACCCAGTATACTTCTAGTTATCAAGTCACTCCTTGCGTTCATATTATTTTATGTTCCAAAACTAGTCGTTAAAATTACGTTTGTTGCTCAGCATAAAAACTTTCTGACACTTTATTTAAAAAAATAACACCCTTTACTATTTATTATTATTATTGCGGCCGGCTCTGTTTACAACACAAATGTGTTCAAATCGCTTTTTTGTTCAATCAAGTGTACTTGCATTTCTGAATACTCTGCCTCCTATAGAGCAGCTCCAGTTTAATTTGACAGTTGGATCCGTTGCATGCTTTATTTTATTTTATTTGCGTTGAATTCCTCTAAACCTCCCCCTTGGGCGTATTATTTGATAGCACGCCACTGATTGCCGCATAAAGAAAACACTGAAATTTGTTTGCCATAAAAATTGTCGCAAGTTACGTGGCTGGATGGCTGTGGAGGTGAGAAATCAGCGCCTTCTGGGCCCCTTCAAGGCCAGTCCTCCGATCCAAACTTCTGGCTGCACCCTGGTTGAACAAAGCATTTGTGGCACGGCTTTGGCTTTAACGCTACTTGGTGGCAAGTCGTTTTTGTTGTTGTTGTGTGCTCATTTATTTTTTATGTGTCTTGCACCTGAAACGAGACACACACAAATACACACACACACATAGAAAGCAACGTCAACAAAAAGCAAAAAGCAGGAGAAAATTTTCGCGCGGCATTGCCATTAAAAATTTAAGTTTTATGTCAATGCATGTTTTTCTTTTTGTTGGTGTTGCTTATATTTTCGCTGTATCGGGTGTATTTTTTTATTATATCTTTTTAGTCATATATTTTTCATAAAGTTTTCATTTTGTCACTGATTTAATTTTTATTTATATGCCATGCCAACGAAAACAACAAAGGCATGTAAACTTTTCTTCAGCAATTTCGACACCAAGCAATTTGGTTATTTTTTTTTTTAGTTTTATGTACATTAAACAGGCGGTCGGCACTTAAACCTAATGAAATGGCATAAAAATTTAAATACTCAGCAAGGACTACGCAGAGTACTACGTCATAAGGAGTCTATGTACTGGCCCAAAAACGTGCAAATGCTTGCGAATAAGCTCTAATGATGGCTATATGAAATTATTTTTAATGTTTAGTTTAGCCAGTGGCTTGCAATAGGGGCGATGTAAGTTACTAATAAGTTCCATGTGTTTTTTTATGGGTCACGAAAACAATTAAAAGAATTGGATTACATCATTAGTGATTATAAACAGTGAATCAAAGTTTCAAAATTGGCTGGTAATATTATTCCTTACACCATATAGCATTGCATATTCGAGAAATTTAAGTACAAAAAATGTTACACAGTCGAGGTGGTGAATGACAGTAAAATCAAAGTTAAGTGGTTATATACACTTGTTTAGTGCAAAAAATTAAAACCTTTTCTTTTTTAATTTTTTCCTAAAATTTTCAAAACGACTGTTTTGATCGATAGTTTCAGAATTAGAAGCGTAATTTCTGTAACTTTTTGTTATGTCGCGCAAGGCCTGATAATTAAGATATTGGCTCCGCTCACTCGTTCAGTTTCTATTGTGTTTTAGAGATTTGATTTTTTGAGAGATATGATACATACTCGTAATTTCGAAGGTGTTTTTCAGCTAATTTTAGTTATTTCACGAATTCCCAAATAGTCTTATATCAGCTTTCGAAGCAGCAGAGTAACAAGGAGAGCTACAACCAGCTAATATGGAGAATCTTACCAAGATATCTTCTTGAAGGTTTACAACCACTCAAAACTGCTCATACTTCCGCTTGCACATTCAGTGAAGGTCATAATTCCATTTTAAAGAATTTCGAAGCGATCGGGGTGTTCCACATGGTTATCATTTCGATTCAAGTAAGGACGCTGCGCATGTGAAGATCGCAGAAAAGCGCGCGTAAGGTACGACACGAGACGGAAGAATAGAAGAACATCAAATCGGCAGAGAATGCTGCGAGAAGAAACTTTTTATGGCCCCGGAATAGACAATTCTATGTAAGTCTAGCGAAACTGCGAACTTTAGACGCGATTATCTGGAAAACGTGTTTTTATTAGTATGCCGATAGGGTGATCGGAATATCTCAAGTACCGTGCAATCAAAATGACCGGTCTCAGAATTAATTTAATTTTTGAAAAAAGCATAAAAATAATATTTTATGGAACTAGAAACCATTTTTATTATCGTTGCGATTTCATTTCCTCTCGGGTTACTTTCGGTTGGGCATTCTTGCCTTCGTGCCTCGTTGTAAGCGTAAATGGTTGTTAAAGTGTGCAACACTTTGCTCTTTTACCATTTTGCATCTACGATAGACAAAGTGAACACCTTAAATAAGTTTTCGTTAATTTCTGAGCTTATGCGTAATTATGCAAAACTCCATTGAATTTCTTTAATTAGTTGAACTGGAAGAAACTAATTTTCGGATCAGAATTGAAAAATCATTTAAGGAATAGTATTTGGGTAATTCGATTGTCTATTCAACGAGTCTCAAATCTTTTTACTATTTCTGACACTCACTACAGCCCCTAACTATTCTCTGGGAGAAATACAAGATTATCTGAATCTTGTAAAAATGGAAAATCTAAAAAAATTAGTTATTTATAAATATGCAAAAATTTTTTTTTTTTTATTAGGATCACATGAGGTATTATATATTTATATCTAATTTATTTACTTTTACCCTTTGCCTTATATAAGATAAAGATATGGAATTTTTTTAGGAAAGTGTGATTGCATAACTCTACAATTTTTCAGCCTGATAGCTTTTATAATGATGGTATTCGTCTCGAAATTTTCCTACAGCGCAAGGTATCATAAAGAACCAACTTCACCTGCATACTAATTATGTGCAACTTTGGTTTTGGTGCCTGAGAAGGGACGGATAATGATCATTTTTGTACAAAGAACTAATTGACCCTTTGGATATAGGGCACACAAATTTAAAGTCAAGTTTTGATTTGAAACTGAAAACCGTCACTTGTTTGGGCACATGGTATAGCAAATAACATAATACGACCAAAGGCAATGTACCATACCATATATGATCATCTTAAATTTACTCTACTCGTAAAGTAATTTTATTTTCAGCACGTGATATTGATCAACAGAAATATCTTTATCTTTTTATTACTCCATACAGAGCACTCCCCCCCACCCCCCCCAACAACTTGTACCCAATTTTATATACCACGAGAATATGCCATGCATGTATTTTTTATTAGTTTTCACTCAATTTAAAAGCCATCAAAGGCTTACTGGCAATCAAACGAGCCAAGCAACTTGTTCTAGAAAATTTTCAAACTACAAAACCATAGAATCCTTTACACTTACGCACATACACATATATACACACCCATACATATGCAGCCAGCAATATAAAACAAATTTTACAATATGGCTGACTTTATTATGTATTTGCAATAGCCAGCCATTTCTGTAGTTTTCTACTACATATAAATTGCGAATCTCTTTGGAGTTGCTGCCATAAGAAATATGAGTATATACTTATATATGGCTAAACGCACACACGCACACATAACTCCATATATGGATGTCCGTATGTCTGTTTGTAATTGTGCAAAAGTTAATAAAACTTGAAGGAAAAATACAGCAACAAAAAAAAAAGGAAAACGATAGCTTCGCACGCATGAAAAAAAAGAAAATATAAAAAAAAGAACTGGCAATCAATATTTCATGTCTGACTGACGGAATGTCTCGGGTTGCCTTTTACTATAACTATTCATTTTTATTAAAGTGCGTAGACATGAGTGTATTTGCGAGTGTGTGTTTGTGTGTTCTGGGAAGCGCTTTCCATACCGCAGACAATTTAATTAAAGTAAGTGATCAGCAAGGACTAAATAACACCATATCCATAAAGTTGCACATACATCGCACGAGAGCAGGCTGAGAAGTAAGCGAACATGCCAAGAAACCATTCATCAGATCCTATAAGAGGAAGACACAATAAAATCTACATGATTGACATAGTAATACCCCCTTTTACTAAGAATAATATGCGCTAAAAAAATCGAAAGAAAAATGTAAAAGTTACATTTAAACATTCGACTTTTTTGACCCTCTCCCCTATAAACTGCATGCATAACGATCAAATTATTCATTAAACTTTTGGCAAATAAGCTACAGTCACTAAAACGGAAATGTAAACTAAATATAAAATTTCTTTTTCCTTATCCAATCTTAGTAAAAAGTGGTAACCGTAAGATTCGTGAGGCCGTGCACTTATATTTAAAGATAAGGAACCTGTCTGTCGGTAGTATGTGTCGATTGATCACAGTCAAGAACTACCCGATATCATTTCAAATAAGTGTTTGGCAATGAATCATCGCGATAAGGCGGAATTTGTGTTCCGCTTTGCAACAAAAGGTTATACTTGGATCTATCGCAATGTAGCAGAGATCCAGGAATGCGAGTTTCATTTAAAGGAGTTGATATCCAAAAAGCAAAGGTACGGCAGGGGATTTTTGGGATGACCGTGGCATAACTCATATCGATTGCTTTGAGCAATGACTTCGAAAACCGGAAAATATTACTCGGTACACACGGCCACAAAGGAGTTCAGATGCATTGTATGAGTGGCAAAACGAATTTTTGAGTGACTTGATAGATACAGTTAAAGGTCAGCTTTAGAAGGAGATTATTTTGTTTTATATTTTTGTAATCTATCAAAAACTTATACTACTGTGACCAAAAAATAAGGTGACATTGCATTTTTTTTTGAAAAATCTTTAATAATTCGTCCAAATAAATTTCATCGCCTTCAAAGTAATCCCCCCCTGATACAATGCACTTATGCCAACGGATTTTCCAATCTTCGAAACTTTTGTTAAAATCGATTTCCGGGATGGCCTTCAGCTCTCTCTTCGACGCGGCTCGAATCTCCTCTATCGACTCAAACCGGTGTCCCCGGAGCGGTCTTTTGAGTTTGTTGAATAGCCAGAAGTCGCACAGTGCGATATCAGGTGAATACGGTGGATGTGGAAGTAGAATTTCTGGCGAAAAGATCACGAAGAATCAATGCAGTGTGCATCTTGCATTGTCATGGTGCAAAAACCATGAGTTGCCTCGCCACAAAGAATTATATTTATACATTGTGTAAATCGAAAAGTTCACTTTTAGCAGCTCACAACGAAGCGTACTCAAACGCTAATGAATATTCTGAGGTGTAACTTGGCATGGATGACAAAGACAGTTCTACAAACCTGAAAAAAAATTTCACCAAATCCAATTTTGGCGCGCGGCAGTTTAAATTTAAATGTCACTTTACTTTTTGGACACAGTAGCGTATATATTTAAGAGTTATCTGATAAATAAACTCTAAATGTGGAAGTTTCACTTTTTTGGTTTTTATCCAGAAAATAAATATATAGAAGGCAGAGTAGAGAACAGTGTTCTATCCCTTAGCACCCCTTATCATGGCACTTAATCTATGAAAAGGTCTCTGAAGGACCATCTTTATAAGCTTCATATGAGATGGACGTTGACGAGACCCGTCGCCAATTTGTTGGTGAGAACGAGTTTAATTAAAATTGTCTTTTTTTTTATTGAAAAAAGTTGTCCTTTCTAGGCTAGGCCAAATACTCTTCTGTCTGCCCTCGTGTTCAATATGAATGTTGGCATAGAAAGCGAGCAATTCAAAAGCATTGGCCAAGCATTATTTTTATTATTATTTTATGTTTATCTATGCACTATAAAATACATATGAATTTATTGGAAATGGCGTACATTATTTATAAATAAATAATACGAACAGAAATGCAGTTGAATCATTCAAGCCTACTAAGAAATGAGTAATGTATTGAATTTCCATATTTAAAATGAACTTTAAATGTGTAATCACTATACAGAAAATCATTTTTTTTTTAAATGTAAAAAATCATCTAAAAGCAAGATATCTTTAACAAGGTAGGATTGTGAACTCAAAAATCAAGGGAGAGAGGGTGTGATGGATGGAAAGAACATGCGTATCGAAAACCTTTCTCATGGAAGTTCTACACTAAACTGAATTTTGGAAAGGGTAAAAAGTAAGAACTCATTACTATCTTCCTACTCCTTATAGCCTCTAAGATCTAGGCGTCCATACAGACATATGAACAGACGCACAGATATCTACAGCGATGGCTTTTGTTCTACTGATCATATTGGCTATACATTTACTCTCTCTTCATATTTTTAAAAGAATCGGAATTCACCGAAATTTCAATGAAGTCTACTTTGAATTTTTCTTCATAATTTTTTTTTTTAATATCAATTAAAAGGAGTGTGGATGCAACAGGAAACTTGGGACATGGTGCAAAATAGAGCTAAAGTCAAACAGAGAATGCTTGTCGAAAACATCAGTGAGGATACGAAAAGACACTTGCGACAGCAATACACACAAATGTGTGAATCCATCAAAAAGTGCTGTAGACGCGACAAGAGAAAATGGGTAGATGATAAAGCCACAATAGCTGAGTCAGCCGCTGTCAGTGGTGATTTGAAAAAACTCTACTCAATTACAAGAGAGTTGTCTGGCATCAGTTATAGTAGGGAGAAACCCGCCAAAGACCAAGATGGAAATATCATAACAGACCCCAAAAAAAAGCTCATACGGTGGGCTGAGCACTTTAAAGAAGTACTGCATAATCCATCAGAAACAACCCACGACGCAGATACCTCAAGCGAAGACGAGTCGCCAAGTACACGGTTACATGCACGTCCATTTCATTGCGTTAATGTAAATCCCCCAACTAGAGCTGAGGTCACAGAGGCAATAAACAAACTCAAGAATAATAAAGCCCCAGGTGCAGACAACATATGCGCAGAACTATTAAAATGCTATGTCTCACTTTCTGTCGATATATGGTGGCCAATTATGAAAAAGATTTGGGAGTCAGAAACTATACCTGACAGCTGGAATGAAGCGCTACTAGTGAAGATACCCAAAAAAGGAGATACAAGCGATTGTAACAACTTTAGAGGAATAAGCTTATTGCCGATCCCAAGCAAAATCTTTGCAGCGATCATACAAAATAGAATTTCCGCCGTAGCAGAAGTTAACCTAAGACAGAACCAGCATGGTTTCCGAAAGAACAGATCATGCGTGGATTTGATAAATACTGTCCGGATTATCTGCGAGCAGTGCAATGAATTTAGAGTGCCAATATATGCGGCGCTCCTAGATTTTAAAAAAGCTTTTGATAGTTTGAGAAGACCGTATATTTGGGCAGCACAGAAAAGATTATAACTCTTTTGAAGGGAGTCTACCAAAAAAAACAGCCTTTTGACATCAAAACAGGCGTACGACAAGGGTGCATACTGTCGCCATTGCTCTTCATTCTTGCGCTAGATGATATTCTTAGCAGAGCTTTAAGTGATACCAGAGGCATCCAATGGGGCCTATATATGAATATCTGCAGGATTTAGAGTTCGCCGATGATGTTCTGCTGTTGAGTCACAGGCCAGGTGAACTACAGCAAATTATATCAGCCATTAGCGAACGAGCAGAAGCCGCTGGATTAAAGATAAGCACTGAGAAAACAAAAAGCATGACGGGCGGTTATAGCGCAGTCCAAAAATTTAATGCTATATGTAAATGGTGGGGAAGAAATCGAATGCGTAAACTCTTTTACCTACCTGGGAAGCGTTGTAACGAACAAGAGTGGGGCTGATGAAGATGTTCATGCTCGAATCAATAAAGCGAGGTGTGCCTTTGCTAAATTAAGCAACATATGGCGATCCAGTGAGCTCACTAGGCAGACCAAACTGCGAATCTTTAGTACAAATGTGAAATCTGTCTTGTACTATGGCTGTGAAAGATGGAAGCTTTCAAGAAACATAGAGAAAAAAAAGCAAGTTTTTATTAACAAATGTCTACGCAGAATTCTTAAAATATGGTGGCCAAATAGAATATCAAATGAACAACTGCTAAATCAGACTCATCAAAAAGCAGCACAGACCGAAATAAAAACGAGGAAGTGGAAGTGGATAGGCCACACACTCAGACAGCCTAGAAGTTATATCGCCAGACAAGCTTTAACATGGAATCCGCAAGGCACTAGAAGACTGTCGAGAGTGAACTAGCTGAAGCACGATATACGTGGAACTGCAGCACCCAGCAGAGTCAGATTTAAGAGAATCGTCGAGGCCCTATGCCCCACGGGGGGAAGAGGACAATAGTAGTAGTAAAAGGAGTGTGAAATTAAACGTTACAAAATAATTTTAAAATACGTGAAAAGATTTTGTGTAGGCAGTCCACTTGATAAAAGCTTGGTATCAATAGATATGAATATTTCATTCAGGCTATTCCTAAAAAGTAACAACTGGGGATAATTGGCAAAACACTCTTGGCATATCAAGGGTTTTTGTAGTGATTTCATTGTGTTTTGAGTGCTTTCTTTTTTGCGGCTGTCTACTGGTCAATTGTGACCTCTAATATTTCTTTACCAATGTTACAGTGACCTTTACCCTACTGTCTTCGCTAATGGGTTGCTTAAGAAATGTTACAAGATTTATCTGAGGTATTCATATGGGAATTACCTAAGAAAAATTATGTTTTAGCTTATTTAATTTTAATTTTTTTTTTTAAAGATAATTCAATATACAAATTATTTTTAATTCTAATTCGATTCTATTCTATTGCATGTTGAAATGTATAAAAGATTTTTTCTTTATACTGAATAGCTATGTTGACTTATTTACAAATATCAATGAATGAAGAAAACAAAGTTCTCCCAACTAATAGATACTTAAATGGTATGAAAATTTAATAGCTATGGATCTAACCATAAATACTGACCAGTGTGGTTGGTTTTAACTTTTCAAGGGTGTTTACTCTACAATCGAAGATTAAGCCCATGTCGAATCGAATTGTAAAGAAAACCAATTCTATAGACACATAAAACATATAAAGGATTACAGACTCTGTGAAGGCAACTTACCAATATTTCATTACAATACACACATTGAACGCGGCTTAAATTGTACGTATTGTCTATATATTGATGGGTATTACTATTACGAGTTTATTATAAAATATTACCGCAATTACGGGCAATTAAATCATAGACATTGCCATTTATACAATGAAATTTAATTTATTGTATATGAAAAAGAACTGAAGCTAGAGGCTGAATGCTTTCAAAATGTATGATAGGATATTTACTCTCAAAAAAAAATCATGGCGATTTTTGTAATTTTTTTCATTTTATTTAACGTTACATCGATATTTATGTGATTTATAAAAAGTATACGTATGTTCCATTGAACTAAAAAAATATAAAATTGCTTGTACATTTGTAAAAGAAGTGGCGAAAATGGCATTGAATTGTTGTATTTTATAAAAAAAGCGATAAAATTGATTACTTCACATTTATCTTAATATTTGATTTATGAAAGCAACATACAAGTGTGAAGGAAATGTGAGTTTATTATGGAAAATAAATCCAACTGTTGAAAATAAAAAACCGTTAGGCAGCTATAAGTTAAATTAAATAAAATACATTTTTGTGGAATTTGGAAATAACTTAGTTAGTTTTTGAGGGGCTTTAAATATTTTGCAGTGACTACATACTTAATTTTGCCTAAAGCATCAAATCTCTTGTACATGCTTGTTTAGAAATTAAAGTAATATATAGGAAGTTCTATAAAGGTTTAATATAATTTGTAAAGCTTAAGAACAGTGCTGGAAAATTTTCAGATAGATTAGTTGTCTAGAAGTTAGTGAAAATTACGATCAAAGACTTTAATACATATAGGTAGAGCTAATCAAAGTATGTTAGGGGATCCTGGTCAGGAAATTTTAAAAAAAGTAATGGAATTTTGTACTGTCGTTCAAATGAAAGTTAATAATAAGGGTCTGCTTCCCAGCTCTAAACTATATTATTATACTTCTCAATATAGTTCAAACGCAAATTAATAGCATTAATTAAGCCGCAAAGCATTTTAAAATCAACTATTTGTCAGATAATTGTATTCCATGCTGTAATCTGACATAAACGCATTCATATGTAAAAATAACTAAGCACATGTGCATATAAAATAGTACATACAGTATGTTGATTATGAGCGCTTTGGGCGCTTATGTAAAATTTATTTTTTAATTGGATTAAATGGCAGACATTTTGACTTATGCAACAGATTTAGCCAAAAACCAGCAACAAACAGCAAACAAAACAAACATTGACTTGGCGTACCGAACCAACAATCGAATAACCAACAGACCCAACCTAACCTCAAAACTCAACCTCAAGCGTTATTAAATTTTAATGTGATTTTTGGTAATGCAAATTTTATATGCACAGTATTGGCCGCAGGTGCAACAACAAAAACAACAATAGCAACAAGAACAACAAACACTCACACACAGTCAATAACACTTAAAAGCAAAGATTGGACGTGTAGGAGTGAGTGAGATAGCGAAACCGGAAGTGGATGTGGAAATGCAAGAGGCGGAGCAGAGGGCAAACCAATAACGTGACGTGTAATAAACATTAGGTTTGAAGTTTATGTTTGTGTTAGTGTTCGGTGTAAATGCGCGCCATTTATATATTTATGCATATGTGTGCCAATTTTCTATGCAAGTGCTCTTTACATAAAGGTATGTGTATGTATGTGTCTGTGTATGCCATGTGTCAAACCAAAAATCAATAATGTATATAAATAGCAGCTTGACATTCTGACAACAAGGGACTTCACACACTCACACTAACTACTAAACGCGCTCACTTTCTCCCACTACCTCACTCTTACTCTCTCAAATCACACACACACTCCTAGTCACATTATTAGGTCACTGGTGGTTATAGCATATGCTCACGTGCATAAAATTATGGACACGCGCTACTTGGCCCTGTCCAGTAGCCAGCAGTCACCTGCTTCGGGTAACTCCCAATCACATAGGTGTTACAAAACACACACACACACACAATCATGGGGCTGGTCAACAGGCTGTCTGGGTGTACAGTATAAATTTAATTTGAACTGGCATGCGGTGGCTTTTATAAAATTATAAAATTTTATAATTGTAATAATAAACAAACTATTTGGGCACATGATGCGTATACGTTATATTTTTGATATATCAAAATGCAGTCGAATACAGTCTGTATAGGGCAGAGTGAACTGGCAAGGGCTCAGAAAATTAGTTGCTTGTATAGAGAATTGGCGAGCCTTCTTTTAGATCGTTTTTGATAGGGCTTCGATGGGGCGTATTGTTCTCGAGGATATAAAGGCCTTTGTCTGGTGTGTTGTATGGATTGGGGCATTATATTGTTTAAAATTACCTTTAGGAATTTTGTCACCAAATTTTGAATTTTTCGGCAAAAGCCAAACGGGCGGTTATATCGAGCTTCTGTAACTTAAGAATTTGATCCCTGGAAGCATATTTAATATTTTCGTTGTCATTCAAAATTTGGTTGAATCGTCTCCTAGATTTTATAGGACATAAATGGTCTTGAATCGCCAGACGATTTTTCCATAAATATTTGAATATTGGATATATAGACGACTCAGTCTAGAGGTGATTTGACTTATTTTCATGCCACTTTCAGACATTCCTTTGATAATGCATCAGCTCGTGGCATTCATATGTTTATTTTCTCGCAAAGTAATAAAAAAAGTCAATTGTTTGTGGTCTTCATAGTCCAAAACGTATTTATGGGTATAAGATTGGATTTTTGACTCTAAGATTTCTAAATCAGTTTATTTTAACCCTTAAACTTATAGATTTAACTACTAAATTGTAAAAAATTTTGTTTTTAAATCTTTTTATAGAAGGAGATTGTTGAGTCGTTACCTTAGTTTAGTATACCATTAGATAAGAAGAGAAAAAAATGAATTGTAATGTTAAGTAACATAAAATGTTACATATATCATTAAGTTAGCTGTAACGCCACTGAAGGCATTTAGTTTAAATGACTCTCCGTTTACCTCGCTCACAGCCAAGACGCGTAATTCGTCCACGAACAAGTTTTCGAGTTTACTAAACTAATATACGCGTTTTTATACATAAAACAATTAACATTAAACAAATTATACAAGAACATTTATGAACTACACACTACACATTTACCTTAAGACATATACTGTACACAACATAGTACATATTAATACATTACAACATTTAAACATAACTTACAACGTGTACAAACATTTATAAAATACGCAAACAGAGATCAAAATGCAGTTAAAGTTGTATGAATTAAAATTTACTTGGATAAAATTCGTTGGAGTGAATTATTCTCTATAGAGAAGTACGACTGTATTATGTACGTGTTTAGACAGCACATACATGTTTTTTTTTAATTTTTCCAATGGAATTTGAAATGACAATTTTTTTAATGGCAAAATCATATACACACACAATACAGACGATTTTCAGAAAGAACAACAAAAACAAAAAGTTAACCCCAAAACGCAAAAAGTTCACTAAACAATCTTCAAGATAAACAACAATAAGTAAACGGAATGAAAAAGAAATCGTTTCACATGCAGCAAAAGGACAAACTTGTGCCAGGACTTTCTTTTTTTTTTTCTATACACACACGCACATACATATAGAAAACATAGAAACCAAAGAGCTTGTTTCGCAATAATAAAGTGCGGCTGTAGCTTTAATAACTTATACCATGCTGTATGGCCCAGTAGAAGAAGAAACAACCACAACAACAAAGTTTTTGATATAAAAGAAAAGAAAAATAAATGGGTGAAAAAGTTTACCACAGAACACCGAAGTTTGAATGCTCTGATGAAAGCTATGCAAATAAATGACTGAAATACTTTTTAATAAAAGAGTTCTGACCCCAGATGAATTGTCTTACAACATGGTAGCTGTGCTTGAAAGGACTTTCCGAAGGAGGGTTTCCATCTCTGGACTTGGGCTTACTCAAGAAAAGGAAATGAAATTTTGGGCGATTGTTGAGAAAAAAATCAAGCATTTTTTGATTTGGCTCGTCCACATTTTTTTGTATAATTCAAAAAATATAGAATGAAGCTGAATTGACAATATCGGTCAAAAGTAGAGTCTTTGTAGGGAAAACTTTTTTATTTTTTAAATATTGAAATAAAACATAGCAGATTTCAATTGCACTGTATTCCAGGGAATTATTAAAAGTTTGGTTGAAATCGAGTCATTTTAACATATATCAACAAATCTTCAATATAATCCAACAATTGGAAGGTAACGCAATGAGCAGGTTCGTTAATCGTGTCTCTCTGAAAAATAAAGCGCAGGTTCAATTTTTTCATGGTAGCTTTATGCAAAAGTGAACAAATTTTGATTAAACTTCACACAATTGTGCAGAATATAACGAAACACATAAAAATATACTAAAAAATTTGTATTTCATGACCAATTTTATGCCATTTAAATTTTGTTTTGTGCGAAGTTTGATCAAAATAGGTCCACTTTTTTTATAGCTACCATACAAACATTGGACCAGTTATTTTCGCAGCCAAGCTCGCGTGCTTCTTTGCATCACCTTGTAAAATGCATTTCATTGTACATTATGCAAATAATTTATAACAGTACTCATTTGTTTCAAAATCTTCACAAGAAGATGATCCACCCTATGTTAGGACTTTGGTAGATTTTGAAAATATCTTACTAGAAGAGATAAAGCTGATACCTTACAATTATTATGATTTAGTAGACTGCGAGATCGAAAATATAAAATAACCGGCTCAGACTATAAAATACAGCCGGTTAGAATTAAAAGATTTAATTTTTCCGCAAAACAATCCAATCGCAATATCATTGTACGGGCTATAAGTGCCAGCTTAAGCTTTACCGCGTAGGCATAAAGTGCTTCGTTGTTCTTCTTATCTGAAGTCATCATCACTATCAGTAAAGTTCAATACTAAGAATATGATCCCCTAAACAGTACAATATATCTTGCATAATAAATTTTAACATAAACTAGCAACATCGTCATCGTTTTTTTAAGTTATATAAAACACTTTTTTTTAAAGGAGAACCTATTCAAAATAAATTACAATTTTTGTAGAAATAAAAGTTAAATCATATTATGTTTAGATGTGATATCCAATAATTTAAAAATATTGCGCAAGAAAAGTTCGAGTATTTTCAAACATTATTTTCCATTTAAGATCTACACGGTTTTGAAATAACACGGTCTAGAAAATAATTTTTAACACAGTTTTAAACGATTAAAAAAAAGGTATTTGATAAAAATTTTTAAGAAATTATTTTTATTAACCTAATCTTTTAGAAATTTAGTTAGGGAATTCCCCTTTCTAATTTATTTTCATAGCAGCATAAGCATTTGCTTCATATCTTTGTTTACATGGTTTTTTCCGGAACGTATAATATCTACCTTGTAAAAACGGAATTAGGCATATATATATTTTTGATGTATTCAGAGAGTGTACAATATAAATATATTTAATTTTACGAAAGTCAGATGCTTATTCTCTCCATGATCATTCGTGATTGCATTCCGGTGAGACAAAGACTGGGCCTAAAGAAGTATACTCTCTGCAAAAGGTATATGTAAAACGAAAAAAAGCATAGAATAAAACTCAAAAGAGAAGAGATAGTAAACCCGAGCCAAGTGAAAACGCAATGTAAACACACAAAACTGCACGATGTGGTTTGACTATGGCATTAAGTCGTGTCAGACGAGTAGAATGACTGTCCAGGATGTTCCGGCTTATCGTTGTTGTTATTGTTATTGCTGCTCCTGATGCTGCGACTGCTGCATTCCAGATATCAAAAATGCTCAAAAAGAGCGCGAGCGCGCTGTCTAAACGAAGTAGACAAATAAAACGAGACAGACTGAACTCGGAGACAAAAGTTTTCTTGTTCAAAAAAGTACAACAATGACAACAAGGAGAACATGGAGAGTTGGATTGCGAAAGGACAGAGGACAAGAAGGCGATGGGAGAGGCTGGGAAGTGAAGACGAATTACATTTGTCGCACAATGTTTGCACATATTTAAAGCAACTTAAAAATTAGCCAACTTTTCTTGTGTAGAAAATGCAGCGGAAAATGTCTGCAGCGGCGGCTTGGCTGGCTGGACGCCGCCGTCCGTCTTGCTGCATTCTTCTGCAGCAAAAGCAGGCAACGTCTGTGCTTCATGCATTCATTCATGCTGTCAATCTAGAAACTCTCAGCTCGAGGCTCTCATTTCCATGCCATTGCCGTGGAAGTTAAAGTTGGCAATGCCGCCGTAGTTGTTCTTGTTGTTGTTGGCACTGCCGTGGTGCCGGGGAAAACCCAATTTGATGGCAGCCGCTTTGCAATGTAAATGACGGCGTTGCAAAACTTTTTGTTGCATAATCGCAGGCGCAGCACTTTTGGCCTCCAGAGTTAATAAAAATAAAACGAGCAGCTACAACATGCGGAATGTGGATGTGACTGTGAATGTGGATGCGAGGACAGCAGGAGCAGCAGCAACTTAAAGACAGCTCGGCACGAAACGAGAAAAATGCGAAAAGCAAACTTTGCTAGCAGTGCGCATAATGACAAGCAGACAAATTCATGTGGCATTCATGGCCAGGAGGAAAAGCCGGAAAATGTGCGGCTGCTACGTTGGCGGGTGCGGACGCGGGCAGCGTAAGCTGTAAGTAGACAAAAAGTCGAGGCCAGCACAAATGGCAGCAGGAGCAGCACGAGCAACCAGCAAAACAAACGACACTCGACAGTCGGCCATCAAAGTTTTAGTTTATGCCAAATGCGAAAAAGAGCACACAGTCAGTCCTAACAGTTTACTCACCGCTTACATTTCCGCCATTTTTATGATTATTTCAGCTTCATTTTTCATTAAGAGCCAAAGCCGCAATAGGAGCAAATGTTTCCTATGCCATTTTGCTTTTAAAGCTGACGAAAAGTAGCAAACCAAAGGAAAAAAAAAGCCGACAAACTGCTGCCAGCCACATTTGATTTATGCGCATTTCATAAGGGGCGGCTAAGACCCCCGGAACCGCATCTCCACATCACCCCCAACAAAACAAAAACAAATGTGCTAAGATACACACACACACACAGACACATGCTCGTACATACGGCCGTCTTTTGTGTCCTTGAGCTTGTTTTGGTTTAGGCGATTTGATGCCAAAATGCGCTCTTTGTTTTGCTTTGATTCCTGTTGCCAACGCTCGACACTCAAGATTGGAAATCTTTTCCTTTTTTTTATGATTTTATTCTGCTAATGTTTTCTGATACGCTTTGAAATATCTAAGTTGCATACGTTAAGTTCAAGGGAACATACAGGGAAAAAAATAATTACTATCAAAGGGTGCTCTTTTTTTTTGGTGGTTACTCTGATAAATATGGCTCTGGTTTGATAGTGATCAGTTGAACAAGTCACCAAGTGTGCGGTTAACTGTGAACGGCTTTTGTTGCTTTTACGCACGGTTCAAGACCATGAACCAGCGGCCGGTTCTCTGGTCATGTGAAGAACAGCTCTTGGGGTTAGCTCTTTGTGTGAGCACTTCAGCTAAAAGCAGTTCTACACTGAATACTTTTTTAAGATCCACAATGCTTCCGTGGCTGACATAACTCTTTAATAAGAACAAGTGTAACAAAGCTAGTAGGATTAAATGTAATGTCCTGATTCGTATAATAGATTAGGAACAGTAACCTAACATTGGAATTTTTAACTAATAGCCCTGCTTTCACTAGTGAATTACAAGCATCGAACTAGTCTGCATTCTCAATAGGCATTAGAAAGACACCGAATCCGATCAACCTTTGGGCTCAATCGTAATCTAAATTCGTTATCAGATCATCAATAGGGTTTTTATGTTTTGAAGCCGCTATGATTAAAAGGCTTAGCTTAAAAAACAAGTACGCAGCATCGAAAAAAGCGTTGATATAAAACAAACCTTTTTGTAGGTACAACAAAAAAAACGCTAGCCCATTTTGTTGGACAATTTACGCAGGATGGCGCCAGCAGTAACAGAGCTGTTTTGTTTTATAAAACAAAAAGTAAATGTTCAGCAAGTTATTTAAGCCAATTATAAGTTTTTAAACATTTTATTGTCATCATTGCTGGTGAGGATCTGGAGGAACTTTTAAATACTTTATTTCCCTCTCATATCAACAGTGCAAAATTCTGATGCTTCTAGGTAATCCTAATTTTTTCCCATAATGCAGGATCATCTCTTCATATTGATAAATTTGATAAATCAAAAAATTTGTATCGGCTTTATCTTCTAGCAAATAAATATTTTTGACTTTCTTGAGAATGTTTAGTATGATTATAAGAACAATTATTCTTAATGAAATCATTAATTGGAGCATTTTCTACCAATTTTTAGAATGTTGATTGAATTTAATTTTATTATATTCCCGCCAGATGCAAAATATTTCGAGTCGAAGGCCCAGTGTCAGGCTTGTGCTCATTAAATCGCTTTACACAAGCACAAAAGCATCAATATGGACACTGTAGATTGCCAGTGCTCTTAGTTCAAAAGATGACACAATGATAGTCGTACACAAGTGTAGATGATGACGTGGGCAATATTTTTTTAATTTTACTAAATTCATCCAAGTAACCCAAACATTATTTCTTTGAATGTTACAAAGATCTGTCGCGTCTTCATAGAAAATTGTTTGTGGTTGCCAATACAACAGAAAAAAATATTTCCGAAGAATGCAAGCTAATATTTTCCTCAGTGTTACCATGAATAAATATACTAGATACTTACGCGTATGTATTTATTTATTATTTTTTTAATTTTACTAAATTCATCCAAGCGACCCAAATCCCGTCTTCATAGAAAATTGTTTGTGGTTACCAGTATTTTCCTCAGTGTTCCCATGAATAAATATACTAGATACATACTCGTATTTATTTATTGTATATTCAGGGCGTAACCTTTGGCCTCAGCTCTCGCATATAAATTCGCCTTATATAGCTGACATATGTTGCCAGTTTGAACCTTCGATTTTTTATTTATATCACTTTTGTTTTTAACACGTTAACGCCCCATATGCCTGTTTTTGTAAGCAACTCAGGTTTACTTTATTTTTATACAAATCATTTTTAAGTGGGGTAACGTGTATTGAAGAGTTGACAGCCTGATTGACATTTTGCCAGCGGAAATAAAATAATAATAGCCCCAAAACAAGGAACTACCACGCATTCAAACAAAGGGCATACAAAATAAACAAAAATGAAATGAATTTCGATTGGTAAGTAGTACATACATATAACTTGGACAATCTTATGTATAGCAATGAGCATATCATAATATCATGTATATATAATGTAATGACTTGTCGTTTGGCAAAGAAATCTCTGCGCAAAGTGTTTCTCCAGCTAAGAGGTAAGCACAATGCTTCAGGCTCCACAGAAATCAATAAGAATCATTTTGGGTTTTGGGGTCTTTTTTTTTTCCTTTTTTTGGGGGCGGTACAAATGATGAAAATGAAAATAATATTGCGGCCGAAGTCATTTGCAAAACGATTGTCATTTATTTCAGCTTTTCGCTTTTGTTTTGCTCTAACAATAAACTAAGTAAAAGGCATAGGAAAAACATTATTGAGAGCATAAATAAAACATAAACTTTGCTCAATAATCAAAAAAAAAAAAAATTGTTTACTTATTTATAACCATATATCATAGAAGAATTTAAAGTTGCTTGGTCTTGAATTTTAATGCTTGACAATAACTTTATTAAAAGTCATTTATTTTACTTGCAGAACGAATTTTGAAAGAGTTTGAGCAACGCCAGCTGCGCTTATTAGGAGCCTGCTGCAGGGACACACATGCCAGGACTATGCGGCAACTTCGACAGCCGTATGTAGGAAGTATGGAGTGAGCCTGCCAAGCTACCAATTGAACTGACTGGCAACTAACCGAAATTTATGCGAAAAGTTGCCAAAAGTAATAAGCAAACAACAAACAAGTATAGCTATAAACAAAAGACAAGCCCAAGAAACTATCCAGGAATATATATAAAGAAAATAAAGCGAAAAACAAAAGCACTTAAATCAGCAAGAAAAGCAGCTTACAACTGGATCGCTTTTGCAACAAAAGACGCACAAAACTTTCCTCCAACAACAACAACAACAAACGCTACAAAAACGTGACACAAATCCGGAGTGTGTGTATATACTACTAGAAGTGATACAGCAAACAGTATCAGTGTCTGCTTGAAGGCACATCATCCATATCATAATAGGCTACCGAGTCAGGCTAAAGGATTATTATGCTATAAACATGAAATACACATACGATATACGCATCATTGTGCTCATTTGCTGTTTGCTGCAAGGTAAGTGCCACACGGCCATACTGTCACAGTCGCACCTATTTTCCTATGCAATGTGTAACAATTCCAATTGTTAAAGTAGGTTAGCACAAGGTGCCCCTGGGTTATTTGGAGTTTAGTACACTCGTACTGTTTACAGCCGAACGCCTGGCAGGCAGCCCAGGAGTCGGGCAGCATCGTGCCAAAGGCAAGACGCACCTTGGCAAGTCAATAAAAAGCAAATTGTAACTGCTCTACAAAGTCACTTGTGGCGTTTTAACACCCCAACGCACACACACACGCACACCTACAAACATATGTATCTTTTTGTGCGTGCGTGCGTGCAACAAAAGACCAAACGGAACACATTGGGCTGCTCGCTATTAATACCCTAACTATAGTGCTAGGTATTATGAATGTTTCACGAAACTTGTTGCACGCAATCGATTTCAAAATAATTCAAATATATTTTTTCAATGCCATATTGAAGACGCCATATTGCATTTTTTTAAAGCTAACATTAAAAGCATTTAAAAACCAATAAATTAAATTTCAAATCAATATTGGAATCAAATTCGAAATTGTTCTACATTTTTATGCCAATTTTTCGATTTTACAATGCAGCTTGCCGTTATAGTTACAGTTATCGGAAAATATCTACAGTAGAGTATAGTAAAAAAATAATCGATATAACGCTTCTTCTGATCAGACCATTTTTATTATGTAATGTTTCTGTGGTTGCTGAATCATAGTCCGATATCCGTTTGACTACATCGCGTCAGCCTTTCGAGATAATCGGTTTTGAGATTAAGCACAGATCCGAGGAATTGCCAGTAAGCGCCCGAAAATATGCTATAATTTTAATTAATTTAATATGCAGTTTTTCTGCGCAGCTTTACCTGCTGCTTTGCAAATGCACAATTTTGTCGGGCTCTCTTGATGACACTTAGAATGTTCACTTTGTCGCACAGAAATTAAGAAAGGCAGAAATGCAAAAGTGCCCAACCACAACCAACGCTAAATTTATTCAGCATTTCTGCCTGACTCATCCCCTTTACAATGAAAAGTAGCGCAAAAAGGGCGTTGTTAAGAGCGCCAATATCTGTACACACATGCTTTGTACCAATGTTTTTGTTATTATTTTGTTCTTGTAGAATGATAGAAAACTAATTAGCTGTTTGTAAAAAACCGACGGACAAATATAAAAATCGTTATCTTTTATGCTTTTAAATAGCATTTTTCTAAGAAAAAATGTTCTTTTCAAAAACATAGCACACTGTACGACACTTGTTAATAGCTGATTGTTGTTGTTCACTTTATTAGTCTGGCATTTTTGCAGCGTTCCACAATGGGCCCGCGTGGCCGGATTTTGGCAAAAAGGCCTCCAGATGAAAGTCAAAATTTGGACAAAATGATATTTCAATATGGTTTTACACATATTAAGGTATCCCGTGCAGAAAACATTATTAAATAATAATTAGTGGTTTTTAAATAATTAGCCATCAAAGTTGACATTTTGTATGTTTTGACCTTTCGCGATAATTTACAGAAAAAAAAACCTGAAATCTCTATTCTTTATAAGTATTACTTCAGAAAAAAAATAAAACCGAGCTTCGAACTTTTCGGTTTTAAATATATTCGAGTAGTTAAAAAGATTTTTTTTGGTTTTTTATTATTTTTTTAATTTCTTAGCTTATGCTTTAATAACCATTTTTTCAAAAGTTGTACTAAAATCTAAAAAAATGTACAATTTGAAAATTGTATAGCATACTTACAAAGATGCAAAATCAAAAAAATTAAATATGGATTTTTCAAATTTTTTTTCGGAAATTAAAAGGGCATGCAAAAAAAATTATAACAGTTAAAAACCATTCAATATTTTGGGTATAGGCTATTTGTTCAATGTATGTGGAGCTCACCATCTACCTCTGTGTGAAATATGGTCCAATTCCAATTAACTGTTTTTTTTTTAATCAAGTTAAAAATTTTTTTTTGCTTTTTTAAATTGTGGTCTGGATTATCTGTATCTTAAAAAAATCTTTAGGAACACGTGTGTAAAATTTCAACACTCTAAAAAAATTGCTATGGAAATGACAGGGTTTTGTCCAAAATATGGGCCCACAGTGCGTTTTTAGGATCATTCTCTTCATTCGTTTTTAGACTTCTTCATTTCTGTTCGCCAGAATCAACAACCTATATATTTTGCCTAATCGTATAAAAATAAAGAAAGTTTTGTATTAGAAAAAGTTCGTACTAAATTATTTTTAAATTTTTGAGGTTATATAGGAAACCTGAGGGGCTGGGGTCACATGAACCACGGATTTGAATTGGAATGAGCGAGACCGAAAATTTATTTTTACCATGATTGAAAGTAAATGCAGGAATTTTTTTTTTTAAATCACTGCACTAGTGGATACCTTTGTATATGTTGTAATGTTTAAAATAACTTATTTCCGATGTACATTAAATGCTTGCCTATTTCTGAGGTAATGAAATTTCTTTTATTGTAAAATTTTTTTGGGAAAGACAGTGTCTAACCAGGGCAACTATAAAAATAAGTTTTAAAATGGTTCTAGCAGCATTATTGCTCTACCATTTTAATGATTGTCTGAAAATATTTTGCTAAATGGTTACATAGGTATTTTTTTTGCTTTTTAGCTTGACTAAGTTTTTATAAAATAACTATTTTCACGCGTGAATTTAATCCACTTTTTTTTAAATTTATTAATTAATTTTTAATTAATGCTTTTTTAAGTTTTTGTAACTATAACTTGTATATATAATTAGAAATGTTTCTTTTGATCAATCAATCCTTTTATTTTTTTTTTTATTTTTTTTTTTTATTTTTTTTTTATTTTAGTTTCTTACAATTTTAATTTATACAATCTAAAAGAAACAAATTAAATATGGCACCTAGTACATGTAAACTAATAAGCAATCAATCCTTTTATGAACGATTTATAACATTGGTTTGTTATCCTAGATAAATCCTCGCTAAGACTATTTATTACGCATTTAAAAAATTTGTGCTACTTCAATGGAAAATTCATTGCAAATATGTAAAAGTAATAATGTATAAAAAATGTGTCGACCAAACCAGTTCCTAAAGAGTATGAAATCTTCGTAGCCACAAATCCTGCCCGCAGTTCCTTTTTTGTTAGTTTTTTTTGCATTTATTTATCCTTTGTTGAGCATGTGGTGTGCATACAAAATGAGCTATGGGCATAGAGTCCTATGAAACGGAAGCTGGCCCAAAGGCTGGAGAGGGTTCATGGTAACTCAGCTGTGTGGCAATTTTTGGTATATATTTAAATAAAACATGATAATTTTAAATAGAATTTTGCCACCATACGCACACACGCTCACATACACTCACACACACTTGAATTAACATTGTGGTTACTAAATTAAATGTTGGCCCAGTTGAGCAGCTGCCAATCGAGCTTTATGGGAATTTCTGGTAGAGAGGTGCAGGGTCAATGTCCAAGTCTGCTTGAAGGCATCTCTGACTAGATGTACGAATGTCTATCATATTCAGACTTGTGCCGCAAAGACGGCCATTTTGTAGGTTGCAAGGCCTGCATTTGCAACAGGAGCTGGTAATCGAAGCGAGTGCGCCGAAACGTGACTTGCCTGGCATTTCATTGCAAGCTGCACAGTTTTTGTGGTTCGCTGCGCACACATGCCACATATGGTGGTTGCAAGGATGCATACGTGGGTAGGCTGAAAAGTGACAGGTCTAGCAAAGTGGGGATTGCAGTACTCCAGACTTTTAAATAGTCATTACTGTTTTTGCAACGTATTGTAAATGTGTTCAATTAAATTGTTTGTTCTTTGATAAATTATTTGGTTAATCGGACTGATATTTGTCATGTCCTGAAAACTAGCGTTCGAGTACTGAATAGATATTATGCGAAGTATTTTTTTTTTAATTATGAATTAATACACAGACATCCAAACAAAGTGCTGCCATCACCTTGTGGGCTGGCACATGTTCCTTGGGCTCCTTCAATGTGAACTGCTTAAAATTAATCGACTGTTTCTTATTCTATGGGATACTGTGATGGACTCAAGTTTCATCCACTGTTAAAAAACGAAATAGTTTCTTATTCGATTTTTTTATTAGGCTTGTTAACTTTTAGCCTGCCCTCGTATCTGTGTGTGTGTGTGAGTGTGTGTTAAGCCCCCAAAGAAATCACTCATACATATTAAATGTTATTGGCATGTACAAACACACAGATACAGACGTAGCCGCAGACGCACACACACACAGTTGCAGACACAAATGTAGACGCAGTGCAACAATCCTGGCTTTGGTTATAGGATCTGCTGCTGGCAATGCATTGGCATAAATTCCATTTCATTTTGCAAATATGTAATCGCACCTTAAGTGCACACAAAACACATGCAATACATACACACACAGACACAGAAACAAGCAACACACACAGACACACACTTACTTACACAGTCAGTCAGTCAGCCAGTGAGTCATACATTCAGCCATTCTGCCATTCATTCAGTCGTTTGGTTGGTTAGTTCTGGCTTCTGGCTTTTGCCTCAATCTGCCTCAAAGCCCACCCATCTCCGCCCCGCCTTGGTGTTGCATTTAGTTCCACTCTGTTGCAACAGTAACAAAACTTTTGCTGTTTCGTGCTGCGTCAGCAAATTGTTTGTCGAACGTGTGTTGAACTTAAAACCCTGTCTAAAGGCGTCCATTTGCCACTTGCAATTTGGTTGCCTTCCACTGAAATATCAAAATTTTCAATTGAATTCATCGCTAAGGTCTTACTTGCTCTCTCTCTGTGTGTGTGTCTCTCTCTCTCTACCGCTGTTACTGCATTATTTAATTTTAAGTGGCAAGAAATGATTTTCAATTACGAGGCGTATACGTAATATAGAAACAGTCGCACGAGCCCTATAGCGAACTAGCTATCTGTTCGTAAAGCGAATTTTTTATAAAAGATAAACCATAAAGTATTCGAAAAGAGCAGATAGTACGAGAAATATGAGAATTTATCGAAAAGAGTAAGGGATATATGAGAATGGAAGCACGCTGAAACGAAAACGAATAAAATTTATGCATTTTTATTTTGTCAAGAGCAGTGCATGGCTGAATATTATGATACAGATAAATAGAGAGAAAATGCTCTTGGAAATATACAAAACACAAACTTCTATCTTACTACCCAGATTTCTTGCCATCTTACATTTCAGTTGTAAGAAATGTTTAAAAGTCTTCAGTTTTAAAACTTTTGAGTATTTTACTTAAGAAAACGACTACTCTTAAGATCCTATTTGTGGTTTACATCTAAATTTGAGGTCTGGGTGAAGCTCTCTGTGGTAATCTAGCAGTCACATAAGTTCTAAATTTTCTACTATAAAGCATACATATGACAAGCCTACTGTTCTTTAAAATAAATTTCACTGTAATACTTGAAGGTTGCATGTGGCATGTGTTTTTGTGTGTGTGTGTGTGTGTTCGCCTTGTTACATTTAACTGTGATTGTTATTATTTTTTCAATTACGCGTCTCGTGCGGCAAAAAAAGTGAAAAAAAAGTAAACGCCACGCCTTCTCGGCACGCCCCTTTCTCAGTGCGCTCAATCACCTGCGGCTGTTTTGCTTTCTCATATTGCACGTCTTTTTGCTTGCTCATTCGTTGTTATTTTTGCTTTTCTTCCACTCGTTGTTGCTATTTTATTCATAAATGTTTTGTTAGTTGTTGTCGTGAGTGTTTGTGTCAGTCTCATCGCAGACAAGTTAAGGCCGACTCATACATGCACACAAACACGCACACGCTTATGCACACGCACTCTCACATGCACTCGTTCTCACACTCACACTCACACTGACACTCACACACACACACTCGCTCACATACTCGTAGGGCTTTCGTCACTCTTTGGCTGCATGTCACACTCGCTTAAAGTTGCGTTTTTCCTTCAGTTCAGTTCTCCATTCCCCTCTGTTTTTCTCATTTTTTGCTGTGTGAGGATTTGCGCCAGATTTGTGTCAACTTGAATACATCAGAAACATTTGCACAGATTTCCATGTACTCCTAGTTGTAGGCAGTAGCGTAGCAAGGATTTTGGTAACGGGGTGTATTGGAAAATCATGTTTATACTCTGTATCTAAAGGTAACAAATAAGCTATATAAATAAAATACAAATTGTGAACCCCTATTTGTAGACATCATTGTCAAAACATATGTATAAAACAACATAAAACAATATTTTGTACTTGTTGAGTATATCACCAGTTCTGTCGAGCGGAATGGATACCCATGAAAGCTCGCCATAGAACTTTTAAAAAATTATATAAACACAGGAAATGAATTATTCTCAATATTTATTTAAAAATAGAACACGATTTCAATGTAAATTTTTATTTTTTCATATATGTATATTGTTATATAGCGATTTAAATTTTTGGGAAAAAAGTGTTGGCTTAGGGCTCGTCTATAGTCAAAACCTGGCTTACTTTTCATTTGACAGACTTTGATATCACACCCCAAGTCCCCCGCAGCAGTTTTTCACTGTTTATACCCTTCGATTCAGAACTTTTCTTTTTAATTACCCAGAAGTGTGAGGAGCATGCAATTCTACTAAAGGATTTCATGCCTTTACAATTTTTATGCGAACCTATTTTGTATTCTATTTGCTCTACAATCAGCGTTTTAGTAAGAATTTTTGTAAAAAAGCTGCAGCTTAAAAATTGGTACGTGGACTGTTACTGATTTAAATATAAAAATTTTTGTAACTTTCTGGATTAAATATACCAAATTTGACACGGGAAGACCCCCTCTAATTGCAACACTGGTTCTTGTTTTTGTTATTGTTGCTGTTTTTAAACAAAAATACAGACGCAATTGCACACAAATACAGCAGCAGCTACGCATGACTGTGTGTGTGTTTGTAAGAGTTGCTTTTGAGCTGCATATGAAAAACTGTTGCATACTTTTTTGCTGTTGTTGTTGTTGCTTAGCTAAGCCTTTGTTGTATTATACTGCGGTTGCCAGTCCTTGTTGTTGCTGTTGTTGTGGCTACGCCCGCCATTTTGTGTTAGACTGTGTGTGTGTGGCATAACGGCTGCCAGTGCCGTTTAGAGATTTGCGAGAAAGCCCGTTGCGCGTATCTTTGTGTTTGCTCAGTTACTGCATAAACTAACCTAAAGGCTTTTTCATTACAAACTCACGCTCCGGCTTGGGCACGGGCTCGGGTTCGCGCTTTTCTAGTTGCATTTCTCATTTGTTTATGCATATATATATATATTTTTCTTTGCTTTATTAATATATAGCCTAGCCCGCAGCCCCCTGTGGCCCCCTGGCCACTGCCCCTTGTTGTTTTCGCAGGCTTAATATAATTGTTTGCGTTATTTAGCACAAGGACACGAGCAACAGCCGCAATGAAGTTCATTTTACTGTTGTTTATTTATTTTTTTTTTTCGCAGTTTTTTTCAATTTTTATTTCACTGCGCAAAACTTTTTTTGAAACCATGCTAAGGGGAGGCCTTTCATTTTAAAGTTGAAACAAACAAGTGTTGTATACTTGTTTATACTTACTTTAGGTCGACATTGTTGCGTATACGCTATGAAGGCAAGCCGTAATTGTTTTTTAAATGCAATTAATAAACAACATTAAAACAAACTTTAAAATGTCAATGACGCAGTGCCGCAGTGTCCCAGTATGCCACATAAATATTCATCAAGCGAAAGTTGCACCCGCAACAACCAGCAACAAGCAACAACAATGAAAAATAAAGCGGAATTTTTAATGAAGTCTAGACGACATGGCACAAAAACCAACAAAACCAGGAATAATGAGCTGCCTTTCCAGCATTTGACTGCTATCAATGGCAGGCAGCAGTCAGTTGAGTCCCAGCTCCCAATTTTCTGTTGTGTTTTCTACTTTTTGACAGTTTTTTGGTAACTTTTCTTTTTTACCAATACCCAGCAGACCATTGTCTCTGAACTGGACCCGTAACCGTACCCGGACCCTTAGCTGGCTGTCTGGCGCACAGGTTGGCAGGTTGGCTCTCAAGCATTTAACGCTAAATGATTAAGCAGATAAGAAAGTTTTTCTGCCAGTTTTTGCATTTAATGTTGAGCTTACTACCCAGCTACCCAGCTCCTTAGCCCTGTGCTCAATCCCCAATTGTGGGGAGCACATAATTGCTGTGAAGGCGCAAAACTCATTAGTGGTGTAAAGTTGAGAGTCAACGCCGTTGGCCAGGTCAGTTGCCCAATCCGCCCACTTTAACAGCACAAGGACACCGACATGGACACTGACAACGGCCAACGGCCAACTAAGCCGCTTCGACAGATTTTTGTTGCCTTATCTTTGCTGCTGCCTTCATTATGTGCTATTTAAGGTCGCTCTTACTTAGACAAAAGCAGCAGGACCAACTTTGAGCACTGCTCGGTTCTATGTATAGCACTGCTGGTCACTGGTTACGCATGTTACCACATTGATTTTACCTATTTCACAGTCATTTGTTTGCCTTTTCTACCTTTAAACACTCAAAGCATCTCATCCCAAATACCTTTCCGCATCTTCTTTTTTTTTTTTTTTGGGATATCGTTGTTGTTGTTTGCCAATTTTATCGAATTATGCTAAACGCCCCAAATTAAGCTAACCTGGCCTCGGGGGAGTTACTCGAACCAAAGTCAAGTTGATGGACTGACAGTCAGTTCAGAGTCCGGACTCTGTTCCGGACGTCGACTCAAATATGAGTTAATGAACAAAATTATCATGCATACTTAATGTTTAGCTGAAGTGCTTATGCATATTCAATTATGCTTAAGTACAAGTACATCCCATACACTTGAAAAATAAACGCACATAGTACAACAAAATACCAAATTCGAAAGTAAAATCTTTTTTGGAGTGTACAGGAAAAAGGCAGCTATGTGCGTTTATCTACATGTCTTGGCTTTCAGCAGCTGGCGACAGTGAGTTGGGAAGAGAGTGGCGGAAGGCAGAGGCATCCAAACAAGGCAACATATGTAGACACATTAGCATGTCAAAGTCTATCTCCTGGCAGCTTCACCGTCACTAGGCACAGTGGTAGAAAACAATAAAATTCGAGCATAATGAAAGAATATTCTGTACAGGCTGCTTGCATTACTGTTAAATGTATGGCATTTGATATCACGGTTTGTGCAGTTTATTTCCCACCACGATTTTCATTTAAAGATCAAAATTATTGCAACTTCTTTAGAAAGCTGGGTCCAAACACCCTTGTCGGGGATCGAGATTAGCAAATCCCAAAGGGAGGGAGCTTTATAAATGCATAAATAGCAACAACTTTTCAACACTATCTACGGGGACACCAACGTACTGGCCGTCTGATCCACAAAAAATACCGAACGTGTTGGATTTTGTAGTCTTTTCTGGAGTACCTAGAAATCACCTTGATATTTCGGAAAACTACGACCTGAGCTCAGACCATTCGCCAATCATAGTTACATATAGCACTGCTCTTCCAGCCTTTTCGAACACGTATAAAATTGTAACACCTAGGACAGACATTTTATCGTTCCATAATTGGATAGATGCGAAGTTGGACACAAATGTATCTCTTAAAACTGCGTTAGAAGTAGATACATCTGTTGAATCTTTAACGAACATTATACATGAAGCGGGTCTGATGTGTACTGCACCAGCTGCTAATAACTATACAAAAATAATGTTTTTGTATCAGCAGAGCTACGGAACTTTATAAATAGTAAGCTTCGGAAAAAATGGCAAATCAGCAGAAATCCGGCAGATAAAAGGAGATGCAATGCAGCATCAAATCAACTTAAAAAACGCCTCTACGAAATTAGAAATTAGAAGTTTCTCAAAAGTCTAAGGATCTCGAGTACAGCCTTTGGAGAGCTACCAAATATTTAAAACGGCCAGCAAAGAGAAATGTTACTATACGTAATCAGAACGGAGAATGGTGTATAACCAACAAAAGTAAGGATGAGGCATTCGCTCAACATTTACACTCAACATTTCAACCTAATTCTAATCCTGCGCCAGAAGACACTGAAATAATAAAGTTTTTGGATATGCCTTGTCGGATGTGCCAACCCATTCGCCGAATCACTGTATCGGAAATTGAAGAAGAATTCACAAGATTGAATCCAAAAAAGTCACCAGGCTATGACAAAATTGACGGAAGAGTGATAAAAAATCTCTCTCAAAAATGTATTCAATATTTTGCTCTTATTTACAATGCAATTTAGAAGTTGGGTCATTTTCCTACACAATGGAAATGTGCGGAGGTAATAATGATTCCAAAACCAAACAAGCCTGAAAACATTCTCTCGTCATACCGTCCGATTAGCCTTCTAGTGATATTTTCCAAAGTATTTGAAAGAAACCTTTTGAATAGGTTATTACCAGTTTTGGAGGAAAACAATATCATACCTGAGCATCAGTTCGGGTTTAGGAAAGGCCATGCAACTCCAGAGCAGTGCCATCGAATACTAAACATAATAACAAGAGGATTCGAAAAGAAACTTTATTCTGCAACAGTATTTCTTGATGTTCAGCAAGTATTTGACCGAGTCTGGTATTGAGGTATATTATATAAAATTAAAAAAACTGCTTCCTGCTCCATTTTTCTTGCTGCTTAAATCGTATTTAAGCCATCGACACTTTTATGTTCAAATGGATGGAGAAACATCACAACTATACAGTACACATGCAGGTGTTCCACAGGGTAGTGTTTTGGGTCCTGTCCTCTACACGATATTCACTGCGGATCTTCCTGTTGATGAAAATGTTCAAGTTGATGACACAGCTATAATTACATCTAAAGAATCAGTGGCGGAAGTATCCCAAGGTATTCAAAATGAAATTTTTGAAATAGAGCGATGGCTTATGAAATGGAAGATAAAGGTTAATACTGAGAAGTCGAATCATGTAACATTTGCATTGAGAAGAGGAGATTGTCCGCCAGTATATCTAAATAATATACTAATACCGCATAGAGATTCAGCCAATTATCTTGGGCTCGATTTAAATCGCAGAATCACCTGGAAAAGTCATATTAAAAGCAAAATAAATGCATTGGCTGCTTGGTAAAAGGTCGCAGCTAAGTTTAGAGAACAAAGTCCGTCTTTACAAAGCCATCTTGAAGCCTATATAGACTTATGGTATCCTATTATGGGGCACAGCAAGTCACTCAAACATTGAAATCATTCAACGCTATCAGTCCAAGACACTAAGACTTATTGTTGACGCCCCATGCTTTGTATCTAATGAGCAAATTCATAAAGACCTAGATATTCCATACGTTAAAGACGAAATACGAAGACTAAGCACTAGTTACGTGGAAAGGCTACATAATCATTCGAATGTTTTGGCAATACGCCTCTTGGATGATAAGGATGCCATATTCAAATTGAGCTTACAGCACTTAAAAAACCAACAGTTATTACTCATTGGAGTTTGACTATTTCTCCTGTTAATTTCTAATTTACAAAACATTTACTTATTGTCTAAAGGATAGATTATAAATAAATATAATTAAAAAAAAAATATATATACCTTGAGGCTTCGATAGTCATCACTAGGCTCTACTTTTCTTTTGACGGCCCTGGTACTTAAATAAACCTTTTAAAACAAACAACGTCTTTTTAATATCCCATAAAAGAGTAAGGTGTACTTAATCGAAATATTTAAAAAAACCCAACAAATACCGAGAAGGAAACGAGTAAGATCCACAAAACATACACCTGCCAAATCAGATGGACAAAATAAATCGATTTCGAAATGGCCATCAGTCGAAACGCTTTTTAACACAAGAAACCACTTTTTCTAAGTGTATCTTAATTTTTTTTTTTAATTTTTGAATCAATTTTTAAATCTAGTTTTCGGATCGGATTTTCCATCTATCGGCATATATGGTTTTTTTCAAAGTGGGGTCCGATCAAAATGCCGAAAAGTGAGAATCTTGCCATATTACTCACCTTTAGTAGCACTTTTGGAACCTCTTTTACAAATTCTGCTACCACCCCTGTAGTCTACCGACTAGTATATATTTATAAATTGTGAAAAGGCTACAGGCAGGAGTAGACTAATTCAGATTGATGGACTTTCATTTAAAAATTCTGTTTTACTTTTGGGGGATAAAACGCGCCAGTAGCTCGAAATTATTTTTTACAGATTACACCCAAAGTTTTTCTTATAGAAAGATTAAAAACTTATCGTTTCCCACCTTAACCTGTTTGATATAGCGCATTCTAGGTTATAGGATATATTATAGCCGGGACTTTACCGGCCCACTTGATTATTAATATAAACGAGTATTTTTTATGCATTTTAGTAATAAAATTAAAAACCATTATAACAGCGACAATAATTATAAATTATATTGAAATTTTATTTTAACTGCTTCGTTTTTGTACAATATAATACAATTAATAAGCCACAAATTCTATCAAATACACAATTTTTGTGGAAAATACAGTTTTTTGTTTCTTTTTGTATAAAACTAGGAATAAAACAAAATGGTAAATACATTTTTGGGTATCTACCTTTATTCTTCGTAACTATTAAAATATAGGATTGAAGCTTTTATAATCGCCCGCTCCGGAAAACGAATCTGAATATTTTATTCGAATTATTTAATTTATTTATTATTTTATGTTATGAATTCACGTGCTTGGTGCTCCTAATTTCACCAAAACTAATTTTTTATGTGGTTTGAATCCGATAAGTGAAATTAAAACGAATTCATTTTAAACTGAAATAATTTTTTAGTTATTCTTGTATTGGATAATTATTAAAAAAAATTTTTTTTCTGATTCAACTCGAAAAATTACATACCCAACTCAAAATGAATTTTTGTACACGTTCAAATACACTTATGGTTCAAGTCTTGATTAAAAAAATGTTCATGTTTTGCATAAATGGTTCATGTGTTGCATAAAACAAAAATTTCCCTTGTAATACAAATAGCTAAATCGTGTTTAATTTCAATAAATATTGTTGCTAAAGCTATAGTAATATTAATGTATTAATTTATTTAAAATACATAATATTAAAGAAGCAATATTTTAGTTAAACGAAAATGTAAACAATGTAAAGCAAGCCAAAGGTTCAGAGCTGTGCAAACCAGAGTAAGGGAAATATCACAGGTTGTCGACAACAAAAAAGGTGAAATTGGAAGCACTCAAATACAAATACAAAAACGAATAAATTTGCTCGTTTACGTTTTCCAGAGCACTGCTGAATATTACAATTTCACAAAAAAAAATTACAACTTACAAATATTATGTGGAATTCCACCAGTTTTTGCTCTATTGCATACCACTGTGCATCCTTCCTGCTGCTCTCTTTTGTCTTTATCGTTGGCAACTGGTTGTTCCTGTAAGGACTTTGTTGTTTTTAATTAACATTAAGACATTTCATTTCGTAATGTTCCCAAAATGACATGTGTTTGCTTTGTCGTTGCTATATCTATTTGAATGTGTCTGTCTGTCTGTAAGTTTGTATGTTTGTCTGTCTGTCTGCCTATCTGACTGTATGTAAGTCTGGGTGTAAGTTGTAAAGGTAATTGTAATTGTAACCTTGTTGTAGCGCATATCTAAACAGCCGCATCTGGGTCTTAGTCGGGTTTTTGTTGCACAGAAAATACACGGTGCTGAGTCAAGTAATTTTAATTATATTAAAATTTCGCGAACAATCCTTTCAAGTTTTTGAGCCTATCTCATATTGTGACATCAGCGTGGAGCTTTCTACGGTTTACTGAGGCAAGCCGCAGATTGTATGTTCGGTTAGTTACCTTAAAGGGGCTTTGACATGGGCCGGTATTAAAGCGGGAACACAAAGGAATTACGCGTAATATTAAATAAAATACAATAGCTTTCATCATACATACAAAAGCTTAATTAATTTCTACTGCGATATTTAAAGGGTGTTTTCTTAAGTGTTTTTTTTTCACTAAAATTTAAAGCAGTTATATTTTGTAAACAATGGTTCAGCATAAATGATTGAAAATGTCTTCTGGCATACCTTAAGAGTTGCTTTCTGTAGAAACAATATTGCCAATTTCAAATGCCAATTCCTTGCAAAAAATTTTCACGCACTCATAGAAATCAAAAATTTATTGAGTTGAGCCTTACATCGAGCTTAATCTTTTTAAAGATTTGCGTTTCGATGAAAGACCGCAGTGCATTCAGCGAGTTTCTTTCAAGTTCTTAATACGGGAGCTTAGTTTTTTTTTTGGTTCCCTTTAAAAAAACGCTAGATATATTTTTTCCAGTTAGTTGCCCGAAATTTAAATTTCAATTGGAAAATTTGTGGAAATATTATTTAGATTTTTGTTGCTAACTAAAGTATTTTTATTACCATTTTATTTCGATTTAATATTATTGAAATTGCGGCAACTCACCAACGCACTTTGATTCAAAAGCTCAGCTGGCTTACATATAGACTGTGGTAAATCTCAGCTCGATCCGACCACGCACAACCTCATCGACCATATAAATTGCTTTGTGTTTAACACTGAGCTTAAAAAAAATCAATTTATATTGCATTTTATAAATTATTTATAAAACTTTTTTATTGTTCACACTGTTCCAAAACCAAATTTTTTTTGGCTGAAAGTCAAATATTTTCTTTCTCGATTTAAACAAAAAAAAATGTAATATGTAAGGTGTATATCACAGCCCACCTTGAAATTATAAAAATTTGATTTACAACGAAGTCCTGTGTTTTCATTGCAAATAAAGGAAGAGTCTGAGTCAATCAATCTGAGTGAATGTAATTTTTATGAAACTGAATAAATAAATGTTATTATCTTTAACTATGACTCAAAATCATTTTTTTGTCAATAAATTCGAGAAGTTGCGGTATTGATTTTCGAATGTTTGAATTTAAACCAATGCATAATGGGCACAGATTGTCATATTTTAGCCAAAAATTTGTCATTTCCTTAATAATTTTTGTAGAGTGATGAAATTTAACACACATATTCTTTAAAGATTGAACGTTTTTTCTTGAAAGTTTTGAGACCCCTCAGATTTTTTCAATATATAGATAATCCAGAAAAAATGAGAAAGATTTGTTTAAATTAATTTAAAAAAAAATCGGTCAGTTGGAGTTGGATAATAATTCTTCCAAAACTTTTGGGCAGACGAAACAATTCCTCAAAAAATCTCGAATTTACCTAGGGGGCAATTTTTAAAATTCTACTTTTAGATAGAAAATTAAATTTCCTAAAATCGCGAAGAATTACATTTTATTATAAAATAAATAAAGAAATTTATAAAATATTTTTTGATAAAATATCAAGTGGTAATCGGAGGTACCCTTAAAGCAAAGTTAACAAATGATAAAAAAAGCTCTTAATAAATACTCTAATGTATTTGAAACCCTCATGTTTTTAAGTCCAATTTTATTTTTTCTCTGAAGTTGTATTTATAAACAATAAAGTGAATGAAGATTTCGCAGCTATATATACCATGGTAAATGAAGAACTTTTTTTCTGTAATTTATCGCGACAGCTCAAAAAATACAAAATGACAACTTTGATTGGCAACTACTTAAAAATCACAAATTATAATGGAATAATTTTTGCCACAGGAGGATACCTTAATATTTCTAAATTCATGTTCAAAAGTCATTTTGTCCAAATTTTGGCATTTTTTTTTGGGACTTTTGGCCAAAATTTGGCCACGCGGGCCAGTCATTGTGCAATGACTGGAAATAATAGTCGTAACCTTTCTTTCGTGGCATCGCCTTAAAAGTCAACCGATTGAGTATTTGGAGCCATTTCCTACTTTCCGTAAATCTATAATATTAAAATCTCGTTTAAGATATTACATTTTCGTATAAGGACAGCATGCAATTAAATTTTAAAAGTATGAAGCATTGGAGTAAGAGTAAAGTGAAGCAAAGTGAGGATATGCCAGAAAGATTCCGAAGCTATACTCTAAACTGTGCAGTTACTGGGCCCAATTGAAAAGTAAATTCAATTTTGAGGTTGCCGTAAATAACATTTATACAGCACCTTTGCTGGTGTAAGCAGCAGCTGATTCTGCAAAAAACAATTTGGATTCGCTCTTCAAAACGTGTTTTTAGAAAAGATACTTGAAATTCACCATAAGTTTATGCGAAAGACTCTAAAACCTATCCATGGTATCCAATGTTACCAAACATGCGCGGATGTTGAGTTAACAATAAAAACAAGAATTATAAATGAGCCAACATTAAAGGCGAATTACAATGAGCCGATATCGGTAGATATTTAGTATAAAATATGTCTTATCGGTGAAAATGATTTTTCTTCGAAATTATAACCTTTTTCTCAGTTTTTACATTTTTGACAAATTGTTGAATGTAAAAGAGCTCCATGGTAGAATTTTGAAAATGAATAGATAGATAGAAATTTTCAAAATTTTTTAAATTCCATAGTTTTAAACAATTTGCAAAAATTGTGTCACTAGTCACTTCTCTTAGCTAGAAATTCTACGCAAAAAGCATAACATTTTCAAGTTCTTAAAGTTTCAAGGAAATCAGATAAGTGTGAGTAAAATATAGTTAGAGAGTAAAATACGTACGATAAAATATACCTACATACAAAGCTAAATCCTGGGCATTTACCATACAAACCTAACACTCGACTACCTGTTGCACAGTGTATTCAGATTGATCAGTATCCAAAGTTCGGACATAACTATGGACAGACCCTATACAACAAATATGTACTACCATGCTGAAAGAAAGTAAGCTTTTAAATTCAATCACATTTCACTTTCACTTACACTTGCTCCTTTTTTGGCAATTTGCCGTATTGAGGACTTAGCCCACATACAAATTGAAAGACAAAGTTTTCTATATTGCTTTTGCTGCTGCCAAAAATTGCAGTTGAAAGTTCGTGTGGCAAAAGCTGTTGGAGAGAAAGTTGGAGCATTGGAGCAGCAAAAGGCAAAAATGCCCTGGGATCGTTGCTTTCGTTTTGTACTTAATTCATTTATAATAAATCCCAATGTCTTTAAGCAGATTTGCTGGAAAAGTTTTTTTAAGCACTGGCTCTGCCAGCTTTGGACAAGTCAACTGCAGAACCGAGAGTCCTGGCAGCAGCCAAACCAATTAAAGTGTCAGCCAGCTTGTTGGACGCTTTTAATAGCCTGCCATTCTTTGAGTTATTAAAATATTTATGAATACCAAGTGCCGTGCATATCAGCCTATCAGCTGGGTTTCTAATTTAACGCTGAATGAGCAGAAAATGCTAAAGGATGCGGGACGCGCACGGCAGCTAAAACCACTAAACGGGACGTATTTATTTAAGCTCACAGCAACAAAAACAACAACAACAACAATGGCAATGGTCGCAAATGACAGCCCCAAGTTGGGTGCCGTCGACAGCCAATATCCTGCACATAGTTCATAATTTGTAGCCAGGCAATGACAGCGGAGCTCTCGAGTTCTGGGCCGAAGTGTGAGTTGGCAGCCATTGTAATTTTACAAAGGATTAAGCCCGATTACGCACTCATTTATTAATATTTACGTTGCAGACAGCAAGCGGCTACCCCTGCCGCTACCCTAGACCCTCTTCTATATATAATTTGTACATGTTGAACAGCATGTCAATGTGTGAGCTTATATACTGGACAGGATGTCTGCTGGGGGCAACTGGCCAACATCAGACCACCTGTCCTTGGCGTATTTCAAATTGTCACTCATAAATATGTAATTGTCGCGCCACTTTTTTGGCTTTTAATTAAAATGTTAATTGTTTGTCAGGGTAAGAGACCTACAGTGGTAGTGTCTTTCAGAGACTCCCAAAACAGCAATCAGTATGTTACTCTAGGGACAAATCAATTATTCAAATATGTTCAACGAAATGGAAAATTTGAGCGCATTAAATTTTATACATTTCTTTTGTGGCAACACAAAAATGAGCATTTTCTTTTTATGCGTTAATTTGGCTCTAACGTTTTTCTTGTTTTCTTATGCTGCTCGGAATCCTTGGCGTTTGTGCCTCGCAGCTCGCAACTTATTGATAACTCAACTTTGCCACACTGTTGCTGCTTGCCACTGATTTGCATTTTATGTAAATTTCATATCCTTAGGTGGTTTCACTCTATTGATTTTCTGTACAGCATTTCCAACCAAGTTTTTCCACACACACAATTTACTCAAATTCTCAAACTTATTTCACTTACAGGTCTCACACTGGGCCTGCGCATGATCAAAGTCTCCATACCCGCGTACAAGTTACGCGGCGAATCCGCCTTCCTGGAATGCCAGTACGAGCTGAATAACACACATCGCAACACTCATACGCACGGTGATCGGAATCATCAAAATGGCGCTGATAATGCCCACGATTTGCATTATGTGGATGTGGATTCGGCGGGGGAAGAGCGTCCGGCCTACAGACGTATGCGCAACTATCAGCAGCGGCAGCATGCCGCACGAAGGCAACATAATCAGCCCATAGCCATGCGGCAGTATCAGTCGCAGTCCTATCAGCAGCAGCCGCAGCAGCCACTGCAATCGCCCTATGGACAGAGTGTTTATAGAGGCAGTGTTGCCTCGGGCTATCTGGGCGGACATGTGGGCGCTAGCACCTATACGGGCAGCAGTGGAAGCATGGGTTCCGCCTATTTGCCCGACTTTGAGCGCGAGGACAGCTTTGACGATAGCGTCGAGGATGTGGAGCCACAACAGGAGGGTGAGGCGCTCTATGCCATCAAATGGTATAAGGACAACGAGGAGTTCTATCGATATGTGCCAAAGGCGCGACCGCCCAAGACCAGCTATCGCGTGGATGGCGTCAGAGTTATCGTAAGTACCGACCAAAAGATTACATAACTCTAAAGATAGTCAATGTAAAATCAAAAAGTTGCCAAATAGTTTAAGAGAGAATTTGAGAACAAGAGATAGAGACTATCGTAGAGCATGATGCGAATAATTTTACAAGGTGTCGCAAAAAAGGGCGCGAGAAACTGGTTCAATTTTTGTATGGGAGCTCATCATTTTAAAAAAAATATAAAATAGCTAGCTAATTTGGAATAATCTTTTTGTAGAGTCCCAACTAAGTCTATCGCTATCTAGCTTATATTCGATTAATCAAAATAAACTATTTATTGTCTGTTTACAGGAAGAACTATCGGATAGCAGCCGCGTGCTGCTGCGTGGCCTGACACTCAACTCCTCAGGCCTTTATCGCTGTGAAGTCTCCGCTGAAGCGCCAAATTTCTCATCCGTCGATGGCGAGGGACGCATGGATATAGTCTGTAAGTAGTGCTATTATTATATTCCATTTTTTTGTAATCAATTCAAAGTCACGTTTTACTCATGGCCAAAGCTTTTTGCTTAACCCAACTGCAAACTGCTCCAAAAACTCACCAACAAAGTGCAAATATTTGTATAAAAATTTCTCTGCAATTACAAGCAAACATTGATATGGTAAATAAACTACAAGCTCGCGTATATACAGCTACAAGCATACGTACAGATACATATGAAAAACATATAACGCATACAAGCACATATAGTCACATTGACAAAAGCAGAGATTAAATTTGCATCTTTTAGATACACAGAACCGAGTGCATCTTTTTTGCCTTTGTTGTTGTCCATTACATATTCTGTGTTTTGGAACGGTGAAAATGATATTAAATCTTTTTTGCTTTAATGTCATACATTGAATAGAAAATAGTCCTTTGTACATGTTTTTTCTCATAATAAAAAAAGAATTTTTATAAAATGAAATGGCATGATTTTTAAAGATTTTAATTTCGTTTAATTATTTTTTAACATTGTTGCACCAAATTGTTTGATGCATATTTACAATACGGGATAAAGAGACCAAAAAATTTTCATTGGCATATTTAAGGAACATACCTAAAAAAAAAATGTTTTTAAGAAAATGTGTTTGTTAAAAAATAATTCATTTGTTTTAGGCGCATATGAGATTAAAATAAAAATTGATTTAAAAATATTTTATGGATTAGTCACGATAATATGTTAAATACATTTGACCTATCGCTAAAAAGTTCACCCACCGGGCTAGTGACGTGTACCTATAGGTACAAAGGGTATACTAGATTTGTGCAATGTATGTAACGGACAGAAGGAGGCGTGGCAGACCCCAAGTCCTTTATACCAAAATGCTTATCATAACCTCGGGTAGCGATTGAGCCATGTCCGTCCGTACGTCTGTCCGTCCGTATGAACGCCTAGATCTCGGAGACTATAAGAGCTAGAGACACGAAACTTTACCAGCTGGTGCGCATATTTCCTAAGCAGATGAAGTTTGTTGAATCATGTCAATATCTTTCCCCGTTCCCCCGCTGTGGATTTTCGCGGTTTTTAGCCACGCCGTTTAATATTTTCATTTGAAATTTAACAGAGCGATGCGTTGTAGTTACATGCATCTATGTGTAAAAAATGAACAAAATCGGACAAATACAACAGAAGTTATAGTCAAATTTCACCTCCCCTTGCCAATAAACTGCGTCAATATTTGACTCTACGCAATTATGGCTACAAGTGACCTAGAATCACAATTTGTGGTAAGCTCATTCATGTGGCTCTAATGAACAAATCCACATCCAAATTTTATCGATGCGGTCCCCCCACCCCCCGCAATCCATTTATCGTGTTTTCTCCCACACCCTTCAACATACCAACTTGAAACTTACCCCGTATACTTTAAATAAGTTCTTTGTTGTAACATTCGAGTTTCATCAACTTGGGTAAAAATTTAGGGAACTTATAGGTATAAATATCGCTTTTCACCAAAAAAAAATAAATTCCAATTGGAAAGTTCTTAGATGGAATATGCAAGAAAAATTTTTTTGACACAAAAGGTACAGGGTATTCCACTGTCGGGCACCGCCTCGACTGTACCACATTTTTTTTTAACAATCGTTGAGGAAGTTTTCGGTACCTTATCTAGCTAGACCCTTTGGTAGATTCAGAGACTTAATCAATTAAATATTTTTCAAAACGGATCCAGGAAAGCGAATATTTATAGTAACTTTTCGCTTGCGATTTCTAAAAAAAAAATTTGCTTATTTTTTCATCCAATACATTAGCTTTTGTGACAACACTTTGTATAAATTTTAAAATATCACAAAAGTTAATGATTATTGATTTATAATTTTTTAACTCTAATTTGTCATCAAAAACAGCGAATAACTTGTCACATTAAACGATCGAAATTTTGGTTAATAGATCCTAAAAACTTGGTGGCAACCCCCTAGTTCGGCTGTATTTGAGTGTGAATCTCATGTTGTACTAGATATTTTACGAACCCCAATTCTAAGATACATTAGATTAGATACAAATAATTCTGAAATCAAATAACCTTTTTACATAAAGACTTTTTGATTTTTTGTTTATTTTTAATTTAGTCTGCAATTTCTCAAAAATACCATTATTTTTATTATGAATTCTAATTTTCTAATGCTTGGGGTCTCTAAAGGATTAACTAGAGGGATGAGAATCGTCACGATTGAATCGTTTTAGTGAATCCTTGTTTTTTAAGCTGGCTAAGAGACCTAGCGGGAAGCAGACTCCTGGTAACCCCAGATGATATTATTTATATTTGAATTTAAGCAAATCTTACGTAAAATTAGGAGGGTTTTTAAAAGCAACCAAAAAGGGCGTCTGGATCAGATTTCCGTGTCAACCTTGTATAAGTTAAAACGTTGATCAGTCAGAAAACAAGTTGTCAAGGCAGTCAGCAATTCCTTACAAGCTAACACATTCACTTGCCCGAAAATAAGTTGGCAGGGCAGTTGCCGATTTCTGACAAGTTAAGAAAACAAGTTGGCAGCAATTCGAACCAGTATGGCTACCTAACATTTTAGGGACTTGGAAACTTCAGTTCTGATTTGACATTCAACCAAACCGGCGCACAAACCCTTAACTTCTTAATTTATAAATAGTTTTTCTAAAATCTCCAATAAAATTTTAGATGGTCTCAAAAAGTTTTGTTAACAGATATAGTTTGAGAGTTGAGCTCTTTTATAGGATTAGCTGAGATGAGGGCCTTGAAATTTAGTTTTTGCAATATAAAATCTTTTCTTAGCATTAGCAGCTAAGGCCTTAATATACTCATAAAATAAATATTTTACTATGTACATTTATAATATTAACTAAAAAACTTGACTAAACACCTAAAAACCAATCAGAATCTACTCCACATTTCTAATAAGTTTTCATCCTTATTTTAAAGTTTTCGCTTATTCAATGTATATCCAGCACCAAAGAGATTTTCCAGACTCTCTACCTATTTATTGTACATGCAAATCTAGTCTCTCAACATGATAAGTACTTAAACTTTGTCGACTCAAAACTTTTTTAAACGTGCTTCAAGAATTTATCTAGTTCAACAACTACCGCTTTATTGCAGTGTATTTGCATAAAACAGGCTTCTTTGAAGTACCTATAACAAATCCAGATATCATTTGATTCTTACAAATTTATTTTAATAAACCCTTTTGAAAAACACTAAGTACCATGTAGCCCCATTAGTTGTAGCAATTTTTACAAAGCGCATAAAAATAACAAAATTATTCGAACCGAAAACAGCTGAATACAATGACAATCCATTTAACATCTTGTTCCGTCTCAATGTAATAAAAACAAGACGAGAACGAAACAGAAAAAAAAACAGAAATAAAACGGAAATGGCAGCATATAAAACTGTTGCATATTTAAAAATGGCAACACGGCAGCCATTTTGCATGTAACAAAGCGCCCAGGAGTCCATTTCCACTTTTCACTCTACTTTATTTTGTGAATATTGTTTCTTTTTTTTTTCGTTTCGTTTCGTTTTGGTTTATCATATTTTATCCTTGTCCGTTTTTTGTACGGCTTTTGGAGTAGCGCTTAATGCGGCGGCTTGTCCGTTGTTTGTTTTGCGTTTGGAATGCTTTTAAAAAGCCATTCATAAGCTTTAGTTTCATAACAACATATTTTTGTAATCCGCTGCCGCTGCCGCCATTTGTGTCCCTGCCGCCATTGCTGTGTTCCTGCCTGTAGATTTTTTAACGCTTCACGTTCGCTGTTTTATTTGTTCCAAGCCAAATGGTCAGCTGCAAAGGGAATACATAAAAATGCTGTCCTGCCGATTTGGTGAGTCCTATACAAGCGTATAAAATCAACATGGCGCCTGTCCAGGAGCAATACCAGCAGCCGGCAGTAACTTTAACAGCACAGCAGTTATAGCCAGCAGTTTTGGCCACGTTAGCGATTTATAAGTTAAAATGCCATTTTAATGGATATTTCCGCAGTATAGAGCGCGTAACTGCGAACATGCAACAAATGCTATGTTCGGTATCCATGAGATATATTACTACATAACATACAGTTGATTGTGTGTGTGTGTGTTTGTGTCTGGTTGTTTCTGTTCTATTTTATTTGAGCGCTCGATATAATATAAAGCTTATATCCGCAAACCAGTGTCGTAGATAGGAGGATCAATACCCTTAACGGAATTTATGAAAATTATTATAAAATAAATACTAGTGGTTATGCATAATTAACGCAAATACCAGTCTAGGCTTAGTTTATCAACTAAAGTGGCGTCTTAAAACATAGGTTAAGCATTTTGAATTTTTTGCTGGCGCCATCTACCATATTTCTCTGGCTCATTGTAAGCACAGCTTTACACGTTTCAAGGGAAATTATCCACGACTATGCTATTCCTATTACAAGGGAAATTTTTGTTACTTGAACATTTTTTTATGCAACACATGGACCATATAAAAATTCGGTTTTACTTTAATATAATTAATTGGCATAAATATTTAGAATCTAAGAATATCAAATAATATGTAAAAATTATTTCAGTTTAAAACGCGTACACATTTCAACCTATTTGGTCCTATAATGGTGTTTAATTTAGACAGGTTTGCTTAGAACAGAACCACAGAGTATAAAATGGTCATAAAATATGCCTTTAAAAAACAGGACTATTTTCAATGTACAGCTTTATGGTTAATATTTTTTTCGAAAGACCATGTCCCCACTTGTAAAAAAGTGTCTTTTTTTATATTTAGGTAGATATTAAGTAGCGCTATATTTAGTTAAGAAAAAATTATAACAATAGGCTACTACCAATAAAGGACTGAACTTTGAAAAAAAAAATATATATACTTACTTGAATGCCCAAAAAAAACTAAATTGAAGGCAACCGTGAAATTATTGATAAATAAACGTAAAAAACTAAAAAAAATCGACCATTTAGTTACTATATTGTTTTATATTTATTCCTTGACATGCGGTTTATATCACAATTTAGTAATTAAAAAAAATTAATAGGAAAAAGGCTTTTAAGTTGACACAACTTGTAAGTTGGGACACCTGGTCGATTTTGATGTTCCAGCAATGAAAACACCAAAATTCCACCTTTTGAATGTGTTTTTGATGCGAACATACGAACGGAAAATAAAAAACATTATTTTTGATTGCGCTCAAAAAGTGATCAAGTTAAAATAAAAAAACTAAGGAAAATATACGTCCTGGAAATGAAATTCAATGAACTTTCATAATCAAAAAGGTTTTCGGACATACACTGAATAGACAAATTTTTTTCAATGCATTCCAAAATGGCTACAAAAATGTAAGTTGGCACACTTTTTAGCTTGTAAGTTGTCACACATCTATTTTCATTTTTTTACATTGCTATGTTATTAATACTTATTTGAATTATTGTTAGTGCATTTTTCTGCCATTTTCGGATATATTTTTTCAATATTTTCCATAACAATTCATTTTTAGTATGGCGACCAAGAAAAACCGATCACAAAAAACCAAAAATTTGACTTCTCTGGAAAGTTAAATTTTTCTTTTTTTTTTAAATTCAATTTAATGCTCAATTAAATTTAAAATCAATAAATTTTCATAAATTTTATGAATCATGCGTTTTTATTACAATTTTCTCAAATTTTCTGCGATTTTTGCAGGTGTGCCAACTTACAAGCCTTTTTTTTGGTGGTCGTTTTCAAGCTCTTTTGAAAATTGTCTGTAAAAAGCTTATTTGTATAAATTTCAAATGATTTGCTTACTGTGGATTATAGCTCTTTCTCTCGACATATAGCTGAAAAAGCTATGGTGTGTCAACATACAAGCCTTTCCCATACATAATGCATGTCCCTCCTGGTCGGAGCAAAGGGCGGAAACAAAATACCTTCAATGATTTCTGCCTAAAGCTAGTCGCCTGATCTCATTCCAGCTGGCCATGGAGCGGCTTTCGGAAAGAACCGTCCTCATCCATGTGCGCCGAGGTCTGCCAGATTGGCGGCTGCTGTTGTCACCTACTCTGCATAGGGTATATTATTATAAGAACACTTCTTTTTTTTAATTTCGTGTATGCGATTAAAAATTATGAGACTTTAAAAAATATTTGTAGGCAAATGTTATGCGTGCTGAAATACACCAAGTGTCAGCCCTGTTTTAACATTCCTCATTCTCAAAATTTTATGTTGCAAATGTACCAAAATAAAATACGTTTATTAAAAAAGGGTTTATCTATTTAAAATGTTACTATTTAACACATCTCATCTCACCTCAACTAATTTCACCTCACATAAATGATCTGATTCTGGATTTTTAATAATTGTTCACCAACTATAACTAATTTTAGCATTTAAACGAGATCGCAATTTTTTCTGTTCCATTATTAATATACATATAAGTAAAAAGGATACGTATTTAGAAAGCCTATACTCTTAATATTTGAGAATGTTAATTTTGTCATAACCACAAAATTTTAGCAATTTAAAAACTATCAATTGTCTTTAAAATAAAATATTAGTTTCGGTTCCAATATTAATAACTTTTAATCAATATGTTGAAGCTGTTGAAGACGATGATGATAAAAGGATGATAAAAAGAATATTCTCTAGTAAACAGACAATGCAACTTCTATATTTTTGGCCAAATAGAATTAGAAAAAATGATTGCTTTGAGTTCTTAAGAAAGACCAACATTTTGGATAAGTTTTACAATTTCTGTCATTATCTATTGGAAAATCGAATTTCCTTAAGAAAATGCATGGCCTCAAGTTATAAGTCTTATATCCCCCAAGAATTAATTTTATCTACGCCACTGACCCCTTCATTTGTAAACATAGCTTACACACATACGCACTGCCGTATTTGTATTTATGCGGCTCAAATATTGCCTGTTGCTAAAACACTCCGCCACCCCTAAAAAATAGACAAAAAAAAATATATATATAAGAATAGAGAAAGAACAAAACAAAAACATAAAAATTGTTAATAAATTACAAGAACGAAGTGCTCTCCAATATTTATGATTCTATTTTCATATCATACACATACATTGTACTTAGTTCAAAGCCTGTTTGTATCTGTGTGTGTGTGTGTGTGTGTGTGTGTGCGTGTGTTTGTTGACCAGTGTTGGTAAATACTCGCAGTACGCGAGACCGTGTAAATGTTTGTGTTGCGTTTTGTGAGTGGGAGTGTGTGTGTGTGTACCTATGTATGTGTTATTGCGGTTTGAACGTTTAGTGCTATAGGGCATTATCTAAAATACAACAAGAATATACAATATTCTAGACTTATTTATTTATGGTTTAAGTGCGGTTTAAACGCTAAAGTAATTTGACAATACGTTGTCCAATTTTTTAATTTATTTTTTATCTAAATGTTGTGTTCTACAAAATGAAACTAAATGGGTTTTTAGTTTTATTAAATTTTATTCGCTTGTTGGTCAGGTTATGTCAACACTATGAGACAAGAGTTACATGGAGTTGCGTGCACAGCTGAATTGACAAGCCGATGACAGCGGATGATAAGCCGCGGATTAGAGCACATATGCGATAAATTGTAAAGCTTAAATTGAAATACTTGTCTCAAAATTAATCAAAGAAATCAACATATCGGAACAGGGGTTTCGTCCCTTGTCAATACCATTAAACGATAACAAAAATTGAATATTTTTATATAAATACTAAGAGTATTCACGCTTGCAATTGAGCCAAATATTTTTATTAATCCTAATTTCTCTAAAAACAAAACTGCGAATTAATTACTGAGTGCCCTGGTTTTATCTGATATCCGATTTTGAGATAACTCAGTTTACTTACACTAGTTCGAATTTATGACATTTCTAATAGAAGGTACCTACTTTTATGAATATAAAACCATAAGAAAGCAATTTTATAGGGGTTAAATGGTTTTTGGTCAAAAGAACCAGAGTTTTTTTTCTGTTAACATAACCTTTATTGGGACTACAAATTGTTGTATAGGGTTGGCCATCTGTTCGTTTGTTTGTTAAACTAAATAATTTGGAAAATACCCGTACAAAGTGAATGCTCTTCGAAATAGGTCAAGTGTCGACGAGTCGCCGGGAACATTGACGCGCCATTACACCTTGCTAGAACCACTATGCGTCGAATTTCGCATTCGGAGCTGCATTTACACGCTTACAAGATTCAAAAGACGCAACAATTGAAGCCCACGAACCATTATCAGCGTCGCTTACCCTATATGATTTGTACTTAAAGAAAAATAATTTTACTGCATAGTAATAATTTTCTCAATTTTCCAGAAAATTTTAACATTTTATGTTCAACAATTTTATGCCCATTTTGCCAAAAACCATGTTTATTGCATTATTATAAACTCTTTTTAAAATCTATTACATTTGTGTATTCAAATTTTCAAATTAAATTTTCATTAGATATTATACTTGGACTGTACTAGTATTAAATTCGATATTTTGTACGTTTTGCAGTTCTGCCACGCGATGGACCCCACATCAAAGGTCAACAGTATCAGTATCAAATTGGTGAATATTTATATTTAAATTGCACATCGGGGAAATCACATCCAGCATCGCATCTACAGTGGTTCGTCAATGAGCAGCCGGTAAGTTTTCCAAAAAAGCGCCTAACTTTATAACGACAACAAAAATGGATACAAAAAAGGGTTTTCAACTGACCCTTTTGCGAGTAAATGTGCGCGGTTGGGCCACTAATCAAGCTCCGTGCCAAGAAAAAGTTACCCAGTTATCCAACAAAAATGTAAAAATTATGCATACAGTAAATATTTAAGCTGCCAACATACACAGATACTCACATACACACACAGATACTCACACATATACTACCTACTACGTCAAAGGCTTAACTGCTGCTCGGACACAAAAATTATTTCATGAACAAAAATCATGTAACTGGGCAGGCTTTTATTTTGGCTTTAGCCTGCGTCTGTTTGGTTCTGGTCTAGTTAGATGGGCCTTTGGGGCTGGGTGTAGGTGTGGCACCCAGTCATGGCCATTCATCTAACCAAAAGCTCGTTACATGTCTGCAGCCAGGACCGGAAACAGAGCTGCCTTTGTGTGTGCGTGTGTGTGTGTTTGGTTTGAGCCGGCATTGCATTTTATCGTCATACATGGCACTCAAATTGTGTGAATCGAGGCGTTAAGGTACGAGTTAGTTCATTGTACCATGCTTGTAGTACCCCAGTCCCTTTTCCCAGCGACAGTTCCTGCCCCTTGCCTACACATGGCATAAACATAAAAAAAAATCAATAAATGCGATTAGGCACGTTTTCCTTTGTATTTGCCTTTCAATAATGGAGTTCCCCCTTTGATAGTGTGTCTGGTTGATTTCGAAATAAAAATACAAAATTATTAAAAAATTTATTTAATAACATTTGTCTGGCACTACCTCCTAAGCCTTCACCAGTTTTACACTGACACAACTAACAAAGCATTCATCAAAAAACTATTTGCATAGAATTTCGTAGAATTGTTTCGCTCCATATTTAGTTCACTCAACCTGTAGTCACCCATGTTTGCATGTCATTATACCCTGCACCCATGGAATCTGGGATATTATAGATTTGCAAAGAGGGTTGGCAAAATAGAAGTTCTTCATATCAAAATGCTGGCATACGTTTCGAAGACGTAGAACTCCGAGAAAATCTGACATAGATTCGCAAATTTTTAACAAAATATTGGCATTATTTCGTAAATTGGGTCGCTGAATCTGAACTCCGTTTAACTCCATTAAGTCATGGTTATTAACTATGCACATTCCTAAGCATTTCCAAGGCAGCCCCTGAGGGTATGCTACGATTTTTGCAAAGTGTTTAATATTGTATTATTCTTATACCCTGTACCTATAGGTGCAAAGGGTATACTAGATTTGCGCAATGGATGTAACGGACAGAAGGAGGCGTGGCAGGCCCCAAGTCCTTTATACCAAAATGCTTATCAACACCTCGGGTAGCGATTGAGCCATGTCCTTCCGTCCGTCCGTATGAACGCCTAGATCTCGGAGACTATAAGAGCTAGAGATACGAAACTTTACCAGCTGGTGCGCATATTTCGTCAGAAGATGAAGTTTGATGAATTATGCTAATATTTTCCCCAGTTCCCTCTTAGTAGATTTTTACGGTTTTTGGCTACACCGTTTAATATTTTCATCTGAAACATAACAGAGCGATGCGCCGTGATTTTATGCATGTGTCAAAAATGAACAAAATCGGACAAATACAACAAAAGTTATAACCAATAATGTAGAAGTTTCACCTACCGTTGCCTATAAACTGCATCAATATTTGGCTTAACGTAATTATGGTAACAATACGAATATTCAGGAAAGTACTTTTTTTTGGAAAAACTGTCGGGCACCGCCTCGACTGTATTACATTTTTTATAATGTAATTTTTATTTTTTTTTTTAAATGGGCATATTTTATTTAACAATAATTGTAAACTAGAAATATCTTTTTAAGCTAATAATTTTTCAGCCTTTCACAGTTTTTTATTCTTTATTCATGATCTTATCAAGACTCTGCTCTGCCCTATTATTAATTTTTTGATATAAATTCACATTATAAGATCGTAACTAAATCTCTTTTAATCTCTAGCACAAAATATTTTGTGTACAAACATATTTTTGAGTTTTTTGAGATTATCTCGAAAACCGAGTTTCTTAGATGCGCATTTAGCGACCCAAAAAACATAACCTCACACTTTCCTTTCGATTTTTTTTATAGCACTGCGTTTCTCATACGAGATTCATGTAGATAATTTGCAGAGTTCTCCCGAAGTAGAGTTTCGTTATACTCAACCACATTATTCTTCCAAATTTAACTTGGGTGCATAACATCTACCGAAGACCTGATGTTCGGATCGGAACTCACTAAGATATATACAAAAACGTATAATTTGGTGAACCAAAGTCACATTTATTTTATTGCCGACTCATGTGCGCCTAATAAAAGAGAAAACGTTGATAAATTATTATAATTATTTTCACAAAACATTCGTATCCATCATATCCCGTAAATCCATCCGTTAAATACTCCTACATAATAAAAATGTTGGCAAAATTAATTAGTTTAAAAAAATTTCTGTAGTGTATTCCACTGTCGGCCGCCGTTTCACAAATTTTATAATATTATTTTTTTTTTTTCTATTTCCTTGGGCTTTTGTGCAATTTTACAATAAAACTGTCCTTCATGGCAAGTAAAATATTTTGCTATTTTGAAAATTTATGTTGTTTACATTTTGGCCACAAAATGCGTGCATACAAATTGGACAGGACGACGTTCCTTGAGCTCATACTAATTTTCAGCATTTTCTTTAGGGTTTGAAGGTAACTTACTGGAATGTGGCAAACATTTTAAATGCCCTCATTTCTCCCACTTTTTATGCTTTTGTTTTTGCACAAAGAGAAAAACAAGCACTCAAAAAGACAAATGATAATATTTGAGTTAAAATTTGTTAAAAATACCTGAATTGATTACAATTTGATAAAACTACAAGAAAAAAAAACTATAACCACATAAATATTGAAAATTTTTTAAGCTTTTTTAGAGCATATGAAAAATGTAAATAAATTATTAAACAATTTTAATTCAATTTATTTGTTCGGAACCAAGCGTTTGTTTAAAACAAAAAATAATTTATACAAAGTCTAAAATTTTGTCTCTAGACCATCAGAGATGGTAAGAGCTCCTATGTAGCTCCTAGAACACCTCGAAAAAAACCAAAAGTCTTAGGTGCATAATAATTTAGCTTTCTCTCCGGAAGTTTTGTAGTTTTGTCTATATCTTTGCCTATCCGATATTTATTAGCAATATCGATAATTTAATCACCTAACTACTAATTGTTGATCAATTAATTGAAATTTTGGAATTGAAAATTTGATAACCCAATAACGAGCTTCGCTATCATTATCACCCAGTATTAGAACCATTAAAAGGGTCTTCAGGGTTTCCCTCCGTCGCTCAACGAGACATTAAGTCGTCTGATTTTATATTAATTATGTACTTTGTATGTGACAAGGCTAACCATATGGATTTTGAGCCTCTAAATCCGAATTGGAATAAAAAAAAAAAAAAAAATATTTTCGATTTACGGTTTAACTATGTTTTTTTTTTTTTTGGTTTTTGGGAAGATGAATTGGAATCCGAGCTCCAAAAATTAAATCAAAGTTCTAAGATAATCATTTTGAGGAAATGATGGGGACATTAAGGAACGTTTATAAATTAGATTTGTACTGTGGCAAAAATGTTAGCGTTCATTTCCAATGATGCCTATGTTTTTCCGAAAAACAAAAATTTTATTTTTAAAAGAAGAAATATTGTCGGCTTGGAGCAGCCGTAACCCGTTAAAACCCTTTATGTTAACTTAAAAACAATTTAATGCCATACTTTTTTTTAACCAAACGCCATGATGAATTTTTTAATTTGAATACGCTTTTTCGGCTCAATAAGCTATTTTGTGGCAAAGTGCTGTTTTTTCTTAAGTTTATTTTGCTTCTTGCTCTTGCATTAATTTTAAAAATTATTTGACATCTTCACAAAATCTCATAATCTGAATTTTAGTTAACATCAAAATTTTTACCAAAAATAAATTTATTTTTCTTCAACTGAGTATGTACTTATATTCTTCGAATTAAGCACAAGTTCTTGAATTTGTCTCGTAGTGTATACTTACTTCCTGTTTTTTGCTTCCAGTTAACTTCTTCTACTTAGTCTCTTCTTGTTTGTGGGAATTTTTTATTTATATTTTTTTCTAACGCAGAATTGTTGTTTCTCTTGTTGTTGTTGCTTTTATTGTTTTTATTACAGTTCCTGTTGTTGTCTTGTGTGTGTGTTTTTTTTGGCACGCGGAGGACAGCTGCCGGCATTTTCGGCATGTTTGTTATGTCAACAGGCCAGCCCAGATCAGTTGAGACCATGGCCTAAACAGACCAAAACAACCACGCCCCAACCGAATGCCGCCCATTGAATTTACGCTTTAAATTTTAAAGGAATTTGAATTTAACTTTTTGTGGAATTGTAATTTTTTTTTTATAGACGCCATAAAAAACAAGCTTAAGGGTCAGTGTTGGGTAGAACATCCAGAAGCAATCACATAATAAATTGCAACAATTTCGTTTTGCAAAGTGCTCACATTGTGCTACAACCAAACTAAACCAATCCAAGCCAAACCAAAACAGACCGAACCGAACCGAACCGAACCAAACTGAACTAATGCTTGCAATACAATCGCAATCATAGTGGCAGAAAAAAGAAAAATTTGAGAATCAAAAAGCCGAAGAATGTACATGCTTTCAGAGCAAGAATTTTGTATCTTCTGAAACTGGAGGCGATTTGAGTAATGTTAGATTACTTAGTAGGTGAGGCCTTGTGCTCCAGTGGGAGATACAGGAAATGGTGATGGTGATGACTTATTAGGTTACTCGTATAGGATACAAATCATTAAAAACGTCTTTGATTGGTATATCTTGGGAAACCTGGCAATAAAGTTTTTGGATCTGTGTATTACATAATCAGCACAACATAAAATACACAAAAACCTCGAACTAAGATTGTAAAATTATAATATCTCGAAAAAGTCTGCTATTTTAAACAACTTTAATTTTTTTGGTCTCTTAGCCAGGGCCATATTTAAGCAATTTGGGGTCGCGGTCAATTTTGACAAAACAATGAGTTGAAAAATTTTAAATGTCTTAAGGATTTATTTCATGAAACATTTTCGTATAAAAAAGCTTTGATAATTTTACAAAAATTCCCGCTAGTTCCATAATTTTTCTCCGATTTTGATAAACAACCACTCATTTTCTTCGTAATCGATCAAACTTTACGAGCCATGAATAAAGCTGTATGAAAAATTATTTTAAATTTTTAAATTTACGTTCAAAATAGAATTAGAATAAAAAATTTGATGAAAATTACGACTAATTTCACATGAATGGATAAATAACGCCCAAGCCGTAAATTTGACAAAAATATATAAGCATAATCGATAGATAATTCAATTATCGACAGTTTAGTAAAAAAATAATCACAATCAGTTTAGTACAACCAGAGATATTTGTTTTAACTAGATACACTTTTTTTTTAATTTCGAATCCATTCCATGAAAAAATTTTTGGACTTCATTTTCGGATTTAGCGTGCCATTTTACTACGGAAACGAGTAAACCATGTTGAGGATTTCAAAATTTAAAATTATAGAAAATCGACTTCATGCACATCCAATAACTTGACTCCGAATTTTTATGAAATTTTGCTTAAGCTACCTTAATGTATAAAATAATGTAATAGAAACTTGAGCCTTGAATGCATTCATTAACAGGGGGGAAAATCCACTGCACATAAATGAGATAGAGTGCTATTGAGAGGACTTAAAATACCGTCATGATGCAATTAGTTTGAGTGAATGAAATCCTTTCTAAGGTTAGCGATAATGAGAATAATTATAGTTTGCCAACTGGTTTTAAATTCCTTTCGTTTGTTGTTTATCGTGTTTGGTATTTTGTTATGCACTTGAACATTGGATATTGATTAGAAGGGTTAAAGAGTTGTATCTTAAAAGAAACATTTGCACATACAGATTGAGTGAGTCTTAATGGGTGTATTGAATGTACTCATGTGATTTGGGTGGGATATCCATTTTTTTTTATATGAAGTTTTGTCATTCCTTGAGAAATTTTTCGAACTGCCTATGGGCCTCAAAACAAGAGCCAAAAGCGAAATTTTTCTATTATTGAGAGTAGGATTCGTAATTAAAGAACATTTATTTTGAGGTAGAAATTCTTAACTTAAGAATATTTAGAATGATTTTAAGAAGAATTGCGTTTGTAGATAGCTTTCAAGACAGTGATTTCTAATTAAAGCGCCTGATTGGATTATTTATTTTTTTTTTATTCAAGGAAAATGCTTAATTTGGGAATGTTTAGACTGATTTGAAGAAGACTTGCGCTTGTTTGTAAATAGATTCTGTACAGAATACTTAATTTGAAGAAGAATCGTTCTCAAAGAGTATTTTGAAAGAATGTTAAGCCTTAATGCTGTGTTTAGCAGCATTCTAATTTAAAATTAATTTCGGCCCAATTCCAGTCCCAGTTCCTTAAAAATAAAAAAAGGCACATGTTAAAGTATGAAAATAGAAAAATTTTCATAGGAAACACAAATACATATTTTTAAATAGTGTTTTTTTCCTTGTAAAAAGTAAGTACTTGATAACTTTTGCTTTTTTTCTCTTTATAGAAAATTAAAATTTTTAGCTTGATAAAATTTTGTAATCTAATAATACTTTATCAATTACACAGCTACACAACAAAATATAATAATAATTTAAAATTAAGGTTTTTCCCATTTTTTCCTTATAAATTTCATATTAATTAACGCAAACATCAATACATACATGTATGTAAAGTCAAAAATGACACAATTATAAAAATTTCAGTTGAAAGCATCTGCTAAAACTCTGAATGATTATAATAATGAACCATTAGCTTTAATGAAAATTTAAATACTTAAAGGGAATAAAGCACAAATAAATAAATAAATAATAATAATTTCCCGGACTATTTTGTCAGTCGCCCCTAGGTGGAGCATGGGGATCTCTATTAATAACTGTTCGAAGAGAACAGGAACCTACAGTTTGTAGCCGAATCCGAACGGCGGTGTCTTGAATAAATAGAGATTTTCTTGGGCGCCTAGGCAAATGAACCAGTGACTCTGCGGGGAATCGAACCACCGACCATCGGGTTACAATGCAACTACGCTACCACTACGCTATCGTGGCCACCAAAATGTATATATGTCTTAAACAGTAACATATATTTAATTTTTTTGGGGATTTGCCGAAAACCTGACTTTGTGGAGTTACTGGGGCCGGATTATCGGACTCAGATTCAGAGACCCCAAAAACTTATAATAAATATACATAGTCTGCTCAAAAGAATCATTTTTTTTTTATTGGTTTTTGTGGAGCTTTTTTCCCGAAAAAAGCCTATTCTCTATAATCTTTTTTCGCAAAAACAAAACAGTTTTTCAAAAAAGCGAAATATTGAATTTTAAACAATTTCTTTAAATTTTTCTGAACCAAATTCTTAAATCTGGGAGCAATACGAGCGTCATGCCAAAACACATTTTTATGGAGAATGCTTTATCTAAAATCAATAAACAATAATTTTGTATTCAACATATATCCTGATACTTTTCATGAATGAAGTATTTGACGAACAAAAAAATTTGTATTCAAGTGGCAACGATTTTTTCGAAAAATTCAATTTTGGAAGTCCTTTGAAATCAGTTTTTTCAGCCGCCATAAAACAAGCTTTAATTGAAATAGAAATTCATCCTTTCAACAGCGATATTTTGAGATAATAAAGTGGCCTATAAAAAATTATATCTATAGGTTTCTTTTTAAAAAAATAAGATGTACAGCATAAGATATAGTGCTCAGTTTCTTTTGAAAACAATCTCAAGAGTATGTATTTTCCAGTCATTACATTTCCCTGTATTTCTGAGAGAACTCGAATACCACGTCAAAAAAATTCAACTTCAACTTTTGTGGCTATTCACGAAACGACCCAGTTTCTTGCAACCCATGTGCCATCGACCTAAGCAAGAGATGACCGGAAAGGTCTATTGGTTTACAATTCTTATTATTAAATTTAGGCAAAACTTTAGATGAAAAAATCTATTGCTTTTAGGATAAAAATGCATAATTATTGGGTAAATGTCGGTGTAGGTTGAAAATGATACTAAAATTATTTTCATATAAATAAAAGTAATGTCATGAACAGACTTCAAAGAGGATGTAGTTCGAGAGTTTTATATTCGCTAAGCTTAACTAATATGCCAAATTATTTTGAATAAAAGGAAAATATAACCGAAGACCCTCTGACCATAAAAGAATTAAGAATTTTATTTTTTATATAAAACAACCCAGGTAAAGAATTTCAAATTATATGATTAAAGCACTAGAAAGATGCAGACCGAATGGCTTTATTCTTCCGCATGAAATGTGGGCAATATTCTATAGGATCTATTTTAAGGAAGTTACGCGGTTTAAATAGAAAACAGAAATGGGTTTGATGAAGAAAGTCAAATCCAAATCTCATTCGAAACAGTTTTACTCTTTGTAAGTGTATAAAACGTAGAAAAAGTTCAAGTTATTTATTTGAGCATTTCACATTTTTTTATCTACACAGCTACTGTTTCCCATTTTTCTTATTTATGGTGCTTGAGCAGGGTGACCGGAAATGGGTGGCTCGTGTTCCTGGCTATGGGTGCAATTGGTTGAAGCAGCTTAAAGCGCAAATAATTCCCTTTGAGTTCGAAATAATGTAAAGCTCAGCAGTAAAGCAACAAGAAAAGGACACACCAGGAATACAAAAAAAAAAAAAAAAAAAAAAAATCTACCAAAAAAAAAGGTGAGGGGATTGCATTTAGCTGACAGCAGCAAAAGACGCCAGCGCACATTAAAAGGGAGGAATTATAAAACGCAAGTAATTTTAACCTTCAGCCCACACTTGGGAGCATATATGTACACTCTTAGATACAGCTCCTGAATAAACAGGCACACACATGGCTATACATATATACCATATTTCCATGATTCACATAAAGCGCATTTGCTTTCGGTTTTAGCTTGTCGCCGGTCGCATTAAGGCAACTGCGAGGATTGAGGAGTGAGCTGAGATCCTGAGCGAATTGCTGCCAGACATGTCTGACACGCCCCGGCGCACGTTAAAGTGCCGCCAGAGCGCCGCTTGAGTGCTTTTGTCTTTGTGCTTTTGTTGTTGGTGTTGTTGCTGCCATCGTAGTAGTGGCATCACTGGCGTTGCTCATACGCCGTGTATCACCCTCGGTATTTATTAAAACTCTCACTGGTAGCATGCAATGCATGTGGCAGGAGCTGAAGTGCTCAGACATTTAATTTTGAATTATGTAGGCAGGCGTCAGGTTGACAGTCTTCCTCTTAACACGACTGCCACGTCATCTGTATATGCCCCCTAGACTATGCTGCTGTTTTTTTTATTCGCTGTACACAGAGGATCTAGGGTATCATAGATTTGTGCAATGTATGTAAAAAGCAGTATGAGCTCTGGCAGATCACATGTTTCGTTTGCCACATGACAAACGATACAACCATGTGCGACGGTCTGTATAAACACCTTCATTTTGGAAATCTTTACAGCTGGAGACAGCAAGTTGCGAATTTCGAGGCTACACTCTTAAAGCAACCAAGGCGTAATTTGTCCAAATAAAAAAAAAAATTCTAGACCTTACTTACTTACCGAAGATTTTGCGAAGAACTCTTCTCTCGAACACTCCAAGCGCTGCTGTATCCGTCTGCGATACTGCCCATGCTTCTGCGCCGTAAAGAAGCAACTCTACTCTTGTAGAGTGAAAGTTTTGTCGCTCGAGAGAGGGCTCTGCTACACATTTGCTTACTTAGCCCAAAGTAACACCTATTGGCAAGTGTGATCCTTCGCTTAATCTCCAGGCTGATATCATTGTTGATGGCAGTGCCAAGGTATATGAATTCCTTGACAACTTTAAAAGTATATTTGTCCGCGACAACATGGGATCCTAGGCACCGCTCTCAATAGTGCCATTACGATGTACACTGGCCTTCCGCAGCACCCTTTAGATCACAAGATTAAAGAGGTCGCACGATTGAGCGTCCCCTTGTCTGAAACGTCGCACTGTATTAAAAGGTTCGGAGAGGTTCGTTCCTACCAACGTCATTCTAAACAGTCAAATCAGCTTCGCCGGAATACCGAACTTAGACAACTTTAAAGTAGACAAAGAGTTGATGGGACAGACCGACGTCTTTCGCGGGCTTTTTCCAGGATCTGGTGTCATGTGGAGAACTGGTCTGTGGTGGATTTACCAGGTCTGAAGCCGCACTGATAAGGTCCGATCAGTGTTTGGGTAAACTGCTTTAGTCTTTCAGATAGAACTCTCAATAGGACCTTGTATGAGATGGCAATAAGACTGATTGCTAGGTAGTTGGCACATATGGTCGGGTATGGTATTTTAGGTTATGTTGCCTTATCCCCGTAACCTCAGAAGAGCAATCTTGGTGGCCCGTGTACCTATTTCCTTTATTGGAGATAATGTTTCCATGCTTTTCAGGTTTCAGCTTTCCAGGGTTGGGCCAATTTTATTCTTGTATTGGTTCGAACTTCCACTTGGAACGTTTGCAAATTCCCAAACGCACAGCCAAACGCACCTCTCGGAACATACATATATACATATCTCTCAAATACCAACGCATCCTTTAACGTATCGTATTTAACTTGGCGCAGATATTGACTTTGTTGTAATATATCCTACACTACCCGAATAATCAACACATTTTTTTAAATTTCCTTTTCTATTATTTAATCTGTTGCAGATCCTAGACGAACGTTACCTTTACAAATATAACGATATTGTGCACAAACACGGCCTAATCACCTCCACATTGGGGCTACAGCTGGCCCTGGAGCCGCGTCACTTCCATGAGGGCGATATGCGAGTCAAATGTCTGGCCAGCATATCGCCGGTACTTTGGAAGGGTGGCAAGGAGAGTGTGCTGCAGCGTCGTCCGGGCATCATTGACAACCGTGAGGCCATGCTCCTGGGTAAGTGTCATAGTTGCATAGTTGTGTCTGTGTGTTTGTGTCAAACTCTGACAAATGTTTAATTAAATTACTCTCGTTGTTCTTTCTCATTCATTGTTGGTTCTCCATTACAACTATCCTGGCAATTACGCAGTCCGTAGCACTGCCAGCAGCTCACTTCAACCTCATAGCAATCTACTCCGCTCCCTAACGATAACCATTTTGTTGGCGCGCATTTGTCAATGGCTGCTGAGCACGGAACTCACCTAAATGTGCTCCATTCAATTTAAGTTTATATAACTATAACTATTCAATTCAATTGCAGAGCATAAATGGTGATTTTTTATACTTTAAGTGTAATATGTAAAGAATATTTTCCTTAGTTTGTAAGCGTCAAGCAAAAGTAGAACAAACACAAAAAAAGCTATAGAAACTAGCTAATGTATGTAGATTAAACAAAAAAAAAAAAAGGATACAGATGAATTGTCCCTGAAATGAAAAACCAATCAAAAAGTAAAGTTGGCAATATGTCTTATATCATGTAAAAAGCAACTCCCTACATATGTTGAAACAGTAGATACGCACTATTTAGGAACGTTTGAAAGAATGCATAAAAAGGATCTGTTACTGGGTGCACTGGACATCTTACGTAGTGCATTCACAAGATTTTAAGGAATTTTATTTTATTATTTGTTTCCATAGATGAAAACAAGTTAAAATCAGACCGGATGCTCCACCATTGCTTTAACACATTTTATTAGTGGAAGTCCTATCTTCTTATTTTTTTTATGCACATTAATTTTTTTAACAAAATTTAAGTTTTTCTTAAAATTTTTAAATCTTTTACTTTACAGAATATGTTTGCTATAAGATTGGATCTGCACTGAACTTTAACCTGCAACAGATTTCTAACCAACATCATGATCTAAAATTGAGCATAATTGGGAGAGAAAAAAATTAAATATATTATATATATAATATAATTTTGTGAAGTCAATATTGGGGCATAGGAGAAAGGTAAATTTTTATTTTATTATATATTTTATGTTTATTATATTTAATCGTTTTCTTGGCTTATGCGGTAAACTTGATTTTGCAGGCCGGCTTTTGATTTTTAGCCGTATCTGATTACCTACCTTCTTTCTATCTTCAATCAATGAAATAATCTTTTTAATTGTCTCTTCGTTATTTGTGCAAATCAACTAATGTTTTCTTTGGAAATTAAACTTGTAAATGGCTCTGAAGTTTAAATTGATTACTCATATGTCCATTGTCAATCTTCAAAAGAACTTTGTGCAAAGTGCATCATCTTTTTCGCTCTCAACGTTATCTACGCTACTTGCTGCTTGAAAATTATCCTGATCTATAGGGTCATCTAGAGAAAAGCAGGATACACCGCTGATGACTACAGACGGACTCTAGGGGCTCATCTTTTCTCCGCAGTATTTAAATGTTTCATATATTTTTTAAATCTACGAGAACTTCGGGCCCGGAAGAAATACATTTTCCTCAAAAAAATAAAAGCTTCTCTGAGCCACTCATACAGATTTTCATCATCGCAAAGAAATTTTTTATCATCTTTAAAAATCTTTGCATCATCTCAAAGGGATTTTTCGCCAAAAGTTATATTCTAGTATGCTGATACTATACTACTTTTACTATATCAACAGGTAGCCGCTATGATCTGCTGATAAACCTCTTTTTATTTGCAGTTAAATCGATTTCGTTTCAGTTGCATACCATAGCGGTTTTGACCAAGTGAAATTTCTTTCTTGATAAAGTTTTTTGTAGAAGCTGCGAGTTTGAGGCTGATAAATTTAGTATGTCCCATCTACTCTTTCAGGAATGCGTATTGATGAGCGAAAAAACCAAGACCTTAAGTATTTATTTTTCTTCCAGTACGTATGTTGTTAAAACGTAGAATTATATGATAAATCAAAATCCAAAATTTTCAAGAAAATTTCCACAACATTGAATGGAAGCCTTTATAATGGCCGACTTGTTGCCATATAACTACAATTTCTTCAAAAAAAATTTGCCCTGAGCTACCCTAAGAAACTTTTCATCGTCTCAAAGAAAATGTTCCGTATCTCAAAAAAAATTTAATCAACTCAACGTAAATGTTCATCATCTCAAAAAAATTTTTATAATCTCGAAGACTTTTCATCATCTTAAAGAAATTGTTCAACAAATCAATGGAAATGGTCAACATCTCAAAAAAAAATGTATCATCTTAAAGAAAATGTCCATCATCTCAAAGATATTTATTACAAAAATCATAATAATTATAGCCTAAAGAAGGCTAGACAAGCTTTTAGTCTACTCAAAATAAAATATCTATTATTAGTTTGTTTGTTCTTTTACAAATTTATACTTTTCAAGAGTTCCATTTGGTGAGCGTCTACTGTAACCTTAAATATCACACCTACCTACATATACATATATATATACATACATACCAACATACCGCATGTACCATATGGTAGCATTTAGACAAATGAGGAAAATTTAGTGCAAATGTCGCGTCTCATACAACGACGCGATAAAGAAACGTAAAAAACTCATATCTATGATTAAATTTTAACTATTACAGAAGGCAAGTAAGATGTTACGGGTAAGGGGTGCAACGGGGAAACGAAAGTAATATGTCACATGCTAAAAACACTCGCTAGATACTTTGTATGTTCGCTTTACGTGTTACAGGATATGGATAGAGACAAAAAAAAAAAAAAAGCAAATAGAAAAAAAAACATGAGGTAAAAATCCAATTAGTAAAATTTGTGTGTGGCACATTGTATTTAAAGCTACATCAGATGCATTTATCACACACAGACATATACATACAATGTAAAGGTGTCTGCGTGTCGTTGAAAGTTAGTTGAACGGAAGTAATTTTCTATGTAAATACAAATATATAATAAACCTAAAAAGCAAAAGCAAATTGTAGTGCAAATTCCCATGATCTAATGCAAATGTCATTTAAGTCAATTTACAATTTTCAATTTCAATTAGGTTTTAAAGCCATACCAAAAAATTAACAACAACAACACAAACATACAAATATATAAGTAAATGTTTACATATTTACTGTGTAAAACCATATCTAAATATCATTTTGTACAAAATGTAGCATATTGAAAAACCGCAAGTTAAACCTATTTAGTTAAAATGTATAAAATGTAACTTAAAGATACTTAAGCGAATAACTTTAAGTTATAGATTCCCAGCATATCATTTTAAGTTTAAAGTTTTAAGTTAGCATTAAAAGTAAAGTAATTATGTGCGTTAAGAAGAGAAGAAGAACAGTGAGTTCAAGAGGGCAATAAATTGTATGCATATAATAATTATATACAAGAAATTCTCTCAAGAGTGTATGAAATACAAAACAAAAACAATATGAATGTGAACCAAAATGAGTTGTTTGTTAATATGGTTAATATTTTTTTTTTATAAATTGTCTGGGACTTGGGTTTGGGTATTGAGTGTGTGTGTGTGTGTAAGTGTATTTATATACAGCAAGCACGCACACGCAGACAAGCAAACATTAACACCTGTAAAACCAAGGTACAACTTTTTTGCTGCCTCTCTTTGGGGCAAGGTGTTAAACAGTAGCATATTGTTATTGTTGTTGTTGCTACTGATGGTTGTCGTTTGTTGCCTTATTTTTATTTTTTTTATTTTTACTGATATATGTTGCTTAAAAACAAAATATTATATAGAACATAAAAGCGCCAAAGTTAAAATAACACGTACAAATTTTGTATGCTAACAAAAGCAGCCCACGTGCACACAAAGCTCACTCTCTCTCTCTCTTAAATACATACACTCCTGGCCACTTGAATAGGGCAACCCTCAGGTTTAGTTTTTTTTTATCGCCCTGCTACCAAAGTACTATGCTAGTGAGAGATTTAAGTATAGGTACTGCTATATTTTTATTTAATTATTTTAATTAAAGTAATTTGGTGTGCTAAAGTTTTAGGTATTAACAAAATATTGTTAACTATTCTAATATTGCGCTCATTTATAGAATTCTGTTTTTTTTTTCCATAAACGTCACTTAAATCTAAGTTAATAGAATTGAGGTTAGAAGAAAAAAAGGTCATTTAGATCCGTCTTGAAAGGAAAGCATACCAATTGGCCAAATTTATTTTTTTATTTAATATTGTAACTTAGAATTAATTCTATGGAACAAAAGTAGTTTAAGGCCAGAGCAATATAGGCCTTCAGGCTGGGTGGTATATACAATTGCGTAACATATGTTTTTTTTTTTTTTTTATCACAAAGAGCAAGTTATGTATAATTTATTTTTAGATTTGATTTACAAAATTTAATTTAAACATTAGAAATTGGCCAAATAAGCTCCAGCTTATTAGATGACTTGGTTTATATTGAATGTACTCAAATATTGTGGTTCTAAGCAAAATAATTGACGTGCCAGCCATCCGATAACATATGCGGAGATACTGTGAGTAAGTCGTACAGCCTTATATCTCCACATTTGCATTCTCGAAATCCGTATAGAGTATATAGGCGCATTATCATATTGTGAATCAGAGGCAGAGGAGCAAAAAGGTTTATCAAATAATCTTTCAATATACCATTATAGTACAAAACATTTATTGTGATTGACATAAGTTGTAAATTGGAGTTGCCATAAAATGAAAACGAATCGATTACGTTTTCAGACTTTTGCAAATAGACCTTGTGCAATATCACTGGTAGCGAATGACACCTAACAAATTCAATCTTGCACCATGATCTCCAGATCAACTAACTTTTAGCTGCTATAATGAGCGACTAATAGGCAATCGCATGACAATCCTATCAAAAGAATTAAAAAAAAAGTGTTAAAAACCTAAAGTCAGCTGAAGATGACGTTCATGGCATTCTGTTGGGTACTTCACTGATATAACCGTCTTAGATATCTCCAGCCAAACAGCTTGGATTGTCGATCTCAAATAAGAAAACTGCAATTAAAAAAGATAAATATATTTTTAAAGATTTTGTACAAACAATAGAAACATAAGAAATAACACCCCACGCCATTCCATCTCCAAAGCTGCTTTACAATCGGCTGCAAAGGTCATAAAAATAGTAGAGTCCATCCAAAAAAAATTAGGTTTTTGTCTGAGAAGACGTTGCGCTTTAAGAACCGATTTAACTGCTGGCTTTTTCTGAAGTTTTAGTTATTTTATATATCTTAAAAACACATTCCCCCTGATTTTTGCAAAAAGTCAGTCAAAATTTGAACAATGTCTATGTGTATGTCACCTTTCCGCATTAATGTGTGTGTGCGTTCTTTCATATTAATTCCATATTTGCAATCATTATCGAAAAAAAGGGAGCTACAGAGTATACAGAGTGTCTTATTCAAGTGGCAAGCAGTGTACATTCAAAAGCTGCCTGTTAGCACCAACAAGAACAAGAAGAAGAAGGAGAAGAAGTAGAAGAAGAAGCAACAGCAGCAGCCAGCCGCAAATGTAAAAATTGCGTGCAGCCTTTTAGGCGCGCGCGTAAACATAAAAAACTCAACTTGTATTCGTATTTATGCCATTGCAGACGTTCTTTGTTCTCTGTTTCTCCCACTCCCTGTCCTGGTTAGTAACTAAGCTGCGTTTTTATACACTATAGTCATAGGTGCAAGGCGTATTATAGACTTTGGCAATGTTTACAATAATTTTATATAAAATATAAGCACCGTAGATTTGCTTAAAGTTAATCAGCGATTAGGCATTTCTTTACAGTAGAGATATTATAATTTTTAATTAAAACTAAATAATGTTATTAAGCAATTTTAGTATTACACAACATATGAGTCTTTTCCAGACTTTTGAACCATATAACATAAAAGGTATGAACACTTATTTGTCAGATTATTTTAAATTGCAATGCAATATGTACAACTTTACACAGTTTTAGGAAATTCCCCAAAATATATTTTACTTATGTCCTAATGAAATTTAATCTTAGGATAAAATTCGTTCTACGGAGTGCATAAATCCTGTGAGTTTCAGTTTATGTTACTAAGTTACTTCCTTATACATATATATATAGAATAATTCGCTATATAGATATACGCTTTGCACCTATAGGTACAGGGTATAATAAAATAATTATAGGTACATATTACGCGACCCAGTTAAAAAAAGGGATAAAATCTTACAATCGGTAAATGATTATAGTCGCAATATTATATCCAGTACAAGTCGCAGTTATCTGGTACAAATCCTAATTTTCAAATTTTTCATCAGCTTTAGACATATTTTGTAAGGATCTTGCTATTGTATAGCGAAGAGCTATTGCTGGGCATGTGGGTTAATACCCTAAAAAAGTTGTATATTTTATATATAACAGTAGTCCGTATATGAATATTAGTACATATGTATTTATTTTTCATATAAGTTAAGTTTTTAATTTAAATTTAGTTTTAAATTGTTATAAGTTTTAATTTATTTTATACAAGTGAAACTTCCTTTCTTAGTGCTCATCTGCACCTTGAAACGAAACAGCAACTTCCTCTAGAACTTTTTGTTTAGGCTTTTTGTTTTTGAAAAATTGGGCTTATGCTTATAAAATGCAAACGAACTTTATGCTCCTCCAATTCCCACACTTTGGTGCGGAATTTTCCTTAGATCTACCGATTCCAACACTTGTAAGGAACTTTCCAAACCATTTCTTAATGGTCATCATAAATCGCAACTTGAAGTTAAAATAAAGAGCTCTGTCACAGAACTCGCATTTGTCGTATGTGTTTTACAGCCACAAAAGGATCAACGCTACCTGTGGCCATTGCGGTTACGGATATAGTAAGAACTCTTCAAGACGTAGTATCAGAGATCACGAAAATAGTCAGATCTGAGGCAGAACGACAAAGGGACACTGTGTGCGGTTGTCACATCTAACGGGCACTCTGGCCAAGATACAACCCAAAGCGAACTTCGGAACTCCTGCGATTTCGCAAGAGCAGGACTATGATGGTGACAGGAGTTGCAACGGGGCACTGCGCCATAGCCTTTTTTGGCTGAGAGGATGCATGTTCCCCACAATGAATTCTGTCGCAGCTGCGGGGATGAGCAAGAGAGAGAAAGCATCCAACACCTGTTGTGCGACTGCCCTACACTTCAAAAGAAACGCACTCAGTATCTGGGAAAGCCTTTCTGTGAAGCCCTACACCCAGCATTTATATTCTCCTCCCCCTAACACTGCATTATCTTTCACTTCTCCTGTCTCTTAAGTAGGCATCACAATCGGCCGCAACGTGTCCGCGTTATTTCGTCCTTGTGCTGAACTACCTAGCTCACCTAACCTAACCTACACAGCCATGGCTCCTTTAATCAAAATACTATTAATCCATGTAAGAGCAATATGGGTTTTGTAGATAAGTGAGAACTTGTTCAAAGCAGCCATCTCTGTTTCTTATGATGTTCTTTGAAATATTTCTTAGAACGAATCAATATATTAGGAGGTTAATGTTAAAGAAGCAGAGGCATTCCTTAAATTGGAATGATTCATCACCAACTTTTCCTCCATAAGAATTATTATTTTTTGAATCCATACTATGTTTCCCAAATTAAAACTTCTTGTTACTGAAAATCTCATTCCCCTCTATAGGGCATTCTATTGTCGGGAATCGAGTGCATCAAATTTTTTGCTTATATTTTAGTATTTTTTTTTTTTTTTTTTGGTTACTCGTTTTTTGTTGTTTTTTTTTTGGTGCTTTTATGGCACAGTAAAGTTTATGCCGAGCACATAAATAGAAATGCACGCAAAACTTTTACAAAAAGGCACCAAAAACAACAAAAAATAAATAAATGTAAGCAAAAGGTTAAAACCGTTGGCCAACATCTAACGACCAACAAAAGGAACACGCAAAGCGCATCCAAAACACGCGCCAGTGGTTTGGTTCCTGGATATGCGTACCGTTCGTTAAACCCCCTTCAATACCAATGTGTAAGTGTTTTGCGGATGTCGATGCCGTGGTCTTTTGAGCCCTGACTATTTACCTTTAACTTGGTGGTTGGCTATGTGCAGCAATTCTACGTAGTATGTAGTTAGTTTAGTTAAGATTTATGTATGCCTTGGATTGCATAATCTTCTCCATTTAAATGCCAAACGAGCCTGACCATTTAAATGCCTGAGTGTGTGTGCAGCGGCCTATCCGGCCAGTGGCAGGAAGTAGGCGTATTTTTTTATGGGGTAGGGGGCGCAACAATTTATTGCCAACGATTGTTGATAAATTTATTTTGCACTTACCAAGTCCTGGCAGCCAGTTAATCCTCCAAAGCCCATGTGTCGGAAATTATGACACACTAATCGCAGGGAGAGAGAGGAAGGGAGTTGGTATTAGAGTGTGGCTTCCGCGGAAGTTGCTGACTAAATTGCAGTGCTAAAACAACAAACGATTTTCATTTAATTTGCATGAATTTAAATTGTATCCTTTTTTTTAGGGCACTGAGTAATTGGCTGCTTAGTTGAAGCGGGAGTACCAGGAACCAGTTGGTAAGTCAGTCGGCTTCCGTTACCATTTCAAAGAAAGTAAGTCTAGTATTAGCGAAAAGTGAGATCTAGGAATGCTTAAACGGTAACAAAATGCCAATTTTTGACAAAAAAAAAAAGGAAATGCTTACAAGGAGCAGTTGTGTCGATTGCGCTGTGGGCTGATATCGCTCCGAAAAATTCCTAGAATCTGTATTGGATGGCGTTCTTATTGACTTTTTGGAGCACCAAGCTGACCAAAATCCTATTTTTTTGGAAGATAATGCTCCAATCCACGTCTCAAAGGCCAGTTGTGGTTGGTTTTAAAGCAAAAACATCGATCGTAGGACTTGAAACCCATTGAGAACATGGGGGGGAACCTGTCCCGTCACGTCTTCGCTGGCGGACCCAAATTTCAGATGGTGCAGGAGCTGCGCAGGACTGTTACCGAAGAATGGGCTCAAATCCCACTTTCAGATTTTCAAAAGGTGGTTCTTTCGATGCCAACCCGAATTTTCGAGGTTACAAATAAGTCGGGAGCCTGGGCTCACCATTAACTTAGTATTTTTCCCTTCTTTTTTTACAAAACATTTATTTTTTGGTCCTTTTTAGAATGTGTTCTTAATTGACTTTCGCAGTATAAATTTAATTTTTTTATACTATTTGAATTTTTAAAGCCTTTTTTTGGTTATAACGCTAAGGTTATAAGTAACGTTAAAAATATTTTTTGAGTCACAAATGCTTTTTAAATAACTCAGAACTTAATATTTTTAAATAAAAACAGGTGTTCTTAATTGAATTTCGGGGGTGTATGTTAAGTATGACTATGTTCTTAATTTAGAAAAAAAGCTAAGCCGACTGACTCCTTATTCCAGTCTATACATAAATTTTTATTAACTACTCCAAATAGTTAAAGTGAGCTACATCCTACTTATAATAAATTATGGCATAATAACTGCAACTTATTACTATTATTTTAAATTTTATTTTTATTCCTACGCCAATAATAGTCCCTTAGAGGAGCACAATAAATAATAAGCGCCATAATTTTCAATTTTTCAAAACGACATTTCCCACCTAACATGTATTTTGCTCTCAAAAAAAACTTGCTGTACCTTTTGTTTTTATCGCTAAACCAGAAAAGCATCTAGCCGTAGATTGCCACAAAAAAAAAAAAATTAAAAATTTCAGCACTGCTTGAAGCTTTTGTTTTGTCTCGACGCTTCTTTCGATGCTGCGTACAGGGCTTAAACAAAAAAATTCGTTTAAAAAGTGCATACCCAAGCGGATTTGAACAAAAAAAAATGTTCAGTTGTAGAAATTTCGTGTGGATCAGAATTATGGAGTATTAACATTATTATTGCACATAGACCCAAAACCATTAGAAGCATAAATGTATTAACATTCTACCTGGAAGACCCGTTTTCAGTTAAGACCCACATCTCAGTATAATCAAAACTATAAAGCAAGTTTTTGAGGATTCCGTCATCTTAATCGCTCTCCTTGCGTAGATTCGATAAAAAGAGCTATGGGCAGATTTGCCGGATAGCCCAGTTCTTTCAAAAAGACGGTGAATTTTTTAAGGAGTTTTTATTAAATTTGTTTGTATTTAACATATGACTCAGTAGTCAAGCCCCACATCTGTATTCTGTAGGTCCGAATTGGCTTGAGCTTGGCCTTATACAATAGAACTATACTTTTGAAGCTCTGTATCGATCTAGCGCTATTTATTTTCTTGATGTTTCCAAATTTTTTTTTCTCTAAAATACAACCATGCAAATTTTTCGATTTTCAGCCATACTGTTAAATCTTTTTACCCAAGTCCCGAGTACCTTTCGAAAGGGTCATCAATCTTCAAGTTTTTTTTTTAATAATGTTTTTTTGATAAACCACGCGGGAGTACTGTCATTTTGTTTCCAGTTTTCATAGCCATTGCATCATGGAAAAACTTACACCCGAACAACGTTTACAAATCGTACAATTATATTACGAAAATTCGCGTTCTGTAAAGAATGTTTTTCGAGAGCTTAGGCCATTTTATGGTCGCCATAATCGACCTACTGAGACCATAATCGCCATACCATCAACCAATTTGAGACCCAATATTCATTATTGGTTGATACTCGACCGAATAGACCTTGTCCAGCGCGTAGTTTATGGGCCGGTGGAATCATCGGTCCATATTTCTTCAAAAATGACGCTGGTCAGACCGAAACCGGCAATGGCGACCGTTGTCGCACCATGATAACGAATTATTTGCTACCTGAAATTGAAGCCCGAGATCTCGACGACATTTGGTTTCAACATGACGGCGCAACTTGCCACACAGTCCGTGAAACGATGGACATATTGAGGAACCAATTCGGTGAACAATTACTTTCACCCTCCGGACCGGTGAATTGGCCACCAAGATCGTGTGATATCACACCGTTAGACTTTTTCTTTGGGGCTACGTGAAGTCTAAAGTGTTTGTGGATAATCCAACTACGATTGAAGCATTAGAGGCCAACATTACCCGTGTCATCGAAAATTGGAACCTTCCCTTGGACGAGCTACGGCGCAGTTGCGGCCAATATTTGAAAGGGATTATTTTTAAAAAGTGAATGGCAAGAACGGTTCTTTCTATTGATAATAAAGATTTTCCGATTCATTTGAAATTTTTGTGTTTTTTTTTTTATTTTAAAAAAGAACATCAAGATTGATGACCCTTTATATGTTTATAGAAGAGCGTGCTACTGTTTACAAGTGCTAAAAGAAAACAATATACAACTACATACGTAAGATGAAAATTTATTAAATTTAATAAAATTTTTAAATTTTTACAAAGGCTAACTTTTAGCCATTTTTCTTTATAATCACCTTGGTACACATATTAGGGTCAATTTTAAAAATATTTCTGTGTACCTTTTCGAAATTCTGCATATTTTCAAAAGAAGATTGTATATTAAGAGAACCATAGTTGCTAGCTAAAACATTGTCGGGAGCAGCAGCTTCCCAATAAAAAATAGTACAAAGACAATATAACATAAACTCTTAAAATATATGTCCAATTACTCTTAACTTGCATGTGCATAACTATTTCTCTCTTGTTTACTGCAATATGTAAGTTATCAATTCCCTTTTTATGCTATGCACGATTCTTGGCAGCGCTGCGGCCCTCGCTTTGCCGTCAGCGTTCCAAGATCAGTTCTTTTAGTCTTTGTTAACCTATCCCAAGGTATACTTACTAAAGGTAGAGTAATGCTGCCGGCGTCGTCACCAATTTCACTGAGAGCAAGAAAAAGCGAGAGAGAGAGAGAACGCAAACATATTAAAATAATATGCGTGAAAACAACCCTCCTCACGCGCAGTCGCAACGAAACTAAAAATTGGTAACTTTCGTTGAGAGCTTTCGGCGGGAGTATGCTACCTTAAATAAGTATACCTTGAACCTATCCAAGCATACGGTTGCGGGATTCGGTCGCTGTAATGTAACGGTTGCGTGACAAAATAAATAATTATAACGTTTCAAAGTAAAGTTCGTTTTATTTCAATTATTTAAAAACAATTAACTAAAAAATATTAGTTAATCCAACAAACATAATTCAAAATATATTTGGGGTGTTCACTTTGTCTGGCATAAATACCTAAAGCCAAGACTGCCCTCCCTAGTAATGACGTAAGCAACCCTTGCAACGTAGCAAAAAGGTAAAAATGCCCGTTCGAGTATGAAAAGTAAGCAGTGTGGAAACACTGCTTTAGTACAATATACAATATATTTTCCGATATTCAACTGCATAAAAGTTGCGAATTTAATTACAATTTTAAAATATATTATTCCTTTGGAGCGCTGTATAGTTTTCTAACACACCAAAACCACTTAATACTAAACAGTGTCAAAAATATGGTCACCTTCGTAGATACTAGCGCTTTTTAAAACACTCTTTTTTGGGCAAGAATAAAACAGAGAGTGGAATAAAGATTATTCACGATGTATAGATTTCAGTAGGACCTTTCACAAATAATTTACAGAGTCATTTTTTACGGGTTAGATACAAAAACTATTGAAAACAGAATTTTTCAAATTTGAGTAGAAAGAAGAAATTTTCATGAATATTTTTTCAAAGTTGTTTTGTACAAATTGTTCATTTACAAATTATACGCAACTTCAAGCCTATGAATACACGTTCATTTGATGAGCATTTTTTTTATATTGCTCATACGCCATGTGCACTGATCAATCAAATATTGGTCAATCTCTTGACAGAACATTCAAATGGTAATAACTGTGAATCAATGCCAAGTGATAAACAACTTTGTGGTAAGTAAAAAATTTCGCTTTTGCTTTACACACTCGAAACTATATGGATAGGCATATTCAATACATATTTTATGGATGTTTACCTTATATATACGAAATACTGCCATGCATTTTCATGCATATTTTATGTACATAATTTTTCTTTTTTTTTCCACTGCAAGCGAGTCTCTGTATACATTTTCATTGCACCACGTAACGAAATGCAACTACAATCAGGCAAAGAAATATCAGTCGGAGCGTAGTCCGACAGAATGATACACTGCAACCATTTTTCATAAAAAGATGCAAATGTTGATAGGCATCAACCAAAATGGTTAAAGTGAACAGGGGCATGTTTTTGTTAAAAAGTGAACATTTTGTTACTTGTTAGGCTCACATGAGTACGGCAAACATAAGTAAAGCGGATCATTTTTTGAATTTAATTATTTAATTTTGTTTATTTTTTTCCGATATGAGAGGTATTGGGCAATATTTCATATTAATATATGATACAATAATTAACACTTTTTTTTGCCAAAGCCGATTAGTTATCAAGTTATCAATAAATAAATATAGACTAGGTAGACTTTTTTTCACAAGCCATATCCCCTCAATGAATAAAGATAATACAATAAATTAAATTCAATAATTTTTTCAATTAAAGTACTTATTTCATCTAAATATAAATATTTGAATATATTTTTTTGTGTAGGATAATTTTTTTTGATTATTCAAACATTTTTTTTTTTCGGGTTTTTCGATTTTAAAAGTTAAAAGCGATCTCCGCTTAGCAATGATCACATTTTATATAAAATAAAAATAATTCAAATTATTATTTTAATAATAGCACCTTCAATGATCTACATGGTAACCAGTACCTTGTGAAAATAGCAATAAGCATGAATACTCAGAATGTATAGATAATTAAGTAATTCGACATTTTATGAGAAATTTCCAAAAAGACTCAAGGTCAAAGGCCATAAAAATCTATTTTTGAAAATAATATTTTTCCTGTGTCTTGGAAACGATTTAAATATTTAAAACAATTTTAGAGTCGAAAACTCTTTTGTAAGAAGCGCCAATATATACCAGTGTGTACATACTTTTAATACTGACTTTGGTTTTAATTAGCAATGAGTTGGATTACTAAACAGCTGTTTTTAAACAACGACCATAAGTATAAAGATTTATTTTTTTTTAAAGTTTTTTATTTGCAATGAAAAATCATCAAAATTATTCTGAACTGACAAATATCCTAAAATGAATATTTATATTCATATGACACTTATGAGCAGCTGATTGTTAATTTCTGCTTCGTTGTTAGGTTTGCTCATGTCATTAGTCGGGCACTTTTGCATTTCTGCCCGACAATTTGGACAACTGAAATATAAAAATTGTTATTTGGCACAGGTTTCTCTCTCCTGTGGCCTCTGGGATCTAGGTGTTCGTACGGAGAGACCAAAAATGTGTCCAAGCTAGCTGTAGTGATGACCAGCATTTTGGTACAAAGAACTTATGGTCTGTCATATATCCAATCACCACATAGTTAAAGTGTATAAAAACATAATATGCCATCATTTTCTCAACGATTGAAAAACGGTCAAGCATGTTGGGAGGACGTTCGGGAGCTCGGGGGCGGTTCAAGCGGCCTTGTCCAGTTTGCTTATTTGCATAATATTGATTCCATTTGGCCAGGGTCCATCCGCATCCGTTTGGAGGAGCATCACGTAATGCCATTTCAAGTGCACACACAGTCCCTGTTTCTCTCTCCCTCTCTTCTTCTCTGTCACTCTCGCTGTCTGATTATTGTTGTATTTCGTTTGTCGCCAGGCCTTTGGCTATAGAAATAAATCCCAGCGAATTGAGTAAATGGAAATGACATGAAATCGTGGAGAGAATCATGGCATGTATATACGAGTAAAAGGCCTGCAGAGCCGCTGCAGAGATTCAGCATAATGATTGATTCTGACTACCGAAAATGCACTTAAGCTGCTGAAATATTATGCAAATGGCCGCCAAGGACAGAGCTGTTTCCGGTGACATATTTTGCATTTTATGCATGGCCGCTGATCAGCTATAATTGTATGTGTTTTTGGGTGTGTGTGGGTGCGCTCATTAGAACGAACTATTTTTGTAGCATGCTTATGTGCGTAGCTCAGCAATTAAGAAGTCTGGCGAAAAAATTAGATCCAACTCAACCCGATGTCTATGATTTGCAACTGAACTGCAATGAAGTATGCGTTGCAAGCGATTTGGCCTGCCGGCATCATCGTCATCGTAATGATGTTGCACTTGATGTAACCCCCAAAAGTGGGAGGTGTACCAGTGTATAGAATAACATTTACATGCTGCCCCCGAACCAGCCAGCAGCTGTCCAAGTTGCCAATTCAAACGAAAATGCACACGCACACATGGCGCTCTTTTGGGCGGCTTCCTGTGGAGCCCACTGACATTTGCATGCAAAAATTTGCAGTCCCTACTTTATGAATACCATGTCGAACTCGTTTTTGAGGCCACTGTGCAGCGTATTTACAACGCAAATTAGCAACCAAATGACGCACTTTGCATTTCTGTGTGTTGCAGCAATCGCTGCAGTTGCATTTGCTGTTGCAGCTGGCATGGATTTTGTTGCAGTCTTTTGGCCGCCTGACAGCATGTTCGTTTGCGGATTCAAAGCGTGGGCGCCTTGCGGATATTAAGTGGCTACTCCTATGATGGATGTGCGGTTATGGAACATGTTGTTCTCGACTTATAATAGTTTTAAGCTTGGATTTCGTTTAAAGCCAATTAGCTGTCCTGCATGACACACCCTGTTGTTGCAAGTATTGCGCACCCTGTGGTGCACAAAGGCATCATGCACCATAAAGTTGTATGTTCCAAGTATGCGGCAATTAGCATTTAACGAGTGCCACATGCCAGCGACAATGCCACAACACAGTTGCCAAACACAACGTTACATGCTCTGGGGGGTGGGCAGTACAACACTCACTCACTACCCCAACCCCTATCCACTCTTGAGCGAGTGTCCTGTCGACATAATAATATACATGCAACAACAAAATATGTAGCACAACAACAAGAGTTGTGGCATAACCGAGCCAGGAAACTCTTTTGTTGTCGTAGTCAACAATTTGGAACGTACATTTTGTGCCTTTTGACCAGCCAAGTCCGGCACAGCGTGTACCAGGAGCACTAGTCTCGCCCACACTAACGCCCCCATTGACAAAATCAGAATGCTGATTGCTTAACTAAATATGGCAGCTTGTTTGGGGGGCTGGCGCGGCTCTGCTTCTCTAGAACCGGACTCCATTAACATTAAACTTGAGCGCTACTAAACTCTGTGATTTACATTATTTGCATATGAACGTGGCCAATAACAGGCTCAGTTCAGCACAGCTCAGCAGGTGCCAGCTGGCTAATTGTACTAACCCTCAATTAACCAACTGGTTGCCAAATGCTTCGCCACGTTTTCAACTTTATAGTACGGTATCAATGCTCTGGGTTCAGCTGTTTCAGATAATGGCCACGGCTCCTAATGAGTGGTCAAAAGCATTATCGAATATGCAGAACCGAATTAAAGGTGCTCGGGGCATATAGCCCTTGAACAATGTTTACAGAAGGTAGTTGTATAAAACAAACGGATGAAACCTATCAGCTTTATTCGATGCGGGATCGAACTCATTTTCTATACGCAATCCATCCGTTCGTGGAGTGGTATTGATATTCTTAATCCAACGCCTATCTACGCCAGCGATAAGGTTACTTTTGAAAAGCGCGTTTTTGAATAGCACTCGGCTTTTTTTTCGCGGCGCCCTCGATAATTGGAGTTAAGTTGTCCATAAGGTTTGTGCTTATTAAAATAGGAAAGGACCTGGTCACCGCCAGGTTTGTTAGGTGAATAGCCAAAGACTTGATGAATATGGCTTGCAAATTCTCACGTCAGTGGACCACCAATTGATATGGTGCCTAATCTTTACAAAATAATTCTTCCTGTCGATATCTAACACCGTCAAGCTTGTCGCCCTTAATTTTTTATGTATTCGATAGAATACTTCTGAACAGGGTACTGACTTATAGGAACAGCAGTTGTGCTGTCCCAAAATATTATTTCTGTTTCATTAAATGATTTGCAGAAAAAATTTAACATATTGAATCGACATTTTTAATCGGTCGAATGCTTGTGTGGTTGTCACAATCTAGAAGCGCTTTCACTCTGGCCACATTTCCGACCGTCTCGTTGGTCGTATTCGACGCCCTCCCGATCCTTCCGGACTCCATCTCCGTAGGCGTCCTTAATCATGCCAAGGTTCTCTGTCGAAGATTTGCCGAAATGGCGCAGCGCAGCTCGAGATGTTTTTCCATCTTGGATTGCGACAACGCTTCTTAACAGAGGTTCACAAAAAAAAAACGTGCTCACTCTCCGCTTGACTGCAGTCTTTTCAGAAGGCCACTGGGCCATCTGGGCATGAGATGGTTCGGCCCTCCACTGCTCGCACTACAAAACCCTGTCCTACTACTTTTTGATCCTACCTAGGTCGCGTCATGTACATTTTGTACACTTCAGATACCAGTCTTACACAAAAACATGTCAGCTAGCATCACAGCTCGCTTAGCTACGTACCCACATCCTGGATTGTCCACTGAGATCACCTTAAGTTTCTAAGTCGCTTCTCTGGTCCAAAAGGCCGTACATCGTCGTCAACTTTTCAAGGCCAGCACCGTTATGACAAACCTCTGACGCGGATACGACATACTATGACTTCTACTGCGACTTCTAGAAAAACGACTATTCTGCAGACGCCGTGATACCAGAGCGCTGCCACCTATAACATAGATATCCAAAAAATGATTTTTTAATCAACTTAGAGAACGAAAACTGAACACAAAATTCCGTATTTTTAAGACTATTGTTGTTCACTAAGGCGCTGCACCATCTACCAAATAAATTAAAAGCAGTCTACATACATATCCAACTCTAGGTGTACTCTTCTAGACTTGAATACATCCTAAGATTTAGAGCAAATCGATCAGTGATTTTTTGACGGCGGCAAGCCCCGAATAAGAAAAATCTGATTAAGACTTAGAACCAAAAAAAATTCATTAAAGTTTCACCAACTGAGTATTTTTATACCCTGTACCTATAGGTACAAAGGGTATACTAGGTTTGTGCAATGTATGTAACGGACAGAAGGAGGCGTGGCAGACCCCAAGTCCTTTATACCAAAATGCTTATCATAACCTCGGGTAGCGATTGAGCCATGTCCGTCCGTCCGTCCGTCCGTCCGTCCGTCCGTCCGTCCGTATGAACGCCTAGATCTCAGAGACTATAAGAGCTAGAGACACGAAACTTTACCAGCTGGTGCGCATATTTCCTAAGCAGATGAAGTTTGTTGAATCATGTCAATATCTTCCCCCTTTCCCCCGCAGTAGAGTTTCGCGGTTTTTAGCCACACCGTTAAGTATTTTCACCTTAAATTTAACAGAGCGAGGCGTTGTAGCTACATGCATCTATGTGTAAAAAATGAACAAAATCGGACAAATACAACAGAAGTTATAGTCAAAAATGTGCAAATTTCACCACCCCTTGCCAATAAACTGCGTCAATATTTGACTCTACGCAATTATGGCTACAACTGACCTAGAATCACAATTTTTGGTAAGGTCATTCATGTGGCTCTAATGAACAAATCCACATCCAAATTTTATCGATGCGGTCACCCCACCCCCCGCAATCCATTTACCATGTTTTCTCCCACACCCCTCAACATACCAACTTGAAACTTACCCCGTATACTTTAAATAACGTCTTTGACGTAACATTCGAGTTTCATCAAAATGGTTAAAAATTTAGGGAACTTATAGGTATAAATATCGATTTTTACCAAAAAAAAATAAATTCCAATTGGAAAGTTCTTAGATGGAATATGCAGGAAAAATTTTTTTGACACAAAAGGTACAGGGTATTCCACTGTCGGGCACCGCCTCGACTGTTTATACCCTGTACCTATAGGTACAAAGGGTATACTAGATTTGTGCAATGTATGTAACGGACAGAAGGAGGCGTGGCAGACCCCAAGTCCTTTATACCAAAATGCTTATCATAACCTCGGGTAGCGATTGAGCCATGTCCGTCCGTCCGTCTGTCCGTCCGTATGAACGCATAGATCTCGGAAACTATAAGAGCTAGAGACACGAAACTTTACCATCTGGTGCGTATATTTCCTAGGAAGATGAAGTTTGTTGAATCATGTCAATATCTTGCCCCGTTCCCCCGCAGTAGAGTTTCGCGGTTTTTAGCCACACCGTTTAGTATTTTCATCTGAAATTTAACAAAGCGATGCGTTGTGGTTACATGCATCTGTGTGTGAAAAATAAACAAAATTGGACATATACAGCAAAAGTTATAGTTAAAAATGTACAAATTTCACCACCCTTGCCTTTAAACTGCATCAATATTTGACTCCTCGTAATTATGGTTACAAGTGACCCAGAATCACACTTTTTGGTAATCTGATTCATGTGGCTCTAATGAACAAATCCACATCCAAATTTTATCAATGCGGTCCCCCCACCCCCCGCAATCGATTTACCGTGTTTTCTCCCACACCCCTCAACATACCAAATTGAAACTTACCCCATATACTTTAAATAACGTCTTTGACGTAACATTCGAGTTTCATCAAAATCGGTAAAAATTTAGGGAACTTATAGGTATAAATATCGAATTTCACCAAAAAAAAAATTAATTCCAATTGGAAAGTTCTTAGAAGGAATATGCAGGAAAAATTTTTTCGAGACAAAAGGTACAGGGTATTTCACTGTCGGCCACCGCCTCGACTGTATTACATTTTTTTAAGTTCAAATTCTTTGTATACTGTACCATACTCCTTTCTCCTTTCTTTATCATTTCGTGCATGGCATCGATACTTTCTGCGATGACGGTCGATTTGGACAGCCTTTCGAAAATTCGTCGGCAGTGAGAGAGACTGTCTACGACGGGATTTGTAGTAAATTATGGAATGAAAATTTTCACGACTGTATTTCACATTTCCATTAACATTAAAAAAAATTTGGTAATTGTTCCTGGGCGAATTTTGTATATTGACTTTTAGTACAGTAAAAGTAGACGACAAAAGGGGAGTGACCTGGAAAAATTGCACACTGGAATTTCTATTTCTTAATGTTTTAAGGACCTCCCAAAAAGTCTAAAACCAAAAAGGTGCTCTTTAATTTCGTTATGTAATTGGTGTAAGAATAGCCTTAGGCCAGGTTAGAAAAGCTGCACTGTATTGTCATGTGGTGTACATTGAGTAAACTATTTCAGCGTAGTTGGCAACCCAAGGATAGGACATTTGAGACACTTGTGTTGTTGTAACAAACATTGTGTGTTTGAATGTTTGAAGCGGACAACGGAGAAAGTTAGTTTATTGTTAACTTAATTAAATCACATTTAGTTAATGAAGAGGCGTTAACATAATTAGGAAGGGACTAATTATTCCATTAAATAAGTGGAAACAATCGTTTAGCTACTAAATATGATTTCATAAAAACATTATTTTTTGTATGCCACTATAAACATTTATTTTATAGTTTGTTCAAAAAATATAGATACTTACTGTTTGGGCGTACATAAATAAATTTAAAAAGATATTTAATTCAAAACAAATATAGCAGCTTTTTTTTTCGTATATACAAAATATGTTTAAATATAAATATTTTGTAATTCAAACTTTTATCTTTCATTAAAAAATTTACAATTATTATACATACTGTACAAACATTTTTTTTTTTAATTTTAAATGCGATCTGTCCTAAAACACTTTGTAAATTAAATGAAGTTATTATAACAATAACTCGCTCTACTGGGACTAAAAATAAAAAATGAGATATAAAATCAGTTAAATATTTACGTTTCTCTGTACTGGAACATTGCATAAAAAATATAAAACACTATTAAAACAGAAATCTATGTTTTAGTTATTTAAAAGATCTAATAAATTGAAAACGAAATTTTTATAAAAATTCGGATTAAATTTTAAGAAAATTATAAAAACTCAAAAAAATATGATACTCTGTTTAAGAATTTCATGCGTTGTTTCCTTAATTAAAATGTTGAGTAAAACGCTTTAAAACTGCGTACAAGCTCAGGAACAACATAACATAACAACTTGGAAGAAAACTATTCAAACTGTAAAGAATTCACTTTGAGCGTAAAACTTTAACCTTAAGCAGCTTCTAATGCTATTGTGCCTCTAAAAAACTTCAGTTTATGCAGCCTACTTACTAAGAATTCTTTCATAGATTCCAAGCCACCCATAACAGGTTAGCCTACATTTGTACACCCCACGCCCCGAGACACACACACACACACACCCGCAGAGTTCATTAACATGCCCCAACGCATTCCTCAGGACTCAAAGACAATGCCCAGTACTACTTCTAGACATACGCCTTGCTTGATTCCCGTAGCCGTCTTCATCTCTTGGCACACGTTGGAGCTACGTTCGCGTCTTATCACGCAGCTCTTATCTAGAGTACATAAATTTTCACCCGAACGTCGCGTCGGGCCGAGTGCAAAGTTTGCGCCATCTAGCGGGGGCGCTAATTAAGACACGCAAAGTGCGGCGCTAAGACAAATGGCTGCCTGACACGTAAACGGCGCGTCAATCTTGCCATGTGTTGGTTTGTATCTGCGTGTGTTTGTGTGTATCTATGTGAGTGTGTAGCTATCCGCATGTCTAACCACAGCGCGCAGCTTTCTCTTACAATTCTTAACAAGTATTTCGTCTTTTGTTTTTTTTTTGAGAAAAACTTTTACTCGACGCCTCATAAAAAATGTCAATGAAGTGATTTACAATATAAACAAGGTGCCCAAAAAACAAAAAAAAAAGTATGCTAATGTGCGCAGTTAATCAGGCCAACATTGATGTCCAACCCACGATAAACTACCAACCCAAACAAGCCAAAAACAAAGCTGGCTTTATCCAACATTCGCAGTTTCTTGCAGAGGAGCAGTCTGCGGCACATTTATAAGGTTTTCATATTTTACTAAATGCGTTCATTAGTGAGGGCCAAAAGGGCCGGCCAACTTATTAGCCAACCTGTTATTTTGGTCATAATAAATGCCTAACAATTTATATTTGTAGCCGCTTTTTCTGTTTTCTGCATAATGTCTTCATATTTTTGTGTAGCTTTTCTTTATTTTCCTGTATTTTCATTTATATTTTTTTTTTTTTTTTTTTTTTTTTTGCGTGCCTCTAACAGGCGCACAGGTAACCGCACATTAAATTTTAATGCCATATTTTATGCTTGAAAATTTGCATAAATTTTTTGGACGTACTCTGGCTGAGCCTAATCAAATCAAAGGAGCGCCGCTGCAGCAATACAAAACACTAACCAACGAGGGCGGCTTGAATAGTTATTGGTTTTAGTGTAGCAGCCGTTTTGTTTATTGTGTACCAGCTGATTGCGGTCAAGTTGTTGCCACCAGTCTCACCCTAACTATTTATTGATATACTTAAAAGAAAAAAAAGTTTCGCATATTCGCAAAAGTAAATCAAACTTGTATCGAAAGGTAAAAAATAAAATTTTTTTTAAATTAAATAAAACTAGAGGTCGTCGCCCCCTGAAAACGGTTGCATTTTTGATGCGCAAGACAAGTCCCAGAAATAGTAAGCAAGCTGACTACCAGATAGCGGCCCCCAATGGTTATAGATTCTGAAGCTTGTTGCAATAAGGAGGACTTAGTGCGTCTGTGAATGAGACTTGGATCATTAACAGGTCAAGAAACTACTGCCAATGTTTTTCGAAACCCTAGTGGCATATCTCGTGTCTCCTTCAGTTAAGTAACTAGTTTAATCTTTTCTTGTTGCATTCTTATGTGTGTGGATGATGTAAAACTTAGCTTACCCTACTCCAATAACGATTGGCGTTTTAAACTTTACCATAATCTATATTGGGGTGTTACTAATCAAAGCCACAGCAATTGATAAATTATAAAATTTTACGGCTAGTTCCAAATTAGTTTCACATCCTCTTGAATTCGTCTTGATTATAACTATTTTGGTATTGATAAAGCGTTGGCCTAATGAGTTTAAGGACCCTTAAAAGACTAAACTTCTTTACATAAGACGCGTTCTTCCAATGCTCCTACTAAATTTGGAGACTTCAGTATCGTTTAAATCGCAACAGCAGAGACACAGTATAAAAGCTATTAATTTTTCTTCCACTTCGTGGCTTCAATTCTGATCCATTCGACTGCCATTTGGTCAGACAGACCAAATTTTATTTGGATTTGCAGAGTAACTCGTATTTTTCTATGCTTCACAATTTTGAATATTCTTTTAGCTTGCCGTGCCTTATGACCTAACAACAATACTTTTCATAATTTTCTCCCATTCGAACTTCACCGAATTCTATCACTGTTTATATCTTAAGTCATTGTTTATATCTTAAGTTTGTTACCCATTTGATTAACTGTGCTCTTTTAGCTTTTCACCATTTTTTTGTAATATGTATTTTTATTCGCACTTATCTATCTTATCTTATGTATTGAGCCGATATCTTAGTTCATTCAATTTCATTTATCTATATTATCTTATATTTCGAATCGATATCCTAAAAAAGTTAATTCAACGGGTTAGAGGCTTACTTCATATGCAGGATTACTTCATATCTATTTTTTTGACTTTCTCTTCCTCTTCTCCATTTTAATTCATATTATATTAAAGTATCTAACGCCAAGTCTACATTGTTTTTCCATTTTTAAACAAATAATAATATAATATGCAATAAATATATTTCGTAGCTATCTTAGCGTTTCGACGCTGATTTTAAGGAAAAAAAATAACTCATAAGGCATAGATTTATGAGCTGAGGAGAGTATCTCCAATTGCTTCCAATTTGACCTCTTGTGGCATATTTCTTATTCCAAATTGAAAAATTTTCTTGGTTGGAAAAGTTTCTTCATATGTGCAACAAAAGCTTAATTTCAGGAATTTTTTACAATCTGTTTAGGGTAACAATAAGTAGGTTTTCCGAGCAGACCTTGAAAGCAATTGGGGTTTGTTTGGTCAGGTGATAGTGGGGGGTTTCTGCAAAATAAACGCAGCTTAAGCATTTCAATGGCTAAAGCTTGTAGTGATGTTATAGAAATATCTGACTCCGGGATAATGTTATTAGTTCTTTCGATGACTCCGGAACGACGAGGTCTCGGTATAAAAAAGAGTTATCAACATTGTACCCGAACCACTAAACGCAGAAGTTTTTTCTGAAAATGTAAGATTTGTATATTAGAATTTGCAGAGATTCGTTTTAAATGTGAAATGAAAGCCTACAAAAGAAACGTGTATTAGCAGCACGTTTACGTAAGGAATATAAATAAAATAAAATATTTGCTCTGAATACTTTGAAGATCTTTTAGAATTTGCGCCAGACCCCAAGACATTAATGTAAAGTAACAGCTTGTTTCTAGTGTTGAATCAAAAATTTGTGTTACATTGGAAAATTATAATTTTTGGAATGCGTAAATTTGTGAAAAAGCTGCTGCATTAAGTGTATTGCTTCAAAAGGGATTTATCCCAACAAAAAATGTTTTTTTTTTTCGAAAAAAAAAGTGCTCCCAGCCTTGTTAGGCCGATTACTTGTCAGCCTGTCCTCGTTTAGTATTATATGTGTATCACATATATATACATATATATATAGTATATATGCAGACTTTGCTCACATATACAACACACATTTCCAGCTATGAATTACTAAGCAGACATGCAAAGTTTTTGAGTCTAGGAGGCAAAATTTGCCGCAGGTTGGCTTCAACTTAAACTAAACTAAACAAAAGTCACACACACTTCATGGTAAAATGTGCGAGAGAGTTGTAAAAATAGAAAACGAACGAATGTTGCGCATACGACGCGTTGCCAGACATTGTTTTTTGCTTCTGCTGTTGTTGTTGTTATTGTTGCTTTTGTTGTTTGTCGGTTCGGCAGAAATTGGCAATGAGCCAAAGTTGAAGTTAAACTCAAACACAAACAAAGTGCAACACACACACACACACTAGGTCAAAACAATAGCAAAAACAAAAACAACTAGTTTTTGGCATTTTTCTTTTAGAAAGCTTCAGGAAGCTTTTTCGGTGGAAAAGGAGTCGCATGTATAATTAGAGCTATGAAGCATGTCCGGTGAAGTTTGGCATTTAAATGCAACAAAAATGCAGCAACTACAAGCTCACACCAACACCAACAAACTCGCTCGCACACTCACACTTGCATATAACAACTTATATGAGCTCTCTTGCGCATTACTGCTACATGAGTTTGAGTTTGAATTGCCCCAAAAAGTTGCACTGAGCTAGTTCTGCAATGTGTTTGTTGTAATTATTGTTGTTTTACTTCATGGCACAATGGCACAAAATTGTCAAAATAGTTGAAAATAAGGCGAAATTTCTTATGAGCGAATATTTTTAATTCAGATATATTTTCTTCTTATGATTATAATTAAACTAGGCATACACGTAATAGATCTGTCTAGGCGTTTCGAGTATTTTTCTTTGGGATCATATCCTTTACATAGCAAATTCTTTTAAGAACCTTGCTTTGAAGCGCTTTAATTTCAAATATGATTTATCCGCAATGCTGTACACTTGCAGCCAAATTTATTTATTTTTATATTTTATTTTTATTATTTTGTCGATTTTTGGTTTCCGTTTTTGGAGTGGTCATCACTTCAATTTCCATCTTGGCAGCTCAAGTAAATTTTTTTTCGCAATTCCGTATTAAATAAAAATCAATTAAAATCTATAACAGCGATTGCACTATACAAGCATTAAGAAAACTTACTATCATTCATCAATTTCACCATTTGGGGCTCCTAGCAACCAATGGCAACGAGAACGCCGAATTTGGTATCCTTGGCATCCTTCCTTTTAGCTCCTACCAATTCCAAGAACATTAAAAATCGAGACAAACTGTTTTTTAATGAAAATAAACTGAAAAATTAGGAACTCTTTATTTTTTCAACATATGTACTTAACAAGTGTCGTCGCTGCTCAAAAATCGTTCTGGCTGCTAACCTCAGTTTATCTACCTGCCGAACTTTCATACGTCCACGCATAGGACATTCTCAAGGCATACATGATCATCTGAACCCATTTGGATTATTAAAAATTCCCTAAAAACAAATTTAAACATATAGTATAACTTGTAATAGTGTGGTTTGGGTTTAATCCTGCATCCAAAAATAATGATGCAGCTGTCCAGGAAGTCGTCTTGCGGGATTTTCTAGTTACGACTAGCAAGCAGCCTGCGGGGGGGTTCTTTGACTCCTTCTGACGGACAGCCAAACTATGCACAAATAAAAATAAAATCCCTAATCCCAATTACGGAAAGGAAAAAGGAAGATCACCATAAGAAAACCCTTAATAGAAAAATTAAAGAAAAGGAGAGAAAAAAACTAAGAAAGACTTAGTATTACCATGATACACACACTTTTATGAGCTATGTAGATGTTATCACAGCTCTCGCTCTACACCCACCCTACCATGATTTTCCGATGTGCGCATTTGTGTGGAAAATCCCAAAACATATCAATCACTTCATTTTAATTCACTTCCTTACTTTCATGGAGAAAGATATTTATTTACAAATCCATAATTAAATCTTGTCTAACCAGACCATAACATAATAAAATAATTCAAAGCATAACGTAATTTCAAAAAAAAAAGAATCAAAAACCTACCATATCATAATAAAAGATATGTAGAGGGCTGTTACATAATAAGCATAACATGATAAATAAAAAAAATAATATTTATATAAACATAATAAAATATAATAAAATAATGATAATAATCAAAAGTGCATAATAAGTTTATCTTTTAATATAAAGCAAAATATAGTTGTGAAGATATCATAATTTGAAGCATTTAAGTTAATATGGTTTGGCAGCAGGCCCTAATATGGTTGTTCAAAAACCAAAATTATAAAGCAGCTGATTAAGAACATATGAAATGAATTTAATTGATATACGATCAAGAAGAGAACTTGCTCAAAACAGAATGAAGGGTTAGGGTATAGGAGGGTATATACGACCATGTCATAAGGTGTGGTTAAAAAAATTTAACAAATTCACTTCACACATTTTACTTTAATATAATGTCAATCACATAAATTTTAGCATGACCAATTATTTCACTCACCCATCTGCAGATCCTCCGAAGGCCTTCGTAGAGTATGCGATGATCGACGTGATGCTGTTTAAAGTTTAAGTTGTTATGTTATGTGGTTATGCGTAATGATTGACTTTTGAAAAGGCATAAAAAATGGCATAAATATAAAAGCTTTAGCAGAAAAGGGAGTTAAATTAATACATTGGCCAATTGATTTGGGTTAAAACATGCTAATGCCTGATGCAGAAAACGTATTCAAATTTTTACTTGAATGAGAAAATGCACTTTGAATTAATTAAGTAATTAAAAGTAATAATTAACTGAAGATATAATGAAATAAAAAAAAACAAATGATCAAATGCCTCACGTTACTTAATACATAAAGCCAATGCACTTTATATATGTATATATGTATATATGTATATATGTATATATGTATATATGTATATATGTATATATGTATATATGTATATATGTATATATGTATATATGTATATATGTATATATGTATATATGTATATATGTATATATGTATATATGTATATATGTATATATGTATATATGTATATATGTATATATGTATATATGTATATATGTATATATGTATATATGTATATATGTATATATGTATATATGTATATATGTATATATGTTATTTGATTATGCTTTTGGTGCTTTTGCTTTACGATATGCAATGATACTCAAACTAGGCCTTGAGTTTATTAAAGATGGTCAATATATTGATGAGTCTTCACTCCAATAAATATATTCGCTCCAACAATGCTTCAGTGGTTCACCATCATTAATTAATAATCTTTTGGCCAAATTAACGGCGATGGCAAAGATAAAGACCGATTTTAATAAGCTGAACTCGCGGACTAAGCATATATAAGTATTATGTCTATATATGGACAAAGTTAATTGCGGAGCGGCACATCCGATCAGTTCGCTGGTCAATGCAAAAGAACTTTACAGGAAGTGCAAAGATAGTACGAAGACTAATTACAGCTATAGCTGTAATAGCAAATAATTGTCAAATATGACAGTGTCATAGGGTTGACTTATTCATAGGTAAAAAGCTTCGTGACCTTGGTTACGCAACGTTGCCTTCGATGCGAACGGTTCTCATTATCAAATCCTCCAAGTTTTAACTCTGTACCAGCCTTCTTGAAATTTTCTGCAAATTTTCCAATTTAACCCACTGTGCACTGTTGTTGCTTCTCTCTCATAGTTGTTGTTGCGGCTTGCAGCCGTTGGGCAAATATATTTTATAATGCCACAAACATGCATGACTACAGTTTTACATAGCACTATATATAGCGTGTTTGTGCTTGTATCTATGTGTGTGAGTATCTTGCACTTGGTTTACGTACTGCGCCTTTACATGCAAAGGTTAGCCAAACAGAGTAAGCAGACAAACAGCCAGACAATGATAGATAGAGGGGGAGCTCTACATGCACAACAGCAAGAAAAACAACAAGAACAAAAATAATAACAATAACAATAACTACAACTGCAACGCTCTTAGCAACTTTATCTTTTGATTTATACAATAATATTCAAAATTTCATACATCCATTAAGAAAGAACTTCAAGAGCTACTGCGAAACTTCTCATAGTACAACACTGTCATTTGAGGATTTATAGATATAGTAGGTGGAAATATGGGAGTAAAATAAGAAACTAGAAGTGATAAAAAGTTTTGATCTATTGTAACTTAAAATCATAGTAATCATAGTTTTTGAAACACCTTTAGGTAAATTGAGTTAAAGCTTCCATTGTGGCTTACTTTCCCTCTTCACATTTTGTCAAACACTACTAAATAAGACATCTGTTCGATTTAAACATATTTTTGCTGGCAATGCAGTATAATCTAAGGAAACAAATTAATGCAGGTTATCCCACTGTCGAGGACTACTGCCCCGACTGATATAATTTTGCATACCTTTGTATTTTTTTTTTTTTTTTTTTTTTTTGTAAAGTAAATTCTAGTATTATTCAGAAAGTTTTCCTATACTTTTTAAGATAGTCAGAATGTAGATATCTTTTTTGGGGCCAGATTTTGAATTGTTTTCAAAAATCATTTTCACATCCCACTATAGACACTCGTATTTTTTAAGGATGTGACAAATTAATTTACAAGAACTAAAAAGTTATTCTTTTTATGCACCACCAATAAAAACTAATTCTAAATTAAATAATTAACTAATGTTTTTAAATAATTATTTTAAACTTTATTAATGGGTTACTGAATACCAGATTTTGGATAACTAGAACGATGGAAGAACGACAATGGGATACAATGTCTACTTCTCATATCTCTGACCAAGATATATTCACAAGGACAGGACTAATTTACTGTAAGACTTCAGGCACATCTAAAAAAAACGCACCCAGTACCTGCCAAAGGCCTTGTCGGTTTTTAACACATTGGCGAATAACTGAAAAAAGTGCCAAAAAACATGTTTTTCGAAAAAATCTCAAAAACGGTGCTTAAGAAAAAAAAAGATTGTTATTTTCGTGTTTCTCGACCCAAAACTACGCTAAAAAACACTTTTATACGAAGGTTCACTCGATGACCCTTAAATTTGTAAACTAGTGTAATTTTTACGAATTGGGTGGCCAAGCCGTCAACCAATGCTCCCGATGGTACTGAAACAATAATTTAAACTTTGCGCCCTGCTATTTTGGGCTGCAACAATTTGCACATTTGCGATATTGATATTTCCGAAATATTGTAATATTGGAGCTGTATAATTTAAACAAATAAACGATCCAACGGATTCAACACATTGTATATGCTCATTATCTTTTGGTGTATAAACATTGCAGTGCTCAATAGTTGGCTTCAATTCCGTAGAGATCTAAAGCATATTCAATGAAAGACCATACCCATCATACCATGTCCCTATTGTATTTTCAATGGGATATTGCCAATTAGCTGCTACGCTGCACTAAACAAATTTCTGCTCAAAAAGAGGTTTTCCATCACACTTAATATCCTATTTTGACTCCTCGCCATGCTCTTCTGGTACAGCATTACCAGTTCTTTTTGACACTTTAACTCCAAAACTGGAAACTAAAATATGTCCAGGATACTCTTCAAAATGCTTTAATTGTGACGACTCTATAATTGCTCAAATTCACTCAACAACTTATTTGTTTCATTTTACACATAATTGGTTATTAAATGTTGTTGAAAATATAAAAAAAAAAAACATCAAATAATTTATTAAAATTTTGGTGGGGCCAAACTAGCATACCCAGGACCTTGAAATTTTTGTCTGTGACTATTTGTGGCTATATTAAGATAATTCTAAGGTAAAATATTTTTTAAGTCGACCCATTTTAATTCGGTCCTGAAAGGGTTAACGACACCTCAATAGGTTTTTAGTATGAACACTATATTGACGGATTGCCCCCTGTCCAAGAAAGGATCACCCTGGCCCATTAGGCATCAAAATGGGCTGCAAGGCTTCCGGCAGAGCTCGGTTATACCAAACAGCTATATATATAGATATTCTGAATATTTAACAAAAGAGTCATTTTTTTAAATACATTCAATAAGTAACAATCAATTAATATTGTTGCTAAAAAAACATATAGTTATTCCTTACGAATAAACACAATTAAATACTAAGGGTGGTATAAAAAGCTTGGCCCTGGAACATTTCTGCGACCACAACTCAACCAACCAACCAAAACTAAATAGCTAGTGCTTTTGAGAATCCGATTCTTAAGTCTCTGCGCTTGAAGCGCCATTTATTCTATTTATTATTTAAGAGTTGTCAAAAATAACATAAAATTTATTACATATTTTAATTTTATTGTAAAACTATGATACTTAAATACTAATCTTTATTATTTAATTTAAAACTTAATAAAAAATCGTAAACTTGAAAAACCAGTAAATATTTTTTTATTCATTTTATATTTTCAGGTTTTTGATATGAGCAGTTCGAAAAATTTCGCACGGAATGACAAAACTTCATATAAAAAAAAACATCCCATTTGGGATATCCCAAATATGAACTTCTTTCCACTAGAGGCTACCAGGCGAACAGAACCTAACAGCAAGCAGCTCTATTGCAAAATTTTATCTAAGGTCGTCACTAAAAGTATGCTACACTTTTTGCAGCATTTGAAATTTGCAAAAAATTTTAATTAACGTTCACAAATATTTGTAGCATACTTTTGGGCATCGATTTCTTTTTGCAATTTCTGTGCGCCTGGTACTTCAGTTCATTGGTGATTCATTTTTAGCCCATTTTTCGTCGAAATAAATTCAAAGTTTCGATTAACGCATATCGATAGTTTCCAATTTTTTATTGCTAACGACTTTTTGTTCTTAATATCAAAATAGGTCTCTACTAACCAGAGAAGACGCTCATTGATCTTAAGCTAGATTTACAGTGTCGAGCAAAATCTTTTTATGTAAGAAATTTTACATAGTGTTGTTTCATTTATTACAAAAATTAGAGTTGTAATTTATTAATTAAAAATAAAAATTGAAGGCTAAAATCTTTATACCTAGACTTCTTAAAACTAGTTAAACCTTGACGTGGTGGATCATGCATATTAGGACTTCTTAAAACTAAAGGACCTAAGTTTAATTTTCCAATTATTTTTCGTATGCCTACCAGCTCATGCTCATATTTTGTATTTGTATAAAAAGATATATTTAGGACAAGATTTAATAATTTATTTTGCCTATTTGAATTTTTTAAATGGAAAGCATCTGAAAACATCTGAACCTGAAGCACCCAAGACACAGCTTTTCTCTGAAAATATTTAAACAAAAATATTTTTGGAGGAAGTAAAACATAATACACATTTTATTAACTACTATATTTTGTGACTCTGTGACGTCCTTACCTTAAGTCCAACAATATTCATATTTTCGCTTTCAAAAATTTGTCAAGATTCAGATTTTTAATCTTTACGCATTTCTCATTCAAACAAACAAAGGTAAGCTTAGGCAAAATCTCAATTATTATAAAATCAAAGTAAATTTTAATATTGAAAACTTTAGTGACATAAATCTTTGATTGCCGCTTGGTTTAAGGGAACGCCGTAGTCGATATCAAATAAACTTGGGATATAAAAATCCTAAAAAAAAAGCTCTTAGAACAAATTTTGTTTTGTGTGTTTTCCTCATTGGTATTTTTTGAGCTTTCAAAAAAACTTTTTTTTAAACCCTGTACACAATGGTACAAAGGGTACATTAAGTTTGTGCAAACCGAAAATGAATGTTACATATAGAAGAAGTCGTCGGAGGCACCCCAAAGTTACCTAAAGTATGATCAGGTGGACTAGAGAAGTCGATATACCGATGTCCGTCTGTCTGTCTGTCTGACTGTCTCTCTGTCTGTCAGTCCGTATGAACGCCTAGATCTCAGAGAAGACCTCGAAACAAACCAAAAGTTCTAGATAAATAATTCGTTTGCTTAAGAAGATATCGTAACCAAATTTGGCATTCGGAATTTTTTCAGAGATCCCCAGCACGGTACTAAATTTGATCAAAATCGGTTGACTATATGATATAGCTCCCATAGGACCGATCGGTCAAAAAACCGTGTTTGGTGCAAACTTCGTTCTGTTTCGTTTGTTTACGAAGATATCGTAACCGAATTTAGTACTTGAAAGTTTTTTAGAGTTCCCTAGCACTGTACCAAATTTTATCAAAATCGGTTGACTGTATCATACAGCCCCCATAGGACGGATACGTATAAAAAACGTTTTTGGTGCAAAATTTGTCTGTTTTTCGCTTGTTTATGAAAATATCGTAACCAAAGACAAATAAATATATTTTTGCAATGTAGTGATACAGGGTCTTGTATAATATAATAATCGGCCGTGCTCCGGATAAGGAATCCGAACATTTTATTCGGATTCGTTTTGAAACCGAATGTTTGGTTATCCCGATTTCAACAAACCGAATTTTTCATGTGGTTTGAAACCGAATGTTTTGTTCCAAGAGGAATTAAAACGAATTGTGGCAAAATAGATTTAAAAAAGTACGCGTTTTATACTGAAATAATTTTTTAAATATTCTTTGATATTCTAGATTATATTTATTTTTTTTATTTATTTATTTGTCATATGCATGGATTACCAAATTTAAACCTTCTCCACTGACTCTATTTGTAAATTGGTTTTCAAAAAAGCTGCACTCACCAAAATCAGTATCATATGGATAAAGTATAATTATTAGTTCTTTAATATAATTATCTTCAGTTTCCTGCAACAGTTTTTCAGTGATTTGATCAAAGTCTTTGCAAGGGTAAATAAGCTAAGCATAAGTCGAATAAAATATGCAGTTTCGTTTTGATTTCACAGGTTTGCTACTCCTAATTTCACCAAAACGAATATTTTAAGTGGTTTGAATCCTACTGCTTAGGAAATTAAGGGAAATTAAAACGGATTGGCAAAATATTTAGTTTCAAAAGTGAAGAGAATTTTTAATTTCTTTGATATTCTTGGATTCTATTTATTCCAATTCCAAGTAAGATAATTGATAAATATTTTACATACTTTTTTTTCAGTTTTAACTCAAAAAAATAACACGCACAACCACATGAATTTTTAGCATACTTTCACACAGATTGGCATATCGATAACTTATAGGTGTATGTGTGCATATTATACACGAACACATGGCTGATAAGTGCGACAGGGTTCCCGCGTTACACAAAGAAAATTTCCCTTGTAACAAAAATAGCTAAGTCTTGTTTAATTCCAATAAATATTGTTGCTGTGGCTAATATTACTGAATAAAATTTAAAAGACAGTATAAGAAAGTACTAGCAATATTTTAATCAAACTAAGCGATTTTAAGTAATCGAACAATGCTGAACTGTGGTAACAATGCAAGGGAAATATGAGAATTTATCGAAAAGAGGTCACGCTCACGAGAAATTATCGACAACTAAAAATGCGAAATTGTGAGTACGCAAAAGCGAAAAAGAATAAAATTTATTCGCTTTCGTTTTGTGAAATTCGAAACATGGCTGTATGTTAGAATAATAATTGAAGCAAATATATAGGGTGACATTTTTTTATATCATATAAAAATATTATTTTCGCACATAATAAAATTAAAACTTTAATACATAGTAATTTTCAATTACAAAATAAAATTTTTTCAGTTATACTCGCAAGTTTACTAAATTTTTCATAGCCTTGGCCTGTCGTGCCCGTAAATCATTTCTGTTGACTACAAGCATTTTTTTGCATGTCAAAGCACGAGTTGAAAAAGAGTAGTTTGACTTTTTTCTTAATGTTGCTGGGGGAGTAAATTTCTTTTCGGAATTCTGCACTAGTCTTGACGTTGGTGCGTTCTCCACGAGGCCTTCGAACTACGATTGACTTGATGTTTTTTTTTACTTTACGAGAACTCTTCATATTAGTGCGACGTTGATGCTTGCCGCCTGCGGTATCATCTTTCAGAGTCTTCATCTGAGGGCTTTATAATTATATTTGAATGTCAATTAAAATGTAAAGCTTAGATTTACCTTTAAAATTTTTCTGAACAGTTTTGTTGAAATTTTAGCCATTATTTGAAAAAAGAAATAGAAATTATTTTTCGAAATATATGTGTTGTTTGCTCTACGAACTTTGTGAATATAATAAATATTTTTAGTACAATGCTTATGCTTAACTTTTTGAAGTTTATATTAGAAATTTAAAGAGTCTACTGCGATCGGTATGTTTTTAAGAAAAGCTAAAAAGACAAATTGCGACCAAGTATTTTTTATAGGATAAAATGTAGTGGAGACTTCAAGAGCTCTGAAGTAAGCACGGAGAGACGGACTTGGCTTAATCGGTATAAAGAACTTGTAGTCTACCGGGTTCAAATGCATTTATAGCAACGGAAAGAAGAATTTTGGACTGTGTCTCGTTGTTCTAATCCTCATGCTCTGATCTTCATCTCAACGAATTCGGCATCGTAGAAGATTTGAAATTTTATTTGAACAATGCATATCGATAACTCAATCTTTAGTAATAATCTTGTTACAGTGCTTTTTTTAAACATTAAAGTTTGTTCAAGCATTGGCTATGCGAGAAAGAGAAATTTTGTAATGATTGTTTTGGACAAAGGTTGATTTGGGAAGGATGGACATTTTGGATGTTATGGCGCATTGTCAATCAGCTGCAGAGCTTTGGCCGTCAAATTGTTCTCTTTTTCATACCAATTTATTTATTTTGTAAACAAATTTTCGAACAATTTTTTTCATTAAAAAAAAAATCGTTTTGTTTTTGTGAAATATTCGGAATATTTTTGGACCTCCTTAAAAATGATTTTTTTCACAATGTCGTCACATGTAACGGTACATAAAAAGATTTTCTACTGTATTTTCGATTTTCTAAATATGTTCTTATGGAAATTATAATAAAATGTGCTTAAAAATTATTTATTAAACTAATTTATTATTGTACTCAAATGGAAGAATTCCACATATTCGTATTCACAGATTTTTCCAATTCGCGCCACTGTGCGATTACCGTCCTTTTCAGACGCTCCCCTGCAGTACGGCTGGTAGCAATTGAAAATTTTATACTAGTTCAGCACTATACCCTGGGTATACTGTAAACGAAAAAGCCCGTTCGTGGTGCTTGCTTAACACGTAAGGTGGTGATTGTATACGCACGATACACTTGGTATACGAACGAAAGACCACTCGATTCAAATTGTTTGTTCGGCTTTAACGATGCACGACAACACATAGTTTGTTCTACTTACTTCTCATTATCTTGTGCTTATTCTTTCTTTTGTAGCAGATTAATTTAGTTGTTTGAAATATTTTTTAAGTTGTAATAAAAATTGAAATTCTTCGCAAAATTCAAAGACTCTCAATCTCGACAACATGTAAGTAACAATAAATAATTTTGTAATACAATATATGTAATACATTTAAGTTTTTATGAAACCATTTTAATAATGCCGAAAATATATCTTTGGAGGAAAAAAAAGTAACAATTTTAATAAAAGAAGTGCCAACCGTGCTTACCAGGATGGATGCATTACAAGGTATGGAAAATCGAAGAATATAAATATATAACATAAATATAACAATAATATTTTTAAAGTGCACTTGTCAACAATTGTGGACGCCATGGCTGATTTAATAACAAGCGTTAATACTTTAATGCGGCAAAAAAAACCTATGAAGTGTCTTTATGCTCGAAATTTCCCTTAAAATCGACCGAAGAAATGCTTCAACTTAAATCAGAAATAACTAATGAAAATAAAGATATATATGTAAGTCATGTTATATACGTAAAAACTGCACATTTAATTCAAGTATTATGTGTATATATTACGTTACAGGTGACTAAAGAACTAAAAAATGTCCTGTCCGATGAAATTGTCATGGCCCATAACGTTGATGGTGCACATGGCAAGGCATCTTTGAAAAGATTTAAAAACTTCTACGGCGCACTATTGGGTAATTTAAAAACAAAATTAATATATTTATTTATATAAAATTAAATAATTATTATTAACATATATATAATAATAATATATAATATATAATATTTAATTAAATTTTAAAATATTTGAGATGCCATTGCAGCAAGCAAAAGTGATGGGAAGGCCGAGGACCAACTACGAAAATCAATTCAAATACATAAAAAGCGGATTTTTAAAAGAAATTATACTGCAAAGATCAGTTTTAAAAATAATGAGTGAATACAGAAAATATGTTAAAACAAAAATTTATATACCTACCTATATTAAATAAATACAAAATAATATATACATTACCTAGCTGGTCTATTTATTCTATATACTGAACTGTATACCGCTCATGCGATGCGTTATACAGTATACTGAACTGGTCTTTTTGTACTATACACTGAACTTTATACCACTCATGCGATGCGGTATACAGTATACATCCCGGAACTGGTATTTTTGTACTATATACTGAACTGTATACCACTCATGCGATGCGGTATACTGTATACTGAACTGGTCTCTTTGAACTATATACCGAATGTATACCGGTCAAGCGAAGGGGTATGCAGTACACTGAGCTGTATACCGCTCATTCGAGTGGGGGAGGGGGGGACAATTGTATACCTCCAATGACATGCCCATGTTAAAGTATACAGTTAAAAGCATTGCTGGTAGTTTGGCGTGGAACCAGTCCTATATACCAAAAGACTAGCCGTTTCCCTCTTTCTGTACTAGTACGCCGTACTGCAGGGTCGCTAACCGTATATGAGTGTGTGTGTGAGTGTGTGTGTGGGCGGCTAGCCGCCATATTGGACTTGCCAAGTCACGAATTTGACAAATGGCGTCAATGTTGTAATAATTACATTGAGCGCCCTTTGAATTGTGAAAATTGTATGGTTTAAAAGCAGGAAAACTTTAAAGGAAAAACTTTATACATTGCATGCAATAAAAACTGCAGACTTATTCGACATGGAGCCGTTGCTTTAGTTAGCCCGATTTATTTGCCACCTCAGAGCGCGTTGCAAGCAGTATGTCAGTTGCAATCGAAAGTCGAAATGCAGCACAAGTTGCAGCAGTGGCAGCTAATTGAGTTGCAAGAGTCGAGTGTGCTTTCAGCTGTAGCTGGGGCATAAAGTATGCACAACATCGAGTTCAGAACCCGGAATCGCATTGGATTCGCACGTGAATTGCGTTGCGTTGCCCTGCACCCTTGCATTAAATGTTGAAGTCAATGCATGCAGCCGTAGTATTTTATGGCTCTGGCAACTGAAGTCGACAAGTTTTCATTTGTTTTGTGCTTTAAAATTTACACAAAACACGCGAACATTGCGGCCGGAAGTGCACTTAAATAGATTAATGTCTTACTCCCGGCCATGTGCAATGTGTGTGTGTGTGCGGTAATGTTCAACCAAATTGTACATGAGATGGTATAAAGGATCTCTATACTTGCAGTTTTTCGAGTTTATTCCTAATGTGGTTACGCCATTTCTCAACTTAACTAAATGCTTCGCTAAATTATAGTAATTTCAGTTTGTGCAGTACCTGTAAGTAAGCCAATTGAAGTCGATAACATAATAAGCCCAATTAATATTCAATCGTGTACGACTCTTCAAAATAGTTACCTTCCAATGCGTCCCAGCTGCCTGCCACACGTGCAGGAAGTTATGAACCAACCGATATCTGCATGCTTCAGTACGCAATGCCAGTATGGTCCGTCAGTTGTTTGCATTTATGTGTTTAAGGGGTCAATTGCCACCGTTGCGCTACTTATTTCGTAGTTGCATGGGTTAAGGACATGTTAAGCTACAGATAAAATGCTGGACCACAAGTTTCATATGCCAAAATGTTTTTAATAAAAGCTTGTACTTATTGAGTCATGACCGTCGTGACGGTGCTACGCGTACTAAGGTCGGAAAAAACATCAAAAGATATATCACACTTTTACCCCCTCTCTCTAAATTGGCACAATATTTATTCATAAATGAAGAAGTTGGGGCTCCAAATTTTCAGGCATGTCGAAAGTGATGTCCCATAAAATTGAAGTTCTCTGAAGGTGTAAGTTTCCTTTGACAAAAATCATGCTCATCTTTCCAATACAAGAATAGTTCAAATTTGAACTAAGTAGGCTAGTTGTAGCATAATATGTAACATATGATAAAACACACGTTTTGGTTGGAAAAAATAAAATAATCTTGTATTCCGTGACATAATAAGGCATCTACTCTGAAAATTGAATTGCTCCACCTCCGAAAATCTCTGAGATGTAGGCGTTCATGCAGACGGACGGTATATCGGCTTCTGTAGACTGCCTGATCATACTTTAGTTAACTTTGGGAGATCTCCGACACTTCCTACTATATGGTACATACATTTTAGTCTTATCAAACTTAATATAACCTTTACAGTTTTAGGTGCAGGGCGCGGTCATGGGGACATCGATCAAGAACAAAATTCCTGCCGCTTACATTTTTTGTTGGGCAAAAAATGTACGTTTCATTTACTTGAATTGAATTGAATTTTGGGGTGGTTCTTCACTTCGAATTGTATATACATATATCAGAGCTCGCAAAGGACATTTTCCACCTTTATGATGGGCGTTGACAATGGCTCCTTTGATATTGTTCTGTTTAAAAATTTTTTTTTTTGTTTTCTTCACTTTCAAAAATAGTTTTCACTATTGAAATGTTTACCTTAAATTCGCACTGCACAAATGCCTTAATTTAAACAATAGATAATTGCAATTTATCCTTTGCAACAAAGAATTAACTCCAACAAATATTGAAACAAATGAGAACAACAAAATTGAAGTAATGTCAAGAGAATTTTTGTTCAAGGGTTGCATTTGCTGCCGTTGCTATTCTCCCTTTTATGATATATTTTAATATTTCGTATGAATTTTGACCTGCATGATTTCAACGTATCGAGGTGAAACTTACATAGTGCACACCGTATGAGGTGTGGCTATCCATAGTGTAAGTTTCATCTCAATACGTTCACGCATACGAACACAATCGGTACCACACTGATTTTTTTGTTGACGTATGAGCACCTACCTTTGATGTACATTTGCACCTACCAGAATTTGACGAAACTATGCTAAGAACCTTCCAAAATAGCATCAGAAACACACACACAAAAATTTGGCTTGAATACTATATAAAGGATAGTTCGTGACTTTATAAAGGACACACGAACATCATTTCATTTTTATATATATATGTAGATATACATATGTTCATGCCAAAATGGCATGAGTGGGTTAAGCCTAGCTCCATGCTTAGCTTGGATCAAAGAGCGTAAGCTGAGCTGACTAAGGAGAAAAGCTGCACAAGAGATGATCCCGACCCCGCTCAGCTTATGCTGTTCTAACCTGAGCGCAATAGAATTAGTTTTCTATAAGCAATTAAAGCAAGCACACCCGTGCACGCGTTTTCCCCGTTTGCTCTACTTTTACATTAAACACACATTCTACAATAAAGACAAGCACCTACAATTTCAACCACTACAACAACTACACTTTTTCACTGGGCAAGGGTCACACACACGGAACAGTAAAAAGACTACTACATACAACGGTAACCACCCAGGAATCTTCCCCACTTCAACAACCTATATTATTATACTTCAAAATTTGTATTCAAATTGGGAATTTGAAATATGATTTAAAAGAAATTTTGGCGCGACTGAAAATCAAACCTGCATCTGAAGCCGACCTAAAAAGTTTTCAGTTCCATGCTCTATCAGTTCTGCTACTTTTACATACCCTTTTACAATAGGTACCACAATTGTTCGTTTTCTACTCGATACTCTCACGCATACACTTATAACATACCAAATTTCGTTACGTGACGATTTGTCTTTCATTTTACTCTAAGCTCCGTAAAAAACGTTGCTCTAATAAAAATTTAATTGAATTTAACAGGTAGGAGGTTCGGGACATCCTATTATATTCGCTGCTTTCACTTAATTTCGGTGCATATGGGAAAAAACGATGTGTGTGTCATGAACTGGTCCCTCGTACTGAAGGGCGAATGTATTGTATAGATAGGAACATCGTGTGTGCAGCTGTGTGACGACGCGTCGTCGAATGTAATGTAAACCTATTAAATATTTCTTTCACCACATTTGCCAATATGTAACTCTGAAAAGCATTAGCTCATCATCAATTTGTTGCTTTATGAAATTGGCAGCAATCACGTTATCTACAACAGAACGGGGAACTGGGAACAGACACACCCCACACTTAGCAACACACTAACCAACACTGAAACCTGCTTAAATACACACATTTGCTTAATTTTCGAAATGAATTCGCAGTTATACACACAATTTCGCGGTATTCATTCCTTCGTTCTTTTATGTGTATGCCACACCCCCTCACGACGCCCCCCTCGTATGCACAGTACAGTGACTCATTCATTTGCTTTTTCGTTGATTAAATACGGAAATTGTTTGACTTTATTTAGGCGCGTGCAATTAATTAAATTAGCCTGTCAGGAACTGCCAAGCGAACCACAAAAAACCATCAAACAGCATTGCTTTCTTCAGCTTATTAAATAAAAATAAAACAAAATATAAAATATAAAAGAAAAACGTAAAATTAAAAACTTCAAACATGTAAAAGTTTAGCTCATGGCTTTTGATCTTGTTATATGTTGTCAAATGTTTGACATTGACATTCTTTCGATTTACACAGCGTTGCCAACTTATGCGAATTTTCAGTACTATATGGCAGCACTCCAATATTTTTTGGCCACTATTTAGCTACAAGTTTATGGTTTTATTCCATGATATTTTGTCATTTAAGAGCTGCCTTCTAAAAAGAAAATAGAAAATGGAAAAGCAACAGCACAAAAGCCAGTAACACGTCAATGCGCGAGGTATAATGACGAAATGGCGTTTTGGCCATTCATATTTTATAGATATGGCGTTTTTACGGCAACCACTCACACCCACACCCACACCCACTCACACTCAAGTCCCCGCCATCGTTAATACAATAAAATAATATAAAATCCATTTGGTGGATGCCACAAGGTGCGCGCACACGTGCCATAAAAGACACTCTTCAGGCCACCAACTAAAATATAAAAGGAAAATAAAGTTTTCTCTTCTTTTTTTTGGCTAACATGCGACAGCTAAAACTTTACTAATGGCTGGGTTATAGGAAAACTTTTAAGGAATTACCTAAAAATTAATGAATGTAACTAATGTTTAATTGAACGTGCCGCATTTTCCATGTAAATCCATAATGAAATTACCAGAAGTGTAACTGTAACTAAATGTAGACGCTTAAATGGTTAATTATAACAAATGCGAGGGCAGGCTGAACAGTTAATTTCCTAAAAAAAAGTTGCAATATTTAATTGTTCTTATATTTCTCGTGTATTTGCATTTAAATTAAATATCGTGCAATCATTTCCCTTTCGATTTTACCATATATAGAATAAATACAAGATCAATAACAAATTGGAGAGTGTAAAAATGTGAGAAAAATTCCATTTAAAAGCATCAAAGATAATATTTTGATTTTTCATTGCAAAGAAATAAAAACTTATCAATAAAACCAATTTAACATAGTTATGTACATAGTAGGTGCTTGTTTACAAACTGCAGTTTAGTTATGTATGTTATGTATAGGTATGTACACACTGGTAGATTTTGGCGGACAGAAATTCAGTATGAATTTGAATGTATACTGATTTCGGTGATTTTATGTTGTGTTTAGTGGGCTATAACAACCAAAATTGTGAACCGATTTTCAAAAAAGTTTCTTTGTTGGAAAGGTTAGTTTATACGGAAGGGTCTGTATCGAGTCTTACCTTTCTATGGCGAAAGGCTTGGGGTTACATAGTGAGAAGCAGTTGCGGGGGAATGGGGTTGGCATATATTATAGCCCTCATAAGTGTACATACCGATTTTGGTGACTTAAGCTTCTTCACAGACTTATTTATCTACAGGTTATTTTTAGTGGGGGTTCTTCATTTTTCTAAAAACCAGTGAAGTTCCCAACCGATTTTAATAATATTTTCACTCACAGACAGACAGTATACGGACATGAAGTCGGGTTCTTTTGTCGTCATGATCATTTTTGGATCTCAAACTTTTCCTTTTAGGCATTACACATATTTTTTTGCAAAAACTTACTAAACGCTCTGTACATAAAGTATGTTAAATAAAAAATATTGCAGATAAATTTACAAGCCACACAATCATATTGTCGAAAAAACGATTAAAATGAATTTTTATTTGTAATTTATTTGAAAAATCAGGCATTAATTTCAATTTTTTGACCTAGAAATAATAATTATGGGATAATAGTTGGATACAATACTTTTTATAAATCACGAAATTTTATTTTTTTTTTTTAATTTTTATAATAAAAATTGAAAATAAAAATTATTTGTTAGAATGTATTTTACAAATTGAGATTAGAAGTTATTGTGCAACTTTATTTGAAAACTTTTTTGAAAATTGAAAATATTAATTTAATTTATAGGTTGTCACATTTATTTCAAAATAAAATAAAGGTTTTAAATAAAAATTGATTTTTTACTATTATTTCATATTAGCGTTCAAAGCGTTATTATTCTAATTTAATAACAAAAAATGTTAAAATACGTATTGCTTATCGAATACTCTAACTAAGGCAGTAAGCCAAAACAAAAATATTATTCATAGACTAAAAAACTATGAAAAAACTAAATTTTTTAGTTTTGATGTTCTAAATATTTTTCTGCCCGCCCTCGTCTACTATAAAAACAGTTAGGCCAAGTACCAAAGTTAAGTGCGTGCAATTAAATGTACTGTATAATTGAGGTAATTAGCTTAAAATGTCATTAAATGTATGTATGTATATAGCATATAATAAACACGCAATTATGCCAAGTGTTATGCATACAATATTTATAAATAAACTTAAATTTAAAAAATAAAATTGAAAATAGTTAAAATAAAAAAAAAAATACAAAATTACTTGTCAGAAGTGGGATTCGAACCCACGCCCTCAGAGAGGACCAGAACGCTCACATACAAAGACCTTTCTGTGAAAGGCAAGAACTTCTATCTTGAGTCTGGCGCCTTAGACCGCTCGGCCATCCTGACATGACACGTGTGTTCGTCTCACACTAAATCAAAACAAAACTGAGAATAAAGTTGAGGTGTGGTACACATCAAATAAAATAAAATAAACCAAAACTAATTTATTTTTAAACACACGCGCGTCCACTACGGCATATAACTAATAACAAACACGCGTTTTCACACCAAAGCAGCAGAGAAGCCGCGTCGCATGTCTGGCGGCTATTTATAGAACTCGAACAACATATGATTGCTGAAAGCTTGCGCTTGCTCTCGCGTTTGCGCTCGCATTTGGTCACACTCTCACGTTACTGCCATGGCGCCATTCGAAAACAAGTGCATACTTTTGGGCGCTCGTTTTATTTACCAATTCCGTGCAATCCGGGAATCAACTGCAGCTCACACTTTTGCTGAGTTTGCACTGCGCCAGGGAGCGAGGCAATTTTGCTTCACAGTGGCAGTTTTGCAATCAGGGATGGATGAGGAAACAATTCCACACTGTGATTTCTAAGTGAATGATGAAGCAGTACAAAATTTTTTTAAAACTTGGATATTTCAGACATTTGGACGGACTATGGGGACACTTTTATGCTGTCGTTTTCGTTTTTAATTGATGTAACCAAAGTTTCAACAAAAAATCAAGTTTATTGAAGACAAAAGAAACTTTGAAGCCGTTTAATTTTGATTTGATTGTAATTCGAGCGTCTAAAATCCATCGATATCGTAAAATTCACACTTATTTATGGAAGATGCCATTAAAATGTTTTTTTGGAACTCTCTCAGACAAACAGCACTTACTTACGACAACTATAAAATTATACATGCAATTCTAAGCTTGCCCTATTTTATAACTAACGCGACAATGTCTAAATTCAGAATGTAATAGACAAATATATAAATTAATAATAAATATAGTTTATTTGATTGATAATTTGTGTACGTATGTAGTTGTAGAAACCAAAAAAAAAAGTCGGTCATTATATATTGTCCCAGAACCGGAACTCAATGACAATAATCAGTTATTTTAATTATTTCTTTATCAGTTGAAAAAAAAACTCAAAATTAGTTTGAGAAACCAACTAGGACATTGGAATTAAATCTCCTTTCGATGGATCCCAAGAGATAAGACAAAGTAGTTGATAAACCGGCGAGGAACGGTCCGGAAACGGTAGGAAACCACTAATGGGATATGAGCCCTTCTGCGAGAAAGGCTCCAGACAAAGGCTCAGACTGGGGCAAGATGAGCAACACGGATTCTATCAGCTGTAAGTTTTGTGAGATTGAGCAGAAATCCACAAAAAAAAATACTATGTGTGTAAACAGTATTTTATATTGTCTTTGATGTGACAATCTTGCCAGAGGGGAAGCCCTCTTTGACGCTCATAGGATCTCGATGTCGTCTTGAACCAACCCCAAAAATCCAGTTTTTTTTCCAAGATTTGATCTTTATAGACGAGCTCTGGGAACTAAAGAGCACAATAGAGCGTATCTTGCCAAAAACATTGCTATTTTAAAAATAAGCATAAGAGCATCAAAGGAGTTCGTCACAGGAATGAATAGTTTTTTATGTGAACCCTAGTACATATAATATACTGTCACAGTTTTTCAGAATAATTTTGCAGCCAGTGAGAACAGCTGTGATATTGTAATAAATTAGATGCACAATTTTATTTCTTGAGAAGGACATTCAGCTCATGGCGTATTTAAAAAGCTAGGGTAATATCGGCGACATAATATTTGGGAGAGACGGAGTAAGTAAGAGAGAAGCTTATGCTTCTAGTTACTTAAAAATATCTTGTTAAGCATACTCAGTATTGAACAAGATCATATTTGACGACAAGAAAAATTTATTTTTGTGCCACAATCGTAACAAAATATTTAAAATGTATTATTAAAAATTTACTCAGTATTTTTTGCTCATTTCATTTATCGGAAAATGGAATAATCGTTTCTAATGCAATTTTACCTATAGCTTCGTAAAGACTAACGAAGTATCTGGAGTTTTCAGGAGTTTAGATGATTGGAAATAAGCTAGAAATTACACAAATAATAATAATAATATATTTCTTCTACTTAACTTCTCTGAAACCTTTGGACTTCATTGGAAATTGTTCAACTAACCGCATATTTCCTACTCAAATACATGTTTTTTTTTTTAATTTGGTAATCTTTTGTATTCTTATCGATTGTATTTTCTTCTAATTTACTTGCTGGAAACATTCACACTGGCAGGCTGCCACAATGCGACTCAGTATTTTCCACAAATTTATGAAACATTTTGTGACGTCATAGTAACACACATTTTAATTGTGACTAGCTTTAACATGTCAGTGTAAACTTGGCATTAAAAGGCTGCTCGAAATTACTTTTTCGAAATTTATTGCAGAGCCATTAAGTTGCTCATCTTCGAACTACTTGGGTACATCAAACGCCAGCCAAATTACAAACATGGCCAGATTAATCAAGGACTTCTTCAAACGCCACTTGGCGAGTCAATTCAATTTCAATTTATCAAATGCTTCAGCAAGTTTTCTAATTGAATTTCATTTGCCGGATCCGATGCCGCATAATTTACAACGGCCAGGACTTAAAAAAAAAAAAAAGAAAAACTGAAAAAAGCATTTCAATGCAAAGGACAAAAGGCACTTTACACAAATACCAAAAAAAAAAAAAAAAAAAAAACGAACAAAATTTAGGGCTAGAACGAGATAGCAGCCCTTATTGATACAATCACTCAGCTGGGCACAAACTAATCTATTGTAAGTTGTCTCCATGTTCAGCGCACGGTGCACAGTGGCGCACAATTTAAATTTGTGTTTATGACATGGCTCACTATGCAGGCCAGGCCAGCCCAGCCGGGTACTGGCGCCTTCATGTCGTAACGTAATCATTTTAAGCGCAATCCATGCCACATCAATGCGATAACTTCGCTTATAAATCACAAATGTGTTGGCAAGCACTCTAAAGGATGACGCTGTATATGTACCTAAGTCTGTCCAATTGTAAGTATGTCCGTTTTGTCCAGTAGTTCGCCCAACTGGCTGCTGGCCTGCGAATGCTTTTAAATCGATGAAAATCTCAAAAATTGACAATGATTTTTTAAAAATAATTTTATTATTTCTTTCAGCCAGGCAGCAGGCATTCATGCAGACATTCCTCCAGCAGTCAGTCAGTCCATCAGTGCTTTATTCATGCCCACCCATACCCATAGCCAGCCATGCGTGAATGTAAGCGCCGTTTGAAAGCCACTCAAGGAGCACTAATACAAATTTTCAGGCAAGCTCTACTCAAGTTGTTGGTTTTTAATTAAATGACTTTCCGGGTACGTTGTGCCGCCGTCCGGCCCAGCCCGGCCGCAAAGTAAAACAGAATCTAATTATTGTGCCATGCCTGCTTTGCCTTTATTCAACTGCGCCTTACTGCCTTACAATCAACACAATTTGTGGTCAGGCGAAGCGTGCATCGTATTCCTTGATCACGTACGTCAGCTTCTTAATGGCCAGCTCAATCTGCGCATCGTCCACTTGATGGTACAGCACTAGGCGTGCAAACTGCCAATCTCTAGCGCTGACCTTCAGAACAATACCCTGTCCATTATGGCAAACGCCAGCAGCCAGCTCCTCTGGCTCAATTTGGGTCAGTCGTGCAGACAATTCGTGAGCCTTCAGCTTGGGCTGCTTAATGTGCAGCAACAGTATGTTGCTTTGCACATTGGCCAAATCCACGCAGATATTGGGACTCTGCAGCTGATGCACAGCTAAAAGCCACATACAACCCTTAGCCCATGAGCAAAATTTTAAAATGCTTTTAAAGCTATCTACTTACCTTCAGCTATGCGACGCGTGCGCTCATGATCCTTGGGTAGCAGTGGCACTATCTCCGCCAATGCTACTAGGCCTGCAGCTGCCAATATGCCCAACTGACGCATGCCACCGCCCAAAGCCTTGCGCAGTCGCCGAGCTCTGCAACAATATTACAAGGTTTGACATAAAGTAATTAATTTTGGCTTCTACGCGCGACTCTGAAGTTGGCTTCAAATAATTTATGCCACCATTAAGCGCACAAGAAGCAACAATGCCGACGACAACTTTGCCCAACTATAATTTTGCACTTCCTGCGCGTGATGCGCTACTCACTCGCTAATGAAATCCTTTGACCCGACCAGCATGGAGCCCACTGGCGCCGACAAGCCCTTGCTCAGACAGAAGCAAACCGAGTCAATGTCTTGCGTCAGACGTTCCACGCTCACGCCAGATGCGGCAGCTGCATTGAACACCCTTGCACCATCCATATGCAGCGCTATGGGTTTGGGGCTAACGCCCGGCTGATGCAGCAGCGCAGCCAGCTCGTCCAGCCAGGAGAGCGGCAGCACCTTGCCACCGCACATATTGTGTGTGTTCTCGACTACCACCAGACTGGTGATGGGCTCATGGTAGTCATCGTGACGTATCTTGCGCCGCAGTTCCTGCAGACTAAAGGTGCCGTCTGTCTCGTTTCTAATCGTGGCTAATTGCACGCCTGCCAAGTGCGAGGCGCCACCTAAATGTGATAAAGTGAAGACATTATTGCAGGCCATTAGCGAAGGGGTGAACGAACCAGCAGCTGCTGGTGCTTTTCAACTCACCTTGTTCGTAGAGAAAAGTGTGCGATAAATCGCCCACGATAGCCTCGGTGCCACGTTGATGGCAATGAACCATAACTACAAAATAAGAAGAAATTTTGGGCGTTACAAAAGTTTTGTTTTTGACTGCACTTAAATTCAATAAAATGCAAATTTGTGTTCCATTACATATATTAATTTCGAAACTGCACACATAAATTGCTGGGGTCTGTCCAAGAAAACACGGCTTAAGCGTGTGCTGGCATCTCGAGCACATGGATAATACTAAAGTCCATAAAAATTAATGTTATGCTTATGGCCTTATGGCCAACCTTTAACCTTTACGATTATGTGCTTGATACATGATACAAGCGCAATTTAAGTTTATTTTTTTTTTGTTTAATACAGTTTACCCCCCAAGTTTATTTTGGGTTTTTTTTTTGTAGTTTGCAATTTGGCGTAATGTGAGCCAGTTGGTTACAAAGACCAAGTCGTTAGCTGCCGTCCACTGCCCCAAGACCCACACCGCGAATCACTACCGGACGCACTCACCTAATCCCTATCCCATACACTCAGCACTCTGCAAACTAATAAACATAAGTAAGTATGTGGCGCCCCAGCACATACAACTTTTGAGTTTATCAATACACCAAACGACGGCCTGCTCGTAGCTGAGCAATTTATTTACACGTCACAACGCCAGACATTCACTCTCAACTTACTTGCCAGTAGATTTCCCATGGTGCCGCTGGGCACAAACAGGCCCGCCTGCTTGCCAAATATACCTGCCGCCTTGGCTTCCAGTTCCACAACGGTTGGATCCTCGCCGTATACATCATCACCAACTACAGCCTCAGCCATGCGCGCTCGCATTTTGGGCGTGGGCAAGCTTATCGTATCCGAACGCAAGTCAACGACAGTAGATGACATTTTCTAGAGTGGGCGATAATGTTATAAGAAAAGTTATTGTCTAGTATTATATGCAGAGACAAATGTTAAGCTGGTTTTGTACCAGTTTTGACTAATTGTTGCTGTCTATAAAGTAGCTTAGCTTCTTAATTATAAAAAAAAAAAAAAACTAACGTGTATTCCTGACCGACTATTATCTTATATAGACAATTCCCAAAGCATTAAATAATTATGAAATTGATAAGACAGCAGTTTTTTATTAAAACGTGAGCACTTATATGTATAACATAAATACTTGAAAATAAAAGCTAAATACTGCTTTGATTGATACAATCTCCAACAAACAGCCGGCATATGTTTCTTTTAGATTTATAGAAACACAACTGACTGGCGCTTGTCTTATATAATCTAGTATATAAATAACTTTGCCAAATGTTCAATTAACAACAATAACAATAACAAAAAACAACAAAAAATCACACAAACAAATTGTAAAAAATAAATCAAGTAGAATCAACTCACTCACGAAAAGACAACCGAACAGCAGCACAAACAAACTATGAATGTGACAACTGGAGAAACGCAAGCATAGAAAAGGCAAAAAGTGCCGGCAACAGATCGGCAGAGAGCGCACAGCTTAAGAGAGCAAAAAGCTTAAGAGAAAGTAATTAGCTGTCAGCTGATAAGCAAGAGCTCTTTATAAACTGTCCGTTTCGGGTTAAAAAGATATTGCACAGGGCACGCTTTTGCGTACGTCCTTGTCAAATAAAAATTGAGATAATTCAAATCTGTAAATGCCAATACCTTTGATAACCTTTGATAAAAAATTTCATATAAAAAAAAAAATGCCATTTGGGATATCCCATTATACCAGCCTTAAGACTAAAAACAAACATGGATTTTTGTCAATAAGCATACTAATTATTTTGAAAAACTGTTGCATACTTTTAGTGTACATTTTATTTTTTAAATGCTGATGATCCTAGTCAGGACATTAGAACAAAGTTATTAAATTATTGTATTGTCCTTGACCCCTGTGCAATTTTCAAGATGATCAGACTTCTCGAAATTTGTGAAAATTAAGCTGAAAGATTTCGTTACATACATACAAAAGCATGTTAAAAATATACAGTCGGCCTGAATAAATTTGAAAAGCTCGAAAATTTATTAAATTGATTAATTACACTAGTTCACTAATTTTAAAAAATTTTGGTATCCTCAACATGTTTTAGTCGTTGCCGTAGTAAAATGACATGCTAAAACCGGAAATGCAGTCAAAAAATCTTTTCATGAAACGGGTTTCGAGATAATGCGAAAAAAACATTTTTCGAATAATTTGTATACCCTGTACCGTATGGTACAAAGGGTATATTAGGTTTGTGCAAGCCGAAAATGTATGGAACATACAGAAGGAGACGTCGGAGACCTCCCAAAGTTACCTAAAGTATGATCAGGGTGACTAGAGAAGTTGATATACCCATGTCCGTCTGTCTGTATGAACGCCTAGAACTCAGAGATGGTAAGAGCTAGAGCAACCAAATTTTCAGATTAGATGCGCTATTATGTCAGGGGAGACAAATTTATTTTATTTTTTTGATATCGGGGTTATATCATATAGCTCCCATAGGGGTGTTTCAGAGGACCTTGAAAAAAACAAAAAGTTTTAGTTGGATAATTCGGTTGTTTATGAAGATATCGTAACCAAATTTGGCACTCAATAGTTTTTTAGAGTTTTCAAGCACTGTATTAAATTTGATCAAAATCGGTTTACTATATCATATAGCTCCCATAGGGCCATAGGGCCATAGGGCCAATCGGTCAAAAAAACGTTATTTGTACAAAATTCGTTGTGTTTCGTCTGTTTATTAAGATATTGTAACCAAATTTGGCAATCAGAAGTTTTTTTAGTGACAATATCATATAACTCCCATAGGACCAATCGGTCAAAAAAAATGTTTTTTGTACGAAATTCGTTGTTTCGTTTGTTTGTGAAGATATTGTAACCAAATTTGGCAATCGTAAGTTTTTTAGTGATCTTCAACACTGTACCAAATTTGATCAAAATCGGTTGTCTATATCATATAGCTCCCATGGGAACGATCGGTCAAAAAAACATTTTTGGTTCAAAATTCGTCTGTTTTTGGTTGTTTATGAAGGTATCGTAATCTAATTTGGCAATCAAATGTCTTTTGGTGTTCTTAAGCAATTTATCGGATTTTATTGCAAGCAGTGGTACAGGGAATCCCAAAGTCGTCCGCACCCGACTTTAACGTACGCCATCTTTTTACTTGACTATAGATAAGATAGGTCAACATGGTTTAGTTGTTGGAAAGCTAAGAATCTTTTCCGAAGTAATTTGCCGCGTAGAATCCGAATCCGGGGTCAGAATATGCCCATCACGTCAGGATGAGATATTTGAGGTTATGTACCCGAAAAACAGCATTTTTTTCCTACTTTTGAGGTTATATACAGGGTGCAAAAAATTTTATCCAGTTACGTCATTTGGTAACACTCTTATCCTTTAATTTATCATCGGATCAATTGCGATTTTGTTTCGCAAAGTTATGGCTATTCGAAGTTACGAAATATATCCCTTCGGCGTCATTAGTATTTGCATTAAGCCTTTGAGACAATAATTTTTTACAGTATAATTTCTCTTGAAAATTTCACTTGGGGGTTTATTTTTCTTACTTCATATTCGTTCTCGGCGACATCAAAATCGTAATTGATCTCTTGAACTCTTAAATTAAAGGGTCAGAGTGGTACTAAATAATGTAACTGGAGAGACAGACCACAACAATTTTTTAAACCCTGTACATAATACATTCGGATTCTACGCAGCAAATTTCTTCGCAAATGACCCTTAGCTTTCCAACAACTGACATGACCCCGGTATTTGTAGACCTGTGTAATTGAATTACAAATCGATTATATTTTGAGCATATTTTTGTCAAACTTACGGTTTGACCGCTTTTTATGCATTCATATGAAATTTTTCGTAATTTTTTGACATATTTTCGAGCCCATCAAATACTTTCGGATTGTTTTTAAATTTTACAGGCGCTATATGCAGGTAAAAAGGAAACTTTTTAGCCTAATCCATTATTCAAATCGTGAGATGGCAGTTATATATAAATTTCCATACACATTTCTACCACTTTAAAATGTTCTACCTAAAAAAAGGAGGAGCTGACTGATTCATATGTATTTTATATGATGTAGTGGTGTAGGCAGGGGAGCCCATTGTTTTAATTTTTGTATTAAAAATAATTGTCTAATGAAATTTATGCAGAAAAATGAGTTTAATTATCTTACCTGGTGTCCTGATTTGATTTTTGCAATGTTTACATAGAAGTGTTTGTAGCCTTTAAGTAGCTTAGCTGTTTTCGGCAGAGATCTTGCAAAAACTAACATTTTACTTGGCTTGAGACTTGGGAACTGAAGTCTTTATAGAACCTGCTAAAATTTTTCGCCTTTAATTTGAACAGTATTATCATGTAATAATCGAGCCATGAAGCTGTGAAATTTTAGTTTAACACCGAATAATCGACACATTGACAAACATTTTTAGGGTGGTGTATTTGATTGGAACTTCCTGAGTATCGTTCTTATCAGATCATGCTCAGAATATATAAAATCAATATGAATTGGAGCAAGTATTGTGATTGTCTCGAGTGTTTTTTAAAGCACTTTTTTTTTTGGATTTTTAGAGATTTGGTGCGGTTTACATACGGTTTACGTCATCGGTTCGTTTTTCGTAAAAAAAAAAAACAAAAATTGTCCATTTAACCACATCTCAGTTTGAAATTTGGTGCAATTTTATTTAAGCAATTTTTTTATATAATTATTATTTTTTTAATAACTCGATTAGCTCTACGTATAGCTAGAAATTATCTGAGGCGGTTCACCAACTTACCAGAAATAAAATTCCATTGTTCCAGTTTGTGTCTGAAAAATTAGTATGGAACTGCTAGAATTTTGTCAAACAGCTTTTGGTTTAAAAATAAAAACTACACCAGTTTGATTTTTTATTTCTTTGGTATTTTATTAATTAGTTTTTTTGCATTTTCACTAAAATTTTTACTATTTCTAACATTATTTTTGTAATCTTTTTTTTTTGCACAAACAAAACAAATTGCAGGCAACAAAGTTTTTTTTGCTGCTTTGTTGCAACTGCACATTTTTCTACATAAGGTATTTATGAATAATATTTAAATTAAATGTTTATAATAAAAACAAATAACTTAGTTATGATAATTTAGTCAAGTTTGTTTAGTTTTTCTAGTGTTTAACAGTAGCTGTTTTTTGAAGTACATCTTGTTTTCCGACTGGAACTAATTCAACTAACTAATAAGATAAAACACAACATGCACCTCTGCAAAGTGCCAAGGATCAGCTAAACATTTAGTTACACACATATACATAATGTAAGTATATATATACCATATACATTGTTTGCATATATATACATAAAGCTAGGCCTGATATAAACTTACAAACTAAATTTTGCAACAATTTTTTGTTTTTAATTTTCTTTTTGTTTTTTTGGGCTTAAATGTCGCTGCATTTTATGAATATTATGAATATATATATATATATAATATTTCATGTTGTAAAATTTATGAATAATAAAAATTATAAATAAATATTTAGCAAATAGTTTTTTTTTATGTAGTTGTAATTTTTTTCATAGTCTTTTTAAGAAGTTTCACTCTTGCGCTTAGGCAAAATATTTAGTTTAGTTTTAGATTAAATTTAGATTTACTTTTAGTTCAGGTTCGTTTTCACGTACATACAAGTATATCCTTCAAATTGTCTTGTTTCAATAATTTTTGTTATCATCTTTTTGGCACCTACCATGTAGTTTATAGCTCTTAAACGAATCCTTTTCTAGCTGCCCAATTATATTATATATTTTGTGTGTGTAGTATTGTAGTTAAAGGTACTTGATTTTCAATTCAATTTACATATTGCCAACAAATTCCAGAACAAAAAGCTACACACACTCGGCAAACCATTTTATCCCCAGTCCTTTGTCCTTGCTCTTCACTTACTTGGCTAACTTTGTTAGTTTTGCGCAAAACAGAAAACGACAGCTTGTACATTATACAGTTACTTTCTTTCTGTTTTAGCTTTTTGTTTTCTTTCTAATCGATTTTGCTTTTCTCTCTTTTTTTTTTTTTTGGTATCTTCTACAAACAAACAGTTGTGTAGATGCTGCACTTGCAGCTACAAGGATAATGCAACTACCCAGCGACTGCTGACCTTTTAGAAAGGTCGCTGCCACTTGGGCATCCTTAAACTTAGACAGTACACAGTAGACAGGAGATGACTAACAACTAAGTTTAGGCTCTAGGTTTGCTCTGATTACTTAGCGCTATGAGGAGAAATCATTATCGGAATTGTCCAGCTCGCCAGGTGGATTACGTTTGATGCAGTCCCGTATGCTTTGTAGTATTATCCCCGTGCGTCGATCCATTGCATCCAGATGCGGCTGCCAGAGCACAGGACTTACGGGATCAAAGCTTAGCGATTCTTGCATCAGCTGTGACAGCGTTTTGGGTCCATTATGGAATCTTTAAAAGCCCAAAGTCAGCCAAGTTGCACTAAAATAAAACTCAATGGTACTTACTCCAGCAGCTTGATGAGTGTTGTCTTGCGTATGAGACAACATTGTAGCACTGGCGCCAATATGGATAGCTCATCGTGAAAGGGACGTCCAAAGCCACGTCCATGATCCAAATGCAACGGAAAGGTTTCATTGCCATAGACTCTGTAAAAATAAAAAGCAAAAGATGCAGTCAACAAATTGCGCATACGCCCCGATTTCTTGCATAATTGGCTGCAAATATGATTAGGAGGCGAGAACAGACATACTATTATACACCTAGACACAAATACAGGGTGTTTCATTTAGCTTTGATTGCATGAATTCAGAGTCCAAAAAACGCCAGCATACTGGGGTTCTGACCATAAAACGAGCTGTTTTGGAGGTTATGACGTGCTGGGGATTTTTGGATCTTCGATTCGATTTCCGAAATCCGATTTTTTTTGTGTAACTGTGTACTTTTTGTAAAATTTTCACCTGCATGTACACATTGCATTGGTGAGTTGCTAACGATCAAGAATCCGGAAAAATGTGGCCTATCCAATCAAGTACTATCTGATGATATTATTTTCAAGATATAATGCAATTGAAGGTTTATGATATATATCCCACATAGGTAAAGTTACAACGGCTACCTAATCCAGAGTCATAGGATAACATAGGATCTCAGATAAGAGACCTATCTGGTTAAAGAGAGGACCAACTAAAAGCAGAGACGAAATCTGCAATGTTTTTGAAGCGAATTTTTAGCTTAAGACTAGCCAAAGTTATGTTGGTTTGCTCTCCCTCCTCTATAATGTCCCGGTGACGTGGCATCAATTTCGACCTTATTAAGAACTGTGGGCCAACTTAAATAAAGTTTGTGAAAAATATCTTACAACTCACTCACAGAACTTAAATGTTTAGCTTCGTTTGATGAAAGACCCTGTACATAAGCTCTGGATCTGACATAAAGTTGACTTGCATATTGTAAGCAGCGTAGAGCCAAGAACGTTGCCATAATCCCTGCAAACGCTTTTGCATAACAAACAATTTAGCAGGCAGACATCCTGACAAAAGCGCAGACGAACGGACTTACAGACAGACAGCCAACAAGCATGCACCTGAACGCGACAACAACAACAACAACAACAAGGACACCATTCGAAAAGCCTTCGATGATGTGCAGCCAACTAACTCCATCTATATAGCTGGATGGCTGACTGGCTGGCTGGCTTATGGCGCAGATATTTTGCAACATCCTCCAACCATATATTTTTTTTTGTTGCATGCAAATATCTAACTTGGCGTAGCATTCTCAGCTGCTTGGCATGCAACAGCACCAACCATGGCCAAACGAAGGCGCTTAAGCAACAGCAGAACCTGGCTGCAACGATGCCTTCAGATGAGGCAGACGCCGGTTTAAGTACACATAGACCGACTGCATATGGGTCGTATACGTATACGTAACCGTAACCATAACCATAAACGTGTGCATCCATCTCGCTCAGGGCAGCGGCGACAGTTGCAACCCAATTGCTAATGCAGACGGCTACTGCAGCTGCTACCCAAAGTTAGAGAATGGGTTGCCACGATTTGCACGGGCTGCACCGTTGCAGGCATGAAGCCAACAAAGCCATTTGTGCGGAAATAAACCGATCGCATTATGTCTCTGGCATTGAGGCAGCCAAGGACACCTTGCTACAATTGCACACAGTAGACAGCGGGGGCAACTAGGCCGCCTCTAACTTGACTAAGCCGTCTAACTATGGAACTGCGGAACACGGCCTGAAGTGGCAACCAATGCATTTGATTTATGCGCAAGTAAAATGCAATTATACCCACCCCACCATTCCAGCAATACAATACTCACTTGAAGGTCTCATAATGATGACGATCCATGTTGCCGGTAAGGAAATCAAAGACGGCCATGTCCATCAAGTCCAACAGACGTCTGCCCTCATCGTAGGGCGGTATATCGCGCACCTAAATAAGACAAAAAAAAAAAAAACGTACAAAATCAAATGCATAATTAAACTCGAGCTTGCAAATGTTTCCAACTCTTAACTCTATGTAAATTCCAAGCATGTAAAGCATACATTTAGTAAAACAAAAAAAAGTTAAAGGCAGATGTGACCGACTTTGATATGTCCTGCTTTATAATTTAATAAACCACGAAGAGAATTTTTGGTAGGGGTGCAGGATTATAACTAATGAGCGTATTATAGTACTGTATCTTAGGGTTAATCCTTAGACGAAATACCTCACAGGCAGCAGGAGAGTTGACAGACCATACCAAAATATTTTATTTTTTAGCAAAATGCTTGAACAATACCAAAACTCTTACCATCACCTCGGTTAGCGATTAAGCGATTTCCGCCAGTCCGTCGGTATGAACACCCATATCTAAAAGACTAGTAGAGCTAGAAACACCAAACCAAACAGGCAGCAAAAGTTGTAAAAATAGTATGAAAACTTCGCAAGTTAAGACATCCCACTTATCTATATAGATAAACAAGCTACAAGCTACAATCACTCAATTCGATTTTTAAATTCATTTACGCCTATTCAAATACAAAACGCTTCAAACTATTTCCCCTAAATATGCCTAGAATCACCAACTCATCAATTTGCCGAAACTAATGACACTTTTTGGGGAGAAAAGGGTGCAACTTGCCGTCACCCTATGCAGCATCGCTGAGAGTTAATCGAGAACAATTTTCAGGCAAAAATTTAGTTCGCTGCTATCGTTTAATTTCTGTTTTTAAAACAAATTGTGAATTTAAAAATAATTATGCAGATGATTTTTGGAACGCTGTACCGTCGAAATTATCGCTAATAATAACAAAAAGACAGTTTTCTGGGAACTGTCCATGCCGGAGAATAGCAAACTCTTCCCTAGAAATAACTGATGTTGACGCCAATATTGGGATATACGAAAGCTGCCTGCCGGAATGGTGCCGCGACTGTTCACAGTAGACAACCAACATGATCAACGATTTTTAAACAGCATATGGAGGTAATTTGCTTCGTTCCCTAAATGTACACAATGGTCCTCAAGCTAAATTCTATTAAATAGAAATTATAAAAGTTTAAGTTGATTTGAGAAGCGCCGAAAGTCATCTATTTTGCTCTATTTTTGGTTCATAATACCTAGGGTAGTTATATGATATAGTGCTCCGATGTGGTCGATCTTGACAAATTATGTGTGCGAAAATTTTGAAAGAAACTTGATCTACATGTTCAAAAGTATTGACTATAGAGTGGAGTACAGTGGAGTAAAATTTTAATTAATAACCAAAATATTCGTAGTCGGTTAATTTTGATGTGACTTAAAAGGGTCTAGCTGGATAAGGTACTGGAGCAGACCCTAGATCCTTAAGATACATAGTTCAAATCTTTAGCAGTTTTTAGCGAATGGGTTGCAATTTGTACATATTTATTAATAGTTTGTCCCCAATTAAGAAGCACCCCCATTTTCGGGGTTGACTTCTTTGTCCTAAATACAGAATAAAGTATACATTTATTGCAAAAATGAGGACACAGTAAATTAGCCCCTATAGGGAGTGTGACCCTATAAATTTGAAACATTTCGTTTAACTTTTGATATACAATACCATACTTTATATCTTAACGTAGTTCCAAATAGATCTGTCCAATTAAAGGTCAAAAGATCTAGAAGTAACCTCAAAATTTATATGTGGTAAATTATTTTTTTTTCCAACAAACTTTAACTGTTTACTTAAAATACATTTTTTTTTTTAGATTCTTCACGCATCAGAACTCGATAGTTTCAATCTGATTAAAAGCTGAATATTTTAAAATCCTCTAATTAAGAATTAGTTCTTATTAGAGTTATTCTCTTAAAAACGCACACTCAGAAAAAGGAGCCAATATTTAAATTTGCTTCAAACTAGACTATTTTACTTTAGAATTTATTCGAATTTTTACTTCTTTATTTTCCTTTCTTTATTTCTCTTCTTAGTCTTATCAATATTATAATGAGTACCAAATGCTCTTGTGAAACTTACCTAAATTGTATTCTTTCATTGGGAGCACTTCTTTCTAAAATTATTCTAAACATTCTCAAAATAAAAATTTCTTTGTCTAAAATCAAGTGCAATTTTTCTTAAATTGTTTTTTCTTAAACATACACGTTGTAAAAATTTGTGTAAAAAAACGCATTTAAAATAAGAATTGTATTGTCAATAATAGAAAGAAATCTTGACGTACGTTTATTTTTGTTTTAAAGCCTAGTACGCAGCCGAGCAAAACACGGTACAAGAACTGCAACTGTATTCCTGCCATAACGTGCAGTGTGTTTAACGCAAAGCGGTATTTTTTTTTTTTTTTCGTTTTTGGTATGTTTTTTGTGTTCAACAGAATTTTGTTGCGGTATTTCGGGTGCACGTGAAAAATCAGCAAAAAATTGTTTTAAGTGCGAAATTCTTGATTTTGTTCTGCGCGTATGGAAAAATGTCTAAGTTGTAGTTAAGTTAATTGATTCCCTACTGTTTTTTAGTTATATTATTATTTTATTATAAAAAAATATTTAAGTAAATAAAAAAAAAGTTCTATCAACATTTTTTTTAGGCAAAAAAAAAATATTGGGCATGCCCAATATTTGAAAGTTTGCGTAGTCAAAATTAAAAGAAACGCTTTACTAAACTTTACACAATCATTCTTAAATCCTATTATTTAAAATAAATAGAGAGGCTTAGGCTAACGAATAAATATCAGATTTCTTTGGGTAAAATTTGGTGTTCATAGCTTTTATGTTCTAGTAGTTCTAACAGGGACATATTACTGTTACATACATTAGTCTCAACTTAATATACCCCTTCAATCTATGAGTAATGTGTAGAATAATATTAAATGCTGGTCTATGGTCTTTTTCTTAATTAAGTCAGTAAAACTCTTGGAAGCATGGACAATAGCAAGAGACTAATAGCTACTATAGTAGTTGGAACAAGAAAGATAGAACTAACGAAACTGAACGAATAAACGAACATCCGTCCAACAATAAAAACATTTGCATTTCATTTGAGTTTAAATGCAAATTAAATAAAAGTAACCGCAGCACAAAGCTGCAAAAATGGAAACGACAACGGACGACGGACAACGGACAAGGAGACAACCGACAACCGGAAGTGGAACTTGGCACTGGGAAAACTAAAATGAATATAGCATATAATATGAGTAAAGAACGTTGGTTGGTACATACCATAGCACAATAATTGGCATCTGTCTCCCATTGGGCCTTCTTGCGTTTGTGATAGGATCGTCGCCATGGATGCCGCCAAAGCTGCGCATCAGATTGCCCGTAGAGTGTCCAGCAGAATGAGTTGGTGTAGGAAAGAAGAAAAAGAGAGCAAATATGAAATCAATTTCAATTTTGATGTTCTAAGCTGTTCCAAAAGCAAAGAAGAGCTATCAAAATCCAAACGTAACTAAGACAGACAACAAATGAAAAATATTTATTACTCTTAAAGCTACGGAGTTTGTCATTTCATCATATTGTCAATATTATTCCTGGGCCTCGCCAGACAAGCCGCTTAGTTATTAGATTCATTTTAAGATAACACTAGACGTTTTTCTTATTTATCGCCACTACTTTACTTTTCTTTACTTTTTATCCCTATTCTGATTGCAATTCAGTGCATAGCGTACAGTAGACACTCACAAACTAGAACGATAGTATAATATTGCAACAACTACAATTTATTTAGTTTGTTTAACTTGATGGGCATTAGGGTGGCCATTTTTGCAACATCTCACAATATTAATAACCCCACCGCCTATGCATTCATTTGAAAATTATTTTTGACCATCATCAAACACTTTCAGATTGTCTTTAAGTTTTACAGGCGCTATATGCAGGTAAAAAGGAAACTTTTAGGCGGTGGGGTTATATATTCGGGTTTAAAATCTGCCCTACCAGCGGCGGCCACCCTAATGGACATGAGAATTACAAATATTGTTGCTAAAAAAATTCGGGGACAAGCCGCGAAACTCTATTGAAGGGAGTACAAGTAATAAATCAGCCAAAATGTGGGTAAATAATAACTTATAATATATTTTCATTTAATTCATTTTTGAAAAAAAGTGGGCCAATTAAATTTATGAAATGGGTCACTTGATGGCCCGCGGCTTATGCGTTAAGGACCCCTGCTCTAGATGTTAAATTAAATGAAAAATAAATTTAATATACCACTTACTCTTTGGCTATAGGCTATAAACAAGTTTCAGTTAATTAAATTTTAAAATATATCGTTATTTTTTTTATTATACTATTATTGTTTGCTGAGATATAATCGCATCGTTTTTAAGCGTGAATATTTTCTATTTTATCATAAAGTGCAATATATTTCAACTACTAAAAGTTAGAATTTCTCAGAGTATCTGCTGCTACTGTAATGTGAGTGTCTACTGTTTAAACTTGTAGTTGTAGTTGTAGTAGCGAAATTAATTTTACTCAAATGGAATTATTACAAGGCATTCGCAGCAGCGAGCCAAGAAAAGCAATAAAATTTGCTCTGGAATTTTGCTGGGTTTTGCCGCCATTTTGTACCCTACCTTTCTGGCACTCTTTGTCATCGCGCTCTTAATTCTTATGGGGTCTTTGCTATTTGAACCCTGGAGGGGCCTGAGGCCACCGACTTACCTTACGCTCCTATATGTAATGCGGTTTGTTGGTTTTGGGGTTGGTTTGGTTGGTTGGTCAAATTGGGGTAATGCAACAACAACAAAGAAATATATATATAATATATATATATAGAGAGAGAGAGGAATTAAAAATAAGGTTGAGAATAATAAAAAAAAAATGCATAATAATAAAAGCGTGATGGAAAAAAAAACCCAAAACGAAGCATGTAATGACCGGAAGTGAGCGCGGGCACAAAATGCAAAGGCAACAATAACAAGAATATTGCACACAAAGCAAACACAAAGAAAAAAAAAGAAAATGCAGCATAAAAGCAAGGTAAGTTGAGGGCGATTCGCAGAACATTTTATTTTATTTGGTATGCATAAAAAGCAGCGCCAAAAATGCATAAATCAAGCAAAATTAAATTTTTAGCAACAAACAAAAAAAGAATAAGAAATAAAGCGCAAGCAAAAGGTGAGGTGATGAAAAAAAAGAAGCGCAAAAAAGAATTTGGCAAATATGATGCAAGCAATTTGCAATTTTTCGTTAAATGCATTTGATAAATGATGGCAGAGTGAAAAGGCGAAAAAAATGAAGAAAGAGCAAGCATGACTTAAAGCACACACACACACACACACACACTTGCACACCTTTGCAAATGGAGTCTGTAAAAGTGTTAAACAAGCGAGTAAAATAAAATTGTGCAACTTAATTAAAATTCTACACAGTTACAATGTTTGTTTACTTCACATCCGGCCTGAAGGAATTCCGCTCAACTAAAAGAAAATGTAACAAACAACAACAATAGCAGCAACACGAAGAGAAACAACAAAAGCAAGACGCAAGAGAAATGGCGTAAAAGAAAAATGATCTCCTGTGCATAATTTACAGTTTTGCCTTACGCCAAATCTCAAGTATACACTTAACCGTTTTCTACTTGTAAACTGTTTGAGAATGCGCCGCAAAAAGTAGACAAGAAACAAAAAAAAAACGCACAAAAAAGAGAGTAATAGTAAGAGTGAGAGAGTATTCCTTTGAGACTTAGGCCAAGACGCATAGAGCGGGAAGGGCAGCGGCGTAAAACAAAAATAAAACACTTTGCTACAACGCCGCTGCCGACGCGACGCCTACGCTGGCGCTGACGTTGACGTCAACGGCGGCAAATCTGTGAGAAAAATGATTGTGGCATAGCAAAAAGGGATAAACCCTTTTTTTATGTGCATCAAGTGGAAAGTCCTAGCTTTAATTTTTCGGTAATTTGCATTTAAAAGCTGCTGTTGTTGTTGCTGTTGCAGCATCTAGAGATAGACCAGCAGCAGAGTGGACTCTTGAATTTATTAGGCAGTCCGGCTGCGTACAGTGTACAATAAAAGTTTAACTACACTTTGATTTCGTGGAAAAACGAAACTGTTACCAAAAAGCACCATTTAAGAATATAAACGTAAAAATTTTACTATGTTGGAAATATGCTCACTCGTGTGAGCTCACGCTTTTTAAAATAAGCTGAATTTCAAATAAAGTGGACTTCTATTTCCACTTAAAAATTGAAATTTTATTGTGTTGAGCTACAGTGGTTCACAGCGTGGTTTATGCAGAGCTTACCAAAAATAAATTTTTCACATCTTTAAATTTTCATTAAATTTGTAGTTAGAATTTGTAAAAGAAACTCGCAAACACGTAAATTTTTTTTGACGATTATTTAATTTTTGTGAAAATATAAGAGGTATCCGTTTTTTACTCTGCAATTTTTTTTATTATAAAATTATTTGTGAAAATTATTTATATTTTCTAAAATATGAGGGATCTGACTGCATTATCTTATCAGTAAGGCTTGTCTGATACAAGCTGGTTTGCAAACTCACTAAGGCAATAAACTTTTTTTATGCACTGTACAGACAAGTATAAATTCCATTTTTGTGCCTTAAGTGCGACGTTGAAGAACTGATACAATATTTTTAATTCACGCCAGCAAAATGAATGACTGACGGACTAAATGAATGAATGAGTGAGTGAATGAATGTATGAATGATGCACGGACTGAATGAAATTGCTGAGTGGCGGCCAAGCAAAACAAACAAAGGATGAAAAATAAAAATTATGCAAATTAAAAGCAAGTTCCTTATTTTTTTTTTGGAAATGAAAAATATGCCAAAACGGCTCAGGCGCAGGATATTTTTTTTTTGGTACTTGGTGCTTGGTCCAGCAGCACCCAAGGCATTACTTAAAATTCTCACATTTTGTTTTAAGTGAGTTATTTTTTTTTTTTGTGCTGTGTTTCGTTATGTTTACAATTTTTGTTGTTATATTTGTTAGTCTTGCAAACTTCAATTAGTCTTATGCCATAGAGAGGAGCTCTGGCCCTCACAAGTGCCCCGCGAAGCTTATGAAAATGCCATCAGCAGCTGGAAGTCTCACCTGTTGCTGGCCATAATAAATATTAACACCCACTTACATGCTAAGTAAATAAAGTTATATACTATTATTTCTGTTATTTCATTTGGCCAGGCGTGTAAAATTAGTAATGAAAGCCAAGCTGCCCGCAGCACAAAACCCAACATAAATTATTATCTCCACAAGTTTACCGTACATTAATCAAAAACCACTTAGAGTGTGCACCAGCTTTCGTAGATACGAGTTTAGGAGCATCTTTGGCGCAGTGGGAATTCACTCACCTTACGATTCGAGGACTCAAAGCTGGGCAGGAAGGCGGCAAAGGAGCCCTCCAGCGTATCCGGATTGCCACAAATGGCATGCGAGGTGTCACAATAGTAGGAGCACTTGCCATGGAAACACAAATTCAACGATGGCGATACAAAGAAGGTCTTCAATAAATTCTCGTCGGCCAGTTGATAAATTTCGGTCGTAATGTTCAGCAGGCGACCTGCTACGGGCATTGCGCGACGAAAGCCCAAAATTCTGAAAAACAAAAAAAAAACACAAAAATACAATACATATATCAGTTAGTCTTTGTGTAAAATAAAACAAAACAAGTGAGATACTACAGGAATGTAATACCGACTAAAGCACACCTTATACCATTGACGTTAAATTAAGCAATATATCTTTTCTGTCTATCTAGAAGTGAAAGAAGAAAACTTCTTATAGTCTTCGAGTCATGGGTTATACCGTGCGTTGCAAGAATTTCGATTCATAGAGATTATCTTGTGCATTCTTCAACACATTATATTTAATAGCATCATGGTAATGCGGATTCAAATATTTAAAGTTTGACAGATGCAAAGATTTAAGGATTTAAAGATTCAAAGATTTCCTTTGTTACGCAGATGAAAGATAGCACTAGTATGGATAGATGCAGTAGTTCAAAGACTCAAAAAGATTCAAATAATCAAATATTCAAAGATTCAAAGTTTCAAAGATTCAAAGATTCAAAGATTCAAAGATCCAAAGATTCAAAGATTCAAAGATTCAAAGATTCAAAGATTCAAAGATTCAAAGATTCAAAGATTCAAAGATCCAAAGATTCAAAGATTCAAAGATTCAAAGATTCAAAGATTTAAAGATTCAAAGATTCAAAGATTCAAAGATTCAAAGTTTCAAAGATTCAAAGATTCAAAGTTTCAACGATTCAAAGTGTCAAAAATACAAAGTGTCAAAAAATCAAAGGTTTCCGTTGTAACGCAGATGAAAGATAGTTTTGGTAATGTCTCCTCTGGCCTTCTTATCGTCATCATACTGGCTTTCTTTCAGTGTGTTCGAAAATATATTTTAATACACAAACTTAATGTACCCCTCGCAGAGTATATAAAAAAAAAACAAAAGTTGTAATGAGTGCGTGTGAAAAAACAGAAGGAAATAAACGAAATATTCCGAAAATTGCTTTACAAGTGTTTGCCCGGGATCCAGCCGCATATGTCGGAAGGGAGCAACTGGAATGGCCAACAAAAATATTATCGAAATTATTTGCCAACATGAAAAATGTTCATTGTCTCGGGGGCTGGCCGCGTTTTGGTCAGCCATTGTTGGTGCAGAGAGAGAGGGTGTGAGTGAGTCTGAGGTCACCAGGGAAATGGCCAGGCCATAATTTTATTTTGCGGTTGTTGGTTTGGGGCTGATTTCTTTTTGGGGGTGTCGTGACCAAGCTCCCTGGTCACATTCAAGTGATGTGCGACCATTATCAACAACTTTTGGAGGAGTTGAGCTAAAAGCTGTTTCCTGTGTGTGTATATATAAGGTGCATGCGTATCTGTGAGTTGGCCACAACAATTACACAAGTTATGGCTTCTTATCTAAATTCAAAAATGGCCAAAGTTGTTATTGTTGTTGTTGGTGGCACAGCGGGAAACCTCTTAAACAGACACACTGAAAGTTGTCTTTTGCAATTAACCTTTGTGAGGGCGCCAAAAAGTTTTGCCAGTCCAAAGCCCAAGTAGAACCAGAAACGGACACAGAATTGGAACCAGAAACGAACTATGCAGACAATTTGTATCTAAATTACAGCAGGAGATGGCAGGACAATAACAAGACCATCAGGAACAAGAACAATAACAAGAGTTGGTCAAGCATTTGTGCAAGTTAATTATCCATGAAAAAGGTCGTATGACCGACCACCAACAACTACCCGAACTCTGTCTTGGCGGACTGTCAAGAGTTATGAGCACATATAATTTACATGAGTCCTAGTCTGTTTGGTTTTTTTTTTTTTTTTTGGATACCCTGTATACAAAGGGTATGGAGTTTATAAAGTTAATGCAATAAAATTTTGTGGCTAACATTTTGAATGAAAAGGGTCAGACCAATATAATATAATATAATACGATCAGTATGTACGCCTGTGCAGGGTCGCCTTTTCTGTATCTCAAAGAACAAAATAGCTATCTTATCGTCTAGGTTTTTTCTGATATTTTTTCACTTTATCACCCTATAGAATTCTACAAACTACTCCCAAATATTTTACAATCAAAACTAATCTATATTTGTAAATTTCCGAAGTGAAATTATTGGAATCGTTCAGAAACTTTTGAAGTTATATGCAAAAATATCGAACACATTTTTCATACAAAATTCCACTATAAGGAAACTCTAGAAAACTGTTGTACCAATGCAACGCGTCAAAATTGTATAAAAACTGTGGAAATTTGTGAGAATGCAATTTAAATTATGATTAGGGTGTCCGAATTGTATACTTCCGAATTGTCAAAGGGCTGCAAAAAAAAATGTATGCTTATTACCCCCAAAAAATGAGTAACCATAATGCCAAAACGATCTGGACGAAAAAATAAATCGATTTTTCTTGGAATGTCCTTATTGTGACTTTCTTAAAAATGAAAAAAAAATTAGAAGGTTTTAAATTTTGTCACAAGTTATTTCTTATTGTCTAGTACCTTGTTTTTTCAGATCCTACATATTATATGTTCTAAGAAATACATATTGTAAGCCATTCGGTAAGAGATAACTTTTTTTTTTTATGGTATTACCAAATTTAAAAAAAAAGGGACCCTCTAAAAACCAATTATTTCTAAAGCTATTTTTTAAATTACCCTTAAATATGGAAAATTATTTACTTTTATTTATTTTTTTTATTTATTTATTGCTTAATTCCCTTAATATACAAATTTTCTTAAGCTAGTATATGAACAATATTATTTAAAGTGTTGAGCTATCGCTTTTCATCTGGGAAATTTATATATGTCGTTTTACATGATGCGTTTTAGTGTAATAATATATAAAAGGGTATAATAAGTTATTTACTTTTAGAGAAAACCATTCCCCAAAGCCCGGCAACATTTTTCAATTATTTACACTCGCATAATTCCTTGTAGAAAGTTGATTCTTAATATAGACTTTACATTTTATATTAAGTTTTATTAAAATCATTCAGGAAAGAGAGGAAATTGAAAGCCCCTTACCAGTAGTCTGAGTCCCAACTAAAAACGAACTTCAAAATAAATGAGTTTATGAAGAAGCTACAGTCCCCTAAGCTTGCATGTAGATTCAACATATGGCTTTAATACTTTGGAAATCAAGCAAAGTACAGTGTATATTATTGTCGGTTTGTTCCGACTTGTATTTTTTTATATTTTATTTTCTTGCCCCTGCTTTATTTTATTTTTGAAAAATATTCTTAAATATCATTTAGAGTGTTGCGTGGTCATGGTTTGTGTCCTTGCAGGACATGTGTGTAAGCCCTGAGAGTCTTATATTATTTGCATGACCATCATAAATAATGAACATAAATTGTCTCTGGCACTCTCTCTGGGTCTCTACGTGTATATTTGCTTGTCTCAATGTATCTCTCCGTGTGTATTAGGGCGTGCGTAGTGGATTAGCATTTAGTCCTTAATCGCCGGGGACCAGCTTTGGCATATTTTTCGCATAAAAATCGGTAAACTGTTATAAATTTTATTTCCCTTTTTCGTATTTTATTTTATTTTTTACAACATGCGCACCCAAATATGAAGAGTTGACCACTTGGGCTTGGCATTTGGTGCCTTTGGCTTCCAACTAACCAGCTCCATTTGAATTCAATTGGATAATTTGATTGCCCCCAGACGGATGGCATTGGCATGCGATTCGTGTAGTAAAAACATTTCAAAATGCTCGTAAATGTTGAGCAGGTCATAAGTCATAATTCGTCGGGTCCGGAACTAAGTAATAAAAACACATAAAAAAAATATGACGGTTGCTTTGATAGATTACCGGGGATGGGCAGCAGTGCTGCGGATATCTTTAGGGTGTGGTAAAACCTGGTTAACTACTTTTTAGCTTAGCGAATGTCAATACGAGTATATTATATATAAAGTGCATATGTACATATGTACAGCAATATAAAATTGTGCATTTCCAAATATTGACATTTTCGGAAAACGAATATTTTATAGAAACAATGCATTTGAAGGCTACTTCGAATACCTTAATATACTATAACAACTTTTTTCTGACAAATAAATTAAGTTTGATGGACGTAAGATTTTGAGTCAAAACAAATGGCTTAAACTGAAACTTATCTTAGAAATTCTAAGAGTTACAAACTATTTTTTTTTTTTGTTTTTCGCAGTGAATTTACACGAATAAAATGACATCAAAACTTTTTTTTAAAAGTGGGAGATCACTTTTGAATTTTAAAATTTAAAACTAAAAATGAAAAAAATTAAAAAAAAAAATCTAAACAATAAATAAAATTCTTTTTTTTTTAAATTAAATATTTTATCTATCATGGAAAAAAAAACCGGGTCAATATCATTATTCGTTTAGAATATATGGCTTGTCAAAGAATAGTCTAAAAATGAAAAGCCCAATTTTCAGCTATCGATAACTCGATAAATAATCGGTATTTTGACGTGGTTACTATTGGCTAGTAGCTCTACCAGATATGTAAAGATCGTCAAAATCGGAGAAGTTTGGGGGAAAAGTTGCCCGCTTCACTTATTTTTACCGATATATTTAAGTAACTAAGCCCTCTGCCGAATTCGCTCTACATCGCTTTATTTTTTTATTTATTTGTTGTAGTTTTACAGACTATCCCAAAGTCGAATACTTCCAACCCTAATGACATTAACTTTTTTATTCTCAATCAATAACATTTACAGCTAGGCATTTATCTGGCAACTTTTTTACATGCTGATTTTATAGTTCATAATTTCACAAATATTTTCATTTAATAAACCTGATATAATTACAAATTAAATAAAATATAAATTACAATGCAAAACATTGCGAATGCGTAATGTTAACCACAATTTAATTAAATGCAAATAAATTCATGAATATTAACAACTATGTACTATCTAAGTAAAAAAGGATACAATTTAAATTTATGCTATCTTTTTTTTTTTATTTGTTACAGTTCAATACGCCTGAATGAACATTACGCATACGTCATGTGGTGCACTTATACAATATCATCATCTGGTATTAATGGAACTCACCTGTCCAAATGAAAGGCAGCAATCTCAGCATTGTGTCGCTCATAGTCCGTGAAGTAGAAATGATTGGGTAAAGTTTGCTGGTCCCGTGGAAAGCTGCAAATGACAATAGTTAGACAGATTGATGTTGGGTAGAGTCGTGGTGGCAAATAAAAAGTAAGACAAAAAAATGCAAGGAGATGCGGGCATTTGCAGGTTTAATGCATTTGCAACCACTTTGTGGCAAGAAGCAGCTGCAAATCTTCCGTTTGACGCTGAAGGATGCAGCTGGCTTCAGCTTAATTACTTACACACAGAGCTATATATGGTTGCAATTTAAAAAACGTTTTCATTTAAATTGTAAATGAACAACATTAAAAGGACACTTTACACTCGGCCAGCAGCAGCAATGACGACGGCGACGACGACGACGGCGACGACGACGACGTCGACGTCAACGTCAACGTCAACGTCTGCGTTAGCGTCAGCGTCGTGCAACACGTTTAAATCTCATTAAAAATTGAATAAATGTTTAAATTACAAGCACAGCCCTGACCATGGCCATTACTTTGACTGCTACAAGTTGCAAGTTGCAGGCTGCAAGTTGCTTGTTGCAAGCAATTCAATTTAAAAGGCATGGTAATGCATAAAATTTTCCATGGCCGCAACATGCCACAAAAAATTCGAAGCCGCATTTAAGCAGCACAAGAATTTATTTACTCAGCCATTTCAGTACAGTTCAGTTCAGTCCGGTTCGGTTCTGTCCGGCCCGGTTCGACCCACAGACAGAAAAAGTGTCGACAGCTATAGTCTCTGATGCATATAAATGCATTTCCCTTTGGAATGCCTTTTATTTTATACTCTTTACATAGATAAAAGTATTAACGGGTTTTTTCCTTAGCTTGTAGCTTGATAATGGCGTAAATGTGGAATGCTATACAATAAATGGTTCTGCTGGCTAAGAGACAAGAAACTGTCTTCAAAATAAATATCGATGCAGATCGATTTATAAAATATGCGCGAAAAATTAAATTAAGATAAAACCAGCTATTAGCTTAACTTATGTATATAAACAAAGAAAAGTTTAATTTTTATGTTGTAACTAATAAATTTTGTTTAATGTAAATTTTATATTTATAATTGTTATTATTTAGTTGAATTAAAACTTTTATTGACCAGTATTAATATTTCAACAAATCCTGAAAAATTAAACAATTTAATGAATTCTTTATTAAATTTCAAAAATTTTAAATATTTTTCTATGTATAAATATTATTTTCTCATGTCTATCTGAATAAAGAAAATTAAAAATTATGTCTCAGGGTTTCCTATACTATATTCCTTTGCCTTGTGAAAATTCATTCAGCTATACATTAACAATAATTTTTCACAGCTAAGGGTATGTCTACGCCCCAATGAAGGAGATAAAGCGCATTGAAGAAATAAAAAATATTTTGTAATCCTTTTATTTTAGATATTAAAATAAAAAAAAAATTTTACCTCTGAATTGATTCCACCAATAATTTTTAAAAATCGTTAGGACGTTTTTTCTTAGACACATTCTAGAGATTTCGAAGTGAAATTAGTAAATATATACGGTGGGCCATCTGTGGATTTGGTTGTTAAACACTCATAAAGTGAGTTCTCTTCGACATATATCAAGTTCAAAACTAATCAATTTTAGCATAGATAGGTCTTGTAAAAAAAGGTCTACCAAACATTCAGCTATCGATAGTTCGATAAATAAAAGTTAATAACCAGGGTAATATTCGCAATCATCAAAATCGAAGAGATGGACTTAAAAAGTGTCCCGCTGCACTTGGCAGAAATTTCTATAAAGTGTTCAGATAAACTTTCCGTAACTCTTATAATTTTTAAAATAAAATCATAAAAAAAGTATTATAATGTGGGTTTTTCGTTCGAAATCTTTTTTAGTAAATGTCTTTTGTTAGAAAAAAGTTGACATTTAAAAAAAAAAATAATATGCGACTATGTTCTTTTGTATTATTCTAAGAGATTTTTTCCACGATTCGAAGATGGTACAAGATCTACAATTAAACTGACATTTTTGAAGCTATTGCATAAAGTTATTAAAAGCAAATAAGAAAGAAATATTTTACAAACTTACAATAAAGTTTAGTTTTAAGATATCTCATGGATTATATTACATTTAATCAAAGAATGATACTTTTGTCAACTTTTTCAAAGCTTGTTTCAGATTGCTATACGATTTTTATCGAATCTTTTCTAAATTTTTATAATTTCTCAGTAAGCTCGTTTATTATGAGGTTAGCATCAATTTACAAGTATTTTAATAAAATAAATATTACAAATTGCTTGAAAAACGATTATTTGGATAGATTTGAAAATTTTAATAAAAATAGCGCAAATGGAGTCTTGCTGGAGCTGTAGAAAGGCAAGGCCTATTGATATTTCCATATATATGCATTTATTATTTATTATTTAAAGTCAAACTATTTGCATAAAAGCGATTATTTAATTACTAAGAATTAGTCATTTGATCATACAAGAATCCAAAAAATAAAATGGTATCGACTGTGGGCGCTTTTAATGAAAACACAGCAATTGTTACTAGTTACACAAACCTTGGAAGAAAACTCATTATAATGCTATGCTCCGATTTAAAATTATAATACATAGTTCTTATATGAAGCAATTATCGAAATCTATGCGAATCTCTATGGCAGGACTCATGACCAAGGCTCTAATCTGGTAAATAAATAAAATTCAAGGACTGGGATGAACTGGTAAATATATTGCGAAATTGACCTAACATTAATTTATTTCAACACATCATAAAACTAGACCCAAATAATATTATGAATAAATGCTAGAAAGAGTATTTAAAGTACAGATTTCCAATGGCTTTATTCATTTTATTTTGGATCAATTATCGTGGCAAAGTGAATTTGCGCATACAGCCGGAAATGCCAGTTACAAGAATGCATTAAAATTACAGCCGCCATATTACAACTTTAAAAGTCGTAGTTCGCTGAAAATTGAAAAGGAAAAGTGAAAAGTCTGTATACTTACCGCATTGGCTTCATTAACGCCTTTACGTCATGAGGATATTCAATGATCAGCTTCAGCTGTGTGCCGCCTTCCTTTTGAACTGTGAAAAAAAAATAAAAATACATAAAAATATGATAATTTAATAACTTTACTTAAAATAAATTGAGGTAATAATTTGTTTTTGCCTGAAACAAGCCACATCATTTCTCAATTTATGCATCGTTGCACAAAGCTTTTTTGGCAAACAATAGCAGAAGCCGAAGAAGAGGAGAAAGAAAGATTTTTCCAATCATTAAAATAGTGGCCGAAACCGAAAAACCCATGAACTAATTACACTTCACTAAATTGCAATTAAAATTGTGTAGGGCTAAAAAATATTACGTATACGACAGACCACAAGCTGGTACCAAACAAAAAGGCAGGCAGCTCTTTGCCACTTTGTGTGTATGTATATGTGTATCTGTAAGTGTGTTTTTGTATCTGTGTGTGTTGCATACGGCTGACTGAGCATTGGGCATTACAATAATAGACATATCAAAAGCATATTTTTGCTTGCAGTTCTCTTGCTGCTCATAAACCAAATTAAAAGCAAAGTTTCCACAAACAAATACACATACACAAAGATACACACACACACAGATACATTCACATAAATATGATAACAAACCGCAGCAGGCAATGAAAATGGCCAACAAGTAGGGCAGTTCCAACTGTCTAGAGCATAAATAATATTAGCCTGGTAGCAAACTTACCAAATGCACTGTGGAAAACAATAAACTGCAAGGCATTTTCATTTACATTCAAATGCACATTCACATTCACATTCTCACTTGCGCATTACTTTGAATTATGACTTGAAAGTTTGACAAGGCAACTCTGGGTTGGGTCTGTGCTGGGTTCCTCTCTTTATGGAACTGTGGAGTGGGTCTAACCCAAAGCTTCTGCTCGTTAGTTGTATAATTCACATAAAAGTTATTAGTTTAGTGTACTTTTTATTTCAAGACAACAGAGCAACAAGGACAATAACAGCTAATACCAACTAAGATAGGACACATTTGGTATGCCAAATCGTAGATACTCTCCAAACAAAAAATTTAAGAAATGTCCTACTCTGACTAGACCCTGGGTATATAATGTTTTTTTTTGTTTTTGAGGTCGATTCAGAGTAGAAAGCGTTTGAAGGAGTCTTCTTTGGTTGCATAAAATGCTCGCCCGATTAATGGAAATTGGTGAAAAACTAGTCATAATGGTTTGGATCAGAAGGAGAGCACTTGAACCAAATCCTTATTCATGGAGTCAAATGTATCTACATAGAACACTCCGTGTATAAATAATGTGCTACAAACATTATTAAGATGGGATAACAGTTATAAAAGATGAAAGCAACTACTACTAATAAAGTAGGTAAATCATTATGATATATAGTATACTAATGTGAGTCTAATAAGGAAGTAAAAATTAGTTGAATACGCCTAAAATTCACAGTGTATCCATGCAAATTTTTGGGAAAAGTAAGTGCAGAGTATTCCACTATATGGTACAAATAAAAGTTGCCTTTTAAAATTCATTCAAATGTCCTTATACAGTGTTTCTGTTTGATGTGGCCAATTTGATTGAAAATAAAGTATGGTCACACTAAAAAACTACAGCGAACGATTAAAAAGAAAATATGGCCACACTAAAAACTTAGTGAGGACGATTGAAAAGAAAGTATGGTCACACTAATTAATTAGAGCGTTCGATTGAAATGAAAGTATGGTCACACTAAAAAATTACAATTATTACAAACGATTGCATAACTCGGAGATCTTCGCTGTTTAGAAAAAAATTTTGCTCGATTTTAAACTTATTAATGAATTATTTTTGATTTATATCATAATGTTTTCTTAAACTTCTAAATATTAGTGTTACATCGATTTGAAGATTTGAATTTTTTTGGAACTTAAAAGAACTTAATATCGATTTTCAGGAAACCATTATTTATTTGAATCCATTTTTTGCGAAAGCAGACTCAAATTTATTTATAATAACTTAAATCAAATAGCCCTGCCACGTCTTGGTGGTTACACCTGTTAATGACTCCACCGATTGTAAAACTATCGAAGTCGATAGCACAGTAAATACGTTTCGCCATAACTTTGCGAAACATTAATTAATAATAATTGATCGGTTGAACTCTTAAATTAAAGGGTAAGAGTGGTACTAAATGATGTAACTGGAGAGACGGACCACAAACATTTTTTGCACAATGAACATAACCTCAAAAGTACGTTGGGTACACAACCTCAAATATCTCCAAATCCTGATGTGATGGGCTAATTCCGACCCCGGATACGGATTCTACGCAGCAAATTACTTCGGAACTGAACCTTAGCTTTCTAACAACTAAACCATATTGACCTGTGTAAGAGTTGCCAAAATTGTAGAATTTAGAAATTAATTTTTCAATTTTTTTCTATAATTCTTTTAGTGGTACTTTCGTTCTAGTAGTAGCTTTATTTTTGTTTATTTATAACCAGCTTATCTTTACAATAAAAAAAAAACCTTGCAAGTTACACCATTCTTAACTCAAGAACAGCTGGATCGACTTTTAAAAGCTTTGCTTGTTCGGATTTGTCTCTACTCAAAAGCGGAAGAAAATCGGAAAATTTTACAAAAAATAATTTATGAAGAAATTTTTTCTTCTCAAATATTTTGTATGGAACGGCATTTTTGATGTTACCGATTTCAAAAATTCTTTTTTTTATAAATATTTAAAAAATAATGCCATAAATTTAAGGGCAGATTTTTAAACTTTTCATTTTGCTTTTCTAGGATTGTTAGCTTGAAAGTAAAGGACGATTCTTTATAGAATTCGGTGCTCAAACTACTGAATTAAAAAACCTTGCCAAAACTCCCTTATTTTTAATATATCGAACATCCGTCGATTACCACCGGCCTTCCTTTGTTCCACCAGAGTTGTCCACAGATACCAGATAATTCGATAGTACAACTTGAAATAATATAAGGTGATAAAAAGTTTCTATACACGTAGACAAGAGCTCGGGCTACATAGTTTCGCAGTTCTTTCCAGATCCCACCACTTAAGAATTAAAATCGTGTGCAAAAAAAAAAGTTACTTTTCCGAGCTATTGTGTTCTTGTACTCTTATAAAAATTCAATACTTTCTTGTTTCATTTATATAGTTTCAGATCAGGCAAAAAGAGTCAAAGATTTGGTAAAATTTTTTTTGTTTTTTTTTAATATTTTTGTTAGCAATCTGTCAGATGAGACAATCAGCTAATTTTATAGATAATGGCAGGATTAATTGTGCTCCAGTGAGTCCAATCAATATTAAGGATTAGATAAAATGCAACAAAATTTTCATAGAATTTGTTTATACCTTAAGCAAGGGTATTTAAACTACTAAAGCATATGCGAACAACGTCGCGTATGCGTGATAAATATTGCGACGCACTTATATGCAATTTATGCAAAAGTTGCAAATATTATGAGACAATGTTGCAAAACAATGTCATTGTTGTTGTAAAGAGTGTCGTCGTAGTTGTTGTTGTTGCTGTTGTTGCTTTAGCTGTTAACAGTGCCTCATTTTGTTGCCATTGTTGTAGCCTTGTGGCACAAATGAGTTCTACACTTTTATTTTTTATTTTTGTTTGTTATTTCTACTTGCTTATATTAATTTGCAGCGCACTCTGCAACTGCTCAACAAAAAGTTTATTATTAATAAATTACGACTACGACGGACTATAATAAATGCAGAGAAACTTTCAAATGAAAATAGTTTGCACTTATTATAAAGTAAAGATAAAACAAAATAAAAATACGAGAGTTGCAAGTAAGAGTTAACCTGGCTACGAATATGCTCCCGGCCCAATCACTCCACTCAGGAGTCACTCAGTCAAGTTTTTTGCTGCTCTACATCTTTTATTTACTTAAGTAATCGAGTTAAATGTTGAGCCACGACTCAGAGAGACAGTAAGTGAGAGAGAGCAGCAATAAAGTTTTTCAACAAAATCAAATCAAATATTAAATTAAAAATAAGCAAGTATTAAAAAAGTTAACAGCAGGTGCACTGCGTGAGTCTGTCACGTGAATGGAATTCCAAATGGATTTAAGTACCAAGGACTAGTTGCAATATATTTGTATCTTTTGCAATATGTTCTATTCAAATACTTACCAACATGTTGTATTGGCAGCTTGATCATGTCACGTAACACCGCATCGACCAAAGTGTCATGCTCAGCATATAGCTCCTTTTTTGTAATCCGCAGTTGGAACAGCTCCAAATTGCTGGCATTTGGTCTGAAACAAAAGTAAAATGAAATAAGAAAATGGTTTATAGGAAATGACAAATTTTGGCCAGATGACGACCAATATATGTTTTCTGCAATCAAAAGAACGTTAACTAAAAACAGTGGCTTAGTTGGAGGGGGCTCGATTAGCCGACTATAATATAAAAGTAATAGCGAACTTGATGTGATTCTAAGATAAAATTTTACCAAACGATTTCCAAAATTTGAAAAATTTGACAATTTTGAACTTTTTAGAAGCGAACTTAGTTAAGCAAAAACGCCTTTATTCTTCAACTTTCTGAGATTAGAAAGAACAAAAAACTTAAATAAAACTTTAACGTGTGGCTGTTCTAAGCGATAAAAAGTTTAATGAGAAAATGATTTTCTTGCCTAACGTTTTTGTGATTGGAATAAATAGGTTCCCGATTTGGAAAAAAAATCAGCGTTGGCGCACCTACCAGGACGTGAAGAAGGACCATTGATGCGCAAATGCAGCAAATTACTGATACACTTCTAAGTAAAAATTTAACCAATTCTTTTAGTAGTTATTTATGATAGAAACAAAATATATTTCATTTAATATCAATTCATAGGCACTCCTTATAAACAAAGAGCTATCTACGTCACTGTCTGAGACAATCAGCACGCAACCAAGTGGCGCCTATAAGTATGCAATCTTTTTTTTGCTCTGTACAAAAAGCTGCATCGCAAGCATATAAAGTTGCTATAATGATTGCCACATTGATTTATCAAAGCAACCGGAAATCACTCTGTGGTCTCTCAGTGTATTAGTGTAACTATCTGGGTGTGTGTGTGTGCGTATGTGTGAGCGAGTGTCAGCATTTGGTTTGCAAATGCTCTTCATCATCTCAATTGCCACAAACGCATTTTTACGCTGTAATCTTTGCTTTTGCTTAACGCTTGAAAAACTGTTGCTAGTTTTCCACTTTTCTTCTTTGTTAACGGCAAGTAAGCTTATTGCAATTGCCAAAAAAAAAAAAAAACTCGGCACAGAAAGAAAGAGAAAATTTTGCTGCATTTTCTCGCTCCTAAGCCTGTACGTGTATGGGAGTGTGTGTGTCTGTGGGGTATGTTTTACTCAATGTTCATTGTAAAGTCTTCTTCTTATTTTTGAGGATTTTTGCACAAACGACATTTGATGTTGAAATTGGAAATAGTTTGTTTAAGTCTTTTAGCATTATTTGTATGCCTCTCCCGCCCACTACTTTATTCCTTCCCTTTCCTTTATCCTACTACTACTCTTTTTTTCTCAAAGGTTTTTACTTATGCTGAGCTAGCAGGATTAGCACAAAACGGATTGGGCTTCAACATTTAATGTGTTACAAATGTCGACAAACGTTTTAGAAGATGACACAAAGCGAGCAAACATTAAGCCAAAAGAAAAATGAATCAGTCGAGAAAGTGAACGAATGTGGGATACCCTACACCAACTGTATCTATCCAAAAAGAAAAAAATTTGTATCCGCCCAAAAAAAAATAAAACTTAAAATGAAATCCAAAATTTTGTATAGAATATGGTTTGAGATATCGGGAATGAACAAATTTTTTGATTATAAATAAAGTGTCTGGTTCATCTCAAATTTCTCTAATTTTATTTAATCTGTTTATAAAATTTTAATATCGAATTGTCGATAGTTAAATGTTAATCCGAAATACTGGTAAAGCACAATTTTTTTTTTATTTGAAAAATATTAATTGAAATGTTTTTAAATGATATTTGGTCTATATCTATGGGAAATATCATATTAATATTACAGGAGTGTTAATCGTAGGACCACTGCGCTGTGGGCCCAGATTTTCATATTTTGGCCAAAACCCTGTCATTCTCATAATAATTTTTTTAAAGTGATGAAATTTTACACACGTGTTCGTAACGATTGAACTATTTTTCTGGGAAGTCGGAAAAAATCGGAAAAAATTTAAAAATAAACGAAAAAATGTTTAACTTAATTAAATAAAAAAAACTTTTAATTGGAATTGGACCATATTTGATACAGAGGTAGATATGAGCTCCACATACATCGAAAAAATAGCCTATACCCAAAATATTGAATGGTTTTGGAGTTATAGCCCTAAACAGATTCAGCTTTCCAAGCCGATTACAAAAAGACGACATCACCAATCAATCTGGTTTTTAAAAGTTATAATTTTTTTTGGCATGCTCTTTTAATTTCCGAAAAAAAATCTCAAAAATCTATATTTATATTTTTACGTTTTTTAGTCAAAATTTATAATTTTTAGATTTTTTGATTTGCATCTTTGTAAGCAAGCATGCTATAAAATTCTCAAATTGTACATTTTTTTACATTTTACTACAACTTTTGAAAAAATGGTTATTAAAGCATACTTTTAGGCAGCCAAGAAATTCAAAAAATAGTAAAATTTCCTAGAGGTCAATTTTTAAAATTTAACTTTTAGATACACAATTCAATTTTAGAAAATCGTGTAGAATTACATTTTCTTGTAAAATATATAAAGAAATTTATAAAATTTGTTTCGGTCAAATATCGAGTGGTAGTCGGAGGTATCCTTAAAGCAAATTAGCCAAATGATAAAAAAACCAACAAAATCTTGATAACTACTCGAATATATTTAAAACCAAAAAGTTTTTAAGCTCAATTTTATTTTTTTCTGAAGTAATATTTATAAATAATAAAGTGAATGGAAATTTCTTAGCTACATGTATCATGGTAAATTTGGTTTTTTTTCCTATAAATTGTCGCGAAAGCTCATAAAATACAAAATATATTTTTATTGCCACTAACTTAGAAACCACTAATTATAATTTAATATTTTTTTTTCACACGAAACATTTATATGTGTAAAATCATATCAAATTGTAATTTGGTAAAAATTTTGACTTTCTTCTGGGGGACTTTTGGCCAAAATCTGGCTCCCCGGGCCCATTGTGCAGTGTACAAAATAAATTTAAATTTTGTTTATAAATAAAGTTTTTTCTTAATGTTAATAATGTATACAAATAAAATTAAATGAACAGAAAAATAATTTATTTTTTTCTTTTATTTAAAAATTTATAACATATTTAGAAATTAAGTGGATGTGAGGAATTATAATTTAAAATATGGCTCAGCACAGTTGCAGAAGTTTGCAATGAAGGGAAGAAACTTTTTTTTTAATAATAATAATAATCTCAAAATAAATCATCTTATTTTAAAAGAAAATTATTTTTAAATAATTCGGTTTTAGCTTTTTTTAAAGATTCGAAAGGTTTGTATAATTATTCTTAGCAACTTATGGGAAACGTAAGTTACATTCATTTTGCTTTTTTTTTTCTTGGTAAAATTTGATGTCTTCAATTGTTACGGCTGCTGAAATGTAGGTGTTCGTACGGACGGAAAGACCCTTACCCGAGATTATCATATGAACTTTTGGTTAAAGATTTTAAGATCGGCCTTGATCTCGATCTTGTTCTTATATATACTTTACGAATCTATAATACCCTCGTCCTTTTGGGTACAGCGTATAGTTATAAAAAAAAAGAAGAAATGTTTTTATGCAGGCAAAAAGCTGTAGCGTACTTTCAGACTTGAAATAGGGAAACTTTTGTATATAGGCATTAGCTATTAGATATATGCAACTATTTGATTTATCTAATTAAAAGGTACAAGATGAATCGTTATATACAAGCCTGCTCAATTTATCCACATACTTTCATAATTTTGAAATAATATTTTGCTTGGGCTTTTAGAAACGAATAAAAAAAAATGAAGAAATGTACATATAATTTTTGGCAGGCGCCATCTGTGATTTCTATCAACTTTTGTTTATTTATTTATTTATTTATATAACTATAAATTAGAAGTTAATTCTAAATTATAAAAAGGTAAGCCGGAGCAACGTAGGCCTTCAGGCTGATCAACTTTTGTTTTCTTAATCCTTTGATTGAAGAACGCATTAAAGTTATTTCAGAGCAATACAAAAATGATGAATTAAAGAAAAATACTTTTTTAAAATACAAGACTTCGTAGAAACGTCAATTGTGTGGCCAGATCATGCGATTCGACACCATTAGAATTCTTTTTATGGGGTCTTTTATAAAGTAAAGTGTGATTCCAAGACCTAAAAAACAACATCACCACTGAGATACGTGCCATGAATCGTTCTTTTTAAGAATTTTACAAAAATTTTACTATCGGATCGACGTCTACTAAATCAGCCGTGGTGATAATTTTTCGGACACAATTTTTCACTCATAAATGTCAAAGATGAAGCTTCAAAATTACATTTCGTTATTTCATCATTAAAATCCCAATGATACTAAATATTATCTATTTAAGAGCTTCATGCCCAAGTACAGATTGCTTAAATTTTTTAAAAACTTTCCTCAATTAAAAGATCAATTCGAAAATCGAGTTTTGTATTCATCTTCAAATATACAAAACTAAATATTATTGGTATTATTTTTATGAAAATATCGAATACATTTTATTTTCTTATTTTAAAAAATGGATAGGTACAAATTCAATAAACTAGAAAAGTTGTTCTTAACTGAAACTTATATCTAGATTCTCGGCTTTTTAGCAGAAGCCAGAACAATTCCATTTCGATTTGTATGAACAAGAAACGACTTTCCATCTTTGATAGCAAAAAACACGAGTGAAGCATGGCTATATTTCCTTACAAAAGAATTTGTTTTTAGTATAGCTTTCTCAACACACCTTATTTCTAGGAAGGCGCACAGTAGAAGTCACTTTTGACAACGTTTCAATTTTTTCCAAAGGAAAAGGCTCACCAAAAATTAGCTAATTAACCAAGCAGCCAAAAAAAAAAGTTAGCTCCTTTCAGACCCATTTCATACCTGCAGATTCAAGGACTTTTGCTTACTTGTTTCGTGTTCCAGGAAACAGCAAAGCACAAGAAAACTCTTTGACAAATTGAAATATGACAGTTTCCAGGGAAATTTATTGCTGAACCGCGTTGAACCATTTGAACCATTGAAGCAACCCCAATGAGCACATAACTCAAATGCAAAGCCGGAACGCATCAAAGGATACGTATGTATATGCGCTAAGGAGTCAACGACGTTGCACCAACAGTGCCATGGCCAATGTCTGGGCATTATTGGACATGTTCATCATGATAATATAGTCGATTGCCTGCACTCACGTAGCAGCTACATTGTCACATCCGTTGCCAGGACACTCTATCTTTGCACTAGCAGCTGTCTTTGACTGTCTGCCTGACAAGCTCCAAAGCTGGCTGGTTAACTGACTGCCCTCGACTCCTTTTCATAATTTGCGTGTTGACGTCGGTGATACTTCAAGTCCAGACCGAGGTCCTTTTGCTGTTTTTTATCCTCAGTCTAACCCCTAAAGTTTTGTTGCAACCCTGACAGGAAGGAAACAAATGTCTAAGAACGCCATGTACACAGCCAGCAACCCCTTCAAAGCTTCAGACGCTGTGACGGCATGAAATGACTTTCAATATTTTTACTTTTTATGGAAATGGCGACAACTTCCGGGACTTAAAGTCCTTTTCAGACGTCCGCCTTGCTGCACATAATGAACGTATTAGAAAACTGCACGCTTTTATGAGTATGATTAATTGACAGCTTGCATGTTTTTTTAAGTTTAAGTCCAAATTTAAGGCCAAATCAGTCGGAAACTTGGAGTTTGCTACTCCGCCAATTGTCCTGAGGTCAGCAGCAATGGGTTCTACCGCAAAGAGGCATCCGAGCAGCCGTTGGCAGTTAGGTTTGGTTGCTCTTTGGTTGCCACTTGCTTGTGGCTTGATTCCTGCTTTAGGTTGCCAAGAATTTGACAAGGGTTAGCCGCTGCTACGCCTACACTGAACAAAATTTGGCGCTAAAAGTTAAAGTTTGAAATTGGTATTTTACATTAAATTTTTGGGTAGAAAAAAATGAAAATTAAATTCAAAGAAAGTCAAAGCCTAAAAGGTAAGCAAATGCTCTGCTGTTTCGTGGATGCTAACAAATTTCAAAGAGATTGCCTTACAAAAGCAACATTTTTGACTATTTTTTGACGAGAAGAAAGGTTATCTAAATTTGTCAAATACAGATTTTAATATACATTTTTTGTTGAAATTTTTATAAACAACAACGAGAAAAATGCTGCCAATTTGTTTTAAATGTGCTGCCAGCTTACTAAAAATACATTTATTACGGAAAATAATATTTTGAAAATCAATTCCTATACTAAGGCATTAAAAGAGAGAAATTAAGAAAATTTCTAAAAAAAAATCGACTTATAAAAGTAATTTTAGCCAAATTTCTCATAACTAACTGGGTTAATCCTTAGATATTGTGATAAAAACCATTTAAATGATTATATCACTTAAAAAAACATATAATAAGGACCACACTAAAATATATTAAGTTTGGTTTTACATATTTTCTGCAGTTGTTCACAAAGACCTGAATAGTTTTCTATCACACTGCCAGCACTAAATAAAACCCAAAATGGCATATAAAATATGTACACACTGGCGCTTTTAACAAAACTCTTTTGCGCAGAAGTGGCCTACTTTTCAAAGTCAAAGCTCTGGCTCGTGCCGAAGTTGTATAGCACAATTGTGGTTCTGCATTTCAATAAACAAGTGTTGTTAGAAGCGCCAATACCAGCCAGTGTGTACATATTTTATACACTATTTTTGATATTATTTAGTGCTTACAGTGGGTAGCTTTGATTGAGAACAAGGTATATACAATTATTTTTAATAATTGAAATTTGTACTTTTTTGAGATGAAAGATCGGCAAATATCTATGGTACTGACAATTGTAAAAAACTTAACTTATTATGCTGCAAAGGAACTCTTTTCCACCAGCAACTTTTCTCAATAAAAACAAAGCACGCCATAGGACATTTGTAAGCAGCTGCTTGTTGTCGGGCAATTCTGCATTGTTGTGCAGTCGGTCACTTTTGCATTTCTGCCCGTCATAGTGAACACTTTAATAATCAACAACTATTAGGGACGTTGTTAAATAATTTATTTAGTACGAAATAAAGCTTTAATAAATTTTGGTGCAAGTGCCCTCTTAGGACCTACAGCATAGACAAGGGCTATCAATAAAAAAATATGACGCCCACTATGTCTCATTATAAATTCAATAAATTTTTGAAAAATACATTGATGATTATGAATAGACAATAAACATTTTGAAATTGGAAATTTTTACACGGTAGATACGTTCCAGAAAAAACCTTGTAAAAAAAGCCATGAATTAAATCCTTAAGCTGCTATGAGAAGAAATTAAAAATGGGGAATTCCCTGCCTCTATTTCCAAGAGATTAGGTTAATAAAAAAAATATTTTTCTTTAAGTTTGAAGTTGTATGTTTGAAGTTGCGGCTTGTTAGTGAGCATTTTTCGAGTGTATGCGCAGTACTGAACGCGCTGGACACTTAAGAGCAGCGAGCAAATGAAGTACAAAACGCACTCAAAGACTCGAACACGGACTCGGAGTGCCGTCATGCTTCAAATCATTCAAGCCACAAAATATGCCTTGTCCTTGCCATTGCCATTGGCATACTCAAGGCTATCAACACTTAAAAGCCAAGTCAAATTTCTGCGCTTGCTTCATTTGTCAAATTCCAAAGAGGTCCGAAAGAGGTCCAAAAGAGGTTTTCGTCCAGCCATCTGAAACAGCTGTTTGTTTGGTAAGACTGGCTTTTGCGTAATTGATGAAGCTGCCTGCCCGTCATTGGACATTGACTAAGTATCTAAATAGTCCTTGGCCTGCTTTAGTGATAACATGCTGTGCGTGTGTGTGTGTGTGGTTACACAGACAGTTGTTGAGTAAATTTGTTTTGTTTTTCAAAGATGATGGTATCCTCAGCAGCTGTTGCGCATTAAAATCACGTGTTCTTCAACCAACAATTTCTAAGCAACGCTTTTCTAATTTACAAACAGGATATGAAATATAAATCTCTCTGTAATTGAGTCACGTAAATCAGAGAGAGAGAGAGTGAGAGAGAGTGTTGCAACAACCAAAAACACTGAGAGTAGCAAGCGCCACAAACAATAACAAAAGGGCGCTCAAAAGAATCGCATTATATTTGCAACATTTGAAGTGGAGGCAAGGAATTAGCACAGCACACACGCACGTGACACACTCACACACACACAAACTGACAGCACAGCACGCGGATAGCATGCCACACACACATCCGGTTGCCCCACATCCGGTTGCTGCCATCCCGCCACCTACACCATGCTGCACTCCCTAAAAAGTTTGTTATGCAAAAGCGTTGACAACTCCGCTGAATTGTTGGCGTTGACTGAAAAATAATTGAAAAAGAGATTTTCATGTAATTGCTGGCCACTCCGGCTGCGTATCCTGCTGCAGGTGCAGAATGCTAGCAGGAGATACCACACGCCCACGTCCACGGCCACTGTGCGTCCATAACACTTTCAAAGTTTTCTTTGAGTTATGTTTAGCGGAAATTAAATTCATTTATGGCAGCGTATACATAGTATATATGTATATATAAAAAAAAAATAAAAAGACCTTACACCAAGCGGTTTGTTCATAATGCGCACTAATCAACTTAATTGCGCACCGTTTGACTGACAGTCCTGTCAGTCCTGGCGGAGATCGGATGAACGCTAAACAATGGTAACAAATCGGATAAAGCGCTTGAAAAGTTTTCGCCTTTTTAAATGCCCAAGCGTTTCATGTTATTTCAATGGCTTACAAAAAAAATATAAATTCAAAGCTTTTTTAGTTCAAAATAAATTGAATAATACTTTGCAACCATTTTGAAAAACTTTTCTGGGCACGTCTAATCAATTTGGGTTAATGGTGCTTGGTGACCACTTAGAATATTTTCAGCGCTCCCTAGGTAAGTAGACTCTTATGTTTTTCCAGGATCAAGCGTATAAGCTCAGAAATCGCCTTGGTACTTATTGAACATGTCCATCTCTGAACACTGACTTACACGGTAGAACTCGGATTTGGATTCAGCGACCTCTGGATCCGGATGTCAGTTTTCAAATAAATATAAAAAAAATAAAAATAAAAAACATACAAATGAATTTAATTTTTCTACATTTCGACTACAATTTTATATTCTTTTTTAATATCTTAAAAAATATGTAGTATGGTGTCCTGACGAAGCAGGCAAAAAATCTTTATAAACGATATAAATTTCTGGAAAAAAATAAAATGACTTCAAGTGCTTGTAAAATAATTTTAAAACTGATTGCACGACGCGGCTTCAACATGGATCTTTATTATTATGATTTCGGAAACTAGAATAGAAATTGATCTTGACTTGTTCGTCCGTCTGTCTAGCTATATACCTGTCTCTCGTTCCGTTTGTATGAACCCCTGGATCTTGTAGACTGTAACAGTTAGAATAATCAAACTGGACATTTTGACCCCTTATGTGACCGGCCAGATAAATATTATTTTTTTTCTTCTGCCACGTCCTCTTCCTGTTTAAATTTGTTTGTATTTTATTCTCTCAAAAATTAATTTCACTATTGTAATGCTTGCCTTAAATTCGCACTGCACAAATGCCTTCATTTAAGCAATAGATATTTGCAATTTATCCAAAATTTCAAACTATTCTTGAAAACAACTAGGTATTGCAACAAAGTGTTAATGCCATCAAATATTGAAATAATGTTAAGTGAATTCTTGTTCAAGAGTTGCTCTTGCTGCCGTTGCTATTCCCTCTTTCATGATATACTTTAATGTGGCGTATGAGTTTTTACCTGCATGACTTCAATGTATCGAGGTGAAACTTACATTGTGCACACCGTATAAGGTGTGTGTATCACATAGTGTAAGGTTCATCTCGATACGTTCACGCATACGAACACAATCGGTACCATACTGATTGTTTTGTTGACGTATTTATATATAGATTTAAATTAAAAAGCATACATCATTTAATAATAATTTTTCTTTCAAAGTGACAAACAGTCACTTCGCAATTCCTAAGGCCAGGCCGGAATAAGAAACTCATCTAAAAAACACGTCTGTTGCTGTGCCTTACAGAATCGGAAAGAGGGCCGAATTCTCTTTGTTGTGTCGATTACTAAGCTTAACAATACAAAATTAGTTTAATACTAAAGTCTAGTTAGTAACAATATTAAAATTTACAATGAGCATTCAGCCATTGTATGCTTGCATTTTTGCGTTACTTTATACAATTCAACACAATTTCTTTTTTATCTAATTATTTTAACTATAATTCAATTTTTATTAGAATATTTTATACATTGGCTGCCTTAGGCGCCAACAGTGACCATGGATTATCGTGTAGAAGTGAATAAAGATATAGATAAATACGTAGGACTATCCAAGAAAAAAAAACGCGTAAATAAATTGTTTTGCCTCCGAATGCAAAATTCCTCTAGGGTGTTACTGTACTTACTGAGCACTATCAACCAGAACTAAATCATCTCACATTCTGACTGGCTATCGTCATTTATTACATGGCTTTTACTTGTACAATATAAAATAAGAAACTCGACCAATTAACTATTATCTAAGGATCGATAAGGATCTGATTTGCCATCTTCCACTCAACTATTAAAGTACATAATTTCTTCGAATTTCATACCATTGTGCCAGATCTAAAGTTTAAACAAACAAGATGAAGGGGCAAAGTGGTTGTTGTTGCTGTTGTTCTTGTTCTTATGATTTGTTATTATATTGCTCCGGATACTGCTGTCCGGAGTAGCTAGGTAGGTAGTTATAATAACAGCTGTCAGTCAGCTTGAATTTTCCGCCCACACAACAACGCCCACTTACTGGATATGCCCACCGTTCGTTGCTTTCAGCATAAGAAAATGTCAGTAAACTTGGACGTCGCAGTTTCCATCTGCAGCTGCTCCAACATCTTCTGCTTAGACAAGGCGAAAACTTTGTGCGTGTGAAATTTGTGGCCGCAGCAAGTAACCAGCCAAGGAACCGACCACGACTACAGCCCAGATTGCACACAGCCGCCACAAGTAATAGGAACAAAAAAATAGAAACAAAAAACCGGGCATAAAATAGGAAGTGAAATTAAACTTAGATCGTAGCGCTTGCCAAGCTACAAGGATAAAACTTCAACGCGCGCATTAAAACCAATGACAGTGAACGAAATGTGGGAGTGTCCCAGGCATGGCGGCAGCTGCAACCGCACAAACCAAGGAAGGTACTACGAGGGTTGTCTCTTATATTTTCGAGAGCAATTATTGGGCTTATTACTTTCCGCAGCAAAGTTCATAAAATCAATACACTTTTGACTACTTTTCGAAGCACTTTTCCACAAAGTAGTAGTTACCTTTTAAATGTGATTTTAGAAGAATTCAAAAGCCTCTTCTGGCATCAAAAAAGGTTTTTATTGAAAATAGGTTACACAACGAAACCTAACCTAAACTAAAGCTTGGGAACGTATTACTGATTTAGTCGATGCATTTGTCAAGAGCAATCTTTCATCGGCGATTGGCTTTCATTAACTCTTGAAATTCTTCTGACGAGTAAATGAATTTGTACCATTCTTCTAAAGAGTTTTGACATTGTATATGATTCACGATTTTTAGCGATTTGTAAACTATCGATAAATTAAAAAAATTGGCTTTACTTAATTTTGGCAATTCTTCTGGCAAGCAAATGGATTCGTCACATTCTTCTAAAGAGTTTTTACATAATATGAAAAACGATTTCAAGCAATTTGTCAACTATCGATAAATTTCAAAAATGCTGTCAAATTTTTTTATTTTTTTTTCAAATTCCAAAGTTACATCTTTAAGGCCTATACGCAGCACGAAATATTTCGCACGAAAACTTCATATAAAAAAAAATCCCAAATGAGACCCCTTTAGTAAGTATAGGTAATATTTTGGTAAGAAATCTTTTGATAAATGCCAAACTTTATTATAACCGTACCAATATTGGAGATTTTGACACCTTGGTGAGCAGATCTTTTCGGCTTCTTCGATATCTGTAGGACCTTTTGGTCCAAATGCACTAGAGACCAACAAGAAATTTAACAAACTAGACTACAAGGAAAAGTAGACAACAACATTTATCGAAATACACACATATCGTCTATTCTGATTGTGAGGATAAAAATACACAGAAAAAATTTGAAATTGTAGTTGCCTTACAATAAGTTCAAATTATCTGCTATTTCCGATCAGTTTGTATGGCATCTATATAATATAGTGATCAGTGATAGTGATTCATTCAGTGATAGTGAATGATTTCCATCAAACTTTAAAACGTGTAAAACATAGTATCATAGCAAATTAGAAAGTTTCTTTGCGACATTTTAAAAACCCAAAAGCCTCTCTACAAAAACTCAAATTTTAAAATATTTGATAAAATAGCGCCCTTTTGACGAAACTTTCGAAAAAATATGATTTTGATAGCTTAAAAAATAAAATTTATCGTACTAGGACTCTATTTTTGACCGATTGTTTCAGGTCAATTTTTAAAATTCTAAGTTTAGATAGAAAATTGAATTACCGCAACTCGGTACAAATATCGGTATAAACTATAACAAATCTTTTTTTTTCGAGTACACTGCCTTTTTGATACCCTGTATAACGAATTTTCTATATATCGAACTGATTCCGTGCAAATTCGCATTATGGAAGTTCGACTGTATCGAGTTGTAGCCAAAAGCATTTGTATAGCAAAGCATACAAATGATTGAAACGTCGAAAATAATCGTAATATATGTTCTTTGATTTTTAAAAAATTTTTTTAATTGAAGTCTATGGTTTCTTTTAAGAATGAACTTATGAATTACAAAGTAAACGATTTTTTCGTAGTTTTCTCTATCATAGTAAACGCAAGAGTTTTTATACCTTTCGTCATGGGATACATATAGTAAGAGATCCTCCCAAAGATACTTTCAATATATTTAGGAGAACAAAAAAAATTGATTTGATCGTCCATCTTTATGAAAGCCGTGTTCTTGAAATTGTAAAAGCTAGAATAACCAAACTTAATGTTTGGACTCCTTATATGTGCAGATCTAGTTTTTTTTTGCTACGTACCGTTACACACCCAAATAATTTCAAAGTTACAGCTTTAGCTTGTATGGGTATAATACGGAAAGTTCAAAATTCTTTCGATTAAAATCTTAATTATAATTGGAATATTTTGGTGGCCAAAGTCAGAATCGCCTTAGTGGGGAAAAGTTCAACTTAAATTGAAAATGGTTAAAAAGCAAACAATGCAACATAATAATTTTTGGGAGCATTGTATCTTAATATATCTCTAAATATTGTACAACAGTCATTTTGACAAAGTAAATATTTAATTTTTTATTATTTATGTATTGTCAAAAAAATTAGAAAATATAAAAAGTGAAATCTAATATGCGAAAAAATAAAGAATTTAAGCTTTAGCCTTTTTTAATACATAATTTTAACTCACATAATTTTAAAAAGAATGTATTTGTATTGTTAATTTTTTTTAATATTTCCTTATTTCTATAACTTCAACTATAGACAAAAGAATTGTGACAAATCAGAGCTGGTCACACTTAAATAGCCCAGACCGGAAACATTATGGACAACCCTACTGCAACAAGGAGTATAGCAGCAGGCGTGGTGTCACGGGCGTGCAAAGCCACAACCAGCCCGGAGTCCATGCCAAAATGTCAACGCGCGCTCGCATTTTTACACACTTGCCGACATTGAGCATAGTCTTTTATTACGCTCCGTCCGGGTGACATCTGCTAAAGTTTGCAGTTTACAGTTTTCGGTTTTCAGTTGCACGATTTCGAGCTGAGTGTTTTGTGTAATTCGGCAAATAAGATTTTTGTCCGAGCGACGTGCCAACCATAGACGCCGCACTTGGAGGCTAATTAAAAATTTGTCATACTAATTAAAGCGAGTTAAGGAGCTGCGTAGCCGTGGCAAGGATTGCGGATGAGCGCCAGGACAGCACAGGACCGCAACGGGCATGGGACACGGGATACGGGGACACAACAAACCGTATACGGCTTATGCTGAATTAGTGGAACAACATTACAAGCGCAAATTACTGTTGTAATTATATCTCTAGTTGAAATTTTTTAGACAAGCTACTTATATCACATCTCTCCCGAAACATAAGTCCTTTTGTAATATTTCATTTCGTAATTTTAGGCGCATTTGCATTTTTTAATAATTCATATTAACGTTACCTGCGCCGTGCAATATTTTGCAGTGACGTCAGCAAAACTGCTTAGAGCTAGCAGCCTCCAAAGACGCGCACATACTCGTTGTTGGTGGCAGTGCATCAAGGCACGCGTCTGCGGATTCTAACAATGTCAGCGAGTCTGCCACAATTTTAATGAGATGCAGCATGATGCATATCCAGCAGCTGGTATAAAATTTCAGCTTATTGTTTGGACTGAAATGCTTTGATGTTGGCAATGTCTGACTTTAAGGGCCGCGGCATTGCCAGTTAGGTCAAAAATAAAAGATGATGTTAATATATTTCTTTGAAGGCAAGATGGTAAACTTTTTGGTTTGCAGAGCACTCGTTGTGCCCAAAAAATGAGCTGAGTAATACCTGTGTTTCTGCCAAGCTAGCAAAGAAGCTCTTCAAACCTTTAGATACCCTACGATGCTCTCTAATGCGATCTCTTCAACTTTTTAGCTGATATTTTTTTTACAAAAGTGGTTGTCCTAAGCGAGATTCTATTATACATTTTTCAAAGAGAATCTGCAAAGGTTTGTCTGCTAGTAATTAAGAGCAAGACGAAGTATATTTTAGATATATTTTATTTTTTAATAGGGGGACTCGGCGTTCTGCCGTTCCTTTGATGTTATCAAGGGCTTTGTCTACCTTGGTTCCAACATCGTAACGAACAATGACGTCAGCATGAAGTTCAACCGCAGAGTCACTTTTGCCAATCGTTCCTGTTTTGGTCTCAGTAGGCGATTGAGAAGTGGATACCTCTCTCGGTGACACCGTACACGACGCCCATTCTACACATTTAGCATTTTTGGAGAGCTTGGGAAAAAACTTTGACTCTTCGCTGGCTCGCTCATGTTGTGCGAATAAAGGAAGAAAGTCCAGCGACAAAGCTGTTCAATGCGGATGTTGTAGGAACACGGCGAAGGGATAGACAACCGTTGGAGAGACCAGATGGCGGGCATACTACTACTATCTGTGGTGCCACTCGATGGAGGTAACGTATGCGCAACAGAGGCACCTTTAAGGATCCCCGACTTTTCATAAGTTTTTGGAAATCGTTGAGGGCCCCTTTATTTCTTATCAGCTAGACCCTTAATCCTAAATTGGCTCAAATTTTGATTTCTAAAAAAATAAAAAAAAATTACACTAAAAGCACATCCGATACAAATTGCTTTTAACTTACAAGTCTTAACCATAATTTTTTAAGGCCAAAGTTTGTAAAGCTCTCAACTTATTTGCGAGTTACACTTCAAATCCTTTCGAAAGCGTATTCAAACTTCTTTAGGTTTCTGTAAATTGGACCCATTTACAGTCAGCAATTTAGCTTGTTAATGAAATTTGCAATTGTGCTACGTGCAACAGCAGCAAAAAAAAAAATAAAACGAAAAAAACTTCGAGTATATAGATAAAGATAAACTCTTTGCCAAGTTTTTTGTCATGTGCTATAAATTAGAAAATCAAGCATTTTATGCTAATTCCTCCTTCCGCCCTGTCACTCAACTTAGTGCCGCCTACAGCAACAACAGCAACAACGAGAACTATCCAAAACAGTTTGAGAAGATCCCACTTAATACTTTTGGTTCTTATCGTAACTCGGTCTTATTTTTTATATTTTTTTTCTTTTGGATTTGACAAGTTTCAGCTAGTAAAGCAAATGAAATTACTCATACGCCACGTTTTCAATTTTGATAGAACTGTTGGAACCAAAGTAGTAAGAATTGTAACTGTGTGCGTGAGTATGCATATGTGTGTGTGGCTATGCGTATGTGTGTGGTTCTATCTGTGTTCACGTCATAAAATTGAAACGTAAGAGCAAAGAGAATGCAGACAGCACAAGGCAAGAAAACTAAGCTGATTACTGTGCAAGGAAATCAAATGAAAAGTCGACGAAATAAATGTCATTGCAGCATTAAGTAAAAGCGAATTGTTGTTGTCAATATAAAAAAAAAAAAACACAAAATGCGCATCAGTTCGACAGTGGCACACCCTGCATTTTTCCAAAAAATTATTGTGTTGGGCTTATCGAAGGGTCAAATGTTATCGTAAGTTGGGCGAATAATAAAATGTTATGTGGAAAAATGTCAACATATTGTTGTTGATTGGGCTCACATGAGTATGTTAACCTAATAATTTAGATCTAGCTTGTTTATTAATGAAACAAAGTGGAAGATTGTGCATCTATTGCTGTTCCAAGCTCTAGTGGTCCCCAGAATCTCCAATTTTCCAGTACGCAATGTTTCTTACGTTTGTTACATACATGGCGCAAAACTATAATACTCCTGTTCCTACCTATATATATATAGGGTATTATAAGTGTGTACTTGTGAGTGAGTGGGGTTTTTGGGTTTGCGGGGGGTGTAACATTGAAGTAGTTGTCATGGCTGCGAATGCGGGCTCAAATCCACATTGATTTCTTTATTGCAATTTTATTTGATTGCGTTCATATGACATTACGCATACGCAGTGCGGTACCCACACACTCTTGAAACAAAAAACAACGCTAAACTCTCATCAACATCAACGTTATCAGCAAGCAGCATCAACGTCAGAATTGTTGCCAACAACAACTACAACAACATTAGGAGAAAAAAAACAACAATCAAGCCAAAGGCAACACACTCATGGCAAAATACGGCAAACCTAACCGGGATGCCTTACGGCACTTCGTCTCCGAATCTGTTTATGCGTGCGAAATAAATGCAATTTACTGCTCACAATTTGCTAAACAATTAAGATATTAAAAAAACTCTTGCCGGAGAAACAAGAAGGCGGAACAATAATAGAGAATGAATCACATAAAACAAAAAAAATGTATCTGCTCCAATCTGCAGTTCAAGAAAAATGATTTATGAGTTAATAGAAGTGTTTTAATAAAAATAAGTCAACAATTTTTGTTTAAGGCCTGTACGCAGCACTCCAAATTGCTTAAAAACACATCCCGAGTACCTTCGTAAATTATTTCCGAACACGCAGACGACTAAACAAAAAATAAAAAACAGTGCTGCCCTATTTTTTTAATGGTTTTGTTTTGTAATACATTAAAACATTAAGCAGCTGTGGCCGTTTCTTAGTTTTTAAAGAGTAGACTTTTCAGCTGATTACAAATATAATCATTGAAGCGGGCCACTTTTTTGGTCCACCTCTTCGATTTTGATGATTTTTACATATGTTATAGAACTACTAGAGAATAGAAACCACGTAAGCTTTTATTGAAAAAGTTCGATTATTTATCGAGTTATCGATAACTAAATACTGGATTTTTCATTTTTAGACTTGTCTTTGACAAGCCATATCTCCCAAACAAATTTAGATAACAACGCAAATTCTTTTACCATGAAAAATTAAGGTTTGGATTTAAAAAAAAAAGAAATAATAATTTTTTTTTAAATTTTTTTTGTAATTTTTTTTTTTTCTTTTTTTAAGAATTTGTTGTTAATTCAATTCAAATTTTAAATTTTTGTTATATAATACAGAATTGTTAAATTTTGTTGGTAAATACGAGTATTGAAAAATTAATATTGCTCAAGAAACATTTTTATAATTATTTAAAACATATATCGGCTAATCTTTTACACAAGAAATATTACTAATAATAATGCAAGAAATTCTTAATTTTATAATCTTTTTTTTATAAATTCAATTTATGGGACAAAGCTATTAATTCACTGAATTACGAAAACCCAAAACAAGTCAAGATTATTGTAAGTAAGAGTAAGAAAGAAATTCAATATATAATAGATGATATTGATTGTTTTTTACAAGAGATGCAGAGCTATCTAACTTATCTAAGGAATCGGGGCATATTTTAACAACATTCGTCTTTGTGACCCTTGCTTTTGTGTTCTCCGAACTGAGGGTATTCCTAGACTCATTCCTAGATTCATTTTCGCAATAAAACTTGTAGACTATACACAACTTCTCGAATTTTCCACGCATAAACCTTCTCTCTCAGTCCCTGAGTGCTTCGAGAGTGAGACGTTAACGTTAACGTTAGCGCAAATGTCTAAAACGTAAATGTGTCACGTAAATGGAGCGTAAATTTCAATAAAAATCATTTCAATTTCGTCGAAGCCAAAAAGTACCGTAACTGCCGCCGCACTCCCTGAAAAAGACCCCTCAGACTCTCCTGAGCCCACCTAGACCACAACACAACAAAAACAACAATTGTTGGGGTTGCCAGGCAGCACAAAAAAAAAAAGAAAAACGGCAAATAGGTAGACGACAGTCGTGAAGGCTTCATCCAGCACAATTACAACCCTGGGCGCGTGCTTGGTAACTGTAAGTGAAACTTTGACATTATCCTTTATTTTTTTGTTGTTGTTGTTTTTGTTGGTAAAAAGGTAAAACAGTAAGCATTATGCCTTCCGCTCAAGGGAAATTGAATTTTTCGCCCTAACTTAAATCTAAACCGAAGTACATACCTACAGTACTAACAAACTACTATGTAATGTCATTTGACACCTTGACTCACCTGGGCTCACGATGTAGCAGCTCACCAAGTGTTGGATTGTCTAATGTGATATCTGGTGCATTATCTGAGATGATATGCGCATATTCATCGCTTAGCAACACCTTTTGCAGATCCAAGTAGCGATCATGCGGCTTTGGTTTCTTTGTGGACGTTATGGCATTACTATTGGCTGTATCCTGACTCCCAGCCTGATTGCCGCTGGGCATGCCACCAGCCATGCCACCGCTTTGGCTACCATTGGCCTGTGTGGAGGCCTCCTTGGATCCAGATGAATTGCTGCAAAAGAAGAAAACAAAAAAGAGAAAATGTCATAATTAGTTAGAGGCACTTGACAATGGGCCAGAAGCTCGTTTGCTAATTGCAGCTACCAAGTGGTACCAAGGCTGGAAACTTAAAAACGAGTAAACTAGCACAACGTAGAATGCTTTCAAAATCACATATACGTAGACATACACTGAGAAAAATAAAAAACTACATTGAAAGAATTCAAAAAATATTCAAACTAAGTGTAATAGAGCAGGGTTATTAAAAAAAATAAAAAAAATGTGTGAACATCATGAGTTTTTTGGTTATTAGACTTACAGGAGTCTACATACAACATTTCCAAAATTGGATGAAATCAATAAAACCTAAAACGAATTTTGGTCACAAATTTTTATCATCATCATTTCCTATATCTCTCACTCGAGCATTCATGAACTCATTAAAAACATAAAATATTAAATTAGGATTGTTTTTTAAAGATCTGTACGCAGCAGCCCAAAACGCTTTCGAACAAAAACATTTAATACAAAAAAAAAAAATTGTCTCGAAAGTTTGGTGCCACTGTTATACCATAAGAAGTCTTAATAATAGAAATAAAAAATCATAAATTGCGATTTTCAGCATTCTCAATAATAATTATTTTTGAATTAAGATAAAAATTGGAATTAAATTAACACTCTAAGATCTAAAATTTTTCAAAACCTATTTAAAAGAAGAAAATGCTCTAATTTAATTTCTTAAAGAAACGTTTTTTTTTTTAAAAAAATCTATTATTTTGTATATATTTATTTTATATATTTATTTATTGGCAATCAACCGATAAGTACAAGGTTATAATCCAATATTGACACAAAAATAAATCGCTACACACTAAACAATACTTAGTGTGTGATAGAAAAAAATGTGCTAAATAAATAATAATAATCTTAATTTCAAAAATGTTTGTTTATTACGTATTATATGCAAAATAGTAGATTATATTTTATGCACGTATAAAAGAAATACATATACAAAAGAGTATTTAAAACAAATAAAAGAAAACCTCTAAATTGTATAAGAAATTATATTAAAAATGGGATTAAAAAAATAAATTATATACCTACTAAATATAAAAAAAAAAATGTTTTGCTCGACTGAGAATCAAACTTGGAACTACCAACTTAGCTATGACGCGTATACAGAAAGCATAACTAATTTCGTTAAGTGACGATTTTTCGATCATTTCATTCTAAAAAAATAATTGTAATTTTTAACTTTTTTATTTTGTTGGGTTAAATTAGGTGTCGCTAGATTATGGTCTCGGAATCTCTAGAATTTTATATGGGCGGATAAAAGGATGCAGGTCCATTGCTATCCGAATCAATGCAGATTATGGTCTGCCCAATTTCTTGACCTTTTAGTTAAAGGGTATAAAATGTAAGTTTCTTTTTCACCAACTAAGCTTTGTTTTCTCTCAGTGTACACGCGCACTTCTAGCAAAGCTAAAACTTTGTCGAGCTGAGCTTGCACGGCATTTATCTAAGACGCAGTTCACAAACGAGTACACACACACACACACACACACCCACCCACACACACACACACTGGCACATTCATACATATGCAACTTGACTTCAATAAACTAAAATTACAAGCACTTATAGAGGCCTTTTTGAGGGTTACGCCAGGGTGGGGGGGGTTTTACCATGTTAGGAAAGTGGATTGGGGGTTTTGGGGTTAGGGTTTGGAGTGTCAGACAGTTTAGTCGGCATCTGAGTAAAAGTGCTTGAAAAATGAATTAAAGTTTTTGAATTTGTAGCACAATTTGAGATATTTAAGTCTGCTTGTTGTTGTTGTTATTGTAGTTGTTGCAGATGTTGCACTTGGCTTTGAGTTGGTTTGCAGATTACTTGTTGTTGCTGCCTTATTTGTTGTGGCTTGCCTTAACCTTAAGCTGACTTGCAACTACAGCTCGTTAGAGAGTAGAACACATGCTTCAAATGTTTTACATCATAATTTGAGTGTTGCTTCCACTTCCTGCCGCTGCTGCAAGTTCCTTCCCACCCGATTTGGTCATTAAAAGGAATTTGCAATTCTAGGCTAAAATGGCAAAAGTGTCTGTAGTCAGCGCCATTAAAAAAAGAGTTGCCCAAAATGCTGCAGCCTTTAGACCTTTCCTGTGCATAGACGCTTAAATTTTTTTTTAATTGTTGCACAAGTTTCAAGTGTTGGCAAACGCGATACTTTGACAAAGTTGTCCTTGTATCTTTGTATACTTATTACTCAAAGGTACACCCGAACACACACACAGGCACACACGCAGGTGCACTCACACACACTCGCACACACACACGTCTACAATGTAAAACTTTTTCAATTAACAGTTGCCAACGTTGCTTAAAGCTTTCATTGGAAACCAAAAACCTGGCAACTCTGGCTGCACCACCGCCATTGCCTTTTACCTCGTAGTCTTTGCCAAGGGCTTATTAAGAATTTTTCATAGGGCTTTTCTACCACAAAGAACCCAGCAACCAAACAAGGAGCCAGCTGAAGATTTAAACGACGTTCTACGCAGATTTCACGCTTTTTTATTGCACTGGCATTAAACGTTTGCCCCTTAACATGTACACAAAGTATATACTATATACGAACATCCCATGTACCCGTAAAGAGACGACCACATAATGCCACTTTATGTGGTAATCAGAATTAAAAGCTTATATCTTACAAATATACAGTGAAGACTCAGCTGTTTAAACTCTACTTGTGTCAAAAGATATCTTAAGGCAACTTGACGTTTATGTTTATATAAATCTAAATACGCGTTTTGCAAAGGGAAATATATATATATAACTTTTTGAGAGACCAAACAGTGGATGCTTTTTTTTTTCTTTTTTTTTTTTGTATAAAATCTGCAAGTTGTTTTAGGAAATATTGTCATTTAATAAAATCATAGGCTATTTTTTTTCTCCATACCAGAACCGATCTGAATACATAATTTATTTTTAAAAATCGTTAGAAACCCCGAACCATATGAACTTACAGATTTCTAAGTATAGTAAGTAAATAAGTAAGTATAAAATCTTTTAAGTTCTTGAGGTATATAAATTATCCTTGAGCTGGTGTTATTATATAAATATTTACTGTACAGCATGTATGGATACAAAAAGAAAAGCTAAATTGATTTTTAAGTAAAAGCGGGCTACAAGCCAAAATCACATCAGATGTTGCAACTTTTGTTGCAGGCAGCGGCGTCAGTGCCTAACTCGGCGTCGCAGTCGACGTCGCTGTTGCAGCAACTTGCGCATTGTTTAGACTCCCAGTTACGTGCTGCAACGTTGTAAGTTTGGCTGAGAATTTTTTATTTTTTGGGGCGTCTGGGGCGGCTTACACAAATTATACAACATACGAAAAATTACGTATACGAGGGTAGGTCAAAAAGTAAACGCAAACGTTTCGATGGTCACCCCCATAATACGTAATAAATGATAAACTCAACATCGAATTGTACGGTGTTTTTGAGTTCCCAATTGAATTATAGACGTTTGTCATTTTTATTCAGCATCTCCAAAACGGCCGGTTGATCGTATGGGAGCTATATGATAAAATGAGCCGGCTTCGATCGACATAGTCCCCCGTGCTCCGGAAAACGAATAAACCAAGCCAACCAATTTTATTCGGATTCGTTTTTACGTGAACCCGAATCCGAAAAAAAATGTTCGGATTCGTTTTATTATGCATTTCAAAATTTTGGGCGAATTCTAAACATCTTTCAGATGACAAATTTAGTTAAAATATCTTTTTTCTGTGGAGCGGGATGATTTTCTATGAAAGTTCTTGACGGCGTTGAATCGCATAATGTTGGACTTTTTACGCCATTTCTTATGCCTCACAGGCATACAATACAAGGGCAGTTTGAAAAGTCTGGGACTTTTTAATTACAAAATATCTCTCTCTATACGACAGCAATGCGTAGCGCAATTTAAACTTCATAACTTTTTCATGTTCAAATATTCATGTAAAATGTGATAATACGACCTGCTCAGTTGAAATGCCTAAAGCCTCAGCCACCTAACTCACTTTTCTTCTCCGATTGTCTAGTATCATTCCGTAGATTTTATCGACGATTTCTAACGTAGAAATTAAAGCTAAGTCCTTGTTTTAAGGAAAGGGACTTGAAAAATTCAAAATTGACCGTAGTCGTTTCGACGAACAACAGCTTTAGTGTACTTAAAATTACCAACAATCGAAAGGTAAGCTTTTTACTCTAAGATGAGATTGTTTAATTTTTCATTTGAGAAACTTTCAGTCTGCCCCCGCAAGTAATGGTAGCTGCTGGAAGCAAGGTTGTCGCAAATGTCGACATTGGCAACTTGCAAGTTGCACTTAATTAAACTTTAGCAGGTAACAAACATATACATATATGTGGAACTTTGCTCATTAAACTGTCACGTGATGTGCGTAGACATTAGGTGGAACCACTGACTTAGTTGTAATCGCTGCACAGTGGTTGAGGTATCCAATCTTGCGGGAATTAATTCAAATTTCAAAATGTAAACTGGCCTCAAAATTGTTTTGCATTCGATTACGAACCTACCAATAAGATTGTCCGTTGTTGTTTCGTTCCAAGATTTGATATAATTCGATGAAATTTTTATTAATGCATTAGTTGGTGGCAGGGTAAAATTTTATGATTCCGAGTTTAATTATTGCTACTCAGATATTTATTGTATATTGTACTTTTTGTGCATTTAAACTTTTAATTAGTCTCCGGTAGGTTGGACATTTCTCCCACTGTGCGCTGGCTCCCTTCTTATGTATAAATGTCAGGTGCTCGAACAAATCGAAGCTGCAATGTGGCTAATTAAACAATTTTCCAATTAACCCACTATGCGACTATGTCAAATGCAACTGTTACAATTCCCTTAACCAAACTCGAAGTTAACTGACTATATGTAAAGGTCCCTCCCAAAATTTTACTTTCTCCGACTTTGAAATCATTTTTTAATATTCTTTCTTGCATGCTATGAAGAGTAATTTTAAGCAAAAATATTCTGGAATTACTCTCAAGATAATTGTACAGGATATACCTAGAATCTCTGGTTGCGAATCTCTGGTGCCAAGCCTGCTGAAGCTTGGAAAATGTTTCTTTAGTGCAATTATTTTGAGCTGTTATGCAGTTCTTGTTCAAGAGCTCAAAATCCAGAGTGAGAGGGTTCATAGCCTAAGAGCTCGCAGATATCATCCGATTTTCCTCAGAAAAGTGGGTTCGCCACGAAGAAGAAGCCCTTCTCCCTTGCCTTAACAATAACAGTTCACTGTACTCTATCCGATCCACCAAAACTTATGCTACCTGACGCTTTAAGATTGGGACCGAATAAAGGATATCTCAAACCAGCTTATCAGCTGATGTTCAAAGATAATTATCACAATGAGTAGTGAACAAGGGAACTGTGCCACATTAGGAAGGCAACGAGACGAGCAAATAGATCCACACCCAGGCAGATTGATAAAATCAGACGGAGCCCATGCAAAAAAGTCAGCCATCTCTAGAGTGCCTCCTCTACGGAGGCACACTACCCAGAATATTTGGGTACTGACAACGAGGGCTGTCACTCTGGCAAGTCCAAACAAAAGGACAGACGAGTGGGATAGGAATGAATTACTACTAGTACTAGTAAACGCTCTTGCAGTGACGGACATACGAATCTCCAAAAAACTGAGCATGATGATAGAAGAAAGGCGCTGCACTTCTGTCATTGTAATGGAGATGAGTAGGATATATGAAGCATTCAACACTTACTATTTGACTGCCTTTCACTTCTCAGTAAACTCATCAAGTACCTGCGGAAGCCATTTTTTCAAGATCTGGGCTAGCTCGAAGCGCCTAGACTGTCTTAAAAAATGTCCACCGATTATGCCACCCACCTCTTACACCACATACAAAAAAAATAAAAAATGGAACTTTGTCACTTGTCAGTGTCACTTGATGTGCATAGGCCAACTCCGGTAAGTGCTCGAAGTAATTGAAGGTGCAATGTCGCTAATTAAACAATTTTCCAATTAACCAACTATTCGACCAAGTCAAGTGCAACTGTTGCAATTCCCTTAACCAAACTCGAAGAATACTGACTATATATAAAGGTCCTTCTAAGGAAATTGCAATTCAAAGAAGTCAAGTTATGAGCGAGTGCGAGATCAAACGGCAGCCCACGCGCAGTGTGGCCGAATCCTTTGCGTCCATTGTGAGCTATATGCGTTTCATCTCGCGCGGTGTTGGTGTCGATCTCTATGATCCTAATTATCGTGTCAATGGCATAACCATCAGCGTAGTAACTGCAATGCTACTTTACTTCATGTTCACCATCTGGACAGTGTCTCTTAAAATCAAAGACGACTGGATGTTTGGTGTGGAGGCAGTCTGCATGAGTGGCAGTGTTATACAAGGAGCCAACAAGCTAATTACAGGAGTTTTCATATCTAAAAGAGTGGCAAAGCTCTTGCAGCAGCTTACCAATCTTTACAATGAGTATGGAAAGTTGGATGAACGTTACTGCCAGGTGCTGGAAGAAAGTTGCCAAAGAACCAAGAAGGCTCTAGCTGTGGTGGCTATCGGCTATATCTTGGGTGCATTGGGAATGATCCTAACGCCAATTGTGGCTGGTCTGATTACTAGCCGGTACCAATTAATCATGCATTATCATATACCTTTCGTGGATGTTAACACTGATCTGGGCTTTCTAATAACTCAAATGGCGCATGGAGCTTGCGTATTGCTCGGTGCATTTGGCCTTTATGCAGGCGATATATGCGTCATTGTGTTTCTGCTACAATCTTTTGTCTATGCGGATGTTCTGCGTTTGAAGGTCGAGTCACTAAATGAGCAAAGTGAGCAGCCGGAATACGATCAAAATCGCAACCGCAACTCAGAAACCTCTGCCATGCTAACCGATATCGTGCGATGGCATCAAATCTATATAGAGTGGGTTTACCAGCAGTGCATCCTATACTTTATATAATTCTCCTTATCTCTCAAATAGTTACGTAGCGCAGTGCAATGGTCTTTTCTCTATGCTTGTGACTGTACAAATTTTTACATCAGCCGTGTGCATTCTTTTCACCATATTTTCTGTACTTACTTCGGACTGGGTGGGAGCTTACTTCTATTTAATTCTCATAATACCTAATATGTATGCCTACTGTATACTTGGAACTTTTTTGGAAAACTGCGTGAGTATTTCTATTCTGTTCTGTATTAAGTTATTCGAATGTTTTTTACTGCCAAAATTATTAAGATCGGATAGTGAAGATTTCATCGAAACTTAATTCCATACGTAGTACTATTAAGTAAAAAGATGCAGGATTAAACCAAAGTTTAAACGGATTTTTATGCTTTATAACTCATATCCTGAGTGTTGGTGGGGCGCTGGACAACTAAATAAGGCCTATCTATCAACGTTTGATTTCGTACAACTTTTATATGAAAAAAGCGAGATCTTTATGTAATAACAAACGTCTAAATTTATTTAAAAAAAAAAAAATGGTGATTGACATATTCGAGGAACATACTTAAAAAAAAAAAAAAATTTAATTTTTTTTTTTAAGAAAATGTGGGTTAAAAAAAAATTAAATATTTTTTTTTCAATACTTAGATAAAACAAAAAATTGGTTAAAAAATATTTAGTAGTTTACTCACAATTAATTGACGGGTTAAGTTTAAAAACTCAAATTTTGCGTAAACATTCATTTTTTGACATATGCATCAAGCTGCATCATTAGTTTTGAAAAATCGCTGGGGGCAGTTTCCAGTACCTTATCCAGCTAGACCCTTTGTATAAAATATTTTCCTTTTTTGCTTAGAATGATGACGTCATGTCTTACATCTACAACATATCCTTCTACAATCTAAGTGTTCAAGAACAACGCATTGTTATGTTCGTATTGGCCAAGTCACAGTATCCTGATCAAATTGAACTGTTGGGCATAATGCCATTGGCTGTTAGTACCGCACTAAGGGTGAGAGTCACGATGGCGTATGCTTAATATGCATTATTTAGCAACTACAAAAATTTTGTTTACAGATTAGCAAGACCATTTACTCCATCACCATGATGTTGGTACAATTTTTAATGAAATAATTAAAAAATGATGAAAGTAAAACCCACAGTCGACTTCGTGTCGACTGATGACCATGATGATGATGACTACGATGACGACGACGGAGCAGTAGAAGTTTGGCGCACATGGGCAAACATTTGATGCTTAAATAGAATTTATTACGCTTTGCAACTACATTGCACACTGCACCCACCATGATGATGGTAAGAAGGCATCAGAAAAACCGAAACACGACAGGAAGCTGGCGGTACAGGACGCGCAGAAAGAAGTGCGATGTCAGACCAAAGCCATCATAATTTTGCATTTGCCAGCGAGAGAGAGAGAGGGCAGCAGTTGAGGTGAAAAGAAGAAAGTACACACTATGATGGCGCAGCTTTGCCAAAGAAATATGGAAATATTTTTAAAGGCATTTTAAAAGACGGCAGGACTACAACTACAGCAACAACGACTTATGAATTAATTAAATATTTACTGGCTAAACATTGGCGTTTTATGTTGCTGCTGCACCTGAATGCCCCACGGAACAGTCAGGTAAAGAAACGGTAAGAAAGGCAACAACAACAAGCAAAGAAGAAGCAGAAAAAGGCGCAAAGTAACGGAAAGGGAAAGTCTTAACAGTTTCTGTTGCCGTGCAAAGCAAGCAAGCAAGCGCCTTGCCCCGTCATTTTGATGTTTTATTACTTGACTTCCGCCAGCCGCAGTAAAATGGCGGCCCCAGCACACACACACATACACACAGCTATAGTGAGACGCAATATGATTACGCATGGCGGCTGGCAGCAAAAAGCACAAAATGTCCGCCTGCCCTGGCCTGGTCTGGCCTGCTTAGTACAGCGGTATTAATGTGCCCTGTTACGTTGTAGTTTCCCCAGAAGTCATACTTTGGACGCCCTATCCATGAGTCCTGTTTTTCTTTTATGCGATGTTGCTTTTGTTTTTGCTGCTGTTTGTAGCAAATTACGTTTTAATGCCAGGCCAACCAACTTTTATTGCAAGTTTTGTTGCATTTTACTAAATTGAATTATGTTCTGTCTTGGACGGGTCCCAACCAATATGGAACCCCCGGACTGTACTGAATTGTGAAGGTAGTGAGTTTCCCATTGAAGCGAAACAGCTCAGGATCTCAATAGCCCCACAGCGATTTTAACATAACATTTAATGGTCGTCAATAAACAATGGGAAAAAATGAAAGAAACAGTACTGAGAGCACTATTTTCTCTTCTGTAGAACTAGCCTATCTACAAAAAAAATTAGCAGCGTGAGAACAAAAATTGAATTAAGGTATGTTTATCTTTTCAGAAAGTAGCAATTAAAATGTTGCAGTAGCCCCAAGATCCTTTTTTTGTGTAGATCTATGGTTTACCTTGAAAATAAATTAGTAGATCTAGCTGTTGATCTCGACAAATAAGCATGAATGCTTTTTTTAATAGCCTCTCTAATAGATTTTTGTTTGTACAGTTTCTCCCCAAGGATAGTGGAGCTTAGAGATCTAACACGGATAAGTTGCATTCCACAAAACACTTATATATAAAAAAAATTATTAGCAGGAGCCCCATGACCATTAGATCTAGTCGTTAATCTTTAAAAATAAATATTTTAGATATTTTTGTATTGCGCTTCTAGTTGATGTAGTCTTTAACCTTAAATAAATATGCATGGTCTCTTTATTGTCTGTCACAATATCAACTTTTTGAAAATTTTGTAACTTGAAAAATAAATATATAAGATACTTTTTTTATAGACTGCAGTTTCGCTACAAATGCAGTTTATTTATTTATTTAAGAAAAAAAAAATTGTATTAACCCTGGACAGATAACATTATTTTTTGTCGTGAATAGATAATGATATGTCTAAGCGACGCGTCGCGACGTACGCTATTATTACCGTCCTTAAGGGAAATTTTTAAAGGAAACTTTGACAGATTGTAATTAAATCAGTTTCTTTAGTTAGTCTTTCTTTCATTAGCTTTTTTTTAAGACGCAATTGAGCATTTATTAAACTTCACAAAAATAACAAAAAATCTAGCAATCTTCTAACAACGACTATTATACCTTTGGGTTAATGTCGCTTTTGAAAGGCAAAAAAAGTCTTAGTATCGTCTCTTTTTTGATAGAGACTCTGCATCGACTCTACAATTGATGCTCTACTCACTCTACAATAATTATTACTTTGCACATTTGATCGAATGTATCCACTCGACCTTCTGTCAATAGACACAAGTTCAGCCTCTTCGGCACTCACCATGTTATCTTCAAAAGATTAGTTTTCGTGTTCACTCGCATTACTTTGGTTGTGTTCGCTTTACGAATCTGATAATATAATCGCTTTTAATAAAGCAATCTCTGTGTCTTTTGACCTTGTCTTTTTCACTATTATTGTCAACCTTAAAGTTATAATTTACCTTAAAACTCATCACACAAAAAATGTCAAAACTTATACAAAAGCTAACGATACGTCTTACGGACACTGCAAACTGAGAGTGATGGAGTGAAAAAGTGACGATCGTGTGAGAGAGAGTAAACAAGTAAAAACATCTTCGTCTCGCAGACATACGTTATATTTCCAGGATTAAAACACAAAAAAGAAGCGAGTAAGAACCCACTCACCCACTTAAAGAAGTAGAACAAAACGATAATAGATTTTGATTAAGCATTGTTCGTCTTTTCGCAAATCCATTGCTTATGTTTTGAAAGAACTTCAAGAAAAACCTTTACAATAGTTCTTCACTGGTATGTTTTCTTTCACTTTTTGCGCAATAGAGTTTTGAGTTTTACGAACATATCTTACAAGTAATTTATTAAAGTCTGCAAAACTTAACGCCGTCTGCTTATTTTGCGATTCATAAAAGTACATGGTTAGAAAATGTGGGTCCAAATTGAGACCTATATGCTAGTCTAAAAGTTTCAGACCAACAACTTATTTTTATAAAATTTATTGTTTGGCGAGTTCAAAAACGGAAATGAAATATTTTAAGGTTTCATATTATAAAGAAAACGAATTAATTGTTAATTGTATAAATGGCTGTAACCGTATGTAACTAGAAATAAATCCTTTTTTTATTTTGTGTAGAGCACTATCTAAAGAAACATTTTTTGTTTTTTTTTGAATATCAAGTCAGTACAAATAAAAACAGTAAGTAGATTTTCCGTCTGGATAATCATTATCAGCTCACTATTTAAAATTTCAAACAAAAATAAATCTTGAACTTGCAGTTGTCAACAAATTCAAAACAAGTGTTACTTTCGTTTTTGAAATACAATAAAAATATTTACTATATATCTGTTTTGTTTTCATAAAACGATTCACAATTTGAATAAATTAAAAAAATTAAAAAAACCTGTGCCCTCAATTTTTGTTTCCGAAATGTAAATCTACGTCAAAAAAGTCATCTCTTTTTGACATATATTGTTAACTAGTGTTACTTGAATTCTGATTCTTTGTGAAAATAGTATAGGTCTTCTTCTAACACTTCTTTTACAAATTTTATATAAAAAGATAGGCAGAAATCAAACCTCCTTTAAAATCGTTGTAGTTGTACTTTTTTTGATAATCTATATCTATATATTATTACTAAATATTATTATTATCCTTCCTAAATGTTATTATTTTCAAAAAACTAACTTTCTAACGTGTCAATTTTAAATTCGAGCAAACTTAGTACTGTTTGCTAGATCGATGGCTAATTCTAGGTGATGCCATGCAAGAAAAGCCACTCAGAAAACTCTATTCTTCTATCTCTAAGAAAAAGAAACTATCTTTCATCTATAGCAGAGGAGAAGAAATTGTCTTCTTTCCGCAGCAGAGATAAAGAAAGTGAATTTTTTCTGCAGCGGAGGAGAAGAAATTGTCATTCTTCTACAGCATAGGAGATGAAAGTGTCTTTCTTTCCTGCAGCAGAGGAGAGAGAGAAAAAGAATCTTTATCTTTGGCTTATGCAGATGTTAAAATCAATTAAGGAATTGGTCAAATTTTTTTTGAAAAAAAAATGCCAAAAAATTGTATCTTTGCGAAGGCATATCAGTATTTTTAAAACGTCATAGATCGATCCAAATGTTTAAGAATATCAAAATGTGATGGCTTTTTGCGGCCGAAATATGCCAGCATGATATAAAACGAACGAATGAGTCCCATCAGTGCAGTAAAAAGTTAACTTCAGTTTCCCTTTACAAATTTTAACATTTTTTTCACTTTTTACCATTGTGCATGGCTTTGGCCATTGGACTTCCTTAACCAATTCACCCGCAGTCATAACCCAGTTATGTTGCTAATAAAGCGATTTGCGCTCACAAAATTCAACAGCTTTATTCCCGTCCCAGTTACCCCAAAAACAGCGTAACAAAAAAAAACAAGAATCATCAACGATGCCCCAGGAGGGGCTACTCACCTTTTTTGCAAAAACTTCCGTTTGAACTCGTGCAACATGCCACCGCCGCCGGCAGTGGAGTCGTACTCATTGTTACTGCCATAGCGCAATTTCTGATGCTGTTGCAACAGATGACGATTTGCCACACCGAAATCCATCTGCACATCCACGACCAGCAGCAATGTGAGCAGCACAAGCGTGGCACCCAGACTAATGGCCAGGCGTTCCTTAAGTTTCATAGTGCGCAGGACGGCCATGATGGAGCTGTTGTTGTTGCTGTTGGAGTTGTTGCTGTTACCTGCTGCTGCTGTTTGAGTGGATATCAGTGTTGCCAACGACTTGCGATTGTTGTTGTTGTTGTTGTCGCTGTTGTTTGTTGCAGCTCCTAAGCTGCGTAACTTATTCAGCCAACTTTGGCTGCTGCTCGCGGCAGACGCCTGCTGCTCCTCCTCCTGCTTGGCTTTGAGGCGCGTTTGCGAGGCACCGCGCGTGGTGCGCACAATGCGCCGCTTGATGAGCACACGACGTCGTGGCGCGTTCTCTTCTGGCTGCTGGCTAAGCGCCGATGCTTCTAATGCGTCATAAGCGTCAACTCCAACTGCATCAACTGAGACGCGACGTTGTTGTCCAGTGCCGCAGGCCGCGTTTTGCCAATCTATACGCTTATGGAAATTATCAACGCTTATTTGTTCAGCTGATAAGTGCTCGACGTCGCTGTCGTCATAGACGTTGCAATCATTTACAGTCTGGAAGTGAAGTGGTGCCGCCTCCGATAAGAATGCCGCCGATTGTTGACGCTGGCGAAACCTTTGCAGGCGTTCCGCTAAAGGCGTAGTAGTCTTTGCATAGCTGCAAAAATAAAAATTGTATAAATTTATTAGCTTGTAGGAATGCTGCTGTGGGGTCTGCAAAAGGGGTGCGGGTTAGTGTGAAATTCAATCAAACGCGCTCATAAAAATGAATTATAAGCAATCTGTGTGTGTGTGTGTGTGTGGTCGTTCTGCGATTTGATTGAAAGTTGTCGAGGGCAAACTATGAAAAAGAGCTGTAAATAAAAAACTTCCGCTTTTTTATGGCAACTAATGACAACAACAACAACAACAGCAACAACGCTGACAACCATCAAAAAATATGAACAGGCGGCCATTTTGTAGTACGTTTTTCAAGTTATGCACATAACTGTAAAACGCCCAGACAGACGCCCAACGGCGTCGACGATGAATGGCGGCAGCCAGGCTAGGCCGGCGGCACGACATCCGCCTAGCTGCTGTGATTGTACACACAACAAACGGAAATGCGACAGTAGCCATTTTGTTTTTTTGTGACTATGTGCCGCTGTCAGGCCATGTTATGCAAGGGCTGCCATTTTTGTTTTTATCTTTTTAGATTTTAGCTTTTATACACTGTAATTTTATATACTCCTAAGGTAAGGGGTATATGCAGTATATGCATACATTTGTGTATAACATAGCGAAGATGACGACGTAGATCCTACTTTGTTGGTTCGTCGTCTGTATGATCGCCCTAATCTTGGAGATTGTAAGAGCTAGAAGAGTCAAATTTAAGATCTCACCTAATATTCATATGACTAAGCTGAACAAGTTCATTTTTATGCCCTATACCTTAAGATAAGGAGTATATAGGTGCTGACATCGGAGACGCCCCAAAATTAACTTCAATTTGTTAAAACTATGCTTTCTTACGTGTGCACAATTTGATCTTGGAGTTTATACGATTTGAAATCCTTATATGTGCAGGCAGAGTAAGTTAATTTTTTTGTTTGCCATGCTTCCTTTCCTTATTTGCTATAATTTCCAAGTTAAAGCTTTGATTTTGTAATGAAATTATAATCAATTCGATTGATGCACAATATTATTTAAATATGAAAATAGATATCGGAGAAAATAGCAATATAGTATTTCAGAGGCAAGGGTTCAAATCGTCTATCGAAAATCTTTATTATCAATAGAAAGAACCGTTCTTGCCATTCACTTTTTAAAAATAATCCCTTTCAAATGATGGCCGCAACTGCGCCGTAGCTCGTCTAAGCGGAGGTTCCAATTTTCGATGACGCGTTCGAGCATAATCGGCGGTATCTCGCGAATAACATGGGTAATGTTGGCCTCTAATGCTTCAATCGTAGTTGGATTGGATTGTCCACAAACACCTTAGACTTCACGTAGCCCCAAAGGAAAAAGTCTAACGGTGTGATACGATCTTGGTGGCCAATTCACCGGTCCGGAGTGTGAAATTAATTGTTCACCGAATTGGTTCCTCAATATGTCCATTGTTTCACGGGCTGTGTGGCAAGTAGCGCCGTCATGTTGAAACCAAATCTCGTCGAGATCTCGGGATTCAATTTCAGGTAGCAAATCATTCGTTATCATGGTGCGCTGACGGTCGCCATTGACGGTTACGGTTTGACCAGCGTCGTTTTTGACGAAATATGGACCGACAATGGTCGAAAATTTCAATTTGCTGGACTTAGTTATAAAACTGCAAACAATTGACGGAAGCGGGTCTGAAGACATCATGTGATGTAGACGGGTATCTTGTCTCATATGAGATAAGAGGAATTAGAGAAGCTTTAAGCGAATATTGTATGTGGCTTGCTGATCTTCCGAATCCATAGCCATAGCTTACTGAAAGAGCAGCATTATCCAATGGACGAAAATTTTAACAAGGCTCTAGAAATGAGTTTCGTAGATAACTAACGTAAGTAACGTTTTTTTATGTATATGAACTTTTGTTTTGTCTCGACACCTTCCTCGATGCTGCGTACTGTCCTTAAAACAAGAATTTTTGGAGTCAAAAGAACACCAAGAGCGAATATTGTATTATTGAGAGTCAAATTTTTTTAATTTGAAAATGTTTAGTATGTTTTTTGGAGCAACGGCTCTCAACGAAAGAGTAATACACTCTCTTACTCATTATAGGAAAATTTAGTCCTAATGCTGTGATTATTTAGATTATTTTTTTGTTTCATAATTTATTAGAGAAGAAAAAATTCTCATAAATTCTAAGCTGAAACAATTTTAGTTTGAGCAACTTCGGACTTGAAATTTCTGAATGTATGTTGATATAAAGCTTCTTATAATATCATGTCATAGGGTATCTCAAAGTCAGCCGATCCTGGCCGCCATTTTTTTTTTAGTTTTTTGTTGTGCCTTGTCTTTTTGCATGGAGCATATTTTTCAGACTCATTGTTGTTAGTGTTTTTGTTGCTAGGCAAACGCGGTCGGTGAATTTGAATTGTAACTATAACGGACGACAGATTACAAAATGGCTGTGTTGTTGTTCTGACGCTGCAGGCAAACAGAGTAGAGAAGCAGCAAAACAAAAAAATGAGACGGGGGAGTGAGTGGAAAATGGCTAAAGCGAGGCCAACGTGTGGGTCAAAGTTAACGAAGCTTGCAGAGTAGAGCTACCAAACATTGGTTATTTAAGCCTCACAACAGTGTTAGTCGTTATGCCTGTGCTGCTCCTGTCAGGCCCCAGTCCTAGCAATCCAATTTTCTATCAGATTATTTTGTTGCTGTTAGTTGTCCAGGCAACGTTTAAAAGATTAAATGCAGCTCTGGCAAACAACAACAACAAACACAACGTAGACAATGTAGACAACAATAAAATGCAAAAAGGTAAATTTTAGCAAATTGAAAGCGTTTCATTGATTGACGGACGAACACAAATGCTGCAGCCATTATAAAGTTCTAATGTGTCATGGAAGCAGTACCCCAAACCATTGGCCGTAAACCATTTATGGCAATTATTTGTTTACCATGTACAAAAGCAACATATGGAAGGCTGCCAGTCAAAGTGATTACAGTGCCATGATACGAGCACGACAATGGAACTTCCATCCTTAGCCCTTTAGCCAACAGTTTCGATTACAAATTTAACTTGACAAGTAGTTTGGGATAAAAAAAAAAAACGGGCAAGTTAGTATCAAAAAGACAGGCTAACTTTTTGGCTTCAATTTTTAAAAGCTACTCCTTTTTATTAGACAGTGACAAAACAGTTTACCATGATCTGTTATGAGCAGAGTCGAACTTCCTTCCCTACAGTGAATACGCACGTGAGCAGAAAATTGGTTCGTTATATAGCATATAAAATATATTTTGTAGAAAATCTTTATAAGAAGTTCAGAAAAGCTGGAGAAAATTTTAAAATTGGAAAAATTCGTTGCGAAGAAGTTCGTTCGAGCTGGGTAAAAAACCAAAGCTTCGAAGTCCTCCTTAGACCTTATGGTACTATACTTTACCCTTGGAAACTGGTCAAAGAAGCCTCTTGTTTTTTGTGAAAAAGTAAAGACCGATTGTCTTTCTTAGTCGCATTGCCAAACTTTCCAACACAGCTAATACATACTGTCTTAGAGTACTAAAAAAGCCCAAAACTTGAAGCCTAGAGAAACGTCAATCAAACTCAATTTTTAACCGCAGCTGGAGCATATTTTGCACAAGTTTTCACAAAGGAGAAATTGCGCATATCGAAGCTTAACCATAGAAAACGGTGCCAATAATGTCTAACGATTTGACAGGCAGCGTGTAAAACGTTTGATGTTTGGAAATTATGACAAGGAATCGGATGGAAATTGTGTATCACGAATTGCAAATGAAGAATGGAGAATCGTGAATGTTCTATGCGGGACACAAACCCGTAGATACATAGACACAGACTACAGAAACACCAATGGCAAAAGTAACCAGCGACTGTTGAAGATACGCGTGACAATGGAATTTATGGCAGACAAGAACACCGACAACAGGACAGGCAGTCAAACGCTTTACAACACTGACAATAGTCGTTGAAGTGAGGAAGTCAAAGACGCCTGTGACGTCAATATGCAGAGCGTACAAAGCCTACGAAGCTGACACTTTGAAGGGATGAATAGGTAAGGTAGGCGCATGGCAAAGGGCAAACATTTATCGATAGGCGACGCGTCGTCGCGACGGCAACAACAACAACAATAATAGCAACAACGATAAAAGACAACAATGCATTGCTGTGTGAGCAACATCAATTGCTGTCAACGCATATTGTTGTTGGATTTTTATACCCTCTGCTCAAAGAGGTATCATAGGGTCGTGTGGACACGTTGGTTCTTTAGACCAAAATAATTAGCATCGTTTCGGGTATCGATTGGGTTCGTACGTATAAACAGTCAGATCTTGGAGATCTTAGTTTATTTATATTTGTATAGTGTTCTGCTATGCCTTAAATTACAAGCATCCCTATTAAATCCCGTATGGAAAATGGGTGTAGGGTATGCGAATATCGGACACAACCGCAACTGTTTGCTCTTTTATAAAATTGCTGCGTTGCATTAAATTAAACTGATGTGGTGTATTAAACACACAGGCCAAGCTCACTTCATGATATCCTTAATGCAATGGCTGATAGTGGCAGCAAGGACAACAAGAACAACAAGTACAACAATAACAAACGTAGCTGGAATTTCGATGTTGACAAAGATTTCCCTTCCAATTTTCGAGTTGGTTTTCTTGTTAAATAAAAACAAAAGGGTAGAAGAGAATAAGAGAAATAGAAAGGAAAGTAAGAAAAAGAGACTGCAAGCATAAAGAAGATAGTGCCAACTTGAAGCAGCGCCCTGGGTAAAGTCGCTTTTCGATAAGCAGCTTCTGAGAAGTGCTACAGAGAGAAAAAAGACAATCAAGGACTCAATCCTGCTGGGTTTTACGTTTGTCTTTTATCAATTAATGAAAAAGTTTTCTGGCATTCTTATCGTTTACAATGAGTCAATAAATAAATCATATTCTCTTTATGAATTACACAAGAAATTCAATTCGCTCGATTGCGAAAATAATAATGGATAACTATGGGAACGTTAATGTGGCAAAAAGAACAGCTTTAGAAGACGATGAAAGAAAGAGAATTTCGTGCACATAATTCAGGATGAATAGTACAAACAAAAGTTTTTAAAAGTGCTGAAGGCACTCATTGTCGGAGAGTGGGAGACTCCCGAGATGATTAAAAAATACAAGCAAAACACCTCAACGTACGAAAAAAGTGAAACGATTTAATTTTTAAATCGATCTATTCAAATTTTATTTAAATATTTAAATTGTTTGTGCAAAAAAAAAAATTTTATGTGCAAAAAACGATTTTTGCGAGCTTTCACGCAGTCCTGGTTATCTTTGAATTTTTAAAAAATATCTCCTTAAATGTCAAATTAATAAAAATGTAAAAATTGGTATTTTTAAGCATAGTACATTTTAAAAATTAAAAAACAAATTTTTTTAAGTTTATAACTAAATCAATATTTTTTCAATTTAAAGTTTTGTTTTTCTATTAAAAATAAAAAATACAATTATTATAAATTTATTTATCTACAATTATTATAAATTTATTTATCTTGTAAAAAAAGGTCGAATCTATCAGGCGTGCTCCGGAATCCGAATCAGAATAATTTATGCGGATTCGTTTTGAATCCGAATGTTTGGTGCTTCCATTTCCACGAATTTTTTATGTGCTTTGAAACCGACTGCTTTGTTGCAAGTGGAATTAAAACGAATCGTCAAAATAGTATTAAAAAACCACAAATTTTATATTGAAGTTATTTTTTATATATGCCTTGATATTCTTAGATTCTATTTATGCTAACTTTAATTGGCATTTTAGCTGCTAACTATTTTGAATAATTTTTTTCCTGACACAACCCAAAAAGAGCATATACAAGCCAAACCGAATTTTCGTTTTGTTGGTGCATGTGTGTGTATCAAACATGCAAAAATTTCCCTTGTAACAAAAATAGTTAAATCGTGTTTAAATTTAATAAACATTGTTGCTAAATGAATATTTTTGTGTAATTTTATTTTAAAAAAATGCAATAATAAAGAACTAGCAATATATTAATGAAAATTAAATCTAAACAACATGTACTAATAAAAAGGTGCAAAGCTGCGGCAGCCTTGTCAGCTGTTTTGTATCAAACAAAAAACATTTCGCGCCAAGAAACACAATGTAGGTGCATATTTAATCAAAAGAATTTAATGCTAAAAAATATACAAAAAAACATTACAATATATAGGACATGATTCTTTCATTTTTTTACGCCTTCTTTTAGCTTTAAAACAAACCATTGAGAAAATAAATTACATTTTTGCAATGTTTACAAATTCTTAACAAAAGGCAGTCAGCTGGTTACACCACACCATATGTCAATTTATCGAAAAAAGAGGGAAATTTACGCATTTATCGAGAATAAAAAAGGAAATTATCGACAAAAAATTCTGATTCCGGAAAAAATTGTTGGATAAAATTGTTCGGATTCAATTTTTCTGATTTCGGAGCACGCCAGTATATATATTTCTTTTTTTTTTTTTCATTTTTTAAAGGTTTTTTCCCATTTTTCCTTATTAATTTAATATTATATTAAAAATATTTTGATTTAATGTGTTAAATATAAATATATTAGTTGTAAAGCTGTAATGGCTAAACTCTATATATGTATTGTAATTAGTTAGTAAATGAACATTTAAAATATTAGGTTACTATTGAGATTATTTTATCAAAATTCCATAAAGATCTAACTACTAGACCTATCTTATGGCTTCTTCCCTCTCTGATTAAAAGATGTTTCTGAAAAATTGAGGAAAAAACTATTTCCGAACACAAATTGTACTTCACAATGACAAGGCCCACATTTTACTTCCCGACTAATGATAAACTTCAAGGTAAAAGTTTATCGTTTTCAATGCAAAATTGTAACTCTATTGCTATTACGCCGGAAATATAAGGGTCGGCCCTAGTATAATGATGCCCACAAAATATCAGAAAAAGTTGAATAAAAATTTTATGAACTAACTGCGTAATCAGTCTAAAATCAAATCGCAGCACCTGCTTTCAAACCACAGCAAAATACGCTTATCTCCCATTATTTTGTTTGGAATTACCTCCACAATTCCCATTATCTTAATCTCATTTCGCACTTTCATTTTCCTAACCACCATTACCCAGAGAGCAGGGAATGCACTCAACCAACAATGTTGATATAATGCATTTACGCGGTTCGCATTATTTAGGAGGAGTTATTGAACGACCCACTCGGAAAACTACTCGATATGCATGATTGGTCTGTTACCCCTCCACAGCCACCAACGTTAGATAGTATCGTGTAATAGCAATTTTGTTGTTAGATAAAACAAAAAGCATTACAGAAAAAAAAACAAGGTACCGGGTTTAAAAAGGGAAATTGGAATGCGTAACCCGCACAAAGTTGCAATGACAAAGTCTTGTAAGCAAATCAGAAAACCCAAATCAAATCGTCGATTGTGCAACTATGAAATGACACGCTTAATGCATTTGGTTCAAACGTTGCACTCTCCCCTGCATGTTGCACTCTCCACGCAGTGTTGCACTTGGAGTGACAGCTGTTGTTGTTGTTGCTGCTGCTTGCCACGCATCGTTGCAGCTAGAGAATGTCGCCATTGTGCGGTTGCAAGAAAACTTATTGATCTTTTATGTATTGATGTTGGCGTTGGCGTCGGCGTCGACGTCGCTGCCCTAAACGTTGTCGTCGGTGGTTGCACTTGAGCTGCTTTATTGCAACAATAAAAACAATATGCTACAGTTGAGGCATACCGACCTTAATACACACTGCAGTATCGACTAGTTGTTACACATAAGTACTCCGTTTTTTAACGATTTGAATGAGCTATAGTATGAAAAATAGGTTGGAAGTTTCGAGAATTTGTTTTTTTTTTTGTAGACTTAATCAGCTTAGAGGTAGGCGTGGGCCAGGCCTCATCCTTACAACCACGAACTTTGGCCGTCAAATCGACTTTACAGCAGGCCTGGCTAATGCCCAAACCTAACCTCAAAACCACAAGACTCAAAAAAGAAACCAAGCTAAAGGTTCATATTTTGTTTAGATTTGACTAGCTATTTCTAAGAGCATCTTCTTTCTATCATTATATTATCATTAATTTTCAACAAATAGTATACCCATATACATCAAAAGTTATTAATATTGAAGCCAAAAGTAATGCTTTTCTTAAGTTAAATGGTTTAAAAAAATGTTAATCGAAGTTTACACGTCACGCCATATATGTCTCGTCGAATACTAAGGCTAGTAAATATAAAACAAGAAAGTCTTTTTGATTTCAAATCGTACTGAAAAAATTTATATACCACAAGATGCCCAATTCGCAAAAACCTATGAGTTTTAATGCAATTCAAAACCCACTGCTATTTCATGTAACGTCACGCCAAGCGTATTTTTGCCTATAACTTTTAGTCAAAATCGTCGTAATTTAGCATTCCGTAATTGCTACGAGTTACAAAAAAAAAAACAAAAAAAAAACCTAACATCACGCCAAAATGAAAATTCCCATGTGTGAAAACAAACTCACACACTTACTTGCACTTTGACCGGTCGTAACCTAAGAAGACGAATTTCGTCTTGTAAGTTTTGTAATACCTTAAAAGAATTATAAAAAAAACGATGCCCAATACATACAATAATAAGAAAGTTAAGTTTTAAGTTAATTTGTGATAGTGCGAATATTTCGCCAAAGTGCTCCAATTCGTATGTCGGTAGAGCTTTTCAAAAATTCGATTATAAAGGGCCATCAATCTTAAAATTTTTTTAAAAAAAAAAAAAAAGAAAATATATAAAATGAATCGAAAAATCTTTATTATCAATAGAAAGAACGGTTCTTGCCATTCACTTTTTAAAAATTATCCCTTTCAAATGTTGGCCGCAACTGCGCCGTAGCTCGTCCAAGTGGAGGCTCCAATTTTCGATGAGCAGAAGGCAGAGCCCCCTATTTGCAATACTTAAAGAAAAAAAAATGCGTATATTTCATACGCGGATCCAGGACTTGGTCATAAGGGGGGTTTTACACTTCGAAGTGTATATATATCAGAGCTCGCAAAAATCTGTCAACCCATTTTTAAAACTTTAGGGCGGCCCGAAAAAACCCCGTGGAACCACCACTGGAATGTTTCTTTCAATTTTTTAAACAACTGTGATACCAGACATGACCCTATAAGTCAAATCAACACTAAGTTCATAGCCAAGTCACTAGTGGTTTTAAAAGTAACTTTATAAAGCCAATCCACACTGAAATCATAGCGCATTTGTGGTATAAATCACTAGTGATTTTAGGCCAAAATTTCTAAATCTAAATCTGATTGGAATAACAATCAAGATGCAGTTTCAGGTCTGAATAGCTACAATATAACGTCATTAAGCTTAGTGCAAAACAAAGGCACAGCTTTATGCTTGAAAATTAACCCTAATTTCAAGTCTGCCTCAGTACTAAAGGTCTACCCTTTTCCTTCTAGTAGCTAGACCTAACACCAACACAATATACTCCTTACCATTTGGATAAAGTGTATCAAGAAACAACAACGTTCAGGCAAACAAAATCGACCAAACGAGCTGTAGCAATCACTTGGACTGCAATTGGATATGTAAATGGTTTGGCAAACTGTTGCCTTAGATTGCAGCGGACGGTGGGAGCGAGGTATCAGTTGGGCGTGTCAAGGTTAGTTTAGTTTACAGTTTGGCTCATTAAACGGGCGCAAGGACGTCTTCCATGTCGACGTCGTAGTCTTCGGCATCGTCTACAATGACATCCAAGCACTCATTGACAGCTGAAGCGTAAAACTTAAACAAATTGCTTAAGTCAGAATGGCGCAGGCGGGGTTTGTGTCGCAAGCTCTGTCCAGCTCTGGGACAGATTTGGGTTAGTTAGCTGCTGCTTTGCTGCTTGGCTTTTGCCAATTTACCTTTCATTGTGCAAACTTTCGCGCTTCTCGTTGCCAGCTACTAAATTGTGCTCCGCCTCAAGATCTGCTGCAGCTGTTGCAGATGCTGCAACATTGTTGAAAAATTGTCGCAACTCCTGTGGTTTGCCTGGGGCATTTGGTGCTTTGCATGATTCCTGCTCCTGCTTCATCATGCTGTCGTTGACATTTCTCAGGTGATTCAATGTCTGTGATTTTTCTGCAGATTTGCTTTGCTGCTCCCAACTGTTATAGCTTGGGGTCATTTCATTACCAAAGTCAACATTGGAGCTGCCATAGTTTGGGTTATGGTCAATGGAGAGCTTGTTATAGCTGCTGCCGCTCCTGCTGCTGTTGTTGCTGTTAATGTAATTTGCCGGCTGCAAGTTTTGGGCCTGGTACCGGGAGGAAACAGTAGCAGCAGGCTTTGGCAAGTCAAATGCGCTCTGCTGCCAGCCATTGTTGTTATCCTTAAGATTGCCAGCCAGCAGGCCATAGCCATCATCATCAGCAACATCATCATCATCATCATCATCATCATCATAGTGCTGGCTATTGTTGTAGCTGGTTAGTGAGTTGCTGCTCTGTCGCTCTATTGAATTGTTGTTAACTCCATTGTATTGTTTCATTGCTGATTGATTTCTAGTCATTGCCAATTGATTTATGCCCGGATTGCGGCTTCTCCATATGCCTCCTATGTAATCATCATGCACATTCTGCACAGCCTCCTGAGCATTGTCCAAACTAGGCCTGGCAATTTGCCCAATGGAGCGTCTTAGTGGCAGACTGCTCTGCGCCAGACCCTTGTACCCGAACCCGGACACCGACCCGGACACAGACCCATCCGACGGCTGTTCCAAGGATTGCCGCTGCAGGCTTACAGTGCTTTGACTGCGCTGCCGCGCCGCTGACGCTGCCTTCTTTTTGGCCAAAGTTGACGCTGACGGAGCAAATAAATTTCGTAGATTCTTGTTGCGCTGCGCGCTAATTTCGCTGTCCCTGTCGCAGCTGCTGCTCGCCCTTCCTCTGGCCCTCGCTTGTGCTCCATTTGCCGGATCCGGATCTGTTTGTCTTCTGGCAACGCTTTGCTTAACCTAAATAATTTTTAATGTTTGCATTTTGTTTTATGCCATGGCTGATGTATTTTCTATGCTTTTCTTTTTATTTTAGAATTTATCTTTTTTTTTTTTATCCAGGACTATACTATATTTGGGCTTTGCTCTTTGTTTTGATATAGTATTGCAGCTGAGCCATGATAACATTTTTTTCTTTTTTTGAGTTTGAGTTAATTTAAACTTTGCTTAGCCTTAAGTGAACTGGCTAAGCAATCATGCGAAAAACTGGCAACGAGTTCATAAACAAATTTGGGTTAGTTGAAACAACAAGGAGCATACAGAACATTGCAGCTGGGACGCACAACTTACGTGGAGAGTTTAGCAAGCGAGAGATTCACAATTGGGATAATCCTCCAACTTAAGTCTTTAATGTAGTAAATATAAGAACAAAAAAAAAATGTAACACAACTGGGGAAAAAAACAAAGCAAAAAGAACGCGTTAAATATGAGCAGGTAACCAGAAAACCAAAAACAATGCTAACTTCGTTGATAACGAAGTTAATCTGACTCTAATGTTCGTCTAAAAAAACATCTCTGGTACTGACCAATTTACCCTATGTACAAGTTTTAATTTTTAAGCGATCTATCGATTAACGAGTATTTAGGTACGATTAAAGATATTATAATTCACTTTTTATGGCAGAAATGCAGAGGTGCACGAGTAACAAAGTGAGCAACTTTAACTACGATGCAAAAGTGCTAGACTAACAGCCTTTAACAATATGTGAATCTTTGGGCAGAAGTACCACACTCGTAATCGAAGGTTGGAGCGGGCAGATATGCAAAATTTAACTAGTGTAAGTTGCTTTTGAACTCTTCTGCTTTTCTGCCCGACAAAGTTAACCTAATACTTAAATAGTACACTTTTCAAATCAAAAATTCAAAGATAATAAGCTAAAACATCCTTTTGAAATTTTTGGTCGCGGTCAACATTTTTTAGGACCACGGAGACGAAAATCGGTTCTTGGCAAATTTACTTTTGTCTTGCTTTAAAAACATTTAAAATATTCAAAATTCTTCAAGTTTAAAAATTAGCAATCGTCTATAATGTATACCACAAAAAAAAAGTGGACCATTTCACGTATTTTCGCACAAAACTATATATGAAGACTTTATAATATCCAGTATTAGTTTTAAGAATTATTTATTGTAACGGAAAATAATTTTAAATAATGTAGAACACTTTTTAAAAAAATTTTGTAATTACAAATACCCTTTTAAGTTGATCTAACATTTGTAACTTCGAGAGCTATTCCATTAACTTCTTGGGGTTAAAAAGTTTTTGCAAGTTTCAAAAAGATATGTTCGAGAGTCTAAGCTCAAAAATGTTTTTTTTGTGTCTTTTTGCGTAGTGTAAGTCTTTTAAGGATACTATAGTTTTTTTAAATTTTTTAACTTAATACTTTTTATGTCGTCGAAATTAATTCAAAAATAAGTTTCAGGCTACTTTTTGTTTCCGAAATTCCGGAAAGGTTTTGAAATTTTATCTTAAACGTACCATACTAGGTAGGTTTTAGTCAAAATCATGACTATGATTATCTGCTTATCATATGAATGATATTAAGCTTACGAATTGCTCCAAAAACCTTGTTCTCGAAAAATTAAATTTTTTAGTATCAAAAAAAACGAAGCGTGGTTGTTGTTATTAAATGAAGCTACAATTTATCATATATACTCAAAAGTTTTAGAATCCTCATATTGAGGTTAAGTGCAAATTTGAACTATTTCTGGAAATTTTACCCGACTATGGCAGAGTAAAAAGGAGGTTTTTGATTTTGACCGGTATGTTCATCTGTTCCCTCATAACTATTCAGCCGGTCATCACAATCTAATAAATTAGGGATTGATGGAAGCGGCTTGATCGTCAGCTGGTTAGAGGCTATGTAACGTTAAGTAAAATTAAAAATGGCGCCCACTAGAGCACATAAACCCAACCTAAAAATTTTTTTTGTAACTTTTTAACTATAAGTATATGCTTTATGAGAGATGCTTAAATATGAATGTTTAGGGAATCTGGTCAAAGGAAACTTATATATTTTCACCCAAAATGGTTTGGGGTTCTCGAACAACAGGAAGATTATTGTCTATTGTTTTTGCTTAAAAGGAGTCATAAATAATATTACACAGCGCAGACAACTTCTTACTTCGTATGTTCCAATTTTTTTATGAATCCCATCAAATAACTGATTTATGTGCGATAAGGTAAAATAAAATTTGAACTTTCTTTTGATTCAATCAAACAGAAGATCCCCAGAATCTGGAAATTAGCTAATGGGTTAAAAGTTTTCAAGTTTGTTTGAAAATACTTCCAAATTCATACTCAATAAAATGTATTTTTTTTAGTTATTTTGAACTACTTTAAGTACCCCTACCAATTTGGGACAAATTATTTTTGACAACGATTGTCAAAATAAACCATCAGATTAATCAAATTCGTACGTTTTTTAATTATGGTACACACTGTACAAGTACCAAGCAAAATTTATCTTAAGCTATATACATATAGCTTATATTTAATACTTAATAATTGTAATAATAAACTTGATAACGGATAAACGGACAAGTTTTATTTATTAATAATAAAAATATGCTAACATTTATAAAAAAATGTAATTTGTTAAAAATTAACATGTCTTTAATATACGTAAAAAACTAAGCACTGCATTAATCAACGTTTAAAATCAACAAAACAAAACTTAAACAAAATTCATAACTCAATGGCCAAGCTACATGTATCAACTAGATGTTTTTTTGGCCCAACATTTCAACCAACTTGCAACATAGTGGTATGATGGACTGACAGTAATCACAAGTGGCAGTGGCAGTGGCAAATGGCAACAACCAGCCACGTGCACTGCGCATCGATGGATTAATGCCATAATCGGATAAATCGTTTTTCGAATGTTATTACCAGGCGCGCACAAAAGTGCTGCGTTTGCAACAAATGTGCCAAAAAGCGGAAACGGAAGTGCTACTTACAGTGCTTGCCACTGATATCCTTGAGCCAAGTGACATTGAGACCGACGAACGAACGGACCAAGCGAAACGAACTGACTGCACCTAGCACGTTCCAAAAAAAAAAAGAAGAAAAAATCGTCGAAATGTAGAAACTCTCGTTGCAGGATTCAACAAACTTGAGGTCCGAGCTGAGCACTCAACTTTCAAGCTTCCAGTTGAAGTGTATGGATGGATAGCTGGGGATATCTCGAATATCTCTATAGCTGGAGCTAGAGGGTGGCCAACCTAGAAGTTGTGGACGTTGTGAAATTTCCAAAGCTGGCTCAGTCTGTTCATGTGTGAGAGAGAAAGAAAGAGGGAGAGACCAAGGGAAGAGAAAAGATGTAAAAAGAAAGTAGAAGTAGTGAAACGTAATACAGATTAGCATAAGCGGATAATTTTGGGAGCAAAAAAAAAAAACAACACAAAACAAAACAAACTGATAGCATGTGTGTGTGAGTGTGTGTGTGTGTGTATGAGAGCGAGTGGGGTGAGAGCATTTAAATGCTGATACAGCAAACTGAGCGTGATACAGAATGAGCTGAGAAATTGCACATAAGAGATATGCACAGTGGTGGCCAAAATATTAGCACTGGCGACTTTACCAGCATACTAAAGTCCAAGTTCCTTATAAAGGGTCATCAATTTTGAGGTTTTATTCAATAAGGTTTTTTTGATAAGCCACGCAGGAGTACTGTCAAGTTGCCATGTGTTTTTTATTCAGTTTTCATTGCCATTTCATCATAGAAAACGTTTACAAATCGCACAATTATATTTCGAAAATTCGCGTTCTGTAAAGAATGTTTTTCGCGCGCTTAGGCCATTTTATGGTCGCCATAATCGATCGACTGAGACCCCTATTCGCCATACCATCAACAAATTTGAGACCCAATATTTATTATTGGATGACACTCGACCGAATAGACCTCGTCCAGCGCGTAGTTTATGGGCCGGTGGAATCATCGGTCCATATTTCCTCAAAAATTACGCTGATCAGACCGTAACCGTCAATGGCGACCGTTATCGCACCATGATAACAAATTATTTACTAGCTGAAATTGAGGCCCGAGATATCGACGACACTTGGTTTCAACAAGACACAGCCTGTGAAACAATGGACATATTGAGGAACAAATTGGGTGAACAATTAATTTCACGCTCCGGACCGGTGAATTGGCCACCAAGATCGTGTGATATCACACCGTTAGACTTTTTCCTTTGGGGCTACGTGAAGCCTAAAGTGTTTGTAAATAATCCAGCTACGATTGAAGCATTAGAGGCCAACATTACCCATGTTATTCGCGAGATACCGCCGATTATGCTCGAACGCGTCATCGAAAATTGGAACCTCCATTGGCCAACATTTGAAAGAGATTATTTTTTAAAAGTGGCAAAAACGGTTCTTTCTATTGATAATAAAGATTTTCCGATTCATTTGAAATTTTTGGTTTTTTTTTATTTAAAAAAAAAACATCAAGATTGATGATGACCCTTCACCTGCATGCATGGTATTTTTCAGTGATTTTTTTTATATATTAAACACTAGTGTAAATATCATTACTCAAAAATTTTGTCGTCGATTCGAATTAGAACAACTTTTTTGTGATTTTTAAAATACTTTTTAGAATTTTTCCTTAAATCGCATTTCTTTTTATACCCTGTACCGCATGGTACAAAGGGTATATTGTGTTTGTGCAAGCCGAAAATGTATGTAACGTACAGAAGGAGAAGGCGGAGACCCCCCAAAGTTACCTAAAGTATGATCAGAGTGACTAGAGAAGTCGATATACCCATGTCCGTCTGTCCGTCTGTCCGTCTGTCCGTCTGTCCGTCTGACCGTCTGTCCGTCTGTCCGTATGAACGCCTAGATCTCAGAGATGGTAAGAGCTAGAGCAACCAAACTTTCAGATAAGATCCCTTATTAATCCATAGGAGACAAGTTTATTTTATTTTTTTGATATCGGGACTACATTATATACCTCCCATAGGGGTGTTTCAGAGGACCTCGAAAAAAAGCAAAAGTTTTAGATGGATAATTCGTTTGCTTATGAAGATATCATAACCAAATTTGGCAATCGGAAGTTTTTTAGAAACCCCCAGCACTGTACCAAATTTTATCAAAATCGGTTGATCATATAGCTCCCATAGGATCGATCGGTCGAAAATTTGTTTTTTGTACAAAATTCGTTGTGAATCGTTTGTTTGTGAAGATATTGTAACCAAATTCGGCATTAAGAAGTTTTTTAGAGTTTCCAAGCACTGTACCAAATTTGATCAAAATCGCTTGACTATATCATATAGCTCCCATAGGGCCAATCGGTCAAAAAAAACGTTCTTTGCACAAAATTCGTTGTGTTTCGTTTGTTTGTGAAGATATTGTAACCAAATTTGGCATTCAGAAATTTTTTAGAGATCTTCAAAACTGTACCAAATTATCATATCATATACCAATCGGTCAAAAAAACGTATTTTGAACAAAATTCGTTGTGTTTCGTTTATTTGGCAAAGAAATATCTTTTGGAGTTTGTAAGCAATATATCGGACTTGATTGCAATTTGGTGGTACAGGGTATCCCAAAGTCGTCCGCGCCCGACTTTAACGTACGCCATCTTTTATCGATGGTTTTAGATTACCATGAGTATTAATTATATTTATTTGACGCAACAGCATATTTTACGCTCGGACTTTTATGCTATGACCATCATTTTGACCGCAACTGTACAAACAAAGCTACAGTGATAGCCAAAGCAAAACGGCAGCTATAGTGCAAGATGGCGTCTGCCAAAGATGGACGCGCCTTTATACATAATCTACTTGAGACCAACAACAACCACTACAACAAATGCATTTGCTGCCAATTTTCAAAACGACAATTTTTCTTGTTTACAAATGTCAGCAAAAGCGCAAATAAAAATAAAGGAAAAGTGTTGGAAAAGCAACGCCTTATATTTACTACAAAGCGCACAAATGTATGCTACAGTTTTTCGGGCACTTTTTTTTGCTCTCTGTCTTATTTACATACAAAGAGCGCATAAAAGTGCGCCCCAGCACTTGGTAAGCGTATATAGGCTTCGGTGTGTACGGGTTGGACCAAAGCTGCTACTGGCTTTGACATTTTTTTCAGCTCCAAGTGATGACCCATAAGATACTTTCGTTTTTTCTATCTATTTCTAAATTTTTTTTTTTCTTTTTTTTACCAGCAAAACAATCAAAAGCGGTTAGTGCCAGTCTGAGCTGGACCTTTATGCTGGCCATATCTATGCATCTAACGTCGTACATCGTACATCTTACATCTATTTGTTTGTCAGCTTGTTTGTTTGCTTGTTTTGTGGCGCCTCCGCTCAGCTAGAGGACAAGAGAGAGAGAGAGAGAGAGAGAGAGAGAGAGAGAGAGAGAGAGAGAGAGAGAGAGAAGGAGCTGACAAAAAATTGCATGTCAAGTGAAATTACTTGTTTGTCAAGGTGGAGCCAAAGGAGGGCGGCTACACATGACAACTGCATGCACGCAGTTTGGCACACGATTTAAAGTAAGATGGAGTAAGCTGCACCTACACAGATACAGATACACAGATAGTCAGAACGATGTTTAGATTCCCACACAGTCTTATATGGTATATATATGTACATATATATCGGAGCATCCTTGGCATGTGCCGTGATATACGCAGATGACAACGACATTTCGATCTGCCCGGATATTCAGCTAAGCACGATAAATTGAGATGAATGTCTGGCTGTTTGCTTGGCTGGCTGGTAAATGTAACCCTATATACATACTATATGCTTTGCTATATACCACACATGTGTATATACATATACATTTTGGCTTCAATCGAAGTACATTTGACTGTTTGCTGTCTATCTGACTGTCATTCTTTGCCGGCAGAACTTGGGCTTGAGCACTGTCACTGCCAATGATTTAAAGTGAGACAGAGAGTGAGATTTTTGACAGTGCGATATTGAATTATGCCACAGCACACAGACAATAACAAAACCTTCAGATATATCAACTTATCTCTGCCGTATTAAACCTTTTAAAGTGCATCAAGCATACGCAGTGTATGCTGCTGGTCTAGACACGTTGCATCAATTGAGCTGCATGCATAAACACTGGCCTGCACATTTTTCTGAATATGTCGCAAATTTTATTTTATTTCGTACTCGTATTTAAAAATAAATGAAAAAGTGTAAGTCTACGGTCAAGCTTCTACAAAATGGAATTTTGTAAATTCCATCCATCTTTCATCATGTGATTGATTTAAGTTTATCATTTAAAAAGTACAACAAGGATAAGGAACAAAAAAAAAATTAACGCCTCCTAATCGATTCAAAATACAATCCAATACTATACTGTAAACAATTTTTTTAAATACCTCCCTTATCTATTCTAAATATGAATAAAATCGATTTGTGCAACAATTTTAAAAAAGTAAATCAATAAATTTTTAATTGTTTTTTATATGAATACAAATTTTGAAATTTTTTATCTATCTCGTTGATTTTGATGATTTTTATATTATTTTTATATGAATATGAATATTTTCAAAAATTCAACAATTTTTAGTATTGGTGTTGAGTCTAAGAAGGAAATAAGAATAAATAAAATTCTGAAGTTATCGATCTTAACCCTAGACCCGTGCACTCAAATTTCAACATATTTCCGTGTTCTCGGGTCAGATCGACCCATATGGCATTTTACATGTAAGTCGCTATTTTTTCGTCACATATATAGTAACTTTATATATTTTTTTTAAGGCTAAATATAAAGTTTTAAGTATAAATTTTGATAACCATGTGTTGGTTACATATGGCTTCATTGATTTTTTTTTTTTTTTTAGCAATTCAAATATTTATAACCGACGTTCGACGATGTTTTGCTGAGCTGTTGTTTGATATGTTTGGTGCGGTTTGAGTATTCCGTGTTTATTTCATTTTCTTCTTGTTCTGTTAGATCGCGTTGTATTTTCATTGAAGGACGACGCAAATTATATCGTTGAGACATTGTTTATGTTTTGAAAACTGAATGACAACTGAAAACACACTTCAAACAACCGGGAAACAAAGCAGTTTTCCATATAAAATGTAAGTAGAAAATAGTTGGGTCGATCTGACCCGAGAACACGCACAGAGTACATGTTCGTTTGAGTCACATGTATCGCGCATTTGTGAGATATGTACTATGAAATGTGGTTTATTTGGAAGCTAAAGGTTCAAGCTACACAACCATACCAGCAATTCTGTATTTTTTTTTTTTTAATATGTGCAATTTACATGTAAAAAATGTGTTGGGTCGATTTGACCCAGAACACGGGTCTAGGGTTAAGTAAAATGTTAATTTACTTTATTTTATTGAATTCCAGAAAATTGACCAAAAAATTATATTTAACAAAAACTCAAATACTTAACAGTATTTTTACCTGAAATTTAACTTAAAATTTTTATATTCCTATGGCCCGGAATATACAAAAATTGTATGTATGTACTTTTATATTTTTTTGTTCTAAAATATTCGACGTAACGAGTTCAACGAATATTACAATTTTTATCGGGCCACAATAGCGTGGATCGACTGTACTAAATGTGCACTTCAAAAGAGAGAGTAAAAGTGAGAGCAAAAAAAAGCGTGAACAAACGTTCACATCGGCAGTTGCAGCGAGGCGTTTGCAACATTAAAATGCAACACATGCAACGCGGCAATTGCATTGCATAATTTACGGGGCACCCGCGCCTCGAATTCAGCGGCACGCAATGCAACGAGCTATAACTGAAACAATCCTAGAAGAAGAAACAGGGCTGCTTCGGTGTTACAGTGTTGCATTTGTTGTTGCTTGTACTGTACTTGCAACGACTATAAAATATTCATTTAAAATGCGACACGCAACACTTTGCATGACAAGCCACTGCTCCCCCCGACCCCACCAATAATTGCAGCAAACAAACGGGGAAATGTGTGAATAAAAAGATGCAGATAAAAAAAATGCAAAGAAAACTGTATTCGAAATGAAAATGATGCATTGATGACAGCGTCAAATGATAGTTGGACAAGTGTACAGGCCGCAAGCCCAGGCTTATGGTTGAACTGACAGCAAAGCGAGGACAGTTTGATTGGTCTACGACTATTACAAACTTTCGCATTCTAACCCTAAAAGCAACACAGCGCCTGTCGAAGCCATTTTGAGCAAGATGCTAAATATTTTGGCAACTCCACAGTGACTCATTTTTTAATTTCACGAAAATAAAATAGTATTGCAGCCCTTAAGCAGTTGCGCCCAGCGCGCTTGCCCTTAGCTGCGCTCCTGGTCGTTTAAAGCAGACAACGGTGTGGATAATTGAAATAAAATACAATCGATAGAACGACACGCCATAAATCGCTAATGAAATTCATGAAATGATATTGAACGATCGGACCAAGAAAGTAGCGGTGGCTATAGGCTAATTTTTGAGTCTCCATCTGAATCTTGGAAAACAATTGTTTTTTGCGTAAGCAAAAACAGCGCCCAACGCCCCATGCTCTGCTCGCTAGCTACGCCCCTGATCGCTCTAAGCAAAAAATTAGTGAATTTCGCCAAAATTAGAAAAAAGTGAAATTCAGAAAATGTTTGATAAATACTATGGGGACTTTGCAGCCACTATACCAGTTATTACAAAGGGGTTAAACAATGTTTTTACCTCCAGCGGTCGTTCGGAAGGGGTTGTCACGCCACGAATCGTCATTGACTATGGAAAGACGATCGGAAAAAGAAATTGACTGAGGAGGGTTAGGCTGCAGGTTTTTTGACTAAGCAGATGCATTAAATTGAACATCAATATTTGGACATTTGAAAACACAGTGACGGTATAGACCGCGCCTCCATTGCAGTTTGCTCACTAGCTGGAGAAGGCGTGCGTAAAGTAGAGACGTCTTGTGGGACCTTTTACGTTAGTCCTTAGCCCGATAACTGTGTTTTATGGCCAGTGAAGAAGATTTGGTTAAAAAGGTTAACCCCTGGAGTGTTGTTCAATAGCAATCCGTACGGTTTCAACGGGTCAACGTTCAAGAAGGCTAAGCTTAATATACCAAGAAACAGTTAAAACATAAGACTTCTCCGGGTAAATAATGACTCAAGAATGTCAAGGTCATAGTGTTAGTTTTTGGAATGCAAGCGGTCTCATTCACATCGCTTGCCTTGAAAGGTGTAACACAATAACCGGTGAATATTATCCAGAACTTATGACCAGAATCGACATTGATTTGAGGCAAAAGCGTTCGCATTTGGAGAAGATGAAATGGCATTACCATCCTGACAATGAACGAAGCGCAATGATAAAATTGGATTACAATTGTGAATCAATATCCTCCAGACACCGCCTTGGGAACAACTACTGTAGCCGAACTTTAAGAAATTGCTTGGTGGTAGAAGTTTTTGGTGGACTAAAATCGTCATCACTTAGCCTTACCTCTATTTTGAGCACCTTGGGATAACCTTTTTGGAAAAAAATGGAAAAAAGACGAAAGAAGAATGAAATAAATGACCAATTGTAGCGATGTTGTAGGAGACTATATAAAAAAAAAAACTAGGGGGAATGGCCCTTGCGTGCTTCACACTTCAACCAACGTGCGGCCATGTGGGACGTTTACGTTTCGGATATTTATCTTTGCGATATTTTTGGTGGCGCTTTTAGACAAAAGGGACCTAAGTTTTGCAATTTTTTGCCTGAAGTTTTTACTAAAGTTCTTTTAACATACTCTTTTACCTAAAGCAAAGGGTATATAAACGCTTGCTTGCCAATAATAATAAGTACATTCATAAAGCCAAAGATTTATCAAACTGCCCTCGTTAGAAAGATGCACTACTAAAGCTGAAATTGAAACAAGAGTGAAACAATTTCTAATGTTACGTATAAAATTTTGGGTTCAGATACCCTGAAATAGCGCCTGGGATGTTTTGAATATCACGATATGGCATTTCAAATACATAGTTCAATTCGCATTTTCACACAAATCAAACAATCAACAGAACTTCAACAACAAGAACAAAAACTTATCAAAAGCCAAACAAAAACAAATACTAGAATAATTATTTAACTTACCCAATAGTATGTCAATTATATGCAAATTCCCAAATTTCCTATTTTCAATTTATTTGTTTGTGCTGCAAACGATAAGAAGCAGAAATACAAAGTTAGTTGATATAAGAGTTGATGACAAAGCTTTCAAATTAACTAAATGTATGACAATTAACATAAATGTACCCTACAGTAAGAGCATTTAAATTTAATTTCGATGGGAACAAAAAACTCAGTCAAGCAAACAGACAATAATCCAACTGCCAATTGCATGAAATTAAGATTTCAACAATACACAAACAAATTGTGTTTATGCGATAAAGTTAATTATGATTTGAAGTTCGTGATTTACCTTAAATGCAATTAGGGTATTCACGCTTTGTGTTGAGTTGAGGAGTTGAAAAGTTGAGGAAAAAGTCCGCAGGCCAAAGCGTGAACAGCCCTGTTGAGTTTCATGAGATGAGTTGTTGAGTTTTCTTCTTCTTTCCAGAGTTTGTTTACATTTGTAAATTGGTACAATTGACATTAAAATTAAAAAACCTGAATTAAAAATGCCGAGTCAAAGCATAAAATCTATTTCAATGAAACCTGCACCTAAAGTAGTTATGTATTACATGGATTTTTATTATTTTTCTGTAGAGAAAATGAAATAATTGCAGAAAAACCGTAGTTGAGTTTGTGCTTGTTCTTCCATGTGTTTGTTTACATTTGTAAATTGGTACAAATTGCATTAAAATTAAAAAACTTGAATTAAAAATGCAGAGTAATAGAACCTGTAGCTAAAGTAGCTATGGATTAAACAGATTTTTATTATTTTATTGCTGCAAAAACGAAACAATTGTAGAAAAACCTATTTGAGTTTGTGCTGCTTCTTCCCGTTGTTTGTTTACTTTTATAAATTGCTGCAAATAATCATTAAAATAAAAATGCCAAGACTGAGCGTAAAGTCTACTTTGATTGAAACTGTTGCTAAAGTGGCTTTGGCTGAAATTAATTTTATTAAAGGTTCGTCTGCTAAAACAAATTCATTGCAGAAATACTTAGTTTTTGTTTATTACTAGGGGGTTGCGGGAGGACATGAATGCTATAATACTCTCGCGGCAGGGCGACCACTTCCACATCCCTAAGTCAATTGACTGGCGCCAGAACGTGCTCAGTTCCTTCGGCGGCAAGCGTGTTGTTCAAATGCTGAGGGTAACTCCCCAACAGTTCCATCATATATTAAGCCTATTACATATATTTGTACTCTTTTATTTGCGTAAACTCCAACAACAAGTAATTATGTCTAATTCAATTAATTTCGCACAAAAAAGGCGCAACCGTTTGTTACTTGCGTTAATGCAATTTGATTATTTTAAATTTGGCGCTTACTTTTTTCCAACGAGTATACGGTAACTCGTTGCTTTTCATACCACGAAATGGCTAAAAAATGGCAAATGCATTAGTGCTGAAAAGCGAGCGAATAACCACATTGTGCAACACTTTCTCAAAAACTCAACAGGAAAAAGTAGACTAGGGTCTGGGTTGAGGAAAAGTTGAGTTGAAAATCGAAACGCAGGGTTGATTTACATCATGTATTTGTTTTTGTAAAAGTCCTCAACTTTTCAACTCCTCAACTCAACACAAAGCGTGAATACCCTAAATATAAAATACTTATGCTTATATTAAGTGCTGCCATCATATTTGCAGATGTGGTATTTGCGCTAGGTGGCAACACTGTTTAGCACACAGATTTATTTAAGTACATAGTTGAAAGATATATTACTTGACTTCCTGCAACTGCAGGCAGGGCAAAAACTCAATCGAAGTATTGTATTTTTAATCCCATTTTCGATTTGTAAGGATATGACATTATGCATGGAATAAAAACCGGTTTGTCGAACTGATATAAGCGAAATTTTATTTTCATGCATCTGTAAGGTTAGATTGTTAAACTCAAATTGTCACCATTGAAGATGTAGAGCAGTTCTCTTATCTGGGTGGTATTGTCTCGAAGGACGGGGTTGCGGAAGTAGACGTTACCGCACGTATCAGTAAAGCGCGCGTCACTTTCCGAAACATGGGCACAGTCTGGAAGTCAAGGCAATTGTCCCAGTCAACACGGCATCGTATCTTCAAATCTAGCATAAAGCCGATTTTGCTCTATGGTTCGGAAACATGGAAGGTAACCGATACCATATGCCGAAAGCTCCAAACGTTCCTAAACAAATGCCTGCGTATCGGTTCTTGCCGAAAGTCAACACCTGGCATCGTGTCCGACAGTTTTTGTCGGAATCGAAATCTAGAACATGCCTGAATGATCGTAGTTGGTAAAGTTTAAAAAAATTCGAATAAATCTATTGCATTGGCCATTAAAACCCTTTTGGATCATATTCTATAAGAGTTAAAGCAGTTTTAGCATGTTCCTTTTTTTAATCCACATGGATTTAGTCAATTTGGTTTACTTATCTTAACGATGGACACACAAAATTAACTCACCTACACCTTATCGACAGAACCACACCAGACTCATGTCCCATTTGCAATCAAGCGACTGCTATAACCGTTGAACACATTCTTTTACATTGCACAAGGCTCAGACACATTCGAAACCAAATCCTCAATAACATTAATCCCATCGACATCCTAAACAACCCAACACATAAAACTACACTAACACTAATTGAATTCCTTAAATCAGCAAATATATACCACCTAATTTAAAATTTTACGTAATATATATTTATCCTATTCTGACGGGCAGAAGGCCATCGCAGCCACCGCTCTTAGTCCTTAAGCTAGTTTATAATTTGTAATTATAAGATAGCTGTTTGTAAATAAAAAAATAAAATAAAATCTTAACGATTTGGGGACAAGCTGGATCCATTAAATTCATTTGGTTCATAATTATTAAATTTAAGTTCATAAGACAGCGTTGCCACATTGCAGATACATAATCACATGTGGCAACTCTGCACAACAAACAGCTGTTGTTTGTAATTATCAAATTTGTATCTGTCAGAAATTTTTATCTTGCTCAAAATTTGTAAACATTAAACACGCACACTAATAGCCTATTCACACTGGGGCACATTTAACATCTAACATCTTATGTCGAAGATGCTACGTATGAATTACCCGTTCCGTAAATTTCAACATCATTCCAACATCTTGTGGAAATGTTCCTATCTTATTGTGTCCCGATGAGAAATTACTCGATTATTTTTCTGTGCACCTCTAAATTTTGTCATTCGCTGCGAAAATGTAAACAATGTCATTGAAAAAGACTGGCAACTTTGAATTCAAAACAAGGCGCCAAAGCCTCATATGTTTATGGAACTGGCACGCAATTTAAAATGTGCGGCAATATATAGATAACAAAAACGTACAACGCAATCCAGCAAGCGTTCCAGTCGGAGCTTCTAGTTGGATGAGGGAAAAAAGTAGAAACCAATTTTATTGATTTATATTTTGTATCTTTTATTTATTACATTTTTATAAACAAAGGCAAATTGTGGCTCATTAAAAAATCAGCATATTGTTTTTGACATCTACTATAGCACCGGCGATGATTCGACGGTGATTGACATATGAAAATGTGTAGCTCAAGGTTTAATTTTGCTAAAAAACTAACTTAGTAATTATGGTGGTCAATAACTTCTACTGCTGTTGACTTTATGTTAATGAAGTAGCACCCATCCAATTGTACAAATAGCTAATATGCATACATTTTTTATAATATATTATGAATTTACTAATATTTTTCGAAACCAGTGGCTTTCAGGCATTGGTGAGGTCCAATGGACTTGATGCACTATAGCACAACACCAACAAACATCCAAACAGCTCGTGGCGCTTGCATATATGTATATGTACTATATATATGTACGTGTGTATGTGTGTATGTGCGAGTTAGCACCAGCTCGTCGTCCTCATTAATACTTCCAATTAATTAATGTTTTCAACATGAATTCATAAAACCCTTCCTTAATGATATTTGATCTTGCAAATTAACGCATAAAAAGATAGATATTTTAATTTTGAATAACATTTTTAATATATTTTCATAAATTGCTGATTTTACGTGTCAGCCTGTCAATGTGACAGCAAGATGTTAGATGCTAGATGCTAGATGTTGTCAGTGTGAATCGCTATTTCACATCTTCAAAAAATCCCATGCGTTCCGCTTAAATGTGCTCAGTGTGAAAAGCCTATTAAGAAAGCCAAAGGCAAAACAACTACATGGATTTCTATTCCATCTAGATTTCGGTCTGGCCAAAAAAAGAAGCATGGGAAAACGTTGCTTAACATATTTTTATTCTAAAAAAAGAAAATTTGCAAATACGAAAGAAAAAAGTGATAAGTATTAGAGAGTACGTTTTTAGACGGTAGCTTAAATACGATAATAATGAAATATTAAAAGAATTCAGCTTTACTTGTATTTTTAGCTAATTTAATAATGTAGTATATTGATATTGTGAAATTACTAGTTTATCTAACAAATAGTCAAATGACTTGGCATTAAATTGTGTCCAGTCATATCTAGTTGGCGGTTAATTATCGTATTAAAATATTCAGTGATAATTGGTAAAATTTTCCTGTCACACTTCAAATCACATTTGACTTTGATAAGCACATTTTTTCATTTTTACTTGATAGTATCTCACAAGGTCAGTTCACTTATTAGCGTTTAAAAAAAATCTAATAATTTTTAAAAAAATTTAATTTTTTTTAAGCGAAATTCTGCTGGGAGAAAGCAGAACAGTTGTCGAGTCAATTCAACTACACCTAAAAAGGGATTAAACGCATTCATAGGAAAAATTTGGAGTCTCCGATGTTTTTTATATAAAGTAATTGTATAGTATGTAGAGAAAGATAATGCAAATGTAAAATAACATTCTAATAATTTCCATTAACGATCATCTTTCTATAGTCTAAACAGAATCTTTAAAAATTCACGAATTTTGCTGATATCGCAGAACAACTTCTCGACGCATAAACTAAATAATAAGTTGCTCTACGAACGTGTTTGGAAAATCGCAAATACCACGCCTTCTCGGCATTGTACTACTCATTATCGATTCAATTTTCATTTCAATCGCATTGAGCAACTGCTTGACATGAAGAGAAATGTTGTCAAGAGAGAGAGGGGGAAAGAGAGAGGAGGAGAGAGCACTGCATCTTCCAGCCATATAATGAAGTAAGCGGGAATGCATAGTAACCAATACCTCTAAGCACAGATCCGGTAAGTTGTGGGAGGATTTGGTACAGTTGAGATGATTTTAATCAAGGCAATGACAATGCAACTGCCACAGACAACAACAGGAGCATCACATAATGCACTAAAGTTGTTTAGCAGCCAGACCAAGATACAACAGCAGCAACTCAGATACAGATACAGAGACAGAGATACAAATGGTTTGATAAGACCCACCCAACCATTGGCTATTAAAAGCAAAATCACGTAAGACATGGCAGCATATTGATGCGGCAACAACTACAGACTGCATTTATTATGGGTTAAACATCTTAACTCCAACTTCACCTCAAACCAAATCAATCCGCTCATTTCACATGGGCTGGCTGGCCACTTAAATTATTCACAATTATCCAATTCAGTCAAACGTAGCGTCGTCGCCTCAAACAACGTCATCCAGCCCATCACGGAAGGCCTAACCCAGCACAACGAACGCCTATCTACGTCACTGCGCTTCCTATAAACACAAATTTATGGCTACTGCAAATTGTGGGTATGGCAAAGCCAGTGACGCAGCTATGACTCCAACGACTTACACCACACAATTATGGTGGGATGCCCTGCGGGGTGTGCGCACTCAGTATTAAACCGATCGTTAGATCGTCCGACTGGGACGGTACCACAAAACTCACGTTTTGGGTAAAACGATCATCAAGTGGAGATTATTAGACATGCTGCACGTTTCGGCATGGACAACGTTGTGAAAAAGATAAAAGGGAAATTTTTACGGTGCTCACGTAATTGAATTGCAGGGAGCTGACTCTCTAAATTGGCATTTATTATAATAAAAGCAAATATGCAATTTCAACAATTTCGCTTTCAACAACCCAAACTCAGACAAAATGAAGACGAGGAAGTTGCCAGACAGGCTAAATTTATTGCGGCCACATAAACCATGTTGGAGCATGGTGCATTATCCATAGAGCTGCAGTGTGTGCTGGCTGGGTTCAGAGGCCAATAAAATGATATGACTGATATATAGTTAAGTTAATGGGCCAGTTGCTAGTTTATATAGAGTTAGCCACAAATAAGGAGTGGAATGTTTGCGCAATTTCAGTAAGGTTAGACAATGTAAAGACCACAAAGGTGGACTACAAAAATAAATATAGCGAAAATATGGCAGCCGACTTTCAAATACCCTCTAATACCATAACAATCAAATAAATAATTTCGATTAAATTCGAATGGTGCTAAGGTACTTGAAAAATCCACTGAATGCGAAATTTGACAACAATATATTCATAATCAATGGAATAAAGACCTAAAAAGAGTTTTTAAAAATCACTCCTATATTATATACTAAGAAAAAAATTTAAAATTTGGCGCTCAAAATTTGGTAGTCAAAAGTGCGTCTGACTCTCTTTAGTCTTAGATAGGTGGATAGATTTTTATCCACGATGAAAATTTTTCATTATTTTTTTTGTGTTTGCGGTTTTTGTTTTGTGCTCATTTTCGTCGCTAAACTATTGAAGAATGCGCACGTACAGCTGATTAGGAATTGTGTAAGTATAATTTAAGAAACTTCGTCGTCGATTCGTCGAGGAACAGCTTTTGTGTGATTTTCAAAATATTATTAAAAATTCTTTGACAATTCACTTTTCTTTTTTGTTTAAGGCTTTAGTTTACCATGAGCATTCAATTTAATCGTGATAAGGAACTTTTAAAATTTACAACAGTAAGTGATGAATATTATAAATTTTAAGTGATGAACATTATAAATTTAGTGAACCCAGAGAAGATTTACAAGGTAATGAAAGCAAAGAATGGCACAGTCATCTTATGTAAAAAACAATAAGACTATTTTGAAAACTTGCTTAAAAACATAAAATACTTTTTTTTAAGATAATGTTAAAACCAAAGAACCAAAATAACTCTTTAATTACATAATACAATATTTAAATTAACGAATAGAATAAAAAGTAAAAGCTATGATTTTTGTGTCAAGGGAACAAATGGGAATAATTTAAAATTCATCGTAGTCACTTCGACGAAGAACAGCCTTAGTGTACTTAAAATAGCATCTCGTACTTTAATAATATTAGTGGGCAGGATATATTGTGCCCCAAAACTAAGGTAAAATTGGGTAGGAGAACGGCTTGTAAGTTGAAACAGCTTGTAAGTTGGCACACCTGGTCGATTTTGATGTTCTAGCAATGAAAATACCAAAATTCCACCTGTCTTCGATGGCAAATACGCCGTAAAAAATTTTAATGTGTTTTTGATGCGAACAGACTCAAAACCGCAGTGTGTGTGTGACAAAATATAAAAATTGTTTTTAAAGAAATCGCAAAATAAAAAATATTATTTTTGATTGCGCTCAAAAAGGGATCAAATCAAAATAAAAAATAAAGGAAAGTATATGTGCTGGAACTGAAATTCAATGAACTTTCATAATCAAAAAAGGTTTACGGACATACAGTGAATAGACAAATTTTTTTTAATGCATTCCAAAATGGCTTCAAAAATGAAAGTTGGCATACTTTTTAGCTTGTAAGTTGCCACACATTTATTTTCATTTTTGTCCATTGCTATGTTATTTATAATAATTCGAATTGTTTTTAGTGCATTTTTCTGCCGTTTTCGGATATATTTATTTTTAGTATGTCGACCAAGAAAAACCGATCACAAAAAACCACAATTTTGACTTCTCTGGAAAGTTAAATTTTTCTTGTTTTTTTTTAAATTCAATTTAATGCTCAGTTAAATTTAAAATCAATAAATTTTCATTAATTTTAGCAATCATGGGTTTTTATTTCAGTTTTCTCAAATTTTCAGCGATTTTTGCAGGTGTGACAACTTACGAGCCTTTTTTTTTTGGTGGTCGTTTTCAAGCTCTTTTGAAAATTGTCTGTAAAATGCTTATTTTTATAAATTTCAAATTATTTGCTTATTTTGGATTATAGCTCTTTCTTTTCACTTTCCAACGGTATATTTACATTGATGCCTGTGAGTATTCACTGTCGAGATATAGCTAAGAAAGCTATGGTGTGTCAACTTACAAGCCTTTTCCCTGCAATTCGTGACGCAATTTCTGTTAAGTTCGATTTTTGAGCTGCATTGGGAGTGACTGGGATTGCTGATTTCAAAAAATTAGTCAGTTAGTTTTCAACCTAAATCAAGGTGGTTATTCGCACAAAAAACAAAAAAAAAAATTTTTCGTGACTTTTTTTTTTGTATGAAAGCCTAGATCTCAGAGATGGTAAGCGCTAGTTTAAGCAAACTTTCACATAAGATGCCTTATTCTTTTAAGGAAGACAAGTTTATTTTATTTTTTGATACAGCTTCCAAAGGGCTGTTTCAGAGCATCTAAAGAAAAAGAAAAATTGTAGATTGATAACTCGTTTGTTTATGAAGATATTGGAACCAAATATGGCGGTCGAGAGTTTTTAAGTGATCCCAAGCACTGTACCAAATTCTAAAAATTAAATCAAAATCGGTTGACTCTATCATATAGTCCCCATAAGACCGATCAATCAAAAAAAAAAAAAAAAAAAAAAAACGTTTGAAGGTCAAAATTCGATTAAATTTTATTTGTTTATAAATATATCATAAGCAAATTTGGCAATCAAATGTTTTTTAGAGCACTTAAGCAATACTTCGATTTGATCCGAAAGTCGAACGCGCCTGACTTAAACGTACATCATATACGGGGGACTGCAGAGCGCTGGAGAAGCTTGCGTATACTAGAATTGGACGTCAAAATCGGATGTGAAACCTTTTGATCACAACTTTCTCCATCAAACAAAAAACATTATATTTACACCTTTGCATATAAAACTGGCTTTTATGAAACAGTATGTTAATGAGTGAAGGAGATTGTTTCTAGTATCTTATTTCGCCTATTATTTCAAAAATAAAGACAGCTGTGTTTGTTAGTCCACTGATTTGACAGCTCGTTTGGGAAAAACATTTCATGGAATTTCATGACAGTACCTCAAAATTATGCTTGGTTGGTATTTAATAAAATTGTCAAAGATTTTCTTGGAAATACAGAATTACACTGAAATTTTTTTAATATATAAAGCTCTTGGAGAGCTTTAAAATGTTGCGCTGCAACATGAGAATTCAACTAACGTTAATTCTTTACCCAAAGGCCTTAAGTTAGTTAAAAATAAGTGACAGATCTAAGACCACAAGATGACTGTACCTCAATACACAGTTTTCTTAATCTGAAATACACAAACATTTTATGAGTACATTTATTCATAAGTAGCTTATAAGCTTTAATGAAACTAAATACACTTTAACTACAAAGTCTAATCCGGTAATAAAATCTGATTGCAATTTAATAAGCTCATCAAAATTAAATTAAAGACAATTTAATAAAGTATAAAATTTCTTGGGTTATGGTGTGTAGTTAAATATTTATTTCAATAGCAATATTTACAAAATATAAAAACAAATACCCTCAAGTTAAGCCAATAAATCGGATTGGCAATGCTTTTAAATGACGACTTAACTCAACTCCATCTTTGTATTGAAAGACAGCTTTTAATCTCTGTCAAGTGGTTTGGTAACATTTTTCCCAATTTTATGCACGGCTTTCATGGGGTCCAGGATAATTGTGAAATACTTAATTTCTATGTTTAATTTCTACGATTAATGTCAAACTTTTAATTTAATATAAAACTCACAGAAGACCATAATTTATCGATACCAAACTTATCAACGCAGTTAGCGATAGAGCCAAGTTTGTATGTCCGTGTACTTGGGTTCCATTAGAAATATACTACCTTTGGTAACAGTTCCTGTGCGTAATACTCATAGTGCCTAATATCTGGAAATTAATACGTTCAGACGGATTATATCCTTGCAAAAGGAACTAATGGTCTTCAATTCCTTCTAATTGCCTGCATTGCCCAACTTTATTTTTAATAACCCTACCATTTTTTCGTAAATTACGTGTGAACTCTTAGAAAGGAAGTTCCAAAATAGAAGATACCCGTGATTGAGAAAGCATTCATTGATCCTAAGTCCAAGCACACCCTACCATACCAAACCTATAAGCCGGCCCAAAAGCTTTCTGTCATAATTAAAAAAATACCAACACCAGCTTTAAGCAAATAGTTCCACAAATAAATTTTGAAACTTAGCAAAAAAAAATATCCATTTATTGCATTTAATCAACCACTATAGTTACACAATTTTTTTCAATCCAATTAAATTTTAATTGATTTACGCAACGCATTTTCTTAATTACTATCTAACCAACACAATCCATAAGACTGCCTAAAAATTTATTTTTAATGTAATATGTTATTGTTAGAAAAGCATTATATATAAACAAATATAGTTAAACGAATATAAAAAAAATGCCTATAGCATTGTTATCTGTGCAAATTAGTCATATAATTTTCGTTTGGTGAGTAAAATGCAAAACAATTCATGCAAATCGGAAATTGATTATCGATTAGTGACCCGATTGTATTTCATTTACCAACATTATAAAGCGCAAAAAATACTACTCTTGTTCTCATACTCCACAATCGGCGTCATTGTCACCATTTTTTTTGCCTTTACAACACAAGTCAACCGCATTGATATCCAATTTAAATAAAAAGATTATAAACAAAATCATCAAATTAATTATAAAAGAAATAAATAAATTTTTTAATTACGTAGCATTAATAAAAATGCAATGAGCTTGCATTTTCAACTAAATCGTTAAAATATTTACTTGTACACTTAGTGAAATTTATTATACCAAAAAGTAAATTATGGAATTTTAATATCAAAACGAGCAAAAAATGTTAGAAAGACTAACAAAAAAAGATGGCGTACGTTAAAGTCGGGCGTGAACGACTTTGGGATACCCTGTACCACTGCTTGCAATAAAATATTGCTTAAGAACACCAAAAGACATTGGATTGCCAAAGTAGATTACGATACCTTCATAAACAACCAAAAACAGACGAATTTTTAACCAAAAATGTTTTTTTGACCGATCGTTCCTATAGGAGGCATATGATATAGTCAACATATTTTGATCAAATATGGTACAGTGCTTGGGTACTCTAAAAAACTTCTGAATGCCAAATTTGGTTCCCATATCTTAACAAGCAAACGAAACACAACGAATTTTGCACAAAAAACGTTTTTTTGACCGATTGGTCCTATGGGAGCTATACGATATAGTCAACCGACTTTGATCAAATTTAGTACAGTGCTTAGGAACTATAAAAAAACTCGCGAATGCCAAATTTGGTTACGATATCTTCATAAACAAACGAATCATCCATCTAAAACTTTTTGTTTTTTTCGAGGTTCTCTAAAACAGCCCTATGGGAGCTATATAATATAACCCCGATATCAAAAAATAAAATATATTGTTATAGTAGCCAAAAAACCATGCATAAAAGCACCCGAAAAGGAAAAATAAATAATAGATTATACAAGATCAGTCTTCATTTATTTTCATTGATCTAAGGGATTAGAAATAAGAGATTGATCTTCATTTAATAAAACCATGTAGGTTCGGTGACAACAGTTAAATATATTCTCCAAAGGTTTTAAGACATTTCGCAATAGCATTGAACACATCAGCTGTTTCCTTATAATAACTACAGATCGTTTACACTAGGTAATGCCAGAGTTTAAAGATTTCGCAGATAATATGTTGAGTCCCCTCATAGCTAAAACATCAATATGGAGAAGAATCCTTATCAGATAGAAACGAGCGCCTAAGATAATTTTTTAATGCAATAGCGTTTAATGAGACTGCAGGTCTAGACGATGCAGATTAGATTTCCATGAAATCTGTTCAGTCTAGTTTACACGAAAAATGAACCTTCGTAAAAATTGTTTTTTAGGGTAACTTTGGGTCGAGAAACACGAAAATGACAAACTATTTTTTTCTTAAGCACGGTTTTCGAGATTTTTTCAAAAAACATTGGATCTCCCAAATGGGATTTTTTTTTATATGAAGTCATTATCTGCGAAATATTTCGAACTGCGTATAGGCCTTAAATATTGATAGTTCTTTATTATGCTTTATATTAAATAAAATTACACAAAAATATTACTTTAGCAACTATACATATATATTGAAATTAAACACGACTATTTTTGTTACAAGGGAAATTTTCTTTGTATAACGCGGGAACCCTGCTGCACTTATCGTCATCTGTCAAGTTGGCATAAATATAATCTAAGAATATCAAAGAATATTTACAAAATTATTTCAGTACTAAATTGGAGCGTTTTTATTTCTCTTGCAACAAAACGTTCGGTTTCAAACCATACGAAAAATTCGGTTTGGTGGAATTGGGAGCACCAAAATTCGGTTTCAAAGCGAATCCGAATAAAATGTTCGCATTCGTTTTCTGTAGCACGGCCGATTAAAAAATTGTTTGGCAATATACTTAAAATTACAAGCATAAAATGAATTTAATTTTCTTTTGAACCAAGGTGAGCTTCACAATAGTTGGCAAATTATTTTGATCTACATTTAGAGTAAAAATTTATCATATATTTTTTTGGTCAGTCCTATCAATAGTACGATGTATGGCTGTTCCGCTTTGAATTTTTTTCAACTTCCAACTCTTGTTTGCCATTCATGTTGTAAAGAAAGTGCGGCAGGTAACAAATAACTTGCAAGATTTTATTAAACATTTCAATCTTTTTTTACTTAATTTCTCTGAGTGTACTCTATAGACCAACAATAAACTATATCAAGTTATTTATTATGAGGCAGCTGAGTAAACTAAAGCAGTTTAAAAATGGCCGACACCGAGAGTCCATACTTTGTGTGTTTGTGTTTATGCGTGTTTGCATGCATGTGTGTGTTTGTGTATATGTGTGTACTTAGTGGCCAAGAATAGGCTAATAAATCGGATTTGGCTGTTTAAAAAATAATTTATGCATAAATTAATAAAATTTTAATGTATTCATGTGTTCTAGATTAACTGGCTTTTTGTGAGGCTTAATTCTCTCTATTTTTCGCTTTCACTCGCTCTCTCTCTCGATCTCTCTCTCTCACTCTCTCTCTATCTCGCTTCATCTCTATTGTTATTGCGTTTATTGCTATATTGTTAATTCCATGAGTCACAATGTGTATCTGTGTCGTTGTCGTGCGTCTGTGTGTTAGTGTGTTTGTTTTTGAATTCATCCTTTTTGTGGGTTTTGTTTTTGGCGCACCAATCAACCAAGCAAGCAAAAACAATGGCGATTTAAAAGGATTTGTGATTTGCATTTTCATTTAAATCTGCTTAAAATGAATTCATTGGATTGTAAATACCAACTAAATCCACAACTAAAAACACTCTTAACACTACGCTCCTCTCTCTGCCCCACTGCCACTCTCTGAGCCCATGTACAAAAAGGCAATGTCAACAACTTGCACTTAGCTGGCGCTGATGTAGCACTTAGAACTTGGCTCAAATACAATTGAAAGCATTATGCCAATACACACACACACACACAAACGCAAGCACATACACAAAGATACTCCCACACAACCAAATTAGCGCTAAATAATTTTGGCCAACAACTCGCAGCCAAAATTGATGCCACTTAAAACCAAATTGAAATTGTTTTGGCGGCACTGGCGGCATGCACTTGCCTTGTCTGTTGTCTGTTGCCAGTTATCTATGGAAAATGCATTTATTTTCCAATTTTCTAATTATGTGGTTCAACATTTTCTGTATCAAAAGCAATTACGCTAAATAATTGCGAATTTTGGCAAACCACTCTTTAAGCAAAAGCACGAAAGATGGAGTAAGTTTATTTCGATGTAACGAAGTCCGCATACGCTTTGTATCTGTATCTTAAGCCGGGACTCTTTTAGTAAGTTATTTTTAACAAGCGTATTTTTTTTTTAATTTGCTCCTATAGCTACAACTCTTTGGAACTGTATAAAAAAATAATTGCAATTAAAAAAAACCGAAGGGAAAATGGTAATCGAGAAGATGATTTAGGGTCAAATCCACATTCGAATGGTGAACTTATTCTCGATCAATTGGTCCGATTTCAAATTTTTTTGTTTAGTTTTTACCATTTAGGTTAGTATATTAAAATTAAATAAATTAGAATTAATTATAACTTGTAGTTATGTAAATAAATAAATAAACAAAAGCTTCTGAGCTGGCTCAACTTTGGAAAAGATAAAATGCAAACATTGAAGAGTACGCAATTTCATCTTTCTAAAAAATAATTCAGAAAATGCTCGTATTTTGACGAAAACTTCAAAATTGGTTTCAATAGTGCACCCATGGGCAACGTTTTGAATTCATACAAACTCGTCACAAAAAATAAACCTTTTGCAAAAAATATTTTTTTTTATATTTCCACATAAATTAAACTTTTAAACGCAGCTTGGTTGAAAAAAAAAATGTATTTTTATTTTATTATTTTTATTTATTTATTTATTTTATTCGTTTTAAATCGACGGGAATCATTATTTTTTAAAAAACCCTTAATGGATCTTTCTCATATTTTCTTAAAAAAAAATCTTATGTCGATTCTGTACCTATATAATAACGAAAAACAAACAATTTGATTCGGATTCAACATGGTTGCCACAACTCTGCACCTTTCTATTACTATGTGTTGTTTACATTTTATTTTCATTAAAATATTGGTAGTACTTTCTTTTAAAAAAAATTACACAAAAATATTTTTTTTGCAACAATATTTATTGAAATTAACCACGACTTAGCTACTTTATTACAAGGGAAATTTTCATTGTGTAACACATCAACCCTGTCAGTTACCGAGAAAGAAATATGTTTGTGTATGCGCACGTATGCAAAAAAATAATTTTGGTGAAATTAGGAGCACCAAATATTCGGTTTTACAACGAATCCGAGTAAAATATTCGAATTCGTTATATGATTATATGAACGAACCTTTACATTTTTTTTTTAATAATTCTTTATATTTCATACTGAATATTTATTTTAGTTTATTTTTTTTTTTATATTTATTTTATTTTTTAATATTTAATTGAAATTAATGAAAAGTGTATTTTCGAACTAAAAAAAATCGTTTGCTGTATAGAATTTTTAATATTATTCCAAGTGAACTGATAAAATACCAACTATTTTTAATAATTATAAAATATTAATTTTATTTATTTATTATAAAATAAGGGAAACAAATTATTATTTATTGGTTATTTTTTCTTAATTTAAGATAATATTAAAAAAAAAAAATGTATCGAAAAGCTTTACGAAAGCTGTACGAATAATATCAAGTCTTTATACCATTCATAATTTTGAATTTATTTCTACTTTATAATTATATAACTACAAAAAATACATAAAAAGTTCTAATGTCACTAATCGGCTACCTGTTACAAAGCTGATGATCAACTTATAATACTCTTACCCCAAACTGCACGTAGTGTATTAAAAGCGCGTGTGGAAATTACTTTGCTTGTCGATCTGTCTGCTTCGATTTGGAATCCTCCTGCACTCCTCCAAAATTCTCCACCTTAATTCGACTGACTGGCGAATTTGGCTTGTCTAATGGCTGTTTTCCATCAGCTTCAAGTTGATGTCTGTGCAACATTTTCTATCAAGTAGCAAATGGGTTAGTGCCAAACAATTTTCCGGCCCTTAATCACTTTGATTAAAAACTAAATGCATCGAAAAATCGATCAAAATGACACTTGGAGTTGGAGTCCCTTTGAAAAACTTTCGCTTTAGCATTGAACTTGAAACTGGTTTTGTTTCGTTGGGAGGGGGGTCTTGTCACACTACAACAATGGCCAAAAAGCGTGCCACAAAAGTGACAACATTCAACACTTTCATGCTCCAACAATGAGCGCAAAAAATAAAGACAAGCAAGTTGGTTTTTGTAAATTGTGATAATTGTTGCCTGATGCCTGCAATCGTTGCAACAAATTGTTGTAAAACAACAACAACGTGAAAAAATGTTAACAAAATCCATTAGCCCATAATTTTATGCTATGCTGCGTTTACTGAGCAAACTTGGCCAGATGGACAGTTCCAGCCGACAGTTCCAAGCGAGAACCGAGAAGAGTCAGCCAACAAAATGGTTCGCAATTTTACGCCAGAGCGCCCTTTGCCACACCATCCATACTGAAAATGATGCCCACGTATGCGTGAAATATTGTGAAAATACCAACAATACCAATAACAACAACAACGAGCAGGAGATAGAAATTATTAAAAGACGAAGTTTAAATACATTTACCAGCGGAATATCAAATACGAACGTATCAATTCAGAACATTTAAAAACATGCAGCCAACGGCGTGCACTAAATTTTTCTTTGAAGGGGCTTCTTTTAGTATTTTCGGGGTCTATGTAAACTATAAAACTATAAAAATTACTTTTATTTTAAGAGGATACCACTCTCCAGTCACACGAATTATTTTTTATTATTTCATTACTCATCTTTGGATGCAAGTTTTAATAAAATCCGATAGGAACCTCGAGAGTTTAAAAACTGCTTGAACTGAATAGAGTATTTTAGAGGCGGTGCCTGCCCTTCTGTATCATTTTCAAACTCTTAGAAATTAAGCAAAATGATGGGTGTTTTTTGGTTATGATGTCTCAAATTGTATACGTACGGGGGACGGATGCCAGCAGAGGCGGAGCCCCCTAGTTTTCATCATAAAAAAAAAACGGTTTCTAATCGAAGTTTTTTTCAACCCCACAGGTTTCGCTCAAGGCTGTCATATAAATACCCAAGTTGTTTATAAATCCGGAAAGCCTCCAGCCCCCTCCCCTACCCAACGAGTTTGCAAAATATAAATTTAATCTATAGTCAAAGAGCTAAAGCGTTATTAAAAAAAATCGGTCTATATTCTAGAACCATCGAGATAAAACGTAACCTTAAACGAAACCTTTCATGAAAATAAATTTAGACACCAACGTCTGGTCTTTGGGACTTAAAATAAATAACTAAAAATAATGATAATAAGTTGAACTAACTAAAACTCATTGACCTCCTTCTTATGCGGACAGATTATAACCAAAAAAAATGTATTTCTAGTTTCAGATTAACCTAATTACTGACACCGAAATGCTTATAATTTTGAGAAATATAGTAAACAAGTATTTGTTCCAAAAAATGATTTTTTCCACCAATTTTTGTAGGAATACGCAAAGGACTATAAAAAATGCAATGGAGAGTGGTTGGCGTGCTTAAGACAATAGGCGCGTTGCTTAGAAAAAAGTAAACATAGTTTACTCATTAGAGTTTCATCAGTATATATACCATATTTGGAAGATAAAGCTTTTAAAATTATAAACAAAATCCACTCTAGTTGAACTTAAAAACTTCGTCATGAAGCATTAACTCCGCAGTCATTGTAATTCGTTTCATCATCTCAAATTTACACCTGAAGCAATCAAAAATAAGTCAGAGAAAGCTACAAAAACAATCTAGAAATGGAAAGTAAGACTGGAAACCGATTATTAGGTGACACAAGCCAATCGAAATCATTTTTGGCAAACTCACGAAAAGTAATTCATAAACGAGCATTTAGTTGGGGCAGCGAAGCAAGCTGAGGGATGTAGAGGGACTACAATTTATAAAAATAATTGCTATTAGCGATAAACATTGTAGCAAATTTTTTTCCCAGCGGCAAATATGAAAAAAAAATTAGATACATATCGGGCGTAAACGACTTCAATATAAATATGTAGCTATTAGACGACATTGGAATACACTTCACTCAAAAAAACTAAACTACTACGGAGCTTATGGTTTAAATATTCTTTTGAATTTTTTGGAAATAATTATTTTCCCTGAATACGAATAAACGCAAGGAACTTGGTTCTAACAGGTTTTCTCACGCATTGTGTTATAGCCTTATTCAGGAATGGGTGATTGTCAATAAAATATTAAAATCGGCCGTGCTACGGAAAACGAATCCGAACATTTTATTCGGATTCGTTTTGGAACCAAATGTTTGGTGCAGGTTTAAAAACGCTCCAATTTTATACTGAAATAATATTTTAAATGTTCTTTGATATTCTTAGTTTATATTTATGCCACCTTAAAGTTATATATTTTATTTAGTTATCGACCGTCGCTCTGGTGTCCAAATTTTAAAACAGCTGAGTCGTGTTAAATTTCAATAATTATTGTTGCTAAAGATATATTTTTGAATAATTTTATTTAAAAGATAGAATAACAAAGTACAATATTATAATGAAAATAAAATATAAACAACATATATTAATAGAAAGGTGCAGAGCTGTGGCAACCATGTCAGCTGTTTTGTATCAAACAAAAATAATTTCGCACCAAACCAAACGGAAGAATTTATCGGAAAAATAAGGGAAATACTAGTAAAGGAATTTATCGAAAATAAAAAGGGAAATATTGAAAAAAAAAAAAAATCGATTCCCGGTGCACGCATTCGAATAAAATTTTACGGTTTGGTTTTATCGTTTTTCGGAGCACGCCTGAATTAATCATATTTGAAAATTATTGATTTTATGTTAATACTTTTTGCTCTAATTTTAAAAACTGCTAAACCGAAGAATGCTGAATTTCATAATTGAAGTTGTTTTTTTTTTTATCAGTGTAGGGAAAAGCTACTGTCGCTCACAGTCTTGATTCGTTTCGATTTTTATTATAGATTTTTCAAAACCTAATTCTTATTTTGTAATGCATTCTTCTATGCACTTTATACAATATACTCGAACACCAATGCAGCCTCTGTAAGAGTATAATCACAACAAAACAAGGAAAGGCGTAATGTAACGATGGGCATTTTTTTTTTTGTAAATATGTATTGCAAAAAAATGTTTAAAAAAAAGGTAATTGCAGTTGTTTGTTGTTGTTATAAAATTCACACGCTACTTGAAACGAGTAAGTTACCAGTTGTCGGGCTATCCGTTCGTCAGTCGGATATCTCTTACTCTTCATCTCTGTTTCTTCTCTGGGCAAGCTGCAGCTGTTTATGGGAATCTTTCAAAACCAGTTTCATCTTTTTTTTTTTTGAGTTATCAAGTATATCTTATTGTTGTTGTTGGAAAATTAACGAACTATCTAACTCACTCTAGTAGTACTTCATATTATTGTTTGCTTTTAAATAAAATTTATTCTATTTTTATTTTATTGCGCGTGCAAATAAATTGACTTTGAATAAAATTTAATTTTAGATCACGCTGAGTTTTTGTTTATGCATTTTGATTAACTGCAAATTGCCAAATTATAAACAATTATCTGTCATTTCATTTCACGAAAAAACATCAAAAACAACACTGGGAGCTATAATAACAACCATAACAACAACTTTATTCAATGGCAGCGCAATTTGGTTGGACAGTTTCATTAGCAAAAATTGCAGGCCAGTGGCGGAGATAGGGTGCTTTTTAAGGAGGGATGAAAGAAAATCCTTCAACTAACAATCGCTATTTCAATTTTGCATTTTTTAAGGCTATGCCCAAAGCATAATAGTTAAGTTAAGAAAGTGATTAAGAGCCAACAAAGGATAATGACAGACATCGACTGAGCACCTATAACCCTTTGCACCAATTTCTTGAATATCAAGATAGCTGGATGCATGCAATTTGGTCATAATATAAGATGCAACTTTTGCTCTAGTTTTTTATGTGCATTCAATTTTTTGATATAGACCCAACGCTACCCCATCAGCATTTTAACCATAATATAAAAAAAAAGAAAAATTGTTCTATCTAACTGCTGTAGTTAGTTCAAGGTTGACAGAGACCCATTTTTATTTTAAACTTCGATAGCTAGAAGGTACTATATTAAGTTATGGACTTAAATACTTAGTCATATAGCTCCCTTAAGATAAAAGCTATCTACGCCACTGACTTCTAATATAACCCATGTACAAATAAATGTGTGTGTGTTTTTTCAGTGTGACTAATGTGAGTTTGTTGTATGCATAAAAGTTTCAATTTCCATTAGGTTGTACACAATTTGATTAAGTAACATGGCCGCAACAGAATATGTGGCACATTACATTAATTTCTTTATCAACTGGCAACACGCATATAAACAGACAACAACAACGAAAACAACAACAACGAAAAGGCAATGACGGCAATGACTTCAAATGACTTCGATTTGTTGTTGCATGCTTCACACAACCTTTTTAGATTAAGCATACGCAATGTGAACCAGTCAAGTAACCAAGGCATAGGGGACGTTGACGTCAACTGCGACTGCGGCAGCGACGTTGGCAACCGGAAACTAGCGGAAATCATTAGACTCTGCACAAATGACTTGAACTGCTTTGGCTATAAGCATTTTTTTGACGCTTTTCACAATGGTAACACATAAGAAATGGGCCAAATTTAGAAAAAGTTGAACAAAAACTGACAATTGCCGATGAAAAACTTTTCAAGTTATGTTTTGTGTAGTTCAAAATGAAATTGGCTAATTGTTAATTTTTTTATACTTTTAATTATAACGTTTGTCTGTTAATTTTTATACCCTGTTCTGCTTGAGGTTTTTTTTTAAGATTTGTAGAAAATGTAGTGGGAGTTGACTACAATTTATTTATACGTAAGTAATAAGTATTTCAAAGTTTATTCACTTTCCCGTTTTATAAGGCAATCTTGACATTTTTATATCCGGAATTCAGACAGAATCTTTCGAATTATATTTCCTAAAGTTAATTTTCGACAAGCAAATTTAAGTTGTAACCAAAGATTTAAGAAATAAAAACAAATAAAAAGAAAAAGATTTTGAGACAAAGATTTTCAAATATTCAACAATTTAAAAAGAGTTAAAATGATAATTTTTTTATACACAATCTTGTTACAAAATTTAAATGATGACGTCTAAGCTTTCCCATTTCCCAAAACAGTTTTTGAAAATTTTCTTAAAATCAAAGAATAGATATTAGGGTGGCCGCCGCTGGTATGGAGGATTTTTGAACCGTCGATATCAATAACGCCACCCCCTAAAAAGTTTCCTTTTTTCCTGCATATAGCGCCTGTAAAATTTAAAAACGATCCGAATGTATTTGATGGGTCCGGCAATAGGTCAAAGGTCATAACTTGCACTTTTCCCGTTTTTGACTGTATTGTTCTACATAAACTTTAAAATCTTGTTACCAATCAGACAAATTATGGTTCAAAAGGTCTCATATCTATCAAAACATAATTTTAAAAAAATATAGAGTCGGCCTAAATAAATTTGGTATGCTCTAAAATTGATTAAATTGACTAATTACACCAGTTTAAAAATAAAAAAAAATGTTCGTATCCTTAACATTTTTGAATCGTTTCTGTAGTAAAATGACATGCTAAAACCGAAAATGCAGTCAAAACTTTTTTTCATGAAACGGGCTTTTGAAAAAACCATTTTTCGAAATTAAAAAAAAAAAGTGCCTTTACTTAACAGTAAGTATCTCTGATTATACTAAACTCGACTGTAGATAATTGAATTACCCATTGATTATGTTTGGAACATGTTTTTGTCAAACTTACGGTTTGGTCGCTATTTATTCATATGAACATTTTTTATAACCTTTGACCTATTCCCGCGACCATCAAATACATTCGGATCGTTTTTAAATTTTACAGGCGCTATATGCAGGTAAAAGGGAAACTTTTTAGGGGGTGGCGTTAGTAAAATCGTGAGATCTTGCAAAAATGGCCACCCTAATATATAGATATATTTTTTTTTGACTTCAGATTAGTTTGAAATCAAAAAAATTAAAAAAATAAAGCACAAAATTGTAAACTATACATTAGCATTAAAAAAAAAATTAAATACAAAAGAAAAATAATAAATATTTGAATTAATTAATTAAATCAGAGGATAATAAATATTTTTATGTGGCTTGCAGCAAATCACTTTCAACTAATTATTCAACCCCATGCTAAGCATTTTTAAAGTGGATTTTAAAATTGCCAAGTTGGTTCTGTTGAATTTAGTTAATTTTGGTAATATTTAGGAAAATTCTAGAACTATAAGTTTTGGAGCTTCGAATATTCAGTTATTGAGCTTATGTTACATTTTGAAAAAATATAATTTGAGGACGATTTCAATACTTACATTTCCGAAAGCTAATTCAAAATAATTTTGTGTTCCATCTGTAAAGAAAATAAATAAAAATGTCAAAACGTCAATTGAAAAAAAAGCTTAAAGTTTGAAAGTTGTTTTTGTGAATTTTTAATCGCAGAAACAAATACCTCTTATGAGATTTAAATTCAATCTATCAAAAATTGAGCTAGTAAAGAACTAGAGTATAAGACGCAGATAACAATAAAATTTCGTACTCCTAGATCTTTTGTATACTTTGGGTTCAGGATCTCAAAAACATAAAGAAACAAAATTATATGATTTTAGAAATTCCATAAACGAGTTGAGAACTCAAGGACAGTCATCTCAAAATTTGAGGTTAAGTTAAATAATAATACCTAGTAAACAAGTAGTTTCAGTATGAAAGTAGTTCAGGCGTTGCTCGAAAAAAATGAATAAATTTTATCATGAAAAAATTTAAAAATTCGATAAAAAATCGGAATTTTGTAAAAACATTTTCGCTAAATAAATACTGACTGCTTGAATCACAAAACAAAAATCAGCATTATCGGAGAGATCGATTGAAAAAGTGGCTCGCTGCACTATATATAGGTACTTAAAAGCTCCACCAAAAAAACTTAAGGCTAGAATTAGTTGTTATTAGTTCTCTTTACTAAATATAAAGACAAAAAAAATAAATATATAAAATAAATAAATTTCAAGTAACATAATTCTTAAAATTTTTTTGTGTCATCATCTCAACATCCGAACCACTGTAGCACTGGTTTGTTTTCCTTCTATGGCTTTTTTTTTGGTTCAGATTCTTTTTCCCGAATACAAAAGCCAAAGAAGCCAACAGAGGAATATCGTTGTTGTTGTTTCTTCTGATATCATTGTTGTTGTTGTTGTTGTTGTTGTTAGTTGTCTGCTGCTTATTCTCGAAACTACTTAAATATCCGGTATCATTATTATAAAAATCAAGTAGGGAGCACAAGCAAAGGCAAAGGCAACAGCAACAAAAATAACAATGAAGAGCAGGAAGATGAGGCAGAGGAGCAGCATAGTTCGCAATGTGCCAGGAAGCAATTAGGGCTCTAGCGCATAATTGGTAAAATTTTCGGTTCATTTTTTCTTATGCGTTTTTTTTTTTTTTTTTGGCAAAGTTGGAAAACTTTTGTTGTATATATGTATATGTATTTATATATAGTATATACATACATATATCGAGCGTTGAATGCAACTTTTGCAGCTGGCTCGGAAGATGGCCAAAAAGCCAGCCAATATGCTGCTCTAATTAAAGAGAAGGTGCGAAATGCTGAACTTTGTTTTGTCTTGTGATTAGGACACAAGTGCAGGGAACCAACCAAATAATAGGGGAAGATAGTTTAGCTCAAAGTTTAAGCTTTAGTTTAAGGTCTTGCATTTGCAAGTAGTTGAAAATTGCAGGATCGTTGTACGGAACATGCAAATAGATAAGGGAATTGCAAAAAACTTGGATAGACATTTGTCAACAGGCAAAGGATACGCCAGCAGCGAAACAAAGTACATGAAAAATGGATGGCAATGAAATCAACTAAAAACTAGGGACACGCACAGAAACACATATATAGGTACATATGGGTCAAAATAGTTGAAGCGAAAGGATTTAGGATTCGATTTTTTGAAACAGAAAAGTTAAAAAAAATTGAGCTTAAAAATGCTTAATAGTTTTAGCTATTATTACATGACTAAATGTTTATATGCTTTATGCAAAAAACTGCTTATCGAAAGTAGTCGGAATTTCTCTTCAAAATTTTATAAATGCAGAAGTTCATCTCTATCTTAAAAATCTTGAAAATCTAAAAAATCTTGAAAATCTTAAAAATCTTAAAAATTTTAAAAATCTTAAAAATCTTGAAAAAAACGAAACAAGAGGTTCCGCTTCACCTATTCTGACCTTAAAACATATAAAAACTTATAGCAAAGTGCAAATGAGATGCCAAGCTGTGCTAGCTAAAAAAAAAAAAGATATTCGCAGCTATATAGCACTTATAAGTAGGAAGCGTTAGCATAGGAGGGGTGGCAGCCCTGGTACAAAAAGATAAAAATCAAATTAACAAACAAAGTGAACGCGCGAAAAATTGCGCCAAAGTAAATAAAACTGAGCAGAAGGCTCTCTCTCTCTGCTGGACAGTTGGTAGAGTTTTTGGGGCAGATGCTGCTCTACTTGTTACCTGCTTACCTGCTGGAGCAGGTCACCCTGCCACTTGCTGTTGAGTTGGCCGTGTGCTGATAAAAAATGTTTTTTGATGATGCTGCAGCGAGGACCAAGTAGCAGCGCTGACCAAGAGTTTCGCATTCCCGCCCTCTTAGCCGTGGGACCCAATTTATATTTTAACATTTATTTTATTTTTCCTTCCCTTTTTTTCGGGTGTGTGTGTGAGTGTGTGCTGATTGCGTATAAAATGAATTCAACTGCTTGAAATGGACTTGCTCGCGTGTCACAAGGATGCGCGTGCAGAGTAAAATAAAATACAATTTTTACAATGGCGTCCCCCCCAAATGCAAAATGGCCGCTAGGAGCAGCAGAGCAACTCCAACAACAACAACAATAACAAAAATGAAAATAAATTTAATGACTTTGCTGTCAAAGCGAAAGGCAGAGTTGACTTCGACGGAGACAGCGATGGCGATGGCGAATGGCTATGACTGCAGGGCCTTTTCAGATAAAAAAGGTAAATCAAATGAAAGGCCAACAACAACTAACTTGACCATGGTGACGGCGACAATGCGCCAAGTATCTTTAATCTGCTTAAAAGCGCAGCTCTCGAGGCATCCAAATTAACAGCAAGAAATTTAAAATGTAATTGACAGTCGAATCAACTGGAAGAACGCACAGTTATTAATGTATACAGGAACTTGACAAAAACAGTGCGTATGCGCAATGTATAATAATTTCTGCACAACAAGTTCTGTATACCCTTGCATGTGAATTTCAAATTCAATTATGTACTTTGAATCAGTTAACACCCACAGTGAAAGTGATTTCGATATTAATGCAACTGCCAAAAATTGAAGGCATAAGGAAGAAATGAAAAATTCTTCTATATATTCCTCTATTCTTTTATAATTCTCCTTTTATAGATAGTAGCTTTCTACCTTATTTTTTAACGCTGGAAAATATTCAAAGCAATTGGTTTCAGCTAGATAAAAAAGAAACTAACAATGCTCTAAATTGTTTTACAGGTCGATCACCCAGATTTTCATAAAGACTCTTTATATTCCTAAATACTCATACGCCTTAAGATTTTTAAAAAATATATATATTTTTAAACAATAATTTGAGATACTGTGATCTAGCTAGGTAACATCGATAGACGTGCTGCTGCCTTAACTAAAAAGGCGATTTTAAGAAATCTATCGAAAATACATCAGCAGGATAGACTGTGCTTTACTAAACTAATCCTATAAACCGTCAAGTTCTACTTATTTCTACCTTAGAATCTATGAGAAAGAAAAAATAAATAGGTAACCTAAGTTAAGATCCTTGTACCTTTAAAGCCAAGGTTCTCTGATATTTTTGAAGGGAATCGATTGAATGAATGTTATTAAACTATTAATAAAAGTTTATACAAGCTAATTTTGAATAAAGCACCCCAAAAATTAGAACTTTCAAAACCGCAGCCAACAAGAAAGTTCAGAGTTTTGCAGCCCTAGTTGAAATAGTAATCACAGTAATAGTTATCTTCTTCTTTACGTTTTGTTAAAATACAAATATAAAATACTTCCTGCTATGAGTAAATAAAAACTATTTATTAATTAAAAAATAAGTTAAAAATCACTGACGTATGCGATACCGACGTATACAGATATGGCTGCTAAAAAATGTATCAAGCGGCGCTACTCATTGACAGCTCAAAAAAACGATTCTGATATAATCAAACAGTGGCGATTGTTTTAAAAACTAAAATAATATAAGCTGGCATAAAATATGGTAATTTTTTACTTTTTCTAATTTTAATATTATTATTATTATTTCCTTGAGCTTTCAGAATTATATCTATTTAAAAATTAAATTAAATAAGTCTGTTTTGTCGCTCTTATTCAGACCATAGGGCGGTGACTAGTTCCTTCCATCGATCTCGATTGATAGCAATTGTTTTAAGTTGCTGCCATGACCGCTGCGCCTCATTCTGAACACTTCGTTCCCATGTTATTTTGGGTCTTCATCTTCTTCTTGAGCCTTGAGGGTTCCATTGTAGTGCCATTCTTGTGATATTTTAATATAATATAAATCAATAATCGGTTTTAAAAGCTAAGGAAAAATCTACTTTTGATTTTTGTGAAATATTTTTTGTTCCAAGAGAATTCTCCTGCAAACAAACAACTGGAAACAACTTCATGATGCGTTGCGTTGGAACCTCATACCACAACTAGCTTCATGTTATTCAGTTGAGTTTAAAATGAACCATAAGCATGGCCCGAAATCGATCGCCGTTCGCGTTTGGAAAGATCTATTGCACATTAAATACGCCTGCTCTGAATCTATACTCAGTACTGTGCATATTGCTGCCGATTAATTTTTCCTAAAAAATGTAAATTTTTATTTTTTTACCAAATTTATTGGGCAAAAAGGTTTTTCAGGCCTGATCATCTCTCATTTAAATGGATTTTCTGTTCCTTTTCCAATTGCTCTATATTAACAATTTCGGCAAGTCTTTGCATATTCTGGCCTTGACAGTGTTGCCACCTTACATAAAAAGAGTCATTTGCTGTTGAAACGGCGTTGTCAGCACACATGAAATGAGCTAGCAGTTGACAATACATATTCGAAAAAAAACGCTATGACCCTTATGTAAGAATATACAGATTGGTCAAGTACTAAACCTTTGATTTAACAAAAATATTGTTGTTGTGAATATAAAAGAAACCACAAACGGTTTCCAACGTCCATTATTTTATAAAACGCAAAATTTACAACTTAAAGGTTTTATATTTGTATTTAATGCAGTAAAAATTTGTATTTCCAAAAAAATTGTATCTTAAATTTAGAGTACGAACAGCAATTTTTTGGAAAAATTGTTTCTACAAATAAAACAAATTGGATTGGTTGTCTAAAAATATTAAAAATTAATATAATATAACAATATAAAAATATTAATATAAAATTGTTTCCACGAATGAACAAAAACTAAGCTTTTGTCTATTTTTGTGGAAACAATTATTATATAATATTTTATTTATTATTATAGTATTAATTTATAAAATGCTTAATAACGTCAAAGAGATTTTCTCAAGTATTAAAGCTCATGTGAAGCGAATAGAAAAAAAATTTTTTTTAACGATTTTTTTGTGTGAAACACAACAAAGTATAACTGCTTCCTTCCAAGACTTCCTTACTGAAAACTCATCTAATTTATATTTTTCATACAGATCCCCGAATATTGTTAAGCCACTATTAAAATCAGTTTAAAAAAAAGTATATGGTTTATATAGGGTGGGCCATTTGTTGGTTGGTAGTGGATGCTCTTCGACATATGCCAAGTTCAAAACTACTCAATTTTAATCATGGATCATTTAACAACTGAACAACGCGTAGAAGTAGTAAAGGCAATGGAATTAAAATGGTCGTTCTGTGAAAAAAACATAATTGAGGCCAGTGTCGAAGAGTCGCCGGGCACATCGACGCGCCACCGGTTGCAAAAATTAGACCTGGCTAGGACCACTTTGCGTCGAATTTTGCTCACGGACCATTATCAGAGTCTCTTATTCGTTCAATGGATGGCAGATCAGCCAGATGAGTTTTCGTCAAAAAAAAAGTCATGGAAAATTACGATGTTTGTCCTTTTGGGCGATATTATTTTTCATGCATAAATGAGTAGTTTCAAACTTGCATTTGGTATATACGTTTGCCCAATTTTGTTGGAAAATTTATGAAAAAACTGTAATTAACAAACAAAAAAACAGATGGCCCAACCTATAGTATACTAAAGAGCTTACAAAATATACTAATAATGTTTTATATACACTTGTTTATTACAAATATACAAGTATAAAAATAAATAGTGACTAATAGTGCTGTTGCTTCTCTTCTTACTGATTGTAATAAAAAAATTGTTTGCAGCTATGTACTAAACACTTGTTACCATAAAGCTTTATCCCTTCGATTTGAGTCCTTTGCCTTTGGCTACAAATAACCCAACCATATAAATGCACCATTGGCCAGCAGAGTATTATGACATGGGTACAGTGAAGCAAAGCGGAAACGGAAATGCGTCATTAAATGAGTATCAAGCAAAATACGATTGAGAGCGTGGGCCGCTGCTGCTCAAAGGACTCTTTAGCGTCCTTTAACGTCAATGGCAAACGCCGTCAATGACAGCATTAACATTAACAACGCGCCAATGAAGCTCGATGTGGTTCGTTGTCTGCGTCTGATCGTTGTGGTCCTCTGCCAGCTCCTCCCGTACCACTTCCCTTACCTCTTAACATAATTGCTCTCCGTGGTAAGCTTAACACATACATATATAAATTTTATATATATACTTTTATGTATTTCTATATATTTGTTTATGTGTGCGTTTGTCAATGCTTTATTTCCGTTTATCGCGATAATTTTGTTGCTCTTTTGTCGAAACGATTTCGTTAATATGCCAATTTACATTTACATTATTTTGATTACTGTCCAACCCAAAAGGGCAATCGGGATAAGGGGCAAAAAAAATATTTTTATTTTAAGTACCGCTGGTCACACTGCCAGCAAATATTTGTCATAATCAACTTATGCGCTTGTCAATTTTTTTTTTTCGCTTATCGTTTAATTGCATTATACGCTCCTCATGCTGGAGGACCCTGGGGAGATCCCTACAGCGATTGTGGAATATTAAGTAACTGTAGAATGTGAAATGTTAATGTTCGAATTGTTGCCCCCAAAGCTATTTAAATAGTCAGTTTGACCGACTTCGTCAGAGCGTCAGTCATCAAATGCGGCACACGTGCCAGACCACAGGCCAACAAATTTAAGTTCACAGTGAGAAAAAAGGCGTTGGGAAAATAAGTTTTCGAATTTTGGAAAATTTTCAAATACAAATTGATCTCAAAATACTATTCGAAAGAAGTGCATTGTACGCTTAATCAAATCTCTAAAGAGATTTAATAGGCACACAGTCTCACACAAATTTTCGTGCAGCAAATCGAAATAAAAATTATTTTATTTATTTTCAAATGGCAAAATATCATATTTTAAAAACTTTTAACAATTTTGTGGTTTTCAATCTTTATTTAAGTTCCGATTATTTATTAAGTTGTCGATAAATTACTACTATGGATGATTCATCCTTAAGGAGCAAAAAACCTTCCTTAAATAAAACCCGTGTAGAATCTTTAGAAAATCGATCTTTTTTTCTTAGCTGAATCGGTAGACAATTATATTAGAAATGATGTCCCGAAGTGATTTTTCAAAAAAAAAAAAAAAAGATTTTGTCCGACTTATAAGCGCCGGGCAGTTCAGTATTAAAACTTTAAGCGCGTTTTTCTCGAAACCACTTTTTCGAATGGCAACACGAATAACTCATTCAATTTTTATTCGATTGATTTGAAACATCTTTTTAACATAATTTTCTAGTAAGCCACATAGGATTTTTTCCAAAAAATAAAAACTTTTTATTTTACAAGTAATTTTTCATGATTTTTTTTTTTTTCGAAAAAAAAAAAATGTTTTTTTAAACTCACGCCATATTTTTTTAAATTGATATTTTGTAAAACCCCAATGTGGTTTACTTGCTTTTGTTCTATACGTCAAGAGAAAAAAATTTGTTATGTTTCAGATCAATGGCGTTAGTCATGTAGTCGCAGCTCTCTATAGGCGCCATTTTGTTTTTTTACTGTGGAAAAATAAATTTTTGCAGCTCAAAATATTTATAATATCGTCACCTATTTGGTGATCCACAAAGGTGTTACCCCGTAAAAGATATATCCCGTACAGATATAAATTTATTCCAACATTTTTTTATTGCAAATTAAGATTAAAAAAAAATATTTTCTTTTCAAACTATTTTATTAGTGCCTCCTATGTTTATCATTGAACGTCTTAATGGTAGGAATGGAATCGAAATTTCTCGTAATACTTGCTATGAATATTCGTTTTGACATTTTCTAAGATGTTTAAAAAATGTACAATAAATATCAAGGCTGCGTCCCAAGATATTCAAGGTCAAAGGTTTTTGCCATTAAAATATTTCCTGCACCTTTCGAACTTTTCAAAAAATTTTAGTGCATAAAAATTCAATAAAATCGGTCTACAACCGTCTTCAGTTACCGGAAAGTTAAATGTGAAAAATCATATGTAATGTCTTGTGATAGGTTAATTATACAAAATGTTTATTAAGACCAATTTTATAGAGAATTTTACGTTCTTAAATTTTCATGATGCAAAAATATTAAACTTGACAAGACATTCTCTTGTTATAACTTTTTTATGCACTTATAAGCTCGATTTACGTCCAATCTTTCCTTTTTCCTTTTTTTCTCTCGGTGTTGACATAAAAATAAAATGTGGCAAGGAGTCTCTCTTTCACTCTTGCAAAGCCCTTGCAGCCATAACAATTAGAAGCAATTGCTACTCTCTTGCAACCATTTCACTTTTCACATGCCAAGTTGCCAAGATATGCCAAGAAAAATTGTCCAAAGCGTGTAGATGTTGCATAGTAAAGGTAACAATATACCTGACGACAACTACAACAATAACAGCTGGCTGTTGGATGCAGCAAGATGAATGTGGTGCGGCAAGTTGCAAGTTACCTTCTCCTATGTGCAACATGAGCCGGAAGCAACAACGATAACGACAGCGACAGCGACGACGACGTACTATGAGAAAATTTCACTTTCAAGCTAACTAAAGACGAAGACTGCAACGGCAACGGCAACAAAGCGCATATGACATACATACGCTTATATGGAGGCAGCTGTGTATACATAATGCAACAACAAATGTTGTCACAACAATGCGTCGGTGGTAGCTGCAACAACCTGGCTTGCAACAATGGCGGCTGCACATTGCCGCAACGCGCCAACGACGTCGACACACTTTGTGTCTCAGATTTCCCAGCGCATCCAAAGTTGTGTTGCAGCCCACCTCATCCCACTCAGGCTACCATGCGGTTCCATACTGCCCCATGCTGCCTCATGCGTTGCAGCAGTTTGGTTTCGCAGCTGCCAATCTAGCTTTTTACTTTTCTACCTGCGCCCAGCTGAACTCTATGACATACTCTGCCTCCGCTGCCTCGCTCTCTCTCCTGCTCACTAACTTTGTAACTCTCTGTGTTATGTGACGCCATGTGGCATGGGTAGGCTGTAAAGTTATTGACCTTTTTTATAAACAAACAAAAAAAAATTATTTCTTAACATGATCTGCCTTTGGAGCATTTAGTGTAACCCAACTGAACTCCAATTTTTTATCATAGATGTCCAAATTGACTCTAGAGCGTCTTTATTATCGTATGTTAATAATAATGATCTTCTGCTAAAGAAAATTAGATTTTAAGCCAACAAAAATTTCTCAAAGTTGCTTTGAATAATTATTCGTTTCATACAGGATCAAATCTACTTTTAAAGAAGTTGATATTTTGGGCAACAGAGGGCGGCAATGTTAACTATCGTTTAGCAATCAATCGCATTAATTACCAATAACAAACCTATCTCTTTATTTATAATAAATATAAAATTACATAATGCGCTCGTCGAAGTCAATTTATGTTAGTTTCGGTTAACGGCATTCCAAATTTTTTCAAGCCCCAAAGAGTTTTAAATTTCTTCTTTAATTTAAGTTTCGTATTATTATCGATTACAATTCGATTCGTTTTTTCATTAAGTTAAATTTCATTGAGTTTAATTAAATTTTTCCAACTTCTGCAAAGACTTGCAGACAGTCATCTGACTTCCCGACAGCAATACATATCCTTTAAAACAAAAAAAAAAATTCTTAACTCGATATCGATACAATACAAATTGCAATCGGGTCGACGATACATCGATATACTTTAAAATAAGTTGCGTTTTTCCAATATGTCGGCTGTTAAAAATAGCGATATTAACTTTTAGCTTTTTAGCCTACCCTCGTATAGTACATACTTGCAACATGGAGTTACTACTAGTTACTAGTTAGCTGCCCATATAAGACCATCCATCCAGTGAGTGCAAAAGTTAAGGAAAAGTGCAAGCGACCCGATGTCCACTTAAAGCCAGCAATGAAGTTCATTAGTGAGCAAAAAAATAAACAAAAGACAAACCTTAAAAAAAACTGAAAAACAAATTAAAATAAACTATAGTACAACTGCAACAATTTGGCAAAGTTGCATAAAGAAACGTGAAACGTGCCACAAATCGTGCAATTGTGCCGAGGGGGTTTGGGATAAGGGACAAGCTGACTAATTACAAGTCAGAAATGCAAAAAGTAATGACAAACTATGGAAGAAAATTAAAAGGTATATTAGTTAAATAGGAGTTATCAAACAAAAAAAAATATCCAATCAATAGTATATCGATAATTAAGTTATCAAGTTGGCCTATAATAGCTTTTTGATTATATTTTAATGGCATATTAATTTATACTTAAAAAAAATTCATGAGATTTTATCGCAGTTTTTATGAAAGCAATTCATAGTTCAAAGATAATGTTGATTAGCAACTGTAGAGAGATTTGAGATTTGGAAAAAAAAATAATACGAAATTGTAATCAAGTGATGACAATCAAGGAACAAATAATTTGAATTTTCTTCACGAAAACTTTTTAACTGCGCAAAGTTTTGTATTGAAGAAGAGCTTTGTGCCATCGGAAGATTTGGCGAACAATCATTACCGGAAGCATGGAATAAGTTTATACTGCAAACTTGAAGTCATTTGCTCCAACTAGCATTAGGCATTACTGGCACGGTGGAAGAAATCGCGTTTTACAGAATATCCTGTCCCTAAACTCCAGAATGCCGGAGACAAATGAGCAACCATTTATAGCAAAGCAGACTCTCCCCTCTGTTAATCTCAACAGGTCCCAATAAGATGCGACTTGTAGTCGCTTCACAATAAAATCTGTGACATTATTTTATGGTTTTAGATGATTGAGGTATAGGGTGACTTTTTTTGGGAAAAGTCAGCATTCATGGGATCATTGAAATCTACATTTGATGACGCAAGTTAATAAATAAAAAAAAATTGTATTGTTGTTGGGTCTGAAATTGATATATTTTTTATTACATACACATTTTTAAATTTTCATCTGACCTTGAAAAAATCTAAAGCGTAGTACATATATAAACCTGTTAACTTTATTTATTTTTTTTTTTGATTTGATTTATTGATTTAAATGGGGTACAACAAAGTGCAGTTGGCCTTAAATTATAAGAAAAGTTTAAAAGAAATATTTAAAATTAAACGAGGAAAATAGATAGATATAAACTAATCCGCGTCGCCAGCCCGGTGGGTGAACTTTTTAGCGATATGCACCGACTTTATTGTGTGGTTTATTAAATAATGTATACCTATAAGGTTCGAAATGGTGTTTCAATAATTAAATGTGAATTGCACTAGGTAAAAAAGAATAATAATAATAATAATAATAATGAAAAAAAAAAAAATAGTGTGCGGTCAGAGAGGGAGACCCAGAACAACATGGCGCCGAACGGTTTTGAAAGAAGCTGAAGAATCAGGACGTTCCTGGAGCGAAGTGACGCAATTGTCACAAAACCGGATACGATTTAGATGCTTTACAGAGGCCCTATTCTCCTCAAGGAGTTAAGGGAATAAAAGATGAAGAAGAAGTGTGCGGTCATTCGGACGCATCAAAAACGGAGTTCCTTCCGCTCATCCTCTATCAAGACAAATAATGCAAGTTTCATTTAAAATTTAAGGGAAAAAATTTTATATTAAAAATAAGCTTAAGGCCTAGCCGCTAAACATTAATTATACGCTAAACAGTAAATCAAACATTAAAAAATATTTATATAACAAATAGTAAAAAAAATGTGTCCCGACTGGAATGGAACACCCTGCGCCCGCATTTCCGAAGGAAAATAATTAGTTAACCCAAAATGTATGTATTTGAATATTTCAATAGAGCTAACGTTTTTCCAGAGATTCGGCTTTTTAATAATACTAAAAAAAACTTGGTAACTTTAATATGCTGTTGTACAAGGAAACATGCCTAGTATGACCGTGCGCATTGCTACTAAAATAAATCGGCATTTTATTAAAGAGTTTTTAAATCGGCCACACTTTTCTTCGCATTAATTGTTTAGTGTGACCAGATAAGAGTTTTTAAGCAGAAGCTGTCAAAGTTACCAACGCATAAGTACACTCTCCTCTACAAGTAAGCTTAGCTTGCTTTTTTGTTGTAATAAAATGTTCGTTGAAAATATTATTTTTTAGTATAGTTACGCCATGTGAATTAAGTTGACTATATTTTTTAACTGAGCGAAAAAATTTGTTGTTTTTAAATCCGTTTGTACGCAATAAGCCTTTAATTGCAAACTTGGTTGGAAGCCGTACGCAGACTCTTCATGCCAACACGACATGAGTGGGTTAAGCCTAGCTCCGTGCTTAGCTTCGCTCACTAAGGTGAAAAGCGGCACAAGAGGTGATCCCGACCCCGCTCAGCTTATGCTGCGCTTGTCTCAGCTGAGAACAATAGAGTTAGTTCTCAATTATCATTTAATGTAAGCACACCCGTGCACGCGTATTCGCCGTTTGCTCTACTTTTACATTAAACCCACATCCAAATTAACGCACATTCTACAATAAAGACAATACAACACATTCAACAACACCAACATCTTATCACTGGGCAAGGGTCACACCGAGGGAAAGACAACTACATCCATACAAGAGCCATCCAGGATTCCACCCACCTTAACACAGACGTCATAACAAAACAGTGCCGCGCTATTTTTGTGTGAGAAAATATGATCCGCCGTTCTGTTTGTGAGCCATTTAAGCACCAAGTATCGCTCCAACAATTCAAACAGAGAATAGAATTAGAATTCATGTTTATACCCTGTACCTTCAGGTTAGGGTAAGGTTGCTTTTAAACCTGAAGCATTTAAATACAAATTATCTGATTGTACTGTGACAAAATACTGTAAACGTCAAAAAATACAACAAAACTACCAAAACATATCACATTTTGTCTGAAGAGGCACACTGTTTGTTCTTGATGCAAATTAAATTGCATTTTTGGTTGCTGCGTACAGACTGTATCATTAGCCAAAACGCCAAGAAAGTACCACAAAATAACTAATAAAACGACAACATTTTTTTTTTTGTAGAGACCTACTGTTGCAAACTAAGTTACCGTTTGAACAATTTTTTTGTAGGCTCCAATTTAGTCTTTATCATTCGTTTTCATGTAGCAGAAGGGCACTTGTTCATTCCTTACCCAAATATCGAGAGCCTTGAAAATAATTTTTCCCATATTTGTTAAATATTCTTCTACAGCTTAACATCAACAACTTTTTCGAACCCCCAATGCAGAGTAAGTACTAATACAAAATATAAAATAAACAAACCAACACTCGAATATAATACCAACAACAAGAACAAAAACAACAAATAGAATCAATTGCATCTTCTGCTGCATGAATGCGTGACTGAGTCCGCAACACATGGCATGGAAAAGTATTAAATGCACGTACGTATACTGCATGTGTGTGGGTGGGTGTGTGTGTGTGTGTCGATATGAGTGCAAGTGAGTGCATGTGAGTCCAAATGAGTGGCATGAGTACTCGTGAGTGAGTGAGTGAGTGTTACTCCTCCACAGCTTTACTTATTTTGGATGTGTGGCAACAAAATGGGCGCAGCAAGTTTTGTACTGCAATTCAAGTGCATTGCATTGCATGAATGAATGGTTGATTGAATGAATAAATGAATGCATGAGTAACTGAGCAAGTGAGTGAGTGCATGCTCTGCCAGGGCACAAGTTATACCATGTAGTACTCCGAATAAGTTTTAGTTGTAAGTTTAAGTGTGCGTTATGGTTTTACAATATTAAAATGAAAATGTTGGAAAAGTGAAAAACATAAAATCGCCCTAGCCCGAAGGCTCTGACTTTCAAATAAATGTAAACGACGAATGCAAAATGACTAAACTCAATCTGATAGATAAACGAAACAGGCGGCTGGCATCTAACCATGAGCTACAGTGAGACTTGAAATTATTCGGACACCTTTAAATTTTAAGTGTGTTAGCGCCCAGCTGTCTAAAATGTTGTTTGTAAAAATCAAATTTTTTTGTTTTTTTTTTAAATAAAATTATCAAAGCTCTCGAAGACATCTGTCTAAATATAAAATTTTACGCTTAAAATTCCAAGAAAAGCTACTAAATCAGACTAGTACATTTGAAATGTTGACAACCACCGTGACGTAAGCATTGCGTTGGTAGCAGCAACTGTTAAAAAACATACTGACTATAAATATCTCAAAATACGTTCGTTAAAAAAATTGTCTACTGCAAATTTTCTGCAAAAATTACTAAAAATTTTTAACGATACATTTTTTTTATGTAATTTAATCTTATTGGTTAAAATACTTGGTTTTTATTATTACAAATACAAAAATAAACTATGTCATTTAATCATTCCTCATCAGATATTATGTAAAAGCCAGGAAGTGAAAGATTCTCTCCTAAACATCATCAGCTGTGTTTATTTAATACCATACTTATTTTGCTTGACGGTATTTTTCGGTATTTGTCAGTACCGCACAAAATGCAACTCTACTTGAACCAATCAAAAAGTTATAACAACTGTGACTGAACTAAATATTTTACGGTGTCCGAATAATTTCTCTTCCCACTGTCACTATAAACTTTTACTTTATCCTTATCTCTTCCTTTGTCCCATTCAATCGCATTCCCTTTGCCTTTGGCTTTTCGCAGCAATGATATTGATTTGCTGTCATTATTGTTAGTTTTCTTCCTTTTTTTCGCTTTTCGCTTTTGGGTTTTGGTTTTTATTTTGTTTTCGTTGTTTAGTACCGCGCACATTTTACGAGAGCCACGAGTTTGCGCGCCTACGGGCACACTACACCAAAAAACTTTTTTGCCCAAGTGTGAAAACCAAACGAACAACGCTCTATAAATGTCGTTGACGGGCACTGTCGCCTCTACTTCTTGCCTCTCTCTGGATCCCACTGCATACCTTATCGAATGCCTCTCGAACGTCTGTCGTAGTGTGTCTCCTTTGGACTCCGGGCTATTTGGGCTCTACACACTGTGCTTAAACGCCTCGAGGTTTCAACAAAATTTGAATTTGCTCTGCGCTCGATACGCGAAATTGAAATTGTTATTTGTTTGAGCCCGCGATCCAAAGAGTGAGCAAAGCATGACCGAAATACATAAAATATATATTTAATTTAAATACTATATAGAAAAAAAAAGTGATTGGGCAATGTGGTACGTGTTAGATGCAAATGCCCTCAAAAACTTTCAACTAATAGTATGAAAAAACAGTTTATACTCATGGAAAAGATTTCTTTCGCTAATAAAAAAAAATGTGGTACAGTCGAGGCGGTGCCCGACAGTGGAATACCCTGTACCTTTTGTGTCAAAAAAATTTTTCCCGCATATTCCATCTAAGAACTTTCCAATTGGAATTTATTTTTTTTTGGTGAAAATCGATATTTATACCTATAAGTTCCCTAAATTTTTACCCATTTTGATGAAACTCGAAGGTTACAACAAAGAATTTATTAAAAGTATACGGGGTAAGTTTCAAGTTGGTATGTTGAGGGGTGTGGGAGAAAACACGGTAAATGGATTGCGGGGGGTGGGGGGACCGCATCAATAAAATTTGGATGTGGATTTGTTCATTAGAGCCACATGAATGAGCTTACCAAAAATTGTGATTGTAGGTCAGTTGTAGCCATAATTGCGTAGAGTCAAATATTGACGCAGTTTATTGGCAAGGGGAGGTGAAATTTGCACATTTTTGACTATAACTTCTGTTGTATTTGTCCGATTTTATTCATTTTTTACACATAGATGCATGTAGCTACAACGCATTGCTCTATTAAATTTCAGGTGAAAATACTTAACGGTGTGGCTAAAAACCGCGAAACTCTACTGCGGGGGAACGGGGGAAGATATTGACATGATTCAACAAACTTCATCTGCTTAGGAAATATGCGCACCAGCTGGTAAAGTTTCGTGTCTCTAGCTCTTATAGTCTCTGAGATCTAGGCGTTCATACGGACGGACGGACGGACGGACGGACGGACGGACGGACATGGCTCAATCGCTACCCGAGGTTATGATAAGCATTTTGGTATAAAGGACTTGGGGTCTGCCACGCCTCCTTCTGTCCGTTACATACATTGCACAAACCTAGTATACCCTTTGTACCTATAGGTACAGGGTATAAAAATTCTGCATTTCGACACAGCTTGACTACGAAAAGTAGTACACTTTTGCCCAAATATGTGTTTTAAAAATCGCCAAAATCTACCAGTGTGTACATATATTTATTTAATACTGTTTTAGTATTATTTTGTGCTGTTGCGCAATAGAAAACTAAACAGCTGTTTTTATATAACCGCCAAAAGTGTATGAAATTTTTTTTCCTTTATTGAAGTTGTAATTTTTTTACTTTAGAAGATAATATCTATATCACCAAATTTTTTTTCTTTTTTGCTACCAAATGGCATTTTTCTCACAAAAACTTTTCTAAGCAAAAGCAAAGCACGCTAAAAGACATTTTTAAACAGCTGATTGATATTGCTCACATTGTTAGTGTGGCACATTTGCATTTCTGCATCATTGTTGGGGTTGCTCGCTTCGTTAATCGAGCACTTCCACATCTCTGCAATTATGGATTCTTTTATTTTTTTTTTTTGCAATTTAAGGCCCATACGCAGTTCGAAAATTTTCGCACAATTTTTCGATATCCCAAATGGGATTTTTTTTTTTATGAAGTTTGTCATTCCGTTCGAAATTTTTCGAACTGCTAATGGGCCCTTAAGCAAAATTAATTGCAAAATTACAAAAGAGACTATAGATAATAATAAAGTGTAAGTTTACTACTAGGACCTACGACTCAAGCAAATTCATGCAATTTCTACTAGGCTAGTGACGTTGTGTAGTGAGTTTTCACAAAAATTCTTCAACAATGTCTTTTTTTTTCTTTGTATAATATGTACAGGATGCCCTATGTTCACTTTGAATGTTTTTGATTAAGTTATTGTTATTATTTATTTATTACAAGTAACTTCTAGCAAAATAAAGGACATATATATATATAATATGTACAATGAAAATAGTATTTTTTCCAGTTATTTAAATATATTCTACTTATACAGTACCAATTAAAAAAATTTATATTTGCAAAAAATTTCCCATATTTATAAAATATCTCTAGTTCATCAGGCTGGACTGGCGATCAAAAAATTGCGTATTTTTGATTATTTGCATTATAGAACATAATTAAAATATTTATAAAAAGAAAATAGACGTTTTCAAAAATTTCCATAAAAAGCTAGCAGTAAACTTAAAAAATATATAATTGATTAGTTCAGTTAAACAGATCTAATTGGCGACTATGTACATGAACGACTTTTATAGAATAGCTTAAAAAATGTTGTTTTCTTAAAAACACCGAGTTATGCTTATTTTCTATAGACGGTGTTCTTGAAAAAGTATATTGAAAAAATCTGAAAATTCGTTTGGCTGTTTAAAAAATTGGCAAGAATTCGAAATTTGCCTAAATTATATTATATTTAAGCATATTTCGATATCGGAACTCTACAAAGGAAAGTTTGGAGACTATTATGTGTTTCATTAGACCGCCTAGACCTTGAAAAGATTTATCAAAAGTTTTTTTTTTTTTAGACAGTATTATTTATAATTGCTATTACAGGCACTAGTTACAAAATTTATTATTTAAAGCACTGACCCCGATGAGTACTCAAGCTTTGGAATATAAAAAAACCATAGTGCATTTTTATTTAACCCAATTACTTCTTTGGTAAGCCAAATTTTCACCAACTACAAGAACGCCACATTTCTAGGGTATGTCAACTTTGCCTTTTCCAATTTAGATGTTTCTTTTATTTTTCGAACATGTTTGTGGGTTTGGCTCTGAGTCATAGTTATTGACTTGGCCAATGCAATCTGCATCTTTATAGCCATTTTACTCTTAGCAGCATTTTAATTGCTTCCTTTGGATTGCATGGCACAAGTTTTGGGTTCAATTGTGACTGCCCTGACACTTCTCTACCCAAACCCAGTCCCGCTTCGCATCCAATCTACCCACATAGAAATAAAAACCGGCAAAAAAAACAATTGTCAGGTCATCTGTCAATTTGTTTGTTTTTCTTACAGTTACTGCAGCTGTCAGCTGTCATGGCATTTGGGGTAAGAAATTAAATCAGCAGAGTGCAGCGGAGTGGAGAGTGAGAGTGGTACAGGAAAAGAGGCATGGAAAAGGGCAGCGACACGTGCAACATGCAAAAGGTGGAAAAAACAAGACAACTCCAATATACAAAAACAACAACAACAAGCCAAAACAAACAATGCGAACATGCCACAGAAAATGGGTTTTAATGTGACGCTTAGCAACTTGCAACGAAATTTGCTCGACTTCATCAGCCAAACAACTTCAAACTGCAGTAGCGACAGCAACGGAGACGGACACAGAGACGAGCTGATGAGCCATAAAGTATGCAATGAAAGGTGGCTCAATTTCACGTCCACTCTTTATTAGAGTTGTAGAAATTTACCGAGTGACGTCACATGAACTTCAAATTTTCATTGACTCTATGTGGTATTAAGTTCCGCATTGTGTGAAATATTATCTGTTTGTTTGAAATCAAAATTTATATTGAAAATAAGCTGGCCTATCAACAGAGGGGTAACATAAAATTCTGTAAGAAGCAGGTGTGTCTAAAAAAATATTGATTTTTTTGAGTTTCTTTTATGCTCGCATTCGAAAAATTTTGAACTGAATTTTGAATTTCTCTCTTTCTCACAGCACACCTAACATTTTTGTCTCAAATCGTAATCCAATGTACTCTAGAGAGTGACGTCACATGACCTTAAAATGTTCATTTACTTGTGAAGAAACTAATTAATCTTGTCGTTTGAAATAATAATTTTATTAGAATAATTTAATTTAAATAGAAATTTTATTAGCATACAAAATTTGATGTGTCCGAGCACTCGTTTAAAATCGTGCTACCTTATTGGGCAACAATGTATAAATTTAGCTTGTGACGTCACACCATTTTGATTTTAAATCGTGATTTCTAAAGCGGTAAAAATTTCGAAGTTTTATGTTTTGGTAATTTTTGGTAATAAGTTTCTGATATTTACTTTTTATCGTTCCGACAAGATTAAGAAAGCAACTCTGAAGTAACTCGATTAGAGAAGTTGCTTAGATTGTCTGATGAAATGAAATTTTTTGCAATGAAGCAATGGAGATTGTGTTGCGACTGCCAAGAGAGCATCGCTCTGAACGTTTAAAAGGACGGCAATGGCGCTAATAGCCAAGCAAAACCTCACCTTGTCAAAAGTAAACTACCACAAAAAAATTGAAAAATATATTTACGAAGGCCGAGAATGCCAACTAACTCAGCAAGCTAAACCATTGATCTAGATGGGCCCAAGGAAACGTGGAAAAAGTTGTTAATTGCCTAGGCAATTTCTTAACAACAATTTAGAAAAAATTCAATAGAAAATCTAATTTTGTGTAACACATATCATGCGTTTTAACCAATTAATAATTTCAATGTTAATTACAATTTTTAATTGAAATTGTCGTAAATAAAGGAGATTTCTGATCATAAAATTTATGTCAAGCATTTGATGACCTGCAGCATTTTATTTTTATACAAAACTATTTCGAAGAGACTATGTATTAAACCTAACACAAAAAGCGTCATGTAACGTTGCATATGCGAGTAGAGACAGTTAGATAGTGAGAGAGAGCGAAAAGTGTCACATGCCAAGAGGCGTCACCTTCGTTTCACTCTACCATGCTCATTGGTGGTCTTTTACAACTCACTCTCTCGCTGTCCCAACTGTTTGTTAAAACGAAAAAGTTCAAAAGTTCGTTGTCGCTTGTGTAAACAAATTATTTGTTTTAAGCTGCTTTTCCTTGGCCCCAGTCAGGTAATTGTTGCCCCCAAGACGACGCCACCGACTGCGACTCCGACTCCGGCGACTGCAGTTCCAACTCCAGGTACCGACATGATCCAACTTGGTCTGCTGCATTTAACAAAATTAGACACTCATTTTGTTTGGCTTTTGCAATTTGTGTTGATGTTGCGATTTACTTGTGTAAATTATCGAGTTGTCGCCCAGATGTTATATAAAGCACACTTTTTTGTAAGGGGGTGGCACCTAGAAATATTACATAGTAGATGCTTTTGGGGCGCAACAAAATGCTGCACAATTAATTAACAGCAATAAGCCAAAATCAGCTTAAACAATTAAAATGCAAATTGATGCAAATAAATCTCAAGTGTTTGACTCTATGAAAAATTACAAAGCATTAACTAAGCCCTGGACTGGCCTCCTCCCTCCTCACAGCCTGCGCAAAATGTGGCACGTCTAACTGCCATAATTAGTTTACAATGGGGAAAAATCCTTTTGAATGCCTCTACAGGATTGATTGACGGCCCGCTAGCAAAACTAACCAGGCCAATTACACGCACAAAATGGCAAACAATTAATAAAAGCCAAGTTTTTTATGTTGGCCAGCTGAAAGCCAACTGGAAATCTATTAGTATGCCAGTATTTGGGCTTACCCAAAACCCCAAAAATCCCTTCCCAAAAACAAAAGCAAAAATAAAAAAATTATATTATATAAAAATACAAACACCGCGCACCACATGCACTTTTCCTTTGTTTTTCGGCTGTGGCTGATTTTCATAAATCAAATTAATTGAAATTAATGATGTTCTATGGGGGGTTTTTCCTTTTTCACAATAGCTCCTTTGTACTGCCGTCAATTTGGGTCCTTGTTGTTTTTGTACCCTATTCAATTGCGCACTCAAGTACGCAGTCAAATATTTATACAAAACAATTTTTGTTTTTTTTCTGCCAAGGATATTGAGGATTATGGTATAAACATAAGAAGTGGATGTTACGCTCAAGATGTCTTGACTTGGTTGTGCCCTGTAATTGGTTAAGTCCGATTTGAGCTGGCAATTGTCTTGATTATAGATGGGCCAATCGATTATTTTTCATTGTACAGACTGATGCTAGAACAAAACAGAGTTCTAAAACGCAGTTTAAGAGCTTATATAGATACCTTGTACATAGAAATGGCGTATGCGGCTGAACAAGTTGAGAAGTGACACTTTCTTTCGGAGCTGCCATTTTGCGATACATCTATACTTTTGGAAAAATATAAAATATGCCCAATTCCGAAAAACATTTTCCTAGGCATTCTAGATTCGAAACAAGTGCGAATTAAAATTTAAGTTGAGCCAGTTGCGAATTTTGTATGGTATTTTTTATACAGTTTTGATTTCATTTACATTTGAATTGAAAAATCATTACGTTGTAGAGTAAATCAATGAAAAATATTAAAACTTTCATTTAATTGAATAGATAAGATATAAAGTATATATCGTATACATAGTAAAATAAATAAATAAAAAAATTTCCTTTTTAAAACATGACTTGAATAAAAACACAACAGACACCACGGGGGGGGCTTTATAATGTTTTTTTGGGACCCTTAAATAACCAAATAACATTAAGCCAAAAAATCAAGTTTTTAGGAAATTCATGTAGGGCTATGAAAATTCGAATAATAATTCGATAATTTAAATTTACAAAAACAAAAGCTTTGGAATTATTATTAAGTTTATATTTAAAATTTAGAAAAATTAAATAAAATAATAACTTTTTAAGTCTGACCAGAAGAGCAGTAGTAGGGGAGTCCTGAATCAAGAGCACACTAATTACACATAAATATGCGCATAAATCAAGTTTTTGAGTTTTAGTTTTGGAGCTGTCGAAATTCGAAAAAAGTAACATTTGAAATTTGCAAAAACAAAATTTGTAACAAAATATGTAAAATTTGTATTTTATATGTGAAATACCATTAATAATTATTTCATGTAATTTGGTCGAAGAAGATGCATATTTCATAAGCCAGTAATTGGGGTCCCCGAAATAAAAACCAATTCAATATTATTATACATTATTTTTTTTATATTCTTTATTACATTTTTTTTTTTTTAATATACTTTGATTGATAGCCCGTGATATGACGAAACCAGACTTATTTCAATATACTGAAGCGTCCGATCTTGTCAGACTTACACGGTACTTTTTAAACGACAATTGGTTCGAAAGTTCAAAGGCTTTTAAGAACCTGTGATCTGGGTAAAAGTTTTAGCATTAAAGAAACTATGGCGAAAATTGTTTGCCAGTTTAGTTTTGGCTTAAGGCCTATACGCAGAATAAACAACAACAAAAAAATCCCACTTTTATAACTTCATATAAAAAGAAAATATCCCACTTTTTAAAAAAATATTTCAACACTATTCATCCGTGCTGAAAGCATATAAATTATTCGGATTCATTACGTTTCACAAGTTTGATGATCCCAATTTCAATTGCTTTGTTGTAAGAAAAATCAAAACGAATTAGCAAAAACAATTTTTAAATATTCTTAGATTTAAAGTTAGATATTCATTGAAAATTATTTTTATTCATTTTTTTTCTGGTTCAAACCAAAAAATATTCACAACCCAAAACTTATCACACACATTGCCATATCGATAACTGATAGGTGGAGCCACAGGGTTGATGTGTTGCATAAATAAAATTTCCCTTGTTTTAAAAATAGCTAAACCGTGATTCATTTAAATAAATTGTTTGAACAAATAATTGACATTTTTGCAATGTTGATGAATTTTCAATCAATTTTGCTCAGCTATTTAGTTCAAGGGAAATTTGAGTATTTATCGAAATGAGAAAGGGAAATATTAGAAGTTTTCGACAAAAACAAAAATGAAAACGGATAAAATTTATTCGTAATAAAAAAAATACCAAAACGAATATTATTTATTCTGAATAAAATACAATATATAATATACTATTATAAAATTTATTTTTAATAAAAATTATTCGTTTTCGTTGCATGAAATTGGGAAAACGGCTGATTTTGTTTTCAATAACATGCTATTAAGATGTTATTATTGTTTTAATTTTTATTTAAATAAGGTTATAAAAGGTTTGTAGCCAGAGTTGCAAACGCCTTCAGGCTGCGACTTATTTTTCATTTTAGGTATTTCAGGAAACATATTAACCACATTAAAGTTTCTTGACAAATTATTTCATTGCTACTCAAAGTTTAATGCTTAGTAACTCACCCAAAGCAAACTTTATAATTAAATAAAATTTAAAATCCATTATAAAATTGAGCTTACCTGCAAAGAACAAGAAAAAAATTATTTCAATTAATAAAATTTATACACATAGATAGATAAATAAAGTTGCGAGTAAATTCTAAGCTGATTTTGGAAAACAATTTTAAGAAACAGAGCGAGAGAAACTGCTAAAGCTAAAGAGAGTAAATCAAAAAAGAACCTTTTTTCACTTTCAACTTTTAAAGCTTTAAGTTCACCTCGACTGGAGCTCTTTAAGAATACTTACTGATTGACGTATTAGACATTGTAGACTATATGGAAAACAGACAATGCTAATCCTTTGTACGATTGAAAAAAAAAATATTTTTCCAGAGTTGTGAAATCCTAGACAGAAGAAGAATATACTTTTGAAATTGGCTAAGAATTTTGGTACCAGGCTAGAAATTTCCAAATTAATTTAAAAAATTTTTAATATCTTTTTAATTATTTTATAGCTAAGACCAAGTAATTGGTATGTGTGGAGAGGTATTCCTAATTATCCAGTCATTGAAGGGATGTTAACAGGAGATGGATAAAACATATCCTCTTCAGTCTACTTATTTGGAACCTCAGCTGCTATGGCTATTCTGAATACTATATCTATCTCCAGATAGGCACTAAGATTTGCTGATAGAAGCTCCGATTCCAGCGATGGAGGAGGTATCTGCATTCTTTCAGAAATAATTGTATTCGATTCCAGTTACAGTAGCATGCAGTAGAGTTTATATTATTATTTTAAAAAAATGTGGTACAGTCGAGGCGGTGCCCGACAGTGGAATACCCTGTACCTTTTGTGTCAAAAACATTTTTCCTGCATATTCCATCTAAGAACTTTCCAATTGGAATTTATTTTTTTTTGGTGAAAATCGATATTTATACCTATAAGTTCCCTAAATTTTTACCCATTTTGATGAAACTCAAATATTACGTCAAAGAATTTATTTAAAGTATATGGGGTAAGTTTCAACTTGGTATGTTGAGGGTTGTGGGAGAAAACACGGTAAATGGATTGCGGGGGGTGGGGGGACCGCATCGATAAAATTTGGATGTGGATTTGTTCATTAGAGCCACATGAATGAGCTTACCAAAAATTATGATTCTAGGTCACTTGTAGCCATAATTGCGTAGAGTCAAATATTGATGCACTTTATGGGCAAGGGGAGGTGAAATTTGCACATTTTTGACTATAACTTCTGTTGTATTTGTCCGATTTTGTTCATTTTTTACACATAGATGCATGTAACTACAACGCATCGCTCTGTTTAATTTCAGATGAAAATACTAAACGGTGTGGCTAAAAACCGCGAAACTCTATTGCGGAGGAACGGGGGAAGATATTGACATGATTCAACAAACTTCATCTGCTTAGGAAATATGCGCACCAGCTGGTAAAGTTTTGTGTCTCTAGCTCTAATAGTCTCCGAGATCTAGGCGTTCATACGGACGGACAGACGGACGGACGGACGGACGGACGGACGGACGGACATGGCTCAATCGCTACCCGAGGTTATGATAAGCATTTTGGTATAAAGGACTTGGGGTCTGCCACGCCTCTTTCTGTCCGTTACATACATTGCACAAATCTAGTATACCCTTTGTACCTATAGGTACAGGGTATAAAAAATGTAAATTTTATAGGCCAAAGTTGGAGTACCCATCGGGGTCAGTGCTTTAAATAATAAATTTGTAACTAATGTTTATAATAGTAATCAAATAATACTGTCTAAAATAAATAAACATCTTTATAAAAAAAAAAAAAAAAAAAAAAAAAAAAAAAAGTTTTTGCTGAAACTTTCGGGCCATACCCTGACAGATTCTATTAATGCCTACGTTCCAACGTCTGGCACAATTCTGAAATTCGCGGAGATACTCCTGAATTACGCCCGCGGCTTCGATCCCATAACCATAAAAATCTAAGTATACTGAGCAGACGTTGACACCTTAAGCGGCAAGAAACATCTTCTTCGGGGTGTTGTCCATACCATGGCATTGTGACCTTTAATATTTCAATACTTTAAGGCCCGTCTCTCTTTCTCCAAATCATTTACAAATCGCAACCCTCACAAATTTTGCGCTTTAAAGAATCTGCTAGAATTCTTTTTTTTAAAAACCTCAACCAAACCCAACCACACATTTAACATACCCTTTACAGGGGTTCCCAGAGCACAAAAAAAATGAAAAGTTTACCACTAATTATTTTGGAGCTTACGCTTTGGCTTTGTTGAAACCCTCCTTTGAGGTTGGCCTAATAAATCGAAGTCAAACAATGCGCCCACAATGAGCTAAAGTGTTATTACTCGCTTTAATTTGCACTTCAAAGGAAGTGTACATATATATATGTAAGTGAGTGTACGTGCTTGTGTGTGTGTGTGTGTGTGTGTCATTAAGAGGACTGAAAAACTAATGAAATATTTGCTTAGTCCGCGCTGTAAGCGTCAATTTACACGGTTCGGTTCCGCGATTGGTTCGTTCGCTCTTCCACTGGTTCCCTCCGACTTTGACTAGTCAAATATTTAACTCATTAAAATGATTTAATAAGGTAAAGCAAATGAAGCTTGACGCTTGGCAAATGAGCAGCCAGCTGCAAATGTTTATGGCCAAAATGGATTAAGCATTTGCGGGAACAACAACAACAGCAACACCAGAGTTAACATGTTGACCAACGTTTTCACCGGAATTCATTTCAAATGCATTGGAAATGTTGCATGTTGTTAACATGGTCATTACTACCATATAGTAATACTCCATCGTGTGTAGTAGTTTGGTGACCAACTATGCATAATGGCTTAAAGCCCATACAAAATGGGCATTTTGGTTGGTTTGGTCTATAGCAGATTGTTGCATGCAAATACTTTCAGCTTGGCTTAGCCAAGTTATTAAATATTTATCAATATCAAATTTACATTATAAATACACACACAGATACACTCGCATGCATAGGTCTACTTATAAATTCATTCATACATATCATCGTTTGGGCATCATTCAATAAAGTGTACACAATAACAAAAGACATATTGAATATGTTGTTGCCCACGCTGCTTAGTTATTTAGACTTGGCCCGAACGCACAGAATGTTCTGTTAACGCTTTTAGGCATTCCCATATGTGTATCTGTTTCTGAGCGTGTGTGTGGGTGTGTTTGTATAAAAACATCGCATTTTCCAATCAATTGAATTTCAATTTGCATAATTTTCTGTATGTCAACGTAATGTATATGAAATTCGATTATTTTCCATTAAATTGAACTGGAGACATTGAAAAGTGGACTAGGAGTGGACAAAGGCAGCAGAAGCAGCACAACCAAATACAATTCTTATGAATGTGTCTGGGCGCACACATCCACACAGACACATATGCCCACGCATGCACTGAGAGAAAATGTGGGTAGTTTTGATGGCATCAGTGCACAAACGTGAGCTAAGATGGATTTTGCTTAAAGCCAGATTAGCCTTTAAGCCTGTATAATGTAGTGGGCCATAGTCTTAAGTTGAAAACGCATTTGAAGGATCTAGCTGGATAAGGAACAACAAAATGCCTTCAACGATATTTAAAAAATACGATATTTATTAGGCAGATTGACTCAAAGGTACAATCAGAATCAGACTAAATGTCTTACAGCCTCATTTAAAAAAAAAAAGCGTGTTTTTTTTTAATTTGTATACATACAACTATAAACTTTTGAACTAAGTTAAATCTAAGTTTTCAAAAAGAACTTGAAAGCATTTTTTTTTAGCAGTCACGATTTAAAAAATAAAATTTTTGATATTTTCTTTACATGTATTTCTAAAATCCATTTTTTTAGCATTTTGTATATACATTTTTTTAAGAAAAATTGGCAGCTTTGAATAAGAAAATTTATTAATTATGATTACTTTCGTATAAATCACATTGGGTCAGCCACGTTTCGTTTTGAATATACTTGGCAATAAACCGATTAAAAGTTTTTAAACCATGTAAACACTAATAATATTAAAACGAATTAACCAAAAATTTTTGCAATTTCATAAAAAAGAATTTATTTCCATTTAAAAAAAATGTTACCAAACCTTGTTCTAATAAATTTCACCTCATAATGTTTCATTCTTTTTACACAAAATCCTTATTTTTATCGTAAATAGAATGGTATTTTTTTTAAGATTGGTATTTTCCCTATACGCCAGTACGCAGCAGCCCCAAATGCTTTCAAACTAAAACAAATTTGTAAGATATCTTTCACAACGTCCTATTTTTCAATAGCCTTCCAAAAGTGAGTTGCTGCACATTCTATTTTGCCATATTTTTTTTACAAAATCACGAAGCTATACTGTTTTGATTTTTTTTTACTTTTGCGTACTGCTTCCGTACATGTTTGATGCGAACAATAATATGTATAATGTATAATGTATTAATATGAAGAGTTCAGGCTTCTAACCCATCTCACTTACGCAAGTAATTGCTTTTATAACAAAAAACAATTCTTTTTTTATTTTTAAAAATTTGAAAATAGAAGTACCAAAAAAAAAAAATATATTTAATGTTGCCATGGATTTCCTCAATTGAGCACAAAACAAAATATGTATTTACAAGTAAATACAAAAAGGAAAATTTTTTACAAAATTTCCAACACAAATATTTCTGCTCACTTCGTCTCAAAAAGTGTTTTTTCAAATAAACACCCTCAAGTATTTTTGTCCAATACATTTGTAAATTTTCTAATTCAATACCGATTTTTTTCTTTTTTGCAGTGCACAAACACATAGACACTGCAATACTTAGATATATGAATGGGTGTGTCATGAAGTGGACAAACATTATTGCAAATTTATATGTATGTGCAAAACGAACTCACACATTGTGACCTCAAAGTAACCTAAAACTTGCAAAACGTATAAAATGCAAACGAAATTCATATAACAAACGGACAGGATAGAAATGCGCGTGAATGTATATGTGTGTGTGTGTGTATCTGTGAGTGCGTGTATCTGTATCTGAGTGTGCGAACACGATATGTGTGAGTTAGAAATAGGGGGGGATTATTTTTGGAGTCGGAGTATGTCCATCAAAGCATGGCAAGCAATAAAAGGCAACGGCAATGAAAACTTTCATTCAGCTCAGCCAGCAGAACTGCCACAAATATAAATACAAAAAACAAAAAAAAAAAGAAAAAAAAAAAACACAAAAAAGATAAAAGGGAGTAAGTGATGAGGCGGTGCCGGCATTGGAATACCCTGCATACATTTTTTGAAAAATAAAAAAATATCTTATTATTATTATATTATTCTATTTTTTCCAGTAAATCTATGCGCATAAAATATGTAATTATTATTTTTGAGCAACATGAAGATCACTTTAATTCTAAAATAAAAATTATGAACATGAAAAAAAAACAAATTTTAACAAAAATTAAACTAAAAAAACATCTTTAGATTAAATGATTGAATATTAAAAAAAAAAAAAAAATTATCAAATACACATTTTTTTAATAAGCTTGAAGTTTCTATAGTTCAAATATGTTTTTAGCCATTTTATAATAATAATTTTATATTTATTGTTATACTATAGATGAACAGGTACAAAACACTTAAACACTAAAATGGCGGCCCTATGCCCCACTAGGGGAAATGGAACCTAAGAAGAAGAAGAAACAATAAAATTGTACATATCACTTTATTTTTAATGAAAATATTATTATAATAAAAATGAATTCAATTCATTATTTTATAAAAAAACGAAAAAAAAATTATATATTTTTTAGTTTTAATTTTTTTTAATGTTCAGACATTTATTTGTAAAACAAACAACATTTTTTAAATCTCCAAGATCTGTTAATTTTTTAAAATATCTCTTGTAATTCTAAAATAAAAAAACTGATTGAAAAAAAAAAAGTGTAAATAAACACAATTTTTTTAAACTTGAAAGGTTATCTCGATGGGGTTCGATGGTACAACTTGTAAGGAGCTTGAATGAAATCAACTACGATATATTTTCAAAAGAACTACAAAAAAATGTATTTATATTTTTAATACATTTCCAAGATCACCTTTTTTAGTCTTGGCTTATCTATGCAAGGATACGGTTGCGAGATTCGGTTGCGTGACAAAAATAAATATTATAACGTTTCAAAATAAAGTTTGTTTTATTTTAATTATTTAAAACCAAATAACTAAAAAATATTAGTTAATCCAACAGATCCCACTGAATAAAAATTGAATTTAAACAAAGATTGATTTTTGTAATAAAAGTAGTTTCATAATTTTCATATTAAGATTTATAATCATTATGATCCCCTGATTTTGAACTCTATTAGAGTGGCTTTTCCGAAGTAAAGTATTCCAAAATGCTGGTCTGCTAAGACTCCTTCTGTCTGTTACATTCTTTATACAATGCTAAAATACTCTCTAACCTACGGATACAGTGTATAGAAAGAAAACAACGGTACAGAAAACATAATACCAAAAAAAAAGAACCAAAACAAAAACAACAACAATGTGCGTGTGTCCTTTTTGCGCATTTTGCACGCCTACAACGCAGTACTCGCCCCTTTTTTGCCACTGTGTAGTACGGCTGCTGTTGCCGCTGCGTGTCCTTTTCAAAAGGGTTACAAAATGTATTTACCGTCAGCGAGTCCTTATTGTTTTTGTCGTATTTTTTTTCGTTCCCGTTGCTGTTGAAATGTGCACAGAAAGAATGCAGAAAACACGCAAAGCTGCCCACAGACAGAATGTTTGGGGTAGGGAGGGGGTTGGCCGACGAAGACCGGCAGTGAAAGGGGCGCGGTCAAATAGAAGAGTTTGCGGCTAAAAGCTGAAAGCTTGAACTCGCCACGGTTGTAATTGTTGTAGTTGTTGCAAGTCGTAAAAATTTAATTAAAAAATAATTTCGCCAACAATAAAAATCAACACTTTTTATGCCTTGAAGAATTCGCGCTGCGTTTGCCACAGAACAAAACCACAAGCAAATAATGATTAAGTATACGCCCCGAGAGACAGTCCTTAGAATACAGCTCAGTGTAATTGCTCAAAATAGTTGTTTTTGTTGCTACTACTTTGGGCCACGCCCGGTAACTGTGGCTAAATGTGCGAATTATGTGCATGAACAGCAGGCATTAATGGCCATTTATTGTACCACTTTGCTTAGCCTGCAACGCCCCCGAGCCCAACATCACAGGACAAAAGTATCACCTACTGCCTTCTGCTTTTTATGTGTCAAGACAAGCGTGCACATAACAGTGGCGTAGATAGGCTGGGGGGTTTGGAATCAAGCACGCAATAGCCAAGCCCAATGAGCCAAAGCAAGCTATAAGAAAACTTAAAAAATGATTACGTCGTCCTTGAGACAGCTTGCAGCTTAATTCCAATCTCCGAAATAATGCTAGCCTAATCACGGATGGATTTAACCGAGGAATTGATCTTCTTCGAAGCACCGCGAAAAGTATTTCTTGCAAGAATTCCTTTCCTATCTCATAAGATTTGTCTATAATATTACGCTTATACAGGACATCGCAGGAAAGGAATGTGCTCAAAGCAAGTATTTGTTGCACGGATTAATTTTCCATATATTCTTTATTAGATCTTTCACACTTGTTTTTCTCTCATCAATGACCATGTAAATAGATCAGTCACTAATCAAAGAGGCTTCTTGCCCAGGAGGAGTAGCTGCCAGTTCGTCAAGATGTCTTTTCTTCGCTCATTGGTCCTTTTTCGAGTTTCCTGCGTGCAAATGTCTCGATAGCCAGATATCTGTCCGAGGAAAACTTTATTCCAATGACGTAGATGATTTAAATTAGCTTGGGTTGCCGAAAACCTTTAAAGTTTACTGAGGCCTAGTACCCACATATTCGTAACTCACATAATTCAGATGGATAGATACTGATAAGGGTATCCAGAAATCTAGTCCTTTTCAGGATTTCTTTTTCATCTTACACAGTCACACAACGCTCTGAATCCGAATCTGCTAACAACTGGTCTAGGTTCTATCGTAATTTCCAAAATCTCAGCGTCGTTTTGGGGTCGCTGATTCCGAGTCCGAGGTCAGGGTTGTTTAGTGCCTATGTACCAACACCTTCAAAAAAAATGTATCTACGCCTTTGTTTCACACACACACATATAAACGAAATTATGATGATGACTTTTATTGGACCCAAAGCCATTGTCTGCCTGCCATTGTTGTAGCTTGTTGTGCTGCCCCAGAGATGCCACTACAATACACACACAAAGATACACACACACTCAGATACACCCTCACACAGATACACAGAAATCCATCTATCCAACTTGACTGGCTATGGCCATAGTAAAACATTCAAGTATCTTCTTCTGCCTTGTTGGCGAGTCAATAAAAATTCAGTAAAATGTTGTCAACATAGGCTCAAGGATTATTATAGCTACTTTATGACAGTTTGTATATAAGTGTTTATATATTCCATGTGCATGCTTGTACGTTTGTGTGTGAGCCTTAATTCAAAGCCAACAACATCAAGAGTGTATGACAACAGTGGCAGGCAGTCACTCCTTAATTGCCTTCCTCCATGGAAGAGTTTAGCCATGTGTAAAAGCAGCAGAAGGCAAAACATTTTATAAACATTATATGATATTATGCATGCGATAAGGTTTCATATAAATCTAGTTTTTGATTGCCAAAGCTCCAGAGTACAGTCACAACAATTAGCTAAAGCTATATCTACTCGTAAAAATCTCAGAAATTACTACTTTAAGGTAATTTGAAATGGTAATTCAGAGCAAGGCTACAAAACGGTGAAACTGCTCTAGAGATTTTGTTGCGGGGATTAAAAAAAGTCAAAGCTAATGAAGAAGAAGTGAGAAGACTTTCAACAAAGATTCACAGTTGCTGCGTGTCAATCAAATTTTGAGCAGAGCTAACCTTTGAGATATTATAATAACTTTGTAAAAAAGCAGCTTTAACCGAGACAATGGGCTTTGCATCTTGAATTTGCATGGTCTAACCCATTTAAAAATTGACACGAATTGTATTCGATATTTAGACCAAGGTATATAATGTGTTAAATGTAATCGATATCTTTAGAGAAAAATAAATTATTTGGACCTTGCTCCATTTCCTTTATCTCTAAATTTAAAAGTCAGTGTCACATGCGAAATTTCTAAGTTTTCGCCAAATCTAAGCCTTATAACATTCTTAAATTAAAAGTGCTCCATGGGGGAAGCACCAGCAACATTGACATTATCCAACAAGCTCGATCGAAGATAATTGGGGCCCCGTGATACGTTCAGGAAGAACTGAGCATCCAATACGTCTAAGATGAGATAGTACAACAAACGTTCAAATTCAATACTCTCGTAGCACGCTTATCATCTTGCAGAAGTTTTAACCGCAACATCCTACCAACCTAGCTTTAGATATATACATTCTACAATACTCCAAGTTTAGTTATTTTCATAAAATTTTAAAACTTAATGTTTGTCTCAAATTTCGAAGAAAATCTATATATATAAAAGAGAGTTAAAAGTTATGTTAGTTACACCATTTATAACTCTAAAATGGTTGGGCCGATTTTGATGATCTATGGTTTGTTGGATTCGTCTCCGCACTGGTTATTAGAGTAACGCATAAAATATCGACAAAAAATCATATATAAAGAAATAAACCGCGAAATTCTCTTATGGAGGCTGGGGGTCAGATATCGACATAAATCGAAAATCTTCATCTGCGTCACTATTATACGCATCTTTTGGTAAAATTTCAGCTCCATCGCTTTTATAGTCTCTAAAATCCTGACAGCCAGACATGGCTATATCGACTCGGCATTTCAACGTCGGAAGCCAGGCGATCCGTTCCTGGTCATCCGAATGTGCGTTCTACACCTGCTCTTGGTCGTATTTATACAGTTCATCCGAAGAATGATGAATGCTTCTTTTTACGATTGTTGTTGGCGCCTAATAAATTTTCCGTAATTGAGCGATTGAGGTTCGTTTTTCTAATTTTTTTTAAATCGAGGAGCGTGCTTTGATGGTAAAGGGCATTTTAAAATCGAGTCGGACCAACTATAGCAAGTACATTATGGAAGTAAACAAACATACAAGGGATATTATAATCAGGATGATTTGAATTGTATAAAAATGACGGGGGTTGGCGTGCGAAGGGGAACTACTCTGAAATATATGAGTTTCCTATAAATCTTGAATTAAGAATAAAATGGCAACCCATCGAAATTTTTTTCTGAGTAGTTCCAAGTTATAGCCTGGAATTTCTTTTGCAGTGTGTAGAAAATTTTTTAATTTATTAAAGAAAATTTACGAAGACTCGTCCAATTCCCATAATGATGCTGTAAGGCTCACTGGGACCATCAACTATCAAAAGGGACTTAAATCCGATTTCGATACGGAAGTCTCCTGCAGAAAGCAATAGATCTCTTGAGCTTGAAAGTCTCGTTTATAAGTATGTTTCTTCGTTGCTACACAGCCTAAAACTGGAAAGATATTGTTATAACTTCGCAATAAACAACTTCTCTGTAAAGAATTTTTGCATATTATTTTTTTTAAGTGCAGTTCTCTCATAGGGAGTGATCGGCATGAAATACACTCACTTTTTAGATTGCGTTTGCGAGAGTGGCGCAGTGACGTCACAACGCGTCGACACAGGCCTCGTCAATGCGGCTTTGTGTCTGTTGCTGCTCACACAAGTGCATGAGACGTGTACATGTACTGTGCATGTGTCGACCACTAAAATAGAGGCACCCATTGCGATTTTTCGATTTGGAGGTCCTTTCTTTTTAACCTCAACCGAAAGTGCCATCCATCAATAGGCGCCTTTCCCTATATAAAGGCTAGGATGTCACTGCCAGATGCGTATGTAAATTATTCTGGTCACCTTAAGTTTCTTGTAAGAAGAGTCCTCTTGGTAGTCAGTCCATCAGAGAGAGAGATCATTAGGTATTTTGCTGATAAAATGAGTTGGCAGCGCTGACAAGTGAGTGGAATGCAGTGCTTTGAGTTATTTGATTAAAACTGAATTCTGATTCCAAACTAATTTAATGTTGAGCTGGGGTCATTTTACTTTCGGTTTTGTCTATCTAACAAACCTTCAAATCGTTTTAATATAATGTGTACCCAAACTTTTTATTCTTTAGCTTAATTTAAAATAAATTGGTTGACCACCTTGGAGTTATATCATAATACATTTTGTTTACTTAGAAGTATATTAAGAGTTTAAGAAATGAGCTTAGAACGAAGCTTAAATAAAAACTTCTCAAATCTACTACAAATGATGAAATGAGATTAAACACATTTCGTGAGCATTTAGTTGCAAATACCATACCAAAGTAGCTTAACAATCTTTAAATCTCCAAAGAATGCAAAGAATACGCCACGAAACCGGTTTCGGCTATTGCTCGGACGACTTCACTGATATAGATCATATTAACAGTGACCCCGTATTAAACAATGAGTGTAATCAAAATACACTTCGCATACTTGAGGCGTTATCATTCCATCATTGAAACCTATTTAGTTAAGCGTGTTGATGACCTAATGAAAAGCCAACCTTAAACCAAAAACCAGAAACCAGAAACCCCAACAGAACCCACAAATTAACGACCTTTAGTTGAAGAGCTTCTTTCAAATGCAAAAAGAATTCACACGTTAATTTAACGCTGGTCAACAAGATGCGGAATGCCGGAATTTTTGGTCAAAAGTTAATCAAGATGCAAGAGGAGCAGCAGCAGTCAAAAGCCGTCAAAACTTAGTTGACTTTGGCTCAATTACGGCCAGCTCTCAATGTCAAGTCGTAAAATTTGCATTTTTCCTCTTTTATTTTTCAATACCCTGAAACTAAAGAGTAAAGTGTATATAGAGTTAGGGCAAACAAAATGGACTATGCAATATCTAGAAGGAAACGGGTAAGACTGTTTATTAGGCAATATCCTTCCATCTAGTTGTCTCTTAGCAGTGGCTGTATCTTGAAAACCATTACAGTCTACTAGTTCTTCATTTGACCCCTTTCTACCGTAGAATTTTGACAATTATTTCTCAACTTTTCAAGTTACTTGAAAATTTACCTAGAACTGGTTTTTTAATTACTTATCTTGTTTTTTTCACATTTTTAATTGGGGAGGTTGTAATAACATGTCACAGCAATAAACTGCAATTCATACAAAATAAAATATAAAAAAATTGATTATAAGTATAAATAATATTAAAGATTTTTCGTACCTGTCGCAAAATTTATGTTTAAGGTATACATTTATGCCATTTATAAATGAATAAAGGTGCTTATAAATGTAGAAGTGCAGAAAAATAGCTTACAATAAACAAATTTTGCATATTAGGGCACTTCCGCTCAAAACAATCTTATCCAATATACCAATACTAGTATATACATTTTTATCTGGCAGAAATGCAGAAGTGGCCAAAAACAGCGTAAACTAAAAAAATACAATTTTCAGCATTATTTACTGCTTGTAATGCGATAGAATTAAAAATACTGCTTGTCAACAAACGCAAAAAATCTTCTTTTTTTTATTTTGTATTGGCAATCAACCGATACAAATTAGGTTATGATCCAATATTGATGAAAGTTATTCGCTACACAAAAAATAAAATTGTAATAGGGCTTAAATCACTATACATATTTACAGATTTACACAATATTTACAAAAACAAAATTTACCAATAGATTCGACTCAATCTACTAAATATTCAAATGCCTTTAATCTGAGAGAGCACAGGACAGCGAGGTTCATTCATCTGTAAACATTTCCTCATAATAAATAGATATATATATATATATATATGACGACTTCTGAGGTCACATGTGGGGGGAGACATTTCAGGCGTCTTCGTGGTCTATGACCGGCCAAGGCGCAAGCATGAGAATTCGGGTGGGATCGTAAGCGATCCGCGTATCGGTCGCTTAGTTTATTTAACAAGTCACCCACAAAAGGAATGCCTAGACCCTTGTGAGGTTGCGATTACGGATATACCATGGGGCATCAGCAATTACGCAAAAAGCAAGTAAAATTTTTTTTTATTTATAAAGTAGCTTTTGGTGCAGCTTCTTTACTGTAATTTTTTTCAATGAAAGAATATTTTTTTTTTATTAGTCCTCTGACAGTTTTTCTTTCCCATCTTTTCCCCAATCGATATGTATATTTTTTTTAATACAAATAATTAATAACAAAATTTATATTTTTATTTTTAAATTTTTAAAAATAATTTCAATTTGAATTTCTTTAGTTCTCCGAATATTTGAAATATTCATTTACTAACTAATTACAATATATAGAGATTAGCCTTTACAGCTTTACAACTAAGATATTTATATTTAACACAACAAAACAAAATATTTGTTATATAATAAAAAAATTATTTTAATTTTTTCAAAAAAAATATTTTTTTAAAGACTGTTGATGTCCAAAAATGGAAAAATGCATTTAAAAAATTTAAAAATTGGCGAAAACCATTTTTAAATTTAGCCGTGTGCGAAAAGAACAGGGACCTATAGTTTATAGCTGAATCCGAACGGCGGTGTCTTGAATTAATAGATTTTCTTGTATAGAAACCCAACAAAAACCAGCTACTTGTCAAACTATTTGTGAAGAAGCTACACTCCCCAAAATCGTTATGTAGACGCATCTCCTTCCTTTCTTCTTTTTGGTAATCTGTAACAGTTTTTTACTATTTATTCGTAAGTTTTTTTTTTACGAAGAAGGTCGATTTCTTAATACTTTGCAACTTGTATTTCAGAGTCTACTGTAGTCGGTGTGTACCGATTGCAACCGAAGCACTTGTTTTTATTTTTTACTTTTTTGTACAGAGTTGTTTTTTGTTTTTGGTTTCTTCCAGTTAGTTTGTTGTGTTTTAATTCAACAATTGCTGCGGAAAATTCAACATGGCTGCCATGCAAATATGTTGTCACCTTTTTTTGCGTTTTTTTGCTGTTGGGCGTTCCCCCTTCCCGTGCTCCGTAGCAAAAAGAACCCGCTACTAATTGCGATTGCGAGGGCTCAGCAACGGCTTAATTACGCTGTTGACTTTTATATACATTATTTCTTGTTTTTTTTTTTCTGTTTTCTGTTGATTTTGTTGTGTTATTTTTGACCAAAACTTCATTTGCATAATTTGCAATACAAGCCGCTTTAATTTTCCAACATTTTTATTTGTGACCCCACTCTGCTCATTACTCGGATGTTGTTGTCGCTGCTGCTGCTGCTTCTTCTTGCACAATTTCCATGTAATATTTGCATAAAAACGAATTCTAATTTTTAGACCCTCCGATAATTTCGACTAACATATTGCCAACAACTGCGTTCTGGCAACTGCGAACAAAAGTTCAACTAAATAAAATGAAAAAATACAAAAACAAAAATCAATGCATAGGCAAAAACTTTGTTGCCACAAAATTAAAGCAAATGTTAGCTTAAATAGCACAACAACTGCGTTTCTGAGATTCTCAGTGATTCGGCAGAAGATTCCAACCACATGCATTCCAAGTATTTGCTCTCAAAATTAGTTTGCTCGCACACGTTTTCAATTTGTGGAAAAACTTTGGTGGCGCCCCCCCATCAAAGTTGGCAGCCAACTTTGAAGTTGCAACACTTGAATTTTATTGCTAACCCCAACATAAACACAATTTAGCTAGAAGCTTCCAAATTTTTTTGGGTCTTTCGCCATTTGTACTTCAAAATCAAAGTGCAACAAAATAATATTGTTGATAAACATGCAAAATGCAGGCGTCAATTATTCAAATGTTTTTAGTTGCACACACACCTAAGCATAATTAATTTGTAAACAATATATGTATATGTAACATTCGATAAATGACAATCGAATATCGAGTTTCAAAAGTCAAAACAAAGCAATTTCCTCCCATTTTACGCACAGTCCGAAAATTGTCAACTTCCTTCTTGACATTGTGGCCCAAAGCGTCCCAAATGACAATACGGATAAATTATTTATGCATGTATTTGTGCGTATCTATATATCTGTGTGTGTGTGTGTGTGTATTGTTTGTGGGTCAAATGTGCATAATAATTAGCAACATTGAATTGCAATTTACAAATCGGCTCGTTTTTCTCTCCTCTCTGTTTAGTTATAATTAAAAATTCAATGAAATAATTATAACATGACAAATAACATTTACAATTACACAAAATATAGTTTGTAAATCAATTGTATCTGAGTGTGTGTGTGTGTGTGTTACCATTTGCATTTACAATAAGCCAGTTTGTGCTTAACCATATTGTAATATTGGCCAAATTTTTATACAATGTACCCATGAGTTTAAGCCTATTATAGAATTGTTTAGTAGTGTAGATGGAGGCGTGAACATAAGTTCCTTATACCAAAATTCTCATTATAAGCTCGATTGAATCTTGTCTCTGTATTAACGCCTAGCTCTTGGATATAACAGATTTTCACAACAAATGTTTTGAATATGTCTTCAGATGAAGTTTGTCTGCTTCCCTTTCGCCCCAGCAGCATTTCTTGCAGAGTTGCATCCAAATATGTACTGTCATAGGATCATAGACATAAATCCAAGATTTGTCGCCTTTCTTTTGAAACACCATGTTTATATCTCTTTATCACTTCTTTGCATGAAACGACAAGAGTCTTTTCTTTTAGCGACAATGAAATATTTTTATCGGCAAAATGTTCATGAAAAATATAGAATGTCCACTGATAGAACTAATGATCAGGTACTACACAATCCAACAATGTGTCAGATGACGATCTTGCTTTAGGTATCATTTCGTGCACTGCAACGATGTTTTCTACGATAATGGACGATTTTTGATGACCTTCACGAAAATCGTTGGTAAGTCTATACATAAATACGTCAAAAACAAAAATCAGTGTGGTACCAATTGTCTTCGTATGCGCGAACGTAGCGTGGCGAAATTTACACTCAGTGATAGCCACACCTCATACGGTGTGCACAATGCAAGTTTCTCTTCGATACGTTGAAATCATGCAGGTAAAAACTCATACGAAACATTAAAATGTATCATGAAAGGGGAAATAGCAACGGCAGTAATAGCAACCCTTGAACAACAATTCACTTGACATTATTTCAATTTTGTTGTTCACATTTGTTTCAATATTTGATGGCATTAATTCTTTCTTGCCACAGTTGTTGAGCAGTATCAAAGGAGCCATTGTCAAAGTTCCTATTCCAGTTGCGAATCATAGCAGCAAGCAGGTCGCTACTGTTCCAGAGTCGGGCAGGACCGACTGGATGATCTGAATTAAATAATGAAGACCGGGGGTTGGCGTGCGAAGCACTCAGGGGGCGGATTTATTATTATTTACTTTAAAAAGCAAAAATAAAGAATATGGTTCTACAGACAGAATATTTTAAATATAATGATCATTATTTCATAACGATGATCATTCCCATACAGAATGTGAATAGCCATTATAGCTTATAATCAACGCTTTTTTAGCAGACTTTTTTGCCATTCACCCAGCTACGTCGACGATTGATGCCACAATGGCATCAGGGCAGACTACAAAGTGTTTTCCAGTTCTTTTAATACCCTGTACCGTATGGTCCGTCCGTCCGTCTGTATGAACCCCTAGATCTTAGAGATGGTAAGAGCTAGAGCAACCAAACTTTCAGATTAGATCCGTTATTATCCTATGGGAGACAAGATAATATTATTTTTTTGATATCGGGGTTCTTTTATAAAGCCCCCATAGGGGTGTTTCAGAGGACCTCGAAAAAAAACCAAAAGTTTTAGATGGATAATTCGTTTGTTTATGAAGTTATCGTTGCCAAATTTGACACTCGGAAGTTTTTTATACCACTGTACAAAATTTGATCGAAATCGGTTGACTATATCGTATAGGGCAAATCGTTCAAAAAAGCGTTTTTTGCGCAAAATTCGTTGTTTCGTGTCTTTTTGAAGATACCGTGACCAAATTTGGTGTTCCAAAGTTTTTTATAGTTCCCAAACACTGTACAAAATTTTATAAAAATCGGATGATATATCATACAGCTCCCATCGGACCAATCGGTCAAAAAAACAATTTTTTTACAAAATTCGTTGTGTTTCGTTTGTTTGTGATAATATCGTACTCAAATTTGGGAATCAATTGTCTTTTAGAGTGCTTAAACAATATATTGGACTTCATTGCAATTAGTGGTACTGGGTATCCCAAAGTCGTACGCGGTCATCTTTTTTTGTGTCTCTGTGTCCTTTGAAGCCAATCAGCTGTTGAAAATTGAAATAATGTTCTGGCATAAAAGAAAAAAATCATAACTACTCAAATTGTGACTGACAGATATTCTTAACAATTGGCAGAACTATATATATAAGCCTATAGACTATTAAATAGGCAAAATGTTTGAAGTTCTCTTGACTCGGTTAAGTACAAATTTGAGTTTATGCCAATTTAATATCATATCAAGTTTTCCATACAAAATCTTTGATGTCAACGAGTAGTAGCACAATTTCTAGCTAACTTTTTGCATAAACTTCAAGTATTTAGAATATTTGTTAGGAGATAAAAATTCAAACAAAAAGATATGTAAATTATATCTGTAATGCTAAAAAATATTGAAATACTCTTGCCCATATAAAGTTCAAATGTGAGCGATTTTTCGTACTTTTCTAAGGAAGGGTAATTTAAAATTCGTTTAAATATTAAATAAAGATATTATGCGTTTATACAGAGTCTAGACTCTTAATATTTGATTTACTTCGAGTATTTGCAGTAATAATATTAAGCCTTTCATAGCTGCTTTCGAAGATTGAAATAATTTACTTCAATTCTTCTAAAATTGATATTTTAGATACTTATTTTTTATAAATTTAAAAAATCAAGTCGAAAATACTTTTTCATAATATAGGGTGGGCCATTTGTTGGTTGGGTGGTTTAACACTCACAATTCGCCACATACCCGTCCAAATCGAATGCTCTTCGACATATGTCAAGTTTAAAACTACTCAATTTTCGTCATGGACCGTTTCACAATCGAACAACGCGTAGAAGTAGACCATCTTTCGCAAGAATCGCACTTTGCCAGGACAACCATTCCCAGCGACGCTTATTCGTTCAATGGATGGGAAAAACAGCCTGGGTTTTTGTCAAAAAAAAAGTCATCGAAAATTGCGATGCTCGCAGAGGGGTCTGAAGAGCCAGCCGCGCCGGCCATTCGGCCGATATTATTTTTCATCCATAAATGAGTAGTTTGAAACTTGCATATGGTATGTACATTTGCCCAATTTTGTTGGAAAATATACGCATGCAATTAACAAACAACAGATGTCCCACCCTATATTTTAGCTGTTTCAGCAGCATTTACTAAGGACGTGCACAAATCAATCTGAAATTTTTTGTCATATAAGTATGTGCCAAATTTTAACATCAAAGCTACACTTTTATAATTTATGCAGGCAAATTTTATATTCCGACCACTTACAAATCTAAATGGAAATTGATTTTTTTGTCATTCCGTGGTTAGACTCGATTTCGAATTCCAATTTAATTGTGATTCAATCAAATAAACAAATCTTCAGCTGAAGTAGATACAGAGCTGCCATTTATTTTTACCTTCGATTGATATTTATTGCACAAAAGTCAATTATACCCTTGTCACAAGAAGTGCTCGTATAAATTACTTCGATTTTACCCTTGTTTTACTAAACATAGATAAAACTGACTCAGTTGATTGAGTGAAACTTTGCAGACTACTTACAACTTGGTAATAAACTTGGCACCTGTCAAAATGGCCAATTCAATCCGTTGGAGGGAAGCTAATCTTATTTAGCAATAATAGTTGTGTCTGGGATTTCTCAATCAAACTTTTTTCCGTCAAATCATTGCTTAAATATTGCAATAAGCGCTCTCACATAAACATTCCATAATATTTTGAACTGAAAGTGTAGTCCACAAGTTAGGCATTAAAACATGACATGCTGAATTTTTACATTTGATCTTTGGCCTACTGAGCGTATGTGCAACATTTGTGGCAACAAAATAAATGATTTGCAAAAATATTCATTTTTTTTTTACTTATATTTATTCACTTGACGCTGTCATTGGCAATTAGTTTAAGCTTTCAGTGATTTGCTTTTCATTTTTCTATTGATCACTTAAACCATTTGCTTTTTCCAATTATTAATTGAATTGTATTTTAATTTCATTGCAACACATTTTTTTTGTAACCATCTCTGCCACTTGAAATTGCAAGTGAAAGTTTTATCAATTTGTGGCAATCGTTATTTGTTTTGTGGCCATTGTTATTCATTATTAATTTTTTTTTCATAAATATTGCAAATTTAATTTAATATGCGCTTTCGTGCTAGTGACAATGACTTTGCATTAATTGCCAAACGGGGCGTATGCTTAACATTAAAGAACATGCCACAGCTAAAGAAGTGAACTGGCATGTTCTATATTTGCACGTTGATAAATTTGAGTCTCTTGTTGATACAGCTGTCATTGAAAAATCAATAACTCATATACTACATATTTACATAATAACAAATGATAGCAGTATTTCACAAACAGCATATACGAGGGCGGGTGGAAAAGTGATTGGCATAGCAAAGCAGAGAATAATTTTTCAAAGGACAGTAGGACGATTCAAAAAGAACATTCCGCACATGTCCGAAATTTCCAAAGCGAAAAGTAACTGGCCCGGTTCTGCCAAAACGAAAATAATTTTTGGAAGAAAAAGAAAGTGGGACGATTTCAATTGGGACATCACGATCTTGTACTTTTGTACATTTTTATTGTTTCTAACCGAGTTTGACGCGTTTTAAACCATATATTGAAACCGATTTTTTTTAGTTCATATCCAACATTTTACGAGGATTGTTTTTGCAACAAAACTTAGGGATTAAAGCCTAAAAAAATATATGGGGCATCCAGTCATTTGATACAAATACCCAGTATCGACACCAAAGTCTTCGATTTTTAAAATATCGGAAGAGCATCGCAAATAATTTAAAATTTTTTAAATTTTTGAGTATAATTTTCGAAGTACCCAACTTACTTCTTGAAAATCAGTGTTATAAAATGATTATTTTTAGTGAGAAGTGCCGAATCGATATGTTCGATTTTTAAAATATCGAATCAGTATCACAATACCAGTTGAGCACGCAAATTTGTTGTCATTCTGCCAGAGACATTAGTGTCAGCGAGACGATGTAAGTTGAGGGGGGGCGGTCTGTACGCGTTTCCATTGGTAGTGTAGAAGTTTCTCATCAGCTTTATTATTTATTATTATTATTATTATTTAGTTATTATTGCCTATAATTCCTCAAAATCAGTGTTACGAAAAGATTTTTATGGGAATTCTACGTAAAAGAGATTGAACATAAAAAAAAAAAGGTTTCTTGCTCTGCAGCGATATTAAGCAAATTGGTATTAAACATATAGAAAATCAAATTATGGCCATCGAATTTCAATATAAACCCTAAAATCAACACAATACAACATTTCACATTGAAACTTGAAATTTCTGTAAAAAAATAATATTTATAAAAAGTTTCAGCTCATTTTCTTTTCATTCCTTTAGTTTCTGCGTATATGTAAAAAAATACAAATTTTTTCAAACCGAATATCTCTCAGTGAATTCACGCCCATAAATCGTAATTATTATTATTTCTGAGCAAAACGCAGAACACAATTCAAGTTTTCAATTCAAAATTAAAAATATATATTTTTTTAAATAAATCAAATTTTTTTAAATATTTTTTTTTTATTTTTTTTAAAGTACCAAGTTTAAGCTTTAATTAAAAAAAAACTGTTTAAATATAATATGTTTATTCGTTAAGGAACTAATTTAATTTAAACTTAGTATATCGTAGTACTTTCGATACAGGGTGCATAACTTCCCAACATAATCCTTCTTTCAGGTCAGTATAATCCAAAGGTCATCCAACTTATTAACGACTTTCAAAAAGTACAATCTGTCAAGGTCTTAAAAAAAACATTTTTTTACAGAATACCATATAATTAGAAAAAAATCTCTGTCATCTTTTTGGTGCGGCAGCGCAACTTATACAAATTTGGTAAAACAGCTGAGTTCTTGTCTTGGCGCAAAATTATTTGTTTCTTGGCAACATGCGGGCTTATGTGCTTTGAATCACTATCGAGTATTTCCAAAAACTACGGATAATAATTAATAATAATAACTTATTATAATAATAGTTAATATTTTTGCCACAGACATTCCAAGAAACTGTTGCCATCAATAGTTCCTCCTTGGCCATTGTGTCGAATTTCCGGAACGTTTCTTTATTTTTCATTGTTATCGATTAATATTATTGCGATATTGATATTCAATTTTTTAAATTTGTTTGTATTAATTCCAACAAAAACTTCACTGGGTGATACAACTGCGCGAAAAATTTGCTACACTTGTTACTCAATTAGGCCAATTACGTTTCAGCCGACCCTCGTATCTGATGTCCCAATTTATATTTGGTTCAAATATTTGCACAAGTGACTAAAATAAATTCAATAGACTAATGACTTGTTGTAGGCCTAACATTGGTAGCAAGATAAATAAGCCACATAATAAAATGATATATAAACTCTAAATGTAAAATATGAAAAATTTAAGAAACCAAACCAAAAAACCTTTCAAGTTTTTATAGCCAATTTACTTATATGCGCCAGTAAATATAAGTAAAAAAAATAAGTAATTGGCCTTTGGCAGAAGTTTCATTTTACGCCCTTGTACTTTCACTTGACTTTTACCTTGGAAACTTTAGTTTTGTTTTTATTTGTCTTGGCAAAACTATCCGTTTAAAATTTACTAAAGAAGAAATATGAAAATGCAGGATTAAGTTAAAGATTTTTAACACCTTTTAGAAATATTTAAGAGCCACTAAAAACATGTTTTGTTTTATATTAAACGAATTGGAAATTAATTGTTAAAATTATTAATTGCAATAGCATAAGAATGGACAATGGGCCGAATTCCCAAATTTTCGAAAATAAAATCGAGGAATTCTGATACAGAGCTGAAACTTTGTGGATTTTATAAAGATAACATTTGCAAAAAATTTTGAATCGATCTGGCAACTTCTACTTTTACATTGCGTATACATAATTTTGTAAGTCTCCTAATTTTTAATAGTATGTATACTCAAAATTAAGAAAAAAAATTTGGTTACAGCTTAATACAATACAGCGTAGTAATATATATGAATTTAAATAAAAGTGAGCTATTTGGAAAAGTTAGTAGATAGGATCGTGGCCAAAATTTTTAACAATCCTGCAATAAGTTTTTAAGAATCATTAAATATGTTTATAAATTATAATTAAAATTATACAATAATTGTATTAAGATTAATTCTTAAAAAATTTAATACTTTTGATGTAATTTTAAAAATGGTTGAATTTTTTTTAAGCTTATGCATGTCGAAAAAATAAGAATTTTATTTTTTAATAAAAGACTTAAATCTGCATTTGGGAATGTTTTGAGAATTTTTGGGTTTATTTTAAAAATAAATGTGACCGAATTAAGTTTAAATTTTTATAATGCCAAAAATCATAAATTAAGAATTTTTGATGTTAATTAAAGATTACGATTTATTTTAAAAATTTACATTATTGATTCGACGATTTATGATCTTTTGAATTTTTGGTCTTGCTTAAAGTTTGATCATTTTTTTTTAATTTAAAAATTTGAAGCTTATTTATGTTTATTTGGTCTTATTTTCAGAATTATGGTTTTGCTTTGAGTATAAGTATATTAAAACAATTTAGTAAGTATAGTTCTATCAACACTATATTGTTGGTCATATAAGTCGAAAAATTAAATGCCTATCTTGGGAGTGGCCCATAAACATATCTAAATCGCAGTCTGCTAACAGGCCATTATAGTGTGACCAGACTTTAATGATTAAAAAATTAAGTTACTTTCGGGATAAGAGGCTAATTTTTTTGGAGAGTTCATATCGATAAAAAAGATTGCGACCTCTGCTCGACTTTAAATTCTGACATGATCTGAGTTCAAACAGGTGTGCCAGGTTTCTATCCAGGTCTATCTTTAATTACATTATTTTCGTACGAAAGGATTAAATATTTGAATAATTTATATTTTTAATAAGAATATTAATAATTTACTATTTAGGGAGATTAGTGAATTTAATTTAAAATTTATTTATGTAATTAATTATTGCAAATAGTACTTGTTTTATAGAGAATTATTAATATCATTAATTCGGAGTTTATTATTAATTATCAATCAATAAGTCGAGAAATTAATGTATAAGCAAATGCAGTCTTGGAAGTGGCCCCATCCACATGTCTCTGCAGTCTGCCTAGACGATATTGTAGTGTGACCAGACTTTAAGTTACTATACATAAGATTCGTAAAAAATCAAGCTCTTCAAAATTGAAAAATTTTATTAGCATTTTATTTTCCTATCAGTATATGACCACAAGTTGAGAAATTAAAATTTCATTCACGCGTCTCTACCGCAGTCTGCTTACAATCTGACGGTCTAGTGTGACCAGTCGTCTGGTTAGTTAGTTTAACTTCATAACAATCATAAAAAATCAAACAGCTTTTGGTTTTTATACGCATCGCATTAGCAATTGCATTTTATAAATATTTAGCATCGACAAATTATAATTTATAATAAGCTAAAAAACCATTAATAAAACTCAACTATTTATGGCCACTAATGGAAGTCAACTCAAATAGAATAAGCTGCTCAAAATGCGTATCAAATTCACATTATATAATATTCTTTAGAAACCTATAACTAAGTAGTACGCCACAAGGCTTACATTTTCTTACTAAATATTACAAAATTTTTAATTACACAAAAACTTGCACTTTCTGAGTTGAAGCTTTCAATATTAAAATTTGTACCAGTCACAGCTGCATGATATATTTCTGTTTATTATTTAACAAAAACATCAAAATATTATTATTTGTTTATTTATTTGCGCATTTTGATGCTGTTAATTTATTAAATTTACACTTCTTATATATTTGTTTTATATATGGTAGGTACTATATGTATATTATTTTCATAGACACTCGTATGATGACAAAAGCCATTAGGTATTTATTTCTGCATTTGTCAGGCAGCTTAAATATAAGTAATATAAGGAAAAAGTAAATTTACATATATATGGTTGTTTTTTTTTAACAAATAAACAAATGCCAGAGTATAAAAACAAACAGCTTGCTTAATATTTTTCATATACAAATTTACACATATAAATTTAATTTTATTTTGCTACAGCTTTTATCTAAATGCCGACTGTCATAAAATAAAAAATTAGTAAAAATAAATATCATAAACTTACTTGACGTATTGCAGAACCCTTGACATGACAAAAACCAAAACATGTTTTAATTAAATGCGAAAAAATTTCCATCGTAGTGCAAAAGATAAAATTCCATGACATTTATTCATAAATACCCATTTTATATCGCTGTACTCTAAGTAATGCTGGTTCAGTATTTCAATAGAATAACTTCACACAAGACCGAGGATTCAAAAAAGAGCTGGCTAGTATATTTGTAAAGTATAGCAGTAGCCTACAACATTTAGAAAAACCAACAAACTGGCCAAAGCTTTCGGGTTTTTCGGATGCCCTACTATTTAATAAACCAACAAACTAGCTTTTCCAGATGATTGCTTTTAGCTATATTTTTGAAGTTTTCCACTCTTACATGATGCAAGTCTTTATCACACATTTTAAATGATTGAAAAATGTATTTTTTATTTCAAAATGGATTTTAGAACTTTACTCCTTTAATGTTTCTCCGGGGGATTTGAATCGTAGTTATGTACACAGCAGTTTCTTGACCTAATTGGATTCGTCATAAAACTAGCTTGAGTCCATTAATCAAGCCTATAAGCCTGTAAAGCGTACCACTTTGCTCTATATTCTCGAAATAAGAGAACTCGGATATGGCCATAAGGTGTGCAGTTCAAGATACACTAGTCACAGGATCCGCAAAAGAAACGCTAAAGCCATCGCAATCATGTTCAAAGGCAAAAATAATTCGAAGGAATTGAAAATACAGTCGAACCATCGTATAAAGAAATTTTTGCATTACACGAATGTTTTCAAGGGCACTGCTTTTATGATCTCTAATACCAAGCATACGAAATACAAAGATATCCTAGAATCGTGCGATTCGTTGAAAAATAACTTTTTCTACACTTTCTTTTCTTGTTTCGATCTAACCCGGCTTCAAAAGTCCGATTGCTCCTTCGTATAAACGTGACAGCGACTACCCGAAACTCACTAAATCCTAAGCAAACCCATGATTATTTGAAAATAAATTATATGCAATAAAAAAGGTTTAGTTCTTAAAATAAAATTTTGCATAAAATATAAAAATTTTTAAAAAGTAAGATTTAATAAGAATTGAAAGTAAAAGCTATACTAGAGAAGACAAAAACTTTCAATAGAATCTATTAATGGAGTTGATAAATTTGCACACATGTCCAAACTTTACTAGAAATTAGTTAAATCTTCGCCCATGCTTATTTAAAAATTTATTGTTCCCAAAAAAGAATTTAGGTTGTCAAGTTAAAATTTTACATGAAGCAAAAAAAAAATAAAAAGGTAAGGTATGCAGAGAATTGAAAGTAAACACGATATAAGAGAATATGAAAGTTTTGATAGAATCCATCAATCAATCCGTGGAGTTGATAAATGTATTTCTTAACAATATCTACATTTAGTTGCTTGAGAAAAGCTTAAATCAAAATAGAACTTTGTTTTGGAAGCGTCCATCATAAACTCACCGATGTAAAACATATTTATAAACATACAATTAGAATTAGGAAAGTGATCCAGATGAATCGCGTACTCCTATAATAGAGATAGAGAATATTCTAGAAAATCTCTCCAACTGAAAAGAAATTGCATAGGACTAGCCATTGAGAGATATTTGGCCCTTTCATTTGCAAAATTTATACATGTTAGAGGTGGAAGAGGATGACTCACAAATGAGAAAGAATTTTCATAGAAAAGAGTACTACTAATTGGAAATCAAAGTCTATAGTTGTTAGAAGAGTCAAGGCTTTCTTAGTCGGCAATATACACTTTGTGTACCTAAGGATATTAATTTGTTTGCTTATAAGATAAAGTCAATTGAAAGGGAACTTGAGAAAACTTGGTATAAACAGCTTGAACCACTGTTGGAAGAATCGAGGAAGAATCTACATCCACATACGAGAAGAATTATGGTTACCTTAAGACGCTATAGAATCTTTTTTTTATACTTAACTCAAGTGAAGAAAAACAAGACTATTAGAAATAAAACTATGAAAAAGCTCTTGAAAAAGTCGTGCTTTTCATCTCAAAGAGTTTTCAATAAAAACTGTAAGTGTTAGTGCTGGAAGAATTAAGTAAGACGCAACGTAGTACAAACGTGACATATGATGGCCTCCTTAGTCGGGCATATAATCGCAGTGCTCTTCAACAGATCTCTCTATTGGTTTGTTTATGAAAAGAAACTTTAGAAAAGTAGGGGAGAACCGCTTAAACGGTTGTTCACAAAATCCTTGGTCATTACAGCTGAGAGAATCTAGAATTAAATAATTGGAAATTGATGACTGTACCATCCATTGAAGTAGCTGGGCCTTTTATCTTAATCAGTTGTTCAGCTATAAGACTCAAAGAAGACTCAACGCACCATCTACAATCTCGATGCTTTAAGAAAATCTACTCTGGGGTACTGATTATTTTGCTTATATGTATGTAGGTCAGATTAAATTGAAAGGGAGAGCCTATGGCCTTTAGCTACCAGTGCTTTCTATTAGTGAAGTTAGTTTTGTAAACTTACTTAATCTTTATTAAATAAATAAATAAATTGAAAGGGAACTTGAGTAAACTGGGCCAATAGAACTTGAACAACTGTTCAAAAACCCTTCAAGAGTTACAACTCAAAGAATCGAGTAAGAATCAGCACACTACATAGGAGAAGAATGCAGCTACCTTAGGCAGATATGAAATCTCAAATTGAAGACTGAAAAAGATCTTGCGGTAGCTGGCCCTTTCAACGTAAACAATTGTTTAAAAAACATGTAGGTGTTAGAGATAGAAGAATTGAGTAAGACGTACATGAACAATGATTAAAATAGAATTGGAAAGAATCATAGCCAGAGAATCTCGCTGCTCGTCAGCGTCCCCAGGTAATTGGATTTATTTTAGAAAAGCACTAGCAGCTGTGCTATAAGCTATAAGTAGGGGGTGCAATAGAACCCAAGGGACTAATTGTACTTCTCTCCAAAGAACACTATTATTATATTACATATACTTCTTTCTTTTGAAGTATGTGGCAATTTACCAAGGTCCAATACATGCGGGTGGGCTTATAATTATCTGTATCTTTTGGTATATATCCAAACATATATTTGTTATCCATTATCAACAGCTACGAATTCAGACGAATAGCCGGACGTCTTTTGTACCCATATGAACCTATACTATACCAACTATACCAACACCTATGTACAAGCTAACCACACCTTTTAATTTAAGCTTGTAGATACGTCCACAACTCTACTATATGTATACATAGCTGAGAATCGCGGGCAATTTAGACACATTGCAGCTACTATCTAATTATCAAAACTGCCAGCTACTTATTAAATAAAGAGTGTGAAACACTCAACACAATACAATAAAAATAACCACAACATCAACGAACTTTTATACTAGCTAGCTATCTCATAGATAAAGTTACCGACAATAAAAGCAACTACAAAATCTTATGCGAATATCAAAATGAAAAAGTTGCCTCAAAAAAGTCTGACGTCAGAGTGAGTGCCAGCTCATGCTGCATCTTTCCAAATGCGGTCCAGTGTATTTTGGAAGACAAGAAATCTTAGAGTCTTGCAACATTTCTAAACACAATATTGTTATGGGAAGCTATAAAAACCAAAGTACTAGAGCATACTAGAAGAGTACTTACCCAGTACACACACAAGCCAAGAGTGTCTGCAAAGAGAGTAAAAAAAATCTATTAATATGCAAATTACTTGTGGTCTCTTGAAAAGAGACTCTAGCTTGATTTGATTAAATGCTTAACCTAATTTTGTGCTCCCCACTTCCGCCTACAAAATGAGTAAAAAAAGCAACAAAAATAGTGAAAAAAGTGTCTGAAAACGGTTTCGTGCACTTGACTTGACGGTTTCGAGTGAGTAAATATATATATATAATATATGGCATATGCAAAAATACAACAACTACGTAGAGAGCTAGACAAGATCAACAGCCAAATCAGGGTAACAGCTAATGACCATTTTGCCAAGATTTGCAAATGTCATAACCGGTTTTTGCATGTTTTTTTTATTAGTACCAGTATTTGTAAAGAACTTGCCTACTTTGATCTGCATTTACAGAGAGATTTTCAAAAGACTGTTGAGCCTCCCAAGTGTTAAGCTGGTTTTATCGCAAGTAAATCCATTAAAGAAATGAATAGGCAAATATTAAATTGAGAATTTTTGATGCCCTGTACCTAAAGTTAAGGCGTATATTTATTTTGTGCAAATGTATGTATCATAAGAAGGTGACGATAGTGCTCAAAATTATCTACAATATGCTCAGAAGTACAAAAGAAACTGATATCCTATCATCCAATCATCCGTTTATCACTCAGTCCAAAGCCCAAATCTTGAAAATTATAAAAGCTAGTGTACCCAAACTTGACATTTAGGCGCTTAACATTTATAAAGGGTCATCAATCTTGAGGTGTTTTTTTCAATAAGGTTTTTTGATAAACCACGCGGGAGTACAGTCAAGTTGCCATGTGTTTTTTATTCAGTTTTCATTGCCATTTCATCATGGAAAAACTCACACCCGAAAAACGTTTACAAATCGTACAATTATGTTACGAAAATTCGCGTTCTGTAAAGAATGTTTTTCGCGCGCTTAGGCCATTTTATGGTCGCCATCGACCACTAAGACCACTATTCGCCATACCATCAACAAATTTGAGACCCAATATTCATTATTAGCAACATTATTAACACTCGACCGAAGAGACCTTATCCAGCGCGTAGTTTAGACCGTAACCGTCAATGGCGACCGTTACGCTCCGGATGTGAATTGGCCACCAAGACATTGTGATATCACACCGTTAGACTTTTTCCTTTGGGGCTACGTGAAGTCTAAAGTGTTTTTGGATAATCCAGCTACGATTGAAGCATTACCCGTGTTATTCGCGAGATATCGCCGATTACGCTCGAACGCGTCATCGAAATTGGACGCAGTTGCGGCCCACATTTGAAACGAAAAAACAAACCGAACAATTTTATTCGGAGTTGGTTTTGGGTGCTTTATTTTCGATAAATTCGTATATTTCCCATATTTTTCCGATAAATTCTTGTCTTATGTTCAATGTTTTAAAAATTTCAATCGTTTCTAAACAATAATATAAGGTTTTGTTTTAATTGTAAAATTTCATTATGCTTAAGCTTTTTAATTAAAAATGATCTTTAAGATTTTAAGATCTTAATTTACTTAGTTACTCTTAGTTGCTAATATTTCAAGGTAGATACTGTGTAAGCAGAACTTGCTAAATGTTTTTTTTTTTTGCAGTGAATTTTTGTTTCTTTTCAATGTTTCCTTAAAAAGAAAAAGGCATGCTATGGCAGGTCTATAAAAAATTATATTCTGAAAAAGAAAATAAAAACTACCAATTTCATTTACATCAAGTCAAACTTGGGAGATTCCAGCTAGTACTATATAAATAAAATATAAATGCACACAATATAATGATCGAAATGGTATGAGTATGAAACGCTAGTAGATTAGAAACCATAAGCGTTACGAAACCAAAACTTTTTTAAATGTCTTAAATAATTTAAGAATAATGATGAGACGTCTGACCATGCAAACACCTAAAACTTTAGGGGGCTTGAGAACTACGCATTTCAATATCAAACCGAATCATTATCATGAGCATAATTCGTAAGCAAAAAATGGTTTTTGCATTATGTTAATATTTGATACCCTTTCCCTCGGAAACGAATGTCGAGTGTGGTGTGAAAATATTAAAGATCGGATGAAACCTTTTTTAAATTAAACACCAATTTCGACTTCTAATTTTGATCTCAAGCAATTTTTTTATTATAACTTTTTTTTAAATTAAATTTTTACATAACTTTAAGTATTTTTAAAGATCTATTTTTCACTTGTTTCGGGAATTTAAATAAACCTAATTTAACCGAACCAGCAGGTGTAGGTGAGTTTACGATGCGCATCATACTCAGGTGATTCCTGAGCCTGATTTAAATTAGTTATTTTTTCTCAATTTTTCGAAGTGAAATTTTGCTGAAACGCTAAAAAAACAGTAGGAAAGACATTTTTGACCAAATCCGTCTGTCTGTTTATACCTACGTTTCTTAAAGATTAAAAGAGCTAGGAGAATAACATTTTAAGACAAGTTTCGTCCTATGGTCTGCTCCTCGCTTTCATTCAGTTTTTCACGTAAGTCCCCCATGGTCTAATTTAAAATAAGCTGTTTACTGCTCATCCCTGTATAGAAAATGTACAAAATTCGGTAGAGAATAATCCTAAAACTAAAAAGTTTAAAAATTTATTTAAAATGCTTCAGAAGCTGATAAATACTGTGGTAGAGAATAATCCTAAAACTAAAAAGTTTAAAAATTTATTTAAAATGCTTCAAAAGCTGATAAATACTGTGGAAATTAATAGTTATAGGTACAGGGTATATAATAATTCGGTATATCCCAAGTGTCTTTTTTTATTGCTTCAATTCAAAATTTACAGAAAAACAAAAAAGGCAACTTTATATGCCAAATATAATAATCTTTATGCTGAATTAGGGCATTTAAATGTCGGCGTTTCTTAATTAGCATTCTATGTTCTTTCCATTTCCTTTCGTTTTACTGGGCATATTGCATCCCAGCTTTTCGGAGAATGCTTCGGTTGCATTCAAGATACTTTTGCTCGCGTTGCCTATTGAAAACGTTTAACTAATTAAGACGTTACCACAGTTATGGGTCAACCTTTGACCGACTCACAACCACAACACAACATACAATTACAATCAAATACCTAAACACATACACACACACACACACACACACACTCGTTGTTAAGCAGATTAGTTGTTAATTGAATTAGTTTGCAAAAGTCGCACAACATTAATATGTGTGTGTGCGAAAGTGCATCTTTTGGATATGTGAGTATGAGTAGCCCATTCATTGAGTACTAATTGGCGCATACAAGCCTGCACATGCACCCGCACACTTTAACACCCAGATCAACACCCATGCCTACTGCCAGATACATGCTCGGATACAACCCACTCAAAGTCGGCCATAGAATTGCACTTGCACTTGATATACAATTAAGCTCTTTGTTGTTTTGTATACCCTGCACACAACGGAAAGGGTTATTTGAAGGTACTAAAAGTGAGCTCTCGAAACATATTAAAAGTTTATAATTTTTTACTAAAAGTGAGCTCTCGAAACATATTAAAAGTTTATAATTTTTTAGATTTTTTTTTCCAAAATAAAATATTTGTGTAGTACAAAAATTTTGTAATTTACAAATTTGAAATCATTCCATCTATTGTTAAAAATTATATTGACTTCATCGAGTCCTACGTGAGAAATTGTTCCGTATTAAGCTAATTTGGTCTAGACGCTTTACTCTACAAAAAACCCTTAAAGTAGTCATTTTATGGTGCAGAATTGCAAAAGTGCCAACAAGCAAAAAAAAATTCTGCTTTTCTGCGCAAACTAGACACTTGTCTACACAAAGTAGGGCACGTTTACCCAAAATAATTATTAATAACTGCCATAATTTTTAAGTCTGGCACATCATCATTTCTGCATCGGTATTGGGCTTGATTACGTCGTTAACCACGCGGAAGAGTAAAAAAATGCTGCTTTTCTGCCCGACCTAGACACTTTTCATCGCAAATTAGTGCACTTTTGCCGAAAAAAGTATTGTTAAATTATATCTGCCAGTGTGTAGATGTTTTTTTTCGCATCGTTGTAAGTGTTTTTCACGTCGATCAATAATGTCCAGCAACAACATGCACAAAAATTCCGATTGTCTGCTCGAACCTACACTACGAAAATTACGGTTTTATGCCCAAAAGAGTTGTGTTAATTGCGCCAATATCTGCCAGTGTGTAAATATTTATTATTCCGTCACTTTTGCAACAATATTAGAATTTGCACTCGGGCACATCGAGCACATGGGGCACTTCTGCATCCTTGACCAACAAAGTGAACACATTAAATCTATTTGTATAGTAAATCTGCATGTCATCCAAATAGGTATTACTTTTTCATCAACATCTTGTATCACCCCCAAAACCCCCGTAACAATTTTTCGCTACTTGCCACTTGAAAAGTTGGAGCTTGACTCATATCAACCTATATTAAAAAGCAGTACAAAATCGCATACTATTTTCTTCACATTAGGTAGGGAATTTTAAAGTCGACCTAACTTGACTGGAACTTATTATTATCTTTCTTTTTCCATTGTGTAATATTGCATTCTGAGAAAAGCAAAAACAATTTGTTCTTTGTATGCCGCGTGCATTCTTAATCATTCCATGCAATATTTTCTCTTTCTTTACGTTTTCACTTCTTTTTTCCTTTATCTATTTTCTTTTCTGGTTTTCATTTCACATTTTTATTTTATGTAATGAATTTTTAATTGTTTGCATCTTGAGATGGCGCTGCGGCTGCTTAGCCATAATTGAACTATGCGTTTAGTTAATTGTTTAATTAAGTAATTAAAATACCATAAAAATAATTAGCAGGCCTAACCCAAAGGGAGACAACTCACTATGCTCAGTGTAATCGGACACCTAACCGAGTGTCTTGGTTCAGTAAGAGTTCAACTGACTCTTGACATGCGACACTTGTATAATGAGCTTAACTAATCCTCCATTAGTTCAAGAGAGTTAACAACGAGATGGCGCAATGAGATCAAGTTGAATCTTAGGTAAATTGGGTTTTTAAAAGTTGTAACTGAGTTATGACAATTAGGCACAGAGAGCGGCATTTCTAAATAAGAGATTAAGCTATAAAAATGTTTTTTTTTTTTTTTTAAACAATAAAATTTGCCTTCAAACGTTGGGTAAATCTTTCACAGGATGCTACATTATACATACTACTATTCCAAATCATCTTCAATGGCTTTCATTCAAGTAGTAATTACAAACACCTTCAAGATGGCTACAATATACTACAAAACTAAGAAGAAATCTAAAAACATATTCTAATTTATCTTTAAATATTGTTAGTCTTTCAAATGAGTTGATTAAAGTTTACTCAAATTATAAAAGCTTTCGCAATTTGCATGGTTTCAAGACGATATTCATTTAAAACAATCTTTAAGATATCAAAGTAAATTAAATAAGAAAAGTATAATTTTCATTTAAATATTGTCAGTTTAAATACTTTTAAAGCTGCTTAAACAGACTTTCCCAAAACTCAATCTTTATAAAATGTATTACTTAATTTACCAGAGTCATATAAAAGTCATCATAATTAACTAAATATAATATCTTATTACACAAAGCTAACCCAGTTTTGTATGCCCTTTACAATAATAGCGTTCAAAATCCCCGCCTTGGGCTATAGACAGTGACAGTAACATTTCAATAACAAGAAAAAATCTCAATTTGCTGACAGTTAATAATAATAATAACAAAGTAAAACTGATGCGACTAACTAAGCAAGATGTTGATGACGATGATGATGATGATGGTCAACAAAATGTCATCAATAACGACAGCGAAGCGTCAGACAACACTGGAACAACAGCAACAACAACAACACTGGCCATTACATTCATAGAGACTGTCGCCATGGCGATAAACGATAACAAAGTGATTAATTAAAATAACAACAATAATTCATATAACAAGAGAAAAGACAAAAAAATAGAAAAAAATATAACACAACAAACGCTTAAAAAAAATGCATATATTTTTATTTTTATTTTATTTTATCCACTCCATACTGCTCACCATCTCATCGACTTTTGTCGTCTGTGTCACCCACGACAATAAATAACAATTAAAATTTTAATTGAATTGCTTTAAACAATAAATCAAAAAAAAAAAGAAAACGAAATGAATATTTTTTGTTCTTCGTATTTGAGTAAATAAACACAAAGAAAGGTTACAAGTGCATAAATAGAAAAAAAATGTCTATGTGGGTCGTTTCTTTCGAAAGCGAATAAGAATTTAGATTGCGAAAAATTTTGAATTAAGTTACTTTTGTACTAAACAAGCCGATATATTTTTTTTAAATCATACATTTATTTAAGAAAACTTAGTAAAAATATGTTTTATTTTCATAAAACCCACTAAATTGAACCAATTTTTTCATTACGAAAACACTGTATCCACGTTTTGCTTTAAGCGATAAAAACGAAAAGGTTATGATACTGCTGGCGCCATCTAGATGTCAAGTGCCCAAAAAAACAAAAAAAAACTATGGGCAGCACTGTTGCTCAAGAAGGCAGCGTACCAGAGAGCAACATTCTTTGCCCTAAAGTCCCATACGCGGTCCGAAAAATTTCGAACGGAATGACAAAACTTCATATAAAAAAAAAATCTCATTTGGGATATCCCCTTTAGCACACATTTTTACTTAAAAAATAAGGATATAAAAAAATTTTTGAAACCAACGCAGTCAGAAATCAAACTTCAAATCAAAATCCCAAACTCTAAACTAGTAACTGAAAAATAAAAAAAAATTTTAAATATAATAATAAAATGATATCCGTCTTTTAAATGAATTACCCATTTGTGTTAAAGCACTTGAAGAGCATTTAAAGAGTTTAATAAATTAAAAACAAAATTGAGAAACTTGAGAGTTATGTCGCAATTAAAATCAATGTACGAGCCCCGACCACTATTAATTCGTACGGCAAGCTTTTTTACCCGTATGCAATGTTTAACAGACGATATTTTCAATACTAAAGTAGATAACACATGCAAACCTATTTTTTTCTGAAAGATCATTTTATTCTCTTAATTTTAGAAAAAAAAAAATTTTGTTGTACTTCAACAACAACAACAACAACAATTATTTCTTTGAATGCTTTGCTTAACTGATAAAAAAAATTTGACCAGTATTAATTCGTACGGTGCGTTAGCTTAGCGTAGAATTGAAAGAAGATCAAAACAAAAGCAAACAGTGTAACATAATCACTATCTAGTCATAATCTGAAAACAGTTATACAATGCAGAATGTAAGAAATGTGTTATTGCTTCAAATTATTCAAAGTTTAGCAACGATGGCACGTAGTAAGCCGATTTGCAAAGAAATAAGAAGTTTAGTTCTAGATTATTATAAATCTGGGAACACTTTTGGTGAAATAGCCAAGCAATTAAATCTGGCTAAGTCGTCCGTTCAAGGAATATTAAATAATTTTAAGAAAAATGGCAATATTGAAAATAATATCGCAAATAGAGGCCGAACATCGGCAATAACAGCTCGTGATAAAAGAGCCCTGGCCACAATTGTGAAGGCTGATCGTCGCCAAAGTTTAAGAAATTTTGCATCAGAATTGTCTGATAAAATCGGAAAAAGTGTTAAGCGTGAGTGGACGCTCCTGCAGTTGCGAGATATTGGATATAAGTTCTATAAAGTATGTATAGGGATTATTTATGTTACATCCTCAATATCTTAAATTACTCTTAGGCCAAGGAAAAACCATAGCTTACGCTTCGCCAAAAGAAGAAGCGTTTACAATGGTCTCGGGAGCGGATGACTTGAACTCAAAGGCAATGGAACTCCATCATATTTAGCGATGAAGCTAAATTTGATGTGAGTGTCGGTGATGCGCGAAGGAGAGTTATCCGTAACAAAACTGAAGCGTACCATAAAGACTGCCTTAAAAGGACAGTTAAGTTCCCAGCAAGTATAATGGTGTGGGGTTGTATGTCTGCCAAAGGGGTAGGACAACTGCACTTTATTGATGGGATGGTCAACGCTGAAAAATATATTAACATACTAGAAGAAAGTTTGCTGCCATCAATACCAAAACTGGCTGACTGTGGTGAATATACGTTTCAACAGGATGGAGCATCATCTCATACTGCCAAACGAACCAAATCATGGCTTCAGTATAAGGAAATTGGGGTCTTAGATTGGCCATCAAATAGACCAGACCTAAGCCCAATCGAGAACATATGGGGAATAATGAAAAGAAACCTAAAAAATGAGCCTCAAAGAACCCTTTCTGGTTTAAAAACAAAATTGCAAGAGATGTGGGACTCTATTTCAACCGAACAATGCCAGAATTTATTAAAATCTATGCCAAAGCGTTGTAAATGTGTTGTAAAGGCAAAAGGCGATGTTACCCAATATTAATATTTTAAAAAAATTACATGTTTCATTAAATAGTAAATATTTAACGCACCGTACGAATTAATACTGGTCAAATTTTTTTCATGAGTTAAGCAAAGCACTCAAAGAAATTATTGTTGTTGTTGTTGTAGTTGAAGTAATACAAAAATTTTTTTTTCTAAAATTAAGAGAATAAAATGATCTTTCAGAAAAAAATAGGTTTGCATGTGTTATCTACTTTAGTATTGAAAATATCGTCTGTTAAACATTGCATACGGGTAAAAAAGCTTGCCGTACGAATTAATAGTGGTCGGGGCTCGTATATGAATTTTTAATATTGTTTGTCAATAAAATAAACATAAAGCTTGTTTCATTTCTCTGTGCGCCGCAATGATTTCAATATTTTTATTGATTTTTTTTTTTGTTTTAAATGCAATTTGTTTTCACTTTAATTAAATTTTAATAACCCCTGCAATTTATATTGCTTAACGGCACTACAACAATAGCAATAACAAGCAAACAAAAATTACGACAAAAACTGATTTCAATTGTTTAAGTGAAAAAAAAAAAAAACAAAACGTCAATACAAAAAAACTCTTTCTGTTTACTTTTAGTGTTAAATGAGAAATATGTAAATATTTTTCGTATTCAGTATCCATTCAATTGAGCAAAAGAATTTTATGCTTGGCTTTAAAATTTCAAATTCTTTATGGACAATATTTTAAAAATTTCCTTTATTTGTGGAAAATATTTGTTGAAAAATGCAATTATTCAATATGTGTTTACGAATTCTTTATGGCATGCCGTATACGGGATTGACAGAGAAGTCTTTTTTGTTCACCTGTTAGGCTATTCGAGCAAACCCCACAAAAGTGTATAAGGTCACCAAATTTTATTTAGTTTTTTTGCTGACCAAGCGTTAAAATATTTATTGGGAATATTAGGAAAAATATATAAATATTGAAGCCCTACCCTTTAAACTGCTTTCTATAGAAACGTGAACACTTCATACAAGTTTTGCCAAAATTTTAAATGTCTTCTGCTCATGTGAGCCTTATAAACAAAAAAATTTTGATATTTTGTCAAAACACACCACTACCCCAGCATATTCCCACCCACGCTAGCCGTTTCTACTGAATACGGTCACACTACTCAAAGCATCGATAAAAATGCTTGCTATCGATATTATCGAAATTTCCTACTTGTTTACTACACACAAAACATAATAACACTCGGTTCCAAAAAAATTCCACCACTTAATACAAACACTATTAAATTGTCTACACTTAATCTCACAATACCACAATGTTGCAAACAATCTGGCAACAGTTTGTAGTACAAAATCGCTAATCGCTTGATAGTGGCTATATATGCTGCGTATACTTAATAACCTTTGTCATATATTAATTTGCATATCGCTCATACGCCGTGTGTATGCAAAAATAAAAGATCCTATACAAAATACATGGCGGAAAAAATCACAGCCTTTCATAGCACTTTGTACATATGAGAAAAGAGAAATACAAAAAAAAAAGTATTTCGCTCATAACCATAAAAAGGCTAAATTGCAAAATGAAAACGAATTCGAGACACCAACACACGCACAGATTGAATTGAACAAAAACAGCGGATAAAGCAATTTAAAAAATACAATCTGCAAACTAAACTAAAATACACAAAAACAATTTCCATTTTTATATATATGTATATGTATTATTTTTGCAAAAATCTTTTATTTTACTTTTTTTTGTCTCTCGTGACATGCGACCAAATTGCAATGTCAATGGTAAAATTCGCCCTTATGGTTACGCCCACTTACAAGCACCCAAACACAGATACACCCACAAAATATACAAAAAAATACACACAGATGCGCACTCACACAGAGAGCGTAAAAAAATGTTGTTATAATTGTTTTAATACCAAACAAAAAAGTTTAAAAAAATATTCACGACACTTTTAATGAATGCAATAAAATTCTTATTAAGCTGGTCGCGCTTTTGTTCCTGATTTTATTTCTATCTTGTAAATGCCTTTAATTTTTTATTTTTTATTTTATTTCTCTACTACTTGAATATACATAGTACATATAATTTTTTTTTGGTCAGCCTTGTGTCGAAGTTGACTAAATTTAGTTTATACTTTAACGCAATTCGCATACAAATTAAAATGAGCTCTGTCCCAAAAGGGAAACGCGAGCCAAAATAATAAAAAATCTGCGCAGTACTGTGGGACCTGATGTGGGGCCCATTAACTATGTCCTGGAGTTTGGTTCACATCAGCAAAATTAAAAAAGTTTTGGTTTCTAAAGAAATATATTTTTAAAATCTTAATCTTTTAATCGGCTTCAAATGCGAAAACTTACTTTATTAGATCCTAATGCCTAATATGTGCCATATAACACTTTATTTTTAAGCAGAATTTCAGCCTAAAAACAATTCATCGGGTCGCCCGTAATCTCTGCCTCTATTTCAAAATTGTTATAGTTTATTTTAAACATACGCGCTTTACCATTTATTTACAAATGAATAAAAATTTACCACTCGCTAATTATATTAATTTGGTATTTTTTATGTAATTAATTTCACTTATTTGACTATCAATAAAAATATAGTTCAACTAAAAAAATGTCTCTCGAAGCTCAACTTCGACCACACAAAAGCTAAAAGAAGAAGAATAATCTGAACTGCTTCAAGCAGAGTTGCTTTTGACAAGACTGTACTTTTATGGTTTTTAACAAGGGACACTATTAAGAAACTTTACATTTATTTTTTACGAATTGATAAGCCCCAATAATATTTCATATTAAATTGTAAACAAGTAACATTTGCTGTGTAAAACCCACTCACTCTGAAAATGGAATTTCTGGCAAACCGAAGATCTTTTCAAAAAATTTCTTGTTAAATTTAAGCCAAAACTTTCTTGATATTTCGGCCATCGCACAAGTTACAAGTTCCAAAATTATTTATATAAGTTTTTATTTTCGAATTTAAAGAAAATATTTAGTATATACCAAGTAATTATCAAAAAAGACATTTTTTTGATTTAGCGAGAGGTATTTCAGTGTTAACATCGACCTAACGAGCTTTCTTACTTTAATTCAGTACGATAGTAAAACCCCAAAATAATTTAGATTTTTTAGAAGACATACTTGGTAATAGTGGAAAATATATCTCTAGAACAATAACTATTACGCTTAAACTACGTCCGAAAGTTTTGAGATATCAGACACAATTTAAAGAAAATTCAGTTAAGCCACAAATGCAAAAAGAAAAGTAAAGCGTGGGTCCGCAATTCTTCAAAAATAATTGTGGTAAATTTTGATACCAAAGTGCTGCAGCAGCAAACCCAACTAAAGTTCATATGGTATGATCAGAAATCATTTTCTATCATTAATGTTAAACTCTAGTTCACCAAATAAGACAAATATAATAATTCAATAAAAAAGTATCAAAAAAATGAAAGATTCTAAACAAAATCTCCTAAAAAGGCACCCTATATAAATGATTTGAATTCAACGAGCAAAAAAACAAAAATATTTTGACAATCAGCATGTTATCGATACAAAAAAAAACAAAATGTTTAAAATGAAACCTCTTTAAAAAACACCCCATATGTAGGCTTTAAATTCCATTCAACAATTAACTTTATTTTAATACCATGTGTGTTTTACTTTAAGCTAGCCACTAAAATTTACAGAGTTAGATAAATAATCTTATAGTATGAAGAAATATTTTAAGTGTATTGTCGTTGTATAGTCAAAAAAAAAAAAAAAGTAGTACTATATAAGATAACTGAAAACTATTTATAGGTATAGTCTTGATTTTCACTACAATTACAATTTTTTTTTTTATTTATGTTTATTTAATTCTTTATTTTATTTTATTTTATTGTATTTAATTTTATTTGATTGTATTAAATTTTATTTAAATTTTTTTTTACTTTTGTTTGTTTTTCAAAATTGTGCTTATTTTTCCAGTTATTCATAAATGAATATTCAGGCACAAATATCTTAAGCAAGAGCTAGTAAAAAAACAAGATATTGACAGTTCAAGTTCTGAATATTTTTTTTGGTAGTTTGTGGTCTCTCTTTCTCGGGGTAAATTTTGGAGTTTGACATGGCTTCTTTTTTATTTTAATAAGATTATTCTACAAAACATTTATTTAAATTTATTTTTTAATGCCGCTAAAGAAGCAAAGGGTCAAGCTACCTAAATCTTATTTTCTTTTTTTTTTTGTATTAACGCCGATCAGATCTGTTGTTACCCAATGCTTATTTTTTTTTTTTGTGTTAACACCGATTAAATCTGTTGTTAGAGAAAAAAAATTATTTATGAAAATCGTTTAGAGTAAGGAAAATTTCTCAAATTGTCTTACAGATGAAGTCTGTTCTGGACTCCGATTAACTTTAATAATATTTTGTTAAAGCGACAAGTTGATATCGGAAACGAAATCTCGAAAATGTATGTTTAGAAATAAACCTACGTGCATAACATACAAACGCAATCCTAACTAATCAAAATGAAGTGCCTTTGCTTTTTGGGATAAAGAAAAACACAAAAGAATATGGAAATCTTAAAATCGTTGAAACATATCACAAACAACATTAAAGGGTATCCAACATTAGACATACCAAACGAATTATTTCCTACCCGTTTAAGTATGCACGAATCGAGTTGAGTCCAATTGGGGGTACACTCTGTTTCCGTCTCCGTCCTGGCACCATTCATGCCTTGTTTTTTTTTAGTTTAAATAATGAAGACCCATAGAATCCGCTTATGTTTTGTGCACTTTGAGAGAGGGTTGCCTCGGTTTCAGTTCAGTTCGTTTTGTTTCGTTTCGTTACAGTTTGATTGAATCAGCTTGTAGGAGAAGTATCTACTGAAATGCTGACCAAAGAGACATGGCATATTCAAAGATACAAAGAAACAAAAAAAAAAAAAAAAAAAGACAACCCTTTGGAGCTGGTCTGCTCGTAAATGTATTTATTTTTATTTTTTTTGACTACATTTAAATGATATTTACTTAAGCTTTTACATTTATAAGGTTTTGGCTACTGTGCCGTGCATTATACAAACATTTGACTAGACTTGGACAAATACACATATACCAAGAGCAAGACCAAGACCTTAGAGAGTCGAGTACAAACTTTCGCTATGTGAACACTCTAATTGAACTTTCATTGAAACGCAAGTCATTAGAAAGCAAACGCCGTAGAACACAAATCTTGAGAAAGAAATTGTAGAACTAGAAGAATAATAAGAAATGGAAAAACAAACTGCAAGGAAACGAGATGAATAGAACAACAGCAATACGAGAACCCGCTCTATACGCTGTATACGCATACTTTAATGACCCGGAGCTCTCTCTCTCTCTCTAAGTAGTCGAACGTAATGATTAGTTGAATCTGCTGCTCCTTCGGCTCGCTTTGTAGCTCTATGCAATTGAATTGAAATTAAATGAAATGAAATTATTTTATCGCCGCTTTGGCAAACTAATTGGGTTAAGTGCGCACTGAAAACATTGGAACAATCAGCAAGTTTCGGAATGGCCTGGCCTGGCCTGGGAAATCATGAATGATGAATGACGAATGGCAGTGCGAATGCATGGAACGAATGCTTAAATGTATTTATCGGCCAAGTCATTGGCCAAGACTGCATTAGGTAGCCAGGCAAATCAATTAAGCTTGTCAAGAATTTTTAGTTTTTTATAGTTTTTAGTCAGCATTAGTTTTTAGTTTAATTTAATTAACAGCAACCTAGTGAGTTAGATATTGATGCGAAACGGCGTCAACTTGATAATGGGCAAGTTTTTGGGAGTTCCCTAAAAATCCATGATTGTGCATTTCCAAAAAGTCAGTATAGCTGCCATAACACTTTCTTTTCCAATACAGCAACTCTCGAAAGTGTATTTGACTCTGGGTGGCAGCTTATATTTCTGATTCGTTTTTTCATAGGTGTTGGAAACCAGTGTCCAGGTGTATGCTTTGGGGTTATTGAAAAGGAATCCGCCAAGTAAGGTTTCAATGGCAAATGAGATATTGACACGAATGATTAGAAAATATCACTCTCGTCAGACCAAAATTAAAATACTGCAACATTATAGTATTCTATGTTTCACTACATGCTTTAAAGAAAGAAAGAAAAGTACTCAGTGAAATATTTCTTCCTTTTCGAGTTCAGTTCCAAAATTGCCATGAGTCAATAATATAAGCATCCAGTGGATCTGCTCCGTGTAGCTAGAAAGAAACTCTTCAATGCTGTTCTTAAAAGAGCACACCCAAGAAGTAAACTCTTTCGCCGTTTGAAGAATCAGCTAAAGTTTCTTGAAATCATTTTGCTTCCTTTATCATTTTTAATGAAAAATAGTATTTCATAAATGGTCTTAATAAAGGCGTCCAACCATTAAAGAATATTTTTCTGGAGTCTAATTATACTTATTTCGCTTATTCTTTTGGTTTACTATTCCGTTCTTTTTGTTTTTCTCAAATGGTAGTTGTATATTTTTGCCTTTATATTTTTTGAACCGATGTTCCGATTTTCATTATCAAGATATCTTTGCAAATATTATCAAGTAACTAAATTAATATTTTATTGTTCATATACTAGCTTAAGAAAATTTGTATGTTAAGGGAACTAAGCAATAAATAAAATAAAAAAAAAAATAATAATAATCAGGCGTGCTCCGGAATCCGAATCAGAATAATTTATGCGGATTCGTTTTGAATCCGAATGTTTGGTGCTCCCATTTCCACCAATCCGAATTTTTTATGTGCTTTGAAACCGACTGCTCTGTTGCAAGTGGAATTAAAACGAATCGTCAAAATAGTATTAAAAAACCACAAATTTTATATTGAAGTTATTTTGTATATATGCCTTGATATTCTTAGATTCTATTTATGCTAACTTTAATTGGCATTTTAGCTGCTAACTATTTTGAATAATTTTTTTCCTGACACAACCCAAAAAGAGCATATACAAGCCAAACCGAATTTTCGTTTTGTTGGTGCATGTGTGTGTATCAAACATGCAAAAATTTCCCTTGTAACAAAAATAGTTAAATCGTGTTTAAATTTAATAAACATTGTTGCTAAATGAATATTTTTGTGTAATTTTATTTTAAAAAAATGAAATAATAAAGAACTAGCAATATATTAATGAAAATTAAATCTAAACAACATGTACTAATAAAAAGGTGCAAAGCTGCGGCAGCCTTTTCAGCTGTTTTGTATCAAACAAAAAACATTTCGCGCCAAGAAACACAATGTAGGTGCATATTTAATCACAAGAATTTAATGCTAAAAAATATACAAATAAACATTACAATATATAGTACATGATTCTTTCATTTTTTTACGCCTACTTTTAGCTTTAAAACAAGCCATTGAGAAAATAAATTACATTTTTGCAATGTTTACAAATTCTTAACAAAAGGCAGTCAGCTGGTTAAACCACACCATATGTCAATTTATCGAAAAAAGTAAGGGAAATTTACGCATTTATCGAGAATAAAAAAGGAAATTATCGACAAAAAATTCTGATTCCGGAGCACGCAAAACCGAATCCGAATAAAATTGTTCGGATTGAATTTTTCTGATTCCGGAGCACGCCTGAATACTTTATTTTTTATGCTTTTACATTCAATTTTTCGTACATCGACTTTTCTGAACAAAAAGAAACCACGCTATACGACACTTGTAAACAGCTGACTGTTCTAACTCACGTTTTCTAGTCTGACACTTTTGGCTCGTTGTTAAGGTTGCACGCATTGTTACTCGCACACTTCTGCATTTTTGTCTGACAGACTGAACACCCTAATTTCTTTGTAGCACATACTCTTATATACTTTTTAGCAACTATTATGAATTCTTTCAATGAATAGTTCTACTCGTGCAAAAAATCGTAATCAAAAACACAGAAAGTTAAAATTTTGATTGTTTTTCTTCTTTGCATTCTCTCATTATTTAGTTACCAATATTATATTACAATTTGCTTTATTTGCTAATAAAATAATAATATTGCTTAAAGCTAGATAATAATTCAGAGTTTAGAAATATTATCTTTACAATTGAGAAATTACACAATAAATAGGTATATAAATATAAAGGAGTTTGACTCAAATATTTAATGCTAAGGAAAAATGGCAAGAAAAAAAAAAACATTAATTATGATTATCAATATTAAAAGCTACCTCTATAGTAGAAAATCCAGAGAATTTCTAAAAAGCTCTAAAATTCTACTGAAAAATTCGTTTTTCCGGGAATAATTACAAAAAAGCAAAATGGTTGTCATCAATAGCAGAAAGGTAAACAAAAACAATTCTGTAGCATATCTTTAATGTAATTCAATTTAATTAGCATAATAGCTAATTTTATTACTCCTCTAGATACATAGACGAAAAAAAATAAAATGAAAATCCCAGAGAGCAATTTTACCAATTTTCTTTTCTTTTAGTTACACAAATATTTGTCTGGTCTCTTGCTTGCTCTGGCTTTTGTCTGTCTCGACGGAGTCCCCAACAGGTAACAACATCCCAACAACAAGAGCTACCCATAGTAGCAACATTTTCATTAGCCCAACCCAAAAGACAAAGGTGTGAAGACAAACAACAAGTAAAACTGAACGAAAAAAGCACAAAAATAAAAGTCCAAAGGTAAAGGTCAATATTGAAAATTGATAAACAGCGTCAAAAAGCAAAAACAAAAACAACGATTTCCAACAACAGAAACGTGGACTATCAGTAGCGGTTTCATAATTAAAAGCAAACAATTTCGTAGTACCAAAAACAATAACAAAATCCAAGTAAAAATTTAAATTAAATTTTAACAAACTAAAAGATAGATGACACTTTAATTTAAGGCTAGAATAAATAGAACTAGAAATAGAGCACTCTGGCATTCGATTTGCTGGGTGTTATAAATAGGCTTCTATTTTTGTCGAGACCCCAAAAAGCAGATGCGCAGAGACTTCTATTTCTTTTTTTTTTTTTTGTGCCTTCAAGTTGTTTTTTTTTTTCAACAATAACAATAAAAATGCAATTTGCATTAACATGCTCGATGAAAAAAGCGTGAATTATACGAAAAATTAAATGTAAAAAGTTCGAAAAGAAAGAAATGGAAGTTTGCATACTCTTTAAAATGAGTAATTTTTTAAAATTAATTTTTTTAAAGGTTTGATAACGTACCGAAATACGAATCATACAATAAACCTAACCTTCGACTATTTTTGTGATTTCAGCCGAATAGTCACTCAAATAGTATTTTCTCAAAATTGGTGCATCCAGCTTAAGTAGTATGTATTTAAAGACTGTAAATAATAATAATGGGGTAGTGGATCTGAAACTACGAATTTTAAGTTTTCAGTAGATCTTCATAATGAAAGCATGCCGAGTCAAAATCGTTAGGGCCAACATTTTTTTTGAATTTTTTTTTTTTTTAAATTTTAAATTTTTGTTCGAAATAGAATTTTTTTCAAAACTTTGCTGAAAAAGACACTTTTTTTTAATTTTGAAAAATGGATTTTTCGAAATATCTCGAAATCCGTTCCTTGAAAAAATTTTTGGACTTCATTTTCGGTTTTAGCGTGCCATTTTACTAAGGCAGTGACTAAAAAATGTTAAGGATACCAACATTTTTTTAAAATTGTAAACTAGTGTTAATTAATTTTTTTATTAAGTGGGAAAAAAAACTTATTTTCGGACATAAAAAAATGTATGAAATTAATATTTTTACAATTATTATAACAAAACCTTTTAATAAATTGACAAATAATTATACCCTGTACCGTATGATACAAAGGGTATATTAAGTTTGTGCAAGCCGAAAATGTATGTAACATACAGAAGGAGACGTCGGAGACCCCCCAAAGTTACCTAAAGTATGATCAGGGTGTCTAGAGAAGTCGATATACCCATGTCCGTCTGTCCGTCTGACCGTCTGTCCGTATGAACGCCTAGATCTCAGAGATGGTAAGAGCTAGAGCAACAAAATTTTCAGATTAGATGCCCTATTATGTCAGGGGAGACAAGTTTATTTTATTTTTTTGATATCGGGGTTATATCATATAGCTCCCATAGGGGTGTTTCAGAGGACCTCGAAAAAAACAAAAAGTTTTAGATGGATAATTCGGTTGTTTATGAAGATATCGTAACCAAATTTGGCCCTCAATAGTTAGTTTTAAAGTTCCCAAGTACTGTACCAAATTTTATCAAAATCGGTTGACTATATCATATAGCTCCCATAGGACCAATCGGTCAAAAAAACGTTTTTTGTACAAAATGCGTTGTTTCGTTTGTTTGTGAAGAAATTGTAACCAAATTTGGCAATTGTAAGTTTTTTAGAGATCTTCAACACTGTACCAAATTTTATCAAAATCGGTTGACTATATCATATAGCTCACATGGAACGATCGGTCAAAAAAACATTTTTGGTTCAAAGTTCGTCTGTTTTTGGTTGTTTATGAAGGTATCGTAATCTAATTTGGCAATCAAATGTCTTTTGGTAAGCAATTTACCGGATTTTATTGCAAGCAGTGGTACAGGGTATCCCAAAGTCGTCCGCACCCGACTTTATCGTACGCCATCTTTTTTATTATAAATTTTAATTGTGAACATTTAAAAACAAAAGTGTTTTGGGATTTTTAAATAAAAATTGATATTTAATTATTATCTTAAAACGGCTTATTAAATAGTTTTAATCTAAAAAGATTGACATCGTGGTGTGTGGTATAATATTTGGTTCTAAAGATATTTTAGATCAATCAGTTATTAATATGTAGTATATATCGAAACCTTTCGAAAACACCTTGGCTTAAAAGATATTTGAAATCAATCTTTATTTTCAATTTATAAAATAGAAAGAATATCGAAAAACAATTTGTAAAACATAAAACAACAAAAAGACATAATATTTATTTTTGATTTATAAGAAATTAACGTGTTATTTGTTTTAATCATTTCTATTTTGAAAATGAAAACTCAAATAAAAACTGACAAATAACACTAGTTTACACGAAAAATTAACCTTTCTAATAAAGTGTTTTTTAGGGTAATTTTGGGTCGAGAAATACGAAAATGGACACCTTTTTTTCGCAAAACATGTTTTTGGGCACTTATTCCAGTTATTCGTCAATATCTCGTGATATGAAAGTATCTAAAAGTTCGTAAAAGAATTCTCTTTCAGCCTAAAGCTTAACATAATTTTTAAAAAAAATTTTTTCGTTAATAAAAATTAAACCAAAAATTAGTAATTTTGAAAAATGGTGAAAAATTACACTTTTTTTCGACTTTGGTTGCTTGTAACTTCTATTATTTTTACTTAATCTGTACATAATTAAATATCACTGTAAAGAGCACATCTGTCGATCTAATTGTCTTTCATGTCGATATATTTTGTTTAAGAGATATTGAGGAAAAACTGAAATCAGTGCCCAAAAACATGTTTTTCGAAAATATCTCGAAAACGGTGATTAAGAAAAAAACAAAAAGGTGGCTTCGTATTTCTCGAACCAAAATTACCCAAAAACCGATGACCCTTAAATTTTTAAACTTGTGTAATTTATATTATTAAAAATAAGAGTTATTTTGAGATTTCCAAATTAAAATTGAAATTAATTATTTTATAATTTTTATTTTATGATCAAATATAAGAGTTAAAATTTAAATAAATAGAAAATTCGTTCAAAGTGAAAGTCTACTTAGAAAAATTTACTTAAACCGGAAAATTTGTTGTATAATAAAGTTTGACTGGAAAATTATGCTTTTTATGTATAGTCCAATCAAAAATATTTATTTATGGTTTTATCTAAAAGATTTTTTTGTATAAATATTTTTTTTCTGTCCAAATGAAGAAACTGAAGAGCTGTAGCATAAAAGTTCACAAAAAAAAAGCTGCAAATTCTACATGAGTTCGTTACAGCAAAATATACAACACAAAGATTATTCTAAAAGATTCCAATATTTTCCAATACTGTAGGCAATTTGAAGCGGGTTCAACTCGGATGGCAATCAATCGATTTCTTTTAATGTTGAGGTATTTGTTGTTTATATTAAATTGAGTAGGCCGTGCGTAAAATTAATTTATGGCTTATTTCAGCTGAACAACTAGGCCCATGTTGTTGTTGCTGTAACAACAAAATAAAAAGCTGAAAAATATAAATATAAAATATATATATAAATATCAAATTGTTGTTCATATACTATTTATGTATTTACAAGCGACAAATACTTAATGTATGCCTACTCACTTATAATTAAACTATTTATTTATGTATACATGCTGCAATATATTCAATGCACTTTCAGAAATGTATATAGTATCCTTAAATGAAATTTGAATGCATAAATACGGAAAATCATTTTACAACGTTTTTAAAGCAATTTTCAAATTTTTGTTATATATTTTGAAAATTGTTTTGTTTTTATTTTTTGTCTATGTAGTTTGTTAAGGTTTGCTCGCAGCTTCGCCGCGTCATGCCTGACCGCAGACAAACAAAAATACAAAAGATAAAATACAAATTTATATATGTACATACATATGTATGTATATCTAAAAGTATATAAAGTAAGCTGTATAATATATTTATGCCATACATTTTGTTTTTGGCATAGAAAAAGCATGCAAGATACATTTATGCTCGTATTTTGTCTCTCAATAAAATTTTATTGTAAGATTTTTGTTGCTATTTATTGTATGTAAAAATATTGTACGTGTTGCAAGGCAAAAATATAAAATTATTTCAAATTTAAAATGCAAATCGATGGAATTTATATATTTTGCAAAATACAGCACATATGGCACGTGTATGTCTGTGTATGAAAGTATCTGTGTGTGCTTGTCTATTGGTCTGCGTGTAAAAAGCTTTCTGTGAGGTTATCACAGATCAAAGCAGCTTGTTTTTTTAGAAAAATATTTTGGGCAATAAGCATTTACTTAGGCTAAAACCATGGGATGCCATAGAAGGTATGCTGAAATCTTTGGCCTTAGTTTTATTATTTTTAGGAATGTACTCTGTATCTATCATACCTAATAGCATTACTTAGGCAATATCTGTGGGTATCTTTGTCGAAAATTGGCAATTTTACTCAAAGCACTAATTAGCATTATTTCAAAGTGAGATGATTAAGATTCTCAAAGGCTTTTCATTATTAAATGTAAAGCTTAGAAGCTTAAGTATAATATGGGATTTGAGGTGCCTTCGTCAGGCTTTATTCTTAAGTACATTAAAAGCTATAAAGCTATTTATTGTATTTACCTGCCAGATAATTTTGTGGTCTAAGCAATTTTCATTAATTAGGGCTCTCATGCGGCATTGATGGGAGATATTAAACGGCACAACGCATTTGCATATTTGAAAAGCTTTTGAGCTTTTATTTGTTCGCGCTTGTCTCGTGCATGTTCATACATGTTTATGCATGAAAAAAACCGCACAGTTCAAATATTTGACATTGCTTCAATTAGTGATGGCATCGGGAAGGGAATCACGCGCGTACCGCAAATAAACCTGACCAAATCGGTCAACTTCAAAGTTTGATCTTTCATTGAACAAATTTAATAAATCAAATACATTTGTGAGGTATTTCTTGCTAAAGAAAATAAACTTAAATTTTACATGGGATTGACACGGGAATCCAGCTGGTAACACAAAAATCTAGGCGGGATGGTAAAGAATTTGATAACGTGAGTGGGATTTTTTTATGATTTTGGAATTCCCGTGGATTCCGGAATAAACAAATTATCGTTAAAAAACAAAAAATTGTATTTGAACATGCTAACATAGAAATTATTAAGAAACTAAAAATTGTCAACACGTAAAGATAAAATAGATATTATCACTATCACATAGTTTATGACTGTAATAAAAAACGAGCAGAAACGTGCTTGTGACCATAAAGGATGGTGTCCTTTAGCGATCCCTTCCGGGTTGCATTATAATAAACAAATGCAGCAACTAAGGTAAGCTAGGCTAAGAAATTTTGTGCTATATAAGCTAGGATTTTAAGAAATAAAAATCAGTTCTGAAACGGAGCTCAAGAGTGCGTTTTCATTTAACGCGGGTTGAACCGACAAACTAATCAGACCTTATTTGATATATTAAATACTCGTTTTAAAGTCTGCGTACTATGCCAAAAACGCTTCCGTTCAAGAACTGCAACTTAATTGCTTCAAGACAAAACAGTGTGTGCCTACTAACGCACTTTAGTATTTATTTTTTTTGCTTCATGGAAATTTTATTGTGATATTTTGGATTGAAGTCATTAGTACACACAGCTGTTTACAAGCGCTAAAAGTTGATATGTGCTAAACAAAAGAAATACACAATAAAATAAATAAAACTAAAACAATGGAAATTCATGGGTAACTCTACTGCTATTATATATATTCATTAAAACTTAATAACTAAGTAGAAAAGGTATTTAATTAAGTCTGAACTCTTTATTTTAAGAACGTTAAATTTTCACGTGTGTTTCGTAATGCCTAAGATTAAGTGAATAAAAAATTAAATCTAAATTGAAAAGAATGGAATTAAAAGAATGGGGAACAGTGGCTAAGGGTATTTGGTGGGTACCAACGTTATCTTAGACTTACTCGATCTCATTGCTAAACTATTTCGAGAGAACCAGCTACGCTATTGGCAGATTTGCCGACGCTCCAGTGCTTTATTTTTTTAATGTTTATTAGTGTAATTCAATAATGAATGGCCTTATATTTAAAAAACAAAATAATTATAACACTATTTAACAATAAATGTGTGTGTGGCACAGCTCTGGCAGTTGTCCAAGATACTGGGTGCATTTTCTGAGAGGTATTAAGAAGTATATTTCTATAAAAATTATTGGCCGTCATATTATAAAAAATGTTGTATTACGGCGGATGATAATTAATTTAGTACTTTGTATGCATTGTTGAAGCGTCGCTTAGTCCCTAAACGGATCGCAATAAATAATAATGACTTTGTGATAATATTTTAAAACAATATATTCTACCAGTCATTTGTGTAGTGTTTAAAATTAAATAGGTACACATTGATTTTATTTGCGGTGGCAAAACGATATTTTTTCAACAAAATCGAGGGGCAACACTGTTTTGTTTGTTTGGACATCTGCATACGGCTTCTGAGCGCGTTTGAAATTTCGCGACTATGTTTTTCTTGTTTGTTCTTGTACAGCTGTGTACTGGGCTTAAAAGACTAAGCATTTTATACCTAATAACGATTGTTTTAAGGCTTAAATATGTAACAAACAAAAAAGTTTCCACTTCTAAAAAAAATTCTTTAAAGAGTCAACATAATCAGTTTAGCAGTGAGTTTTTTTCTTTTTTAGAATACCAGAAGAAAGATTAACTTGCCTTATATGTACGAATTTCGACTAAGATTTTTTTAAATAATTAAAAAACGAATATCAGTTTAGTTGTTTTTACGAATTTTTGCATTTGTTTAGTAAAACCCATACCTTTTTAAACTCAATTTTATGACAATTCATTAACATATTAAATAACATTTCTGTAGGGATCAAAACTGGCGGGAGTAATTTAAAAAACCCTGGGAACGCACACTCATAACAGTTTCGGAACGAACAGGACGGTTTTGAGTTTCTTTTGTCGAACTCATTTTTAGCTTTAATAATTCATGTGGTCACACTTGCTTAACAAGTAGCCATTATTTCCTTACGAGCACACATGTTCTGTAATTTGTTTGTACACCTATAAGTTTTAATTTAAATGCTTTGCAACCTAACCCACAATTATTACAAACTAAAAAATAAAATATTAATTATACATTTTTGACACACCCAAGTGGGCCGGTTACAGTCGATAGTTCCGCCTTTGAATTTAATAACTAACCCAACGACGTCTCATACCTTTCACCAAATTATTGGTCTCTTCGGGGTCAATCTTCTGCCACTGCATAGCATTAAAGATATTTAGTGCTTTCTTGTTGTTCTATGGAATTTGACTATCAAGTCTGGGGTAGAGTTTCCATAATATGCAATATACAAAAATGTTGTTCATTATGAGTAAGCAACAGAGCATTAAAGCTAAACTTTGTATGTAAATTCATCCAATGTGTGGTTTTAGTTTGGAAATTGTAAGGGAATTGATACAGACCATATAACAGTGCTTATCACGCCTCAAAACAAATCTTTAAAGCACCGCTTCGCTCTGATTCACTCCCAGGTAGGGAATCCACACCCAGTTGGTTAAGGCACAGACTGCTTAAAATTTCCAAATACCATAAACCACAATATACAAAGCCACTATTTAGAGTTGGATCTCGATAGTGTTGAGTTGTAGAGACGTTGGTTAGTGCGCTCTTGATTCAGGCTTAAATAAATAGTAATTATTTCTGTGTCAACGACTCTAGGTCACTTGTACTCAAGTAATATATATTTAGTTGCAGTTTTTTTTAATGAAAACCCAAAAAACCACTTTTATTTATGTATTAAACTGTTGCTAAATTAAATAAGAAGTCACTGAACTCTAAAATTCTCTGGCTAAAGGCAACGACTTGTTGATACTGCATATATGGCAAGATTAAAAAAGTTAACAAAAACTGCGAGATTTTAAAAATCCTCACAATAGTTTTCTGAAAAACTGAAGCATGGCTGTTTAGCTAAGGACAATGGTTGTTTGTCATTAACAGTGTTGGAAAAAGCCAAAACAATCTAAGTAACAGTGTTAAAAAGGCTAACCAACTATGGGTGCTACCAACTTCATAACTGAGTTTATTTTAGTTATTTAATAATCTTTTATACAATTGTATCGTCTATTTACTTATTGAAAAAAAATGTTTTATTTTTTTGAACTGCTTTAAAAAGGAGAGAAGAGATTAAAACCCTAGGAAATATTCATATAGCAAGCCAAACACTTTTGTGAAATTTCTGGTCTAACACAATTCTTTAAATGAAGCTATAAAAAAAACTTTTCAACATTTTCGCAGTTCTAAACTTACCGTATCGAAATTATGGATTAAGTGTTTCACAACTTCTATATAATGATCGAGTCAATTTTTTAAAACCTTAAAGCCTAAAAAAGTAGCAAACGAAAGAAACCGAAAAAACCTTTTTTCCAGTTTCAAACCTTTTTGAAACTTTAAAGAAAATCTTTTTTTATCAATTCTTTTACTAACGTACAAACGAAGTATGTATAGCTACAAAAAAAACGAATCCTGAAACACGTTTGTAATCCACTTACTGTAACGAAATAATGTGTTCAAGGTTCTGAATCTCCCATACTAATCTACCGCTTTAAAAAATTATTGCATATTCAGCCGTGCTCCGGAAAACGAAAAATCCAAACCGAACAATTTTATTCGGATTCGTTTTTGCGTGCTCCGGAAAACGAACTTTTTTGTCGATATTTCCCTTATTTTTCCGATAAATTATCATGTTGTGTTGGCGCGAAATTATTGTTGTGTGATACAAAACAGCTGACATGGGTGGTCTGCAGCTTTTTATCATTATATGTTGTTTACATTTCATTTTCATTAAAATATTGCTAGTTCTTTGTTGTTCTATCTTTTAAATAAAATTACACAAAAATCTATCTTTAGCAACAATATTTATTGAAATTAAACACAGCTTAGCTATTTTTGTTTCAAGGGAAATTTTCTTTGTGTAACGCGGGAACCCTGTTGCACTTATCGTCATGTGTTCGTGTATGATATGTGCACATTCACGAATAAAAAAAAATTGTTTTGGCTGCTATTTTTTAAGTTGAGTCAGATAAAAAGTTATTAAAAATTATTGTCAATAAATATATAATTTCAAGTTGGCATAAATATTATCTAAGAATGTCGAAGAATATTTAAAAAATTATTTCAGTATAAAATTGGTGCGTTTTTAAACCTATGTTGCCGATTTGTTTTAATTTCTCTTGCAACAAACCACATGAAAAATTCGGTTTGGTGAAATTGGGAGCATCAAACATTCGGTTTCAAAACGAATCCAAGTAAAATGATCGGATTCGTTTTCCGGAGCACGGCTTGTTATGTCTGAAAATGTATGTGTGAAAATCTCAAAAATTATTTTTCAACGTGTTTTGTACTATTTTGTGATAAGGAAAAAAAAATGAAAAATCTTTATGTTGCATACGTTCTTAAACTTATTAGATGAGTTTGTTCTTTTAAATATTGTGGGTAGTGAGTATCGCAATAGTTTGAAAAAATATATTTTCGACTATGAAAACCAGAACACGTCTATTCATCTATTCATTTAAAGTAAGATAACAGTTCGAGTAACTTACAAATTCTAAATTCCAAAGAAAAAATAGAAGCAAAGCTCCAGTTAAACATCTATTCAAGCAAGAAACAGCAAAATCAAACAAATTTCTTTCATTTTTTACAGCCTTCAAAGCAGTTTCATACCGCTTCAAATTTTAAATAACCTTTGTTATTTATGAATATAGGAAAATTCATATACACAAACTATTTTATTGCATTTCTTCAATCAAACTTCAAAAGCCCGCAATCGCCACCAAATATGTAAATACTAGATAAATCTCCACACTCAAACTTAATTTGTTTAAAAGTTAATTGAAAATCTAGGCCACATATTAGTTGTCTAGTGTATGAGTTAGATAATATTAGAAGCTTACCCACATAAAAACCAAAGAAAGATAGCAAAGTGTGAGAGAATGCCGAAAGAGTTCCCCACAAAAGACATAAACACATATGACACAAGAAATTAAGTTACTCCGGGCAAGAACTAATAAAAATTCAAATTTATGCATTTTATTTCACGTTTGGATATAACGTGTGCCTAACGGACTTAGTCTTTATCCAATTTGATTCGAAAGGAAGACAACCAATTAATTTAGAAGAGTTCAAAATATTTAGACCTCACTTTAACGTTACATTGGAAATGAAACAATATGCAACATCAGCGCGCAATTAAATATAAAACGTCAAGTTTTAAGTACACTTTATATATAGATTTACATACATTTATATATTATGAAAGAAAATTCGTGCTTCAGTGACGTAGATAGCGTTCAGCGATGGGGTGTCATTTCACATAGTATTTACATAATCCCTCACCTTTTTCTTCGAACAAATGTTCCAAGTATTTTAATGTTATAATTTACTTTTGATATGGCAAGCAAAAAAAAAGTTGGTTACATTTTTGCTAGGTGTATGCATTTTTTGCTTGAACTTGATAAGAAAATGCATTTTACCTGCTGATAGGGGAAAGGCTTGTAAGTTGGGACACCATAGCTTTTTCAGCTGTATCTCGACATTGAATACACATAAGCATCAGAAAGAGCTATAGTCCACAAGAAGCAAATCATTTGAAATTTAGAAAAATAAGCATTTTACAGACAATTTTCAAAAGAGCTTGAAAACGAGCACCAAAAAAAAGGCTTGTAAGTTGGGACAACTGGGCATTAAATTGAATTAGAAAAAAAACAAGAAAAATTAAACTTTCCAGAGAAGTCAAAATTGTGGTTTTTTGTGACGGTTTTTCTTGGTCGCTATACTAAAAATGAGTTGTTACGGAAAATATTGAAAAAATATATCCGAAAATTGCAGAAAAATGCACTAAAAACAATTCAAATTAGTTTCAATGACAATCCACACAATAAAAAAGTCATGTAAATAACATAGCAATGTAAAAAGATGGCGTACGTTAAAGTCGGGCGCGGACGACTTTGGGATACCCTGTACCACTGCTTGCAATCAAATCCGGTAAATTGCTTACGAACACCAAAAGACATTTGATTGCCAAATTAGATTATGATACCTTCATAAACAACCAAAAACAGACGAATTTTTAATCAAAAACCTTTTTTCGACCGATCGGCCATATGGGAGCTATATGATATAGTCAACCGATTTTGATAAAATTTGGTACAGTGTTGAAGATCTCTAAAAAACTTCTGAATGCCAAATTTGGTTACAATATCTTGACAAACAAACGAAACACAACCAATTTTGTACAAAAAGCGTATTTTTCGACCGATCGATCCTATGGGAGCTATATGATATAGTCAACCGATTTTGATGAAATTTGGTACAGTGCTTGGGAACTCTAAAAAACTTCTTAATGCCAAATTTGGTTACAATATCTTCACAAACAAACGAAACACAACGAATTTTGTACATAAAACAAATTTTCGACCGATTGGTCCTATGGGAGCTATATGATATAGTCAACCGATTTTAATAAAATTTGGTACTGGGGGTTTCTAAAAAACTTCCGATTGCCAAATTTGGTTATGATATCTTCATAAGCAAACGAATTATCCATCTAAAACTTTTGCTTTTTTTCGAGGTCCTCTGAAACACCCCTATGGGAGCTATATAATGTAGTCCCGATATCAAAAAAATAAAATAAACTTGTCTCCTATGGATAAATAACGGATCTTATCTGAAAGTTTGGTTGCTCTAGCTCTTACCATCTCTGAGATCTAGGCGTTCATACGGACAGACGGACAGACGGTCAGACGGACAGACGGACAGACGGACAGACGGACATGGGTATATCATGTATCTGATCATACTTTAGGTAACTTTGGGGGGTCTCCGACTTCTCCTTCTGTACGTTACATACATTTTCGGCTTGCACAAACACAATATACCCTTTGTACCATACGGTACAGGGTATAAAAATGAAAATAGATGTGCCACAACTTACAAGCCAAAAGGTGTGACAACTTACATTTTTGAAGCCATTTTGGAATGCATTGAACAAAATTTGTCTATTCACTGTATGTCCGAAAATCTTTTTTGATTTTGAAAGTTCATTGAATTTCAGTTCCAGCACATATATTTTCCTTGATTTTTTATTTTGATTTGATCACTTTTTGACCGCAATCAAAAATAATGTTTTTTATTTTCCGATTTCTTTAAAAACAATTTTTATATAGTCTGTTCGCATCAAAAACACATTAAAATTGTTTACGGCGTTTTTGACATCGAAGACAGGTGGAACTTTGGTGTTTTCATTGCTGAAACATCACAATCGACTGGGTGTGCCAACTTACAAGCTGTGACAACTTACAAGCCCTCAACACATTTTTCCAAACTCCATAATAAAGAACGCACATCGTCACACGAAAGTATTTTTTTTTGACTCTAAAAATCATATTTTGCAAAAATCTTTGAAGTTGCTTTAAGCTTACGCAACATATAAATTAAATTTAAATTCAAAGGATTCTGCTTATTGACCGCAAACTACTTTTTTGCAATAATAAATAACATGTTCACTTTGTCGGATAGCAATACATTAAGGCAGAAGTGCCCCAGCAACGGCTTACACTAATAAATTATGCATTGCATTCTGCCCTTGACTACAAAATGTAAAGCACATTAGCCCGAAACTGTGTTGTAGAAAAGGCCAATATCTAACTGTGTTTACACAGTTTTTAAATTTTTTTTGTTATTATTTAGAGCTTGTAATGTGATATGAAACTATGTTTGTAACCAGTTTAAGATCAGCAGATATATAATATACGCAGCAGATGTATTATGTCAAAAACTTTATCTTTGAAAAAACATAAAAAACAAAGACCGTTTTAGTCAGCTGCTTGATTGTTGCTCAAAACTTAGTCTGGCACTTATGCCTTTATGCCTCGCTGCTGTTCATTTGTAATGTCTCTCTTTAAAATATAAGATTTTCACGCCTATTATTATCGTAGATACAGTCGAAACTATTAAATAGGTCTAGAATTAATAAGAATGTTAACCTAAATTTACTTTAACATTAAAAATTTTTAAAATGAGTGCTTTATGCTTTAAAAAATATTTATTCTTTCATTGAGAGCACTGGATCTTAAAATGATGATAAGCATTCTCAAATTAAGAATTTCTCTCTTGAAACCTATCTATCTAGCTCTTGTAATCAGAATCTTACTATTTATAAATAAAAATATAAAAATTCTTAAAGTTTTCGACCTAGGGAATCTTTAAAAAACATAGCATCACCGTGTTATTTAGTACCCTTTCAGGGATTGGACACGCTGGGTAGCTTCAAGGCTAGCTAGAAACACAAAAGATGCCTAAGTCTTCCACAATAACTCATTTTTTTTTTACTCAAAAATGTATTAGAACAACCGATATAAAAAATTTCTTAAAAGTTATATTTTTTTTCCAAGTGGATTAAATTGACCCCCAAATAAACCCCCTGCCTACATCACTGCTGTACGAACATGTCTGTAAATGTCTATACAAAAATTTAGCTGATACTGCAGCACGCGTTTAAATTCATTTCGAATAAAATTCATCTGAAATTGTTCAAATTGTGCAAGTTTTGGGCCGGTAACAACAACAACAACACAAACTACACCAACAACATTGAATAAAAATAAAATTGAAAATCAATCAAGCGCAGCAACAACAACAACTACAACAAATATGTTGACATTGCTTTGGCTGCAGTAGGAAACCGCAGCGACAGCTCTGTCCAAAAAATTTCTCCCATATTGTATTGTAAAATTGAAACTAAATGTTTCGAGAATTTTTGGCGCAGCTGGCAACCCGGTTCAAGCCCGCAACGGAAGTTAATTGACGCATCCCCCACTCTCCTAAGGCTCGCCTTGACCCATAGGCGGGAAAACTAAACTAAAGAAGAGCAGCTTTTTGACTTCTTGCTGCAATGGAACGTAACAGCTTAACCCTCCAACGACCGGGCAGTGCAGCCTAAGCTGATGTTGTACCTATGTGTGAGTGCGTATCTATGCATGTGCGTATCTGTGTGCGTGAAATGTATTTAAGGTTGGACTTCTTAAAAGTCTCGTCGCTTAGTTGCGGTTCGTTGTGCTCTTGCATAGTCGCTGCGTTTCTTGCCTTTTATTTTATTTTAAATTAAAATATAAAAAAAATAAAAGAATTAAATAAAAAAAAAAAAAAACATAATACTGTTTGCTTCGCCGCTGCAGTTGAAATAAATTTACGAAAAGCTACAACAAAACCAAAAGTAAAAATAAAATAAACGACGAAATAAGAACAGTAAACCTTTTGAGCTACCTCAAGCGTAACTGTTTTAAATACACTACATTAGGGCATCATGATTTTGGTATGGCATTTGTAAGACATAGGAGAAAATTAAACCGAGATTTCTCGAAAAGTGCGACCGGCTGTATTTCTGATTCTATAACAACTACTTACAGATTATATATGTAACTATGGCGCTCCGCCCCCTGCGTGCTTTAATTCAAATCATCCAAACTATTATATCCCTCGCACATTTCTTTATTTCCATAATGTTCTTGCATGAATGCTATAATCGGTCTAGCACGACTTTTACAGATCGCCCGAATTGAAAAAAAATTAAAAAAGGGACCTTAGTTATAAACCATGTCTAATATCTATACTATTGGCACACATTGAATATAAACCGAAATTTATAATAAGTCCGTGCAAATGTATGTATCGGGCAGAAGGAGGCGTGGTAAACCGCATAAAGTGTAGATATTCTTGATCAGCATCAACAGTCGAGTCGATATAGCAATGTCTGTCTGTACGTCTGTCCGTAAAAAGATCTCAAAAACTATAAGAGCTATGGAGCTGAAATTTTACCAAAAAAAAGAACCCAAAATAGTCACGCAGACGAAGATTTTCGATTTATGTTTACTTCTTTTTATGTGAATTTTCCCGATATTTTAATAGTTAACCTGTTAACCAGGGCGGAGGCGAATCCAACAACCGATAGGTCATCAAATTTTATATATGTATATAGATTGAATCTTTATGATTCGGACAGGAATCTCAAATTTCTATCATCTTAAGCTTCCAAGTCTTTTAAATCAAATCTCCAAAACTCAGAAAATTTTATTGAGATTCGGTTTGCGGTTTCAAACCCACAGTTGTGTAAGTTTTCGACCATGCATTTTGCCAATCAAAACAATAAAGTTGTATGTGATTCTATTACACTGATAGAAAACAGAAATCGAATTTCGGGTTTAAAGGTCAGACCATGTTTACCTTCAAACGTCTTTGCTGAAGTTTATGTATTTTGACCTAATATTCGGATTCAACGCTGTGGCTATGCTATCTTTAATTTGTATGCACTTTTGGAAAATCGATACACTGCAAATAATAATAAATCCTAAAAAATAGTTCAAAAAATTTTAAATTAAAAAAAAGGAAAAAGTATATTTTCAATATACAAATAAATTATTTCAGTGATCACTTTTTCAAAAATTTTGTGTATGTTTATGGATTTTGGTTGCTAATACATCTTATGAATTATAGTTAAGAACTTTTAGGGCATCAGCTGCTGCAAATCGATTATAAATACATTTCCAATTTACAAACGAATCTCTAAAAGAGTTATTGCTTATGAGCAATTATACTACGATTTTTTTTTCGAATCAGAAACAGAATTGAAAACTTTTAAAATATGATATTGCTAGTACTTTTATTTATTTTCAAGTTATTAAGGTCGTATTTTAATTTCGATACCGATGGTTAAAAGCAAGCAAAAAACAATTCATTTGTACGTACTCGATACTCGTTAAAAAATAATCGATATGTTGAGCAATGATGGGCATCTTTTGATAGTAAAGACACTAATTTCAATAAATTAAATCGGAAATGTGAAAAGGCAAGACCATCAAAAATTTAAATGCATTATGTAATTTTTTTTCTCCCAAAATTTTTTTGTAATCTTTTTTTGTAATATTATTGTATATGTAAAATATTTATTCCGCATATAGCAGCTTGGGCCGGGCTATTTGAGTATCATAAAAGAGTTATCCTTAAATCACTTTAAGACATGACTCAAAGTGTTGGACATTCGAACTTTGGTACATTTTAGACGTACGTCTTATAGAGTATATAAGCTTCACCGTCTCATAACCAACTCTTTCATCCCGTTCTTTGGATGATATTGTTGGCGCTTCTGTTGACCAAGTTGAAAACGCGACTCGTTGCGCACTTTACTCTTAAAGCCAAAAACGCCGCACAACAATTTATATATATTTTGACTTATTATTTTTATTTTTTTTATTTTCTTTATTTAAGGTAGCTACATTCTAAAAAGATTTAATTACGGTGTGCTCTCTTTTTTGTTGTTGTTGTTGTTATTCTTTAGTTATTCTTTTTTGCCCCTTTCACTTGGAAGAACCAAACCAAAGCAAAGCAGAGCAAAGTAAACTAAAAACAGTTACGTTTTGTACTTTTTTTTTTTTATTTGATTTTTAGCTTAACCTTTTGCCAGTTTACCTCAAAATGCTGACGCCCCTTGGTTCTTGATGGGGTTAAAGCTCTCCTACCAATTCGGCGCCCTCTTGCACCTTTATAATATTGTTGTTGCTGTTGTTGTTGTTGTTATTTTTAAAAGGTTTGACACAGTTTCTGCTTGGCTGTCACTGGGACAAGCAACATTAAAGATTTTGCTCTTTAATGCTTTGGTTCTACGAACATACAATATATTTAGATACAAGATACAGTTGCCAAGGCAAAAGAGCTGCCATCGTTATTGCTGTTGAAAGAATTATTATTATTGCCAAGAAAGCTAGCAAGAATTTTTTTAAGTTAGTTAAGCCAAAAGTTGGCGAGAAAAAAAAAACAAAACAAAAACTAAAAGCGCCGAATATTCATATTTATATTCATTTTTTTATTTTTTTAAAAGTCATGTTCTGGAAAGCGTAACACGCGTCACACAATGTTTGCCAGCGCATTAAGCCAAACTTAAATATTATACCACACAGTATCTGCGCATGTATCTTTGTATCTTTTGGGTATCTTGTATGTATTTAGCATTTACTCTAAAACAAAAGCATGTCATGATAGCACTAAAAACGCTAAACACTATAAGAACAAATTATGCCAGACATATGAATATTGCACACGCCAGACATAAAAGCATTTTAATAATGCGTATCTTTTACGCACTAAAACAAAGTAAGTGGCCTAAGTTTTATAACTCATTAACCTTTTCAGAGCAGAGTCTTAGACAAGCCGTCAACAGCTTTGGTTACAGTCTCTAACTGTCTGCTTTCCATCCTATGTGGTAAATAAGTCTGAGTTTATGAGACTTTGTGTGTGACATAGTTCTGTATTAACTGTCACTTGACGTACACTGCGACAAAAAAAACTACTGACGACTTCAAACGAGAATTTACAGTTTTTCTAATTCCGAGCGGGAATCAAACTTTAAGTCAAGCCAAAATGTTCTCAGCATGTCGAGATACATCAGTAGCGTAGATAGATATGAGTTGGCAATAAATCTTTCCATCACTGACATCATCTTTTATGTAGAAGAAATGCTTACTGTGGCTTAGAGGCTTGCCCTGCTGTGAGACAAATTTTTTATTTAAGCCAAAGAATTTTGATAAAATTTTCTATTCATATTAGTTATAGTGAGTTTTGACATTTAATAATATTAAACATAATTGTAATTGATTGGAAAAATATTTTTACTTCCTTCTGGCTGTAAAGGTTCCGAAGCCAACTATCGCCTTATACATCGATATCACTCAAATATTATAAATCGTGGTATCGATAATATGCAAATATGTAATGGTATAGTCTGTGTGACAATCATGTATAGCTAGCCGTTGATACAAATATTTGCGTAGCTCTTCTTAACAATTCAATTCTAAAAGATTTTAGATGATTTGAAAACAATTCTTAAAACTTACCATGCACGCTGCATATTCATAAAAAAGTTGAGGATCTCAACAATGTCAAACACATTTTTATCGATTGTCCTCTACGAACTGGAACTGGAACGATAATTTTTTTCAAAAATGATTAGAATCAATAAAACAAATGCTCTTTACTAAAGTTTAATAAACATTTTGCCAATTATACAATAGGCTATTATGTAAGAAAAAAAAACAAATTTATATCTTTGGATATCATCTTCGTTTTTATACCCTATATCCATATTTTTTTAGCAGTCATCAACAAATTCTTAAAAATTCAAAATCAATTTAAAAAGTTTAAAAGAATTAATTTATGAACTATTACTTTGATGCTTAGAACGTCAAAGCATTGAATAAATATGTATCTTCTAGTTGAAAAGCAAAAATACTCAAAAATGCTCTAGTGTAGTGTAGTTTCTTCAAGCCTTATAACAAGCAAATCTATAAGATACTTACAGCGCTTAAAACAATTTTAATAAATAATAGAGTTTGGCACAAGATGTACTTGAATAGACATTTATTTCCTCAGAACATCCATAAGATACACAAATCATTCGGCATTAAAAAACATATAGGTGCATTTTCAAATGAATTTACAAATAAATCGGTTCTGAATGAATTTTAGTGACGAATTTTCTTATTTCCTCAGGACATCCATAAGATACACCAAGCATTCAGGAGGCAATTTAAAATCAAAAAGGTGTATCTTCAAATGAAACCATTACGATTATTAGGAATAAATCGGTTCTGAACGCTCATTGGATAACAGATTCACTGAATTCTAGTGACAAATTTTCTTATTTTCTCAGGAAATCAAAAAAAAAAAAGAAGCTGTATCTTCAATTGAGAACATCAAGATTATTATAGTTAATTGCTTTCTAAAAATTCATTTGATACCGGTTTCCCTAGACTCTAGTGCTAAATATTTATTTATTTGCTCAAGACATCCATAAGATACACAAAGTATTTGGGCGGGAATTAATCTTTATTTTTAATTATGCCTAGTAAATTATAATTAAAACAAAGCATTTACAAATACAACTTTTAACAAGCTTAAGTAAAATGAGTACACTGTAAATACCTAATTTGTAAACGCTTTTACACTATTAGCTTCAAAACTTTAATCTTATGCTTCTTAAAAGGTGTATCTTTATGTAAGAACATTATTCTACGTAACTCCAGTAACTGCAATCTGACAGAAATTTTGGCACCCAATTGACTTAATTCTTAATTTTTTCTTTTTTTATCTTATGTATGACACAAGGCATTCAGATGACAATTAAAACACAAAAAGGAGTACGTGTATCTTTAAACGAGACCTTCATGCTTAATACAAAAAAATCGTTCTGAACTTTTCTTCAGACCAAATAATAAGTAGCTTAACTTAAGCGGATGGCACTGTAAGTACGAATTATACAATTAGCTTCAAAAGCTAGAACAATCTCAAGTTACTCAAACTCCAAAAATTTTATCTTCATGTCAAAATATCATTCCATGTTGCAGCTATTTCATTCTGAGCGCACTCTTTATACCGGATCCATTTGATTTCAGCACTGCATGTCACTTTATTTTCTCAGTGTCTCACGGACATCTATAAGATACATAAACCATTTGGGCTACGTTTAATGCGCTTCATTAGTTGGCTGGCTCACACACACACTCAGACATACGCTCTCACGCAAGGCTAAACGTCTGGCTCTCAACTGACAGTTGGACGAAGACGGGATCACACCCAAAATCAACACTTATGGCCATCAGCGCTTTAAGCCCTGGCCTGATGGTAATGATTTTCACTTTTGCTGCTGAGCGCCCATTAAAAGTCACTTCAAAGATTTTGATTAATCATCCGTTGTAATGATTGTGTTATGACCAACAGCAACAGCAGCAGTAGCAACAACAAAGCGCATTAATAATGTTTGCAGCTTATAAGTAGCAGCTCAAAGATACAGACACAAAAAGAGAGAGAACAGAGAAAAACAAAAGTACATAATCTTATGGCGTTGCCTAGACCAAACATTTACACTTTAACGTTGCAGTTTGCTTTTTGTTGTAAAGCAAATCGAATCAAAATGCAATAGAAATAATAATAAGGTGAAGGGCATTAAGTGCAATGAACGATTAGATCCAAGTTGATTTTATTTGCAGCTTATCGAAAGCTTTCTAATGCATTTATTGTTCAAGTTATCGATAACCAGCATTAAGCTGTGTCAGCTCAGAACGAGGCACGCACGTGGGCAGTTTTATAACTCTGTGAGTTTCTGTATAAAAGGTATTTTCTTTTTTTATAACAACTTATTATTTATTTGTTTGTTATTATTAGAAGTTGTACAAGTCTCAGGGGCGGCTATCATATTTGTGTGCCATCTTTCATGGAACGTTGGCAGGAGATGGTTGAAGGCATTTTGCGTGGCTATTTATCACCTATGAATAAATCCGCTAAAGAACAGTGTGATCCATTCTATACTGAAGTCACCATGCAAGGTCAAATTACTGACGTACCAGTCACATTCTGTCTTCTTTATGGTTTGGAACCTATAAGATTTTGTGTCCCAGATAGACGAGGTCTGAATACATGCCCAAGCTAATTTAACTATTGTATAATATTCAAATAGTGCAGAGTTTATGATTTCGTATTCCTTCAAAGAATAGCTTAAATTCACTTAAAAACCTTAAATCAAATGAAATCACTAAAGATATAAAATGTGCATCTTTAAGTAAGAGTTTTGAGCTCTTCTCAAAATAATCCGTTCTGAACGTTCATTTCACCCCAGCTTCACTTGATTTTTGCGCTGAGTGACCATTTATTTTCTCAAGCCATCAAGAAGATACTCCTGCCCATTTCACCCAATTCTCTCACTGACGAAGAGTTTCGTCGGGCTTTGAAACAGCTTATAACCACAGGCGACTAAATCTGAAGATTTTTTTTAATAGGATAGCAGTTCGCAGTCTTTTTTATGGACTTTTACCGTTTGGAGTACAAATATTCCAACTTCTTGATCATGGCTTCGAATCCGGTTGTTTTTGCCTCAAATCAATGTCGAATATATCTTCTGAATAAAAATCAATTAACTTTCCCAAGAAAAGTGATCTGAATGACAACTCTTTTAATCCCAAAAAAACAGTCGCCATGAGTTGTTAGTTGCCGACGTGTCGCGACGGTCCATCTTGATCTTCATGGATGGACATTCACCCGAAGAAATGCGTACTTCGAATTTTCCTTGATTTTTTATATTTAGCGTTGGATTCTTGTTGCTTTCATGGTTCGTTCGTATTGTCGGAATTTATGGTTGAGGGTAAACAATCGAGGCACCTATCGACAGGAAAGATTTTTCATGTACTATGTTTATTACTCGTATGATGTATCCGTATATATATTAGCGGCTTAGCCAACACACGCGCATATATTTTTCGATCGTCCAATCATTCGTTAGATTCTTTAGACGGTTTCTGGCGTAACCTTCTTTGGTCGACCCAAATATTTGGCGTCATCTCTGCTAGCTATCAATGCTTCAAAGTCTCCATTCCTTGTTTTCAGTATACGTAGTTCATTTTTTTTACCTTCGTCGAATTTTACGAGGTTTCAATGCTTAAAGACACGGCTCAACATTTTACAAAAATTCATGAACAGATTGAAATTACTCCTCGGGTCATTCATAAGATCGCCGTCTCTTCAAACTGGCCTAGCATATTTTGTACGCTGTAGCGCATTGTCTGCATACTTAATATGATAATTCCTAAACATTTAAATACTTAGCATAAGAAGGAAGGGAAAATCGTGGAAAATTGACTTAAAAAATCAAGTACAGTCTATTTTTCCAGCATTTTTTTAAAGGAATGTGCGCAGGGATTGAGGGATAGTGTATACACTAAATTTTAAAAACTTTAGCCCATTAGTCTATATTCTTACAATAGAAAATTATACAATTTCTTGAAGTTTGAAAATTTACATGCAAGTTACAGCTTACACAATGCATTCGGATAAAGCCTTCATACACTACAAAACTCGTAAGAACAGTCCCCATAAATTTCCATACTTCCTGAAGATTTTGGCTTCTTTTTACCAGTTGTTGATCAATTGCCAAATTTAAAATGATGAAAAACTACCGCAGCGCCAAGCGCAACAACATTTTAGATAGGATGTATCTTTTGTTGCTGCTTAGCATGTTATCTGCATACCAAATACTGTATATCTTGAAAACTCCCATTCTTGGCATGTGCCTTAACTTCCTGCTAGGGAGAGAACGCGACCGTACGTCACTTTGCATACTAATATCTTAAAATGTTAAATATTTCATGGGATAAAAGATACAAAAATAAAATAAAAACCAATTGGCTATTTCGAGCATGGTTCGGTCAATCAAATAAAATTTTTAGCCCCTGAGCGCAGACATGTTTGACTAGTTTTGAGCGCTACGCAACTTACTAAAGATACCCACAAAAAGTATCTTCAGCTATTTTTTATTTAGCATAATTAAGCAAAAAGGCAAACAACATTTATTAGCTAATTGTTAAACCGGCAAAGCAGCTGACTTATTGGGCTTTTGACAATGCTTTGACTGTGGGCGGGGTTACGTGCACCCAAGTCAATGTTCAAACTAGTTTATGACTCAGAACCCTAACATTTTAGCTTTATGATATAATGTGCGACTATTGCAATTTAATGCATGCAAATTTCATTGACACAGTTTCAAAAATTTATTGCTCAGCAGCTTATTAAGACAAAAAAAAAACAAAATGTATCTTATAGTTTCTAGTTTTTACGACTGGCATTTGTTTGGGCTAATTTATACTGAGGTAACTGGAATCATTAAGTCGTTAAAGTTATCGGAACTTGAAATATGAACATAGATCAACTGGGCAACAGTTTATTGACTCTTTTAGCTAAGAATTAATGACGCGGCAGTTGCTTTTTCTGAAATTGTAGATATTTGTAATTGTTGGCTTCTAAAACGATAACCCAAAGTTTAGATGATTAGGTTTACAAGAAAACTTGGCCTGCAAAAGCTAAAAACAGACTGTAAACGTAGTTTAAACTTTTAACTTTAAAGATATAACTTTTATTTCTTGCTTGGATGCTTTCATACTATGTACATTTGATCACTCGATTTCTTGGGATTGTACTTAGCTTCCAGTTTCTTCTCTTGGGATTGCTTTAAAGTAAACAACCGATTAACTTGATATCTTCTTACTTTGAAGATGAAAATTCCATCATTTAATAGAGGATTCCCGAAAATTATGGGTATTATGCATTAGCGTAGAGAATGACATGAACCTGCTACAATGCTTTGTTTGTACACTATATCTAAAGGATAAGGATACGCAAAGTTAGAGCAAAATTTATGTCTGTAGTATCTTGATGCAAACGAGTATGGCTAGAATGGCAAAAGCAATCGATTTAGCCTTGGTCTGTCTATCAGTCGAAGAACAAAAGAGAACTTCGAGAGAAAAAAATATCTCCTAGAAAAACGCGATATAAGCAATCCCCTCAGAGTCACAAACATCTTCCACAACATATTTTAACTTTAAAACCCAAAAACATTCCTCTAAGAAGGTCGAAACTTGACGCTAATAGTAACAACACCTAGATTTCAATCTATATTAAAATCAGTCAAAGACATCAATACTGAGAAGGATTCAGGAGATATATATATTTTATTGAGAAATTCCTGACTATATAAGCTTTATTTGTATTTCATTCATAAGTAATGAGTTAAGGCATCGGCAATCTTTTTTGCATTTTTGCGATAAAACGTTTTTTAGAGTCCAGAAGCTGTGGCTCAAAAATTTGGCTACTCCTACAATCAAGTAGCCGACATCTTCGGCTGACATGCATCATGATGTATTAGGTGTCATGCAACTGGTGTCAATAGACATTCAGGTTGTAGCATCACAATATCTAGTGCCCTCCTTTATAAAGCAGATTTATGTACAGGTAGACCACCCCTTTTGAGTTCTGTGACAAAACGATGGCACAAATCCCGAAAACCCCCAACAAATCGACAAAGAAGTGGTGCTAGGAAGCTGCAAAGCTGGTTACTGAGGACACTATCTCTTCCGATGTCAATTCCACATAATTCTCGTTGTTGCCTGTATTTATCTACCTTGACACCACCGCCATAACTAACAATGATGTAAGAAGCTTTGAGATTAAGCCGAAAATCATTCTTGCTAATGGATACTACATTCTGTTGACGGGTGGTGGGAATGGGGAATACATCTCTAAAAAGATGAAAAGATTTTTAAAAAAAACAATTAAGCGTTTATATTTTTTTTAAAAAAGAAGACCTCTTAGGCCCCATTAATAGTCAACACCGGGCCCCTACTTTTTTCACAACGGCCCTGGGCTTAGTAGGCAATTGAAAAGTAGAAACAACTCTCTCTTATACATTTTGCCTTTATATTGTTGATAATCCGGAGACGACGCGATCTGATACAAATACACTCGGAGTGTTACAATAGTAACAACTGCATACACTTTTACATTTTTGTATAAGAAGAATCCGACCCAGGGTGTAGGGCTTTTAAATGCGACAGTTCTGAGAAAATGCCTCCGTTGGTATTATGAAGTGAAGAAGGCGAGCGTGAATCAGAGACGCCTGGGGCACCCAACCCGATAAGAGATTGTTGTAGTCAGTTAGGAAGAACAAGAACAATACGAAAGCAAAGCAGTCCAACACTGTCTCTGAGCCTCCTGCAGATACAGTGTCGTCCACCAGCACACAAGCTGTATCTTAAATATGGGCGCATTATCTAAAGAATTGCATTACCTTTGTTAAAGTATCTCAAATTTAATACCAGAAAGTACTACACCTTTGCTCCAGCTTCAACCAGCTTGAAAGTCCTAAAACAACTTTTATACCACCAAGTGCATCAACTTCACTTAAACATCTTTTATTATATCACATGAAATGCTTCACTTTCGTTTATTTACTTTTATAGGTATTACAATAAACCCACAGAGACTACGTATATCCACTTTGTTGGTAATTTACCCAACTTTTTATTTACATTACTCTCATGCCATCTATTTGATTTAGCTACATTTCCTTCTCAGTCAAATTTGAGCGCATTTTTTGTGTTTTACTTCCAACAAACAGATTACAATATTTTTTACATTTTCTCTTTTATGTATCTATTGTTTTTTGTTTTTTTTTTTTGTCATTTATTGTTAATGCAAAGTACAGTAGTGGTAGGGGGTGTGAACTGTATAAAAATATCTTAGCCCTGTGAATTACATAAAACGTGACATTTGCGCAACTTGCAGTTTTAAATTTTAATACCAATTTGGCGCGCAAACGATCTGCGAAAGGCAGTCGGTAAGTTGTTTGTTGTTTTTTGTTGTTAATGTTTTTATTGTTGTAAAATGTATCTATATACTGTTTTTTGTTTTATTTATTGTTTGTAGTCGTTTGTTATTGTAATGAACGATGTTGAGCACGTTGGCAACCCACGCGCTGCTTAAGCATAGCAACTACTCAGGCAGAGGAATACACAGTAGGTACATATATGTATATATATGTGTATGTACACTATTATGTATTGTTTACATAACGCCATTGCAATAGTTTTTCTGGTGTATAAGTAAGTTAATGACATGGCAGCTAATATAAAATGTACTTTGAGCTTATCGTTCAATTGCTTATCAGTGGGATCTACTTTTGTGCAGCAATTGAGACTATAAAGACATTTATTTAAACGAGGGTTGCTATTATACTTCCGGTACAGGCATTCGAAGTATTGTAGAGTGGGACCCTGATCCAATACGACGGTAATATTTTATTTCTTTTCTTATAAAATAAAACTACATTTGGAATAACCCAAAAAAATAATGAGTAGACACAATTTTTGTGTGTATTTATTCACACAGACTATATACTTTCTGAAAAAAAATATTTTTTTTTCAAAAATTCACTAAAAGCAACAAAATTTCTATAATTGAGTATTGTAACTCAAAGCAATGCAATGAATACCCTTTTTCAACTCAGTCGTCCTCTTCACAGTCATCATTTATTTCTCTGTTTAGTGTGGCCGCTAGATGGCGCATGCCTGTTGCTGTCACTAGATGGCGCAACCAAGTATTTGTATTTACAATTATAAAAATACCATTTAAAAATATTTAAGGTTAATATTCTATACAAAAATTATAAAATTTATAAAGGCAAGCATGGAAGCCACCGCGTTTTATTACAATAAAAATATAAAAGCAATAAAATTGCACTTCTACACAGATCACTTTAATTCTTTGGCTGATTAAAATTCATTTACGATTATATACACAATTGTATAATTGCGTACAGTATATAAATATGTCAAATACGAAACTGAAAAAATCTAATTTGATAATTCATTGAAGTCGAGTCAATGAAATTGAAGCTCGGAGTTTTCTCGAAATAACATTCCGACTATTCCGGTTTACTAAATTCTAGAATAATAGTCTTGAAATATTTGACTCGGGACACATATAATTTCATACATATAAAAGTGTAAAAAAAGGACTTTCGCAGCTGAAGGCTATGAATAAGTACAATTTCTTCATAAAATATGTATCATTTAATTATCGACAATTTTACTCGCTTTGACCAGCTAATTATGTCGCAGTATCTGAAGTATCTATTTATCAATAATGGCAGCAAAGTGCTGCGGTGAAAGGTCGTCATCGAAATGGAAACTCACCAAAACAAGTTTTCGGACAAGATGTATTAGTAAATTTAATTCTTCTAGATTCGAAGTATGACATTCTTCGCAGTTAGAATTTGACCAATCTTATCTTAACCTAGCTATGTTTTTTGTAATTTGAAACCAATTTTAAAATTGATTGTGCGAAAAATTTTAATTCTTCAGTCTTCAAGTTATTATCTTCAAAGCTACAGAATTCCGAATTCGGCCTTAGCCATATTCAATCTGACTTTTTTGAGTTTGCCATTTTTTGGCACAACAATTCTCAGAACTTTGTGATATTCGAGTGCTTTAAGTTTTGTTTACATTTACTTCGAAAATTTAGCTTGGCAAAAAACATTAAATTGAACCTTGAGCAGTTTTTAACAACTTTCAACATAATGTATTTTAACAAGAATGCATTGATGAACTTAATTAGATAATCGGTTATAAGGCGCCGTCGAGAATCACAGTCTTCTCAGATTTGCATCGTGACTACTGTTTTCTCATCAAAAAGAACTTCGTGAAGGTCGTCCAAAATCAAAAACCCATTGTTGCTGTGCGCCGTCATGTGACTTATCGAGAGACTAAGACATTCCTGGGCATAGTAGCACTGAGTACAGTCTGCACCACATGTAGTACATTTGAACGTCCAGAAGATTTTTTGTATACCGCTCAAACTAATGCTCGGGTTGATTTTTGTAAGGAAATACATACTCCAAAGACGTTTATAAATCAAAAGAGATGACGAAACTTAAATCTATACATGAAAGCCTGAATTAAACAACAATCGACTTTCTTAGTCTTCAAACATGAGCCGTATTCAACGCAGCAAATTGATGCAAATGGGCAGCTGTGGCCACCATAATATTTCAGGCAAAAAACGAGTAATTATAATTACTTTAGCATTATTCTTTAGCAAAATTGTTTGCTGATTTGAGAACATCGAACCGCCGAAGCTAAATTATCGTGTTTTTTTTTTTAGCATACAAAAACTTTGTTTTTGCTATTGTACATAGCAATTGAGATTTTTTACAAAGCCTAAAGCAGTTCAAAACGCGTGTTTTGGGAGTACGTGAGTATACTTCGAGTTTGGCTCCAAGGCAAAGCAAATTGTACCTTCATGAAAAACAATCAAAACCATTCATTTCTAAAATATATAAGTCAGCCCTCGTAAACTTCTGGGCTTTTTATTTGATTTCTCTTATCAAATTTTATCAATGCTTGGAAATTGCTTATCACGCTCCAGTTGTTTCGTAAATCTTAGATGTGGCATTAAAATACCAATCAATTTAAAACCAACTCAATCAAGTCAATAGAAAAAGTGTTTGCGATTGATAAACAAAAAAAATGTGTACCAAATATCTGCAGCGAAGCAAGCAACAGGTGCTTTTCCACAAAGCTTTCTTATTCCTTGAAAGTTCTATGCAGCAGCGCCATCTGTGTCATGCTGCTAGAACTAAGCAGTGTCAAAGTTTAGAAAGTTTAGCAAAACAACCATAAAATAAATACGTTAGGCTTATCAAAAAAATCATCATAATAAAGATTTTTTTGAGTATTTTTGTTTTTTTCTTTTCATTTAAATGTCAATTCATGATAAAAAGTGCTTTTAAATGTAAAATGAGCAATGTCAAAATAAAATACAAAGAATTAAACAAAAGGCAACAAAAACCTTTTTTCCAACTCTTGCACAAAAATTTGTTGTAACGCATTTTTTTTTGTGTAATGCATACCGTTGAAGTTAACAGTTAAAAGCGACAGGTAGAACCTCATAAAAGAAAAAAAAACCGGCTGATGCGATAAAAATGAACAGAATTAAATTCATAATAACACTGGCATACAAGAGCAAACTTTTTTTTTGGCGCAAGGTTCAAGGTATGTTTATTTGGATCTTTTTGTGAGCTGTCATTGGTAATATAATTAATTTAATAATGCAAATTGGAGTGATAGGCTATAGAAAAATAAGTTTAGTAAAATATGGCGTACGTTAAAGTCGCGCGCTACTACTTTGGGATACCCTGTTCCACCACATTGCAATCAAATCTGATATATTGCTTAAGAACTCCAAAAGATATTTCTTTGCCAAATTTGGTTACGATATTATAAACAAAAAAAAAAAAGCGAATTTTACACCCAACACGTTTTTTTCATCGATCGGTCCTATGGGAGCTATATGATATAGTTAACCGATTCCGAATGGCATTTGGTTACGATATCTTCATAAACAAACGAATTATCCATCTAAAACTTTTGTTTTTTTTTCGAGATCCTCAGAAACAATATGGGAGCTATATAACACTAGTCGACGATGAAAAATATCCAGAGATGAGACTTGTATTTTTGGTTAGGGCAATGTTTCAGCATTCAAAAACAGATTTCTGTTTTATCCTCCCATGGCTTGTTTCTTTTTTATGGCTATTTTTGTGAAAATGGACATTTTCCGAAATACGGTTGCACATATAAGGTAATAAAAACTGTACTAATTCGAGTTTTTTCATTATTTTGATTTTTTTCAATTAGAGTTACTACCTTTCCAAAATGCCCCCAATCACAAAAATTGGTTACCTTAAGAAAAAACTACAGTCGAAAGTGTGTGCCCAAAACACCGAAAAACACAAAATTTTGGTGAATTTTCGTACAAATATCGCTATTTCTTTCAGTAAATGTCTTAGACATGAAATTTGAACTGTCCATTGAACACCAGTAGCTGAATGAATCACCAAGAGTGATTGAGACGACATCTCAAGATTTCACCAAAAATATACGAATATTGTTTATGGTGGTGCTTACGTTGACAAAAAGGGACTTAAACTAATTGAAAAAAATGGAAACGATGTTGCAATCACTCAGTACATGGGTTCCCCAAATAAGGCAAACTGAAGGTTAAGAAAGGAATATTCGTAGGTCCTCTAATTCGTTATGCAATGAAAAGTAACTAATTTTGAAGAACATTACCACCTTATCTAATCTGAAAGTTTGTTTGCTCTACCTGGCATTCATACGGACGGACAGACAAACAGACGAACATGGGTATATCGACTTCTCTAGACACCCTGATCATACTTTAGGTAACTTTGGGGGGTCTCCGACGACTCCTTCTATATGTTACATACATTTTCGGCTTGCACAAACTTAATATACCCTTTGTACCATACGGTACAGGGTATAAAAATGTTTTTTTTTTTTTTCATTAGGTCTTGAAATGTATACTTGGAGTGTAGTGTGCTTGGTAACTTTTAAGTATCTCCCATTGATACCGATTATAATTTTAGCATGTTTGAAAAGTATACTTGGAGTGTAGTGTACTTAGTAACTTTTAAGTATGTCCCATTGATAACGATTATAATTTTTGCATGTTTGCAAAAAATATATTTTTTCTAATATCTCAAAAACTATATTTCAGCTACGAAAACCGAGTTCGTTTTCGGAAGCACCGGGCCATAAATATACTAAAAACTATACCATAACTATTGCCAAAGTTTATGTTTATCAGTGTAATGCGGGTAAATGAGACGACGCATGCAAAACTGAGCTAATTTTTTTTTGTTTATTTTTTTTGACAGGCCCCAGAGATAATCAGCGCTGTCAATGCTATATAGTCGAAAATATAAGAAATAAATTGTTCAAGCCATAAGTGCTTTTATAGCATTTAAATATTTTATAGCGTGCCATTGGTTATAATGATAATACTATATATCATAAAGTGAAGAGCTGCGGCTTTTCGCTCATCATATTCAGCGCACTTAAATGCTAGCAAATGAAATTAACCATGATTGATTCAATGAAATCGACGGGGTTCATATACTTTATGAAGATACACACACACACACAAACTATGGGTTTGGACATACAATTTACAGATACAAATTTAAAATAAAAATGAAAATTGTGTGCCTGTCACGGAAATCGTATAACCCAAACACACAGCAACTGAAAATAATAAAAAATTGAAAAAGCATGACAAAACTCACGTTTCAAACATTTGTATCTTGCATTTTACATAGTGTATCTGTACATATATATCTATGCGTTTTTTTTTTCTTCTGTGGGGGGCGTACTCGAATTAAATTCACATTAAAATAAGCCCCACAAAAATATAGTGAAAAACAATACAAAAATCGACCAAATACAAAAAAAAGCCGAAAACGCGTTTCATGTTTGTGTGAAACTTTGTAATGCAGTCAGCTCCAGTTGTTGTTGTTGCTATGACCGCCGCCGGCTTTGGGTCTACCAAACATTAGACCTGAAGTCGCTATTTATTGGTTATATGTTCGGCCAACACTTTTGGCATAAACAAAGGCTAAAACAAAATAACAATAATAACAACAAACATGAACTGAAAACGTGCTGATTAATGTTCACACAGATACAGATACAGATACATGTACGTATGGATACATATAGTGACCCACACTAGAAATGGCATAGGTCAGTTACACTAATTGAAATAGAATGTTGCCTATTGTGGGTGTTCCACAAAAGAAAAAGAAAAATAAATGTTCGCAAATTAAAACTTTCAGTTTTTATGGCAACACGCCATTTTTCAAGCCGTATCGTTAATTCCGGCTTAATAAACCTCTAAACAAAATTAACACAAATAAGGTTGTATCCATAAAATTTTACGCTTGAAAAGCTACAGATTTACAACAAAAAAACCAACCTATGCAAAAAATATGGTTCCTTTTATAAGAAAGTTGAGGGTATTCATTACAAGTTTACAAGTTCGTGAACTTAGTTCTTTGTTTTAGATAAAAAAAAAAATTAAATTGTATATTTATTAATTATTAATGGCAATCTAATAACTTAGGGTTATGATTTTTATAGCACAAGCTTCGTAGGTCTTCTGCTATATTCAAATACCTTTAATCGAAAATCACACCTTCTTCATTTTAATTTTTTAACACCCTTAAAAACAAGTAATTATATAAATTTTCCAAGAATGCAAATTATGCTGGCGATAAAACTAAAAAAAATTAATTGAAATAAAAATTTGTATATTTTTAAAGATCAAACTTGTTTGAATAATAAGTGTTTTTTCAAAAGTTATAAAATTAAAGCGTTCCTTCCTCACAACTAATCTTGTAAAATAGTGAGAAATCTGGTCACAAAGCTAAAAGTTCTTAATTAGATTTGATTTTGCCTTCTTTAAGGCATCCCACTTTTACAATTTTTTATTATTATATTATCATTAAAGTTACTAATATTGAAACATAAATTAATGTTTTTCTTAGTTTAAATGTTTATTTATACTTTATGAGTGAAAACATTAGCAACCCACTTATATTTTTTTTTAACGTATTGTTGTTATTTTTTTTTCTAATAAATAAAGTGTTACTCAATTGCTACGTAATGACACGCCAAAATAGAAATGTCCGTATAAACAAAAGTTTTTCGCCATTTTATGCCTTTTGCAAGTATGCAAAGCATATTTAGGGTATTCATTACTTCTAACAGGCTTTATAATGTGCAAGTGTTGCAACATGATACTTTTTACGTATACACTTAATTTAATAATGCTATTTTTAAAAAAAGTTCATAATTATTATTCAGTCCATTAAATTTTATACTTGTTACTGCTCATTCATGTGAAACACTTAAATTAGTACAAATTCGCATAAATATATTTATTGCAGTTTTGCAACAAATGTTTTTTTTATTATTTTTTTTTTTCCAGCAAACCATTTTTCAACTTCAAACAAGTGTAGAATTGCAATTGATGTACATAATCTATCTAAGCTACTAAAAAAAAGACACAAAAAATGTAGGTACATGATTAAAAACAAAGAAATGTATTTTAAAAATTATTTAAATGCAATGGTTCCGCACATTATAACAACTGTGAGAACTAATAAAACTTAAAATTGAATTTTTTTTGATAAAAACAATATATTTTAGATTAGATTTTTGGTGGGCGAGATGACGCATTAAAGCATGAACTCATTAATGGATCCATATCACTGATAGTCAGTCTTCTTGTGACTAATACATGCATACACTCACTTAGATACATTTAACAAGTCTCATAAGTGTATCCCAACCTCCAAATTTAAAAATCAACTCTGCTACGAAGTGGTTCTTACTACAAAGCATCTTTCACTGGTTTACATTTTAAGATTCTAATATCAAATGTATCTTACAGTGTGCTTCTACAGCAAACTATAAAAAAAAACAAGTGCTGTTTCCATAAAGTAGTTGACATGAGTGGCAACAGTTTAGAAAGTGCTGCAGTCTACATCATCCATTCACTTTAAGAATCACTCTACTGGCAAGCACTGAGTGAAAGTGCCACAAAAGCTGGCCAGAAAAACCATCCAACATGGTTTGTTCCAAGACTTCTTAGCAAGGTAAAACCAAATGAACTGGCGGAAAATTCCCTGAAATTAGCTCATACTTTGTTAGACTAACAAGAAGCGCAGGTGAATCAATAAATTCTATTACTAGAACTCAAATATTTATGGTGCAAGGAAATACTTTTATTTGATCAGTGTAAACAGGTTCTTGCAATAGCTGAAAATGGAGGTTTACAAAAATCAAATGATAACGATTTCAACAAGTTGATTTGGCAAAGCTCTCTCTTTACAAATCAACAAGAAAAACTACTGCTTTATTATCCTTGGCAACAGCTGCCTCAGCTTTTTAAAAGCTTTGCGCCTGGAGCGGTTCAGCATAAAAAGCTTATATTCAGCTGTGCTCCAAGCACGTGGTATTTGCTCTTTGGGGAGCAGCAGAGAGCAGTGAGACAGCAAGTACGATGTGAGCATAAGTAAGTGAGTGCAAGTGTGAGTGAGAGTCAGTGGCGAACATTTAAGGGCCGAATCCTTCCCCCATGAGCGCACATTATAATGATAGAAAAAAAAAAGAACTTTATCTACGAATGAAATTTGACTAAGCAATTGTATTATGTGAAAACACTTTAAGATCAGAAAAATAGGAAATAAATGAATATTTCAGATTTTCTCTATGTACTTTTTTATATTTAAAAAAATTAATTTATTTGTAATAAACTGTATAAGACAAATAATTATATGTGCATAAATACATTTAATATATCTAACTAGTGGATTATTTATTTTGAGTGTGCAGACTTTTAGAGACATCCTTTAGGTCCGTTTTTCACAAAAAAATTTATCTTACTTAAATCTTTATACTAGCAATAAAGTTTCAGGCACTAATTTGTTTCCACATTTATTATTCGACGATAGAAACTAGCTCGAAAACTATTATATATATAATATATAAAAAATTATGCAATTGCGAACTTTCACCTTAAAAAGTTTGGAAAAATTTGAAGACAAAACAGATGATAACACAGTCAACTGATAATAGCTTATTGCTGCCTTGATATCTTCTGCTCATAAAAATTTGAAAGCAGCCTTAAAAATAGCGAATAGCCGTGCAAAGTTGATTAAAAAGAAAATTATCGAATAAGAGTGGTTTGGCTGCTATCGCAGTTCAGTTCAGTTTTTATCAGACCAGTCATAAAATACTTATTAAAATATACCGAAAATATTTACATAATTCTTAAAATAATGATGTTGAAAAATGCCTTAAGTAAATATACGTAGCCCAGTCGTAGCATAACTAGACATTGGGATGCAAATTTTAATAAAAAATGACAGACTGGCCGAAATTCTGTAAATATCCAATTATTGAAATAATGCAATTTTTTTGTACCACAAAACAATTACTTTACAAAAAAAAAAAAAAAAAAAAACATACTTTCTTGGCCAAATTTTGTAAATACATAATTATTATTATTAATTATTTTTCGATCCTTAAGGCCCATACGCAGTTCGAGAAATTTCGCGCGGAATGACAAAACTTCAAATGGGATATCCCAAATGGGATTTTTTTTTTTTATAATAAGTTTTGTCATTCCATGCGAAATTTTTCGAACTGCGTATGTGCCTTTAGGTAAAAAACCATACTTAAGTATGCGATGCCCGACAGAGGGATGCACTACCCAATTCCCAATTAAAAAATATAGTCAATATGGCGACAATTTTGTTTTCAGCGTTTTAATGAGTTTCGTTTCACTCTTTGGTGCCTCAAGTTCTTACGTTCTCCGAAATCTAAGCGGCCATAAATATAGATAGACTGCTACCAGAGACGATGATAAGCATTCTGGTATAAACCACAAACAAGCCTGTGACATACATTGCAAAAATCTTTAATAAATAAATAGCCTTGAACCTATGAGTGGAGAAGGGTGTAAATAAGACACACCCCTTGGCAAAAATCTACTATCTACGCCTCTGGTGAGAGAGTACGCTGAGGAAGCGTAACTGCGCGCATGTGCTGCAAATGTCAAAATGTAAGCTACTTTTTGTTGTTGTTGACTTTTTGTAGTTACATGCCGCATTTTGTTGTTCAAGTAGTTGGCCTGATTAAACTTAAAGAGCGCGTTTGAATATTTGTACTCATTGCACATGTGATTGACATGCAGGAACAAGTCTGAGCATGTTGACAAGTGTGAATACGAATATGAGTAGGAGGGGTATGAGTACATAGTACGCGACACATACGACTACTAGATAATGCAGCTAACAACAGTAGCACCCACACTTGAGACACTCAAAAGGCGACAACTATTGACAGTGTTTTGGAGGAAAGAAAAAAATAAAGCCGAAAAAGGGCGCAGCTTTAGGCTTGGATATCGTGTATCTTATGAATAGCACAAACAATAAATAACAAACAAACCTGGCAGGCAAACTAATGAGCATGCCGATTGCAAGCCAACAAAAAACATCAAAGCGTTGCAACAACAACAATGCCAGCAACATGCAACAAGAAGTGGCAAAGTCGTAACGCCCGCGCCCCCCACTTCAGGCGTGCCAAGGTTATGTATTTTGGTGGGGGTTGTGCAATCAGCTGTTGTTAATGAAATTTGTTGACGATAGCTAGATACATAGATACTCTGACTAGTCAATGGGTGGGTCACACTAAAAGTCAGCGGGGTTTACGACGCGCCCTTTGGCCCCGCTGTCTAGATTATTGATTTTTAGACAATTGCTTCTAATGTGTGGGTGTTTCTTCTATGAAAACATTGTAGTTGTTTGTGGGTGTGCTGCAGGAAGCGGCAATAATGCTCTTCACCCCCGATAGATAACCATCATAAAAAGGTAAATGGCTTTAATAGAGTTATCATATACAGTTAGTTAATTAAACTCTAAGTTAAGCTTACCCGTTGATTCGTTAAACTTTTTCTTATTAATTATGTTGTTTATTAATTATAATTTTTCTTCACAATGTTTAATTATTTATTTTCTCTTTTGTTTGAATTAAACTCTTTTAAACGTTAGATTATTTATTATTTATGTATATTGTATACAAGTATTTTGTTGTTGTAAGTATTTCCGCTTTAATTAAATGCAATTATATTATAATAATAATTTATGCACAACTGCTGCTGTGAATTTTATTGCACTCGCGGGAATTTACTTGTTATTGTAACTCTCTCATAAACACACACATATTTTTGTATACATGTACTATGTACTCATATGTATATATGCATAATGATATTAAGTGACGCAGCTTGATAAAGCAATTACAAAGCAATTTGATAAACAAGTCGCGCGCCTCAGTGAAATTTAATTAGGCCTTCAACTGAAGCCTTGACAGGACGTCCATACATATGATGGTAAATATTTAGCGTTAGAGATGGTAATGGACAGGAAACGAAAGTTTTGGAAGTTGTGGTAAGGCGAAGGATTTACCAATTTGCATTAAAACCTACTAATTTACAAATATAAGTTAAATAATAATAATAATAAATAAATTAAAATTTTGAAATTATTTAAAAAAAGAAGCGATTGAGGTGCATCTTCCTAAACGGACCAGTACCCTAAACGCTCAAATAGGCTTGGTCTATTAGTACCATAGGATATTATTACCTTTATCAAGATGGTGTATGGACTGTGACTGCCAATTTTTAAACAGCATTTTGTTATCATCCGAATAGTTCTTGAAGGACTTCTATCTGACCATCTGTCTTCAAATAAGAAAAGCTTTTTAAACCCTAGGCAGCATGAAGAACTGCCGTTTTATCTATAAAAAGTTTTCCAAAAACGTTTGAAAAATTTTTTTTATTAAAGTTTCCTTATTAGAGCTGTTTTGAGAATTTATTTGAAAATGTAAAAATCTGTTTTAAATGAAATATTGAAAAATATTCTGCACAGGAACAGTGTTAGAAACAAAAAAAAAAACAAGAAAAACCGCATACTTAAGGAGTCTGTTGAAATCCCTAAGTTTTATGGTCTCAGAGATGTAGGTACTTATTCAAGTCGATGCTGATCAGTTTTGAATATGTAACCAATAGCTTGCTATGCCTTTTAAGACTTTTTTTTTTTGTGGACAGAAATTATTAATTTGAGAATTTTAGGAACAATTATGCCTGATTGTGGATAGCTTTAAAGACAGAAATTCTTAATTGAGAAATATTTAAAATGATTTAACGAAAATGTGCTATCAAAGAGTATCTTGTATTTATTGTAAAAATGTTTAGACTTAATAACGAAATCAGAGACGGAATAACCATTGAGGTAAATATGGGCCTCGTTCTAGGGGATCTGCACCGTTTTTTTTTTTTTTGCTGGTGAGAAAAATAAATTCAATTTTAAAGTCCTAAACAACTTTGAGATTTTTCCGGATAATAAAATATAATAAGAGGACGAAAGGGCAAAGTCTTACGCGATAGAGCTAGGGTAAATATTGGCCAATACTATTCTGAAAACCTTGAGCCTGAGTTTAAGGAAGAAATTCTGCACTTTAACACACTAAGAAAATAATTAACTGCAAAAAAAATCTATTCAGTAAATTTTTAAAAATATTACTCAATAAACTTTTCCAAATGTATTGAGCGCCTTGAAAATTTATAGTTGATTAATGGTAACAAATACCAACGCAGAAACAGTTTACCAAAATTAAACCTGATCAAGAATTGTTTACGATCATGAATCGTTTATAAACATATAAATGCACTATCAATAAATATAATTCTTCAAAAAATAGATTTTCAACGTGTTGTAGATTGGCAAAAAGAAAAAAAAACTTAGATAAATAAATAGACAAAAACAGTGGAAATTTCGAAATTTTTGTATTGATTATTATCTTAATTAATAATTTTATTTAATTTCGTTATGAAGTGGGGACCCCGAAATAGCTTTGTCTAGAGGCCTTATATGGCTTAATTTTTTACTGGCTGAATTTGAGTGCATTTTATTCGTAATTTGAGGAAAAAAAGAAAAATTATTTTGGATTGTGGAGTGAAACAAACTTCTTTTGTGCCAACTCTCATTTAAACAAAGATTTTTGTAAGTGTATTAAATAAAGATGAACTTTATTTGCGTTATAAATTACATACACCTTTTTTAGAGACGCAGTAGGAGAAAGTAATAGGGTACACCTTAAAAGCATCCAGAATATTTTGAAATTTGGTCTGTCAGAGAAACAAACTTCTTGAACATAATTATAATAATGATTATCAAAATAATTAAAATTATTAGAAAATTTAAGGACGAAATAGGTAAATGCCACAGCGCAATCTTAAGCGAATTCGGTATAGACTAGGTTCGCATGTTGCTTTATTATAAAAATAATTAAAATTTAATTTCTGACATACTTCATTACAGAATTATAGACACATTGTCCCCAGCGTCGTACCTTATCGAAAAATGCAATCTTGTACATACATATCGTAACATCCCATCTCTAGCTGCCACACACGCACATACACACACACACACACACACACAGATACACAGATGTCCAGCTGAGCAACAAATTAATCAACTGGTAACTAAGCTACCGGTTGGATGGAGCAGCTCATCAACAGCTTATCAACTTAGTAAGGTCGCTGGAGGGGGTCACTCTGATAAGCGAATGCTGTGCAAATTTTGACGCCAAATCAAAATGAATAGATTGAGTGTGGGTAAAAAGCGCTTATCATGCATTATCAGTGACAGTGACATCAGTGAAGATACGCAGCGAGATATACAAATTGAACAACAGGCAATCAACACAGTATAGTACATAGCATATACATATGTATGTGTATCATTTATGTACTATGTAGTCTAGTGTAGTTTATCTTGTTGTACAGGCAATCTAACATTGTAGGTATCTCTTTTATTTGCTATTCGTCTCGTCTGCTTATGTTTGGCGTTTTGTAGAACACATTCGATAAGCATAACCGCCTAGTCATACAAGGTACAATTAGTTCGATAAATAGCGAACTAAAAATAATTAAAGGTATGCATTGATTTTTTGAGTAAATATATGAGCATTAGCTGACTTTTTTTTATTTTTATAATAAATTTCACTTATAGAGTGGTTGACACTAAATTTCACTTTAAGCAAGTACATACAAAAATAAATAAGTTTGTTGTTGTTTGGACAATCAATGTACAACTACCACACGTAGTACAAATACAGTGGCGGTCGGAGGGGGCTCGTTTGGAGTTAACACTATGAATGAAATTTGGAACACCCCAAAAATTTGATAACACCTGCGCCACTGCACAAACACACAAAACTCATCATAGCCCAAAGGCGACAGTAACATTTAATAACAACAAAAACAACAACAACAGCCCTGAACTTGAGCGCACATTTGAATGAATTTCACTATGGCTTTGATTATTTTGGTATATAATATTTTGTTACTTTTTAATTGTTGGCCAATACACTTTGAGGTTTTTGGCTTTTAAAATATGTATTTAAGCACTAGATCAAATTTGTTGGCACACACACACATACAGAGCACACGCGGTTATTGGCCACATTTAGACGTTGTTATTAAAATTTTGCTTAAGCACAAAAAATACACAAAAACTAACTTTTAAAATATTTAGATTTTATTTTTTTTATACACATAGTATGTCAAGAGAGCAAGCATGTCGTGCAAAAGCAAAAGCGCGCTCTCTCTGTCGCATACAGACACACACATATACACGAGAGCAGACGTCGTCAATGGAAACAAACGTAAACGAAAGAAACGAAGAAGCGCCGCGCACAACCCAAAGACCCAAAACTCAAACCAACCGTCCGCGTCTATAGCTCTGACATGACACAGCGGCAGCAAAGTTCCGATATGAACTGTGCGCGCTGCTGCGACTGTGGGCCTATAAGTTTTGTTGCTGTCGACGCGCGCTTTGGCAGTGCGCTGGCAGCGCAGTTACAACAACATGCCATCAGTCTTGCCTTTGCTTTGCCGTTTGCTTTACGATTTTTCTACGTGATAGCACACTGTGTTATTGTTGTTGTTGTTGTGATTGCTGCGCTGCTCAGTCAATTGACAAAAGCGCTGCCGCCGCCTTGTTGTTGTATTTTCATTTAGTTGCTCGCTCTCTCAACTTGTTTTGTTGGCGCCGTGCTTTGGCGCTCTCCCGCATTAAATGCTCTTTGGGCAGCGCATGCTTAAGCTACAGTTACTTAGCTAGCGCTCTCTCTCCACTCTCGGTACTTAGTACTCTCTGGTGGCGCTCACTAATGCTAAAACAGCTGTTTAAGTATACAAAATGTAAACATACCAAAAAGCTTTGGCGCTAGCTTCGTTTGTTGTTGTTGTTATTGTAGTTCGCTCACTCGCTGCTTGCGCTAATGAGTGTGCATTAAAATTTAAAATAATTATAATCAGGCAATAGGACAGCACAAGAAAAAAACAAAAACAAAGCCAAGGTAACACATGCAGCGTGCAGCGGAAACTCTTCTTAGCAGCGGGGGCGTCAATGGACTTTTGCCACTAAAATTAACAGACCCAGCTAGCAGCGTTGACCCTGCCACCAAAGCGACCCAAGAGACTAAGAGCAAATGACTAAACCTACGACTGACAGACAGTCGTCAAGCAAATTACACTGCCCCAAATTACAGGCAGCTCAACAGATGTCTGTCTAGATGTGGCATGGGTTTTTTTTTTGGGTGATTTCTTGCAGTGGCGTGGAAAGCTCTTTGTGATGGGGTTTCAAATTCTATATTGTAACCTTAGCCGAGACCTAGCTTGTTTATGGAAATAAAAAGGGGAAAAGTTTCGAGTTTCAAACCTTCTCGCCTGCCAGCATAGTAACTATTAAAAATATTAAACCTCCCTTCCCAAAGAAATATCCTGCACCCTGTTCTAAGTTATAGTCTACTTTGGTGCATACATTCTTGAAAAATTGTATGCAAAAATGAAAGAAAAGATTCTATTTCCAAAATTATTTTTGTACATACTTTCAATTTAGTTTAGTGTAACTTTTCTTTATAAGGGCTAATAAGGGGTTGAGTGTGGTAAAGGGTGTTTTTTTTAAGTTTAGGGTCTTAAATCTGAAATGCAATGCAACAATGAGATGACACATAGTTAAGCTACAAATTTGTCAAACAAATTTTGCTAACAATAATATTATATTTAAATACTACGTAAGAGTTCAGGCCCTATTATGCTTGGTTAAAAAGTTCGACGCATTATTTTTATTGTAAAAATTAATCACGTCAGGATTTTAAGATATTTGAGGTTATGTACCCGAAAAACGGCGTAACTTCGAATAGCCATAACTTTGCGAAAAAAAATCTTCATCTCTTGAACTCTAAATTAAAGGGTAAGAGATGGACTAAATGATGTAACTGGAGAGACAGACCACAACAAATTTTTCCACCCTGCACATATCCTCAAAAGTAGGGAAAAAACGCTGTTTTTCGGGTACATAACCTCAAATATCTCAAAAACCCGGCGTGATGGGCATATTCTGACCCCGGATTCGGATTCTACGCGGCAAATTACTTCGGAAAAGACCCTTAGCTTTCCAACAACTGACATGACCCCGGTATTTGTGTACCTGTGTTATTTAACCTGTCCTTCTCCTCACTTTTCGAGAAAGTATTTCCTCATCAAATCTTTCCAACACACGATTCTTCTGTCAGCCAGTCGTTGTCAGCACGTAAAACAAATTTAATATTACATTTTTATCACGTAGCGGTTTTCATATGAATTTGAATGTCTGTCGTTCATACAAAATTAATTTGCCGCATTTTTAAAGTTCAGTTGAAAACTGCAACTAAATATTGAACAGAGATGAGTTAATGCAGGTATATTATTGTTATATTGGAGAAAGAATTTTTATTCCCAATCAAAGTAGATCCTAGCAATCGTAGATGAAAATTCCAAGAAAATTCCAATTCCAAGCAGCTATACTTTTTCCTAACTCAGAATAGATGGGACTCTACTCTGAGTCTACCCCAAAAAAGCTAACAGAAGATTCATATACGAGTGGATCCTCGTCTGTAGGATGGCAAGGAAAAGGTCTCTCAAAGACCTTCTGTTTTAATCTCTCTTCTTAGGGGATTGACGTTGATGTGACCCCTCGCCAAACCGGTTTGGGTAGCCTAGAAGACGTTCATGGTAACGACTAGTATAACTCGTAATTTCAAAGATCTATGACCCAGAGAGTTTTCTACGTACTTCTTATCCAGTAATATATCGCAAAGCCATATTTTACAGCATCTGTATATGTCATTGACAAGATCGAGTGATGCACATTAGAGCTTTCAAATTTTCCAACACTGATAGGCGTTGTGGGTTTTATCCCCTTAAACCCCTTTTATGTACGCCACTGCGTGGCGGCATGGTGTTTTTTATTTTTAATTTTGGGTGATGTGATGTGTTGTGGCACGCCTAGCTGCCAAAATAGCTGCACATTCACACACACACACATTCAACTTGGCAAATTGTAATTTGGTTTTTAACGGCAACACATTGCCAAAAATATGTGACACAGTTTTGGGTAAAGAAATAGTTTTAGTACTAAGGTCTAAAATAAGATTCATGCATCTTTATCTAGGCAGGCATATGCATGCTCGCTGCACACACCCAAGCATCTCTAAGATACTCAACTGCCAAGTTTGACCTAGACCCACTTCTACATAATATACTGAGCTAGCTACTATAATGTGTAGTTGAAACCAGCTTTAAACAATGTTTTTTTTTTTTAATGCTGATTCTAACGGAAACAGTAAAGCACTTCGGAGCGAACCTTTACCAAGCAGTCAGCCAACCGTCCAAACGAGCAACCAGTTAAGGCGTCATAAATCTTGCGCAATGCTTCATCAGCCTAGGTGTGAACAAGTTGGCCAAACAATGGATGCATAAATATTTGCACAGCTACATAATTGCATAAAAAAAAAAGATACAAATTTTGTTGATACATACTGATAGTGTCTTATAACACTTTTATTTGCGGTGCTAATGTGATTAGAAATCGGTAGAGGTTTTGGTAGTTGTTGTTGATGATGTTGTTGCCACTTGTTGCATGCCCCAACTGCCAAACGGTAGCCTTGCCCAGAAGCCAACGGCCATTGGCCACAACTAACAACAGTTGGTAATAAATTTTGAGCGCGTTTCCGCTTAATGTTTTAGCCCAACACGAAGGCATATGTTTGTAGTATATGTGTGTGTGATGGGTAACCCACGCGACCAAATGTTTAACCGAAAGGTTTGTTAGGGTATAAACGAAAGGAATTTCGCTTCGCTTCGAATAATATTTTTCGAAAATACATAAGTGGAGTGGGTTCGTAGGTAAGGATTCTTGCAAAAACATATGGTCATCTATGACACGAAGGCTTAATTGGATGATGTTAATAGTCATATTTTTTGGGAAGGCAAAACTTCTCTTGTATTGTATGTTCAAACTGTGATAGGCGAACTGACTGTATAAAAGTCAAGAATTTGTTGAAATTGTTAAATTGAAGTAGCTCGAAATTTTTTTTTTTATTTTCATCATTTCGCATTTGGGGAAAGATTTATTATATTAAGTCTATAATGTTAAAAGTCTATAATGTTTTGTCTGAATATCGGCCACGCGATGTCATTTAGCAATAGATTGTTTTAGACGAGCATGGCAAATCACTGGCTATCAATGACGATTAGAGACGTTTGGAGTTGCTGCCTAAACAATTAGCAGAACTAGTAATTTCCATAGAATTCGATACAGTTTCTTAACAAATAAAAATTTTAACTCCAAGATCAAGTCATTCAGCTGACATGACATTCTATAAAAATTAGGCCCATTGTAAGACAAAATTTTTTTTCATAAATGATTTTACTATTATCTTTAAATACTTCGAAACGAATATTATGCAAAATGTTTCCCACGATTTTTAAAGTTTACTTAAAATATGGTTTTATTTCTTTGAGTACAGCGGACTTGTTTGAACACATCATGCTAAACTTTGATTTAATCTGATTTACTTGTGTTAAAGGTATGTTATTGGTTATTGAACCATCTTTAAATAATACATTCTACATTTCCAATTCTCGATGTCTCAGACGGTTTTAAAATCTCTACTAAATTTGCTCGAGATTTGATAAAATTCACCAATAATCGAAAATTTAATCAAAGAAACTGTTATTTATTTAGAAAGCTTATTCAATTTTATCTATATCTCTATATTTAAATAAATCATTTATTTTAATTGATTGTTTTAATTTTTACAAAATCTCTTTTAAAATTTTCTGTAAATATGCCATTCACTAGTCTTGGGTCGTTTCGTTCTGAAAAAGACCAAATGAACGGGTCTTTGAAATGAACTAAAGAACTATGTCTTTGGTTTTCGTTCTTTTAGTTCTTTTCGTTCTTTTTATTCGTTCTCGTTCACAGGTCTTTTCGTTCACTATTCTCGTTCACTGGTCTTTTCGTTCATCGTTCTCGTTCACATGTCTTTTCGTTCATAGGTCTTTTCGTTCACCATTCTAGTTCACCAGTCTTTTCGTTCACCAGTCATTCCATCACAGTTTTCGTTCACCGGACATTTAATTTAAAAAATAAGATAAAGTAAACATAATTTTAAATACTGTGGTAACATTTGCAAGTAAACTGAAATATTTGGGGTAGCGCAATGTCGTGCAAAAGTAAAAGATCAGAACTGTGGAATCATTTTATTTCTAGCAGTGACGGGAAAACGGGAAAATGCATTTATTGCAATGTCGACCTCAGCATCTCGGGCGGTTCCCAAGGCAATCTGGCGCGACATTTAAAACTAAAACACCCGACTGTGAACTTGGGACGCCAAGCACCGACGCCGTTGGACGAGCAGCCATCAACGTCATCTGCTGCAGCACTGGTATCAGTTGCTGGACAGCAAATAATAACTAATTTTATTCATCGCCCACCTCCAACTCGAAAAGTTGAACAAATTGATCGCCAAGTGCTGAAAATGGTGGCCAAGGGAAACCATGCACTTAGCATTGTGGAAGAGCCCGGGTTTAAGGAGCTTATTGATATGACTAGTCAGTGCCCAGGCTACAAGCTACCTACGCGAAAAGTGCTCTCAACTGTATTGCTGCCAAATGTATATAACGAGCTTAAGGCCAAACTGTTTGAGACTATAAGCAAGGCAAGTGCAGTTTGTTTGAGCACAGACGGGTGGACATCTAGATGCAATGAAAGCTATATAGCAGTGACGGCACATTTTGTCGACCCTCAGGAAGTCACTTTGAAGTCACACCTTATAGCTTGTGCAGAAGTTGCTGAACGCCACACCATCGAAAACCTTTGCGAGTTTTTGAAAGGCGTAGCAAATGAATGGAATATTGCCAACAAAATAACTGCTGTCGTAACTGATAATGCTGCAAACATTCTCGGCGCAGTCAGGCAAGGGCAGTGGCGGTCCATTTCGTGTTTCGCACATTCACTAAATTTAGTAGTGCAAAAGGGACTTGGCCATATACATTGTATAAGATCAAAGTGCAAAGCCATAGTTGAATTTTTTCATCGTAGTGCCAACGGCCTAAAAAAACTAAAAGAAACGCAAAAGCAGCTTGGTCTCCCTGACCTCAAGTTGAAGATGGACGTCCAGACACGATGGAATTCCACGTACGATATGTTTGATCGGCTGCTTACGCTCAAAGACGCATTAGCCGTCGTTTTGCCGCATCTCAGACAAGATCTTTCTTTGTCTCACTCGGATTGGGCAACTGTAAAAGAGATTATACCAATATTAAAGCCATTCTATGAGGTTACAAATGAGTTATCTGCAGAGCAAAATGTAACGCTATCAAAGGTAACTACACCTATGAGCTAAATCAAAATGTGTTCTTAAATATGTATGTACATATACATACTTTAATTTTCAGGTCACCATATTTACTAAAATGCTGCAGGCATTCTTGTGTCAAAATAAAGCGACTACTGAAGACGTAGCAAAGGTTCTTGCTAGCATGCAAAGCGAGATGGTGTCACGCTTTTCTGAATTTGAGCACAATGTGTTGTATGCGGAAAGCACTATTCTCGACCCACGCTTCAAGAGTCGTGGGTTCAAAAACGACAGTGTGTTTAAAAATGCGGTTGAAAATTTAAAAAAAAAACTCAGTTCTGCTCAAGCTTCAGAGGTGGAAGTCTCTAAGGATCTTGATGTCTTGGTGGCTACCAATGCTGACCCTCAACAACGGGCAAGCATTTGGGATGCATACGATGCAGAGTTCCGCTCAGTAACACAACCGACGAGCAATGTTGCAGGAGCCATTCGGGAAATCGAAAAGTATTTAAATGAGGAATATTTAGATAGAAAGGGCGACCCGTTACAATGGTGGAAAGAGCGCAAGTTGGTATATCCAAAGTTGTATGCGTTTGCCTTAAAACGGCTATGCATTGTTGCAACTTCAGTGCCTTGCGAAAGAATTTTTTCTGTAGCGGGACAAATTATTAGCGACAGAAGGTGCCTTTTATTACCTGAAAAGGTAACGCAATTAGCGTTCCTTAATAATAATATGTAAGTTTTAGTTTATTAATTAACGTATTATCTTAAGATGATATCCATGAAGTTCCTTGTCATTGAATGACTGAATAAATTTTAATTTAAAAAGCTCGTTTGTTTACGTTTGAACAAAAGAACGATGAACGAAATGACCAGTGAACGAGAATGGTGAACGAAAAGACCTGTGAACGAGATGGGTGAACGAAAAGACCTATGAACGAAAAGACCTGTGAACGAGATTGGTGAACGAAAAGACCTATGAACGAGAACACTGAACGAAAAGACCTGTGAACGAAAAGAACTAAAAGAACGATTCGTTCGTTCACCAAAAAAAGAACTAAAGAACTAAATCAGCGAAAAGAACTAAAATGAACAACTCTACCATTCACTGTCAACGGTTTGCACCGTCCAGAGCCAAATAATGAAAGTAGTTTTTTGGCATATAAAGCGATGTGACAAATTTAAGTTTAATTAAGTTAAATTTAAGTTACATAACGAAAATTCGTTTAATTAAACCATTCTTTTTCATTTGGGGTAACAACGTGAGATATGTTAGTGACGGATGCGAATGTCAATAGTTTAGCAGTTAGCTCAAAATCAAAAAATTAATTTCGCAACAGAATGGAATAGCAGTTTGAGGAGAAAAATGCAAAACAGCGTTTTGGAAGAAATATTCAACACCAAAAGAATAAGTTAAATTAAATGTAACTTAATCCATTTTTCCAATCACAATGCTTCTGACAGCTGATGAAAATTGATGGCTCGTAGGGTTGTGAATCAAATTCAAGTGTTGGGCGGGATAAATATTCAAGTTTACGATTGATTCAATAAAAAATAAACTTTTTCAAACAACTCTTATGTGTCTAAAAATTAAATCTTTTTAATTATTAATTTATTTTTAAACAATTGCAACTCTTTGCTGCCATTCCCGTAAAAGCGTAAACATTCGGAAATAATTGTCCAAAAAATGAAATCTCTGAAAGTTCTGTGACCACTATGATTTTTACTTGAGATTTGGTTTGAAATCGTGACCAAAATTTCTAGAGATTTCTCTTGCACCCCGGAGTATGAAAAAACATTTTTGACAAAAAAATTTAAATATATCTATATTGTTCACATACAAGATTACATTTAATATCTTTGAGATGATAAAACTCATAACGGGAACCGCCTGTATGCCCTGTGACATTTTTTTTTTTTGGCAATTATTTATTATATTTATATAAAAAACCACATTTAAATTAAATATAATATTTTAAAATTTCAAGCAGTGCACTATGGGCACAGACTGTCATATTTTGACTAAAAATTTGGCATTTCTATAATAATTTTTTTAGAGTGATGTAATTTTACACACGTGTTCGTAAAGGATTGAACTATTTTTCTGGGAAGTTTGAGCCTCCTCCGATTTTTTTAAGATATAGATAATCTAAACCAAAATTGGAAAAAATTTAAAAAAACCAAAAAAAAATGTTTAACTTGATTAAAAAAAAAAACTGTTAATTGGAATTGGGATATATTTCACACAGTGGTAGATATGCGCTCCACATACATTGAAAAAATAGCCTATACCCAAAATATTGAATGGTTTTGGAGTTATTGCCCCAAACAGTTTCAGCTTTCCAAGCCAATTACAAACAGACGACATCACCAATAAATCTGGTTTTTAAAAGTTATAAGTTTTTTGGCATGCTCTTTTAATTTCCGTAAAAAAATTTCAAAATTCCATATTTAAATTTTTACGTTTTTTCGTCAAAATTTATAATTTTTACATTTTTTGACTTGCATCTTTGTAAGTATGCTATAAAATTTTCAAATTGTACATTTTTTTTAATATTGTAGTACAACTTTTGAAAAAATGGTTATTAAAGCATAATTTTAGGCAGCTAAGGAATTCAAAAAATTGTAAAATTTCCTGGGGGTCAATTTTTAAAATTCAACTTTTAGATACAAAATTCAATTTCCGAAAATCATGAAGATCATTTTCTTTTAAAATATATATCGAGTGGTAGTCGAAGGTACCCTTAGAGCAAATTTGCCAAATGATAGAAAAAACCAACAAAATTTTAATAACTACTCGAATATATTTAAAACCAAAAAGTTTTGAAGCTCAATTTTATTTTTTTTCTGAATTAATATTTATAATTAATAAAGTGAATGAAGATTTCGTAGCTACATGTATCATGGTAAATGCAGGGTTTTTTTTTTCTGTAAATTATCGCGGAAGCTCATAAAATACAAAATATCAACTTTGATTGCCAATAGCTTAAGAACCACTAATTATAATTTAATAATTTTTTTGCACAGGATACCTTAATGTGTGTAAAATCATATTAAATTGTCATTTTGTCCAAATTCTGACTTTCTTCTGCTGGCCTTTTGGCCAAAATCTGGCTACGCGGGCCCATTGTGCAGTATCTTAAAATTTTAGAGTGCCATTTTTACCATAGCAAAAACCAGAGTCCCCAGATAGTCTTTAGTGCCACCTTTGTTACTATTTTTCACAAATATAAAAATAATCATAAGTTATACTACGTTCGACAATATTCATAATGCCAAAGAGAAATTAAATTTAAATCAAATTGTTTGGCTTTCATATACGTAACACGCAAAGACCTGTTTACAAAAGTTTTTCAAACCAAGAATCCAATATGTACTTACAAACTTTTGTTATCAGTTTATTTTATTTACCACTAACGATTATCAAATATGTATAACAGCTGATTTAGGCTAAATAATTTGTAAACAATTCACTTTAAAGCAGTATTTATACCAGCATTATTATTTTTATTAATAATTCAAAAATATAAGTTTTTATCAAACCGCTGGGAGTATTATATTTACCCGCAGGCTGTGGGCCAATTGTGGTCAATAAAATTAAAAGTATTATATTAATATTGAACAATATCAATCTCCGACTCGTTCGGGGGATTATTTGTTGTTCACCGGCCAACAGTGCCCAACCTATAGCAAGGGTGGTCGAGTTGCTCTAAGGTGGCTAAAGGGTAGGAAAAAGAAAGTTCCATTGAGAGTATAACACTTAGATCTTTATAAGTTATACATAATACAAAAAATAGTTAATTTAAATAGAAGTGCATCTATAAAGTAAAAAAAAATCAAGGTTGAACCTGAGTTGGCCAAGTAAGTAAAGTTCATCATCATCCTTGGCGCTACAGCTATAGTTCAGCTTTGGCCGTTCGAACAATATCTCTCCAATAGTCTATATCCTCTGCAGCTTCCTCCCAGTTAAGGACGTTTAATTTTTGCAAGTCATCTTTCACTCCATTTATCCAGCGTGCTCGAGGTCGCCCAACTACTCTTCTTCCATCTGGTTGATTGAAGCATATTTTTTTCACAATTGGGTTTCGCGTTCTCGCAACATGTCCGGCGCACCTAAGTCTTTGTGACTTGACATAGGCAGCTGGACTTGTGTCGTTGAATATCTCCCGTAGCTCTTCGTTGGTGCGGACGCGGTAATTGTTAGTATCCATCCTTATCGGACCAAGAAATTCCGAGTTTATCTATGCTTAAATTCATCTAAAGACAATTGGGGAACGAAAGGCTACATGACCTGTAATCAAGAATTGGCCAAACAGAGACACTACAAAAAAAACGTAAATATCAAACGAGTACCCATTATAGGTAGACACAATCGAGATACAACATAATCATACGTACCTTTTGCAATTGTGTCGACTGGGTTATCTCTATAGAGAAAACTCACTGTTAACCGGACACTTTGAGGTTGATTCTTTGTGCTAAGGGAAACTAGGTAAAGTCGCTATTATGTTGTTTGCTTTTCATTTTATCGCATTGTATCTGATAGTAGTGTGCTCAATCCAATTATCTGTACGTTCAACAAAACCGTCTTTTTACCAACTTGTTCCCAATTAAGTCAATTGCTATTTTTGGTAGCATGTGCTCAATTTAACAACCGCAATTATGTATCAATTATAGATACTACATAGGTATATATTTATTCCAAGTAACTGCGATTCCGATAATTCTATTATCTCTGCAGGGCTTAGATCATTGCCATTCTACGGACTATCTTGATGGCAATATAAATAAACGTTACATACAGCAACAAATCACTTCAGAGAGCCGCACACACGCACACATATACGGCTTATATGGCTTGTCACAGGCAGGAAACATTGGCCAAAGGCCAAAACACACACAGATACATACTCACATAGATACATTAACACATTGTCTGTATTTGTTGGCCCGAAGATTGCAGGCACGTACTATATAGATATTGGCCAAGATGCGTCATGCGTGCAGGTTATTGCCATCGGAACTAACTGTTTTCACTGCACCGCATTCAATTCACTCCGCACTGCATTCAATTACAAATCCAACTCACGGCTGGTTTTGGCTTATATGAAAACCATTCGCTGAAGACCTGAGAACCAGTTTGATAAGTGATACCTGTTACTCTGTTTCTCATACTGCCCCTTATAACTGCTCCATTAACGTAGTGCGTGTCTGTTTTTATGGCACATCTTTTGCCAAAAACCTAAAACTTTAACACTGAAAACATTTCAAAATTTAAATATAGAGCTCGCATATTTTTTGTGAAATTTGGCATGCCAACAAGAATACTTAAAAATTATGAGCATGACCATAGAAAGCAATACTACAAAAAAAAAAAAAAAACGGATCATTTTTAAGAGCAGTAACAACCAAAACAAAGTTTCCATAAATGTCAAAGTTTAAACCAAAAACAGTTTTATCTTTGCTTGTCTACCACGTCATAGATGGATTCATCCAACGTATCTGCCAGACTATTATTCATTGCAATACCTTTACTTGCATGTGCAATAGACAGCAAGAGTTTTTCCACATGGTTGCTTGTTTGTTATATACTCTTCAAAAGAGCTCAATACTTTTCATATAAGTTTTAAGAGATTCACGAATTTGGAAAAAATAAACAAAATCTTATTTTTGTCTGAGATGATCACTTCATTTCAAGAAAATGGCTTTCAATCAAGCCATTTCTTTAAGTTAGGAAAAAGATAATAGTGAAAGTAGTATCAAGGTACTTAGATGACCACAGATGATCGTATAATTTGAAGATAACTTTCAATCCGTTATTTCTTCAAGTTAGCGAAGAAATAAAAGTCACAGTGGGCCAAAAGTACATATTATCAAGGAACTCATATGATAACAGATGATCATGCCATTAAAAAAATATTTCAATCAAGCCATAGTGGGCCAAAAGAATTTTTATTGACAGATGATCATACCATTTAAAAATATATCTTTCAATAAAGTTCAGATAAATTTAATTACAACAGGACAACAATTCCCTGTTAATAATAATAAATAATTTCCCTGACTATTTTGTCAGTCGCCCCTGAGCGGAGCATGGGGATCGCTATTAATAATAACGAAGAGAACAGGGACCTACAGTTTATAGCCGAATCCGAACGGCGTGCCGCGGCGGTGTCTTGACTTAATAGAGATTTTCTTGCGGGGAATCGAACCACCGAGTAATCAAGAAATTATTTTTCGAACTAGAAATTTACTCAATTTCAGACAGATATAATTGTAGCAGAGGGTGAACTTGGAGATGTACTTATATATAAATATGGTTTTGTCTATATCTATGGTCAGACCTATAACATAGTGAAACCAATACTATTACGCTCTTTTATTTGCATTCAATCATCAACGAATTGATCCCATAACTCCAAATAAAATTTTCCAATTAATGACCTGGTCTTCGATATAAATTATGACAACGAAGAAACTGTTGACACTATTGTCGATTTCTCCGAAGAAATGCTCAGCTTCGTCAACTCTGTAACATCCACAGTTTCGAGATGGCGTAAATGATCTATCGTATATGTAATAATAATAATGTAATATAATATTTCTAACACTGATCTGATTTTTCATCTTCAAATTATAATAATACAGAGTCTTCTAGCCGGTAAGAAACAAAACGTGCCTCCATTGATTATTATAATTAAAAACTAAAAACTAATGATGTATGTAGGACGATTCATAGGTAAAACATAAAAATTGTATAGATTTTTCAGTAATGAAATTTAAATTTTTAAACATTATATTAAATTTTTTTTAAAATTCAATATATTAATTATAATATTATTGGAACCATGTTACTTTTATTTAAGTTAAAAAAATGTTATTTTATTTTATAATTTTCTTTAAAAAAATATATAATATGCTTAATTTTTCTGAAAATCTAGTATATTTGTTTTATTATTTTTTTCAGATCTAAAATAAATAGATTTGACTGAACAATATTAAAAAAATTAACCAAAAAATATTTCTTTGCAATTAGAACTAGAATCTAATTCTTTAACTTACAATAGGTTAATTTCTTAATTAAAATAAGTGATACAAAACTAATACTTGGACTATCCACAAGTATTTTAGATATGGTCTCAACAAAATTGGTAGATGAATGATGGAAATTTTGAATGATAGTGTTCGGTGACTACAAAATTCCGTTAAAGGATTTAACGTAATACATTTTTTGATGTCCCTTTATTTCTTCCCTTAGGTTGTTTTATAAGTTTTTTTTATATATATCTTTGGTAAGTTTTTTTGGAAAGAAAATTAATTAACATAAATAATATTTTTTGATCATTACAATGTAGCACTTATAGAAATTTTTAAAAAATGTGTATTCATATTAAAAATTAATTAATATCGAATCAATAAATAATAAAGAAATTTTTTAAGTATAAAATTATAATTCCTTAACTAAAATTTCTAACCAAAAAATTATGAAACGACATTTTTTAGAATATTAAATTCTCTTTCCAATGATAACTAGTACTATTAGTATCGAATAGGTTTGTTAAAAGTTATATGGTAGATAAAAATATAAGAACAACTAAGAAAGCACTAAAAGCAACATAAAAATGGCATAACTCTGAAAGCAAAATAGTTTTAAGGATTTGCCAAATAGTATCATGCCCAATTAAAATCATCCATTCATCAAAAAACAGTGTCCAATATTGTAAGACAGTGCTATTTACATATGTTGGTAAAATTTTGTGTCTTTAGCTTTTATAGATCTTGAGACCTGCAAGCTCCTGCAGACGGACGGACAGATATAGCTCAATCAGAATCCAAATCAATGCCATTTCATAAATGCGTACAAGGTATTCAAAATGCAGTCAGCTGAAAATTCCAAAATCAAAATGTGCTTTCGTTTTTAAAATTAAGTAAATTCAAACTGTCAGGGTATTAAAGAAGCGGCGTGTTAAACCTCGTTTTTCCTTCTGCTATTTTTTTCTCTTATAGTGTTTTTCACACGCAAACTGCATTATCTGCAGCCCTGCGGGATTAGTTCATAATGAGTAGTATCGTGTCATAATATAATAATAATAATATACGATATACGATTATTTTGTAATAATTTCAAGTTGAGGCAATTGGCGTTCGTTGCCGTTAATCAGACGTTCAGTAAAACAAATTATTAATTGTAAGAAAATGTACAGTATCGTCATAGTCTTGAGTTGAAAATCAGCAGCGGAAGTTGTTCAGAATCGCAGCGCAATAATTTGCATTAGAAAAAGGCTCAAATACGCCAATTATTATGCAAGACACGTTCAATGTCCAGATCCATGATTGCACGTGATGGAGCTTAAATGAACACCATAATAGTAGAAGGGGCACAGATCTTGCCGACTTCCAAAAACTCCAGGTAACTCCGTAACGGTCAATCAATTTGTAAGTCAAACAAACTGCAACAAATATAGGAAGAGCCTAAGAGAGAGCGAGAGCAACTGAAATGATATGCGCAAAACGAAATTTCCTTCTTCCATTGAAAACTGGTCCACCGTGACCCACTTAAAAGCGTTAAGCGGACTTTGAAAAGCAGCACTGAAAGTTGCCTTTAACACTCTGTAGCACTTTGGGTATCTTTTATTTTATTTTTTTGTTAGCCGAAAATACTTTCCAATTTGTAAGCTCTAAAGACAAATATTTACGTAGTTATAAAAAGTTATTATTGTTGACAGTTTTTTTTTTTGGTAACACAATTGCTATGGGGTGCTCTCTTTTTAAAGAAAATTTTAGTTAGTTTGAGAAAACTTTTTTCTCAGAAAAATGTAGAGTTCATAGGTAGGTACTTTTATGACATATATGGCCGTGCTCCGGAAAACGAAAAGGAATAAATTTTATTCCAAATTCCACATTTTTCTCATATTTTCCTTACTCTTCGTTTGAAATTAACTTTTTAATTTTTTTAATTTTTTTGTTTTACTTTGATTGAAATTCGCCGGATATCAGCATACTCTGTAGGGCAGACATCTTGAAATATACCAAAATACCTCAAAATGAAATACAAACCCAACAAACAATACCCAAAACGTACAGCTTAGAAATTGGATGAAAAGCGATTATTCGGCCCTGTTCCGGAAAACGAGTACGAATATTTTATGAAAAAAAATTTAGGACGAAGTATATTTTGTATGGAGAGGCTTTGTTGAAGACATCTTGAAAACGCATTGACAGCTTTATTAGCTCGTGGAATATTGTACATAAAAATTAAGTGGTACAAAAACTTTAATTGATTTGGCATCAGATCAACAATTAATTATTATAGACTTTTTAAGATCTTATATTTATAATATAATATATTTTTGCTTTTTTGAAAAATGTGTATGCCGAAATTAAAGCAATAAATCATTTATAGCGTAAATATAAGTTAGTTAAATATTTAAATAAAACTGTAGCAAAATGTCCATTGAGAGAGTAATTGCAAAAAAAGGTTTAGAATTGAACAAGATTCGAATATTTTAAAAAAGTATATACCAAAAATATAATAAGGTATTTTCTGTTATATTAAGTTACTTATACCCGAATGAAATAAAATTTTAAACCTCCAATTATTCTTAGATCTAACCGGAAATAAGTGCTAAACAGATGTACTAAAAATTGCTAAACTTGAACGAAAGAGTGCTAGTGCGTTGACGGTTCTAAATTTGTATGGGAAGAATTGCTTTATTAATATTTTTGGGATTGAGGCCTATATACTGAAAATCTTAACAACTGAACCAGCTGGAAGAAGAATGAGAGGTAGACCACGTTTGCGTTGGTTAGATTCAGTAGATGAAGACGCAAGAAAAATCGGAGCATCGAACTGAAGAATTTTGTCCAAAGATAGAGATTTCTGGAGGCGGAAGCTTGAAACGGTCAAGGCTCGACCAGGGCTGTATACAGATCCAAAATTAATTACTGCCGTAAGAAAAATCTGAAAAAGGTCCTTAAGGATTTAAGTCAAAAATAAGTCGATTATGCAAATTTTAAACTTTGATTTAATTTATTTATGAACACCTTTTATAGTATTAGGGGCCGTACCCAAATTACGTGACCCAAATTTTGAAAAATATTTCGAAACGATTTTTTTCTACCAGCTGTTTGTTACGCTCATAATAATATGCTTGCACATTAGTTTTAGTTGTGGCGGCAAAACATAACAGCTGTTGTTACTGCTGGCGCCCTCTAGTGAACTTTGGTGGCGCCATCTTAGGTAAAGTATCAGTAAAATTATAGGAAACACTGTTTTGTTTGTTTATCTGCGTCGACTTGCCGTACGCTTTTGGACATAAAATTCCGCGACTATTTTTTTTATTATATGAAGTTCTGTTACGGTTGTGATATTCGGCACTGCATACAGGCCTTTAAGGACAACTGTTTTCTCTGTTTCGTATAGTTCGCAGCCAGGGAGTTGGAATCACAAACATAAGTTTTATTTGTTTCGAGCTATGCTTATTTTTTGTGCTATCGAGAAGGAGGGCTGAGAGTTCATATAGAGTTTCGTTTTATGTTATAGATCGGCACTAAGGAAGAATTTTGTATAAATTTATTTTTTAACAAATCGACTTGCATCTTGGAACATTGGCTCTTTTTGACATCAAAAGACGACCAAAAATCACTAGTGTGCATATAAAATTATACCCAGTTATTATTATTCACATTATTAAAGCTGGTAAAATAGTCAAATTTAACGAGCCTGCTTTGAAATTCATAATTCAATTAAAAAAAACGATGCCATAAGAAAATTCAATTTTCATTTTCATACTAAAGTGTATTGTGGTTGTCTAGTCAATTTTGTGTTTTTTGGGAAAATTCCAAATGCTGCATAGAAATTGATGCCAATTTTGCCAAATCTAACACTGATAAGTCCAAAACACCTTAAAACTAATTTTCCATTTGCTGCTAATAGATTGTTCCTCAATGCCCTGAGCTACAAATTGGTACGCTGTAATTTTTTGGTAATTTTTACAAACACACTTAAGGGTTAATGCTAATGTCTGTACCATAAGTAGTATCTAGATTTCGGCAAGAAAACAAGATCAACGGCAGCAACAACAACAACAACTGCAACAAACATCTACCACAAAATGTTGTATGCTTGTTGCTTGTTGCTTGCGGTCAAAATGTTGCAATGAGAACAGAAATACAAAAAAAAAAAAAAAGCCGCACGAAGAAACCAAATCTGTGGAGTCTACGTGTATTTGAGTTGCAAATTAGAAACTCTTGAAAAGGCAGCAACAAAATCTGGCACAAGATAAATGCAATTTCACGATGGTGCAGGAGCCCCAAATGACCACCAGCTACGAATTGGGTTAACTGGCAACACGTTTTGGACGTTTTTGGGCGTATTTGCTTGGATTTGGCCACAGGCTAAAAATAGACTTATTAAGCCTAATATTTTTATTTTTTTTGCGGAAATCTATGACAAGTCATAAAACACTGTCACTTTTGCAATGTCTGGTAGCCAAGTTGCAAGTTGCACGTTGCAAGTTGCAACTACAACACAATTAGCCAGCTGCTTAGCCAAAGAGCGATCAAACGACATTCTTGCGCGTAAACCTTGACCATGAAAGACTTACAGACTTTGACCATAAACGTTCATCGGTTGTACGACAATTGTTACCAAGATATCTTAACTATTTTCAGGCAATTAAATAGTGCTTTAAATTAGTTAGAAAATGAAATGGCCTAAGCCGGCCGGTCAGCCAGTTAGCCTGGTCAATGGCACTCCATTGGCTAACGAACAGCACAATTAATTTGTTACACGTGAAAAAAAAAAGATTAAATATGATCATGATTGGATCATATCAGGGTATCTCATGTAAAGTTACGCATGATAGCTTAATACGTGGGAAATTTCCTTTTTGTGACCAGTTCCGTAAAAAATGTTCTAGTTTACAGCGAAGGGTGGCAAAATCTCCCACTGAACCCTCCCAGAGGGTGCCGCCCGGTTTTCCGAGGGTGCCACAGTTTTCAGTCTATTTCTATAGGCAGAAGGCACCTAGCTAAGTTAGAAATGCAAAATACTGTGTTCGTTACTTTTCAATAGTACAGCATAGTAGGTTGCATTCCTATCATGGTGGTGAGTGATTAAGGGGCTGGATCAAGGTGATATGCGACCCGTTCCGAAGATCAGCCTGGCTGGGGGCCCCTAAATAGCCCAGTCGCGAACGTGAGCTTACGGATACCTGGCGCCCTCAGTAATATTTAGCCTTACCTGCGCACCGGGAGCTATGCGCAGGCGGACGGTCCTCTCCCCCACACTCGTGGGTCCAAAAATGAATGATTCAATAAATAAAAGAAAAAATTTTAAATCCTCCTCAAAGCAGCCAGAACAAATGGGAGTAGGAGCATCCACTTCCGCCTCCACAATGACTCTCAGCAGTCAAAGTGGTTCGACACCCAGCAGGGCTTCCGCTGGACATACGGCCAAGCCGGTGTCTAGTGTAACAGCATCCTCTGAGGCAGCCGGAACCAGTAGCGCCGGTAGTCAGCGTAATGCGACGAGCCAGCGTGATGCGGAAGGTACTGCCAATGAGGGTGCCGTGGGCAGCGCTCGTGTTCGAAAATGAGCGTTAGTAGCGTTTCTTGATATTGAGGGTGCTTTCAATAATATCCAGCCTAAGGCGATAACGAATGCGTTGACAGATCTGGGCATCTCTGAATTTCTGGTGGATTTCATCAGATCGGTCACAAGAGGCACCCCTCAAGGAGGGGGGGTCCTATCTCCTCTCTTGTGTGTTCTAGCGATGAACAAGTTTTTGCGGAATCTAGAAGAGAGTAGACATAAAGTTGTTGCCTATGCGGATGACGTTGCCTTGGTTGTAAGAGGGAAATTTCCGAATACCCTCTGCGAGATCATGCAACGACTACTGAATGAGGTTGATCGGTGGTCTAAATCATGTGGGCTAGGTGTTAACGCCAGCAAAACGGAACTTATTATGTTCACAAGAAAACATAAACTACCGGATGTTACAGCTCCGAATTTAAATGGTATCACTTTAACATTCAGCGAAAAAGCACGCTACCTCGGACTGATTTTAGACATGAAGCTGCTTTGGAACTTAAATGTTGAAAATAGAGTGAGAAAAGCGGCGATAGCCCTTTACTCATGCAAAAGAGCAGTAGGAGCCAGATGGGGTCTGAAAACCCATGTTGTTCACTGGATTGATACAGCGATAGCAATGCCAACCCTAACCTACGGAGTTCTAGTGTGGTGGCCGGTGGTGAACTCCATTCAGAGGGCGGCTAGCTTGAGTAGCAGCGTGAAGATTGGAACTAGACTGCAATAGCAAGATTACCATTTTTACGGACGGATCTAAACTCAATGATCAGGTGGGAGGGGGTGTCTATTCGGAATCGTTAGGCATCAACGAATCCTTTCGTTTACCAGATCATTGTAGTGTCTTCCAAGCAGAAGTCATGGCTATAATGGAAAGTATTCGTATCATTAGAAATCGTGTTTTAACCGAAAGGGAAATTCAGATCTGTTCTGACAGTCAAGCTGCTTTAAAAGCACTACAATCAGTAAGGCTCACATCCAAAACAGTGATGGAATGTTATGAACTTTTACTGGATGCTACAAATTTCTTCACCGTTAAGCTGCTTTGGGTACCGGGGCACCGAGATATCGTGGGCAATTGCAAAGCAGATGAACTAGCTAGACGGGGTACAATGGTACCCCTCCAGCCAAGCATGGCCCTGATACCTATGCCGCTAGCGACCTGTAAATTATTAATAGATAAGAACATCATTAATGATGCGAACTATAGATGGGAGCATACTGGAACCTGTCTTATTAGTAGAAAAACTTGGCCGCAATGGAGCTTGAATAGAACCAAGCAACTTTTAAAACTTAACAGACTTGACATAAGAGCTACAATAGGGGCTCTTACTGGACACTGTCTTATTGGTAGGCACGCCAATAGATTGGGAGTGCCTTATTTCGACTACTGTAGAAGCTGTCAGGAGGTAGAGGAAGAGGAAACAATGGAGCATCTCCTGTGTGGATGCATGGCACTATGCAGGAGGAGACTGTACACACTGGGTTCCGAAACTTTTGAAAATGTTACTGAAGTAGCAGGAATCAAAATACACAACCACTTCTACCTACCTACCTACCTTACAGCGAAAAAAATATTCTGAAGAATTAAGCGAAGCTTACAAGTATGTAAGTACGTATTAGTGATGGAAGTAACATCGATGTTAAATCGATGCATCGATATTTTTTATTTTATTTTCGATCATCGATCTTTTTATTTCGATTTTCGATTATCGAACAAATCCCATTACGGACAAAACATGGGCCATCAACGGCATCCACGTCGCAGACACTTTTCGCTTTTTAAAAAAAAAACCAATCTCAAAAAACCCGAAATAGTAGGGTTAACTCAATTTTGGCACTTCGACCATACTTTAATGTCGAAAACTTAGATTCAAGCATGTGCCCGTTGAATTGCTGGAAGGTAATTCGTTTTAAAGTTTAGCAAGGCTGGCAATCTAGTGAGCGACAAGCGGAGTTCGCTTAAATCAAAAAACGTTGACATGATTTTATTTAATAATCATAATGAATGGATCTCAAATTAGTTTAAAGATTATGAGACTGCAATTCTGGCTGGAACAGAAAATTTTTTTGTTCCAACTCACAGGCTCACAAAAAAAAGATGGCGTACGTTAAAGTCGGGCGCGGACGACTTTGGGATACCCTGTACCACTGCTTGCAATAAAATCCGGTAAATTGCTTACGAACACCAAAAGACATTTGATTGCCAAATTAGATTATGATACCTTCATAAACAACCAAAAACAGACGAATTTTTAATCAAAAACTTTTTTTCGACCAATCGGCCCTATGGGAGCTATATGATATAGTCAACCGATTTTGATAAAATTTGGTGCAGTGTTGAAGATCTCCAAAAAACTTCTGAATGCCAAATTTGGTTACAATATCTGCACAAACAAACGAAACACAACGAATTTTTTTGTAAAAAACGTTTTTTTGACCGATTGGCCCTATGGGAGCTATATAATATAGTCAACTGATTTTGTTCAAATTTGGTATAGTGCTTGGGAACTCTAAAAAACTTGTTAATGCCAAATGTGGTTACGGTATGTTCACAAATAAACGAAACACAACGAATTTTGTACAAAACACGATTTTTTGACCGATTGGTCCTATGGGAGCTATATGATATAGTCAACCGATTTTGATCAAATTTGGTGCAGTGTTGAAGATCTCCAAAAAACTTCTGAATGCCAAATTTGGTTACAATATCTTGATGAAATTTGGTATAGTGCTTGGGATCTCTAAAAAACTTCTTAATGAAAAATTTGGTTACAATATCTTCACAAACAAACGAAACACAACGAATTTTGTACAAAAAACAAATTTTCGACGGATCTATCCTATGGGACCTATATGATATAGTCAACCGATTTTGATAAAATTTGGTGCAGTGTTGAAGATCTCCAAAAAACTTCTGAATGCCAAATTTGGTTACAATATCTGCACAAACAAACGAAACACAACGAATTTTGTGCAAAAAACGTTTTTTTGACCGATTGGCCCTATGGGAGCTATATAATATAGTCAACTGATTTTGTTCAAATTTGGTATAGTGCTTGGGAACTCTAAAAAACTTGTTAATGCCAAATGTGGTTACGGTATGTTCACAAATAACCGAAACACAACGAATTTTGTACAAAACACGATTTTTTGACCGATTGGTCCTATGGGAGCTATATGATATAGTCAACCGATTTTGATGAAATTTGGTATAGTGCTTGGGGACTCTAAAAAACTTCTTAATGCCAAATTTGGTTTCAATATCTTCACAAACAAACGAAACACAACGAATTTTGTACAAAAAACAAATTTTCGACGGATCGATCCTATGGGACCTATATGATATAGTCAACCGATTTTGATAAAATTTGGTACAGTGCTGGGGGTTTCTAAAAAACTTCCGATTGCCAAATTTGGTTATTATATCTTCATAAGCAAACGAATTATCCATCTAAAACTTTTGCTTTTTTTCGAGGTCATCTGAAACACGCCTATGGGAGCTATATAATCTAGTCCCGATATCAAAAAAATTAAATAAACTTGTCTCCTATGGATTAATAAGGGATCTTATCTGAAAGTTTGGTTGCTCTAGCTCTTACCATCTCTGAGATCTAGGCGTTCATACGGACAGACGGACAGACGGTCAGACGGACAGACGGACATGGGTATATCGACTTCTCTAGTCACTCTGATCATACTTTAGGTAACTTTGGGGGGTCTCCGACTTCTCCTTCTGTACGTTACATACATTTTCGGCTTGCACAAACACAATATACCCTTTGTAACATACGGTACAGGGTATAAAAATATAGTCATATGAACTAAGGCGATTTTCTTGAAAATGGGAATTTTTAGCCTGGATCCACTACAATGTCTTGCCACGTTTCTCTGAGACATTGTCATATATAAGGATGGCTATAGTGTTGCAGATCTCTCTCACGGCGGTCGAGCTCATCCCATAGAAACGCTATGGGATTGATTTCGGGATATTGTAGCAGCGAACCCATGATCTTGGGCACACCAATATCTTCTTTCTTTTCCAAATCGCCGGTACACAATTCCGAAGTATGTTTTAGATCATTATCTTGTTGGAAAATGAACCTTTGACCAACCAAGTTATTTCCAGATGGAATAGATTGTGGTTGAACAATTCTACGATATGAATCTTTCGTGAGTTTTCTATCAATTTTCTTAAATGGGACAACTCCATCATGCAGAAGCAACCCAAAACAATTACAGAACCACAATATTGATATTTGCGGCGATGACAACAGTCTCCCCGACCATTCTTTTTCCTGCAATATCCGTTTGACCATACTATATTCAAAGCAACTTTACTTCGGTGGTCCATCGGACGTGGCTTAATCGCTATACGAACTTGGTGAAGCCCATATCTGTAATACCCATAAAACAATATAAATCTTCACAACCTGCTCACTTTTTCTCTGCGTGTGACTTGGTAGACATAATAATTCCAGCCGTCCAACTAGTTTGCCACAAACCGTTAAGCTGCTGCCGCTCCACAGTCTCACCTCAGTCTACCTGGCGTGTGCCCCGCATTCGACGTAGCCCCCATCCTACCAAAATAGAGCTGTCAATTAGCGGCATGTGGTGCACTGAACTTGTCGCTTTTGGAGCGATCAGCTTGCACTTTGTATTGATTATGATCATGACCAAAGTGATTTGTAGCTGGGTAACACTAAGCAGATCTTATGACATAATTGGGCGTCGTGCGTGCCGGGTCTGGCTGCTTTGTAAGCATAACGCACAGAGATTAGGCAAATGGAACATTGTCAGCAGAGCACGCGCATGCAAAGATAACAATGGTTACGAGTATACTATGTGCTCGACCATGTCATGATTACAAATGATGCGCTGAATTCATTTCTGAGTGAGAGTGAATCGTGTATTCAGAGCAGTTTAGTTTTGTTTCTGGACCCGGAAAGTGCTGCTGGGAATTAACGGAGAGCACTCCGGTTTCTATCTGTGTCTTCGTACGTGTGTGTGTGTGTGTGTGAGATAATGCATATTAAATTTCAAATATTTAGCACATTTGTTGGGCTTATAATTGTGCTCAATTTAATGGTTGTAAAACAAATCCGGGCAAGTGCTGTTGATGACGCAAACGATCTGTCAGCCGCGTTTACCACAACAATTACACCGACCACAACAACTGAAACTTTATCCGTAGAACCCGCTCAATTGGAAGTGGCGATATACTATGAAACGCTATGTCCGGATAGCATGTACTTTATACGTCGGCAGCTGTACTATGCGCTGCAGGATAACAATTGGTGGCCCTATGTGAATCTGAAGCTGCTGCCCTTTGGCAAGGCCGATGTAAGTGCCATGGAACTTGAATATTTTAAGATCAATAACTTGAAAATGGATTACTTGCAATAGAGGATTAAAGTTGGAATAGACAGTTAAAAGCAGGCATAGCTTGGAGGACGTCCTGATGACGTCACAACAATCTTAGCTCTTTTCCAAGCAGAAAAAGAAAATAAGTCTCAAGAATTAGTTCGCTAACAAAAAACATTTTCATAAGCAAAGGTTACATCAGTTTAAGTTTACTAAATGGTCGCTCGCTTCCCGCAACTGAAACCTGAACCTGAATTGAAATTTACAATAGAACTTTTTCAGGTGAAAATACAATTTTATTTGTGTCTTCCCTTACACTTTTTATAGAAGTACAACGTCTTGAATATCGCTATACATTTGTTCGTTGTCCAAGTCTTATGGATTAAAATCAGTACGAATCTGCTATATATTTTACACTTCAGCAAGCTTATCTTTGTAAGAGTCTCTGGAATATTGTTGAATTGTTTTAAAATCTGTAAAAAAAATAACGAAAATTAATGAAATAAAATCCTCCTTTCGTTAAGAAGCGCGTGAGAAAGTGGAAGCGGCAAATGCTTAAGCCGTGTGGTTTCAGTTGACAGTATACATACATATGTCTATCTATGTCTATGGTATAGTGCAAAGATTGTTAATTTTTTTAAATTTCAAGAAAAACATTTTTATTTGAAGATAATCTTGCTTCACTTTTTCAAATTGAAGTTCTGCGCTAGAGTTTATAATGAATTTGGTGAGTTCTACTCCTTCGGGCTGTTTATGAAGATTTCTGGTAAACGCAAAAAGAGCATTCAGAATTTTTGGAAGAAACCAAGGGTGCCACCCGTTATCACATATTTCGAGTTATAATTGGGCACCAAAAGCATCCACATGTGGCACCCCGCCATTCCGGCGCAACTACTCCATAACCGAATTTTCATGGTACATAAGTGATGCTGCATCGGTAGTGGAATCAGAAGAGACAAACTGTCAAAATCTGTCGAAAATATCGCGAAGCAGTTGATTGACTCCAAGAGATTTGATTTGAAGAAAGTATTAGCAGATAACGTCCAGAATACGCATCGTTTGCTTATTTTAACAGCATAATCATGCTCGAAAAGCTGTGAAGGCTAAGTCTTATCGCACCCAGGCCTGTCGACAGGGGTGTGGGAATGGGGAATTTCACCCCTTAGTTTTCCAAAGACTAAAAAAAATTTTAAAAATTTTAGCTCTTAGGGCCTGTGCATTGTCATCACCGGTCTCTCACTTTTTCTCTCGGCTGGTTTAATCGTATCTGGCGTCAGTGGCGGATCCACGGGTGGGATTTCGGGTCTGGACTGGAAAAAAGATGAACGCATTTTTTGCCAAGTTAAAAACAAGATAGATCTGAAATAGTAGTTTCGTTATGACTACAGTTTTTTCGTTTATTCTCAAAAAATTTAAAGATTTCAAATAATTGTGAGATCTTAGTATATGCAAGTGAAAGATTAGGCTTCATAGGTTTTCAAGTGATGGATCCTATATACTCGATTACTAATTTTTACTCTTTCAGTTCTATAACAACACGGCGACTGGAGAAATGCAAGTTTTTTGTCAACATGGTCATCAAGAATGCGAGCTAAATGCTCTGCACGCTTGCGTCATAGAAGGACACGACGCTCGAGAGGCTTACGATCTTATCTACTGCATGTTACGCTCCTATAGCAATAAATTGGATGAATGTGCCTCAAGTTTGAAAATAGACGTAAGTGCGGACAGCAATTGTACGCGCATGCGCAGCACGGTGGACATATTGAAACCATATGGAGAGGAAACGTTGCCACTGCAATTGTCCTTTGTGCCCAGCATTGTGGTGGATAAGGTAAGCATGTTTGAGAGTTACGAGATATTGAAGGTATTCGAGTGGTCCAAAAGATGACACAGCCACAAAACAACTGGACTGAACTGAGAAAGAGGCATATGTATTCTTATATATTTCGACGCACTGAATCCGAATTTTGAACCGCTAAAGCCGAATCCGAGGTCCAAAGAACCCCAGCACCCTGAGGTTTTTCTTTAATCTCAAAAGGACCCACATATTTTTAGAGATTGGTTGCCCGCCGATGTTTTTGGGGTTGCTGAATTGGGATCCGAAGTCAAAAAGACCTTCTGAGATAATATCGAAAATAGATCATTTTGTAGGGTTTGAAGTTATGTCAGAAGCCAAAGGTTCTGCGGTTCTTTGGATCTCGGATTCGGGAGAGAGATATATCAGTACAATATTGGGTATTTTTGTAAAAATTCTATTTGGGATCCATAAATGTGTTTGTAGTAATATAATATATATCATTCATTCATTAGGGTATATAATTTAAAGAAAAGACGATTCATACATCTCGATGTACTCGCTTGCATTCAAATTGAATGTCTGAAACTCCCGCATAGTTATGAGTATTCGAGTATTTATGAGTCTTAAGATATCGAAATATCCCAAGAGTACCCCTATTATAATCATACGTTTATGTAGTAAATAAAAACAAAATCTCTATTTTTACTTGCAGCGATTTGAGCCCTATCAACAGAGCTATATACGTTACAACTTTGATACCTATTTCTGCGAAAAGTATAATCTAAAATTCAATGTCAAGCTACCCAACTGTCCATAAAACAAATTTGTAAATATTTTATTTAATAAAAAACAACTGGCAATGTACTTATGTCATGTACTATAAACATTTGTAATTCCCTTTGTGTGAATATTAGTCATTGAACCGCAATATACGTATTATAAATTTATCTAGCGTGTTAGTTTTATTTACTTAGGCAACGATAAGCCTCAGATACTACAAGTATGTACTAGTACATATGCGTCTATATACTATATGCATTTTTAGCCCAGCGCATTTAATTAACATATGTAACCGAACGAGGTTTTACGCTTGCAGCTGAGGTTAAAATTCTGGCACTCATTGTTCTGAGCTTTGTCATGGAGTCACTGCGATGACTATCTGGATGTCTAGTATGGTCCGAAACAGCGGGAGACTGATAAAAAAAAAAACGCAGTGGTGTAGACTGTGAAGCTATAAGCTAGAGGAGGGTTTCGACAGCACACAAAAGTAAACAGGTTTTAAAATTTAATGTAGTGACAAGGGTCTTATAGATTGTGGGAGGAGAAGACTTGACTGACACTTAGTTCTTTTTGCTTACTAAATATCTTTTTATCAGCTCGTGTAGTGATTGAACATGCGTCCTTCTATCCGTATGAAAAAAAATACGCATTTTTGGCAAGCAGATTAAGCTTGTCGATTTAGATTACCCCGTAGCAGAATTTCGACCTTTACACCCAATCTATAAGCGCAACGTCATTCAAATTTTGCACAGTTGAAAACCTTTTAAATAAAAATTTTAGATGATATCGGAAAAAGAAACAAATATTAAGTTTTCCAACCTCAGAATCAAGACTGCCCATTCCAACGTACTACGAAAAACCATAAATTTCAGTTGGTATCTAAACCAAATCTCGGCTTTTTCAAAAAGCCACCGAAATTATAAAAATTTCCTTGGCGGTATCCAAATAGAGAAACAAAATTAATAAGAACCTCTTTTGAGCAATTCAAATTTTTTTTAATGTACCTATTAAATAAAAAAAATCATTGTAAACATAAACACTAAATATGTATTATATATAATATTAAAAATATTGTAGTTTTTAAAAAATTTTTTTAATGCAATTTTAGGTAAACTAATTTTTGAATTGAGTTTAAAAAAATTGTGATTAATATATTTAAAGAACAGGTATTTTTTTTTTTAAAAGTGCTTAAAAAAATAAATTTTAATGCCTTTTTATTAATAAGTTAGAGTGAAAAAAAAAATAACAAAAATTGTTTCATATTACAGTTTAATCACAACAAAATTTTATTTGTTTTTTTTATTGGCAATCAACCTATACGTACAAAAGGCTATAATCCAATATTGAGGAAAGAAGTTTGATCGCTATACACACAATAAAATAAAAATTAAAAAACACTTTTATTTAAATTAAGCCGTAACGCATTAAGTTTAAAAATTGAAACTCTTAAAAAAATCATTCCTTATCCAGAAAAATTATCGTTCTTAGTAACATAACTATAAAATACTTAATTCCTTGCCTTAATTTTGCTCTAGGTTCTGAAAATATGAAATTTTGATTTTTCACCATTTTTTTGGTGTCTTCAGAGAAGAACAAGAGCAAGTAAAGCAGACGCTTTTTTTTGAGTTATTAATTTACAAAAACATTGCGCGACATTTTTAATTTGTAGGCATTTCCATTTTGGCGTGACGTTACATTTGTACTACAAAATATGAGAGAAAACAAAAAGAAAAAGCTCATGTTTAAAAACGTTGTTTTTTAGACTTACATAACTTACATATTATCGATTTAAACATGCAAACAAAAAGATGCATGGCGTTACGTTACAAAAAATAGAAGTAGGTTTTGGCTTGGATTACAAAATCTCTGCGAATTGGGCAAGTGTAAAACTTTTTTTTAATGATTTAAAAAAATCTTACTTTATTTTACAATTTATTAAATCAAAACCCCTTTACTCGATTTTTTATTAGCCTTATTATCTGGAGTGGCTTTATATATACATATTATATTTATATATAACATCTATTAGGACGTGTCAAATTTTTTCGGTACAAAGGCTCATTGTGATTTTGGTTCCATGGATCATTCTAAGTAACTATAGGTCTAAAATGTATTTCGAGTCGCCCAGTTTTTTAAAATATGTAGGTTCTTTTCAAAACATTTAAAAATCAAGTGAAACATTGCATTCAAAAGGCAAAAAACGTATTTTTTCTACAGCCAAATATGTATATGGGGGTTTTTGACATTTATTTTTGACCTCCGCCAGAGTGCGCTTTTGTGTATTTTTTGGATTTTATCCCATTTTTTTTTTTTTAAATGAACGAAATCTTGGTACGAATTTACATTCGTCGAATATTTCACTGTCTCATAGTGTAATCCCAAATTTAAAGCTTCCCAACATGTTTAAGGTTGAAAATTGGGAAGGTAAGTTGTTTGGAGCGCACTTATTAACGACATACTTCATGCAATGTCTAATTCAATCTTTAATATTTTGAAAAAAACCTATTTTTAAAAAGTGGGCGACTCGACCCGACCTATAGTTTCTTGGGCAAAGTTTCTTAGAATGACACATTGAACCCAAATCGCGATGAGCCCTTGAAGGTTTTTTTCGGACCCCTACAAACTGAGCCGCCCTAATACATATAAATAAAAGTGTATGTAACATACAGAAGAAGACATCGGAGACCCGCCAAAATTACCTTAAGTATGATCGGGAGAAGTCTATGTATTCAGACAAGTGGCTCTGTCAGAGATGGTAAGAGCTTGAGCAACCAAACTTTTGAGTTATTATTTTCTATTATGTCACGGAAATTTTTATTTAATTTTTTCGAAATTTCCATTGTATTGCAATTTTTTCCTGCCCCGACACTTTACTAAGCATAATAGAGAAAGACAAATGCAACGGAAAGGCAACGATATACGCGTCAAGACAGCCCCCATTAGCTACGCCAATGTCTTCATTGTCTAGTTCATATAAAAAGTGCTACTAGAAAATTTTTAAGCTGCTTTCAGTGGTGAGCTGTCTGAGTAGCACGTCAGTCCCAGAACATACAGGAAATTCGAACAAAATGAAGATCTTGACCAGCTTATTGCTATCAGTGGCTATATTATACGTGTTTATTGTGAATGAAAGCAGTGGCAGAGTAAGTTCAATGGACAAAATTCAGTGCGTATAAACATATTTAAGCATTATTTCTGCAGCGTCATCGTGGAGATGTGAACAAGAAATTGGCTGTTACACTCTATTATGAGGCATTGTGCCCCTATTGCAGGAAATTTGTTATACAGCAATTGAATCCCTCTATGAAGCGGCGTCTGCCCTATACGGAACTCAAGCTAGTGCCCTACGGCAATGCCAAGGTGCATAACTTATTAGAACTTAAGAAACTCAGCCTATGACACGTTGCTTTTTTAATTTTATTGGCAGCAAAGCGAGAATGGCACCATTACCTGCCAGCATGGTGAGGAAGAGTGCAGCTTGAATGCTTGGCATGGCTGCATATTGGAGAATCTGAAGCTAGCAAAGAGCTTACCACTAATCAGCTGCATGATGCGCAAGAAAAATAATGTTTTGGATAATTGTGCAAAGCGCTTAAAAGTCGATGTAAGTAAGGTCAAAAACTGCAAGAATACGCAAAATGTAGATGATATATTGGCTAAATATGCCAACGAGACGGCTAAAGTGTCCTTTAAGGGTGTACCAGCTATAGCTGTGGATAATGTAAGTTTAACAAACTTAAGCAAATGGAAAAATTATGTCATATTACCTGTCATACTCTTTTATTATAGATCTTTAATGAAGCTGATGAGTATAATCTTATCGAACAATTTGACAAGACGTTCTGTATTAAGTACAAAGCCAAGTTCAAAAAGGAACTAAAAAACTGCACATTTTAAGCGTGTAACAAAATAATGCACATTTTTCTTATAATAAAGCTTATCTATGTTTGAATTTTGATTAACTTATTTAATTAATCGATAGCGTCTGCCAACGATAGCTGTCAGACAGCGCTGCTTTAGTGCTGTAAATGCACTAACTAACGTACACATCGATTGCATGCAGACATCGATAACATTTTGCACATCTCTTAAACGCGCTGCCTTTTGCGCTCTCTTTCGCACGCAGTTTCGCGAGTTTGTCACATTCATATTTTTCATACTGGCTTTATTACTTTGCATAATTTTAAAGTAATCGTTAAATAAAAGCTACATTCGGGCATATTAAAGCGTGACATGAGTGAAACTATCAACACCGCGGCGCAGTTTCCGTCTTTCGAGAAACCCACCGTGCAATTCAATGAGCAGGGCTGGGGACCATGCGAGCTGCCGGACACGTTTAAGGATGTGCCATATCAGCCGTTCAGCAAAAGCGATCGTCTAGGCAAGATCTGCGATTGGACTAGCACCTCTAACAATGACAAGAAGTATCAAAGTAAGTGCGGCTTTTAGGCAAACAAGTCTTAAACACTGCATACATACGCAAAGTGAGGTTATGTGGCACTTTGTTTGTGTGTGTCGTGGCAGCACCCAAATAATTTGCGTTAACAATAAAAACTCTGTTTGCAGACAAGTACGCCTCTACATTCGGCACGGGCAACCAATATGCCTACTACCATGAGGAAGATGAGACCACTTTTCATTTGGTGGACACCGCACGCGTGCAAAAGCCGCCGCATCAACGCGGACGTTTCCGCAATATGCGCAACTCGCGCTCTGGTCGTGGTCGCAATCAACGCGGTGGTTTTAACTCTCATAGCATGACCACGCTCAGCGGCAAGAATGTCAAGGCACGCGATCCTCGTCGCGGCGTTGGCAAGAAGTTTGGCTCACGCGGTGCGCCGCCTAAGATGCGTGAATCTTCGGTGGCCGTGCGTGCTGATTGGGCTTCTATTGAAGAGATGGACTTCCCGCGTCTTATTAAGCTGTCGTTGCCTAATATTAAGGAAGGCGAAGATATTGCCACCTGCGGCACTTTGGAATACTATGATAAGACCTACGATCGCATTAATGTTAAAAATGAGAAGCCGCTGCAAAAAATTGATCGCATTGTGCATACTGTGACCACCACTGATGATCCTGTCATACGTCGTTTGTCCAAAACTGTGGGTAATGTGTTTGCTACTGATGCCATTTTGGCTACGATTATGTGCTCCACGCGTTCCAACTACTCCTGGGATATTGTTGTCGAGAAAGTTGGTAAGTCTGAAAAGTTGACCGTTTAAGCTGCAATTTATTATAAACTTAATGATTTACTTCATTAAAGGCGACAAGATTTTCATGGACAAGCGTGATCACACTGAATTCGATTTGCTGACCGTTAATGAAACCTCCGTAGAACCGCCCACCGATGATGATAGCTCTTGCAACTCGCCTCGTAATCTGGCCATTGAAGCAACATTTATTAATCACAACTTCAGCCAGCAAGTCTTGAAAACCGGAGAACAGGAGGCCAAGTACAAGTTTGAGGAGCCCAATCCGTTTATAAGTGAAGATGAGGATATTCAAGTGGCCAGCGTGGGTTATCGTTATAAGAAATGGGACTTGGGCAGCGATATTGTGAGTAACAAGTATTTTTTAATAAATGTACTTTGGCATATATATAGCTTTTTGTCTAACAGGTACTGGTTGCCCGCTGCGAGCACGATGGCGTGTTGCAAACTCCCAGCGGCGAGCCACAATTCCTGTCCATCAAGGCCTTGAACGAATGGGACTCCAAGCTAGCCAACGGCGTGGAGTGGCGTCAAAAACTAGACACTCAACGTGGTGCTGTGCTGGCCAATGAGCTGCGCAACAATGCCTGCAAACTGGCTAAATGGACAGTGCAAGCAGTGCTGGCTGGCTCTGACCAGTTGAAACTAGGCTATGTATCACGTATCAATCCACGCGATCACTCACGCCACGTTATACTGGGCACACAACAGTTTAAGCCACACGAATTTGCCACCCAAATCAATTTGAGCATAGACAATGCCTGGGGCGTTTTACGCTGCATCATTGACATTGTTATGAAACAAAAGGATGGCAAATATTTGATTATGAAGGATCCAAACAAGCCTATTATACGCTTGTATGACATACCCGATAATACATTCGATTCAGATGATTCAGACGATGGCGAGGGCGATGATGGTGAAGGTTTCCAACAAGTCTACAATTATGCGAACCACGGCAACAAGATTTAAACCTTAAAGCTGCCCCCACTTTGGACTTCAGTTCTGTGTATTTGTGTTTGATGCGTATATCTTTAGCTAAACAACAACAATAACAAACTCCAACAATCACAATTATAACCGGTTGGATAATGCTAACCCATAGCGATTATATTGCTTTTGGTAGTAGTTGTAAGCATTCATATTCAAACTGTTCAAACTTAAAGAAAATATTCTTAGAAAAACACAAAAAAGCAGAAGCATGTAATTTGTTTAATTGCAATTACGGAAAGTTATGGGTATAGGTGCTAAAAATGCAGTGAGTAAATAATTCTGACTCTTCATAATCCTATCGCTCACCTCTTGACATCTACCGTGCGCCCCGCGCTGCTCGCTGATAAGAAACAACTTAATTAACATTGTCGAATGTGGTTTATTTAGTAGCTTGAACTGGCTGTTCTATAAAAACGCGGCTTTAGTCCCAACACGACGCTCACTGCAAGCGCTACAAACTACGCAAGTTAGTTCTTAATAACATTGTTACAAAATTTTGTCGCAAACACCTAATGATGGGTTTGGCGTCGTTAATGCTGCTGTTTCTTTCGGTCTTGGGTAAGCACTTAAAACAACAATTGGGTCGATGTCAATAGCGGCGGGTGGGCTTTCTCCTTGGATTGTGCCAACTGACAATGCATCTAAACCGGTTCAACAGGTCGTCAAGCTTATAAAATTATGTAATCAATATCAAGCTCTGGCTACCTTGTAATACTTTGTTCTACTATTTTGTTGCACAGGAAAAGAATGCAATATTTAATCAAATTCTGTATGTCGTGTTTTATGGAGCATTCAAATGCAGAGCGTTGAGGCTAAAAACAAAAGTTTTCCATAGTACTACTTTTGTTTTAAGACCCCCAAGTCCAATGTATGACAAGCTGTGCACTCGAACTGTATATTTAAATATGTCAGAAACTAAACTCGGGGCACGCAATTTCTATAAAAGAAAAATTCTGGATTGCTCAAGTTGGTAGCTGGCAAATTAATACTTGAGAGTTTCAAACACTAGGCATCTGGAATGGTTTAAATTCTCGGAAGTTGCTAAAGGACTGAAGGACTTTCCGAATTATCGTGGAGACATTCAAATTTGTTTTTCGCTTTTACTTTTGTAAAGATTATCGTGAAACGATTAAATGTCAAACTAATTTTTATTTTTAAAAACTCATATATTTAAACTTAAACGACTCGTTTGCATTTTTAAAGGGTGCAACAATTTAGGAACACTTAAGTGAACTACTCGTTTTTTATCCTAAAAAAAAATTTGTTGTTTAATTTAAATTTAAGGGTCATCGAGTGAACCTTCGCATAAAAGTGTTTTTTAGGGTAATTTTGGGTCGAGAAACAGCACCGTTTTCGCGATTTTTTTGAAAAACATGTTTTTGGGCACTTTTTCAGTTATTCGTTAATATCTCGTTAATTTTGTATCGGCAGGAAAGACGATTAGATCGAAAGGTATTGATGTGTTCTTTACAGTAATATATGGTATGTACAGATTAAGTAAAAATTTTTGAAGTTACAAGCAACCAAAGCCGAAAAAATGTGTAATTTTCGACAATTTTTCAAAATTACAAATTTTACTAGTTTACAAATTTAAGTGTCATTCGAGTGAACCTTCCTAAAAAAGTGTTTTTAAGTTAATTTGGGGTCGAGAAACACGAAAATGGCAACATTTTTTTTCTTAAGCACTTTTTTCGAGATATTTTCGAAAAACATGGTTTTGGGCACTTTTTTCAGTTATTCCTCAATATCTCGTGAACAAAATAACATGAAAGGTAATTAGATCGAAAGGTATTGATGTGCTATTTGATGATGAATGATATATAATATGTACAGATTAAGTAAAAATTCTCAAAGTTACAGGCAACCAAAGTCGAAAAAAAGAGTAATTTTTGACCATTTTTCAAAATTACACATTTTCGGCAAGCTTTTTATCAACGAAAAATTTTTTTTAAAAATTATGTTAAGCTTTAAGCTGAGCGAGACAGAGTGTTTTCTTATTAACGAAAAAAAAGTTTAAAAATTATGTTAATCTTTAAGCTGAAAGAGACTTCTTTTACGAACATTTCGAGTCTAAGATCTTTAAAACCGGGTAAGAACTGTAGATGCTATCAGATTTCGAAGAGTATGATTCAGATTTCGTTAGTATGTTCGTAAAAGATGTCTCATTCAGCTTAACATAATTTAAAAAAAATTTTTTTTCGTAAATAAAAAGCATACCGAAAATTTGTAATTTTCAAAAATGGTCGAAAATGAGTGTACGAAAGTGGGATATATTTTATTTCAATACGTTAAGGATTGTCGGCGTATTAAAGTAAATAGTTTATGGTAATAAGAGGATATGGTGGAAATTTGAGAAAAGCTCAACGATTATATGTTTATTAAGCTCACATTAGATATTTGAAATTAATGGGCCTTTCTTCTGCAATTTTCATCCGATCTTGCTCGTTTTTGCAGTACATTGTTTATAGTAACAGAATCGGTGACTGTTTGAAACAAACAACAAATGTGACCAACAAACGGACAATACGGATCCTAAGATAACATTTAGAACTAGGCTTTCCTACTGGCAGACTGGCATGGTTCAATCAAGTCGATTTTGTTCGATATGCAGACAACCAGTTTGATGTATTTTTTCCTTGTTACAAATATTGCACAAAAAGGCTTTGAAGAAATGGGTACAGATAGGTTCTAACTCTAAATAGAAGGTATACTAATTATGGCCAAATAAGTTGAATTTAAGAGCTCTAAGCGGATAAAACAGAAACGCAGGTTAATGAATGAAAACACACAATTAATTTATAAGCTTTAATATTCTTGGTTTGAAGCTCTGATACTCCTACTTACTAAATATTAATATTTGGAACAACCCAAAGGAATGATTTTGTCTTAACAATTTCTTCCAAACTAGTTATATACAAATCACAATTGGGTCCATAAGTACATAAATAAATATTTATATATTAGTATGCTAAAAAATAACGTTTACACTTTGATTTTTAATCTCCCCCTAGGCTTCGTTCAAGCAGCGCCCACGCAGAACTACGGCAGCTGCACCACAGCCAGCACGAAGCAGGGTATATGTGTTCACATACAGGACTGTCCGTATCTCTACGACATCTTCAATGCCAAAGTGACCAGCGAGGCGGACCGGAAACTGCTGACTGATAGCCAATGCGGTTTTACTGGCACAAGCAACGGCGGATTAGTAAAGGGTGTGCTGGTGTGTTGTCCACAAAGCGGAGCAGGCAATGAGTTGCCCAAGGTTGGCGTGTGCGGCACTCTATTTGCCGATCGCATCATAGGTGGCAGGAGTACCAAACTTTATGAGTTTCCCTGGATGGCTTTACTGCAGTACAAAAAGCGTAGGTAGAAGAAGTTGCTTCTAAATAAAGTGCGTTAACTTGGTCTTTGTTTTAGCTACCGGAAAGCCTAGTTTTAATTGCGGCGGCGCACTAATTAACTCACGCTATGTGCTTACTGCTGGTCACTGCCTAAACAGCACAAGGCTGCCAACAAACTGGCTGCTGGAGAGTGTTCGTTTGGGTGAATGGGATACCAGCAAGGCGCCCGACTGTGTCGATGAGGCGAATGGCAAGCGCACCTGTGCGCCCATGCATATAGACATTGAAATTGAGAAAAGAATTATACATGAAAATTATCAACCAGCCTCCATTAATCAGTTGAACGACATAGCGTTACTACGTCTAAAGGAATCTGTAACTTTTACAGAGTATGTCAAGCCAATTTGCTTGCCACTGGCGCAAGATGTGCGTCAGAGCAACTTTGAGGGCTATGCCATGGATGTGGCCGGCTGGGGCTTGACCGAGGATGATGTACCCAGCAATATTAAATTAAAAATCACCGTTGATGTTTGGAATTTGCAACGCTGTCAGGTTAAATATCGAGCCTATTCAAACCAATTGGATAGCTCACAATTGTGTGCTGGTGGCAAGGAGAAGGAAGACACTTGCAGCGGTGATTCTGGAGGTCCACTGATGGTCAGCAAGCATGTGGATGGTGCGGAAATTTTCTATGCTGCTGGTGTCACGTCGTATGGTCCAAATCCTTGTGGCCTGCCTGGCTGGCCAGGTGTTTATACGCGGACAGGTGCCTTTATTGACTGGATCCAAGCAAAACTGGAGGCATAAGAAAAAAGCGATTGACAAATAAAATTGCTAATTTATTCACAGAATTTGCAATTAACACGCTTAGAACTGAGCGAGGGGTGGCATCCCCTGCACCTATTCGATTACATCTTGATGAAAGAATTTTTTTTAACTAATTGCTTACGATAAAATTTTATGGAATGCGCGCACTAGCAATAGCTTACGTGTTTAGCTAACATACAAAACAATAAATAATATTATATATATATTATAAATGAACTAACTAGACGTGAATTGGCTTACACATAAAAGAAATTTTAACAATTTAACTATTTCAGAGAATAAATACTTCGGAACTGATATTAGCTATTGGGCTTATTATATTCAAATTACAATTTCAATTAAACGAAAATCAAACTCAAAATAATGAACATATAATTTCGATCAAAAATTTTGACCTCATTTTTTTTAGTATATACTTAATCGGCCAACGATTTTAGTGCAGTCCTATTTGTATGTTTTGGCGTTACTTTTCAGCTGGACTGCACTGCCTCTGTTTATAATATAAACTTTTGCCCCTTGTTTAAAATCCAGCTAGCAGCAGCTGCAGTCTAAGCATTGTGTGTTGTAGATAGGCACCGCATTGAAGGCAAAAATATTGTACAAAAAGAGCTAGACGTATGATTGTGTAGATGTTAAGCCTAGCGTAATCTAAACTTCTTCGGGAGCAGCGCGTGGCGCTTTATTGACAGCTAACTGCTCAGATTCTGCAACATTGTTTGAATCATTAGATTCCTCTTTGCATGACTCGGGTTCGTTCAAGATATCTAATTCCTTTTTGAATGATTCGAGAGCTTTTTTGGCAGCAATGCAAAAGCCTCGACTGCATGGCAGCAATGAGAACTCGGGTATATTGAAATTATTTTTGTACTCGTCCGGCATATCTAGAAGAATGCATTAAAGTTAAAACAGAAGAAACCATAGATTAGTTTCCACTCACCCTGGACTTTAGTTATTTTACGGCGTTCTGCCTCCTCCGAGAATTCGGCCCAGCTTTTTATACGTTCATATACTTCAGTGCCAAATTCTTTAAAGTGCTCCCGTAAATTATTGCGAAAGATCAAGGGCGGATTTAGTAATTGTTTGATGGTGGAGTGTACTATTTTTATAAGTGCCATTTCGTTGTACACGCGAGAATTTTCTCTGCCAAGTTGTGTGCCTAAAATAAAAAAAAATTTGTCTTAATAATAAGTGGATTTTTTTCTTTTCAGTTTTTTACCCCTTTGCTTCTCGTAGCCCGCTTCATTAAAGTAGGGCTCATCGACCAGTATGAGACCTTGAATGGAAACCAGCACTTGTAACATGGTGCTCTCCTTTGTCCACACTTCGGTATCACGTCCAGTCCAAGTACCCAGCAGAGATACACACACTTTGCCCTCCTCATACAAATTAGGATTGAGTCGCTCTGTACAGAAGCTTATGTAATGACATGTGGGTGGACTCTTAGGGTAGTCGCGGCCCAATTGAAAATCGAAGAAAAATAAAGCGTTTTCATAAGGAGTATTCTTTGGTCCAACCATCATCACAGACATCAGGTCCATGCGATCCTCATAGGCGCGCACGTGCACACCGTCTGGCAACGAGGACTGTAGCATTCGATATTCTCGTTGCACAGCACGCTGATATTGCGCTTGATTACTGGGTTGTATGATGGTATCGTAAAAACTATGAAAGGGTGGCGCATTGGGAAGCACCTCAAAGCAATGGGCTTTAACAGATGTTGGTCGGTTTGAAATTTTTGTAGGTGAAGGCGATGAACAAGCCACGGGACTTTCCAAAGGTGGCAAAGACTCGGATAGCACATTTAAATTCAATGGATGCTCTGTGGTTGACATTACATTATCGACTATATCAAGCACAAGCTCGTTCATATCTTGCTCCGTCGCCTCTTCAGCATCGCTAATATCAGCATTTTGATTTTTGATTGCGTCCAGACTTGACCAAACCACTTCGCGGCATTTAGTCAGCTGTTCGTAAATCAGGAAATAAAATACTTCAAAGTTATCCACATTGCAACTTTCCCTAAGTTCGATGCTTGTTTTAGATACCGACGTAAGATTATCCTCATCAACGTTAGCTACCGTTTCCTCTTTGGATTCACTAGCAAAATTAACTTCGCATGAACTATTTTCACCTCGCGTGAAAATGCCAGAATCATTCTTTAAAGATAAATTCGCGTTTAAATAATTTTTAAGTCGTAACAAGCTGGTCATTACCTTCTGATGTTTCCGTTTGTCGAAACACTTGGCTATACTGGAGCGCGCCTTTTCCTGCATTTCCTCGTATTCCATGCGGTATTTGTCTAACAATTGACTGTCGGTGAGCTGCATTTCAGTCGAAGGGGGCTCATCGTTTTCAAGGTGCATTGATTCTTCTAGGTACTCATTTGGCTTTTCGGAGACTAAATCATAACATCTTTTACGTTGAACTTCTTCTATGACAGTGGAAGACTTACGCTTAGTGGGTGTCGCATTAGTTTGCAGAATTTGCGCTTGTAAATCCTCTTTATTTTCAACAGCCCCAACTGATTCATAATTGCCGGCCTTGGCATTGCCTTCAGCATCTGAGGAATTTTCTACATCTGCCTTTGTCTTGCGCTGCAATATACCTTGAAAGTTATCCTCATGAAAGTAATCGGTGTGCAGTAAACTGTCCAAGTAGCGACCGTTCTTATAGACGACCAAGAGATCAGAAAGAGCTTCGGTCTTGCGTTCTTTGGGTAAGATGTTAAAGATCTTTTCCAAAATTTTCATTGCTTTCCTGGCCGTATCAATTCCCGATATGATGTCCTCATAATTCGTGGTTAGCATCAAGTTTAAGTCAGCAGCAATGCGACTATTCTCGGATTGGGTCTCCCAGGAATCTCCCGAACCTTCTGAATCGTTGTCGTCTAGATCTTCATCGGTGTGATGATAGATCTCGAATAGGTCTTGTGGGTAACACATGGTAATATGACCACCTACCCACCAAACTCTGACTCGGCCATCGATAAAATTGTCTATGACTTGGCCAGCGGTGGAATTAATGTTATCTCCAGTAAAATTGGAAACGCGTATGACCAAAGTGCCAGGTCGATATTGATAGTCCGCATGATCTTTTAAATCATAAACACTTAACTCTTCGAAGTTCTTGGCTAAAGGTCTAAAAATATAGTTTCGTTAATCGCACTTACAGTTTTTTAAACATTGTTTATTTCAACTTACACAGGATTATCCGCATTGGAGTATATCTTAAACCATCTTACTTTAGCAATCCGTGCATCATGATCAACTTTCTGTATAACACCATATTCTGTCTGAGAGGAATTGGGCTCGTTTGCTTTACTAACAAAATCTCCAGGGAAGAATTCATGATTGTCTAAGTGATGTATTGGATAGAGCTGGGTAGATGGTATAGCCGTTTCAACTGTGCCATCTTGCCAAACAACCGTGACAGTGCTATAAACAACCAGTATTTCTACAACGAGCTCATCCCCATCTTTGGGATCAGTCTCTTTTTTCAGGAACGGCGACTGCAATGGCTTCTTGGCCGTGCGAGAAAACCTTTTTTTTTTGCGTTTGTTAATGCGCATGCGCGGCACATAGCTCAAACTGCACATAGGCACTTCACATTCGTTAACCTTAGGCAAAGATTCATCAGGTGTTAATTCCACTGTTCCAGGTGTGACACAAAGATCTTCCTGCTGCTCCAGTAATGCTTCACTTTCGTATTCTGTATCATCCACAGAGTCCCAAGTTTCTTCATTAGCTTCAGATGCTTTGGTTACAGTGCTTGTTGTTGATTGTTTCGATGTATTCAACTCATCTACTTGCGAACGGTTCAAACGCACGCTTTTGTTGTGCCTGCTTCTTTTGGCAATGCCTCTGGGGGTCCTAGATGTGGAAGCAATTGGTGTAGGAGCGTCAGAACGCTCAGGCGGAGCCGTCTCCTTAGTTTCTATAGCTTTGTTCCCATTTTGCTGACGCTCGAAAATTGGCTGAAATATAGCGCCTACAACGAAATAAAGTGCAATTAGAACAGAAATTAATTAATGTCAATTTATATACTTTGCTCATCCTCCCAGGTAGTGTATTTAACAAGTTTATCACAATTCGAATATTTGAGGTAGAAACGATCATGGATTTGCAGCACGCATGAATCATAGATATTTAGTTGTTTTACGTTTTCCAAATTCTCACCGCTAATTTCATTGCTCGGGTGCTTTAGAGGATCTTTTTCGGCAGCCTGGTCATTAGCTTGAGACATTGTCCGGCATGTCCAAGTAACATTGACAGCAGTAGTTTTTAAGGATTCAACGGTGTACTTAAAAAATATGGACGTAAATATGTCACGTATATAATGCTTCAAAAATTTCTTACCCGGCAACGGCCTTTGCGACCAGCTTGATACGATATTTCAGGAGTTAGATTTGTCAAGCGTTCCATAGGAGGCAAACGGCCAATAATCACATTGCCAGGATAAAACACGCTGTAATTAAAAACATTACGCGAACTGAATCCATTTGCATCCTTGAACTTGTGAAAATATTGTGAGCTAATCTGAAGGCGTGCACCATTGCTGGTTCTAAGACAAAAAGTAAAATTTTAAAGTCAATTTTTCACTTGTGTATACCATTGTTGCACACCTTATAATTGCTGACTCGTCCACGTCGGTCATTGTGCCTATCCAAGTGCCAAGACAGACGGGATCTCCTGGTGCCCACTTGGTTATCGGTCTCAAACGTTCTGAAGGCACGTTCTTGATGACATATTTTGAGTCCAACACCTTGACATCGGCTCGCATGCTGACATCGCGTACATAGCCAGATTGTCCAACAAGATTCTTTTGGCCAGGCAAACGACGACGCACCACATCTCCCGGCATTAGAGCGCGGTCGGCCAGCACAATCTAAGTTGAAACATAGAGAACACTTAGTATGTTTTTGAGAACACAAAAAGCAAATACAAAAACAAGGCAAATAAACACGTGTCATTAGACGAAACAGTTGTCAAAGACAATGGTAAATAAACAGTTATCCAAATTGACAATTACATAACCTAAAATTACGTACCGAACTTTCTGCAAGTGTAGTTTCCCTTTCATCATGGTAGAAGGCCACGCGCACATGACCTTGACTCACTGAATCCAGTGGCTCATCTTCATCTTCATCAGAGGAATAAGGCTCTGCTGTTTGTGTTATAACTCCAAATCGTACGTGACCTTTATGATCGACTTTAAACACTTCGTCTTCATAAAAAAATTGGCACTCGTAATTTTCAGTCGCCTTCGACACAGCACTGCCTCCACCAGCACTTCTTGTGACCTTGCACTTAGCAGCAGAGCCCAAGTCATTAGTACTAGTAGCTTGGTTCTGCTGGGCGCTGCCAACGGCTGGAGCACCCGTAGCGTTACTTGCCATGTTACCAATGTTGAAATCCGTTCATAAGAAATATTTATGATTGAAGTAAATGTTTTTACAGCTGTTGTTATATCCAACAAATTGATTTAAAGCTTCTTAAATAAACTATTTTCGTGGCGACTGCCTGAATAAGCTAAGAACATGCATTAGCAGCACTAGCAACACTTCCAGATTTAATAATTTTTTTGATTGACAACACGAGCGTCACTGCGATTACTAGTATTTATAAAAATTTTGCCAATTTATTAAAAAACTATAAATAAAACAGCCAAAACTACACAAAAAACAAAAACTCTGTGCCAAAATGACTGAATGTAAAAGCCTACTATCGAAAATAGGGATGGCAGCAATACATCGAGCCCAGCGATAGCTATAAGTGGTAGCAGTTATCGATGAGTAAATGCAACAAGGGGATATTATAAGGGAAATTTCATAGTTTACAAGAGCGCGTATGGAGGCCAGGAAATTTTATAAATTTAAATTTTTAAAAACGGTTTATGAAAAATCGCTTGGGAACTATGCAAAAATTAACAAATCTAACCATCTCTTTTCATTATGTAAAACCAGACAGACAGTAAGCATTTATTTTTATTAAAATAATACTAATAAAATGTAAATAAATATTATCACACACTAAATTTTATTTTTTGTGTAGCGAATAATTTTTCATCAATATTGGATTATAACCTAATTTGTATCGGTTGATTGCCAGTAAAAAAACAAATATAAAAAAAAAAATATTCGTTATACAAACTCTGTCATTTTAAATTGTAGCTCAAATCTTGTATACAAAGATTTTTTGCCTTTTTCTGGCCTTCTTCCTGGCTTCCACCCTGGCTTCATTTTTTACATTGTTTAGTTCTTTCTCGACCACGCACCTAAAAGATTTAAAAATTAAATCCTATTTAATCAATAACAGTCAAAATTCGAATCTTGGTCGCCCAAATCCGAAGTTACAGTATCCCTTCAAAGCTCCTGACACGGTCTTAATAAAGCTTATACATACTACGAGTAAGTTTAAGGCATATTGACTTACCTAGTACCAAGATAACTTTTCTAAAGGACTACGAAAACCATACGAAAATTGAATACATATATTTAATAAAATGTTCAACCACCATAAAAGGTGGTTCGCATCATGGTAGCGAGAAAGCCTATGTAACACAGTATCTCATTATAGCCCATGGCACGGCAGGATTTTCAAGTTATCAGGCGTTGCCTAATAAAAGTAAAACTTTAGTTTGAGGATTTTAGCCAATGTGATAGCAGATGTGTGAATTGGACTATTATTATATGTTTTGTTATCGAATTCCGCTAACAGAATTGGGCCTACGATCTAGTTATATCATAACCTCAAATAACTCCACATTTTGTTTATGAAAAACATTTTTTATGAAATACACGGCGGAAACATCCTCACGACGCGGTTTTTGTTCCATAGTATAACTACTTCTATATACACGTTGCGTTAATGTAACTGAGGACTGATTTTGAAAATAAAAATTAACAATTTCAGCTCTTTCTTTCGGTGTGTAATGCTCCATGCTTAAAATTGTACGGAAAAGACGCTTCCGAAACGCTCTCAAAATATGTCAGTCGGACAGCTGTTGCCTTTTTTTCAAAATTAAGATCGGTTACCACAAGATGGCGCATCCATTATTTTGCTCACGGTTTGTGTTATTGAATATGAAGGATAGATTTTCATTTACATTGAAAAAGTTTTTTCACTTAAGCTTGAAAACTAAAATATTAAATTGTTTTTACTTTAAGTCAGTCTTTGCATTTCAGGAATGATTCCAAGTAGCGTTGGTACAACGCATTTTAGTGTCGAAATTAGGAATTGTGCAGGGAATTTTATATAGAAATGCGGTTGGCGTGCAAATCTGGACCCAGCAACATAATAATTTAGTCTTTTTTGTATTAAGAAACTCTAAATACCTTCAAAATTTGATTCTATATTGCCTTGATACGGAAATATAATCTCTTCATAAAAATTTGTATTCTTAAAACTCAAGAAGAAAAATAGCTGCGAAACAGCAAGCTCCAAAAACTTAATCAAGCATGATCTTTATATTTTGGCAATTTCTTAATTTAAGTATTCTAATATATAAAATTAAAAAACTTAAAATACGTTACCTTTCATTGTACCATTGTACCATACATGCATCGAACTCTTTACTTTATTGTTTTAAACAAAGGAGCAGAATTTCCTAAAGTAGAATCCAGCACGGCTAAGGACTGGACTAAGGACTTTCGAATAAAAGTAGCGCATCATATAGCGATGAACAATTTTTTTAATGTTGGTAAATTCGAATAGCGACAAACTTCACATCTGCAGCTTTCAAAACACGGTATTTTTTCTTTTAAATTTTTTTCGGGATATGTATATTATATGCCTTTCCCAATAATAATATAGCATTTTAATATATTGTTTTATAATTCCAAAAAAATAAATCTTTTGCTGAAGCCCGACAGAGACAGCATGGCTGCAAGCCCGATTTAAAATAATCATGATTTGGTCTGCCTAAGATGGCCAAAAATAAGTTCTGTAGATAGTCGAAGATTGTATTGGATAAAGTATGTATATAGTTTTTTGTAGGTTGTACATATTTACTAAAAAATTGGAATAGCTTTGTTTAACAAGTCAAAAACAAAAAAGTAATTTCGATTACTTAGAATTTTGATACAAAATATTTTCCACATATTGCAATTTTTTACATATTATCGCACCGAACAATCATTGGTGGCGCATATGGCGAGTGTCTTGTACCGAACGAATACGATTGACCAGTTCGGCCAGGCCGATAGTACATAAGATCGTAGTAGTTTGGTCCAGGGCCAAAACCTTTGCCTTTCAGGCCACATCGAGCAGCCATTGAATACTGCGGCGCGCGTTGTAATCGGATATTAAGATCTCCGGGTGGGTAAGCCGCAGGACCAGGTGAACCAGCCTTGCCCGTAAGTTTTGTGCGCTGTCCAATGCTGTACGATGGGGCTGCTGGTTTTACAGGATTAATCTCAAACTTGTACGCATTTGGGCCGGGTCCAAAACGCTTATAGTTATAGTCAGTTCGCAGTCCCATAGAATAAGCAGGTGCATTAACGCCCTTAAAGCAGGGATGTGCAAGCACATCGTGAGCACCGGGTCCTGGTCCAATACCCTTCACTGCAAAAGTAACAATATTTCTTTGACTGCATGCAAGTACAATTATTAAGGACTAGCTGCATACCTATAACGGCTGTCCTGGGTGCAATAGAGTATTCCAGACCACCGGCCCTGCCATAGCGTGTCAGCTTATCGACCATATAGGCGCCAGGTCCGGGTCCAGGGTCCTTTCTGCCAAAAGCTGTGCGCGCCCCAAAGGAATACTGTGGCATGCGCTGCTTGCGTGAGTCATGTTTATCATAGCCCACGGTAGGTGGCAGCATATAAGCGCCCGGGCCAGGTCCTGTGGAAAAAGTGATTTTTTTAAACTTATTTTAGAAATTTTGTAAAATATTTACCCAAAGGTCGAACAGCCGCCATGTTTTCCTTATTGCAATATAGGAAAATTATTTACTAGAAATTTTGAGCTCTTTTTAGAGTTGTTTGCCGAACAACTTCTAAAAGTATAATGAAAAAAATATTCCAACCTGACTACATGACAAAAAAAAAATAGAAACAAAGGCAGACTAGATTGAAAAAAAAATATTTTTTAGAGTATAGGAAGCAGAGTTTAATCCATTTGTTGCCTTTATTGACATAATATAGAGATTTTGGTAGTGTCATAAATATTGCTTAAGATTAGCTTTTAAGATGGCTAAACATATTTTGATGAAAACCTAGAAAGACTTATTCCATGTCCATAGAGTTGTAAAGCTGCTTATAACGCGAAGATCCGCGTCCACTGCTCTGTAAGAGCAGATCGTTTTGTTGTTCCCGCAGTGTCTGTAGACAAAAAAGGCTTATATTAGCTTCATAGATTTTGATTGTCATATGGCCTACCTTTGGATCATATTTGTGATATAGATAAACCAAAATTGGTCCGTAGACTATATTGAAGGTACCCACAATGCGCATAAGCCAAGCAAAGCCAAAGGTTTGCGCCAATTCGCCGCCAATTAAAGGAGCTGTACAAAGCAGAGTTTTAAAATACATTGTTTTTTTTTTTTTCCAATTTTAGAACACTACTCTGCTTACCCAAACAGTAGGCCAGACTAACTGACGTTTGTTGTATGGCATACACAGTACCATAGCTAGACATGGAAGTGGAGCTGCCGCTATCACTGTGCTCTTCCTGAGCCAGTGTGGCATCAACAAAGCTAGCCAGCAAAGGCACCAAAGCGGCATCAATGACGCCTATGCCAAGTCCCAAGACAAAATGCGGCAGCAGCAGTTGGGCCACAGTGGTGGCGCTGGGAATCTGGTTATTAAAAACACATTAAAGGCATGTCGCTTGTTAGTTAAATGAGTACTTACCAGAATGGAGGCAATGCCCACAAGCAGCAGACTTATGCAGGACATCTTAACCTGACCATAGCGATAGGCCAAGCTGCCAAAAAAGTTGGTGCCCACAAAGTAACCCACGGAGTCCGGTATAAACACAGTGCCCAGCTGCCATTTAGTTGGCTGCAGATATTGTATAAGCCAAATAGGCAGACATGGCTCTAAAATGGCCATAGTTGAGGTGGAAAACCAAATGGCCAACACAATGGCCAAAATCATTTTGCACTCAAGCAACGGACGCCATTTTGGTTGCTGTTCCACCACCACCTCGGGCTGCACGGACAAATCCATAGTTACCAGTTGCAAGCCCAAATTTAAAAATATAATGGTTGAGAGTATGATAAAGGGAGCCGATTTGCCCACCAGATCATACAGGATGCCACCAAAAGGATAGCCCAGCAGCACGCCCAATGCAATGCTGCCCAGTATAATGCCCATGACCTTGGAACGACGCGCTTCCTCCGGATAGTGTTGGGCCACCAAACTCATGCCGCACACGCCAATGCAGGCCGAGCCCACGCCTTGTATGGCGCGCGCCAGCAGCAACGTCCAGTAGGATTCGCCTACAGCAAAAACTGTTTAAGAGCAAAAATATATGCAACCTTGAGCCCAAAAATAGCTACCAACTATGTTTTGTATATGGACTTACCCAACGAGGAAAGCAGCAAACAAAATGTGCCTGCCACAATGGGCAATCGATAGCCAAATTTACTCGACAGATTGCCCACAATGGGATTGAAAATCAATTGTACCAAAGCTTTCATGGCCAGCAGCAGACCAATGGAACCATTTTCATGCGCCAGACTGTTATACTGAGTGACATTACTGCCGCTTGAGCGATTACCGCCCGTTGTGGCCTCATTGGAAAGCTGCAGTAGTGTAAAATTAACCATTGATTTACCAGGTATAGGATGCTTGGTCATGTACAGCTGTTGACCAGTCTCCGGATTACGATAGCTAAGCTGTTGTGGTGTGGCTACTGTGGCTGCCTCCAGCTGCAAGACGCTAACTCCAGGCAGCGGCAGTGTTAAACTTTGTGACTTTTGCTCCAAGCTGGCCAAATAGTCCGGCAAAATAGGCACTATAACAGATTTAATTAACAATATTATATGCTTATCTATAACTCCTCCAATCTAAACAATTACCAATAACCGTGAGCAGCATATTATCCAAAAGCAGCGCCAAATAAACGATCAACGCGATAAGGCAGCGATTTGTGCCATTCAAATGCGGCGTGGAGCAGCGCGTCGTATTGGCATTTAGTGCGGACGCCTGTTGCGCCGTAGTCTCCGACATGGCACAATTTGGTTAAGTTCTCAGTTCCAGCAATGACTTTTTACGCTGCCATATGTTACGCGCCACAAAGTATGCTAAAAAAAAATTATTCCTAGGCAGAAAACGCACGCGCACGCTGCCAACAGGTGTTCCCTCTACAACGGATGTGTGCTTATTGAAAGGCAGCGACAAGTTGCCATTGTATTTTTATTGACAGCGTGCGAACCGAGCGCTACGAGCTCCAGAGCAAAACGAACACCTCGGCGGGCGGGCCAGCGAGCGACGGGCACAACGAGTAACTCATCTGGATTCAATTTACGCTAAACTGGGATTTATTTTTATACACTTTGCAAGCGGAATGGTTATATAGGAGCTATGAAGAAGTTGGTGACGTTTTAAAGCCAGCGGGCTTGGAAAGGAAGGATATTAATGTATTGTTTTTTTCCACTAGCAGGGATGTCCAGAAAAGGAGAAATGGAGAATTTTTAATCTTATTCTCCGAAAAACATTGTTGCAACCCCTGTTATATGCTAATTATTCAGATACTTTTAAGGTAGCTGATTATAAGTACCTTATTAGTTTTTCAAAATGGCAACTCCAAGATGGCCGCCGAAAGCAGAAAAATCATTTTTGTGATTATAACACGAGTTGAGTATGCAAATATTGGTTTTCGGGCTCGCTGATTACGAATCCGCCATTTTAAAAAATCACCATACGACGAAATGACGAAAACTTCAAGTCCAAGAACGTTCATTTATCTTAAAAATTGAAATGTGCAGGGCTGATTTGGCAGAGCATGACCCATATGTACATAGGGCTACCGTGTCGGAGAAATATGTATGTACTTATATATAAAGAGTATACGTACATCGGCTTACGAAATATTAGCTAGTTGTTGTTGAAGTTGCTTAAACACCATGTCAGGACAAACATATCCACACAAGTCACTTATATACTGTGATAAAGCTTTGCACTTGGTTTGCTGCATGCCATGTTAACAACCCAGGGAATCCAATAACCAAACAACCCAGCAGTCAGTTAGTCAACCCCCACCCAATCACCCAACAACCCATGTGATAATGCCTCAGCATCGGGTTAAAGGCTTGTCTTAAAGCTCCCGCCCGTTTGTTCTGGCACTGGCCAGATAAGCTTTACTATGGATTTTTTTTCCCAGCCTGCTTTATAGATGCCACATTTTCCATTTCATTGGGTACCCGCTGTTTAAATTTAGCCACGCAAAAGTCGCGCCTCGCTCAGTCTCTGTCTGTGGGACGATGTCTCAAATCATTTGACTGATTGTGTCAAATTGTGGTTCAAATTGATTTTAATAGCTCATTTATGCATAGCCAAAAGAGAGCATAAAGAGAGATAAAAAGAGCGAAAGAGAAATTTAAAGCAACTCTGACGTAGTAAATGTGGTTTTGAGCAGCATAGTATGAGAGCGTTAGCAGCCGTTTATCGAATTTTTCACGCATATGGGTTCACTTAGCTCTGCGAACACCTGTTTTTTATTGGCAATATAGTATGTAGGTATGTATATATTTATTTAGTAATTTACTCATTGACTCTATGCATATAATTGTTGTTCCGAAATAAAGCTGATAAGTTAAAGTTAGTTAACACGCCAATGACGATTAGATTGGAATTGATTTTGAGCCAAGGTGGTACCAAATTCGCAATAAATGGATTGTGGTTTATACATTTTGCCAAAATGTTTTCAAAAAAATCATAAAACCATAGAAGAATTTGATCAAGATATCCGAACCACTACAAAATTACTACAGATACTACAAAAATTAAAATTTAACTAAAATCCTGGTTTCAAATAAATTTCAACTAATCTTGTCTAGCAAAATTTTGAAATTTTTTTTCGAAGAATTAAGTCCCCTGGCTTTCAGTGAAGCAGACTACTCGTCTTTAAAGTGATTTCCTAAATAGAGATACCGTGACAGGTTTGAGAAGTCCTTTAAGAAGGAAATTATTGCTTCTATTCAAAAGTTAGTCAGAAGAACATAAGTTGATATATTGTATCAGCTTGGAACTGAATGAATAGCACAATACCGCTTATAGCAGCCGGAAGGCCTATGTTGCTCTGGCTTTCAAACCCTTTTGTAATTTAGAATCAAATTCTAATTTAAAATTGTATAAATAAAATAAACCTCATTTAAAATATTCAAACGGGCATTTTCACAAAAAGTTTCACCTTGGCCGTAGAATTAAAATTAAAATAACAAAAAAAAGTTCACACTACTCTTATAAAAGAAAAAAAAATAAAATACTTCAACTTTTTAAATAAAAACATTTCTCTTTACATGTGACGGGGAGGAATTTCAGGAATCCGTTAACTGTCTTTATTCATCCTATAAATCTTATCAATCTTTATATTTTACTATTCATTGTCATTATTAGTTATTAAAATATTATCATAAAGTTTTTAACAACTCAAAAAGTATCCATTAAAAATGATTATAATTAAAGCAACATTTTTTTTGTATTAGCGTTGAACAATTTAAAAAAATCACAACCACAAAATTTTTAATTGAAATTAAGGGTAACGTCACGCCAGATACTTATACTAAGAAGAAAATTTAAATTGTTAACTATTATTATTTTAAATCATACTAAAAAAAAAGTCTTTCTCAATTCTCAGTTGGGCGATTGTGTTATTTAGTCAAAATCAAGTTGTTTTTTTTTAAGAGTTACGCCGAACGTATTTTTGCTTATATCTTTTAGTGGGTAAGGCCGAACATTGTCAAATTTTTATATTATTAAAGTATCAAATTTTTTTTTTATTGAAGTTTTTTTTTTGGAAAGTTTTTCTCCTTAATTATGTTCACAAAACTTTTTATTTTTATAATAATAAGTATGATTATGTTATAGGTATAGGCAGAAAATGTAAATTATCCTGTAACTCTTATTTTTATAATAAATGTAAGGATTCCACATATTGTAATATCAAATAAAAGAGAATACAAATTGAAATATACTGAATTTCATACATTTATCTTGTTTTTATTTTTCATCATATTTTTGTATGGTCTCAGCATTTTTACTTAAATAGATTTTCTTCTTAAAAAAAACCATTTTGTTAATTTAAAATTATTTAACAAAAAAGGAGAATACATATTAAAATTTTGAATTAAAAATTAAATTTAAATCAAGACGAGAAAATCAAAAATGGATTTTCGAAATTTAACCTTTTTTTTGTTCAAATAAAAAAAAATTTGTTTTGTTTTTTTTTTTTACAATGTTTACGTCCATTAATATAGGAGTTTGAATTAAAATGCCATCTATTCATGGAATCAGGACACCCGTATTATTTTCCCCAAAGCCTACATTAGCTTATGATGAGCCGCGTTATCAAATCGACAAGTCGGCATCGGAATGAAGTCCAGAACAGGCTTTCATCGAGTTGTGAGCACAGTAGCAAAGTATGAACCACCCGAAAAATTCTTTTGAAAACTTAATAGCTCACTTAAGATTAACGATCTAAGATTAAGAGCTAAGTCAATAGTCATGATAACTTAAACTTTATATTTAGTGTTCTAGTAGTACCCATAGCGGGTAGTCGAAATGTCTTGCAAAAACTTACTCTTGCTTGGAGCGCTGCTGCTTGCCGCAATCGGTAGGTTCCACAACCAAAAACCATAAGTTTAATTAAAGACGTGCCCATCACTCCTTTAGGCAGCCAAGCGAAGACGGCGCCCTGTGAGCTGCGTAATGTGGAACATGGTAAAGTCTGCGTTTGTACGGTGGAACATTGCGACTATTTGGATGTACCCACGCTTGAAGAAGATAAGGACTTTGTGCTCATATCAAGTTCCAAGCAGGGCCTACGCTTTAGCACGCTCGAGGGCAGTTTTGGCACCGCGGAGAAATACGTAGTGGTTGACTATGAAGAGCCCACTACGTCGGTGGATACACCTGCAAATGATACGCTTTCAATGCTGGTGGATCAGCTTAAAGCTTTTGTGGCCCATGCCACAGCTGATCAGCAGATAGCGCCTGCTAGCAGCATAACGCGTACGGTCACACTGCGCATAAATCGTGAGAAGCAGTTTCAAACAATGGTTGGCTTTGGTGGTAGCTTCACTGGCGCTGTATCTTATTTGCTCGAGCAGTATCCGCAAGCGCTACAGGATCATCTGTATGAGTCTTACTACAGTGAAGCTGGATTGGGTTTTAATTTGATGCGCATGACCATTGGTGGCTCCGACTTTGAATTGGAACCCTGGGCCTACAACGAAGAGCTTGAGGACGATAAAGAGTTGTCAGCCATGGATGAGTTAAACGAACGTGATGTGCCTAGAGTGGCACAGATTAAGCGACTAATAGAGGTTTCCGGCGTTGAGAATTTGCGTATTAAAGGTGCCGCCTGGAGCGCACCCACCTGGATGAAGACCAATAAGAAATGGACGGGCTTTGGTCTTCTTAAGAGTGAATACTATCAGACCTGGGCGGACTATCATATCAAATGGATAGAACTTATGAAAGAAAATGGACTGCCCATATGGGCTATTTCCACCGGCAACGAGCCACTCAATGGCATCATCTTTATGTACTTTGTACACTTCATGAGCATGGGCTGGACGCCGCAAAAGCAGGCGGTCTGGTTGGCGGATCACTTGGGTCCCACACTGCGTAGCTCAGAAGCCAAAGATATTGTGCTGTTTAGCAACGATGATCAGCGCTATACTGTGCCACATTGGTTTAAGATGGTATAATAGCTATGCCTTCCAATTTTGCTTTCCTAACAAATCTGTTATGCTTTGCAGATGAATCGCACACGCCCCAATTGCTTGGATTATATTGATGGCACAGCGCTACATTGGTATTGGGACGAAATCTTTGATTCCAACTTTATTGAAGATAACAACGAATACCTGCCCGATAAGCTGCTTATCGTTACTGAGTCATGCATCGGTGATAAGCCTTGGCAAAAGGCGGCACCTTTGTTGGGAAGCTGGGAGCGTGCGGAAAAGTATGCACGTGCCTTCTTGCAGAACATAAAACTTGGTTATCATGGCTGGATTGATTGGAATATGGTGCTGGATGAACAGGGTGGTCCCAACTACGTCAACAATACAGTGGATGCACCTGTCATAGCTAATACCACAAGTAAGTTTCTCAAAATTGTCAAGAGTTACATTTACTAAATGCTTCTTCTTCTTCTTGCAGCCTTTGCGGAATTCTATAAACAACCTATGTTTTATGCCATGGGTCACTTTTCCAAACTGGTGCCGGAGGATTCCATACGCATTGAGGCGGTGCCTAGTAATATCAATTTGGATAGTGTGTCCTTTTTGCGACCGGATAAGAAAATAGCTACAGTGCTATTTAATAGCGGTCGCGCTGATCTGGATATCAACTTGGTGGATAGCTTGAAGGGAACTTTTACTCTTAATGTGCCAGCCAAATCCATTAGCACGCTGTTACATAATTAATTGACTGGATATATTAATATATTATACAGTGAAACCTGGTTAATTGGGATCCCAAGGGACCAAGACATATTTACCAATTATTGAGGGTTCTCAATAATCCAGTTTTCCAATTAAGCAGGTTTAAAATTATAGTTGTCTCATTTATAGAGGCCCCCGCTTACAGAGGTCGAAATGTGCCGTTATTCCATTTGTAGAGGTGGAAATATTAATAAAAATGCCTATTTTTGGTGTTATTAATTTAATGTAGGTATTAGAGGTCTGCATGAATGCATTCAAAACGGCGAATGAATAGCTCAGCCTTAAAACATATGCATATTTTTTGGTACCCATTTAAATGAATATAAGTGAATGGTGTACTCACACAAACATGGGTTCCAAAATTGTGAGTAGAGTACTTTTATGGTGTACTACAGTAGTGTACTCTACTTTACTCTAGTAAAATACGTTTGAAAAAATGAAAGAGAGCAGAGAGCGACAGAGCAGCGATCGTGAGCGTAATGAAAGAGATAAAATTAAATAAATGACATAGTAAATGCAGCAGGCATGAGCGAGAAAGCATAAATATTTTCTTTGTCAAATTGGGGTGGCTTGCGTGCTTGAGCAGTGTAAACGGGAAAATGTATACCCTTTCGAAGTAAGGTAACTGCTATGACACTTGTTAGTCGTGTTTACATTCACGCTAAGAATTGTATGTATAAAGTGCGAAAAAGGGTACATTTGTATCGGCTTTCAATCTGTTCAACGATTCTTACAGCGTGAAAAAAAAAAAACAGAAATGCGTTTTATGTTGTGTGTTCTTTGGTTTAACACATAATTTTTTAATATTTGAATAAATATTATTTAACAAATTTTTTGCTTCAATTAAAGTAATAGATTTATTTAAAAAAAAAATGATGGTTACACATTATTATTTGCTTTATTGATTTGCAATATGTTTTAAAGAAAAAAAGTCATATAATTAGAAAAAAAAAAAATAAAAGTATATAAACGCAAACAAATAAACCAACACCTAATTTTTTAGCTCTAAAACAGATGAAATTAATGTCAATTTAACTGTCTAAGCCAATTTACTACAACAAATACACACAGTTTCCAAAATGTTCATTGCGCCGGCTTTGTTTTTTTTGCTTTCCATTTTTTTGCCGCAACAGCTACTCACGTACATGCATGTATGCTCGTTTTGTACACTACTATACTCAGTGTATTCATAACACTTTGCCTATGCTTATGTTAAAAAGACAGCATACATAAATATTCACTGTTGGCATGTATTCTATAGTAGTATACATTTTTTCTGTGGGTACTGCAAAAATGGGGTAGAATGTGTGAATGTAGCCATGCAGACCTCTAGTAGGTATGAATGTACATATGTACATAATGTTCTGCGTCGAAAAAAAAACAATACGGTAAAGTTTATGACTTAAAGTAATAGGTTATGTTTGTTTGTACTTGATTGCTAGTTGCTGAAACCTGTCTCTCAATAGAATAAATTTGATCAAAAATAATAGAATTATCAATATTTGACATTTCGAAATACTTGTGTAAAGTTTCTAAAGCTTCCATTGCCTCACGCTTTGAAATTTTTACTGGAGTCTCCTCACAGTCTTCTACATCTTCTTCTTCTTCTGTGTCCAAAGAATACATAGCAACTATGTCATCATCATTGAGCTCTTCTGAAATGAGTACATTATCATCCATAGAAACGAAATCCTGGAAAGTCGCCTGCTGCTCATTTAAGTCAATCCTACATGTGGTAAATATTCTATCCCATTCTGGAAACGTTGCACAGATTTCTAGCTCCTCTTGTAGGCTCTCAGGTTCAGATACATTCGTCACTTTGAATCCAGCTTTTTTGAAGCAATTACTAATTGTGGTTTTGCTAACAGAAAACCAAGCTTTTCTTGCAAATCTCATGGCCTGGAGGATGTTGATTTCTGGGCTTTTATCCTCTTCTATAGATTTCAGAACATACTGAACAACTTCCTTCCTGTAATAAACCTTAAAGTTGTTGATGATACCCTGATCCATGGGCTGCAATTTACTTGTGGTATTGGCGGGTAAGTACAATAATGTAACATAGTCTAATTTGGGCATATTGTTGTGAGCTGTACAGTTGTCGACAAACTTAGTGATTTTTCGTTTTTGGGCCCTCATATCGGCGTTCACTTTTTTTAACCAATCTGCAAATAATTCAGAAGTGATCCAGGCCTTTTTATTGTTTTTATAATTAACAGGCAACGTTTTAATACCCTTGAAGCATCTTGGTCTCTTAGATTTTCCAATTAAAAGAAGTGGCAGTTTTTCAGTTCCAGACATATTCGCACTTACAAGTACAGTGACTCGATCTTTACTCAATTTACCACCATGGCAAGGCTGACCTTTGAACGTAAATGTTTTATCCGGTAGACACTTGTAGAATAAGCCCGCTTCATCGGCGTTGAATACGTCATCGGGGGAATAATCGTTTAATAAAGCTGGAAGGTTTTTAATCCGCTTATTGGAATGTTATTATTCCGTACCTGCTTTATCCATGTACAGAGACACTTTTCAACTTCAGGATATTCTGCTGCTCGTAGTCGTTTGAGTTTTCCTTTTCCATCTATACACTGAGACCGAATTTTCTCGTTGTTTTTAATGATTCTATACAGGGTTGACTTTGGTATGTTATTCTCCTTACACAGTTCATCACGCGACTTTCCACAATCATATTCTGATAGAAGTTTTAATTTTTCAGATATTGATAACGTTTTATATTTACGGTCGGACATTTTGTACACTTGTATTCCCTTACTTTTAGATCAAAACCTGAGATAGTACTGACGATCAAAGCGACAACAGCAGCCGAAGCCACGCACCATCAACTGCGTGTCTGTTAAAGAATACGTTGCTAAGCAACAGCAAAGAATATAGAACTGTGTACTAATAGTACTATAGTACTGATAGTACTATAGTACATAGTTCTATATTCTCTGATGTACTATAGTACATAGTTCTATATTCTTTGCTGTTGCTTAGCAACGTAGAGCAACGCCAGAGTACATACGCAAAAAAAAATGTGTGTGCATATTTTGTGCCGACCACTGATGTAAACAAACATGTCAAAAAGAGTTAAAATCTGATTAATTTGTCTCACTTATACAGGTAATTGAGCTACAGAGTCTCAATTATAGAGGTAGGCATCGAAAAAGTCTTAGAACTCAATCCTCATTTAACCAGGTTCAAAAAGTCCCATTAACAGAGGTAATTGATTGAAAAAGAACCGGGACCTCATAGAAACTCTCAATAATAGAGGTTTCTCACTTATCCAGGTCCCATTTATCCAGGTTTCACTGTATTGGATTCAGTTTTCCAAACACCAATCTTTATTTCCGAAATAATCTAAAAAAGTTGTTGTTATGGTTTGATAAGTATGTTAAGTAATTTTTTAATGTACCATTTGTTAATAGACTCCTGTAAACAACCTCGACAATATTAACGAGAATGTATGAAGTGACCTGGTTAGCGCTATAGTGACCCTGCACCATGTAGAGGTGTGTTGCGTTGTGGTTACACCAATGCAATTGGCGCCAAACATTAAGATCGCCCAGAAAAGGTTATTTCACCAAAAACTCTAATTTTTTTTTTTTTTTTTTTTTTTTTTTTTTTTTTGAATATATTTATTTATTGGCATAAAAACTCTAATAAAGTTACTGGATGATCGCAGAATAAGTGTTAGGTTGCTAAGGCTGTAGACATCTCAAATCACGGTATATCATGTAACTATTATAAAAATATTTGTATACATAAGGGCTATCCGGGCGATGTGTGACGCGATTGTTGAAACTCGATAATAAGTGCTACAATAGTCACCCTGCCAAAATTCCTGGAATAATAATTTCTGTCCCATCTATATAATTTAAATTCTTCGGAAAAAAAGTGCGCTTAGGGCCCGTCGGTAGTCATCGCCGGGCCCCAACTTTTCACTCGACGGCACTGTGGGCAAGGTCCCCCCAAAATAATGGTGAGTACCGGTTTCTCACTCATAGCATTTATCAACTGCTCAAAGCCCCATAACACTAAAAATATGGCTTTACTTGCTTTTGCAAAAAAGCAAATACTTCTATTATCTCTACTATTTACCAGGTGCCAATTTATTACATAGGCTATTGCCTATTATGGTGGGGAATAAACTTTTGTACCTGATTATAAAATTCAAATCAAACTTTATATAACTTTATCGCTACTAATTTAATGCCTGCGCTGGCGTCAACGCTTACGTTGGCGTCGGCGCTGACTGAGACTTTATCAAGTCAACAGCTGGCACCCGGAGCAGCAAGCAATAGGTCAAAAACATTGGGGCACCACAACATCACATTAAAAACATTTGAGTCCGTCGAAGTGGTGGTCGAATGTGGGATACCCTGCACATTTGTTGCTCAAAAAAAAGTTAATACCTAGGTCCAATTTTTTTTTTTAATACGTTCAGTTTTGTAGGCTTATTCAAAGGAAATGGTTTAATGCAGTAAGGGGAGAAAAGATCGGTTCCTTGTTTTTAATAAAATAAAAAACTAAAATATTTATATATCTTCAGAAAGTTAAATCTTTTGCAGTTTATAGGAAAGAGGGTATAAACATTTTATATCTAGATCTGTTAGTATAATAATTGCAGTTTTCCGGTCTTGCAGTGAGGTAATCTAGATGGGGTCAGATATCAATCCGAGCTGAGAAACGGATAATGTGTATCTTTTGGTAAAACTAGGATCATCCTATGTGCAATGTAGAAATCTACAACCACCTTGACCTTATAGGTATAGGGAATAATTAAAAATGGGCCAGACACTGTTGGGACATCCGAACTATAATGTGCCCTGTATCTCCAACTAGTTTTTTTTTAATGGAGCTCCTGGATGAAATAATGCACTTTTTTATTTTTATTAAAAACATGGGTACTCCGCACCTCATTCTATATTTGTAAAGTTTTCTTCAATATACAATTCTACTTTCTTTTTTGTGCATGCAAATCTGATATCGGTTTTTGTGTCTTCTCCCTCTTTCGTTATATCTTTAATATTAAATTTTATCTATCGATAAATTTTTCAATTCTTGATTTTTGATACCTCTTTTCCTTTATTCTTTTTATACCCTGTACCGTATGGTACAAAGGGTATATTAAGATTGTGCAAGCCGAAAATGTATGTAACATACAGAAGGAGACGTCGGAGACCCCCCAAAGTTACCTAAAGTATGATCGGGGTGACTAGAGAAGTCGATATACCCATTTCCGTCTGTCCGTCTGTCTGTCTGTATGAACGCCTAGATCTCAGAGATGGTAAGAGCTGGAGCAACCAAATTTTCAGATTAGATGCGTTATTATGTCAGGGCATGCAAGTTTATTTTATATTTTGGATATCGGGGATATATTATATAGCTCCCATAGGTGTGTTTCAGAGGACCTCGAAAAACCCCAAAAGTTTTAGATAAATAATTCGTTTGTTTATGAAGATATCGTAACCAAATTTTGACTATATCATATAGCTCCCATAGGACCAATTGGTAAAAAAAACGCTTTTTGTACAAAATTTGTTGTGTTTCGTTTGTTTATGAAGATATTGTAACCAAATTTGGCATACGGAAGTTTTTTAGAGATCTTCAACACTGTACCAAATTTTATTAAAATCGGTTGACTATATCATATAGCTCTCATAGGTCCAATCGGTCAAAAAAATGTATTTTGAACAAAAATCGTTGTGTTTCGTTTATTTGACAAAGAAATATCTTTTGGAGTTTGTAAGCAATATATCGGACTTGATTGCAATGTGGTGGTACAGGGTATCCCAAAGTCGTCCGCGCCCGACTTTAACGTACGCCATCTTTTAGCTTGTTTACGAATTTTGCGCTTTTCGGCGGTGAGATTATACCAAGCTCCAAGACTGTGAGTGAGATTAAACACGAAAATAAATTAGGTTTTACACCAAGTTCCTTAATTGTCCGCAAGCTGGAGCAAGACAATATGAATATCAGGCGAAGTTTCTATATTTTTCGCTAGTGAGAACAATTTAATTTTTTTAAGATACATAACTCGATTTCTCAACAGATTTAAATGCAATTTCACCCACGGACGTGTAATAACAAAAGAAAGGTTTTAATATCCAAAATTATGGGTGAGATTAGGCAACAAAACAAAAGAATTTTCAAAAAACTAAAAAGCAGAGAACAAGAAAATATTCTCACCTAAAATTGGTTTTTACTAAAACAACTTATCCGTATATATTTTAATCATATTTATTGTGATGTTCAGAGGATAGACGTGCTCATATTCTACTAGTTTATGATTACTTATAAATTGTTACAGGAACTTTATAACAGATTTGGTCAAGAAAAAAAAATTGTTTTCTATTGTTACCGCTTTCCCTTGAAGCGCTGTTAAAGATACAAAAATACAACACGGTTATGTAAGTTTAAAGTGAAATAGAGTATAGTAGAGTAGAGTTTATTAAAACGTATATTTCCAAAGTTAAATTTTACTGCCGTTCTGCTTCGTATGTAAACCAGAGTGACACGATAGCCGATAACGCGCAAAGCCGATCCTCGGCTTCGATGACTTTTCAAATGGCAGAGTTGCAACACAAAAGGGGGGCGATTACATCAAGATCGACAAACAGTTGGCAGGGCTAAATTATTGAAATGTTTCAGTTGGTGCCTGCATCCGCAGGTTTATTCGAGCAAAGGTACGAGTAACAGCCATGTATTTATATTCGTAACGTACAAACTAAGCCCTTTCATTTGTTACGAAACACTGCTTCATTATTAGTTTCTTTATTCATGCCTTAATATGCTCTTGAGGACGACATATTTAATGTCATCTCCAGAGGACGATGAAGATGCTTCCAACGATACCTGATTTGCCAAATTATGATATGCGGTTTAGAATTTACGTGGGAACAGACGAACATACAAACATTCATAGATTTACACATACAGGTCCAATTCATAAGCCTCAGTTTTGCTTCGCCGCAGTCGGTTAATATAATATGTAGTTACTTCGTCAAGTTCCACAATTGACCGCGAGAGGAAGCATGAAAAAATAAGAATCAGGCCAAGGTTTCAACATTTTCCACTGAAGGAGCAAGAAAAATGAAGGACGAAAGAAAAAATCTTTCTGATTGTTAAGACTTTAGATAGATCCATAACTCGAGCTATCAATAGATAGGAATAGTAATTACTATATTATTTTCGATTTCGAGACACAGACAGATTTGATGTCTTAACAATTTTCAGCTTTACCGGTAGGTATAGTACATTTTGGTGTCTTAGTAAAACTAATAGACGCCTTATCATTTGACTTACAGAGTATAATAAAAATAAAAGTAAACCAAAACAAAAACAATAATACCAGCAAATGCGCGAAATTGTGTGTGCTTGATAAAAGTTTCGCTGTGTCGACGATCGCTCGAGCAGCGCAGTTTCAGCCCCGGCACCGGCTTACAAAATCAGATCTCACTCTCTTCGTATTCAGTTGTGAGTCCGCTTAGGCAGCGCACGTTACAAGCTGTGCTCAATAAATTGGAAGAAATGAAAGTACCTGCTTTTTGTTTGCTCTTCATTGCGGCTCATTGGAAGCAATTTACAGGTAAGTAAGCCCGATGTAATTCCCAGATTTAAAACTGTCTCTGAATTCGTCGCAGTGGCCATAACGAGACCCTGTAATTTGCGTCCGGCCAAGTATGGCAGTGTATGTGTGTGCAACAACAGCTATTGTGACTACCTGGAGCAGCCTGTGCTGTCCGAGGATGAGCAAATTGTAGTGGTCAGCTCTAGCATGGTGAGTATTGCTCAGCGTTACTTGAACCAAACCTAGTTCTAAAATATAATCTTTACAGGCGGGTTTACGTTTTAAAACGACAGCAGGCAGCTTCTCTGGCAAAGCCAGAGTAGAAGTTCAAGATTATCAATCCACAAATATGAACTTCAAGGCCGAAGCTATTATTGTAGAGCCAGGCAGGGCCTGGTTACAGTTGGCTCAACTGCCTTACATGTTGCGTGAGTATCGGATATTATATTACAGACTGGTAGTACCATTGCGAAAATTTCACAAGACTGAGATGTCTGGACGGCACATAACAGTCAGAAGGAATCATGTTCATATGTCCAAAAGTGCGTCTGCCAATCTGTCTGACTGTCCGCATTAGCACCTAGATCTCCAGGACTATATGAGGTACAAGTAGGGACCCCAAATTTGTTTTTTAAAAATACGGGTGTATAAAGTCGATTCATGTGAACATCTGACGAGGTTTCCTGTGCGAAGATTATAAGAGCCACGGAGACATAATTTGCTTATTCCTAAGCATACTATGCCCAAATATAAGGACTACAAAAAATAGGCTATAAGGCTCACAAAACTCCATTTTCATTCTATGCGAGATAGCCTCACCTTATGTCATAGGAAAATATATATATTTTTTTTTCGATGTCAAAGTTATATTTAAGTTGTACGAATAAGTTTCGGGGATTTACGGGACTACAAATGTTATTGAAAATACATTCTCGCAAAATTCAAAAGAACTTGGGGTTACATTAGAAATGATTCAATAAGCAACTTCACATCGTTTCAAATCGTTAGAAATTACAAAAAAAAAAAAAAATGGAAGCTTTCCTGGATAAAAAATCTCATACTGCCTATTTCTTGAAATCCGCATGGAGTAGTCTATTATGAGTTGCTCATACCGAGCGAAACCCCTACTAGTGCTCTTTACCGAATTAATGAGATTGCGCCGGATTGAAGATCCGAATGTTGCCAGAAAGATGGGAGAAAGTAGATGGTTATACAAATTTATAAAGTCATGGGCTATTTAACTAATTCGATATTTTAAAGAGTCGCTAAAAAACTTAGTAAAGCCTTAAATTTAAAAAAAAATAAATTTTATAAAAAGAATAGCCCGCTATCGGGCATAGAATATGCCTTTATTCTAAAAGTTCCTCTCTAAGAAAATCTGATTCCTCGATTTCTTTCAGCGCTGTCTACCAACAACAAAATGGTAAAAGTGTCCGTTGAACGCAATAAAAAATATCAGCGCATTGTAAGCTTTGGAGGCGCTTTTACAGGCAGTGTCTCGCACATCATAAAACAGCTATCTCAGGAGCTGCAGGATCACATATACAAGTGAGTTGCTAACCAATTTTCTAGCGTTAAAATTTCACAAAAAGTTGCACAGAATTTCGATAGAAAAGTTTTCTAATTTTCAACATCCCACAGATCCTATTACCACGCCGATGGTATTTCCTATAACTCAGCACGTATGCCGATTGGCGGCTGTGATTTCGACTTGGAGCCATGGGCCTACAATGAAGAACCTCATAATGACAAAGAACTAAGCAATTTCACCGCACTGGATGCACGTGATCTTTTGAAGATAGAGCAACTACAGCGTCTCAAAGTGGTGGCCAATTTAAAAGAACTAAAAATAATGGCTGCCGCCTGGAGTCCCCCACCCTGGATGAAAACCAATGAACGCTGGACGGGTTTTTCACAACTTAAAACGGAATACTATCAAACGTGGGCAAAATATCATCTCAAGTAAGTAAGAAGCGGCACAACATAATTTTGGGGTCGCCAATTTTAATGATGTGCTTTGCATCTACATTGTAGATATCTTGAGCTAATGCAGGCTAAAAATATGCCGATTTGGGCCATATCCACCGGTAATGAGCCACTAAACGGCATCATTGGCTTCTTCTTTGTGCACTTCATGAGCTTGGGCTGGACGCCAAGAGAGCAGGTAAGCAAAACAAAATCCATTAAGATAGCATCAACATTGTAGTCATTCTTTACAAACAGGCCATTTGGTTAAGCGATCATCTAGGACCAATTATTAAAAATTCAACGCAAAAACATGTGCTGATTTTTGGCAATGACGATCAACGCTATACATTCCCAAATTGGTTTCAAAAGGTAAGTACCGACATTTGTAAAAGTTCAGAAGCTTAGCGCTAAGTTTTGTTAAAGAATTACAAATTGATCTTTTTGGATTTTTATGTGTATATAATTCCCATTATCATCATAAACTAAAAAACTTACTCCTTAACCTTATACCATAATCTAAGACACATACAAAATGTACCGGGCTCCCTATTACACCTTTAGCTTGAATCACGACAGTACGACAGTAATTACATCGGTCCCCTGATAAAACTCCGAGGCCGGGGGGAATCCCTCCTTCACCCTCTCGACAGGCCAGCATATACATACATATCGAATATTTTATTCGAATTCGTTTTTAATTTGATTTAAACTGAAATAATCACATGGTTCATGTCTCGCATACAAAAATGTGCATGTCTTGCATAAATGGTTCATCTCTTGCATAAACAAAATTTCCTTATTAATTTTAATAGAAAGTTGTAGAGCTGTAGAGCTGTGCTTACAAAGAAAACAGAGAAAAGAGCCACAGCAAAATATGTGGAATTGGGAGTATGCAAAACGAAAAAGAACAAAATTTATTCGTTTTCGTTCATCGTTTCCGTAGCCCGTCCTCCTACCTAGTTTAGACTCTAGAAATGCTAAGAATCAAGAGAATATTCGAATTTTGTATTCATTATGTATTACATAATATGTTACATAATGAATACAAAATTCGAATATTCTATATACATAATTGATGTATATCCAGCGTTAAAGTATATGAGTTTGGAGAGTCACAGCCCAAATTGTTGAGATATAAAGGAAAATCAATTATTTGAACCTATTTTTGATTTTTGGAACACTAACTGAAAATTACAATTATTATGATCTGTTAACCCTAGTAACCCTTTACCTTCGAAAAACACTTCGGTCGGATCCCCATATAAAGAAAGATAATTTTCGAATTTTTGCTTTAATATGCTCTTGTGGTTTTTGAAGCCCTAAGTTCCTTTAAAATTGAGATTTTGATTGGAAGTCACGTTGGAGTTGGAAGTCAAACTTGCATATATGTATACATTTTTCACTTCCTAAGACATTAAATTTAAAATTCATCTGGGCCCAGCTGACTACAAACTAAGGTTTCTTCGAACACTGCAAAAAATGTTTAGTGAAATATATTTTATAGAAGACAAACCTTTATTTGTGGAGAACTTATCAGAAAAACTCTACAAAGCCAGTCACAGATTTTAAGGTACTGTTCAAAATCATGTCACTTAATTTTTATACATGCAAACATGTGTAACATAGAGATGGAGATACCAGAGACTTTTTCCAAGTTATCTATAACATAGTCAGCATGACAACAGAAATTGATCTAGACATGTCCGTCCGTCTGTTGTTCTGTCTGTATGAACGTCTGTATCTTAGGGACTTTAAGAGATGGGTTAACCAAATTTGACATTGGGACTCCTTATGTAACCAGCCAGATTAACCTTATTTATTTTCCTCTGGCATTTCCCCTTCATATTCCAAGCACTATTATATAATTTCAAAGCGTTATATTTTTTACAATTTCAAAGCTACAGCTTTAGTTTGATGTGGGAAATAAAAAAAATGGTTTGATTGATACCAAGCACAATTATAATCGGTCCATAAAGAGGTAATTGCAATATAGTATTTTATAGGCGGGAGTACCGGTGCAAAAATATATATGTATATATAAGGGTCAGAACTTAAAGTTGCGATGAATGGAGACCAAAGTTCGACACCCAGTCGAAGCACTAACTTAATACTGGATTGTAATTTTCTTTTGACCGATATTCAGAGCCCCCGATTCTTGATATGCTAATATTTATCCAAGCTCTTCATTTAACGATATCGTACCACGTGAAATTTTGTTAAAATCTCCAAGACACAAGTCCTTGGACACGCCTTATATCATTTCATTTATATTTTTTTTAAAAATAGTTTAGCATATTTTACAAAATTTAAAAATTAAAATAAATTTAATTTTCAAAAAATTAAATTTTGAAAGTTAAATCGAAATTGTCGCTAACTATGTCATCTTTTAAACGAAGTATTTGCAAGCTTTGTAGTTTTATTTAGATTAGTTTTAATTATAAGATTTTTATATTTCCTTAAAACTCCTAATAATATGTACCTTTCATGTTAAAAACCCCTTGCTACAGATGAAATCTTCACGCCGCAACTCTTGGGATTACTTGGACGGTCTGGCTGCGCATTTTTATTGGGATGACATCTTTGGACCAGAACTAATTGATGCTACCTATGCCAATATGCCTGATAAAATATTTCTCAATACAGAATCCTGTGTAGGCGACAAACCTTGGCAAACTCACGGACCCGAGCTGGGCTCCTGGGAACGCGCTGAACAATACTTTCGCAGCTACATGCAAGATTTCCAGCATCATTTTAATGGCTGGCTCGATTGGAATCTAGTGCTGGATGAACAAGGCGGTCCTAACTATGTAAACAATTATGTTGATGCGCCCGTTATAGTTAACACTACAAACCGTGCAGAATTCTACAAACAGCCCATGTTCTATGCCATAGGTCATTTCTCCAAGTTTCTGCCAGAACAATCCGTGCGCATCGAGACGAGCGTTACGGGCAGTGAGCTAAGTATCGTGGGTTTTCTGCGACCAGACGGCAGCGTGGCTTTGATACTCTATAATGGGTGAGTGGCACGCGTCGAGACTCAAGTGTTTGCAACTCCATTAAGGGGCAACATCGAACCATATTGCATATCCTGCTTAAACATAGAGGCGCTATTTTTGTCACCGGGTTTTTGTTGGTGCCGCTTAAGTGCCTCGCATTAATTGCGCCCTGTGCTCGGCGTGTTCCACTCAAGTGCAGCCGCCTAAAATATAACATTAATTTTGTTTTTATGAATAGGACTTGGTAACACTTACACTGTGCAACATTTTTGGAATGATTTGGTGATGGCGCAATTGTTGTCATTCTGGGTAATGGAGAGTTTAGTGAAATCCTTAAAGGAACTTGTGTTTAAAAACGAAATGGTTTTGTTTGTCCTTTTAAGTGGTTTTCTTAGAAGGTTATATGTACATTTTGGACCGTTAAGAGAATAGTACGGCCTGGTGTAGACTAGAGACAATCCCTAGGTGAGCTTCTTTTTAGCGAAGGCATTAAATTACTTTATTCCTTAAGAGAATTTCGGCCACGGGCGGAATCCTCTCGTTATATCATCGCCTTGTCGGCAGGCCTGCTTAAAAGAGTGGCATTTTTTAGCACAAACATGTTCGGAACCATTTTTTCAACGACCGACTTTTATATTTTTTATCGTAACACAATAACATTTTCGGACGATGTTTGCTATGGCTATGGACAAGGACAAACAGGATTGGAATGAGAATCCATTAGCTTACTTTAACTTTTGACAATGAAACGCCATTCTCTACTACAAAAAAGCTAGTAGAACAATTTTATGTCATATGGTATACCTTGAGGTTAAGGCATCTTTGAGCAGTAGTAGAACCAGTATTTATTTAATTAAACATGGACATCTAAAGAAAAAAAATATTTGTTCCCTTTGAATACCGCATAATTTGTGAATTCTCAAAAAAAGGATCATGTCGATTGCCTCGAGATGATTGAAAAATTTAACCGAGGAACCTATAAGCACGTTATGGACATCGTAACATTTGACCTTTGCATATGAGCTCGAACAGCTAAAACAAAAAATGTTCCAAAATTAGCCAAATTAAACCAAAGTTGTTTGGTGTAGCAGACGTTTAAAACTATTGGTCTACTGTTTCATCGGAAAATTGGTCATTTCTTAAACATTTACAAATTATATTAGCGACACAAACAAAATCGGAAATCAGATCATGTTAACTGACAGTTTTTGTGGTCGCTGATTCCGAATCCGAGATCAATATAACCCAATGTCCGACGATGCTTATTATATATTTCTAGGGTCACTAAAACCGAATCCAACGTCCAAAAAACCTTTGATCTTCAAAATACACCTAATTCTGTTTTTACACGGTAGATAGATAAATTAGAAAGGGGAATTGCCTAACCAGACTTGTAAAAGATTAGATTAATAAAAAAATTTTCTTTAAAATTTCAATCAAATAGCTTTTTTTTTATCGTGCTAAATCGAGGAAATTGTGTAAACATTTTTTTTCGAGTCCGAGTTTTTTCAAAACCGTGTAAAAACAGAATTTGGTGAACCTCGTTTTATTAGTTTTTCTGGGGCTTTTTAGACATTGGACTCGGTATATATGGTCGAAACTCCTAACCCGAAAATCGTTTTTTTCTTGTGATATTGGTCTTTCACTTTTTGGAAACCCTCGTAGTAAGTGGAATTTCTAGGTTAGGTGTAAAAACTTTTGCATATTTTTTGACTTTTACATTTAATTTTTTAATATATATCTTCTGCATCACAGTTGGATAGGCGTGAAAAAAGATGTAGAAAGAAGTGTAAATCAGAAGGGAGAGTGGGAAGAAGATTCCCACAACAAAAACTAGTGGTTTGCGACCAATTTTATATTAATACGTTGAGGATTATAGACTCATTCAAGGAAATTGATAAACGGCCTAATGGAGGATAGGGCATGCTTTGTGAGAACATCAACGGTTTCTAGTTTATAAGCCTCACGTGAGTCAGCTTGTTCATTAGTAGAATAAGGTGGAATATTGATGAGGACGCGGTTCCAAAATTTAGAAATTTTCTAAGTTTTCATCGGACTTTTGAAATTTTTGCCAAATTTTGACAGGGTGCTTTTACATAGAGGGTGTAAGCCGCGAAATTCACCCTCAGAAAGGGGCATGATAATAACATGCTATAGCTCTTGGGGTCTGTGTATATGGTATATGTTATAATAAAAATCTTAGTATAATGAACTTAGCACATCTACAATCTAGCATATGTTCCTCTTAAACCAATGGCTACGGGGTATTAACATAGAAGATAGATTCTAGGGTTGTACTGTACTCCACTAACTATATTGCCGAGAATTCGATTCATTCCGTCATCAGACTGAATGTTGTACAGTGTTCTAGATACAATATATAATGTTCATCTTGTCTTTGCAGCGTAAACTCATCTATGAATGTGATGCTTGATGATAGCAAACGTGGCGCATTCACTTTAGGCATACCCCCTCGTTCCTGGCACACCGTGCTCTATAATTAAGTCTCATATTTTGGCATAGATTGTAGGCATTAAATTATAGGTATATATACTGTTTACATTATAAGTAATATGTTTATATAAAGACAAGCCATTATTCCCAGCTACGGTCAGCCAGCTGCAACACGCGCACACTCCAGGGGTAACCAATTAGACTAAACAAAATGTTTACACTTAAGGGGCAATGTCCATGACCAGGACTCAAATGACAACAACCTACTTAAAACAAAACGGATGTCCATAAATTCCACGTAACAGGATACAAGCGCCTCTAAGATTCAAAGACTCAAGAGATTTCATACCAACAGCGGAAATTTGTCTAAGCTGCTCAATTTGGCGTAACGTGCTGCTCGTATCCGAAAGATACTTTATGAGTGTAGTATGTATCTAAGCTATAAAGTATGTTTACAATGAAAAACAATTGAGCGTTTAGTGCAACATCCGTGCAATGCAAAGTAGCATGTGCATCTCTAGTATTTTATACCCTGCTGTGGGTATATCTTTTGCTCTGTATCTTCTGCTTTGTATCTCTATATACATATGTATGTGACGCCAAGAACAAACAACATTTTGGATCAAGTTGAGTGACAACTGTCAGTCAAGCGGCAACAACGACCAAACATTATAGCGCATATAAGTTTATAATAAAATCTAGATATATTTTTTTAATTTTTTTTTTTGTCTTCCAAATAAGCTCTATAAATATGTTTGTCAATTGAGCGCACCAACGAATGCATTTCAGTCTCTGTATATAAAATGAGCCATTTTATGTAAATCTATAAATTAAAACTTGAAACGTTCATAATTTTTTTTTATTTAGTACACTTTATGACTTGGTGTGGCTGTGTCTTTAAATACGCCAGAAATTAGACAAAAAAAAAATATTTGTATAAAATTCATATCTTTTGGCACAACCAAGCCATTTTAAATTAATTTAAATAATTTTTGCATCAAACACAAAATATCTTAGAAGCTCTCTATAATGCTTTGAAATTATGACAGCAATTTAATAATTAGCTTATCAGAGTTGTGCTAGAAAAACTATAGACGCTTCGGTGGATCTGCAAAAAATAAGTGTTCCAATTAATAAAAATGTTTTTATTCTCGAAATTTTCATTGAGAAATTAGAATATTATATGATTATTAAAAAATAATGTCGTTTCTTCTGAACGAAATTTATTGCTTCATCGCATTGACGAGTGGGGTTAAGCTTCATTATTGAGTAATCTAAAAATCAAAATATAGGGTGGGCCATCTGTTGTTTTGGAAGTTAGTCACTCATAATTCGCAACATACCCGGCCAAAGTGGAAAACTACTCATTGTTAGCCATATTTCGTTTAACAAAAAGTGGGACAGGCGTACTATGAAAATGGTCGTTCTGTGAAAAAAACATAGTTGAGGCCAGTGTCACCGGGAACATCGACGCTCCAACGTTCCCAAGAATTACACCTTTCTAGGACCACTTTGCGTCGAATTTTACATGTGGATCTGCATTTTTGGCACGCCAACCACCGTAAGGACATTTATATTCGTTTCAAAACATTCCGTCTATAATATCCGCTGCACTTTTCTTAATTTCTAAGAATTTAAGAATGGTACAGACGTGCTTGCGCAACTCTAAAATATCCTGTATAAACGCGTTTACACAGATTTAAGAGGACATTTTAGGCAAGGATTTAAATATAACTGACGCTTGAAACCACGTCCGGGTCTTACGGTGACCCTCTCAGCGTCTTGGGCAACATGTAACTGTCGATAACTACTAACTTCGAAGTAGTACAGGATTTTGTTTACCTAGAAGCCAGCATTAACACTAAAAACAACGTCAGCCTTGAGATCAAGCGTAGAATTACTCTTGCCAACAGGTGCTACTTTAGGCTAAGTAGGCAATTGAGAAGTCGAGCCCTCTCTCGCCGGACGAAGACAACGCTTTATTAAACGCTCATTTTACCCGTCCTTGTGTATAGCGCAGAAACATGGGCGATGACGAACAGCGATGAGCCTTAGGAGTTTTCGAGAGAAAAATTCTACGTAAGATCTTTGGTCCCTCTTGCGTTAACGGTAAGAGCCATCTTGCGATGGAACGAGTATGTATGAACTCTACGACGACATAGACATAGTTAAGCGCATAAGCGGCTGCGTTGGATAGGTCATAGTCGCGAGAATGGATGATGGTGCTCCAGCACCTTCGAAACGATGCCCACTGGTGGTAAGCGCAGAAGAGGAAATATCAAGTATCCAGCGACCTGATTTGGCTTGATGTTTCCAGATGGCGCCAGTGCACGCAAAACCGAAACAAAGCTTCTGGATGCGGCCAAGACCGACCCACGGTACAACCGCCAATTAATAATAATAATAATAATAATTTAAATATAACTAGCATCTACGGATGGCTAATAAAAGGTATATGGCGTATTTTGACTTGCTATATAGAAAGGGTTCGGAGCAAACCATAAAATACTGTTGCTGTAGTAAGCGTGGATATGATACCTTTTATAGTGTTGGTGTGAACAGCGAAATACTCCTACGGGGTACCGGGAATTATATCGACATGAGTTAAAAAAAACTTAATCTGGCTGACGATAATGCGTAACTTATTAAAAACAAAATGTATAAGCGAAAATAAATCGTTGCCTCACATTAACAGAGCGACGCTTCATGGTTTCATGCATCTGTGTGTCAAAAATGAACAAAATCGGACAAATACAACAAAAGTTAAAGTCAAAAATGTACAAAATTCACCGCCCTTTGCCTATAAATATAAACTTCATGAATATTTGGCTTTACGTAATTATGGCGAAAAATGACCTACAATCAAAAATTTTGGTAAGATTATTCATGTGGCCCTAATAAACAAAATCCACATCAAAATTTTATGTCTTAGATTTAAGGGTTGGTTATTTTCTGGATTGTGAAGTCTAACAATTTATTTTTCACAAAATTTGTTTTTTCTTCTTTTATATAAGGATGTCTTAGAACATCGAGAACTAAATTTTTTTTTGTTTTTTATCAAAAAGAAAATTCCATAAAAAATTTCTAACAAATTTAACAAATCAGCTGTTTCTGAGTTATAAATGGTGCACAAAATAAGTAAGTGGTGCAATATTTACAGGCCTTTCAGCTTTTCTACGATGTTCATCATTTACTAATTTTTCTAATATGCTTTGGGTTATATTTAATCAAGAAATCAAATATCTGCGATCTTTTATGCTTCGTTTTTTTTTTTTTTTTAAATAGTTAGGTTCTCTCACAACAGAGAGTGGGCACTGCGACCTCAAGATCTATTGTACCTTACCCATTCTTTTAGGACAAAAGACCATCTGCCTCCCTTATGAAGAGCAGTAAGTCTTTCGTTGGGATTCGGCGTAGCTGAAACGGGGTGATCCGTTCAGCTCCCAAATGTGTGACTCTGTCCCACACTATTGCTGGACAGTCACACAAGATGTGTTTGGTCGTCTCGTCGTCTTCAAAACAAAGCCTGCACTCTGAGGAGTCCGATAGACCCATTTTTTGTAAGTGATAACTTACAGTATGGTGCCCAGACAAGTAGGCTACCAGGAACCTTAGGTCTGCTCTACCAAGACCTATAGTTCGGTTTGCATCCGAAGGTGAGACAAGCACTTTTGCCTGTCTTAAATTCGGTAAAGAGAACCAATATCTCCTATGTTCACTTAAGGCCCATTTGTTGACCATAGTTTTCATTGTCGACCAGCTGATGCCACAGAAGGGCGCGGGGCAAGTGGTGGGCGAAGAGGAGCCCAGTCTTGCGAGCTCATCAGCTGTCGAATTACCTTCCACTCCTGAATGTCCAGGAACCCAACAGAGTGTGACTCTGTTATTGAAGGACAGGAGTTGGATTTTGTTCACGCATTCCCTAACCAGCTTGGAGGAGATTCTCCACGAGGACAATGCGCTGATAGCGGCCTGGCTATCTGTAAATATGTAAATGTTAGCACCCCTAGTACCTTTAAGGAGGATACTGTGGGCGCAGACCTCTAAGGCGTGAATCTCTGCTTGAAAGACACTGGGCCAGATACCCATTGCAATAGAGATTCTGGTGTTGGGTCCGACAACTCCAGCACCTACACCCTGTTCCGTCTTGGAACCATCCGTAAACCATTGCTGGCACCGGAGGTTACCACAGGGGTTGCCTTCAGTCCAAGTCTCGCGATTTGGAATGAGAGATCTAAATTTCCTATTATGGAGAAGTTCCGTGGTCATATAATCTGATCTTGAGCAGATCGAAAGGCCAGGAAGAGAACATATAAGTGCAGCATGGCCTGTGTCACTCTCCACGAGTCCAGACGTGATCCGGATCCGCAGAAGACTTTGCATAGCTGACTTTTTGATATGTATGTGCAGTGGAGTCAGTCCGAGGACTGTCTCCATTACAGCTGTAGGACATGTACGCATTGCTCCCGACAGAGATAGGCATATCAGTCTTTGTAGCTTACTGCACTTTTTAATTGCTCCGCTTTGCTGCACCTTGGGCCACCACACAAGGGCTGCGTACGTGATAATAGGGCGGACCATCATACGGTACAACCAATCTATTATATTGGGTGTGAAACCCCAAGTGCTACCAAAGAATTTCCTGCAAGCCCATAAAGCTCGAGTGGCCTTTGAGAGCACTAACTCTAGGTGGGAGTTCCAGTTTAGCCGTTTATCCAGGACTATTCCTAGGTACTTAACCTGACTGGAGAACACCACCTCTGTTCCATTAATGGTCAGGTTCCTAAGACTCGTGTTGTATCTCTTCGTAAAGGGAACAACCACGGCTTTTTGGGGATTGATGCTAAGTCCTTCACTTAGGCACCAGTTAAGGGTTATTTGGAGGGCTTGTTCCATCACATCTGTGATGGTGCTCTCGTATTTCCCTGTCACTATTATAGCTAGGTCGTCTGCGTAGCCGATGGCCTCATAACCAAGTCCCGACAGTTTGATTAGCAGTTCATCGATTACCAGGGACCATAGCAGTGGAGATAACACACCCCCTTGTGGACAACCCTTTACAGCTCTTATGCTGACAGAGGTACCATTCAGGGTTGATGTTATATCTCTCTGACGAAGCATGGCCTCTATCCATGCAACAGTGTTACGGTCAATATCCCTACGAGCCAGCGCCCTGGATATAGAACCGTAGTTGGTATTGTCGAAAGCACCCTCAACATCTAGGAATGCGCACAAAGCTATGTTCCTGGATTCAAAGGCTTTTTCAATTTTTCTAACTAAGTGGTGTAAGGCAACCTCTGTTGACTTTCCTTTAACGTATGCAAACTGCGTCGAGTGCAATGGGATTGTACTGTGCAGTTTGTTTCTGATATGTAGGTCGAGAAGTCTCTCTACCGTCTTCAGAAGAAAAGAGGTAAGACTGATGGGTCTGTAAGATTTGGGCTTGTCAAGTGGCCTGTTTCCAGCCTTGGGGATGAAAACTACCCGCACCCTCCTCCAAGGACGGGGTATAAAGCCCCAATCGAAGCTTGCTCTAAACAGACGAATCAGAGGATGTAAGATGGTCTCCAGGCAATTCTGAAGAAGTGCTGGGAAGATCCCATCTCCTCCTGGCGCTTTAAAGGGATCGAATGAGTTTATCGCCCACCGAACCTTGTCAGCATCGAATATTTTGCCAGATGTTCTGGCAGCCCGTAGTATATTAGGTTCATAATCTTCGGATTGGGCAACTCCGTCACAAATGATCGAACCTGGAAAGTGAGTTTGGAGTAGAAGCTCCAGAGTTTCCTTTCGGTCTGTAGTGAAAGAGCCATCACTCTTACTTAGTAGACCAACCCCATTTGAAGGTTCTTTGGCCATAACTCGCTGGAGTCTAGCCGCTTCTGTGAGGTTTTGGACATTACTACAGAAATTCCTCCAGGTATCCCTTTTAGAATTCCTTATGTCTTTATTGTAGTCAGTGAGAGCAGCCTTGTACTCTTCCCACTGTTTTGTCTTCCTGGCTTTGTTGAAGAGTCTCCTTACTGTTTTCCTTTTAGCAGTTAGGTTGGCGTTCCACCACGGAACCTCACGTTTCGATCGGAAGGAACGCTCAACCGTGCTCTCATGGAAGGAGGAGACTAGCACATCTTCAAGCTGACTTGCAGCCAGGTCAATCTCGTCAACCGAGTTGATATTTGAGACCAAAGAGTCAGCCCTATGCTCAACCAAGGTCTGAAAAAGTACCCAATTGGTTTTCTTTGGGTTAAAAACCCTCTGCTCTAACTCCGCCCGCCCCGGTAGATCAAACCTAATGTGCTGATGGTCTGAGAGAGTTGCCTCATTAGTAACCCTCCAGTTACTAATGAGATGGGACAGGGAGTTGCTAGCCAGAGTGAGGTCTAGAACCTCTTCTCTGATAGCGTTTATGAAGGTAGGTTTATTTCCTTTATTGATAATATCTAATTGACTACACAATAGATACTCTAAAAGGGACTCACCTCTGATATTGACGTCGCTGCTGCCCCAGATGGTATGGTGCGCGTTGGCGTCGCAGCCGATGACCAACTGTGTTTTTTGTTGTTTACAGTGGTCAACAAGCCGCCTGACCTCTGTCGGCGGAGCGTCTGCCGTGTCACCAGGAAAATAAGCTGCCGCCACAGCTATCTCCTTCGTGCCGCTCTCAGTAGCCACTTGTATCAGCGCGGCCACTAGATCTCTGGAGATGAAATTCGTTAATGGAAGATAATTGACACTATTGTCAATGAGCATCGCAGCGCGAGGCACATCCACTTGACGAAAATACAACAACTTACTTGTAGTGACGCTAAGTCCACGGACTTGGCCACCATTCGACCAAGGCTCCTGGATGAGAGCCAGGTCGATTTTGTTCTCGGCGAAGGTCCTGCACATGGTGGCTGACGCCCCTTTGGCGTGGTGCAGGTTCGCCTGGAGCACTTTAATGGCGCTCATGACTCTCCTTTATGGAGCGCTGCACGAGGCTGTTGAGCTTGCCTCGACGAGACCCATTGCCTCTAGCGCCCTTCGGCAGTTTTTCCGCTTTGGACACGATAGTCCGCGCGGTAGCAGCGCCCTTCCGTTGTCCTTGACTCGCATGCCCAGCAGCTTTGCTTGTCGAAGGACGCGGATCGTTGCCGGAGGGGGCAACAGCTACCTCCGTGGGGGTCGACGGCACAGGTGCCCTCACAGTGGCTACCACCGGCGTGGCAGTCACCTTCACAGGGGGTGTTGGGGCTGTTTTCCCAGCCTCCTGGCTTGCATCTGCTACCATCGGGGGCTCAGCAGCCTTGGGGCCAGCACCCCTGAGACTAAGCCTTACCTTCCCGAAATGGTAGTAGATAAGCCCATTCTGTTCCACCAGTTGTTGATAGGATGACCCATCAACCGCAAGGACGAGATGCAGAAGTTGACCTTGTGTCAACCTCTGTATTACTCGCCATTGCGAGGTGCAAACAGAATTTTGGGCACTAACAGCCGCCAAAACTCTCTCATTGGTCAAATCGATGCTGTTGGGGAAGTAGCCGCGAACCACATGGGAACGTGGAAACTCCTCCTCCGTCATCAACTTGATGTCAAGGGCAACTTTGCTTTTGATGTGGCAGAAGTTGCTCTTCACCCATGAGGCCGTGGAGTCGTTCGCACATATCAGCAAAACCCAGTTAGTGCGAAGGACACATCCTTCAAACTGGGGTTTCACCTCACCGACGTACTCCAGGGTGGCCTCAAGAATTGCACTTTTAATCCGTGCCATTTGCTCGGATGAAAGCGCTGCAGCATTAGAAATAAAGCCTAGCTTGACGCCTTTCACTACGCTGCTGTAGGGCATCTTATTGGACACCGCTTGGGTCCGCTTTTGCTTTTTTACCGCCGTGGGTGGCGATTTTTCATCCGATCGGCCCCTCTTGACCTGTGTCGCGGAGGGTGCCGATGAGATGGAAGCTAGAGCTTCTGCTCTGGAGAGACCCTTGTCAAGGGCTCTCTTCAGGAGTTTTTTCTCCCGGGACGACAGCTTCACAAACGAAGGCTGTTGATCCAGATTGAGGGTCTGGAGTGCGGCTCCGATGACGGTGCCTGAAGATTTCTGCGAGCCAACGCTAGCAGTTTCGTCTCCGTCAGAGACCAACGGTTCGTCCTCGGAGCTAGCGGCCATCACCTCGAGCTGCCGTTGTCTAACCATTAGTCCCCTCTGTTGACTTGGTACCGGTAGTTCCGGCTGTTCCATGTGAACAGGTTCCGGTGATAGCACCCGGTTCCCTGAAACGTGCCCATCAGCGCCGCTTAGGGGGGTTGTATTCTGCAGCACTTCAGCTGTAGCGGTACATGTAGGAGTCGCCGTGCAGGCTTCTCCCTGGGGTGATGCTTTTAGAGTGACATCAAACTCATCAGAATTGTTTAAATTAATATCCATACAATATGTTAAAAACACGGGTCATGGAGGTCACCCACGGGATTGCCCGAGATGCCGTGGGAAGTCAGCTATTTGAAACTGGAGGTTGACAGGTATCCAGAGTCCGCATACTAACGACCGAGCGACCCCTCGGCCATGCATCTATCGGCGTATGATGTTCCACCTTAGATTGGGGTAATTTTTTATGAAAGAGTGTTCTTCTCTTCGCCCGACTACAATTAGTCAGCACCACATGGCAGAGACATGACCTTACCATGGGCCTGCTTCCAGCCGCCCTCACGGGGAGAGTATAGTCGCACTACCAGTAGTGTACCACAATTACGGCGCGTACCACCAGCGTGATTACACGTTATTCCCCTTGTGATACCTATTGGCTGACGGCCTTTATGCTTCGTTACTTTTATTATAAGCACCATAGATTTCTTCTATTTTATATTGTATTCGTTAGCGAGATATGAATTGTGCAAGAAAATTTTAACTTTATATTTTGTCATCGATAACTCAATAAAAAAGATGGCGTACGTTAAAGTCGGGATACCTGTACCAATAGCCTGCAATAAATCCGATATATTGCTTAAGAACACCAAAATACATTCGATTGGCAAATTAGGTTACGATACCTTCATAAACAACCAAAAACTGACGAATTTTGATCCAAAATTGATTTTTTGACCGATCGTTCATATGGGAGCTATACGAAATAGTCAACTGATTTTGATCAAATTTGGTACAGTTCTTGGGTACTCTATACAACTTCTTAAAGCCTTTGCTTACAATATCTTTACAAACAAACGAATTATCCATCTAAAACTTTTTGTTTTTTTTCGAGGTCCTCTGAAACACCTCTATGGGAGCTATATAATATAACCCCGATATCGAAAAAATAAAATAAACTTGTCTCCCCTGACATAATAACAATAACAACGCATCTAATCTGAAAATTTGGCTGCTCTAGCTCTTACCATCTCTGAGATCTAGGCGTTCATACATCCAGACGCCCTGATCATACTTTAGGTTTTGGGGGTCTCCGACGTTTCCTTCTGTATGTTACATATATTTTCGACTTGCTCAAACTTAATATACCCTTTGTACCATACGGTACACAGTATAAAAATATTTATAATTATAATTATTTTTGCTATTTTATAAATATATACTAGTATAGAATATTATAAACATTTTTGGGTTATTTCAGTTACTTAATGGGTTCCTTACTGGAACCTGATATTAAGAGAGTACAAAGGCACATAAAACTCAGATGAGAGAAAAATAAAAAAGACTTGTAGCCCCATTATTTACTGCTGCCCCTGATTTTATTATCATTTATTTGTTATGCTTCGTAAATGGGAATTTAAAAGAGAATACGTTTTTTAAGCCCCAAGAAATACTCACCAACCAAAAGAAAGTATGTAATACAATTTTTAAAGGGTATTATGTGAACTAAGGCTACGAAAATAATTATAAAGGTGAAACAAATCCGTAATATTTATTAGCAAGTAACTTCAGAGCCATCTTCAAGACAGGACTCAAAAAAAAAAACTTTATCGATAATATCCATAAAATTGTTAATGTCTGGTATGGTTTATATTAAATAAACAAAATCCACCGTGTTTTGCTTTACAGACAGGTCATTAAGCAGCTAAGTATCCTGGTTTAGGGTCGTGAATCAAGCCGCCGTATATGATGAAATCAGTTTCTTTTCTTCGTGACATAGAGATCGTCCTTTAACGTTTTGAAATTAAGATGTCTCACAATCTGAGGATCTGAGGGGCTGAGGAGTTTTGCAAAAAAAGAATTCAGTGGTTTGAGTCTCTAATTTTTTTTGGCAAACCAAACCTATTCTTCCACAAGAAACTCATAAATAAACACATAAAAAATGCTAGTGTCCGTTGAGATTTTTCTTTACTCGGCAGCCTTTGCAAATATCTTATTTATACCAATTTATTTGTCATGTCTATTAATATGTAACAAATGAGAATATCGGTCAAAAAAATTTGAAAGTGATTTTTATTAGAACTACCATATAGTTGACCCTATGGGTCCAGGGTATACAAAAGTATCCTAATCTAGGTTAAGTTCAGGGTATACAAAAGTGTTCTTATCGATGTTGGCGCTTGCTGATCCGCCCAGTATCTAATTAATTTTATTTCTACGTCATTTTCACATCATGAATCCAACAGGTTACTAAGTCGTCGAATTGATTTATTTATTGTATAGTTTAATAAACCGAACACATATAGTAAGTATGTATGATAAATTTATTAAAAATAAATATGCAATTTGCGTAGGAGCTATTTATAACTAAAACTAATTTTTCAAAATTCGTTCTTTTTCGCAAAACTTATTAGTATTTATTCCTAGGCATGCAAGTTATTTGTTTAAATAAGAAACAAATCTTTTCACATAAGATTTTCGATTTTAAAAGTCCAAACAGCTTTGGTGGTATTTTATTTTTTAAAACACATTTTTATTTTATATGGGAGCATTATATAAATGGATACAAGTAAACGAGCCTTGGGAACATTTTTCAAGTACAACAAAATGTACTTATCAACAATGAGCGTGTCAATTACGGCCCAGCTCATAAATTTGTACCCTATACACATACGGGTTATGGGTACTGCAGACTTTTGTAACAAAAAGAGGGAGGCATGCCGCACCAATAGTTCACTATAAAAAAATGCTTATTAATGCCTCGGTTAGTGATTGAGCCGTGTCTATGTACCTTCCATCTGTCTGTATTTCTGTATGTCTGTTTAAATACCTGACACTCACATAGCTGCTAGGGATCGTATAGTGAAAATGATTAAAATCTAGTGAAAACTTAAAAACTTATGGGCAAAAATGCATCAATTTCAGATATATATTCCATTCCAACACTATTCCCAAAACTTCGACGATAAATTCTTCCCTAAACCCTTGCTAATACCCTTTTCTATACCGTTTTCTTTACGCTTCCCCAAACCCTTTCATATACCCTTTTCTATACCGTTTTCTTTACCCTTCCCTATATCCTTCCCTACTCACTAAACTGTACCATTCCCCCCGTTCCCTTCCTTATTCTCATCCCGATACCCATTTCTATGTCTTTGCCTGTATCCTTCCCCATACCCTGACCTGTACCCTTCCATATATCCTTCCCTATATCCTTCCCTATATCCTTTCCTGTGCCATGCCCTGTACCCTTTCCTATAGACTTGAAAATTTCTAGAATGCCCAACGTATCAATGCAAAATTTGTCGCACATATTTTTCGGGAAAAGTGGGTGCAGGGTATCCCACTGTCGAACACCGTCCTAAACAGACACATTTTTTTGTTCTTTTTTTTTTTTTTAAAAGCCACTAATAGATGAACGCTTTGCTGAAAGGGTAGTTGAAGGCTACCCCAAAGTACCGGGGAACCAACAAAGTGTTGATGTTGTATTTAGTGTTCTGGATGTTGTTCTTGTGCTTGTAGTGCAAGCAGTTAATGAGGCTCATTATTAATATGGTATGGGTATGGCTGTATGTTTGTGTCAAGAGCAATGAACAAAATTCTGGACGCACTGAGCGCTTGTTGGGGAATTTACACGCGCAACACTGTCAACAAGATCAAAGAATATTACCATAATATGTTATGAGTTATTGGAAGAAGCAGACAGGCAATAAACCGAGAAAGTGAGAGAGAGGCAGAGAGAGGCAGTGAAACCAGAACCTAGCAGATCAGCTTCCTGCAGCAGGAAAAACCAAAGAATCAACGTCATGTGCTTGTCAGCAGCTGACAGCGCCATGTCAAAGCAATTTGCTGGGCCCTGACTGCTGCTGGTGGTGGTTGGTTTCCCGACTCGACTGACTGCCTAGAAGGTGCTCAGCACTGCCACCTCCACATGTCAGCACTTGAGGTTGTAATGCCTTCTGACAGGCACACCCAAATTGAATGCTCAAACTGGATGCTGTCGCTCCCTGCGACTCGCTGCTGCTCCCATTGATATTGCCTATTTAGCGTCAAATTTATTTGAAGCATAAAACTGCGATCGCATTTCAGAGAGTGCTCTTAAGTGGCTAAGGGGCGCCGGATGTAAGTGCAACTGTGGAGTATATTGTCCAAAAATCCAAATCATTTGGTGGCATAGCTTGCGTGCGTCGAATGTGGCATGCTGTTTGAATTTTTTTTTAATTTTATTGTCCAATAAAAAAAGGTTTTTGAAGGTTTTTGTTTGTCGAGAAAAGATCCTCAAGGCCTTCTAAGTATAACACTGTCAGTTTCGGACTCAGAGGTCAGACCAGATCAGACTTATTCCAAACTCAAAGTTCAAAAAACCCCAAAACGTCGGCGTTTGCAGTTTATATTAGAATATTGAGGTGCTGGGGTTTTTTGAACCTTTAATTCAGATTCAGCGACCACAAATTCTATGAACACTTTTTGCTTTACCTTCAAGGGTCTAAACGCTCATTAAATAAGTAAATACCTCCTCTTGCAAAAATCAGTTGGAGTTGTGGTAGGCCATGAGTTTTTTATCTCGAAATTGTTAGAATAGCCACCGCAAATAATTGAGCCGTTCTCGTTCTCGCATTTTCTAAAAAGCCGGGTAAGTTACCCCGAAGGAGACATTAGCTGTTTACAGCCACTCTATAAAAGTCTAACTATTAAAAATACTGACTAGAGAAGTCGATATGCCAATGTGCGTCTGTCTGTCTATATGAACGCCTAGATCTCAGAGATGGTAAGAGCTAGAGCAACCAAACTTTCAGATTAAATCCCTTATTATCCTACGGGAGACAGGTTTATTTTGTTTTTTTTTTAACGCAGGGTTATATTATATAGCTCCCATAGGGGTGTTTCAGAGGACCTCGAAAAGAAACAAAAGCTTAGGGCCGATCGATCAAAACAAAGGTAATTGATGCTGAAAATTGAAAAAAGTTTCGAAATCCAAGTTAAAAACGAAAATATTGTATTTATCATTTAATATCGATTAAAGTCGGTAAATATCGGTAAGTATCGGTTAGTATCTGTCATATTGGTTGATATCGGTTAAAGGTTATGTTTGTTGTTCGATGGCCATAATTATATATTTTCATATTTATTATTCAGGCATTACTTGAAGTACTTAGACTTTAAAGTGTAAATACTCATAATATACATCTCCTTACAGTCAATCGCTTTGTGGCAAAGTTTTACTAAATAAGTTACAGATATTTTGATTGGATAGTTTCAAAAGCGAATGCAACGATTCGACTGATAGTTCCTGAAAAGTCAGATTTCAAATCAGCTTGAGATATTTCTAAAAACGAACTTTTGTTTCCACTGAAAGGTAGCATAAAGTGATTCGCACTATCGGAACTTCCTTCTATATTCATAAGTTCTGAAAGTGTTTAAACTCTCAGATTACGGTTGTCTCCTACACTCGTAAATGCTATGATCTCTCGCAAATCACAAATTCTTTCAGAACTAAAGAGCGTAGAAAATGAGACTATATCGATTCAGAAATTGTTAATTGATTCGTATTCGTTCAAACCCAGGGTATATTGTGTGTATAAAAATGCTCGATAAAAGTGCAGGTTGTAAACGCTACATAAAAAAACTACTACTACAGGATGCCCTCCAGCATAAACTTTGTCCAATATTTTTTTTTTGTATCTTTGTGTCTGTGGTGTTTTCCCAGCTATGGTTATTGGCATGAGATAAGATTAGATTAAGTCCAATTAGTTGAATCTGAATACGCATACTGAACATTTGCCAAATGTCAAACGAGGCGTAACCCTAGAAGCGTCAACATGCGGCGTCCTTTGTCACCCACATTGGCCAAGTTGGCGCAAGTGGAGCTCAACGAGACACCAGATCGCATACAACAGGATCTCATTATATTACGCGTATGGATTCGTCAGCAGCCGCATTTACGAGCACGCACTGAGGATGATTTTTTGATAGCATTTCTGAGGCGCTGTCGGTATAGTTTGGAGGAGACCAAGCGGCGCATAGATCGATATTTTACCTACTACAATTTGTTTCCGGAGATAATGAGCAATCGCAATGTGACGCAAAGATTGTTGGATATAAATCGTTTGGGGTAAGTCGGAAGCTGATTAATTAATTAAGCTTTGATATGGTATTAAAAATAAAACTTTTAATCAATGTTGAAATTTGAAAAAAATTTGCGAAATCCAAGTTAAAACCCATAAAATTTTTATCATTAAAATTAAATATTTCGTACGTGCGGGACAGTCTAGGTTTTAGTAAATGGCTTAATATTGGTTAATATCGTTTAATATCGGTTAATATCGGCTAATATCGGCTAATGTCGGCTAATACCGGCTAATGTCGGCTAATATCGGCTAATATCGGTTAATATCGGTTAGTATTGATTAATATCGGCAAGTAACGGCAACTATCGGTTAGTTCCTTTATTATAGGTTGACATCGGTTAATATCGGTTAATATCGGTTAATATCGGCTAATGGCGGCTAATACCAGCTAATATCGGCTAATATCGGTTAGTATTGATTAATATCGGCAAATATCGGCGACTATCGGTTAGTTCCTTTATTATCGGTTGACATCGGTTAATATCGGTTAAGGTTGTGTTTATGATTCATTGCCCATTAATTCCATAATGTTCCCAACACCTACTTCAGTGGCCCCAAGTTTCTGAAACACAATATATATTAGTTTTCTTAATTAGTATCATTGTAAAAATGAGAAAGTTTTTTGTTGGATCAGTGGGAGTTAAGTCATTAAATGCAAGATACGAATCGAAAATTGGTTATGTGTCAGAAATCTTTTTTAACTGAATTTTTACCCACAAACGTATCTAGGTACCACATAAATTTTCAAACTTTTATAAATGTTTTCGGATAATTGGTTTTGATTTTACAAGAAATTGTAAATTGAGTCAAAACTGTTTTGAGAATAAACTTTAATACAGGTATAAGTGCCTATACTTCTAATCGGTTTTACTTTCTTAAAACCAGTTTACATAAATTATAATTAAAATCTGAGTCAACCCCGTTTTGAGATTATTGTAATACCTTCGGATTGAACAATGGCTTTCTGCTTTCCGATAAATTTCCCTTCTTAATACTTTAAAATTGTTAATAGTATCGTCCAAATCAATTAGATGCAGAAATTTGAAAAAAAAATAGTTTGTGTTTTTTACTTTTTTTGGGCAGAAATGCAGAAGTGCCCGACTAGCAACAAAATCAATGAAAATCAACTATTTTCAAGTGGCACATGGCGTTCTTTTTTTTGTTATAAAAAGTTGTTGCTATAAATATGTCATCCAAAAGCTTAAAAGATAATCATTTAGGTATTTGTTAGTAAGAACAATATGTACATATTTGCTAATCTTCTACTTCAAAAAAATGCAACTTCAACTATAAAAAAAAAACATTCACATACTGCTTTTTTAGTCGAGATAAATAAGACCAAAAAAATAGTGTAAAAAATATGGACACACTGACAGCCATAATTTGGTGGTTTCAACAACTAAAAGCAAAAGCGCCAAACTTTTCGAAACTAAGTCGGGCAGAAATGCAAATTTTTTTAAAGTACCGGTTTTAATTCCTATTGACTGTAATGCTAGGTTTTGCAATTAGGGCTTTGGAAAACTTAAACGCTGATATTATTTTGATATTCTTTTAGTCATGCATTTCAAACAAACTAGTATTTTATTATACTAGATCGATATAGTATATCTAGTAAATCTATTGTCGTGAAAACGCCATAAGAATAAATTTGTATCTTTTTTAGCGTTTGCATCTACCCGGACATGCCAAAGTGCGATAATCGCACGGCTTTATTTATAGCGCGCTTTGGACACTTTGATCCCAATCAGTATATGCTGCGTGAAGTCTACCATTTCTCATCCATGGCCATGGAAATTGTGGCTTTAGAGAACGATTATGCCTCTGTGGCTGGCATATGTGAGATTATAGATCTGGATGGCGTCAACTCGGATAAGATGCGTCGTTTTGATAGGGTATTCTTTCGCAAATGGTGGAATTGGCTGTATCACTGCAGTCCGCTTAAAATCAAGGAAATGTACATTATCAATTTGCCCAAGGATATACAGGGCACCATAATGTTTCTCTATAATGTGCTCAGCACTCAAGTTAACTATCCGGTAAAAGTATTTTGAAATAAGTTTGGAATAATAATTGAAAAGTATCTTGCAGATACACGTGCTGAAATCCAGCGAGGAGTTGTTTGAGCATTTGGGCAAAGAGTGTCTGCCGGAGGAGTATGGCGGCACCAATGGGCATATGGGGTAAGTGCAGCGTTTAAAGATAATCATCTGTTTATAATGTTTCTTTTGTAACTATAGAGAGTGCATTGCCTACATGGAGGATCTACTAAATAGCTATAGACGCTACTTTGAGCAGGACTGCAACTGTGGCACCATAGAGGAGCTGCGTCAAGGCGAGATTGCCATGTATGAGGCAGAGTTTGGCGCCAGTGGCTCATTTCGCATGCTTAATTGGGATTGATTACCAGCTAACCCAAACATAACAAAACACCTACACACACAACCAAACACACAATTTAAATACATACTTATCTACAAATGTTTCGTACAAATAAATACTTCTAAGTTTTGGTGTAGTCGATCAATTAAACCTACCGAGTGCATAGATAATGGTTTTGGTCTATTGTTCTTATCGCTACGTTGTTGCGAATCGCATATCTTTTGCTATCTAACAGTGCGCCCGTTCCAGCCATTAGCTATACGCAGTGGCGTCAGTAGCTTCTTAATATGGGAGTACTCCATTCCATACACTGCGAAAGAAGTAATGAATGAGTGCATAAATCCTATTTCGAATTTATTTCGAATTCTTATGAAGATAACAAAAATATTTTATGACTATAAAATAGTTATTCTTAAAACAAATTCGCAGAATTTTGATTCAAAATATTTGCATCTTAAATCAAGATTATAGTTACTCTGAAGGTAGGTACATAATGTTTCTAAAACAAATAAAAATTATTTGGGTGGCGTGGAAGAATTGTAAATAATAAAATAAATAAAAAATAATAAACTTTATCTGATTGGTCATGTTTAGATAATTTGGGAGGGTCTCCGATCTCTCTCTCTATATCCATTTCCAGAAATATGCGTTTGGTATAGCGTATAAGTTCCTTGATTGTTTTAAAAGAAGAATATAATTTCTAATCAAAAGTTCTAGATTTTGTTTCTATAACAAATAAAAATTATTTGGATGAGGTGGAAAAAAAAAATAAAAATAAAAAATAATAATCTTTATCTGACTGCTCATGTCTAGGAATTGGTGAGTATTTTGGAGGGCCTCTATATCCATTTGCAAAAAAACATACCTTTGGTATAGGGTATAAGTACCTTGATGGGTTTCATATAAAATTAAAAAGGAGAAAAAAAGCTTTTCAAATCAAAAGTTACAGATTTCTATCAAAAATATTAGTATGTTGAATCAAGAGTTTTTGTTTATTTAAAAATTATTTCACTTATAACCATATTTTAAAAATTTTTAATTAAAATTAGATACGGCGATTTTTTTGGGCGATTCGTTAGATATTTCTACTACAATTCTATCTCTATACATTTTTAAAACAATCATACAAGTAATAGAGTTTTTCGAACCAGAGCATTTTCATATTTATATGAATGCCATAAACATTATTTCCTGCAACATATTACATTTGGGTAAATTTTGTTTTAAACTACTCAAATTATTAATATTTCTGATTTATAGAAATCAAATTACTCAAGTATTTTTAACTCAATAGAAAAATCCCTCAACAAGAGGGATTCCAAAAAACGGAATATCAATATTTTTTCAGATGGAGTTATTCCTTTATGGAACTTGTCCAAATTTAATTTTAAATAGAACCAATAAATAAATAATAAATATTTAAAAATTCCATTTATTCGTAATTAAGTGATGTTACCAGAAGATGGTGCTGAATTCGGAAAACTTTCTGTTTGCTTTAATAAAATAATTATCATCACTTTTTATTGTCACATCATTTGTATTACTAGAGTTAGAGTTATTTTTTAAAATAACTATATAAAGAATCCACGAACTATCAAAGCTTTTTTTTTGGAATACTTCTTGAAAATTGTACAGAAAGCTGTCGAGAATTTTTATGGGAGACAAAAATTTTCATTTTCAGTATAGTATATAATTATTGATGACACTTTCTATACCGAATATAAAATATTCTATTAAAAAACTTTAATATTATGAAAATTATATTAATTAAAATAAAATAGCACCCTCTACAATAATAATTCAAAAACTAAATAGAATTCAAAATGTACAAAAAAATGTTTTTTATAAAGGACCATATACAAGTAAAATACACACCATGCAAACTAAAAAACTTTAAAAAGAATAAAGGGTGAATCCCTCTTAAAAAATAATTGAAAAACTATAAAGATTTAAAAACATGAAATAGTGTCGTAAAAAAACACCCAACACAATAATAATTCAAAAGTTCAAAAAAGTTTCTTAAAAAAATACCCTACACAATAATAATTCAAGTCTTAAAAATCCAAAAAAATATCTTAAAAAGCACCCTATACAATATTAATTAAAAAGTTTAAGAAACTTAAAAAGTGAAAAGCACGTAATGACAATTAAAAACTAAAAAAATTTAAAAAAGAGTAAATAGCACTCTATACCACCATACAATAATAATTAAAAAACTAAAAAAAATTAAATTTATCTGATAAAAAAATATTAGCAGCGATAGTTTTCAGCACAAAAATTACATTCTTTTGCACACCTACCTATGTTTCAATAAACTTTTTAAAAATTCGCACCCTTTTTATTTTACCTGCAAAAAATTTGCGTAAACTCATAGGGGTGCATTGATCCCCTCAATATCCTCTATATCTATGCTACTGGCCAAACTGCTGATTAGATAGGGTCTACTAGGTGACCCTTCACCAGGTTTTAAAAGTGTTAGTTTGTCTAAGGCCAGACAGCAAGCATGGCGGCCACAGTGCGTCCGCTAAGTGACGAGCTCTATGCCGTAGCTCAAGTGGAATGCAATGAGCAGCAGTCTTCCAATGGCGCCCAAATAACCGCACTTAAGCTTTGGATTGAGAAGTCACCGTATTTGAAAGCACGCACGGATGAACTGCTTTTGCTGGCCTTTCTGCGTCGCTGTCGCTTTAGTCTGGAAGAGACCAAGCAGCGCCTAGATCGCTACTATTCGCTGCGTAATGTCTTTCCAGAGGTGATGAACAGGCAGGTGGATGATGCGCTCTTGGCACAAATTCAGCGTGGGTGAGTTAGTGGCGCATTAAATACTTCAGACTGCTACTTAGCTGCTCTACTAACTCCACAGCATACACATTATACCTGCCAGACCTTTGAGTGCACAGGGCCCACGCGTCGTCATATCACAATTCAACAAAATCGATACCAAGAAATCCAATCCACGCGAGGCTTTCAAGCTGTTCTTTATGCTGCTGGATCTGCTGGCACTGGAGTGTGATAATGCACAAGTTTCGGGCATATTCTGGCTGGTGGATGCACGGGATGTGAGCATGGAGCTAATGCTGCAGTTCGATGCGGCACTAATGAAGCGCGCTTACAGCTTGGCGGATCAGTGCATGCCGCTGCGCATCGCAGAGATACATCTGATCAATATGAGACGCGAGGGTCAGGCCATCTTTAACTTTGTTACCTCCTTTCTACCAGCCAAGCTGCCCTGGAAGGTAAGTCATAGTCTAATAAGCATCTATATGTAACTTATGCTCGAAATCTTGCAGTTTGTGGTGCATAAAAAGGCTGAGGATTTGTTTGAGCATCTGCCACGCGAGGCCATGACCATTGAATATGGAGGCACCAACGGCTATCAAGCCGAGGCGCTCGAATACTGGGCTGAGAAACTAAAAGCTTACAAGGATTACTTTATAGAGGATGCACAGTATGGCACCAATGAGAAACTGCGTGTAGGTCTGGCCAATGCCTGGGACACAAATGAGCTAAGCGGCGTCAGAGGCTCCTTTCGTAAACTGGAAGTGGATTAGAATTAAGCAGACACATTTTTTATTTCTAGTATTTAATGCAATGTTCTTGTTGTTTTGTTAGCTTGTAATTATTAATATGCTATAGCTAAAAAAAAATTTAATTTAATTAATTAATTTCTTTGCTTAAATTAAGAACTAAAGATTTTGGTTTCTCTTTGGCTTGCATTGGGTATATCGCGTATCCTGCCATTGCTTCTGGTCCTTACATATAAATTACTTTACAATTAACTAGCTCCAATCCTTAAGGTGGGTTCTCTTTGTTTTTTTATGTGCTACATTTCTGCTTAAAATTTGCATGCAACGTTGTTGTTGTTGTTGCTCCAGACAATTTGTTGTTGCAACTTCCCGGGTGACTGCTTGAGATTTTTGAGGGCGTCGCCGTCGTTTGTTGGTTGAGTGCGACATGGTTCTGGCCACTTGTTGTGGCTGTAGCACAAATGACACTGCTGGACTTGTTGATGCTCTGCACTATGAGATTCAAGCAATCGAGGCTGGAACCATTCACATTGCTGTTAGTATCAAAATCTGTAAAGAAAAGCATTGATGTATTTTTGCGATATGTTAATAAGTACGATTTTCGAGCAGTGGGAAAAATTTGTATATATTTGAAAAAATATGTACGTGTCCGACAAATTTCAAATAGAATCGAAAGCATATTTAGGGAACTGAAGTTGAGTGAGAGAAAGTCAATTTTTTTTTGTTTATTAGGCTCACTTGATTCTACATGCCAAACGTAGTGAAACTAAATTGTCTATTAAAGGCCCATACGCAGTTTAAAAATTTGGATATCCAAATGGGATTTTTTTTTTATATGAAGTTTTGTCATTCCGTGCGAAATTTTTCAAACTGCGTATGGGCCTTAATCAAAGAAATTGGAACACTGTATCCGGTTTTTAGGCCAGGTAGTTTAAAAATGATACGGGAAAAACACTTTTTTATTCTATATTTTCTATTTTGATGAGTTTTACATCTGACTATCTTTATATATATATAGAAAACTGCTTGACTGACCGACTGACTTAGGAGGAGCTAAAGGGCTAAAATGTTGCAGGGTTTCTTCTTATGATGTAAATGAATGCAATGCAAGTGTTTTGGAAATTTCGGCTAGGTCAAAGTTTGTATGGGGAATTTTGATGAAACAATAAGACTTATGATATGGCAGATATTCTTTTTTGGGGGCTTAGGGAAAACTTTTTTCACGATTCGTGGAATTTTCGGCCTCAAGTGGTAGATTGTAGTGTTGAAGTTTGTATGATTTGTATAGTCATAATATAATGTTATCGAGTTATAGACTTTTCATTAAGAAGTTATACCTCCTAAACACAACTTAAACGTAAAACGGAAAATACATGAAGCGGATTACCTTTTTATTAATCTCTTAGATTTTGGTGATTTGTTTTTCATATCACATATGCGTATTAGGCTATATTGAGATTGTTAATTGTTTTCTTTTTCGCAAAAATACGATTTAAAAGATTTTGATTTTATGTTGATCTGTATGAACGCCTGGATCGTAAACCAAAATTGACATTTGAATATGCGGGAGATAAAAAAATCTTTCGATTGATACCAAAGTGTAAACCAAGCTTACCGTTGCGGCATAAAGAAACCACAGAGCTTTCTTTCCCAGCCGAGAGGATATTTTTTATTATGATTTACAAATTTTCATACAAGTCGCCTTAAAACAAATTGAAATCGATTTATACTTTGAGTATACCCAGGCCCGTCGAGAGGGGGAGGGAAGGGAGGGATTCCCCCGGGCCCGGAGTTTTCTCAGGGGCGCGGTGTAATTACTGTCGTGATTGAAGCTAAAGGTGTAATAGAGGGCCTGTACATTTTCCCGCCGGGCCCGGATTTTCTCTCAACGGCCCTGAGTATACCATATGCTAACATTTCAAACAAATTAATTGTATTTTCCTTATTCAACGCTTAAAACAATGGTGAAATAAAAAAACATACCCTAGACCCCGATTCGTCAAAATAACGTAAATATCTGTGCCAAGTTTTGTATCATCCGTACGGTCTAGGGTATACAAAGGGTCTAGCTGGGTAAGGCACTGGCAACTGCCCCCATCGATTTTTGAAAAATAATGATGCAGTTCAATTCACAAGGCAAAAATCCCAAAATTTCAGTTTAAAATTAACGCGTTACGGCTTAATTTCAAAGTATGTGTTTTTCGTTTTTATTTAACGTTGACTAAACTACTAAATTTTTTTAAACCATTTTTTTGTATCTAATTTGGCAACAGAGCTCTTTAAAAAAAAATATTTAATTTGTTTTTTAACAAATACTGTTTGGTCCAGCAGCTATAATTTAATTATGCATCAATAATACTTCTCTTTGTTTGGTAACTTGCCATGCGCGGCAAGAGAACTCTCTTGTTAACCTCTCTTAAACTAAGTATGTAGGCATTCGCGCAAGCGCATTGTATGCGTCGGCTGCAACGCCGACCTCTCTCAAAGCTATTTGTCGCTTCACCTATTATCGGCTACTTCGCCTAATGGTTGCAGATCAGTTCATTCTCGTCGCTAATCACCTAAACAAACCTACGCACCTTTCGAAACTAATATGTATCGCTTCATATAATTATTAATAAATCGCACATAAATCAATTAACTACCTTTATTATTTAATACATTGCTTCTTGTATTAGCCCGATTTAAAAACAAAGCTAGCAAAAAATATTGTTAGCTCAACAAACACATTTTCTTAAAACAAAAAATATTAAATTTTCTTATTTTTTGTTCAGTCAAAGGTCTTTATTTGGTATGAATATGAATCAAATCGATTTGGTGGAAAAATATTACAAAAAAATAAAACGAAAATTTTTCAATGTTTTTTTTTTTTAAAATGTATGGAAAAAATAATAAATTTTTATAATACTTAATAGAATACATACTTCTTGTCGGTACTATGGGGGCTATAGTAAGCCAATTTTAATAAAATTTGTGACTGTGCTTGGGCACGCCAAGCTTGATTACATAAACTAATAATGCCTTTAAAACAAATGTTTTTTTTTATTTATTTCTTAATAATACTCCTATGAGCTTAATAATACAATAATAAGGCTTGGTTGCTCTATCTCCTATCATCTCCGGAATCTAGGCGTTCGCACGTATACAACCCAGCACTCGGAGACATATGTATAGACTTTTCTAGTCAGGGTATAAAAACGTCAAAAATTTTATTTATTTTTGCGTGCTCCGAATTCGACCTTTGATATTTGATCTTGTTATATTTCCCTTAAAATATAAACAAATATTACTTTAAAAACAATATTTGTTAAAATTACCCACGACCTAGCTATTTTCATTACAAGGGAAATTTAGATTTATGCAAGACATGAACCATGAGTGCGTAAGCGAACGTACGCCAAAAATTCGTTTTAGTTGTGCTAAATGCTATTTTTTGGGTTGAATCTAAATTAGAAATAATTATCAATAAATATCTAACTTGAAATCGGCATAACTTTAATCTAAAACTATCAAAGAATATTTGAAAAATTCTTTCCGTTCAAAATGCGTGCACTTTTGAACTTATTTTGCCAATTCGATAAAGAAGTCGTATTCAAAATACATAAAACAATTCGTTATTGTGAAATTCGAAGCACCAAACATGTGATTTTAAAATAAATTCCGAAACACGGCCGTATACTTTGAGACCCGCTTTAAAAAAAAAAAATCAATTTACTTTACCTGAAAATTGTCCATATTTTTCCATATGCTTATTATAAAAACTTAGTTTGTCTTCTAGATACGCACCTGCATAGGAGCTCTGCAAAGAAAAGAAGAAACGAAATAATGGATTTTAAAACTCATGTATATATAATATAAGCCATAAGAAGTGCGCTCAAACAATAAATTTTCATAATGTAAAAAAACATATACTATATGTATATAAAGAGATATACTACAAGTCTGCACTACTTGAAATAACAATGTCGAAAAAAAACAAAAGCTGGCAGACTGGTCTGTCATTTTGGCGAACAAATGCCATACAGAACGCAGTCTAATGATGAGATTACGCCAAAATTTATTTCTACACGTGTGTGTGTGTATGATTATCTGTGTGTGTTCATGCAAATTGTCAACAAAGTAAAGCAACTAAGTGTAAGTAGCTAAGGCCAATTAAAATGCATTGAACCTCAAAGATATACAAATTTGCAAGCACTACAGAAACACTCTCCAAGTGCCATTGTCTATGCATATGCGCTTTTTTGACGCATTTGCCACACTTATTAGCAATTAAATTAATTTTGTTGCTATATTTGCACATACGCAGACGACATGTTAAAAGAAAAGATACAAAGCGTACGCACAGATACATTTCGTTAGAAAAATTGCATTAACGCATATTATATTTGCAACTTCTGGGTGGGTTTCCCCCTATCAGCGTCTAGGTTGCTTAGGCTACTATGCTGCTAGCTGCTGACGTCGCTGCGTCTGCTGCAACTTTTATGAGTATCTTAAGGATCGCAGCACATATGGTTCACGGCACACAGACAGTGTGTATGTGTATATACTATTTTTAGTAAGTATCTTGAGTAAGAGCAACCCGGACAACAAACGTGCTGTAAGGCACAAAAATTCACGCTGCACTTTTATAAAGCAATTTATCATTTTCCGAACGTTTAGTGACAGCATGCGCTCGATATATAAATTTTTAAATGCACACAAATACACATACTTTTAAAGATACATGCATACAAATGTATATATATCATGTGTGAATGAAATACCATTTATCGCTCTTGAGCATTCGTTTATGAGTTGCATAAAGATTTTAAGCCGTTTTTGGCGCGTCTTTTCAGTTCCTTAGAAGTTTTGTATCTGCTGCTGCTCTTGATATGTAACGGATATCTGGCATTAAGTATGAGCCCGAACAGACGTTGGAATTATGAGTAGCTCATAAATAAATTTTGTACTTACTAAATGCATTTTTTGCCTACATTTATATCAGTTTTCATTCAAGTCAATTTTTTTTTTGGTTGTAATCAGTATTAAACGCACTCAAAATTCAATTATGAATCATTTTTACATCATTTCATGTCATAATTTTTATTTTATAACATATTTTATTTACCGACTCTCAATGATAATAATTGGGTAATCACAAATCAACTTGATTCCAAAACATTTTTTGTAAAAATTGGCTAAGACATCGTTTATACAAAACTCTAGCACCGCTAAACATTTTTTTATAGATAAAGAAATATCGTTTAAAAAAGCTTATGTAGAATAAGTAATCTAAGGTAAGCCCCTCAAATACAATTATGACGAACGTAGAAGTGACTAATGGGTTCCCTCTCTAATGCTGTCATACATATAATGCTGACGACTCCAAAACATAACTTAATTTTATATGTCTCAAACAATTATCTATCTACAGCGTGTTTTTTTTAGAGGTTCACAACTTTGAGTTGGCAACACTGCTTTATCTGACAACCCACTTAACAGCTGATAGTTGCTTTTTGTTGAGTTTGGTTTGACATTTCATTATGGATTACACCAGAGCAACGCTTGCAAATTGTTGAAATTTCTTATCAAAATAATGGTTCCGTACGTCAAATTTATTCAAAATTCAAAATTTTGTTCTCCGATGAAGCCCATTTTTGGTTGAATGGGTACGCAGTATAAGCAGAATTGTCGCATTTGGAGTGAGGATAATCCACAAGCTTTTTTCGATTTAAGATTGTGTAACTCTAAAAAAAACACCCTTTATATTAACGTTTCAGGCCGATTAAAACCTTGACGATTCGGTCATACTGATTACTAGAGGGCTTTAAAATTAAACAAAACAAACTTTATAGATTAGATTAAGTAGCTTGTAGAAGTGGGATCTAGTTCAAAGAACTTTTCAGGTGCAAGTTATGCGTTGCAATAAAATTTCATTTGGTTTATTTAAAAAGTCAAATAAATTTTGTCTAGATAAATTGATGGTTCTTTTGAATGCAACATAATCCAAAGAAGAAATTTTTAAATGCCTTTGGAAAAAATCTATCCATAATTCTTTATATTTAATCTTTCATGTTTTGTAGTATAAGATGTTAATATTTTATCAGATCTAAAAAATAATGTGTTTAGTTAAACATGCAATGAAATCGTATAAAACACGGCTATATAGCGTAATCTCTAGGCAATATAGCCTGGGCATATCCGTATATCTGATTAATAATCGATAAAGGAAATAGTAAAATCCAGGATGGGCCATATAAGACCTACCAATGTTAATCCCGAATAACTTTTTTATTTTCTTATATATTTCTTTTTCTTTTTGCAGTTTATAATTGAACTCTGGGAAATTTATAATGGAATCCTACACCACAACGCGTTAAAATTATCGAGTTTTTCTGTCTAGTCAATAGTCAATTGTTATGTCGTAACGAAAATTTCGCCAACATCTTAATTCAAGATCAGCCCCCACAGCTTTCATGATAAGGAGTTTCGCAAGACTCTGTAAATCCAAGAGATCAGTTACACTCATCCAAATGCACTGTTTGGAGCGGTGTTATAGTCAATAAAGTTATCGGTATAGAATGTTTTTGTGGCCAATGGTGGAGAACTCCAATTTTTGCTTCCAATAGGATGATAACTGCGCAACCTGCTAGGTAAACTATGGACTGCTGAGTGAATTTTTTGGGAAACGTTCGATTTTAAAAATTTTCGATTTCCCAAACCCACCTCGTTTATCATGTAAGACAAGGTAAACGTTAATAAGCCAAAGGCTATTAGACAGCTGATGAAAAATATTCTAAATGAAAGAGAGCCAATCTCTTTTTCGAGCAAAATTGTGGGCTTTTGTCTGACGTCATATTTTATAGTATTAAAAAAAAGTGTGACAATATTTTGAATGAAGAATTTTTTTTGAATGTATTGAAAAAACTCCATAAAAATAAAATTCTAAGCTCAGAATTATTAGTAAAAAAAGCATAATTTATTTTCATTCGGAATAACAAACCCGGAAATATTAAAAAAAAACCAGGGGTTGTCATTCAAAACAACGAACTGGGTTACAAAACAATATCAAGACAAAACGATATTGGACAAACATCATATTCCATTGATAGCAAAAACCCAGGGCTGGCGAGTAAAAAGTAATGTAACTATGGGATTTTTCAAATAAACGGACTTCTTTAGAGAACTTTCGGTCATAATCTTATTCAGCAAAGTCTCATGCCCAAGCCTGAACCCGATGTGACGTCACATGTTCATGTCTAAACACAATCCCTATCGAGAGGCCTGCCCATATCTTTATTCAAAGAGGAAACCTTTAAATGCTCTCTTTAACAATGGTGTAGAAGTTGTGGAAAAGTGTATTTTGAAGAAATCGTCGAAGAACAAATTGGATCACTCACAGCGGTGCCCAACAATAGGATAGGCGGCATCCATTTTTCCAATAAAGCTTATATCTGTGTTAAGTTTTGTAAAGATATATAAAACATTGTTTAGTGAGACTGGTCACACTCTGTGTATATCGTCTCTATATAAGGCCGGAAATCAATTTTGATAATTTTAATAATACCTGGAGCGGCCTGCATAACGTTCATTATAAAATTTGAAATTTTCTATAAAAGCCAAAAACAACAACAAACTCACTAAGTTTTGTCTTATTTTCTTAACATTCCCAGGACTTATGGTAACTATCGTATGTGCCATATAAGCATGCTAAAATAAGCATAACTTTATTAATAATAGGAGTTAACGATTTTTTTTTGGATTACTCAGATTTAAAACTAGAAAAAATTATTTATTTATCTTCGTTTGTTCATGAAATATGTTTTGAAAATCTGCCTAAATATTTAAAAAAAAATTTTTTAGTTAATATTGGCTAGTACTTTTCAAGTATGTATATAGGTAGGTAGGTTGTGATACCGATAATTGGAGTAAGTGATGAGGATATAGAATAGACAGGAAAAATTAGGGGAATATAAAAAGTGGAAAATGCAGGACCATGCTTGACGTGGGATTCGCACCCATAACCTCTGGGATGATAGTCTAGTGCACAGCCGCTAGGCTATCAAGGCCGCCTAACATAATAAAATAATCAAAATTTTAACAATGGATTCAAAAATGTCCTGCTGCACTTATTTTCGCCGTGCTATACTGGAATATCTATATAAAGAATTTCCTATAACAATGTACTGTACAAATATGTCAAGAGTCGATCAGATAACTTTTATAGTGTGGATGTCAGTCTTGAAATTCTCACACAAGGACACAGCGTCAGATAAAAATAGGAACTTTTTTTTTCTCCGAGGGATAAATGAAAATGGCTTAATCGTTAGCACACTTGATACTTACCATTACTGTATTCTATGTATTACTCTCTAAAAAATATAAAACATACTTTGTAAGTATTCTAACATATCCCAAAATGGTGGGGACAAAGACAGACGGCTCATTTTTTCCTTTTGACAACTTCAAGCTTTTTTTCCGGTAGAGTAGGGACCACTTTCGTAGTTAGAATAGAGTATATATGGAATTTTTTTACGCATAGAGCTATTGATCTCTTTATTAAAAAAAAAAATTATAAATTTGGAAGTGAGTGTTATAACTTTTATTTTAGGAAAGCGTTTAAATAGATCGATCGATATCAAAAGTGCTCATAGAATGAACATCGCACTCTAAATAAAAAACAGAGCTTTGCGTTTTTATCGCTTGCTAGGATTATAAGCACCCAAACCAATTCCATTTCTACTTTTCTAAGACATATTTAGCAATCTCTTAAATCCGACCAAAATATGGTTTAAAACTTTATTTAATACATATACTGCGGATAATTAAAATATATCGAATATTTGCAAATATTCAAACATCTTTAATTATTTGCTTTTTTATTCAAAATTCAAATCGAAATGGGCAACTGGGCATTACGTTTTCAAATTAAATGAATAAATTGCAAAAGCAAGTGAAAAGATAAAGCTAAAAGTTTATTCAGCTTAAAATGTTGTTCTCAAAACATATAGAAAACTTGTACAAAAGTTGAAATTATTTAAATCTATTTTTTTCACTCGTCTGCCGTCATTTATGTGTATGATGTAAAAATTTTGATGCCATGATATTTTATAAAAATACTTCAACTCCAGTTGGCAGACGCCAAAGAGATTTTAGACACAAAACTCCACCCTCTCCAAAATGGATGGATTGTCAACGTCAAATGCATTTTAATGTCTGAACGTCTGGCAATTTGCCAGTTTTTAATCAAACTGCAGGCATTAATATCTGCCCAAGGCGTGCCGGGAGCTACGAGGGGTTATCAGCGCCCCAGGAACCACTCGTACATAGCAGTTCAACAGCATAGAAATATGCGAAAGTTTTATGGTAAATTAACAAATTTGTACATTAAAATGTGAAAAACTTGTACAAACTGCATGGAAATTATTCACCGAGCGTCATACAAATATCAAGTGCTTTGTGCAAGTACAGTGTGAACAGAAATTATTCAAACACTTTTCAATTTTGAGTTAAATGTAATAAAATTTATTGGAAAAACAATATTTTAATTATATATTTTAAAACCTAAAAAAAAAACATCAGGCTTAGGTACAGCTATATTTTTATATATATCATAACTATCTGATAGTAATAAGGGAGACATTGCTGGAAAGAAAATTCCAATTAAAATATTTCAAATTTTATTATTTATTATATTAATATGCCAATATTTATGTTAAGTAAACAGATATCGGTGAAAATAAGTGAAGCGGGCCACTTCCGATTTTGATGATTTTTACATATTTGGTAGAGCTACTAACCAATAGTAACCACGTCAAATTTTATTGCAAAATTCCGATTATTGATCGATAACTGAATTTGAAATGATTTTCAGACTATTCTTTAACAAGCCATATCTTCTAAACGAATAAAGATATGGACGCAATTTTTTTTTTTTATATTTATTTTTAAGATTTTTTTTTAAATTTTTTATCATTTTTAGTTTTTAATTTTAAAATTCAAAAGTGATATTTTTACGAAAATCGCGAATTTTCAAAATTGTGCGCGAGAGAACAAAGCGTCAGTACAACAATTTAGAAGGCGTTCGAGTAGTTTTTGGTCTCACTGTATATGCTATAATAGCGGGCACTAAATCTGGGGTCTGTTGAAATACTCGTATGTAGTTAAAATTTGCTACTTTTGCAAAAATGTTCACGTAATTGTCGTCAATTTGTTGTGCTGTCACATGTGTGGCAGTTAGCAAGGCTTTGGCCCATGTCTTGCAACACCTATGGTATATCTATATCCATACCTATACCTATATGGTATCTTCAATTGGCTCTACGGGTATACATACGAGGAGAGATACATTTGGTATTCTGTCAGCTTGTTGCGCCGGGCTTGTCATGTTTTTCCTGTGCAATTTGTCAGCCAAAAGATACACACACTCACACACACACGCGCATTTCCCTTTCACGCCTCGAAAAGTGTAAGTATTTGGTATTATGAAATAACAAACTCGATCGCAACGCCCCAACCAAAATAATAAACTAGCTCACGACTCGATGAGACGATGGACGACTCGGACGACTCTCACCCAGATATAGTATGCCTAAAAGGTATTCGGTTGTAGCGTTATGCGCCATTTGCATGTAGAAAAGCAAAAGAAATTTGTTATAATTAATTTACAACATGATTTTTGTTTTCCTTTATAGTTAAGAGTTGTGTGGACCAGATTGGGGGGCTGGGACTGGGGCCGAGGCCGAGGTGGGGGCCTTCCAGTAAGTTTGTTGCATGGAAAATACATAAAATCAAAATTTATTTATTGCACTCTACTAAACGCAACGACCACACACACCCTGTAGTTTCAACTAAAGGGGAGACATAAATTTTAGATCCATTTATTTTGTATTAATTTTTAACACATATTCCTAGACATGAGTTGTCGTTATGGTATTAGGCGCTAAGACGCTTTTGCATGTTTTTTTTACCAAATCCCCACATATACAACGACAAAGTATTTAGAACTATATAGTCTACTATTTGGCCGCTCATAATTCATAATTTCACAGTTGGCAGCTGGTAAATACGAGGGGCGTTTGTAAAGAAATCGATCTAGCCAAGAAACTACGTCACTAGCCTTCAAATACTATTATTTTTTTTTATTGTAAAACCTATAACTACTAAAGAATCCCCTAAGTAAGCGTCAGCATTTATGAAATTATAGAGGAAGAATCCTCAGAAAACAGAAACTCTAACGCGATGAAAACCAACCCTGATAGTTAAGTTTGGGACAAGCTGAGGATTTTTGACGCCATCAGAATACGACCTTCATAACTACTTTAAATTGTATGCAGTTAGTAATCTTGGTAATCCCTGAGAATAATGCTTGGATTTATTAAAAGGTCATCGAAAGAGTTTAGGTACATCATCTTGGTTTTGAAACTGTTTTGAACAAAACTTGGATCATACATAAAATCGCAACAATCTAGATCTTAAAGAATAGTCAAAGCGTTGGAATTTTTTACGAAAAGCAGACCTAAAAACGTCAACACGTGGTATTTCTCATCATAAGGAAAAAAGAATTTTGTCTCAAGTAAACGAATGGGAATTATTGTAAATATATTGCAGGAGTATTTCGATATAAGAAAGCGTTGGACATAAAAAAACATTTAAAATGTTGGACTTTTTCTCGAAATCGAGTTCCAAGAGCGTCAGATATGGTTGTCGGTCGACAAGGTGATGATGTCAATTTTAAGTGATGTTCAAGAGAGAACTGATGACTAGAAAATAATATCCGAAGTCGTTTGACTAACTCGCAGCCAATTTATCAAAAGAAGACCCATATGGCAACAAAATTTTATTTAATATTTTTGCATATTCTCCATATATTCCAAACTACTATTGATATGAAAGGTTTAAATTCTAAAACAAATGCCTAATATGGGGAATTTATAATAAAGAAGAAAATGCACTGTAGGCCCAGATTGTCATATTTTGGCCAAAAATCTGGCATTTCCATAATAATTTTTTAAGAGTGATGAAATTTTACACACGAGTTCGAGGATTGAACAATTTTTCTGGGAAGTTTGAGCCTCCTCAGATTTTTTTAAGATATAGATAATCTAGACCAAAATTGGAAAAAATTAAAAAAAAAAACACAAAAAAAATGGTAACTTAATTAAAAAAAAAACTGTTAATTGGAAATGGACCATATTTGATACAGAGGTAGATATGAGCTCCATATACATTGAAAAAATAGGCTATACCCAAAATATTGAATGGCTTTGAAGTTATAGCCCAAACAGTTTCAGCTTTCCAATAGGTACTCTTAAAGCAAATTTGCCAAATGATAGAAAAAACTAACAAAATTTTTATAACTACTCGAATATATTTAAAACCAAAAAGTCTTGAAGCTCAATTTTATTTTTTTCTGAATTAATATTTATAAATAATAAAGTGAATGAAGATTTCGTAGCTACATGTATCATGGTAAATGCTGGTGTTTTTTTTCTGTAAATTATCGCGAAAGCTCATAAAATTAAAAATATCAACTTTGATTGCGAATAACTTAAAAACCACTAATTCTAATTTAATAATTTTTTTTCCAGGATACCTTAATATGTGTAAAATCATATTAAATTGTCATTTTGTCCAAATTTGGACTTTCTTCTGGGGGACTTTTGGCCAAAATCTGGCTACGCGGGCCCATTGTGCAATGTGGAGAGTACAATCAAACTTCCCCAAAGCGAAAAATGATTCGTTATATAGAAAATTCGTAACAATAAAATAATCAAAAGCATTGTGTACTTTAAAATATGTCGTCATACGGAAAAACGCGTTGCACAGGTGTTCTTTATAAGGAAGTTCTACAGTATATTGTTTTTATTAAAGATTATCAGTAATACATACGATTTAGAATCTTTTTTTTTACCAGAAGAAAATTCTATAAATTGTGCTTTGCGTTTGATTATCTGCCCAACATATTCTCCGGAACTCGACAGTATTTTTACCGTAGCTTAATGAATAGTGGAAATAGATTCCCTCTAAGAAGTCTTTTGTATAGCTTGATGATCTTACTACGCGGATAATGAAGTGTATTGTTCTAAAAGAAATCTTTCAGTGTCATTTTTTAAGGTGAATTGATTGGCAGATTTGGACACCCGTGACAATTATCTTTACACAAGCTAAATAAAATCGCTTGGTGAAGATAGATGTCCGTGAAGAGATCACGACGAAGTGTATTGTTTCAAAAGTAGATTTTCAGTGAAATTCCCAAAATATATTTTTTTTTTATAGAATTGGAATCAGAATTGTGGCACAATTTGGTTGTCCACCCGATAGATTCCACGGATTTGATATCCTTTACCCGAATTAAAAGAAATTTCTTGGTGATACCTGATTTCACAGTTATGTAAAACCTGTTTATCGTGCACTGCCATTGCCATCTTCATTTTCTTAGCTTAAAAGCTTTTTGAAGAATTTTTCTTAAATAACCCATTTGCTCAGACTCCTGCTTCTCTCCCTTGAGTGTTCGAAAAGAGAGTTAATTTTAAGAAGATATTTATGCAACAATAAAAAATATTTCTTTATGAATAAAAGTATGCAAATTTAAATGACTAAAACTTTCAGGATTCGTGATTATGACATTAATAGAATTTCGTTCGCCTACTCTTGCAAAGATTATTTTTGGAAAGGCGTTGGAACGTAATTTCCGTATACCCTATCGAAAATAAGAATGGAAAGTGCCATTTACGTTAAGAGTGTAACTAAAGTCCACTCGTAAAGTGTTTTTTTCTTGGCTTATGTTTCAGTCATCCCTCGTTTCGATATAGACATAGGGTTTGTTTTTAAAGGGGCTGCCGCTTATTAAGTCTCACGTCAGCAGTCGCATAAATTTTTGGTGCTTTTGATAGCAGCCTACTAAACCCATGCTTGCAACAAATATACATAGGTACATATATTGTCTATATTGTATATACTTTGTACATCTTCATACATATATATGTGTGTGTGTTGTATATATATTCTATTTTCATGTTTTGTTGTCCGCCAAGAGGAGAGCGGAGCTAAAGCAGCCCTGAGATTTTGATGAATGTGCATGTCGCATAAGAAAAATGTACGAAAACGTTTTTCATGCATGAGGTTTTTACGAGAAAATAATTGCGGAACGCTTTTTTTCGAAAACATATTAATTGGCGTTCACATTCATTTTTCCTTAAGCTACAAAACTTACCAGATAATCTTGCTGGCAAGCTTTGGCGCTCAGACTTTGCGTCAGATTATCGCTGTCGCGTGTGGGCGCCGATTCCTTGAAATACACAAAAAAAAAAAAAAACTCACTTTTAATAACAACTTAATACAGCTAAAAATGATGTCTGCCAAACCTGCAGCAAATCCTCCAAACTTTCTATATATTCTATAGCATTACGCAAGATCTCCACTTTGGGCAAACGCTGATTGGGATTTGTCGATGTGCGTCGCTTGAGCACCTCAAATGCCTCGTTAACCTAGAAAATACAATAGAGTTATGCCATGAATGAATGGGTACTCATTATGGGCTTCCATTAGAACTGTCATAAAATGCCAGCTCTTTAATAAAACATATTTTAAACTAAATTGTGCATAAAATTTTAAAACAATTAAATTCTATGGGTTGTATTTTTTTCCCCTAGGTCTATAATTTTATGTCTGTCAAAGTGTTGTGCCCTTGCCCAATTTTATGACACTGCCGCAAGGGTTTCCATCTCTATTAGTAGTTCCCTCCATAGCTGGGCGCTATAAATACGCCTAGTACTGGGGCTTGTTTAACTCAACATTTTACGATTTAAGCAACAAATATCGTAAAAGTTTTTATTATATTCTTGGCAAATCCTTGCCACCGTTGAGTCTGTAACCAAGCAGATAACCAACAGCTGACAGCTTATTGGGTGGCTTGTTTATGAGCCTCAGTGACATTTATGATCATCATGTGATAATTTCTTAGCATTGCAACAGTGTTGCCAAAATATAAATTACTTCACTGGCGCTGTTGCCAAATTTCACGTGATTTTGAGCTACTGAAGAGAGACGATTTTATAGCTACAATGTGGACCATCTTATAAGAGCAATCTTATTTTGTATGTTTTAAAGAAGATTTATCTTAGATCCAGATGTCCGAGTGTTTTTGGGAGTTAATCGTACAACAAAGTTAACATCCTAATATTTTCGTATGATCCCTAGTTATTTCCTTAGCATTGCAACAAACTTGGGAAAATATAGCTTACTCCACTGAAGCGTTGCCAAATTTCACCTTGTTTCGATAAGTTAAGCAAAGCTGCAGCTCATTCACATTTTAGATACAAGTTTAATACCGGATACCCAGATATTTTTGCGATTTAATACGAAAAGCAAAAGTGAACACCTCCATTTATAAGTATGATCTCCAATAATTTTTCCAAAACATTGATAGGACCTGTTGCCAAGTTGCACTTTTTATGAATATGTTAATTGAAGTCGATTTTACCATAGTAATAATCTTTAGTGAACTTATTACTTGACTTTACGATAGTTTTAGCTCATTTACTTTTAAGATACAGGTTATATCGGATATTTAGGTATTTTTGGAATTTAATACGAAAAGCAAATCATACTCCTTTATTAACAAGGCTGATCACCAATAATTTTTCCAAAATATAGCTTAATCGACTGAGGCTGTTGCCAAGTTTCACTTGTTATGAATGTGTTGAATGGAGTCGATTTTACTTATTGCCAGAATTGCTAATTTTCGACTTTTTATTATTTAGTTATTTTATGACTGCAAACCAATTTAAAACCGTATCTGTTTTATTCAATAAGGACAAAAAAATTAAAGTCCGATTAATTTTGTGCTTTCAAAAGCAACACTTCATTATTTATTATTTGGTTGGAAAATGGAAATCATTTTGAATAAAGTACATATTTACACTCCATATTTTACATTTTATCAAAGATCTAATAATAAAAGATATAATAATAAATTTAAAAAAAAAGTAAAAAAAACAGTTCAGCATATTAAATGAGCTGCCGAACTAGCAAACCATGCTCCTCAAGTATTGTTTACTAAGGGATTATAGTTTTCGATATTGGTGGTAGTATGTATACATGAAAAGGTCCCAAACGTCCCACATTTGTGGGAAGTACTGCCTCTAATCGATATACCAATAATAAGTAGAAAATAAATTATGAAACCAAGGCTGCAAATATATTTTCAACCAAGTAATTTAATTCGATAATTCTATTATATTAATTCGAGCGATTAGTACTGGTAGATTATTACTGGTAGAAAAGTTAGTTTGAAATTTACAAAATTTTATTTAATTTTATCGATTCGCGTATAACGATTTGATATAAACCCTAACTGAAGCGATTGGTTTCAAAACAAAAGCACATAAGAATCAAAAATTTTCAATAAAAGCTCGTAGAATGAAAGAAAAAAGATTTTTTTAAATTTTTTTTTAGCTCAAATTTCACTCACAGTGTTATTTCTAACTTAGTAGAAATTGAAATAGAAACTTGTTTAATTTGTAGGAAACATAGTTTCCCTCAGGTAACTCCACTCGATCCGGCCCTGGCTTGTACCGAGACCTGAACCCAAGCATCTTTTATGTACGCTATCTATATATCTTTTACTAATTCTTATTCTGCAGGAATGGTCCAGGGCAGCATAATTTTGTGAATCTGTATCAATAGTTCCTGTGGGTCTCAATAGTTTCTTTCCAGACAATTAAAATAAATATTTTAGTCGCACCTTGAGTATAAGATATGGGATTAATCCTGGTCTCTAGACTAACTTTCCAATCGATGTTTCGATTTTCCCTCGTGTCTACTGCTAAATATTAATACATTACACATTTTTTTGTACCTGCGACACAAGAGGTAAGCCACTATGTTTTTTGAGGCGCCGCTACTAGGTCAACCTCCACTCCAAAAATTGCTTATCTTTATCCCTTCATTTTACTTAGCAACCGTGAAGAACCGGAACACTTTTTTCATAGTAATAATTTTCGGTGTATTTAATATACAGAAGGAGACGTCGCGACGCGTCGGAGACCCACCAAAGTTACCTAAAGTATGATCAGAGTGACTAAAGAAATCGATGTACCACAGTGTCTGTCTGTCAGGCCGTCATTCTGGATCTCTAAGATGGTAAGGGCCAGAGCAACCAATCTTTAAGATTAGATCGCTTATTATTTCATAGGGGACAAGTTTATTTTATTTTTTTGATATCGGGGTTATATGATATAACTTCCATAGGGGTGTTTCAGAGGATCTCGAAAAAAACCAAAAGTTGTAGATTGATAATTCGTTTGTTTTTGAAGATATCGTAACCAAATTTGGCATTCAAAATCAGCTGGATATACCATATATCCCCCAAAGGACCATAGGATCAGTAAAAAAAAATTGTTGGTGCAAAATTCATCTGTTTTTAGTTTATTTATGAAGATATCGTAACCAAATTTGCCAATTACATTTTTTTTGGAGTTCTTAATCAATATACCGGATTTGACTGCAATGTGGTGGTACAGGGTATCCCAAAGTCATACGCGCCCGACTTTAATTTTTTTTAAATAAATATTTTGTAGTTTTCCAACTACAATATAACAATAACTATAGAGACAACAAACTCAATAAAGTGGAAAAGCAGATTTTTTCCATTTTACTAGCAAAGAGTTGAAGATCTCGAACGAATAATACAAGTTTCTTAGGTAGTTTAATTCTACAACTAAATATTTAGGAATAAAAAAAGGGAACTAAAGTTCCAGATAGTTTCAAAGCAGTTCGGCTTACTAGTAATAGGCCCCACACCTTCTATCCTCTACTATAAATTTTTATTATATACAGTTTCTAGTTTTTTTTAGTACATTTAAGGTTAATTATAAGAAATATAGAATTTACGAAAAAAAAATTTATGGCTGAGAAGGAACCCGAGGAAGTAAAAAGAATTTTGTAAGCTAAGTTCACATGAGTCTCAAAATCGATTTTGAAGGAGTAGCTATTCTGAAAGTATATTTAAAAATATGCGTTTAAAGCAGAGCTTCCAGAGTAAAGGAGCAGAGTTAAAAAATTTCGCAATTTGCTGAATCGGTTCTAATAATTTTTTTTTTCTATAATAAGGGTAACGTAATGTTAAAAATAATTTTATGTTTAAGTTCACATGAGTCTACTATACAAGCCGATTTTTTTAAGAGTAATTATTCTACAAGCTAATTAGGAAATATGTGGTTTAATTGGAGGCTAAAGGCAAAGTTTTCAAAATTTTACCAAAGTTCTTAACCAATTCAATAAATTTTTTACCTATTGATAGGCAACAAAAAAATCGGTATTTGTGATTGTAACTTAAAAAATGCAAAATCTTCTGGGAGAAAAGGGGGCCAATATGTAAAAATTGAATGCACCTTTTAAAATAGCTTACTCTCCAATTCCTTTCTATCTTCGAAAAAAGGGTATTGCAACGAGATAGACATACGGACTTTGACTTAATCGAATGGATTAATGGATTGCCATTCTGATCTTTTTCAATTTATCTGGATCTTAAATGCAACATTTTTTGAGGACTAACTTAAATTTTCTTTGGTATTAAATAAAAAACCAGTGCTGGACAATTGCTTGAGATCGCGGTTTCGAGATTATGATTTAATTCTAATCGAGGTTCTTACGCCGAAAATCAACAACCGTCTTTTGATACAGAGTTCAAGTGGAATTTGGTATTAAAAAAAAAAGCACACCTGAATATGGGGAGTTTGGCTCGCGAGTTCGAGTTATGGTATGTTTGGGTTCAGAATTCGGTTCGTCGTCAAAAATTAAGCAGAGGTTTGGTTCTTTGAGAGCTTTAGAGCACTCAAATTTTAAAAAAATTAAATCTTTTGATACAGTTTGCAAGTTTAATTTTATATTAGCAAAATATCAGCTCTAAATATAGGAATTTCGTTTCTCGGTTAATACCATAGCCCTTTAAAGGATCAAAGTTAGGTTCGAAGTAAAAAAAAAATTTTAACATTTTCACCAAAATGTACAAAAAAAACTCGTCAATGCCAGAGGATTTTGGTATATGCAAAAAGTCCCTCTTGAAAATAGTGATTTATGACTTTCACACTCCCGCTCACCTTTCTCAGTCTTCTACGTTCTCGCATGGTGGCCGCTTTTCTGCGATCCACCGTAACACTTTTCTTTTTGCACGCCTTGCAGGCCCAGGTCAGACAGGGTCTGGAGGATTGCGCCGAAGCACAGACCAAAGGCGCCAGCACGTGCTCCTCAGAGCTAAGGCTGTTATCATCATAGTCCGTGGTATAGATGGGCGATGGTGTCATGAGCAGCTTGTCGCTGTCCATGGAACTGGAGTTGTTATTATAGCTACAAACATTTGTGGCGCTTTCACCGACGGCATTAAAGCGACTAAAGAAATGCTGCAGCGTCTGTTGTGAAGTACTATAATGGCTTAGATCCGGATTAGATTGTGCCAAATTGTAGGATGCATGTTGTGCATATGCGCCATTGTATTCCTGTTTAATATGCGCTGCCGGCAGCAAGCCATTGGAGTTATTGTATTTGGTCATGACAGTGGCTGGGCCAAGGTAATTTGTCATAAATTTTGATTGATAGCTTTGGCTACTATAGTATAATGCACTTGTTCACTAGAAACACACGAAACTACAAAGCGTATTGTATAAGATCTAACAAGATCGTTTTGGACACAAAAGCGTCCCAGTAAGCGCGAAAAAAAACGGACGACCGACGCGCAGAACAAACGCGACACATTTGGCTGAAAATTTTGAAAAAGATTTTTTTGGGGAACTCAAAGATCTCGCGAAGATCTTGAGCGTCGCTGCCACAGATGTGGCGTGCTGTGTTTTGAGTGGCTGCCGCAAGAGCGCTCTTAGGCGTGCTCGAGTGGTAGCTATTTATAAAGCGGCATATGTTTAGATGTTCGGACGTGAAGAGCAGTATGTAGACCACGCCCCTTGGTACGGGTACGTGATTTACGATTTGGCGCATTTGTAGCTACTCAATGAAGCTGTGTTTTTGAAAGGATTAGCTTTAGTTTATTTATTGGCAGGCCGTAAAGAAATCAAATAGATCCGGATAAACAGATATACGGACTTACCTGCTGCTGAGTGGTGCGTTTAGGATTTGTCCATGGCGCATAAATTAGATAAACAACACAATTCGTTTATGTGACAGAGTTTCTTCCCCCACGACACCTTGGCAGGTTTTTCTTTTCATTTTCCAAAGTTCTCAGTTTTTCTTTTGTTTTTCTTTGTGTACGCTGTGTGCGTTAAATTGAGCAAAAAAAATCTCTACAGATTTCCCTAAATATCGTACGTATATAATTTGTTTATTTATCGCTACTCAAACAAAATATATATCTTTGGAAATCACCTCTAAATCTTTTCGAATGATATTGTAAATCTTTTGTTTCATGCTGGTGGTTACGTTTTTTTTTTATATGCTATTTTATTTTTTATTTATTTTTACTTCGTGCTTTTTTGTATCTTGCTCTAGTGACATTCATTTTAAAATCACTTTGATAAATGTTTTGTTTTGATTTCGTTTGATTATATTTTGAATATAGAGCGGCGATTTTATAATCTCTTATTTGTTGTGGTTGCAGTTGAAGTGGATTGTGCAGCAGAGGTAATAAATAAATAATAAAAAATAAATCCTTATGAAAATTCTGGGATTATCTTTGATGAGAGCCACATGAATTATAATGAGAATACTCGAGAGACTCGTTGAACCCAGATGCTCGCTAAAACTCTTTTTATACATTGTGCGAGGGCTGCTATATAAGTCTGTGATTTCTTGAATGAAAAATACTTTTTTCGACAAAAAACTTTTTATTTTTATACCCTGTACCGTATGGTACAAAGGGTATATTGTGTTTGTGCAAGCCGAAAATGTATGTAACGTACAGAAGGAGAAGTCGGAGACCCCCCCAAAGTTACCTAAAGTATGATCAGAGTGACTAGAGAAGTCGATATACCCATGTCCGTCTGTCCGTCTGACCGTCTGTCCGTCTGTCCGTATGAACGCCTAGATCTCAGAGATGGTAAGAGCTAGAGCAACCAAACTTTCAGATAAGATCCCTTATTAATCCATAGGAGACAAGTTTATTTTATTTTTTTGATATCGGGACTACATTATATAGCTCCCATAGGGGTGTTTCAGAGGACCTCGAAAAAAAGCAAAAGTTTTCGATGGATAATTCGTTTGTTTATGAAGATATCATAACCAAATTTGGTAATCGGAAGTTTTTTAGAAACCCCCAGCACTGTATTAAATTTTATCAAAATCGGTTGACTATATCATATAGGTCCCATAGGATCGATCGGTCGAAAATTTGTTTTTTGTACAAAATTCGTTGTGTTTCGTTTGATTGTGAAGATATTGTAACCAAATTTGACACTAAGAAGTTTTTTAGAGTTCCCAAGCACTGTACCAAATTTGATCCAAATCGGTTGACTATATCATATAGCTCCCATAGGGCCAATCGGTCAATAAAACGCTTTTTGTACAAAATTTGTTGTGTTTCGTTTTTTTTGTGAAGATATTGTAACCAAATTTGGCATTAAGAAGTTTTTAAGAGATTTTCAACACTGTACCAAATTTTATCAAAATCGGTTGACTATATTATATAGCTCCCATAGGGCCAATCAGTCAAAAAAACGCTTTTTGTACAAAATTTGTTGTGTTTCGTTTGTTTGTGAAGATATTGTAACCAAATTTGGCATTCAGAAGTTTTTTAGAGATCTTCAAGACTGTACCAAATTTTATCAAAATCGGTTGACTATATCATATAGCTCCCATAGGTCCGATCGGTCGGAAAAAAGTTTTTGATTAAAAATTCGTCTGTTTTTGGTTGTTTATGAAGGTATCATAATCTAATTTGGCAATCAAATGTCTTTTGGTGTACGTAAGCAATTTACCGGATTTTATTGCAAGCAGTGGTACAGGGTATCCCAAAGTCGTCCGCGCCCGACTTTAACGTACGCCTTCTTTTTAACAGCATCCTCTATAAATGCATAACAATGCCAAGTTGGCAATATGGCATCCAAACCAAACTTGAAAAATTCAAATTATGCAAAGCAAAGCCTTGCTAGAGATTTCGGATCCGTAATTGAAACATCCACAAGGCTCTCGGCATTCCTGTTGTGGCTAAAACATACCGTTACACGGATCGCTTAAGATCCCACCCAATTAACTTTCCTTCTCCTTGGCCGGTCATATACCAAGACAGCGCCTAAAACGCCTAACCTGGGACGTTGTCATTTAATTCAAATTGCTGGACTACCTCGAACAACTTTTTTTATTTTTGGAAACATTTTTAGATTATAAAGCTGATATCTGGATAAGCATCCCGCATACCTTTCATAGACGACAGCATACGCCACCTAAGCGACAAATTCGAGGAGAGTCTAAAAACACATCCATCTTGACGGGTCTCAGGCCAAACTGAGTCTCTGGAAGATTCAATACATCGAATCTCTTTGCTAATTTTTTTTAAATTTTATATGTACTTATAAATTCAGCAATAGATACTTACATGGAAAGATTATTGGACCATAGCAATAGTCTAGCCCCTAATTTAACAGATAATATTCAAACCTATAGAAGACTTAAATGTTTTCATGTCCTTGATCTCTCAAGTAGATTTAATTCAGAATTTTCTTCTTTTTTGTTTTGTTATTTATACCTAATTATAATAACTACTAGTTCGCATATAGCACCTAATCTCAATAGAGACTAGCTGCTCCTGTCATTTTTTTAAATAAGTTTATATAATTTACTGATTGTTTTTGGACAGATTGTACATAAAATTGGAGAAAAGTATATATACTTATGGTTTGTTATGTTAATTAGATATGTGAAGATATTCATTTTTCTCAATCATTGGATAATCGACTCATTTTTTAATATGTTGATCGAATAAAAAATTCGGATTCGTTTTCCGGAGCACTGGAAATAATCTTTTAAACTTTTTTTAGTCAATGTCAACTCAGTGTACATTTGGTTCATTGCACAATGGGCCCGCGAGGCCAGATTTTGGCCAAAAGCTCTCCAGACGAAATTCAAAATTTGGACAAAATGACAATTTAATATGATTTTGACACATATTAAGATATCCTGTGCAAAAAAAAATATTAAATTTTAATTTATGGTTTTTAAGTAATTAGCCATCAAAGTTGACATTTTGTATTTTTTGAACTTTCGCGATAATATACAGAAAAAAAAAATGTAATTACCAAGATACATATAGCTAAGAAATCTTTATTCACTTTATTATTTATAAGTATTACTTCAGAAAAAAAAAATTGAGCTTAAAAACTTTTCGGTTTTAAATATATTCGAGTAGTTATAAAGATTTTTTTGGTTTTTTTATCACTTGGCTAATTTGCTTTAAGGGCACCTCCGACTACCACTCGATATTTGATCGAAAAAATTTTAATAAATTTCTTTATATATTTTACAAGATTTTGTAATTCTTGACGATTTTCGGAAATTGAATTTTGTATCTAAAAGTTGAATTTTAAAAATTGACTCCCAGGAAATTTGACTTTTTTTGGAATTTCTTAGCTGTCTAAAAGTATGCTTTAATAACCAATTTTTCAAAAGTTGTACTAAAATGTAAAAAAAATTTACAATTTGAAAATTTTATAACATACTTACAAAGATGCAGATCAAAAAATGTAAAAATGATCAATTTTGATGAAAAAACGTAAAAAATTTAAATATGGATTTTTCAAATTTTTTTTTTTGGAAATTAAAAGAGCATGCAAAAAAAAATTATAACAGTGAAAAAGCATATGGATTGGTGATGTCGTCTGTTTGTAATTGGCATGGAAAGCTGAAACTGTCTGGTGCAGTAACTCCAAAACCCATCAATATTTTGGGTATAGGCTATGTTTTCAATGTATGAGGATCTCTGTATGAAATATGGTCCAATTCCAATTAACATTTTTTTTTTTTAATTTAGTTAAAAATTTTATTATTTTTTTTTAATTTTTTCCAATTTTGGTCTGGATTATCTATATCTCAAAAAAATCTGAGGAGACTTCCCAGAAATATAGTTCAATCCTTTAGGAACATGTGTGTAAAATTTCATCACTTTAAAAAAATTATTATGGAAATGACAAAATATGAAAATCTGGGCCCACAGTAAATTGTTTTAAAATTCTTTTAATTTTCTGGCTTTGTCCTTATCGCAACAATCAAAATAGTTAGGGAAAACAAGGCAGCATGGAACGCTCAATACTTCGAAAGGTCGTGGAACAACTATTTTCAGCTGATGCGCAGGAGCACCATGATGCGCAAGGCCATTCGTGATAATTTGGAGAACAATCCTCCGCTGCAAAAAGTCACATTAAGGACAACATTAGCTTTGTCTTCTCCAAGGACGATTTGGCTGAAGTGTGCGACTAGCTGCTTAAATCGAAGTCACGAAGAGCCGACGCAGAATTGGCCGACCAAATATACTAGTGTTGGTAAACGTTCGACGAAAAAATTTTAAAATAATTCAGTACTTGTGTATACCGTTTTTTGAATTCTTAAGTTCAAAGTTTGGTTATTAAAGAAAGCTCTTATTCAATTTACTAAAAGGAAAACAAAAATTATCATTGTTGTGTAATAATAAATTCATTTGTCCAACCAGTATTAAAAACGAGCTGTGGATTCTGCTTCTTGGATTGCAGAGTTTAAACGAGATCGATTTAACTGCTAAAATGAAAATCGTAGTGGTCGAAGAAGAGAGGCGACCACTTCAGTAATGGTAAAAAATCCAAAATGTAGTATTGGATGACCGTCGACTAAAAGATCGTGAGCGAGGCATTTCAAAAAGTGTTGTACAACGCATACTCAGAGAGAATTTTGAGATGAAAGGGCTGTGACCAAGATGGGTGCCACAATGAAACAGCGTCTTGAGGATTTATACCCATGTATTTGGCGATGCTTTATAAAAATAAAGCTGAGCTTTACTGCCGATTTCAAACATCACTTCACACCTGAGCCGAGGGAACAGTCAAGACAGTGGACTAAATAAGCAGAAGAAAAGAAGACGAAGAAAAGAAAGTGTCAAATTGTTTCAAAGAAAATGTTTTTTTGATTTTAAAAAAAATCTCAAGAAACTTGGATTTAAAACAAAGATTTAACAATATTCGGTACTTAAGTCACAATTAAATAAAGAGTGAATAAAAGTAATTTTTGAATAAGGCCGTAACGAGTTAAGTTTAAAAAATATATAATAATTTAAGAGCAATTTTTTTACTTGTGAATCGAACCGCATCTTTTGTTTTTCAAAATTCTTGGCATCAGTTATTATAAGTTTTAATCCATCTTACAAGGTAAAGTGGAAGTGCATTGCAAAACTAATTATATTATTAACTAATGTCATAACAAGTTAAAAGAGATAATTTATTATTATTTATTATTATTTTTCCTTCTTTATGTCCTGCTTACACAGCACAACTACTTCAAACATACATATGCGAGTACCAATTACTTAAGACGAGGAGCATATGTCCATCGCTTACACTGCGCTATGAGCCCAGATTCTCATATTTTGGCCGAAATCCTGGCGTTTCCATAATAATTTTTTTAGAGTGATGAAATTTTACACACGTGTTCGTAAAGGATTGAGCAATTTTTTATTCCACCTTAGATTTTTTTAAGACATAGATAATCTAAACCAAAATTGGAAAAAATGTAAAATAAAATGTTTAACTTAATTAAAAAAAAAAAAGCGGCTTATTGAAATTGGACCATATTTCACACAGAGGTAAATATGAGATTCTCATACATTGAAAAAATAGCCTATACCCAATATATTATTGGTTTTGAAGTTATAGTTTCAGCTTTCCAAGCAAATTACTAAAAGACGACATCACTAATCCATATGTTTTTTAACTGTTATAATATTTTTTTTGCATGCTCTTTTAATTTCCGAAAAAAAATTTCAAAAATCAATATTTACATTTTTACGTTTTTTCTTCAAAATTGATTAATTTTTGATTTGCGCCTTTGTAAGTATTCTATAAAATTTTCAAATTGTACATTTTTCTTACATTTAAGTACAACTTTTGAAATGAAAAAAATGAAAGCATACTTTTAGGCAGCTAAGAAATTCAAAAAATAGTACCATTTCATTGAGGTAAATTTTTAATATTCAACTTTTAGAGACAAAATTCAATTTCCGAAAATCGGGAGGAATTACATTTTGTTGTAAAACATGTGAAGAAATTTACAAAATTTTTTCGATCAAATATCGAGTGCTAGTCGGAGGTACCCTTAAAGCAAAGTAGCCAAATGATGAAAAACCTACAAAATCTTTATAACTACTCGAATATATTTAAAACCAAGAAGTTTTTAAGCTCAATTTTATTTTTTCTCTGAAGTAACATTTATGAATAACATAGTGAATGAAGATTTCGTAGCTGCATGTATCATGGTAAATGCAAGTTTTTTTTTCTGTAAATTATCGCGAAAGTTAAAAAAATTCAAAATGCCAACTTTGATGGCTAATTACTTAAGAACCAGTAATTAAAATTTAATATTTATTTTTTGTACAGGATACATTAATATGTGTAAAATCATATTAAATTGTCATTGTGTCCAAATTTTGAATTTCGTCTGGAGGGCTTTTGGCCAAAATCTGGCCACGCGGAAGAAAAAGCTTACACCGGGCAATAGAACATGTTCATGTACATCCTTCAAGAGCACCAAACTGATTTATACATTTAAAATGTAAATATACACACTATTATAATGTACAAGAGGGTCACGATGAAAAGGGCTAGCAGATTTCCCATAAAATTTATTTTTATAACTGGTTCTCTTTGCTACTATTTTAATAAATTATAGATAACGTAAGTAACGATTTGGTGGACACGATTAATTTTAATCTGCAGAACAACTTTTTCTACCCGCCCTATAATATGGTTGGCAATAAATGCATTCAAAAATTAAAATTTTATCATATTACACAAAGCAGCGTCATGCCAAAATAGAAATGCCTATAAATGCCTCGAAAATGATCAGTAGCTTAGTCACAACGAAATAACAAGTTGAAAAATAAAATTTTTCATAAAAAATTAGCTTTTAACCTGCCTGACACTTTGCCAAAAACAATTCAAAATGGGAAGACGTTTCGTATACGTGATATAAACTCAACTGGCGCCATCTATCATAATACAATGTGCAACAAATGTTGAGCTGGTTTAAGTCTTTGCTAAATTTTTAAACTTTTGTGTTAAAAAGCAAGCACAAAGAGAAATTAAATATTAGGGCATAAAAACAGGCGTCTACGAAGTTTATACAAATGTGATTAGCCATACTTTTATATTTGGTTTGTTTTATTGTGTAACAATAATTAATTATTGATTAATTTTTATATTATATTTTTTATTTATATTACTTAAATCATAAATCATCAAAGACACCAAAGTTAGTCCACTTCTAGCCAATTAAGTGCTCTCATAATAGTTGACAAATACATATGTTTGTAAATAATGTACGGCATTTGTACATGATTGGCAAAGTGCTCTTCAAAGATAACAATGATGGAACCCACGAGTGTATGTAGAATTTTTTATTGGAGGGGGTTTAAAATCAATTTATATTTTTATACGGCCCACAGTCAGTTACTAATTATTCTCGTTTCAGCTCGTTTTCTCTATGGCTCCTTGATAAAGATGCATTGTTCGAATATTAAAGCTTTAAACGTATTCTATCATATTACTAAGCTTGGAGCTGTGGCGCACAAAATGCAAAGATCTAAAAGCTTCATAGTCTCAAGGGACTCCACTAAATAAGAAACCTACTTTAAAAGGTTGCACAAGGGTTGTAAACAATCTTTTATTAACGTACAGAATCTTAAAGTCTTTAAATAATTCCAGGGAAATAACCAAGCTTATAATCATAAAAGGCGACTTATCGCAGATCAAGTTAAGATGATGGATTTCACATCTCTAAATAAGTTATTCCTGCTGTCAACTTTTCTAAACAAAAGTGGTCTTAGATGACAACCTGATTTCCTGTCCTGGATTTAAATTAAAATAGATAATGCTTCTTGGAATTGGATGTGTTGGTTTATAAGTATGCGTATATTGAAACCCAATAACGTTCAATTTTCGCAATAATAAAACCCTATTTACAGGATCGAACGCTTTGGCTAAATCCTTATAAACACATCCGAGCTGAAGTCCTTGGTAGTGAGTGTTTGACTATTCTCTGAGCTAGCCTGCCTATAATTTTGATTAAAATACAATACTGGAATAATGAACGACCATACGGAAAGAAAAATGTCGGATACTGAAACGAAGAATAGTAAAAAAAAACTAGGGGGCTCCACATACTGACTGCTTCGCACGCCAACCGCCTTAAGGACTTGAGATATCCTAACTACATATAATATTCCCCGTATTTTTTTTATTTACACAGTGCTCCTCGTATTGAGATTCGTATATTCGTGCCTGCTTGACTATAAAATACCCTCTACATATTTGCATAATTTTACGCTCGAATTTTCTCCCGGGTACTCCAAGGAAAATAACGAAAGGCCCATTGCAATAACAACAGTGACTTGAGTTGTTTAAAAATCTCTTTAAAAAATCACATTCAGTCAGTTAGTTTAGCTGGAGGGTGATGACGTTGGGATGAATAGCTGCTGGTGGTCTGCTATGGGAAGATGTGACTGTAACTTCTTCACAAAAAGTAAAAAAAAATACTTGTTTTTCAGACTTATCCTAGGAAAAGATAGGCATTTATGGAATTTTATCATAATACGCATATACGGACAGGTAATGAAAAAGGAAGATATGTGGTTTGTTACAAAAAAAAAGGCTTTGGACTAAATAGTAAAAAACTGTTGCAGGGGACTGAGGGTGGTTCCACAGATAGTGAAAAGAACTCCTTATATTTGTGACTGTAGACTTCGCAGAAAGATTTTTTATGAATTTTAATATGTGACAATAATTTCTCGCAAAAAAATCGTGACCTCGGTCGATGTTAGGTCAAACCTCCTCCCACAAATAAAACCGTGGGACGACGCTGATGGAATCAAATCATACGCACTGTTAGCCACTTATTAAAGTACACGTTGCTTTTTAACTGCTAACAACAATTAAACTCAAATGCCGGTTGTATGGCTCTTGTTGTTGTTATTGTCGTTTATCTATTTCGCGTTCATTGCCATATTTGCTTTGCAGCTGTTTTACCTGTTTTTGCTTACGCTTTCTTCTTTCATTTGGTATGCCCATTCATAAAAATGTGCAACATGCGGCAAACTTACATATAAATTACGTCAGCCAAACAAACTACCTATATATGTATGCATATTTGTATGTATATACACATAAACCATGTGTACATATTGAGATGCGCATGTGCGTGTTGTACAAGGCAGCCCCAAGAGCAACTCATACTCTTACCCTTGAAGCTTTCTTATCAAAACCTGTTTGGCAATCAAGCAAGATGCACATACTTATGCATGTAAATAACTCAAATAAAACGTGTCACAAAAACGTGTTGAAAACGCTTAAAACATAAATACATCAGCGAAGTACATAAATTGAAAGAAAGGCTAAAACATAAACGCCGGCAATAAAGCAAGCATGTAATATACTATGTAATGAAAAAGAAAGAAAAAACTTTTCGCTCAGCAAAATCAAAAGAGGCTGAGACAACAAAAACAAACACAGAAAGAGCAAGCATGCGAGCGGGAGCTGGGCGGGTGCTTGGCATATTTGAGCGCAGAAAAATAACGCAAAGCACGCATTTACATTGAAGTCGTCGGAGCTGACGGAACGCAGTCCCGTCGAGTGTGTAATATTTTTTATACTTACAATAATTTTTAATGCGTTATTTATCGTTTGTGTGTTCGATAATAAACTCTACAAAAAATAGCAATAATAAAAATTGAGATGATTTTTTACAACAAATAAAAAAAAAACAGTGCAGTGTAGTGCAAAGTTTGATGGACATTGATAAGCGCGCAAACTAAACAAATACATAAATGTATGTACATATGCTAGCCCGTAGTGTAAATTATGTTGAAGCAATAAATAAACCTTTAATGCTGCATACCTGAGAAAGCTGCAACAACAACGTCTACGCACAGGTAATTAAATGAGGCTGTGCAACAAGCAGGCAAAAACAATAAAAGAAACATAAATATGTACATGCATATGAACAGTATGCATGACTTACATGACATTAGAACGAATAAATATATGTGTCAGTGTGCCAAAAGTGAATAGACTGCTGATACATACCTAAATATGTACATACAATGTACATATATACAGATTTACGCACAAATCCTCAACATTGGAATGAATGTGCGTCTTGATTTTTTTCCTTTTTGCTTACAATTCTCAGCTGTTGTTGTTGCTTTTGCTACACAGAGAAAAAAATGTGGTACAGTCGAGGCGGTGCCCGACAGTGTACCTTTTGTGTCAAAAAAATTTTTCCTGCATATTCCATCTAAGAACTTTCCAATTGAAATTTATTTTTTTTTGGTGAAAATATTTATACCTATAAATTCCCTAAATTTTTACCCATTTTGATGAAACTCGAATGTTACAACAAAGAACTTATTTAAAGTATACGGGGTAAGTTTCAAGTTGGTATGTTGAGGGGTGTGGGAGAAAACACGGTAAATGGATTGCGGGGGGTGGGGGGACCGCATCGATAAAATTTGGATGTGGATTTGTTCATTAGAGCCACATGAATGAGCTTACCAAAAATTGTGATTCTAGATCACTTGTAGCCATAATTGCGTAGAGTCAAATATTGACGCAGTTTATTGGCAAGGGGAGCTGAAATTTGCACATTTTTGACTATAACTTCTGTTGTATTTTTCCGATTTTGTTTATTTTTTACACATAGATGCATGTAACTACAACGCATCGCTCTGTTAAATTTCAAATGAAAATATTAAACGGTGTGGCTAAAAACCGCGAAAATCTACAGCGGGGGAACGGGGAAAGATATTGACATGATTTAACAAACTTCATCTGCTTAGGAAATATGCGCACCAGCAGGTAAAGTTTTGTGTCTCTAGCTCTTATAGTCTCCGAGATCTAGGCGTTCATACGGACGGACAGACGGACGGACGGACATGGCTCAATCGCTACCCGAGGTTATGATAAGCATTTTGGTATAAAGGACTTGTGGTCTGCCACGCCTCCTTCTGTCCGTTACATACATTGCACAAATCTAGTATACCCTTTGTACCTATAGGTACAGGGTATAAAAATCTGATGCGCAAAATAAGTTACTGAGTTAACAAAAATCAAACATAAACTTGTTTACAAATTGAAAAAATTTTTATAATGAATGGATTTGATGAAAATATTTTAAGATTTAAACTTTCAACTAAAATATTAATGTGTATTTTTTATACTAAGATTCTAACTGATAAAGAGTATGAACTGTAAAAATTTATGATAAATATGTTTTAATGAACTTTTTAAAAAAAAAATTGTAATTCCCAAGACTCATTTGTTCATTTGCCTTGAATCCATTTATTAAATTTATTAAAAGTCACTTTATAATGGCTAAAACTCAACTCAACGTTTAAAAACAAGAATAGGAACTGGCTTAAGAAAAAGTTAAGTCAAGAGTTGAAACTTAACCCTGTGCATTTGGTTGGTTCAAAAGTCCTTAAGTTTTCAGCAAAAAACCCTTAACCATTATTTGCAAACCCAACAGAGATCGCAAATTTTTCAATAGTATAGTCAGTTGCTTATGATATGTATTAATCTTCATTAGGCTAAGCTCATACAGCTCTTCAATTTGCTTAAAACGCAAAGGAGGAAAAAAAATATGAATTTATTTCTTAATTTTTGTTTTTTATTTATCCGATTGCAAAGATTTTCTACCAAATACAATTAAGTCTTTGCATACTTAGCCCGTTTTACCTTTCGAAACTTTTTCCCAAAACAAGTCTTTCTCTGCATGTTCTTTAAATTTGACTCCCGTGAATTGAAGCATACACCAATGTTATATAATTTGGTGAGTATCTGATGCATAAATGTATTAAACATTTTAAGTAAAAGGCATGGTATCAGAAAATTTTCTGTCAGAAGAACCCCAATCCCTCCTGGTCGTAGATTTGGAAAAAAATATTAGTTTTCTTTAAGCCTTCTTCGAATGTTGAATGAATTCACAAAGTTTCACATAACTTTGAAATTTAACTTTAACATAAATGCGCCAAATGTGGCAATCGTTCCCAGACGACTTATGAAATTGTTAAACGATATTTAAAAAGAACATATTTTTATATAAGTAGTAGATGGTGTTAATTTTGTATCCATTTTGATGTTGAAATGGCTTTTGAAATGAACATAAATCTCTTGAAAATAGTTTGGTGTTTGCTCATTGAGGCCTAAAGCAGATTTAATTCTGTAAGCTTTAAAAATTGTTCAACTTGGATTGGGCTCTTGCACAATGTTGCTACTTTTTTCTCTCTGTGTACTGCTGTAATTTGCACGCTCGCTTATCAATGCTGTTGTGAGTGTGTGGGTGTGTATGTGTGTCTCTGTTTCCACTTTACACTTTGCGCATACTCGCTCACACCTGTTTTTGTATAACCATTGCGTCTGCTGCTCTCTATGGCTATGGCACTGACAGTGACACTTGTCACTCAACCCACACGCTCTCACTCTCGCTCTCACGCGAAACTGCAGTGCACAGAGGTTGCTTTTGTTTCTGTTTCTGTTTTTGTTGTTGTTTTGATTGACTTAGTATCAAAACAAAACAAAATACGCAGTTTGTAATCTTGTTTACATGGCATTAATTTTATACTATATTAAAATTTATCGCAGAATTAAAATTAAAATGCTACTTTAAGATATTTTTGTGCAAAACTTGTTGTCGTTGCAAGGTGTCACATTTCAAGGTCATTGCGCAAACAGCTGCATCCTAAACAAATTGCGGGGTAGGGCACGAACCCTAAAGTATTCTATTCTTATATAATACTTATCAGATACTAAACTCATACCTAATACTTGTATGCAAATTTCTCATTTAAAAATGCCTGAATTAAATTAAAATATACATTCCCAAAAAAATTTATACCCTCTACCCAGATAAGACTTAGGTAAATATTTGAACTTGATATACCAGTTGGTTTTATTTGACATATGTATTCTTACTTTCACTTAAACAAACATTTTAATGTCTATATAAACTGGTTAATAAACTAGTTGGTTCGCTAAAGTTTGAACCCACCGACTATTGTATACCTTGTACTTTTTACTCACTCAGGTAAGGTTAGAACAGCTGTTTGGCCAAGAGCAGGGAATCGGTTCGCGTGACCTCTGAGTCTCAATCGCTTTCTTCTCTTTGCAAAAATGTAACCCTTATAATCAGAGTAGTATCGCACCAGAGCGTTTAAAAACGCGCACAAAACGCCTCAAATTCAAATGAGACACGCGCCGTTTTGTGGCATATATTTTAAGCTTTGCAACAAACATAAATAAATAATAAATATAAACCGAATGATTATAAATAGTGGGGCTTACCAGAGAGAGATAGAAAAATCAGAGATCTACACGTGTTGTGGGCGTGTGCAAAAAATCGCATTATAAACAATGTTATTGAAATTGAAACTCTGCCAAACAAAAACAATATGAGAAATCGTAAATTATAAGCGCTCAAAAGTTAGGGCCACATGAACGCACTTCATACTCTATGGCTAAAAAAAATATTAGGTGTTAATTGAAAAAAGACGTCAGTAAGCTGCTAGCTCATTCGATTTATCTAATAAATATGGTACAGGGTGTGTCTATATATTAAGCAGTGTTTACAATGCCACGTCTACTCATATATAAGATGACCTATTTTCATCATCTTTGATATTAATCTATGTATATATACTTATTATTAAGTTTAAATTGGCTTTGTACCACTCTGTTGGTCAAACTGGAACTGTATAACAAACCTAACCTCATATCTGTTTACAGTGAGAAAAAATAAAATCTTTATTTAATTTAAAATTATGATTTAAGTTAAAAAGTTCTTCTTCTTGGTTTAAAAAATATTAAACATAAAACATGAATAAATATGATTAGAATAAGTCCAAAAAAATTTTTTTGGACTAAAATAGTCAACGAAAAACCTAAAAAAATGGCTGATGACAAAATAAATGTCTGGATATTGAAAAAAGCGACATTCGTCATATACGCTAATTGGGGTCACACTGGTCACTGTGATCACATGTGCACAACTGTAGCAAAAGCTCAATTGAAATGGCGTCAAATTTAAGTGACTACAAAGAATTTGCTAAAATATTGCATTAAAGGCACTTTTTTTCGATAGAGTACTAAGGAAAAGCCTATGAAATATACACGTAATATCTATAAAAATTGCATGTGGCATGCACAAACCTCATGATTGCTTTTATTCGTTATTGTTGACATTTAAAAATAAAAATTTTAATGACGATTTTCAGAATCCTTAATTCTTATTCTTAAATATTAAAAGTCTGTAATTAAAATAAAAAAATCTTCAGCATTCTTTAATCTTATTCTTGTAAAGAAAGCAACTAAATATTCTTAAAAGTAATATTTATTTATTATTACTATTACAAATAGTATAAAAGCTTATTTAAAGCTATAGCTACTAGGCCTGAAGCTTTAAAAGTAATATTAAAAGTCTTTAATAAGAATAAAAATACCTAAATTAAGATTTTTAGCCCAATCAAATTTCAAACTCAAGATAAGTCTAAAACCTATTAAAATTAAACCTAAAATTCTTAAATAAAAAGTATAATAAACCTCTCTTCTCAGATGTAACAAGAGAATCTACATGGGTCATTCGACGAACTGTTTTTTCCGGGTCAACAGCAGTGTCCATGTAAATTGAGATCATAGCAAATGCATCCGTCGTGGCCTAATACATTCCAGGGAGAGCTTTTTGTTATATTTAGCGTAGAAAGCTTTGTACGATTGGAAGAGTAGTTAAAGTTGTAACAAAAATCTTTTTGACGCGAAATAATAATAACTTAGAATAACTTTGAAAGAAAATTAGTTCATAATATACTTCCACTCCATATATGCCTATGTCATGAGACTGGATAATATTTCATAAGGAAATGTCACAATGTTATAAAAGTGATTCAATTCAGAAAGCAGAAATTGTAAATTAGTTGGAATATCTTTATATTTACAAATCCTACATCCTCAAGGCTCACTGCCTTAATGCATGCCCGCTGAGAGCTTCTGAGCCTAAACAAGCATTACTTACTTTCGAAGCCTTCATCCAATCTTGGTACTAAGATTTCTAAAATGTATATTTTTATCTCATGTGGTAGACAAAGATTTGAATTTTGCGTTTATTGCTTTAAGAAATTATTGATTGGATTTCTCCATTTTCACAGTGTGTCCACACAATTTGCTTTTCCCAAACCAAACATATATACATATATGTATATCGTAGCTCTACTTTATTGTTGACGGACTTTTGTAATATAACAAACTTCATGTAGATATCACTATGGTAGAATAATTTCTAGCCAAATTCACTTTGCTGGCCTTTATGACGTTCTGGTTCCAAAATAAACGCTTATCAGCTCATTGGGAGACTAGGCAGGCAGTAAGTTCTGTCGGTTTGGTGAAAGTGCCTAGACCTGCTTGATATGATCTGCCAGACGTTTGTTTATTTTTGACTACATAATCGTGTTGCCGTTGTTATTTTTTATTTTTCTTATCAATGGAATTTAGAACCCCCCTCTTAATTGAATGAAGTACTTTAAAAAACTTTTAATAGGCACGTACGATTTGAGCGGCACAGGCTCATTACGTGCTCAATGCAATTATAATTATTGTTATATATTGTATAATAATAAGTAAAGTATATTTTTTATTAAGTAGCTTTGGTTATATTATTTTCAAGAGCTGTCATAATTTTCACAATTTAATTAAAAAATGTTAAAAAATATGTAAGCAATAATAAAATAAATTTGCTTGTAAGCTGTCATATGCCATGAGTAGCCTCAAAATGTCAACCAAAATCCTAAAAAAAAATGGCTGATGACAAAATAAATGCCTGGATATTGAAAAAAGCGACACGCATCATATACGCTAATTGGGGTCACACTGGCCACAGTGATCACATGTGCACAACTGTACCAAAAGCTCAATTAAAATGGCGGCAAATTTAAGTGACTACAAAGAATAGCAATTTTTTTTTTTTCGATATAATAGAGTACTAAGGAAAAGCCTATGAAATATACACGTAATATCTATAAAAATGGCATGTGGCATGCACAAGCCTCATGATTGCTATTATTCGTTATTGTTGACAAATTTCAAGACCCGTCTTTATATGTATGCATGTTTGTGGGACACATATACAGGCATGTTTATTGTCTGTCTACGTAAGCAACAATACGATTTACAGTACATATATGTACTGTATATGTAAAACGAAAGTAATTTTTCATATAAAGCGCCTGGTACCAAGAAGAACAACCTGCTGCTGCTGCTTGGATTGATACGGAACAGAGGTAGTCAATTATACAATACTTGGCAATCAGATTACCCCCAATCAAATAGACCCAATTTTACTTGTTAAAACCACAAAAGGGGGTTGGGAATATTGCAACCTTGAACTGTTTGCAAAAAACTTTCACAATGAAAAAAAGTTCAGTATCAAGGATTCAGCAATTTGTAGCATGTAGATACAAAAATTTCAATTTATTCGCCTGTTTGCCAAACAGAGCACAACGTTGCGTATACGTAACGAAGAGCAAGGCCAAAAGAAAAGTTCTCTTTATTGTCATATGTGCGTGTGTGTGTGTGTGTTGGTGTGTGGATTTGTGTTTTTGTTCCTTTACGGATATCTGTATCTGAGTACTTGCTTATTTTAAGGTTTTTGAACTTGTTCGAAATTTTCCATACATAAGCAACATACATCCGCACAACTTGTTTATGGGTCAACTTATACTACTAGTATGTATGAAAATTTAAAATTTTTATGCAAAAATCAAATTATAAATAAATAACACATATGTATTTAGAAACAGCGTATAAAAACAGAAATGCAAATATATACCTACCTATGTATAAAAACGATAAAAACCAAATGTGCAAAAAAAATATGTGTTGTTACTGAAATAGCTAAAAAATACATACATACTAATAGCTAGCCAGACATTTAAATAAACACTAGCCTACTAGCTGTGTTAGATATTAGCATTTTTTTTTCTTTTTTAATACTCTTTAATCAAATGTTAAAGGGTATATTTAGTTGGATTAAAAATAAGTGTATGTAACTCCTAGAAGGAAACCTGTTAGAGTCCACATAGTTTATGCTTTAAAATATGAATGAATATGACAGTGGGATACCCTACAGCCACTTGTTCCAAAAAAAAAAAGAAATTATAATTTACGCCCAATTTTGTTTTGATAGCCAGAAAATTGTATTCATACGCAAGAAAAATGGTTTAATAGGGCAGTGAGAATTTCTTTGTTTATTAGACTCACATGAGTATACATACCCAATTAAGTGGTAATGAAAGATACTGAAGAGGAAAGTAAGTGGAAAGGAAAGGAGGGTTACAATTTTCACCTGTTTTTATGCCTGGATGTTCATCTGTTCCCTCATAGAGGTTATGCAGCTTATCATAATTTTACCAATGTTATATCGTTTGAGGCGTCTTAATTGTCTCTGCAGGTTAAAGTCTATGTGACGTCGCATGAAATAAAATATGTCCGCTCTAGTGATATAACCTCATGAACTAAAAAAAAATTGGCAATTTGAAAAAGTTAAAAACTTTCCATCGAAAACTATAAAAATTAGGGTGAGTACAGGGTATATTATAGTCGGTATGTGTAAGCTTACTTAATTTCAATATATTATATTTGGCAGCTACTGTATCTTTAATGTTGACTGCGTAGTAAGCGAAATGAGAACACAACCGCGCCCCCCATCAAATAGCTCTTGTTCCTCAAAAAAACCAGCACATTATATATGTATGTATGTGTGTCTGTGGTAAACACTTAGTATATATATAAATATCTTTTGTTTTTCATACCGTAAAATGGGTTTGTTAAAACAACTTGGCCAATCAATGCAGACAAATTGACTACAATGTACTATATCTCAACTCGAACTTTGAGTGTAGTCGTAAATGTAATCACAACTTTTTTTATTGCAGCTTTATCTTTACTTAGTTACAAAAGTAAAAATCGAAAATTGTTAACTTTAAAGTTTATTTACCCCTTTTTACGGTAGTAAGAGTGTTTGGGGCTCTAGCCTACTGTTCGTTTCGCTAACGCAGTACTCTGATAGAAATTGTATTCGCTTGATATGTTTTCAATTTTTCTTAATCGTAGGATATACATTTTTTTAAATTTCATTCGGGGTATAATAATCTAAAAATGTAGTACATATTTGTATTTTGTGAAAAATTTTAGTTTTTTTTTAAATTTGATTGATTTTTTTTAATTTCGTAAAAATAACCATAAAATTATTTATTAATTAATTAAAAAAAAAAAAAGAACAAAATTGAATTTTGAAAATTGAGAAAAATTACCAATTGAGTTTAAATATTTCTTAGATCTTTTTGATTTCATAATCTTACAGTAGAATATATACTACTATATATACATATATACATACAATATTCAGATAAAACGATTTTAATAAAAGAAAATGTATTTTTCTCTACAATGACACGAAAATAAAACATTGAAGATTTTGGGCTTTCTTTATATTAGTTTTTAAAATAATGCCACAAAGTTGAAAAGTCATGATTTGTGGGATAATCCCCTAAGAATATAGTATAGTTTTTAGTTTTTTATGAGCATTTTTTTTTAATTTGATTATTTTTAGCTTAGTAAATACATATAACAATTTTGGCATAATTTAATATTAAATTTAAAAAAAAATAGAACAAAATTTAATTTTGAAAGTGGAGAAAAATCACCTATTGAATTTCAAAATTTCTTAGATCCTTTTGATTTCATAAGATATACTACTATTTATATATATTAAAATAAAACGATTTTAATGAAAGACTGACTTTTATTCAAATGTATTTTTCTCTACACTGACACGAAAATAAAATCTTTAAGATTTTCGGCATTCTTGATATTAGTTTTTGAAATAAGGCCACAAAAATTAAAAGTCACGATTTGTGACCAAAAATTTCAAACATTTTTATTTTATAATTTAAATACTTCGGACAAAAGGCGTAAGTTCGCTTAGGGCCGCTTTTCTGTTCACGGCCCTACATATGGTTATAAAAATTATTACGGGAATAGAAATCCTCTTTTTTTTTGTTGGTATGATCGATTTATATTTTTTTAATAGTCAAAGAAAATTTCCCGAAAATTTTTGATGTATCCAATTTTTAAGATTAGCGTGTAACGCCTTTTTTATTTTTGACTAAAGGCCCATACGCAGCATACGTGAACAAAATTTTGTATCGAGATGAAAGACAATTAGATCGAAACGTATTGATGTGATATTTTGTTCACGAGATATTAAGGAATAAATGAAAAAAGTGCCCAAAAACATGTTTTTCGAAAATATCTCGAAAACGGTGCTTAAGAAAAAAAAAGGTTGCCATTTTCACACTTTTTTAGTAAGGTTCACTCGATGACCCTTAAATTTGTAAACTAGTGTAATGTAATGATATGATATAAAGAAGACCTATGAATAAGTAGTAGAGATACCCTTTGTCACGTATTGCTGATATATTAAAGGCAATATATAATTACAACAAAGTTTTTTGTGAAAATCCCGTTAAAATCGGCCATAAATCCATATTAGCATCAAGCCTTAGCGTACACAATGATTAGCCGTTTCTTAAATAAAATTACTAATCAATACTTAATTTAGCGCAAATAATTACAATCAATTTTTTTTCAAAAATATATATTATATCAATCGAAGAAATCTTACGAGTACTACTTGAATTATTTTCAAGTACACGCGGGATTTGCGTTTGCGATTTTTTCAGCTTGGTCATTATATTTGAAAGCCAGACGTTATTATTTGTTATTATCTTTGGTTTAAATTAATAATAGGCTTTTTATTTAAAAGCTTTTAAATTATGGCCAGATGAAAGTGTTAAGGCCAAGTCATCTTTACCCTAAAAACAGGCAAAACACGACCGTTCAGTTTCACTATCAAAACAACTATTCCGACTACTAGGGCTGCTTCCTCTTACCAGCTGGTTCGGATAGAGAGTGAATAAATATGTTATAGGGCGGTCAAAGAGAGCCGCGAGACTACAACAATTTAAATATGTATATGGCGACTCCCCAGATAAGCAATGCGAATTTCTTGTTGTTTCCGCCAGACAGAGCGTCATAAATATTTATTTTATAATTTCTGGCTTGCCTCAGCTGCTCGGGAATAATATTTTTGCTCGGGGCTCGTGCGCTGCTTAATTTGAACTTAAGTGCGCCAGCTGTGCAGTTTAGTTCCCAACGACACGAGGTCGCTTGCGGAACCCTACCAGAGCGTGCTCCGAATTCTGAAAAGCTTTATTAGCTAATTGCAAAAAAATAAATACAAAAACAAGTAAACAAACAACAAATCAATTGAAAAAAGAAAACGCGTGTTTTACGAGTAATAAGTTCCATCAATTTGTAGATCAAGTAAGCCGCCAAAAATTTTTTTTTTTTTAAAAAACTTGACAGCTTTTGGTTTTTTTTAAATTTCTAAGTTTTAGTCTCATTTTTTTCACTTACAGTCACACAACACAAAAATATTCCAGTTGAGCCATCAATGGATAAAAACGCAAGATCGGTCCGTCAGAAAATGTGAGAAAAGGTTATTTGCAGAGCCGCCTGCCCAAAACTCTTCCACCAGCAGCATCCCTATGTAGTAATATGTACTAGTAACTAGCAACTTGAGTAGCATTCTGGACCGCAACAAAAAAAAAAAACCAAAATTTTTAAGTTAATAGAAACAAGCGCAAAAAACTTTTAGACCATATGGCGCATTTCAGTGGACATCAGTCGGACGCGGCAATGCCAGTGCCAGCTCATTTTAAAGACCTCTTTCGTAATGGAGAACTGGCTGTAGACGAAGAAGAAGACAGCGCCAACAACAATAGCAACGATCAGGAGAATCGTCCGGACAACAATGCCAACAATCATAATGATACTGCTTGCTGGGTCTTTGGGTATGGTTCGCTCTGCTGGTTTCCAGGCTTTTCCTTTAACAAATGCATAACTGGCTATATACGTGGCTACGTGAGAAGATTCTGGCAGGGCAACGTAACGCATCGTGGCACTGAAGAACTGGTGAGTAAACTTATATAAGATATTTTAAGTTAGTCAGGCTAAGAATAATACTACAGAGCTTGCTTGGTTTTTTATTTTAATGGTGTTTAGAGTTGCTGTACTTAGTTTCTATGAGCCTGATACATCGAGAATAGGTTTTACCGGGAAATCGTTCTTTTTTAATGAATGTATAAGAGAATGCTCCCCAAGATTAGTATTATTGAAATACTTGCGTTTAGGCCACGTTTGTTGGAGTGGCGCCATCTAAAACTTAACATAAATGACATTCCGAATGTCACATTCGTTTCGTGATCTTAAGTCTAATATTACCAAATTCTTCAGAAATAAGAATAGGATTTTTTTGTAAATAAAAGTTATAGAGATGTCGTCTTGAGGCCTTTATTCTGTTAATACCAAAATGTTCCGAAGAAACTATAGTGGTTTTTTTTAAAGATGAAATATGGCTTCAGACTAGTTAAAACGAATCTTCTTTTCTTCTTAGAAAGCAATTGGGGTTTTCAAGGATTAAATATTGAAAATTAAAAAAACTAAGTTTTTGCCGATAAGCAAAGTAAATGTGTAAAGATATGGCTCCAAAGTAACTAAAACGAAACTTCTCGTTTTGAAGCTTTAATTCTTGTGAATATAAAATGGGGTAGTTAGTGGGATGTTCAGGTTCAAACCACCGTGCATGAGAAAAAAATAAATAAACTTGATCTGGCTGGTCACAAGAAGTTTGGTTATCCTATCTCTAATAGTCTCCAACATGGTGGCGTTCATACAGACGGATTGAGGGGTCTCCGGTGTGTCCTTTCAGATGTGACATACATTTGCACAACCTTACCATAAAGAACATTGTATAAACATTGTATAAACATTCGTCAAAAAAGACTTCTGTTAATATATTCAAGTGTCTATATCTTTGTATTATCTAAACACGTAGACTAGACTGGATGTCTTTATAAAATAAATAAGACTTTCACGGCTTTTTATTTTTATTTGCAGCACTTGTTGAACATGTCTGTGCAAATATTTAATCTAAACAAATCTATTATGGCCATTATACTCTATTCGAAAACAATCCAACTAGCTGGTTCCTTTCATTATCTTTTTATTGTCTTATCAGCAGTTCACGAGCAGTCAAAACAGAACACAACATTTGTGCGACTATGTAAATAATTTATTAAGCTTCAATTAACATCTGTTCAATTTAATATATTATATCTACGGAAAAAAGCAAGTTTTTCGAATAATTTCATTATGCGTTTTGCAAGCGTTTAAAAACGCGCTTGAGATTCTTTAACAAAAAAGGTGTTAAATCTTACGTCAACTGTTGCATACAAATTATTATTAAAAAAAAACAACAAATTTTATTTGGTTTTAATTTGTTTAACAATTAATTAATAATTTCAGAATACTTTACTAAATTAAGAAAATATTAATTGAATCATTTTTATCTATTTTTTTATGGTGTGAATCATTAAATAAGTTGTGGAAATATTTTTAAAATAATTTCAGCCTATACCATCTTATATATAGCAACTTTAAACAACACTTTAAATAAACACAAAAAATACATACATAAAAAATAATTTGCCTCGATTGGGAATCGAACCTTGGTCTTTAGACGACTTTGAGTTTTGACGCCAATACACTACCAGCTCAGCTACTCTTATGTACGCTTTTGCAACTGAGTTGATTCGGGAGTTTGTCTCGAATTGTATTGTCATTATCTCCGAAATTAATGGTCCGAATATAACGATATTTGCTGTTAAGAACCCATAAAAAATTTACTTTTTAAACAAAAAACGGTTTTACCAATTCAAGTAATGGCACCCGACAATAAATTGGGAAATCCGAAATTCCAAATTGTCAAAACGAGAACTTTTTTTTATTATATGTTACGTTTCATACATATATACTATGGAGCACTTAAGAAAAAAATACAAAAATATATATTCAAGCTTAACGAAGATATTCCCATTTTAAAAAATTTAAGCTCAGCTATGGTAGAAACATATTTCGGATAAAAAGTATTTTTTTTAACATAGGTATGTCATCGAACGCCTTTATCAATTTCTCTGAATTAAGTTAAACGCATATTTTTGAAAGATCACTTTTAAAAAGAACGCAGCAAAAGCAAAATTATTCAAAAACTTTTAAATTTATAAGCAATTTAACAGCGCACAGCCGTCATAATAAATGGATTTTTTTTTAATTTTATATACTATTTCTTTAAAAAACAACATTTGCATCATAAGTTTTTTAGACATAAAAACGACAAAAAAATTCATTGAAAACAGCAATAGCTGCGGGGTAGCAGAAGATTCACTCCAAATAGAGCAATAAATTATTTGAAGTCCTTGGTACAATATGAAAAATACTATTAAATGCAACTTAACATTTAAAGTGTCCAAATAATTAATTAGCTTACTGTACATTTACATTGTTAATGCGTATAAAAGCGTCTACTATAAAAATAAGTCAAGGTCCCCATCAGACACATAAAGTAAACCCAAGTTATGGGAAAAAGGCAGACGCTTCTTTGTTCAGTATAAATAGTACTTGCAAAAAATACACATAAGAAAACTAAATGATTTTATTTTATCTTTTTACTTACAGCCTGGTCGTGTTGCAACGCTGGTGGAGGACAAAGAGGTAAGAAAATTTTTAATATGTTATAAAAAAAAAAATTTATTGCGCCGTTTAAATTTCTCAACGTAAGCCCCATTCCGTGTAGGCGGTTTTTGTAGCGTGGTAAACCGCGCACAAAACGCGCCAACTCGTCTATATCTTAGACAACTCTGGCACATATTCGCAAACACCAAAGCACAGCAATTCGAGACCGTGGTCTCTCTTTATTGGAGTGTGCAAGGCGAGTTTTCGCAAATTATAGGCGAATGCACAAGGAGAGACCCCTCATGCACTTTTTACACCTTGATACTTTCTATCCTAGGCCCGGGGACTTTACCCAGGGTTATAAATTGAGAGCTACCAGGAGCTCGTTTGTGACCCCGAGAGACAAGCATGAAAAACTCAAAATGGCTTGGCAGCACTATAGCAATAGTTCTATATGAATGTCGCTGTAGCGTAAAAACCAGTTGAGAATTATAAGCAGCGTAAAAAAAGCATATGGTTGTCTGAAAGATAAGAAGTGCGTGGGTTCGAATACGTTCGTTGGTCAGAATTTTATGAAAAAATTTTTAATATTTTATTTTTAAGTTTTGTTTTAATTATTTGAATTTTAATTAATTTTTTAAATTTTTTTCATCTATTTTTAGGGCATTACATGGGGCTGTGCTTATAGAATAACAGGCAGCACTGCTTTGGAGTATTTGAAAAAACGAGAGTGCACTTTGGGTAAGTTTGACCAAGTTTGTCCAAACGCACTGCTAATCCCTTATACTAATTCTGCAGGTGGCTATGCAACACTTGAGACGAAATTCTTTCCCCGCGTCGCTTCTTATGATACGCCTTTTAGCGGGGAGGCGCTCGAGGTGCTTGTTTATATAGCTACGACAGAAAATTGTCACTGGCTGGGCGAGGCACCACTTTTGGAGGTCGCACAACAAATTGCCCATAGTCGCGGTCCAAGTGGTCACAATGCGGAATATCTTTTACGTTTGGCGCTCTTTATGCACAATGAAATACCTGGAGTGCGAGACGAGCATTTATTTGAGTTGGAACGTTTAGTACTGGAAGAAATCAATCGCCAAGGAATACCTCTATCATCTGTGATGGGCAACAGTCCCGAGCGTATACGTCGTGACTCCCACGAGGATATACGCCGCCCGCCTTCATTCGAGTTCACATCGCGCATATCAGAAACCAAGTTACGTTGCCTGAACATTTGATTGTGGGCTGATATTATGGATGCAGCCACAAGTGATATGCACGGCGTTGTTTTAGCTCTTGCTCGTTTTTGACAAATTCCAAAATTCATTAATAACATTAGAAAAACACACACACACACACAAGCAAGTTAAATTTTAAAAATTGTTATGTACATCTGACGATAAGTGATCTGATTTAGTATTAAGGCCTTTATACATAAGTTTTTAGAATTTAGAAGCTGCCTGCACGCGCAACCTTTATATACAAGAAAAAAATGGCAGAGAAAGATGATGAAAACAATCCAAAAAAGCATAAATAAAACCAAAACAAATAATAAAAGTTAGCCTTGTATTTGTTTTAGTTTAATACAAAGAAGCGTTTAGGTAAATGGAAATTAATATTTGTAATTTAACTTAATTGGTAAGAATTTCGCCAGCGCGATTTTCCATAAGCTTCTCCATGGACGTTATCGCACCCATCCAGGTGTCCAAAGTGCTGGCCATGCCGGCGATTTGTGGGCGATCCAGGACGCGTGGCTGAACCCAAGACATGTTGACAACACCGGCCACCTGATCGATTTCACCACGCACTAACTCCAAAGCCAAAGCCTTCATAATGAGCAGTTCCACCTCTTTAATGGACAATGTGGTCTCGTTGGCAATATCTGTAAAAGAAATGCCACGTTCGATGGCAGAGCGCTTGAAGGTCATTTCCATGAGGCAAAGCAAGGAAATCTTTTGACGTAGCTTGACTTCCTGGGCAGCAAGATCGGGTATTTTAGACCAAATATTCTTCATCTTGTTGAATCTGTTTAAAAAAAAAAGAGTAAAAGATGCATTAGTGCTATACAATTAAAAGGTTTGAAGCGAAAGCCGAGTAATAGCTAGCATTTCGATGTTGAAATCGATACTTTGGCTATTTATACATATTACTGAGTGCCATGACGGACATTATTTATTTAGAACTTAAAACGTATGCTTTTCACAAAGGCACTGATCTATTAATCCGCCTTGATGTTTACTTACTTTTTAATGTCACCCGTATTAAATGCCTTAAGTAGCTCAACCAACCACTCGTTCTCTGTTCCATCCAATGATTTCAAAATGGGATGTGCCAGCAGTTCGCCAATGTTGTACACGCCATCGCCGAGCAAAGCGGCCAAACCCAGAAAGAATGCCTGCTGTGCCCACTGATCTTTTGGATAGGATTCCAGCGAGCAGCCCAGAAACTGCAGTCCACAACGATAGTAATCACTGTGCTTGCCCACGCGACGATAGTACTGAGATGCCAGCATATAGTACTTGCCATGCACGGGTGTAACATTGCCTGCCTCCTCGAGCACATCGCGTAGCTCCTCAATGATTTTCTTGGTGGCATTGAGGTCATTAAGATTGCTAAGATACATATTGCCCTGCATAACCTGTACGTACCAAACAGCTTCGTCGCATATCTTTACTTTATCCTTCACTTTTTCAAGGAAATCAATGGCTTCCTTTTTATCGCTAATATTGTCGACAACGACTTCGAGTATTTGTATGAGGCCGTATGGATTAATTCTGCAATTGTTAGATAGTTTAAAATTTATGAAAAATGTGCAATTATAACAAGGCGGCGACTTACTTTGTTTCAAAGCTGGACAAGAAGTTTTGGTACAACTGCAGCAGTGCGGTTTCATCTTGTAATGATTCGTGGCGCACAAAAGTGGTTAATTTTATGGTCAGCTCATTCCATAATCTATATAAATAAAAAATTATAGAAATTTTAGTTAAAAAGCTAATAAATACGCTTAAATGCTTACTTTTCATTGTGCAACTCTTCAATTATAGTCCACTCCGCAGCTAATTCTTTATTTGTGGTCTTTTTTTGTGTTGCCAAATAAGCAGTGACGGCTGATTGTGGGTTAGACATGGTTTCTGAAGCTAAATGGCTTTTTTTGTTTAAGCAAATGTTATTTTGTTGCAATATATATATTTAATACCAAACTATAAAAAGTTGCAAATCACAATTGCCGACGCAGCTGTCAAAGTGACAGCACTGCACAAAAGTATCGATGCCAAACAGTGTTGCAAAGTGTGTGCCTAAAATTTTCGATAACTGGCATCGATAAGTTGCTGTGCACACATCGATATACAAATTTGGCTTATCATATTAACAAAGACACACATTGGTTCCGAAACCAACTGCAGTACAAGAAAACAGCTGACGCTGTTAAGTTGAGCACGGAAAAAGCAAAAAAAATGAAATTATAAAAGTTATATATAAATTACCAAAACGCGACAAGGATACAATTATTTAGTGCAACAAAACACAATTGTTAAATAAAAGCTATTGTAAAACGTGCAACACAACAAGTCGTGCCACATCAAGCCAACTAAACAAAACAACAGCAAATGGTTTTATGATTTAAACAAATTTATTAAAGAAATAGAAATCGAAATTTCACACTTTTGCCCAAAAGTTTAATGCCGCGCCAGCTACAATTGTTATATAAATGTTATAATTATTAAATAAATATTTATAAAAAGCTGTGCTACAAACAGCTATGTTGATTTGTTTGCAAAAGCTGCCTAAAAACAGAACTACAAAACGCAAAACAGCAAATTTTACTTGGTGCAAAAATACCAAAGATTAGAGCACCAATCTTTTGGAAATCCAATTGGAGGCGGCATTTTGGGTAGTCACGCTTTTAATACATCCCAGCAACAGCATACAAAAAAAAAGCAAGGTTAGTTCTATTTTTGTTTTAACAAAACTTTTTTTCTTTTTTGCTTGCGAAGTGTCGTCGGATCTACATATCTAGCATGCAGCATTCTTATCAATAGTTGGGCTGGGACACACTGCCTCCATATGGCAGAAACGCATATCAATTGATATAATGTGTATAAATTTATTTATGGCCACAATTTGGTTAATTTTAAGTTATGCAATGTTTGCTGACTTTGGACGCTTTCATAATTAAAATAATAAAATAATCAGCCAGCCTGAGTTCTTTTTGCTGTCTTGGCACAGTTTTTGTAACACAGCCAACAACTTTCTCCCATTACAGCTGCATTTGGCCACTTGAAAAACACTTGAGTACCAACTGCGTCTGTCTGCGATTAGTGCCATTAAATTTCTATTACAGCACACAAAACAGAAACTGCTACGTTTAAGTATGCATATAAATTATTTCTGTTTTTTTTTTTTTTTGTGTATTCACTTAGTATTTCGGCCAAGTAGTCGTATCCTGTTGCGCTGTCAACTTTTCTCATTTCCTGCAACTGTCGTCAACTCCTCGTTGGCTCGACGATGCGGCTGGAACTGGCTTGAAAGTCGAAATCAAAGAGTCCAGAAGTTGATTTCCTTGACGGTGTTCACTTGATAAAATGAGCGACATCTGGCACGCAGACATACGAACAGACACAAAATGGCCACGTTACAGTTATGTGAAGAGCGGCAATTTCAAAAATCCCATAAAAAGACATTTCAAAAACGAAACTTGTATTAATGCCGAATGTCGGTGTCAGTGTCGTTGTCGTTGTTGGAGTCGCATTCAGCCAAGCTATTAAAAGCAAAAGTGTTTAATGCAACCAGACAAACACCACAACAACAAAACAACTCCAAGACTGCGCGTCAAGTGCGTCGTCGTCGTCGTCCAAGCGACTTCCTACTTTTGGAGTTAAAAAGCCAGCCAAGTAGAAATATTATTTAATTTCAAGCCAATCCATAACAGCCAACGCACACAGACACAATCGAAAGAAACACGCATACGCAACAGTTTGATAAATTGCGAAAGAGCTTCAATATTTTGTGGCCAAACCAAAGTCAAGCAAAATGCACGCCTCATATTTACATTGATTCGAATTCCAACTCACATTTTTGTAGATACTCTTTGCCTTAATTGTATTTTAAGTAAGCCAAGAAGTTTCCTCGCTACACTAAAATTTAATGAAAATTAATTTCCCCTTAACACTTCATTGATTAAAAATATTTTCTTATTTTTTGGAAACTACTACTATCCCAATTTTGCAAAAATAAATTTTCTTTACATTTATCAACACTTACTTTCACTAAGATTTAGTGACATTAATGCACTTGACTTTGTGTCAAGAAGTTTGTACCGCCTTAAAAGCAGATATTGGCGCTACCATCTTTTGCGCTTGAAAGTGACAGTCTTGCTAAGAGCTGCCAATTTCACTCTAGTATTTTGGTTTGTTATATGAAAAATTCGTTCATTAAAATGCAAAATGTATAAAAATTTATTGTAGAGGAGTTCGTGACTGGATAAGTTCGAGTGTATTATATTCAAGTTTATCACGTCTGTTACGGGTTTCAATCGTTCGCTTAAACAATATTTAGTAAAAATTAATTTCTCTTATCTGTAACCAAAATTCAGTAAAAAAGGTTTCATAGTATTGGCCCACATTATAGTGATCAAGTCTTCATGAAAGCTTTAATTTTCTGTTTAATACTTTCTTTTTTTATGTAGACTTCAATGCCAATTTTTGAGCTTAAAATCTGATATAATGTTATGTTAGGCCTGTTCGGGTTCTCATATCTTTGATTCATCAAAGTTTGGTGAAAATTAATTTCTCTTATTTTATTACTGATATATATTTCGGCATCGAAATTCAGTAAATGTGAATTAAAATGCGGTGTCAACTCCAAACTTTGGAACAATGAATTTTAATTCTCATGCACTACAATGTTGGGCTAGAACATCTACCTAGCACACTTAGTCTGAGATTTACTTAGTCCGTCGTCGTTAGAATTAAGTTATAAATTACAAAATAAACGCATCGTTGGGTTTTGTATTAATATGGTAACTTTTTGAACTATACAAGCTTTATTATTTGTTAAACCTTATTTTTACCCTAACCATATTCTTATCCGGTCTAGTAAATTGGTGATCTTAACCTTAGTGGGCTTGCAAACTCGCTGAAACAATGGCTTATCATAGCAGGTTTGTAAACAGGCCCGTTTTGGCAACCTTTTTTCTTGGTTTTGAGCTTTAGACTGTTTAGTCACACTGCTAAATAAAAAAAGACATTTTTTTTTCTTTTTACAAGTATTGATTTTGTATAACGATATTTTGTGGTTCATAAGATATACAATTCAAATTCATTGTCGTCATTTAAAATAATTAGCAAAATGTTTTATAGCAACTCCAAATGCCGGAAAAACAATCGTAGTTTCCTCCCAAAGTGTTAACAAAGTTATGGCTTTAGCCGGGTGGTGAGTTTGCACAGACAATGGCTTATGATAAGCTTAGAGGGATCGCAAAATCGTTAAAAATAAAAAAATGAATGGTCAAGAATAAGTGAGCTCACTAAAAATTGTGAAATAAGAAGTTTGGATGAACCAACATTTTTCTTCCCTTGCAGATTTCTAATTTAATTAAAAATATAAATTTAGTGAGTTTCTCGCCTCTCTTAACTTTTATCAATAATCAGCTGCCTAAGTACGATATCAGAACATTATTTTTCTAATTTTTGATAGAACTTAGTTGTTAGTTCTCAGAAATCTATTAAAAATTAAAATGATTTCATTTCATACATAAAATCTACTCGTGCAAAAGCAGTCTGAACTCGTCATGCGATTTACGTGCCACAGATATCGGGATACCCAGATTGCAGCCCTATTCTAAGTGTATTTCATCTTCGTTGTTACCGCATTGAGCATTATCTCTGGTTATTTATGCGGCAGCGTCGATTTCGTAACTGCCGCACGGCAACAACAACAAAAAACGGAACGCTGCTCTCACCACGCAGTCAATTCCGACGTCGTCGTTGGCGGCGCTGCCAACGCAGTTGCTCTGCAGCAGTTACCACTTTATTATAATTTTTTAAGATTCGATTATGGTTTTTTAATACTCTGTACAAGTGTGTCGTATCATTTTGATAACTGACTTTGTAAAGCAGAAATAACGCGATAATAAATTAAAACATAATTTTTTTTTGAAGAAATCTTAATGAAGGATAATTTAATCCTTGCAAAAATATATTTTACTGTTTTTTGTAGAATTCTTTCAAATTGTAGACTTCAAAGTGCTAACATGTGCATGGCAACTCTGTTCGCAGTATTAAAGATAGTTCTATATCTACCAGCTTTTGCAAGTCTGCTGCTCGACTGCTTGAGTGTACCGCTGCCTAAGCAGTCTTAATTTCATAAGAATCCTGTAAGTTCCATTGCTCAGTGTTTAATTTTTCAGTTCTGCATTCAGGCATGTAAAGTAAACTAAAACGTCATGTCTTTGTACGAGAACAAGGACACTTTTTCTATATTTTTTTTAAATTTATTGTTATTTTAAACCTGATTTATTCAAGAAAATCAGCACTGATTTCAAAAGCTGTGTATAAAGTTTAATGACAAATGAATGCGCAGGTTCAGCTTAAACTTCATGCTGTACATTTGCTATACAGTGTTCGATATAAGCCAAAAAGAGAGCGTGGTATCTTTCTAACTTGTGTGCGCCAAACAAATTTATGAGTACAGTAAATATGAATCAAGAAAAATAGGTTCAGAACAAAAAGTAAAGTAAGACAAAAATATGGAAAAAGAGTAATTATGCTATCTTACTCATGCTTGCTTCATTTGCTATGATATTTCTTATATTCTCTTTCATTGCTCTCACGTTCTCTGTAGTTCTTCTCTTACACTAATTTTTTCAAGCATTTTCATTGTGGTACAGGTACTAAACTACACACCAAACATATGTACCCACAATTTGCTGTACACGTTCAGGGTTGCCAATGCAGCCACAATTACAAGATTCACTTACATTCACTCAAAAGAGTACAACAAATCCGGCACGAGCTTTCAGATGATTCATTTGCCGTTTGGGATGCATTCATATTTTATTATTTTTTATATTTTATTAAAAAAAAATTGTATACAGGGTATTCTACTGTCGAACTGTTTAAAATGTAATTTTTTTTTTCTCTGCTTTTCAACAAATTAAATTTCATTTAACGTTTCTTTTGGCTGCAAGTTTCAACTTTTATTTCATTTAACTTTAAAAACTTTGGCTGCTCTTCATATAAACGCACAAACATATTACATACATATATACTATTTGTACATAAAGTATACATTTTTTTGGTTTTTTTTTTATATGTAGCATATGTAGTTTTTGCTTGAGTAACAACTACAACAATAAAGTCGAGGCACTACAAAAAGTTGCTTCAATGTTGGTAACTTTCTCCACCTGCCAAACCGCGTCGTCGTCTATAGCGTCTTGGACTTGGTCTCTGCGCATGCGCAGCGCGCGCGCCTTTTTTTTATATACTATATACAATACATTTATGTATATTATATACTTGTTGCTGCTTTGTTAGTTTTCTTCACTAATAAGTTGGCAACAAAAATTATTTGTCATGTTTGTATTTGATATGCACGCTGTATGCCTTTAAAATGGCTCAAAAAATTGCGTCTCTGTTGTCACTTTGTTGTTGTAGTTGTTAAATCGCTAGCGATTACGCGATTAGAGGCTAGCGATTTGTCTGTCGCATTCAAAACGCGCGCGTTTTCGCATATATTACATATAATATGTACACTTGCAAGCTTAAGTCTGCGTACAGTGACAAAAAAAAAATGTTTAAATCAGACTTAGACTGTAATTGGTTCAGCTTGTAGGGTCACTTATTGTACGAAAAATTTTTTGAGCTAAAACATTAATTAAATTCCTATTGCTAAATAAATATTCCTTCCGATATCTTTAATACTTATTAGAAGGTTTTAGTATCACATAGTAAGTTGGCCGTTTTGTAGTACATAATTCTTTAAGACAGCTTTTTAATTCCTCGTTTCTATTGTTTTGAACCATTCCTCCGCGCTTATGACTTCTATCGTGTCAACGCTGTTATGCGAAATATTTTGTATACTAAAATTATTTTCAAAAATGCACACCAATCTGTTTGTGGATTTTTATAAAATTTTAAGGATACTAACAGGTTTGACTGTGCTCCAATGAGCTTAACCAGCTAAAATAAGTCCTACTTAATTTTAACCAAGAACATCTATTAGAAAGATCTAGTTTATGATATCTCTTTAGACGTCTAATATTTAAGCTGTTATCTAATAATTTTTTTATGTTTTCATGAAAATGATGTCGGTTTATATTCCTTAGTCAGTTGGATTCATTATTTTCTACGCCTTGGTATAAAGTCTACAAACTTTTTCTGTTTCTTCGGACGTAGTTTTGCCATTTCTAGAAAGTGTGACATAATGCATTTTTGAAAGTAATTTTGCATCTTTTTGGAATCAGAACTAAAGTTGGTAATCTATTTAGCCTACAAAATTTTACGTTGAAAGTGCGACTTAAAATTTTGTTTACACTGTGCGCAGACATATGCGCGTAAGTGTATTTATTTTTGGAACCATAATTGAGGCTGCAATTTCAACATGGCCATTGGAAAAAATTATTATTTTTATGGTAGTTATTTTGGTAAATTGGTCTGTCAAATAGTTACCAGATGAGTCAGACTTGCAATTGTGCTAATTATTTATTAATGGATTTGTGAACTTGTTAAAGAAAGTTGAGTCAAGTATTGTTTGCAAACTAACATTTTACAAGGCCTCTCTCTAACCTTTGTATTTTTTTTGAGTTTCAAGAGCAAAGATTGTCTACCCTGCCTACAATGTGGTAGGTGTACAGATGAAACAGATTGTTACAGTCTTTATTTGACATGGCATGTTTCTTGGACAGGGCAGGATTAAAACCACGGCGCCCATGCAAGTACCAAATCAGAACATTTATTTTTGTTCATTTCTTAATCCTTGGTTTAGGTGATGTCTGCCTAAAACATCTGGCGATCTATGTGTCACGGCATCCGTTTGTATGACGCAACGCCAAGCGAAGCCAAAGCTTTACCCGCATTTGGGAGGCCATGCCAATGTTTAGCACAGAACAAGTTCTACGGGCTTTCTGACTACCCGAACTTTATCCGATTTAGTGCCATAAACACTTAAGGGTTTGCAAATTCGTTTATATTGTTTTTATATCGCATGAAGCAAAGCAGGGACATAATTTGAAGCCCGGCCTTATCTTATGTTGGCCACTTTGCGTCGCCAGTTATTAATCCACTCCTTTTGCCTTTATGATCGTTGTTAGGCCTTACTCGTCTTCATTTGGGCTTTACAAATTTTTGGCACTAACTTATTGTACCCGTTTAGTTGGTTCTTACGATAATTGGTAGTCTAAGCCGCCACCAAAAGGGTACAATAAGCTACCGCCAAGCATTTTTAAAGCCCAGAAACCAGAACCCCAATGATCAGAAAGGCAAAATGAATGGATTAAGCCATGTCCGTAAAATGGCTAGAAGCTTAATTCTGCACACGCATTCACATTTGAATATTTGTGCTCTTTTGTATTCAATTAAATTTACCCGCTTAAGCTCACATTCTTTCAGTCAAACCCGTCCTTTTATTAGCCATCTAAGGAAAATTTTGTGGCCGTCGGTAGCGTAGTGGTAGCGTACTCGCTTTACAAACCGAAGGTAGGTGGTTCGAATCCGACCAGTAGCACTGGTACATTTGCCTAAGAATGTCTAGTAAACTGTAGGTCCCTGTTCTCTTATTAATTATTTATTTAGTTATTAATAGAGATCCCCATGCCCCGCCCAGGGGCGACTGACAAAAATTGTCAGTCAGGGAATCATTATTATTATTATTAAGGGAATTTTACTTAAAACGGTTAAGAAGTGCAGAAGCGCTTTGGCCTAGAAGCTTTCTTTAATCAGCCTACAGCCTTCAAAGTTGTTCTTTCAACTCATGTTTACTAATACATACATGAAAATTCATATTACTTTTTGGGTAACAGCTAAAACCATCCACGTAGAAAGTTAAAATTTGAAGCAATTGCCTCCAGCTTAAGTCTCAAAGCGCTAAAATCTGAATTTAATTTGGTATACCAATCGCATTTTCTTGTGGTACTTTACTCTAAAGGGGTATCAAATTCGAGAAAACAACTTTTTGGAATTTTTATATTTCATTAGGTATTAGTTTAGACGGACTGTAAGGTTCTGGGCAATAAAAGGGTGTTGTAACAGCTTAGGATCTCAATTGGCTATTCTCCTTTATGGTCAAAACAAGGTACAAACAAATGCAGTAATAAAATCTACCTAACATTTTTCACTTCTTAAAAACCTCTTGGTTCCCTTTCATGGATATAAGAGACACCGTCACAAGCGATTCCATTATATCAGAGTATTTGAAAGTCAAGATCAACCGATGACATTGTGACTTCGTGTGTTTTAAATGCTTCATGTTTGTTTGTTTGCACTGCGCATTAGAGATTCCCTTATAAAATACTTGACCAGACCTTCAAAACTTTTATTGAAGTGCAAACTTTGCATTGAAGTCGGCGGCAACTTCCGCAAAAATACGACACTGCAATAGAGGCCAAGAGTCTCACAACAAAGCGCACTGGTTAAAAAAAATGCCAGACCAGGTTGGCCTACATGTTACAAGCAACCAAAGACATAAACGGACGGACGGAGTCATAAAAACCGTGCAATAAAAATTGTATTCGATGAAAATCAGTCCATAAAGGAGCCAGCCAAGAAGCGGAGTCACAAACATTGAAAGACCAAGATATGCAAGCCACTTAAATTCACTTTGTAATGCAAATATACATACCTTGCAACAACCCAGAGGCATAGACAGCCAAACACACGCTTCTGCTATAAACATATCAATGTTTATGGTTATTAGACCCGCATCAGTATAATGTAAACGACGAACAAACATTGAAAGAAGCCGCAGTGGGGCCATCAACTTGGAACCACTGCCAAACATTGCTTATGCAAATTTGAGATTAAAGCTTTTCTTCTTTATAATAAACACAAAAGAGGTCACAAACTTGAATTAAAGCCAAATCCAAATACTTACTACTAACATACATGAGATTTTTCATGTTCAGGGTTTCGCGCTAGTCTGTGTCTGTGTGTTCCACATGCCCCAAAAGAGTATTTTTTTTTTAATGCTACTACTAATTACCAACTTGCACTCGTTTTCGAAAAATTGTAGTTGCCCGCCTTGAATGACGATGACTTTTAATGGACAAGATTTGGTATTTTGTTGTTGTTGTTATTGTAATCCGTCTCCGTCAGCTGACTTTGGCCTAAACAACGACGCATGCGCCAACGATGCTGACATAACATTCCGCACCCAAATTTGCGCACTTGCTTTAAATTTCGTATTATATTGACATTTTTTGGCATATACCAGCTAGTAACATATGGAATATATGGTGTACTCATAGTACATACATATACCTACCTATATGGAGTATGGTAACAGACCGTTGCACTGCACCCTACACTCGAAACTAACGTCTGGCTATCGTAAATTCACGCACGTCAACTTCATACCAATTTGCCATTTCCATGGCGGATGCAATTGCTGCAACGCCAGCAATTTGAATGAAGTCAGGCACACACAGATACACACAGCCACACACACACGCACAAGGGACAGTCAAGCACGACAGAGACTGAAGATACTACACAGTGACTATAAGGACTAAGAGCCACTGTGGGCAGGATAGGCAATTAATTGTTTAAAAAGTTATAAAGCATTTTGTTATTCAGTATCAGGGATGATATCGGCAGGAAACCGGGGTGAACGGAATGGTGATGCATATTAAAACTAGCGAGATTAACGGAACTCCTGTCTAGACGCCGTCCGCTTTGTGGTGATTAGTGGTAGATATAGGATCGACCTGTAAGTCCTGGGGGCTCCGCAAAAAGAAGAAGATATTAAAAGCGGGAGGACTATGAGGCACTAAAATGGGCTATTAATTGTTTAAAATGTCTTAAAGCTTTTTATTATTATTATTAAGTGTTGGAGATGCGATTGGAAGAAAAATCCCGATAGTTCAGCAAAAAGCGATGTGTGTGGAATTGTCAAGCATGTTAAAAAAGATACCTAGAAAGACTGTCTAACCATAAAAACTTATTAACCTACTAGACAACGGTATGGATGTTACACGGCCAAACAGATTTCATATTTTGGACCAGATCCAGATGGATTAGTTTCAATTTTTGGGGGATCTTAAATTACTAAAGAGTATGGTTTCTCATGTTCTAATGTGTATATTAGAGTTTCTTGCATAGATTTAACTACTTATGCTACTCAGACAGGAATCATAATGTATATGATGCCGAACTTTGATTTGTGGTGACGCCTTGTGTTTGGTAGTACAATTGTTTCTACTGTGTATAGCTAATTCAACTTTTAATTGCCAAAAATTATAAATTTCGCCCACTGTGCAACAGTGCCGTCCCATTTGTGCCCATGTGGGCCGTGCCCTGGTTGACTGTGTGCCTGCCATAGTATGCCTCTGCCTGTTGCCAAGTTGCGACAAATGCGCGCGTGTCTACGTCACACAAGCTCCGCACTATGTTTTATTGCCACCGTTGTCAGCACTCATGTTGTTGTGGTTGTTGCAGTTGTTGTTAATGTTGTTGCTGCTATTTGCATTGGCCAAACAGCAGTCAGCAGTGCTGCTCACATCGACGTCGACGTCAACATCACCTTAGTTGTCGTTGTTGTCTGCATTGTGTTGATGCAATGTTCACATCAAATATTTACTTTATGCAGAAGTCGTTGCCAAGATTTTTTTTTTGTTGTTGCTGTTGTAGTTGTTAACTAACATTAGCAGCGTGTAAACAACGTCTTAAAAGTGCTCATAATACACGCTTAATTGTATTAACTAAGCGACTTATTCTATGCTTTGTTTATAAATTTGTTCAACTCTCAGTCGGTGCTTATGTTTGTCTAATAGTTCCAATAAATACTGCGTATTACTTGGGCTCGCTTAATGTTTAATATACACTTAACAATTATAGATATACAATAAATCCCTTCCACTACGAATTGCTTTCAAGAACACGCAATGCTCTGGAACAGCGATGCATAAAGCGCGTGCAGATAATGCCACCAAGGTTGTACTTCACACGGTCTTTGAGTACATAGAGTACTTGGTAATTAAACTTCAAAGTTTTTTTTTTTTTATTGAACATTACAAAGCAGCTCGTGAAACATTTTTTTCAATTTATGAAATAACCATTTATATTCAATTCCCAACCTTAAGTAGGGGTCCCTTGTTAGCGGATATAGCAACGTTGCGCCGGATATTACATAAGCATGGATAAGAATCTGTTGTAATACGTGTTCGTGGGCGTATTAGTAACATTATTAGCTAGGTGCTTATGTCAGAAACGCCTTTGAATGGTTGAATGGAATTTATTATATGTGCATACTTTACAGAAAGGTCCACCATGCCCTCAAAATTAAATGTTAAATAAGAATATGTTGCAAGTTGTATAATCAAAGAAATATATTTAAAAGTTATTAAATTAAAAAGTTTTAAGCCTAACTCATAAATAAGGTTGTAAGATGGCGAGAAATCTGGCTACTAAGCTAAAATTTCATATTTGCGGAAAATTTGCCTATTTTTAAGAGCATCTTCTTTTAATCATCTTTTCAGTTGTTTAACAAAATTTTAGCACCAAATATTTAATTGAAATTTGATTATCGTCACGCCATATATTGTCATGCCATATACTATGTCCAATAAAAAAAAGAAAAGAAAAAAAGCTTCTTTGATTTAATAACTTTCAAAATTAGGAAGCATTATTTAAAATCGTACTAAAAAAAGTTTAATAAAAAACTTGGCCATTTCGTAGAATTTTGAAATCCTTTTGTTTTATCCTTTTTTGTATATTTTGTCGTACAAACGTAACGTCACGCCAAGTAATGCCCTATGCCCCATTATGGATGGAACTTTAGCGGCTCTTTGGCAAAATAATATTTATTCTTCTTAAAATTTTTTCTTAGACCCCATCGATAGTCTCCACCAGGCCCTACTTTTCTCTTGACGGCCCTGGACTTATTAACTGTTTCATATAAAATTTGATTTATATTCGTTATTTCAAATTTGCCATACGAAAATAATAAATGAACAAACGTTAAATTGTGCAAAAAAAAAAAAAAAAAAACAGCTTCCATAAAATGTACGTTTTTTGAAGAATTTTTAACAAATTGTATACGGAAAGCATCATATAAAAAGTCAGAAACATCACAGAATAAAAATGTCCCAAAATGTTTCCGTAATCTTGTTACGTACGCGTTTTATAATTTTTAAAATAAAGTTTGCTAATTTTGAAAAAACTTGTTTTCGCCCAGTCCCAATTCAATTTGACTTCATTTGAAAATTCATACTGTTTTTCACAAAAGCAGAAAAGCATATAAAAAACTTTCTTATAATTTTATTTATTTTGTGAAGAATAAGTTAAATATGTATTTCGAAAAATACTAGCAATTTGTAAAATTTCCCCATGATCAATTTCATCTTTCATGAAAATTCTTTGGAACTGAACTTTGCACTTTAATGAATTGAAATCTTAACGTAGCATGATTAATTTATAGCCCATTATTAAGTTCTCAGCAGTATATTATATAGAATGCTTTCAATAAAATGAGCATATTAAACAATGTTATAATTAATTGTATGTTTCGCACAATAGTATAAATAAATTCCTTGGAATATCTGATTTTAACAATAAGCAGCTCGCTTATGGCTTGATGAGAATTTTTTAAATCTATTTAAATAAACCATAAATATTTGGTACAAGGCTTTAGGAAGAGTAAAAACAATGAATATGTTATGAATAAAATATCAAACAAAGGCATTCAGATTAGATGTTTATCTAATATCTGCATTTCAGCAATTAAAAATGTAACAAACTGACATGCAAAAATGTTTAAATTTAAAGTTTTTCATTAATGAAAATTTTTTAATTGAGATTTTCAATCAAAATACAATAGTAGGTTTCACTGGAAACTTCCTATTACTTTACTTTACTTATTGTCTAAAAAACAAAATTACCTAAAACAACAGCATTTTTAATCAAGCTACGAGTATATTTAAGGTCACCCACCTCTTGGTTGAGAATTTATGTTACATCTTAAGTTCTGCTTTTTACTACTTCTTCATAAATCCAAGCTAAATTCAGTTGTAAAAAAAAAAATAAGAGTTGGATCAATACGTTTAAGACTAGTTCTGGGCACAGGTTCTTTGAAATATTCTAATAAACTATTCATCTTATTATAATTTCTAAAAAGGCTTAACGAACCGGAGGAATTCCCGAGGACTTAGGAAAAAATAATAATATGAAATTACATGAATTAAGACTATGAATATAAATTAGAGCTATGCTTTAAAATAAGTTCCTTTTTTTTAATGCCAGAATTGCCTTCTATAAATCTATATTAATGTATGTTTGGAGTTTGAGCTTTTTGTCCTAGTGAGCCATTATGAAAGAGAAACAAACTAGGCTTAATTTGGCTAAGAAACTGAAGAAACAAGAAGTTCCACACTAAAATTTACCTAAGGGAAGGAATAGTTTCTGAGCAGTCCCTTCTAAAGAAAGAGGAACTAAAAATTGAAGTTGATTCTAAACTTAAAATTTATCGCTTGAAAAATAAACATACAACAGCTGATTACGACTTGCAACTGCTCAATGAAAAAATTGGCTGCAACAGTTGTTAGTACTTGGGATATATCCTGATAAAAAGTGTATAAAGTAACTTTATATCCTAACTCTTATAAAAACCGCTTAACTCTCATATATACATATGTGCATCCTCACATACACACACACACACACACACACAATCAATTTCATGTGCATCAAAAAAAGGAAGCTGTCTGTCAGAACGACAAAGTTCACTTAAGCATATAGCCGCCCATATAGTCCGTGTAATCATCATTCGATGTAACCATGATGGCGTGTAATATGACTGTGATTGGAAATTGAAATTGCATCCGGGAAACATCACATACAAAATCTCGACAACATTTTTTTTCTTGCCCCTTTTTCGAGTGTATGTGGGTTGTTGCTTGTATAGGGTGTTTTTTAGGTGTGTCTTTGAAAATTTTGCTATGCAGGAATTGTACCCGAAATATCTATTTTCAATTCATCCAAATTGAGACTGTTAACTATCTTGGCGCATACATAGATCACTTACATGGAGTACAAATATAAAAACAAAGCAAACGGAGCTCAAGGCAACGAACAAGAAAATAAAGGCTGTCAGGGCCAAGGACTAAGCTTGGCTTTGAGAACAAGGTACGGCTATACAAAGCAATTCCTAAACCCGAATGAATGAACAGCGGGTACTTCAAACACTGAAATATTGCAAAGCTATCAGTTCATGACTCTGAGAAATATAGCGAATGCACCTTGATATATTAGAAACTATGAGCCGGAAAAAGACGTAAATGTGCCATTTGTTAAGGATAACTTTAAAAGACTGATAGAAACTTGTATAAGAAAGTTTTCAAACGCTTAAAGATCTGTTCACAATCAATCTTTTAGACTATAGAAGTGATTCGAGCAATTTCATATACTACAACTTCCTAAAAGATTAGGTATGAATTATCTAAATATTTTTGTTACCACTAAGAATTTTTTAACAAAACACCGAATTGATTACTAAGTTTCAACTATATTTTCAGCTTTTCAATATCATAAGAGGTGTTATAATTTCCCAAGATTGCTTCAGCTAAGCTGCGGCAGTTTTGTTTAGTATAAAAAAAATTAGCGTCATCATAAGGTGGGAGGGATGTTCTGAAAGTATTTTGCATGCTAAATTACCATTATATTTAAAAGCATCGAGCACTGAGCACAAAACTGCAGTCAGCTGTCACAATGCCTGCTTATTTAGAAAATGATCTTAAAAAAGCACCCTATATTAAGGAAAATTCAAATTTAAATATGCAACACAGTTGAGCGGGCAGGCAATCAACCAAGTTGGCAGCCACTTAGCAGGCAGTCAACTTATGATGATGACAAAGATGATGATTATGTTGATGCACATGATAATTTTGATAATGATCATAATGATGTGCTATATAGTCTGTGTTGTGTGTTGACTTTGTTTTTCATAAGCTTGATAATGATACGGCTTTTGATTAGAATTATGCCAAACAAAAAACGAAAAATCTTTGAAAAAGTCAAAATTTTACATACATACCTATATGCTATATACATTCCATATTTATCGTCAACGATGCGTTTGCTCATTTGGCATAATGCTTAACCAAGCATGAAGGTAGCTTTACTTAGCATGATTGCGCGATTGTGGTATCCCAAAAACTAAGCAAAAACTAGCACAAAATACATGCATGCTGGTAAAGCCCAAAAATAAACTAATATCATATATACATATAAGAAGAAGTAGAGAAATAATCATAATAATAATATTGGCATGCTCCAGTCACTTGACGGCTGAATGGACACGCGTGCTAATAAATAAACCTTGATGCGATTCGTCAGTGACGGCGCATATCAATTATGATATTATTTAATTAATGCTTTTGATTGCTTAACTTAAATAAAATATTAAAAGAAATAAGTATATAAAAATAATATGCAACTTGTTGACGGCGGCGTGTTAATAGCCAATTAGACAAGCCGACCCAGGCAGCCATTTAGTCTAGGCCTCATACCATGCATTATATTACACTAGCCAACACAAGATTAATTTAAATTTTTTGATTTTAAATCTATCCTTTTTTGTGGCGAGGGTACAACGCTGTTTTTTTTATAGTAACTGAAAAACATGTATTTCCGCCAAAGAAAGAAAATGAGCTATTTCGGGAGAGTATTTTTTGCATCCATTGACGTCATTTATTTCATTGATAACCTTATGTTAACTTTTTATGATAAATCAAAACCAAAGCATAAACAAATCAATTGTTTTCGCCAATTTCGTAAAGGCTATCCAAAAATAGTTGTTTTTTCCAATGAGTTGTTCGTTCTGTAAGGAACCCATAGATTCGTAAAAACATTTTATTTATTTATTCAATGGATAAAACATGCTCAAATGACATTAGATTTTAGAGATTAGAAGAGGTCGAGAATGCTCGAAGAGGCAAGTTAAGATGACTCAAGAAGGCATTACAAAACTCACTTTTGTCTCAATATGGATATGTATCTACAATACAAAATGATGGGTTACTCTAGAAGGCATTACAAAACTCACTTTTTTACGAAGTTCGGTGGAATCAATGAGTCCGCAAAAATAATACACAGTGGGATGCTCTACGGCTATTTAGGAAAGGCAATTTTATAAGGCGAATATAAAATAATATTGGCAATCGATGGTTTGGATTCCAGTTTAAGCCAAGATGAGCAAAACGAAGGAGTTACGTTTGTAGTAGCGTCAGTTCTGATAAAGACGGTATTAAGGAAGAAGAGAAGTTTGGTCGTATTAGTCACTGGAAAGATTTATCTTCGTAAAAAAAGGAATTCGGCGATTTCGTGCGACTATTTTTTTGCAACCTTTATTTTATAGATATTTTTTAAAAAAGTGTTCTATTAATCTTTCGTCAACGTGATAGTTATTCGTACATGGGCTCAGGCAAGAGACCCAAAGAACTCAACTAGACGGTTCGATTGACAGTCAAAGACCTTGTTTTGTTCCGTACATCTAGATTCTAGAACATGTTGCGAGGTTGGCTTTTAAAGAAGCGTTTGAAACGTTCAAAGCACATGTTTTGGAGATACCTCTGTTTAAGTACATGAAAAAATTACCTGATCTTTTTAAAAATACTTGGAAAAATCATTAAACCGTTCTTGATGATTACTTTTTTCAAAATATAATAATAATGTCACTATAAGAAGGTTCTAACTAGCCATTGGAATCGCCATCACAAAAATAAACATAATATGTTTATTTTTCTTAAATTCAAATATGTCTTGTCATAAAAAAGTCGTCCCAAATATTCGATAAAGAATCGTAATAAGAAACATTTTCGTTGTGATTATTAGCTAGTCTCTTTATCACTTATGTAAAAATTAAGAAAAGATTGACGTAAAAAATTATTCACTTTACTTATTTCGCTCAATGGTATTCAGTTCAAAAAAAAAAAATGATTCGATAGATTCGTCAACAAAATGCACTTCAAAATTTGCAAGCTTGATTTTTAAATTTTTGTTGAACTGTGCAATTTTTAGCTTGGAAATACTTGAATCATACATTTAAAATATGCAACAATTTTATAACAAGTTCGTTTAACAATACACGTGACGCCATTAAGCTTACAAAAAAAAAAACTTTCTATTTCATTATTGCGTCTGGTTCCGGTTTTTAATTCATGCTTCGTCTGTGTTTCATCTTTAGTCTTTACTCTTATCTGAACAAATAAGCCAAATCAATAAAAAACAAGATGAGTCTATTTTGGGTCAATGTCAAATGCCTGCTAGATGATACCTTAAGTTGGTCCAATGATTAGCATTAGCTTACGATATAACCAACATGTGTGACTTGGGTTTTTTTCTTATCCATACGTATATATAACAAAAACAAAAACAACATTAGTTTGTCTTTTGCTCTGCGCTTTCGACCTGCATGAGAGTTTTATGGGATTTTATAAAAGTTCAGCCCAATTTTAATTTAAAATCTTTGTTTTGTTGCATGGGGGGGAGGGGATTACCGAAAAACTTTTGGCGCGCAGCTGAAAACAATCAAAGATGTTCAAACCTTTTTGATGTCATACCAAAAAAAAACAAAATAAAAAATTAAACGAAACAAAAAGTAATACATATAACAGCTGTGGACTTCTTTTAAGCTTGGGCAGTTTTTGTTTGACTTTAATTTTAATTCCAAGCTTTAAAGTTTTCGGCGTGGAATTAAAAAAGCAGTTCATCTCTTCTTTTTTCTTTTTTTTTTTTTGGTACGCATTTTTGGTAGAAAGTAAAACTGATTTTTCGCTCCATCTCTTTCGTTTACAGTAGGTTTAGTTTTTTTTTTTATTTTGTTGCCTTTTAGCGCTACATGACAACTTTTACTTTTTTGCCCCAAACCAAACTTGTAAATTACACACATACCGAAAAAAAAATGATTTCAAATTTATTTCTTTTGCTACCACAAAATGTTTATCTTACTGTCAATTGCTCTGTCAACTGGTTTCTAAGTTTATTTCAAGATCTATTAAAGATATTTTAATATGTAGTACGTTGCAATTTAATGGTTTCTTTCAAGTGCGCAATAAATTGTCTCGTCTTATCAGTGTTTGACTATCAAACTGCTGATAAGAGCGAATGATAAAAACTTAAAAGAAGATACATAAAGTTTTATAAGCAAAAGAGCTATCGGCATCGACAATGTTGATAAATACAGTTTTCCATTGAGTTTGAAGCACTTAAAATACGAGTTCATCTAAAAATTAGACTATACATTAGTTCTAGCAGTTGTAGTGAAGAGTTTAAGCATAGTGCTCAAAAATTAAATTGACTATGGGAATACGAAATTAATTTTTTTTTACATTAAGACATTAAGTATCCCGTCCAACTCCGTGTGTATACCCTGTACCGTATGGTACAAATTGGTATGGTATATTAAGTTTGTGCAAGACGGAAATATTTGTAACATATAGAAGGAGACGTCAGAGATCCCCGAAAGTTACCTAAAGTATGATCAGGGTGACTAGAGAAGTCGATATACCCATGTCCGTCTGTCTGTCGGCTAGATATCAGAGATGGTAAGAGCAAGAGCAACCAAACTTTCACATTAGTTTATTAATTTCTAATTCACAAGTTTATTTTATTTTTATAATTACATTATACATATAGCTCCCATAGAGGTGTTTCAGAGCATCTCGAAAAAAAACCAAAGTTTTAGATGAATAATTCGTTTGTTTTTGAAAATATCGTAACCAAATTTGGTATTCGTAAGTTTTTTATTGCTCCCAAGCACTGTACCAAAATTGATCGAAATCGGTTGACTATATCATATAGCTCCCATAGGGCCGATTTGTCGAAAAAACGTATTTTGAACAAAATTAGTTTTTTTTCCTTTGTTTACGAAGGTATCGTAACCAAATTTGGTACTTGGAAGTTTTTTTTAGAGTTCCCAGCACTGTATCAAATTTTATAAAAATCGGTTGACTATATCATGTAGCTCCCGTAGGACCGATCGATAAAAAAAGATATCGTAACCTAATTTGGCATTCGAATGTGATCAAAATCGGTTGACTATATCATATAGCCCTCATAGGATCAATCGGTCATAAAAACGTGTTTGGTGCAAAATTTGACTTTTTTTGCTTGTTTATAAAAATATCGTAACCAAATTCGGCGAAGACATATCTTTTCGAGTTCGTAAGCAATATATCGGATATGATTGCAATGTGGTGGTACAAGGTATCCCAAAGTCGTCCGCGCCCAACTTTAACGTACGCCATCTTTTTTTTTTAAATTAATGCCACACGTCCCGAGTCCAATTATTTTCTTATAACATTTTAGCACAATAGTATAAATTAACGCTATTAGTATAAATAAATAAATATTAAAAAACTGTCATACTTTAAACTAATAACAAATTCGAAAATGGTTTATTATTTTTTTTTTTAATATCGTTACATTTTAATTTATATATTATATATTCGGGCGCCGTTAAAATACCCTGCACCAAACACAAAAAAAAAGTGAATGAACCGATTTCGATCAAATGGTCGCTATATGATAAAGTCAACCGATTTTGATAAAATTTGATACAGTGTTTAGGAACTCTAAAAACTTAAATTCCAAATATGATTACGATATAGTACGGTGTATATGCTATATACAACAAGCGAATTATGCCCAAACATAAACATAATTTTTGTCCGTGACATAATAGGGATCTTATAGTCTAGCACTTATTGTCTCTAAAATCTAGGCATTCAAGCAGACTAACAAACAGAAGAACATGTCTTTTCCAGTCACCACTATCATTACTTTAGGTAACTTTGGGGCATTACTGATGTCGCCTTCTCTACATACAGAACATAAAAAAGACTCAAAATTTTCACCCAGTAGGACATTTCGACTCTCTGCCAATATTTTTGAAAACATCCTCTTACTGGTTAATTGCCTACGTTCAAATTTTTAATACCTCGCTAGTTTTTTCTTCCATTCCTACCATAACTCATTGGCACATTCATTTTCAACATTTTAACAAAAAATCTCCAATAAACTCTAAATAATTTACAGGACTGTTATATTCTTTGTTACTTATTTGAACTGTACATTTTTTAATTTTTTCCAGCATTGATCTTCGTGTTGCTTGATCTTCACTAGGGGTGTCAGCAGGTAAGATTCTAACTTCTTTAGGGAAAGATTTAATTACAATGCAAAATAGGGAATAGTTGTGGGTTCAAAGTGGCTTATTAAGTACCTACATATATGACAAACAAGATTTCTTAGCATTAACTTAATAGTTTTATAAATCATAAATTATTTAAAGAAATTATAATAAGATAACAAAAAATCACGACCCGGCAGTAATTTTGGGAGTCGGCATTAGCTTCTGGACCCGCTAGGATTTCGTGATTATAAAAAAATCGTACCAACCTCACATGAAAAAATGGATATTTATTATCAAAGCTGCAGCATTGAGAACAATCCCTAACAGTGTGCAAGAAATTAACTAATTTTTTTAAACAAATTATAATGAAATGAAAAAAACCAACCGTCATTAATTTCGGAATACGTGGAAATTTGGGATCATAAAAAAAATCACATCAAATCACAGGACATTTATTAAGAAAATGTAGGTTCATTGTCAAAGCTCCAGCATACAGCTAATAATATGCCATAAAAAAAAATATTATAAAATAAAAACCTGCTATTAATTTTCGAACCCAATATTACTTTCGGGGCCCCCGCTTTAATTTCGGGATAGGCAAGAATTTTGGGTTCACAAAAAGTCCCACCAGATTTTTGCAGAGCCCACGAAAAAGGTTAGCGAAACATGAGCTTATGCATAATTATAATAAGAAGAAATAACTACAAAGTTTGGGCGAATTTTCGAATATATATACGATATAATATTGAGAATTCTAACGAAAATTTAATAAAAATCTATAAAAACACTTCAGCCAAAAGCTAAGAAAGTTTTTTTTCATATCAAAGCTTAAGTCTATTTTTTTTTTTATAGTCCAAAATGTAAAAATTTCACCACCCTTGCCTATAAACTGCGTCAATATTTGACTCTACGTAATTATGGTTAGAAGTGACCTAGAATCACAATTTTTGGTAAGCTGATTCATGTGGCTCTAATGAACAAATCCACATCCAAATTTTATCGATGCCGTCCCCCCACCCCCCGCAATCGATTTACCGTGTTTTCTCCCACACCCCTCAACATACCAACTTGAAACTTACCCCATATATATTTTAAATAACTTCTTTGACGTAAAATTCGAGTTTCATCAAAATCGGTAAAAATTTAGGGAACTTATAGGTATAAATTTCGAATGAAAAATAAATTCCAATTGGAAAGTTCTTATATAGGAGGCGACTTTTTTTTTTATTTTATAACTGATTTTTAAAAATTTCCCGTAAAAGTACCACCTCGAAAATTTCCTATCCAAATTGTGTTACTATCAATCCGAGTTAAGATTTTACATAATTTGAATTTCTAGAATTAAATAATGGTTTTTGAGGCCAAAAAATCTTTAAGATTGCTCAAGGTTAAAATATGACTTAAATAGTCTAATATCGTGACCAATACTTATTTTCAGATTTTGAGCAAACCTTAAATAAGATTTTCAAAATCATCTTTTAGGTTTTTTAAATCTTATTAAAAAAACTTATTTTTGGGCTTATTTTAAGTTTGATGCCATCAGAGTTTTTAAGTTTGCTAATTGTTTTTCTTAACTATTAAGTCATCACCATATTTTTACCATAATAGTCAGGTTTTAAGAGCTTTTGGTCTTATTTTAAAAATTAAAATCAAAGTAAAAAATTCTTTTGTGCTGGCTGCAGCTTTATGGGATAAGATTTTGCTAATCCGAATCTAACATGAAAAATATTTTGCTTAACTTTGTGTTTGCAAATTTAATTGGATTTCTTAATTCGACCAAATATTGTTTGTATTGGATTAGGAAGAAAAATGTCGCTAAACTAAAAACACATCAAAAACGTTGACTGCAACGTTCTGTTCATCATGACGTATTTGAGCAATTTTAGTTTTAAATTCAATGTCAAGGCCGTTGTGCTCAACTGCTTTACCAAAAATAGTTTTATGCATTTTGGCAAATAGTATTTTTTGGCCAATTTTATTTGGCTTGTTTCAAAGTTCAATGCAATTCGCGCCTCCAATATGGTATTAAACAAACATTTATGTGAAATTGGTTTTGGTTGTTGAAATTTTCCAAAAGGATGCAGTACTGCACATGTTTTCAAATTGTATACTGTATATCTTTAAAAGCAAATATGAAAAATCAAATGAATTGCATATGGAAGGTATATAGAAATTTCCACAATTCGTATTTGTGCCTTATGGCCCGATTAGCGGCCGCAAAAACTTAATTTGTTTATGTTTTTTGTTTTGTGCTCAGATTTTTAGACTTGTTGCGCAATAAAAAATTTTATTGTTTATGTTGAGAAATTTGCGCAGAAATTACAAACAATGAGCTAAGCAAATTTTAAAAAATAATAAATAGATTATACATAAGAATCGCGGTCAATTCCAGGTGTGATTTGTATGCCACAAATTTGTGAAATTTTTTAAATAATTCAATGCACATGCTATGTCCCCCTAGACTTGATTTAATTGAAATTGCAAATTTTAAAAAAATCTTTTATGGTAAGAATTATTTAGAAGCCGTAAAACAAATTCTGGCACATCGAGACATTTAAAGAATTTCTTGTAAAGTTGATCTTAAAATCACTAAGATAATGTGATCCCAAAAAATGCACATTAGCAATATGCAGTTGAAGCTTACCATATTTTGTGGGCACACGATTTGTTACCACTTTTGAGAATTGGCTCAATCATGTAGCTGAAGCCACTCAGCGAAAATTTGTCATAGTTACACTGAAAGGGGAATCTTTACCAGTGCTATCAAGGTATTCCGATGCTTTAAATAAAATGAATGACTCAAAATCAATAAATATTAGATGATAATCAAAGATTATCATTTCATAAACAGCATCAGTGATTTCTGGAACTGCTAAATTTCGATTTCCACGACGATGACCATTAGTTTACACGTCCATATTCTTTTTCTTTATCCATCTTTCAACGTACAATCTTACTGAATACATACATATTGGCTCATCAAGATAAAAGTGAAAAAAGAGCGGCTTTTCTCCGTATTCTTAAAGGAACTAGTGATGTACCATACCGAAAAAATATCCATTCGAAATATCGTGTTACCGATTCAATTAGATACTGACAAAAAGATTGTTTTCAAAGATATCGGTTTCAAAGTTTAAAATATTTTTTTTTAAGGCGCTTCAAAGAAAGTGAAGGCGTGTATAAGCAAAAGTGTGGCCAAAGAAATAGACAAAAATATAGGAGCATCTAACTAAAGATTCCCAAAAAAATTTGGCCCAGTATGTTTATAGCGCACTGAAACCTATAATTGAAATAATTGTATTACATAGCTTACTTTAGCAATACTTCAATTGTGATTTACTTTAAACTATTTTTGTTATTATTGTAATTAGTCTCTTTGGTTAATATAAGAATTTTATTGAATTACACTAATACCCGATCAAAAAAAAAAAGTAAACTAAAATTTCGTTCGTTACCGATACTCGACAAATTGGTATCGAATTGGCGATGGAACGATAACCGAAATATCGGTATCAAATGTACAGGATCGGACCCTTAATGTCGATATTCAAAATATCGGATCGGTATCGTACCGCATTTAAAGGAACCCGATTCGATTCTGCAAAAAGGTTTTAAAAAAAAAAATTGTTCAGTATCGGCCCCTAAATGTTCGATATTCCAAACATCGGATCGGTTTCGCACATCCCTTACAAAAATTTGTTCAAAGCTTTATGTTAAATGTTGTCTAAAAATAATTCCATGTAACATACAATTCCGCTTAAAAAATAAAAACAAGTGACGTTCACATTCTCGCAAATCCCATTTTTTACTATTGGGCCCTGCCAATAATATACCTAGTTCAGAACTCTAGAATAATTTTTTACCTTGTTTATCTCTGAATGCATCTATCTTGGCACAGATATTTACTTGTTTATGTGAAAATTATAACCGGGTTTCCCTTTCTTGTGCGCCCGAATGATTCTAATTTTTGTTTACAGTTTCAAAGGTGACGTTTTATTTTTTGTGTGAGTCATATAGCGCTTTTAATTTATTTTTTTTTGAGCTGATATGACATCTAAGTACTTATGATAACCGGGCATAGAAACGACACGACTTTTATTTTGTATATTTAAACAAATTTTATTGGCATAGCACCATATAAAAATGGTCTGATAAGTGGCATAGTGTTTTTTTTAATGATGTTCTGTAATGCTGATAAGACTAACACAGCACGTGAGTCTCTGTCCGTATGTGTGCCAAACAAATTGTTAATGGATAACATTAAAGTATTTTAAGATTGTTTACATAGAAATATTGGGCAGGCTTGATAAAGCCTATAAAATTTTAGATATATATGCACGGGAATAAACAGGTGCCGAATATTTCCAAAAAAAAAAAACCTGCTCCCACACTTTTCGATGTGACATGTATTTCTAATACATAACTTATTGTAGATAGTATAAATGGATTTTGGTCAAGATCTATACAAATAGGCTGCTTGTATTGTATTTTGCTAATACTATGTATCTATCATATTTTTTTAATGATAAATTGTTCTTCGTTCTAAAATTAAGATTAAATTTCTTTTATTTAAAAAAAAAATGTAGGGATAATGACTGTCGAAATAATGCACTTTTAAGTGAGGCTTCTTTTCTTGTTTACCGGAAAAACTCTCTTAGCCCAAGAACTATATTTAAAATTTGAATGGGTATACTATAACATTACTAGGGGATCAGGTAGACGCTTGTCTGCATTTAGCTGGTGCAGCCAAGGTTTTTAATACTTAAATTTTAAACCGTCGAAATTGTCTATAAAGATCTCCCTGTAATAAATTTTTTTCGTATTACGTAATGCTATTTTGGTGTTTTACGATTCTCCGTCTCTCGTATTCGAACCAGATTAAATTCCTGATTGTAAGACAATATCTTTTATATTTGTCCACTGTACGAGCCTGATTGCCATAATAAAGGGTTGGAATCATGAATATTTTTGGGAGGCGTTCATATTTCAGGGTGATTATTGAATTGCTTTAAACTTGTAAAAAACTCCGACATTTCGGAAGCTATACGATATAGTATAAGCATTCAATTAAATAAGATTTTTTTGCTATAATCTATTAATTTTCCCACTGTGTGGTTTGTCTTGAAGGAGATGTTTTAATTGTTTAAATCTTATCTAGGATCGGATTCAGGAAGAAAAAAATTGGGAGGGTACAAAATTTCAGTGATGCTTCAAATTTGTAAAAAACTCAGACATTTTGGCTGTTTGAGAGCTGGTATTTAGTTACATACCAGATTGTATGACGTCATCTTTTAATTTTGCCCACTGTACGGATAGACTTCAAGGAGCTTTTAAAAGATGTGTTAATTGCCCTAACACTGGGGCGGATTTCGGATGTTTGGGACCCTAAGGACTCCCGATCTGTTGCCGCACCTACGCTAATAGTATAATAATGCGTTCCAGCCTGGAGTGATGGTCTAATCCAAACACACCATGTTTAACGTATTTAAATCACGCGTTTTTGATTTCTGCGCGTTTCTTTACAACTATTCATTACGTTTTTGACGCGTTTTCAAATCGCCTTTAAAATCGCACACTTGTTTGCTTTTAAAATTTATTTTTGACTTATGATTTGAGCTTCACAAATTTTGAGTTTAACACTTACTCGCTAAAAAATATGAATGCTAATTTCGATAGCTTTAAAAAACAATAAACAACATAAAAGAAATTTGAGGAAATTTTTGGTGTCATGCACGAGTCTTTAGATGGAATTTCGTGGAAAGCCATATGTATGTAATATATGTTCTGGGTATGATGCGCACCCTCGAAAACAAATACTAAATAATACAAACCAATCCATCCCAAGCTGCTATGATTCATTGTATACATTAAACGTTTTGGCTTTGGTCTGTTGCCTACCCATTGCTTCTTGGTAGCTGACAATTGCAATTTTATGGGCGCACTTGATGGGCATATTAATTAGGGAACATAAATTGGCGACATTGCTTGCTAGAGCTCCACTTCTGCTCTGCCCTGCTGCTGGGAATACCCGTGTCATTTGCAACATTTCAGAGAATTCAAGACATCTGTGCGTGTGTTTTTTCTCTTTTTTTTGTGCCACAAATAACAATGGCAATCGGTCTCCCTGCTTATTTGAAGAATTGGGGGCGCTATGGGCGCCGCATCAGGGGAACAAACAGAAACTTTTGTTTTGTTATTGTTTAGTATGTAGCTTTTCTTTTCTTACAGTTGCTGACTATTTTTGTCCAAAAAGCATACCCTTAGTGCATTCGTATGTATTTATATACCCTGTACCTATGTAGGGTCAAGGGTACTATGCATTTGTGGAATGAACATGTTTAACAAGCAGACGGAGGCGCGGCAGACCATAAGTTATGCGCATAGGCGAGTGTATCTTTTGTGCCGAGCTCGTCTGTATGAACACGTAAAACTCGGAGACCTTATGAACTAGAAAAAATTTCTAGAAGTAATATTTCAATGTGTGGATTAGTTTCAATAATTGTTCCTAACACTATACTCGTAAACTTTACAATCGTACACAAAGTGCGAGATGATAAGTATAGGAATTGGTCCAAAAAAGTGTTGATACAAGAGTGTATCTCTCCATATAGAGGTATAAAATAATAGAAATAATTTTGGAATTTGTTATTAAAAAATAATAGTACATAGATATAAACCTATTGATCTTTCTATTAAGATCTTTCACTAAAGATTTGTACTTAAGTAGTCTAAATAAAAAGTCAATTTGACCACGATGAAGTTCTGAAGTTTCTAGTCAAAAGATTGGACATTTCAATATAATTTTTTTTCGAAGGAAGCCCCCGAAAATAGCTAAGAGGCCCGAAACAACAACTACAAACTCCCATTATTGTTTTTTAATGAATTATAAATCTTCACATGCATGGTATGGATGGTATTGCCACAATAAAAAAAATTAGCGATAGGCGATGGGTGGTTGGTTACCTTGTACCCTTTTTGCCCGAAAACAAATATATTCCTACATACTTCTAATGGTAAATTTAGCATTTAAACAAACAGTTTTTATGTGATTTATATACCCATCGAAACATGAATATACCCTCCAGTACTGGTGAGTATTTGGTGAGTTCACCAAATACCACTCACCAATACCAATACATACACAAACCAAAGAGCAGCTTCTGCACAGGGCAAAAAACAACAACAAAACGCACAACTAGAACTAAAACAAATTTGCAAATTGCCTTGTTCTTTTTTGTAAGACGAATAAACAAGTAACACGAAAATTTGAACAAAACATGCATTACCCTCTGCAATACCACTGCTTGGTGAATTCACTGGTTACAATCATTGGTGATATCACCACTATTGCATACCAGCCGTACTAGAGGGTAGCTACAGCTTCCGTAAATTTTAATCGATTTCAAAAGCGTCAAGCTATGCCATTTAGTGGAAATTAACTCATCCTCCTAATCGCTATACAGAACTTATGGTCAGTCACACCTCTACTGCCTGTTATACCCTAGGGTACAGGCTGTAAAAGTAATGTTTTTCTAAAATAATGTATTGCCGCTATTTCTGATCAATTCCTATAATTGATATATGATATAATGATTAGATTTGGATCAAACTAATAACTTACGTTATGATAAATTAAAAAATAAGAAAAATTTTCATGTACAAAGTCCCTATTTTTGCCCATCGGTCCCATGGCATCTATATGATATAGTAGCCCATTTTTCATGAAAGCTTACAAAGTTGCGATGTATACTTACAACAAAGAGAAAACTACATAGTTTGACAACGATATCTATCTTAAGTAGTAAAACAGTTTTTCATACAAAGACTATTTTTTTGACAGCTATATTATATAGTGGTCCGTACTGCAACCATAAAAATTTTAATATGAGCCAAGTATTCCACTGTCGGGCATCAATAAATATTCGTATTATTTATATCAGTTTCGGTTCTTCATTTTTCAAATTTCTGTCCAAAAATTTGGGTTTTCGGCGAAATTATACAAATCTATTTGGAAAATGCGTTTCGAATTTTTGCTGAAAAAGGTTTATTTTGGGGCGTGGTATAAAAGGCTCTAATGAAGTGCTTGTTATGCAGCATGAAAGAAGTTTAGACTGTCGAAAAGAACCGAGTTATTGCAGTTTCGGTTCTTAATTTTTCGAAGTTCTGTCAAAATATTTGTATTTTCGGCCCAGCTATACAAATGATTTGGAATTTCTGCCAGAATATTTGGGAAAAGCTGTAAAAAGCCATATGAGAAACTGCTTGTTAGACTGCATGGAAACTGCTTTGTACTGTAGTAAAGAACGTAGTTGCAAGAACTTAAACTGTTGGAATAATTTCGTGGGAAAAGGATGCAGTGTATTCCACAGCCGGACAATGTTTCGATTGTAACATCTTTTTGCAGTTGAGTTTGTGTGTTTGTTTTTAATGTGTAAGGTTGTAAGGTTGAGGTCGACCGCAACATCCGTTTTGCGAGTGCTTTCAAATGTAAACGCAAAAGTATGCAAAACAATGCAAATTGTTTGTTGCCTACCAAAACCAAAAAAAAAACTAAAAAATAAAAACAAAACCGAACAAAAAAATTGAAAATAATCCAACCCCGCCAAGATCTTTTCTACAATTTCCTGAAATTGTTGTGCGTTCCGTTTACATATTGCTAAATTTAAACATTTCGCCATTCAACTGTTTTAGTTTTTATCTCCGAGTTTCGCTACTTTTCCTAAGCATCTGTTGTTGTTTTCTTTATAACACCGCTTGTTAAAAGCTGAAAATAAACATTTTATTTTTTGTGAATAAAACTCATCAGGTTTTCCAAGTATTTGGCAATATGCTCAGTGTTCCAGCCAAGGCGCACAGTATGTCACTTTTTTTCACACCAAACTTGATGGACTTTTAATAACAAATAAATAAACAACTAGCCTTTTGTTCTTGATAGTTCTTATTCGTTCGGTTGAGGTTGTCTATGGTGTAATTATAGCTAGCTTTGGTTTTGTTCTATTGCAAATTTGTTACTCAGCTGGATCATCATCACTTTAATTATTTTTTCCATTGGGTTTGTTACCCTGTTTACCCCACCCAGGCAGGAAATCAAAATTAGAGATGTTGTTTTTGTAGCTACTGCTCTCTGTGTGTTTGCAAGTATTATGTCAGTGGAAAATTGCCTACAGCTTAAAGTCTTTAAAATGTATGTTTGTGAGAATGGGAATTGGCTGAGTTCAACACACTTTACAAGATATTCGTGCCAAAATTGATGAAATTATAATTTACACAAAATGGGCATTCTTAAGGAAATCAAACATTAAGTATCAGGGTGCAGAAGCAGCGTGCCAATGCACTAAAAAAATTAAAATCAGATATTTGACGTCATGAAATGTGAGCCCCAACTGTATGTGTCTGAATATTGTGGTATGGAGTATTATTTCTACAGCATTATGGGTGGCGCCACTGTTCGGCCTCGAATACCAATCACTCGCACAGCTACCATATCTTTGTCAATTATAAAACAGCCCTTTGGAGCTCCTTAGGCGTCATACTGCCTGAGTTTGCTAGCCCTTCCAAGTTGATGCAATTTTTGGGACTCGATCAAGTTAGGAAAGGACCTCCCGTTCGACGCAGTGACAGGTTTTAAACTATTCTCGAAAAAGTAAAATTCGTTGGATCATTTTTACAAGCTTTTAAAGATGCTGACACTTGTGAATAATAAAAAAACTGCCGAATTTTTCTTCAACGAATATTTCTATACAAGAAACCAATTTTTTATCCGCTATAGCGAAGTTCGACTGTGTGTAAACGGAACTCTTGATATTTTCAAAAATTTCATCTTAGTAAATATTATAGTAAAAGCTAATCTTTCTTATTAGACTCACTGAGACTAAGAGCATATAGTAACTAAACAGAAATTTGTATTCATTATTCATTCATTCCCCCGAAAAATTGTTTACTGCTTACTCCGAAACCGTTCCATGTACTAGGTTAAAACTCTTCTCATACCTTCCGTTTTTCATTACCCATTCTTGGATGAGAGTTTTGGGAATTATAGCCAAAAACTACAAAATTTAAACTCCTTTGCTTAGCAGATCCTTTAAAAAAAATGAAGCTACAGTCATGGAGATGTCTAAACGTTTGCTATAGAAGAAACTGTTAAATATCTCAAGTCGATTATTGTAGAATCGGAAAGGCACGACTGTAGCATTGTCAATCTGATGAACACTGTGGAAATTAACAAATCTGCAGAAGTTATTACAGTCTGGATGTCTCGAAATGAATATAGAAGGCCATGCGTGCCCTCAAAGTACACAGGATTCAGAGACCCCTAGTTTTTCTTCTCCATCTGGTCAATAATTTTGAAACATGGTGTGGTCTCGCCGATGAATCGCGTTGCATCCCTTCTGTTGAGCAAACAAAAGAAGCCTATATGAACAGAAGTGAGGTGAATTAAATTTAAAAAGAGTGGAAAATTGACCATCAGTATTAATAATTAATAATAAAACTAGTGCATTTCAACAGTAAAAGGAGGAAAACTCGTAGAAATTAAAATCTGTAAAAGCCAAATGTGTTTTAATCGGGGATCGTAACTCTTATAATTTTTAAAATGAAAATCATCAAATAATGGATTTTTTTTTTTTTTCATTAAAATGGCAAAATAATTCTTATTTTTTGACTTTAAAAATTAAGAAATAATATTAAAATGCCCATTTTTATTTAAAAATTGCGAAATAACTCTTTTTTTTTCAATTTGTATTATAAAAAATAAAAATTTATCCTTATTCCGAATAGTCTTTTCAAAAATATGATATACACTCCGCGAAATTCAATTAAGCTCACTTTGTTTTGATCCGATAATTTCCGTTTTTTTGATGATAGTGTCCTGTTATTGCTTTTTTTTTGTATTTCCTCTTCGTTTTTCAATTGTAGCTCAAAGAATGCAAGTCCCGTTACATTTTAAGCTAGAGCAGGCTTTACTTCCATTTCCCTCCATACTAATCGACTGCTGCCTAAAAGGATTCGTTGTACCCTCCGTTTACTTATTGGCAATTGCAAATCGTGTTCGATTTTCGATGCTGTTGCGTTTTTTTTTTAGCCTTTTTTAAGTCTGGCCCGAATTATTGCTTACTCTGCACATGGTGAAATTTTTTGGTTGTTTTTGTTTTTCCGATTTTTGTTGTGATTTTCTTTTAATTTCACCACATTACGCTCTGCACTCACAGATCTATTAATTTTACGTGCCACTTGTCGATTGTACATGCCAGTGTAAGCCAGGATCTTAGACACTTCATCAGCAATCGGAGTTTTACCCTTTCCCATTTGTTTTAAAAATTTTGTAATCCAATTATTCTTTAATTTTTCGTTTAAAATAACTTAATTAGTTCCAATAATGCTTAAAAAAATGAATTCGTCTGCTGGACTTACCTATTAAAGAGCTTTAAGCGCACTGATCTTAATTGAATTTCGCACCAAAAACAGTGAAAATGCATTCAGCTAAGCTTATTTCTAAAAAAAAATGTAACGTTACTTGCATTCTTTGAGCTAAAATTAGAACGAAGAGGAAATACAAAAAAAAAAAGCAATAACAGGACACTATCATCAAAAAAACGGAAATTATCGGATCAAAACAAAGTGAGCTTAATTGAATTTCGCGGAGTGTATAGTGGCTTGCACTTTTATCCAAAGCACTTTTTTCGCTTTGATTTTTTTTCAACCCCCTAACTCTTATTTGCGATCCCTGGTTTTAACCTTTAGCAACCTTATCGTTTCCCTAAGCAAGTACATATGTATTTGCTTATTCTTTCCTTATAGGTATAGACAAAGTCTGTAATCGTTTAATCCTTTTAGTTATCCCAGATATTTTTCTGAAACTTATCCGATATATTCGAAAGTTGTTCTATATGAACTTTGAATTCAGTCTCAAACTATTTTCGGTGTGAGTCGTTCTTATCCATGTAAGAAGTCTTGAGCCTAAAGGATTTTACTGAAATTGTATTTTTGTGCTCAGCTATCCCTAATGTATGACTCATAAAAGTTCACCTCCTCCTGTTAAAACTAAAGTTTTAGTATTGCAACCGATACGTAGGTGTATCGGGGTAATTTAGACTAAGGCTCTCTAAAGGAGCCCAAAAATGTTCTCTGTGAATAAAGTAATTTAAACTTTTCAGTAAAAAATAAGTGCGTTTAGATATTGATAGTCACCCCTGGGCCCCTTCTTTTGGGTGCTGCCATGCTGGGGCATTTTTTCAAAAGACGTGAATGAAGATGTTGTAAGGTATTTCGAGTAATGTTTTCTTTGTTACGATATTCTTAAAACCCTTTTCTTTTTCAAACTTTGTGCGAAGCAAATTCACTTTTATTGTTCCACACAATAACATCTCTCATGGGCTCTTCGTCATTTGTAACAATTCCTCCAAGTCATCGCATGTCAATAATGTTTTGTGATGTTTGGAAAAGCATTCATTAGTTCTGCAAATTACCTCAAATGCATTTTTTATTTATTATTATACCATGATTCTTTTTAAAAACATTATTTTGCTATTCTACGAAAAAAGCTCATCGAAAATTGATCATTACTTATGTACATATATATCAGCAAAACAAATATTTAACCCAGTTTACATTGCAATGAATACAAAACTGGGATTTGCATAGAAAAATAGTTTTGCGAATTCTCGGAAACAACCAAAACCAATAAATTGTATTGCCCAAGTTAACATTATAGACAGTCATAACTAGGTAAATAGTATTACATGGGAATTGTAAGAAAACTTAATTTGTTTGCTCACATAATTTTTATAGATATTTTTATTTTTTAGCTACAAATTTTATAAAATCCATAAAAAAATCACCCACTGGCCTTTAATTTAAACGGCGGAATACAGCATAAGAAAATTTCGTTTTTGGTACAAATACACAAATTTGTTATTTAAATTCAGCTGCGCATTGTTTATGCACCATTGCACCCTCAGCAATATATATTTTTGTATATATGTCTTTACATTATATACACGTGTTTGTCTATATACTGCATCAAAGGATGGTATCTGAACTTTTACGACTTTAGTGGGATGCACAAGACTAACTAGCCTGTTGCACATCCATCTATTTGCTTTTAATTTATTTTGAGAAAAGACGTAAAGAGTGCATGCGAGAGAGACCAGATAAAGAAGGAAGCCAAGGTACACTAAATTTTGCATACTCTGTTTACAAAGAGGCTATGTTCATCATAAATTAAGTTGAAGAAGCGAGCATGCCCGTAAACCTGCTCTGCCGCTCAATTTTGGTGTTTACCTCACTGAATTCTTTAGATCATTGTTAGACAAGTTGGTGGTCTAAATTTAGCACACTCTTCCTAAAAAGCTCCCCTCAATGTTGTTGTCTTCTTCTTACGAATCTTACAGATCATTTTTAGACTAGTTGGTCCTCTAGTCTCGAAACAGTACGGCTAAACTTGGCTTCCTATCCTCTTGTGCCTCTATCAGATGGGTATACTAAATTTTGCATTCTACAGAGAGCCGCATGTTTTCATTACTTTGCATCAACCCCTGCACTCTGTCTTTTTGACGGCACAAAATCTGCTACATAGCGAAACCATGAGAGTTGGCGAAGCAGTGAAGATCCCTAGCTTACTATATGCTTAAGATGCATACAGCATAAATTCGTAAATGTCTTCTTTAAGTCGCAGTCCTCATTATACAACAAGTTTAACCCAACGAAACTAGAGATAAATCCCTGCTGAATATTTATGAGGCTTGATCTAATGCCGCGAAAAGCTGATGCTGTTCAGGATGTTTGCTTAGTCATGCTAGGCACGTTGTGCTCAACTGAGGTGAGTGATCGTTAAGTGAGATTAGTGTGCGTACAATGCGCCGTAGATGGGTTAATTAATCCAGAGCAAGTAACCAGCTGCCAAGCGGCGGGCGTGTCAACTTGAATTGGCATGCGGATGTCGCACTTAGGCCTGGCCATGGGTTATGGGCATGGCAGCCGGCACAATAGCCTGAGCTTAAACTATCAATCATGGCAGCAGGCGACAGTTGGCATACCTTTGCAGTAGCTTGTACCAGGCAGCAGCATCTAGGTACAGGCGCATAACCAACTTATCAAGGACGAGCCCAAATCGGCTTAGTGTAATGTGACAAGAGCAGCCTGTTTTTTATACCCTTTACATAAAAAGCAAGGGGTATATTAGGTTAGTGGAAACATATGTGTGTACAGCAGCTACAAGTAAACAAGTAAGATATCATGAATTATTTCAACTTTGATGCGAAACGGTCCAAATTTGAACCACTTTGGATATGCTAAAAAGGCAAAGGATGCGTGGTAGGAAGAACGTTAGTCCTTTATACCGAGTGAGCCATGTCCGTCCTTATAAAACCTATTTGTTAGAAACCAAAGAGCTAGAGACCAAAAGATGCACATTATCCGTATGCAGGTAAAGTTTCTTGGTGGGTGCTATACAATTATGTATCGAGGGTTACCTTTTTAATCAACATTAAATATCTATATACATTTCAAAGCAAGAAAAAATCATAAAAATCGATTTACCATAAAAAAACATAATTTGGATGCAAACGGGTCATAAGGAAAGAAGTTTTCTTTGAAATCCATAAGTGTCATGGATCATTAGTATAGATATAACTCGGGTCCGGTCCGGCCCAAAAGTTGGAAAAATAGGTTGACAGTTCTTTACGCACTCTGATATATGTATATAAAATGCGTAGTTTAAAACTCCTCTAAGACCAACCCCTGGATCCGCACCTGTCTCTGATTTACCAACGTTAATGAATAAGCCAAGGTGGCTTAAGTTGGCCAAAGCCATTGTTGATGATATTTATTACTGACTTTATAATTTAACCCTTTTTCTTAAAAAGTATACCATCCTTATTTGTGTCCAGTGTATCTCTTCTGGACTCCTAAAGCGCTCCGTGTTACCAAAGGAAGCTAGTGCGCCAGCGAGGCTCTTCAAACGAAATATGATTTAGAATTTTGCCAGAATCCTATATCCACTGTAGCTGCTTCATCTTTAGATAGAGCAAGCGTAGAAGCTGGACTCGCCAATGCGTTATGAGCCAAAGTTCTTACGGATTACTTTTCTCTTAAACACTCTTTAAGAATATTTGCATAAGACTTGGCTATCACTTATGCTCCAGTGCCTTAAAGCGAAACATTTAGGATGAGTGTTAGCTCTGGCCTATAGTCAACAAAAGCCATGCAACAAATTAAGGATGATTCAGCATCGAAAGAAAACTGTGGGTATAACGGGATTGTAGGTTGTCAAAGGGTACAGGGTGTATTAAAGTCTAAATGGCGCAACTGTACCCGGCCCACTTGATTTTCTTTCTGTTGCACTAGAGTCCATTGCTCTCTCGCATGTGTGGCTGTAAGCGGATTAGGGTACAAAGTTGCCAATCTAGTGTAGACCCTGCTGGTAGCACTGCTGACTATGTCAACAGTTTAATCAATAAATTTGTTGTTTTACTTGTTAATTTGCCTCCTTTGCCTTGCTACAATTTATTCTGCTTTCAAAAAAAAAAAGACTTAGTTAATAAATTACTAGTATGTAACGCTGGAAAGTTGTCAATGCCACGCCTCTGTGCTGTCATAGCTTGTGCCTGTCCTTCGCTCTGGCTCAAAACAATTAAAAGGTTATTGATTTTTGTACGCAGTTTTTACTTGATACTTATTTTTTTTAAAACTAAAAAACTGACGCATGTGATTGTTATTTTTTTTTTTCATTGCAGTTTTTAACTCAAGCTCAGGAAGGAAGTGCGCCAACAAAGCGGAAGCACTGCTACCGAAAAAAAAAAACTAGTGACTGTTTAACAAAGCAACAAGCAGCGGAAAGAGCGAGAGAGGCACTCAAACCAGCCACGGCTTAAGCACATTTAACAAAATCCGTCAAGATACGGTCACTATTGCACCAGCGCTGGATAACTGTAACATTCCTGAACAAAATGATTGGACGCTTGTTTCGCGCACATGGCGAATTCTGCGCCTCACATCCCTGGGAGGTCATAGTGGCGCTGCTCACAGTTACCGCCTGCATGCTCACAGTGGACAAAACCACTACGATAGCAGATGTCAGCGGTTTAAACAGTGCCGGCGCTGCAGCCGCAGCCAGCGTCAATAGCGATGGTGGCACAGTAAGCACATCGGCCACATCGAGCCGCCATAGGCCTTGTCACGGCTGGACTCAGTCCTGCGATGGTCTAGAGGCGGAATACAATGCTGCCGATGTGATACTAATGACCATAGTACGTTGCACAGCCGTGCTCTATTGTTACTATCAGTTCTGTAGCCTGCATAGACTGGGCTCCAAATATGTGCTAGGTAAGTGAGATTGCGTCACAGCGTGGTTCAGCTCGTGTGGTTTTAACGTTTGTTTAAGCCATTAACGCCAGCTGGCGGCAATAGACAAAGTTTTAGAATGTTATTTCTATGTTTACTTGAAATTATGTATTTGTTTGAATGCTGGGCACCGCCTCATCCCAAAAATATTGTGTGTATGTTGCCATGTGGCGGCGGTCCAAAGGCGTATTTGTGAAAGAATTTAGCTGCGGAGCTATGGTTTCCATGGCACTTCTCACATGCGCTCTAAACAATTTGACCTTTGTCTGTATACAGAAGTACATACTTATACTATATATTTAATTTGGTCACTCACACTTTTTTTTCCATCTTTTTTGCAGGCATTGCCGGTCTTTTCACGGTCTTCTCCAGCTTTATATTCACCACAACCATTATTAAATTCTTGGGCAGCGATATTTCAGATTTAAAGTAAGTTTTAAATCGAAACTGACTAAACAACGAGTTGGTTTCTGTTTGAGTTCTGCTTGAGTTGAGTTTAAGCGAGGATTGAGTGGTGCCCGCAGTTTAAGGACATTAAGTAAATCCATTTAAATGTTGGTGGTAACTTTTTAATAGGATGTAATAATTTTTTATGCTGCAGAACAGTTTATTCACGAAACGATTTAAAGCCAGTTTTTGTTAATGTTTGAAGAACCGAAGCAACTCGTATTTCTAAGACTTATACCCTACTGCTGAGGGGCATATTAAGTTTTGTATGTAACTGACATAAACATGTCTGTCTGTCTGTAAGCTCTATAGTAAATAACAAGATTGCGTCAAAACTTGAAAAAGGTTCGAGGACATTTAGAAAATATGTACACACAATTAAATGCGAAAAATAGAAAAAACTCAATGCATATTATAATTTGAGACTTCTAGCACTTATTCCCCGAAAATTAGGCACCCTGTCAAGAAAGATGAATGACGGCCTTTCTTACTACCTCTAACCTGTCCGCTCTATACCTACGTTATCTCCACAATCTTCAAGAGTCAATTAAACATGCCCGCCTGCTCTGGTTCTCAATTTTACCTAAATTTGATTAAAATAAATTCCCCTTATTTCTCCTAAGCCTTTATTGCTTTTGTTCGTTTACATAATATCCTAGTTTTTATTTATTTTTTCGAGAATCGTTTTCAATCATTATTCGTTAAGTGCGAACCCGAGCACACACTATGTTTTTAGGGAGAATGGACAAGAAGCATGAAACAGCCGAACTTCTCTATAAGAACTCTTGCACAGCGAATTTTTCCATATTACAAGTTTTTTTCAAGTTCACTGCTTTTTTGATCTTATAATTGCGAACTCGCTTCATTTCGGAATTCTCTACCAATTGTAAAATGAGAACAAAACTAGAAAAATAGACACGATCTCTTCCACTACTATAAGAGAAAAGTGACGACTATCGTTAGACCCAAATCGCACTCTCTTTTCCCGAAGAATGTAAATGTTTCATAATTTTTGCAAATCTGCGGGCAAAAAAAACCGGAAAATGGAATCAAAAAAAAAGAAATTCTTTTTTTGTGGTTACCCAAATATATATGTTTTAAAAAAATCTTAATAACCTTTTTTGAACTAATTTATTAACAGTTCTGGGGATTTTTTGAGTCGAAGATTAATTTGTAAAGCATTAAGAAGAATCAAACACTGTTTCAATTTCTGTACTGATAGACATTGATAACAATAGTTTTGAGTATAATCATCATAACTTATAAAAGAAAATTTCTAAAACTTTACAGAGATGCCATGTTCTTTTTGCTGCTTGTCATTGATTTGTCCAACTCTGGTCGCCTTGCCGAGCTGGCACTTTCAGGCACCAATCAGGCGGAGGTCACACAAAATATAGCACGTGGTTTGGAGCTGCTGGGACCTACCATATCGCTGGACACCATTGTCGAGGCATTGCTCGTGGGCGTAGGCACGCTGTCGGGTGTACAGCGACTGGAAGTGCTTTGCATGTTTGCCGTGCTCTCAGTGCTGGTCAATTATGTGGTGTTTATGACCTTCTATCCGGCCTGTCTGTCGCTAATATTCGATTTATCGCGAAATGGTGTGGATATGTCTGTTGTACGCGAAAAGGCGAAAGGCTCCTTGCTGCTGAAATCATTGACTGAAGAGGAGCGGAAAGCGAATCCTGTGCTGCAGCGTGTTAAGCTTATTATGACTACAGGCCTAATGATAGTGCATATCTATAGTCGCGTTGCGTTCTCTAGCAGTGACTATGATGCTGTGGATAAGACGCTCTCGCCCACGTTGAATCTCAATGTAAGCAACAATCGCACCGAATCAGCAGAGATTACAGATATTATTATCAAGTAAGTAAAAGTTGCTGTCTAACATCTTAAAAAGTATTAAATTCTTTGCTCCTTTTGCAGATGGCTCACCATGAGCGCCGACCATATAGTAATCTCGATAGTACTGATCGCCTTGGTCATTAAGTTTATATGCTTTGATAATCGCGAAAATCTACATGATCAAATACGCCAATCCCTAACTTCCACCGTTACTATAGCGGCCAAAGCCTCGCAAACAACGCCTTTAAATGAGACGCTCAATGACAGCGAGCATGCTTTGACAGCCACCAGTCCCAGAGCTAGCGAACAGAAGGAGCCTGCTAGAGTGCCTCTTTTTACTATTGAGGAGCAGAACTTTGTGCATATGGGTACACAAACGGAGCTTTGTGCTACGGGCGATCAATTGTTGCCCCTACGACAGCGTCAAACGCTGGCAGTAAGCCCACCACGTCCGCTGCAAGAATGTTTGGATCTTTTGAACTCCTCTGATGAATACGGCAACGGTGCGTCGCTGTTAAGCGATGATGAAATCGTAAATATTGTTAACGCTGGCGGCCAACATTGCCCGTTGTTCAAGATCGAGTCTATATTGGACAATCCCGAACGTGGAGTGCGTATACGGCGTCGCATTATTGCAGAACGTGCCAAAATGCCGCTGGAAAGCTTGAATCAGCTGCCCTACCAGCACTTTGACTATCGTAGAGTAATGAATGTTTGCTGTGAGAATGTTTTGGGTTATGTGCCCATACCAGTGGGATATGCTGGACCGCTGCTGCTCGATCGTGTGCACTACTTTGTGCCAATGGCCACTACAGAAGGCGCCCTAGTTGCCTCTACCAATCGCGGCTGCAAGGCGCTGTCTGTACGTGGAGTTTGGTCTGTGGTTGAGGATGTGGGCATGACGCGTGCGCCTTGCGTGCGCTTTCCTAATGTGGCGCGTGCGGCCGAAGCGAAATCTTGGATAGAAGACGATGCCAATTATCGCACAATCAAGATAGAGTTTGATTCGACATCGCGTTTTGGCCGACTCAAAGATATTCATGTAGCCATGGATGGACCACAGCTATACATACGCTTTGTGGCTCTCACTGGAGATGCCATGGGCATGAATATGGTTTCTAAGGGTGCTGAGATGGCGCTTCGTAGTCTCAAAGAACAGTTTCCTGACATGCAAATAATTTCACTAAGCGGCAACTTCTGTTGCGATAAGAAACCCGCTGCCATAAACTGGATCAAAGGCCGAGGTAAACGTGTGGTTACCGAATGCACCATATCCGCTAAAACATTACGCACAGTGCTCAAAACAGATGCCAAAACATTGGTCGAATGCAATAAACTAAAGAATATGTCGGGAAGTGCAATGGCCGGCAGCATTGGTGGCAATAATGCGCATGCTGCCAACATGGTGACAGCTGTGTTTTTGGCCACCGGCCAAGATCCCGCACAAAATGTGACATCTAGCAATTGTTCGACGGCGATGGAGTGTTGGGTGGAGAATAATGAAGATTTGTATATAACCTGCACAATGCCATCGCTTGAGGTGGGCACAGTGGGTGGCGGCACGGGACTGCCCGGGCAAGGAGCCTGCCTGGATATGCTGGGCTTGCGTGGTGCACATCCAACACAGCCGGGTGAAAATGCAAAAAAGCTGGCACAAATTGTATGCGCCACGGTCATGGCGGGCGAACTAAGTCTGATGGCGGCGCTAGTCAACAATGATCTAGTCAAAAGTCATATGAGGCATAATAGGTAAGAGGTTCTGTGTTTCTTTTTTGCAAGTCTGAGCTAAACGAATAAAAACTAATTTCTCTATTTCTTTGCAGATCCTCCATTGCTGTGAGCAGCAACAATAATCCGCTGAACGTCTCAGTGTCTACGTGCAGTACAATTAGCTAAGAACTCAGGTTACCGGGGTGCTGGAGCGGCCCCATGTACATAGATGTGAATTTCCTTGCTAGACGCTGGCGGCGCAGCAGCCTTCCTTTGCGCAAATGAAAATTAAGCGTTATTAAATTAATCAATTAATGTATTAATGTTAAAGCCAGAGCATTGGCCAGGCCAAGGGGTGTTAAACGATTGTTCAATTAAGCAAAGCAGTGTTGCCAAAGCTTTTAAATGTTGATGCAATTTTCTTTTTAAATTTGTTTATTTTGTTTTGTTTTTTGCCTGGAAATCCAGAGAGTCAAACATAGGGTAGACTGTAGGCGGCAGTGTTGTCAGTTTTAGGCCTTAGAAATGTTAGCTAAAAAGAAATTGGACTTAACTCAAATGAGCAAATGAAATTCCAATTATTAAAGTAGATTGTATGTGTACAATATTCATACAAATAAAAAATTCATATTTTTCTACACACGTATATTTTAGTGCAAGCAGTGAACTGTTAAAAAGTATTCTAAGCGATTTGTGTAGGTCTAGTTGTAGTTGCTATTCATCTTTAAGCTTTAACTGAACCACATTTTTTTGAAATCTAATCTAAAAGATAAAAGTGTGTGCAAATAAATAAAAAGTTTTCCTGTTGTACCTTAGCAGAGCTCAATGCAAGCGATTTATAGTACTTTAAATGTAAGTTCTTAAAGAAACAGAATGCGAATATTTTTTAACACAGAAATAAACATCGACAAGCTACTCTATATAGCGTAGAATGCATAATAGTTGAAAATATTCTGTCTTTTTTATGTGCGCTACGAAATAAGCTATGTTCAGATTTACAAATCAGCACTTCATTTATTTCATTTTAATAATAATAATTATAAATAAATTATTATAATTAATTTATAATTCACGACTTAAATTCATGTGTTTTATAATTTGCTGATGCAACCACTCCAATCGTATTTCTATAGGAATTGGGGCGAAAGCTATTTACGAAACACATGGCATAATGTTTTTTTATATATATATAGTTGATAGGCTTCAAACATATCCAAAAAAAAAACGAATGAACCGTTACGATCTCCTTTATCCGCTTTAATTCTGAGCGCTCTCATCAATGGCAGCTGCGGCTTCGGCTTCAGCATCCTCTCGGACCTCTTTACGCATTGCATCAACGCTGCTATCAGCCATAACTACTGGTTTCTTGGCAGGACTTGGCTCGTTACTATCTGCTTCAGCGATGTCAACTGTTTGTGCTGCCTGTGATTCTACATGCTCCTCCTCATCATTGGTTGTGGATTCTGGTTGAGAGCTGCTTACAAAATTATCAGTGGAATTTTTCGCATCCGTATTATCGCCATTTTTTGTTTGTTCAACTATGCACTCCTCCGGATGGGTTAGCTTACGTTTGATTATGCGCTCACTCAGCGCTTTGTGCAATTGTGCTATGTCTAGAGGTCGACCCATGGCCAGAAAGATTTTTACAGTGCCAGTGTTATCCATGGCGGTTAGACGCAGCGACTTTTGGCTGGCACGCTCGGCGACCATAGCCGCCCAAACTTTAGTGTTTAACAGCAGCCGTAAATTGCCTGAGGTGCGGAATACTACGCGTGAGCAGTCACGTGTATCTTTTGCATCATTTAGGCGTAAGCTGCCACGCCCACGCTCTTCCCAATTGCTATTTATAAAAGCAAACAGTTTGCAGCTAACATCGATAATATTCTTTTCATTTTCCTCGCCAGTAAAGGTTTCAACCTCTTCGTATTTGCGTTTCTGGGCGCGACTTTCTTCGTATTCGCGTGCTACATCTGTTAAGCTTTTGGCCTCAGCTTCTTTGTTGTTGCTACTACCTGCTTCGTTGTTTTCTGTGGATTTAGCTGCCTTTTGTATGACACTAGAGAATAGCAGTTGCGAAGAGGCTGCTTCGGATGTGTCAGCCGCCGCAGCTTCCGAGTTGGACTCAGCGCTAATGTTTTCCTGCAAAGGCCCAGTTGAACACTTTATTTTTAAAGGAATTTCTATTTACTTACACCTAATACACGTTCATGCACATTCTGGCCAAAAACAAATCCAGAGCCAGTAGTCTCTACACGCGGCATGGTACTTTTTGCGGCTGCAAACATGCTGCTACATTCCATGCCATTGTTTCGCAAGAGAGTAAGCGGATCCGGCCGCTCGTCAACTTCTTCATCGTCTTTTTCAGGTCTATCGGTAGACTCTGGCACTTCATTAGCTCCTTCATTGTCGTCCTCTTTTTGCTCACGTAAAAATGGGTTTGATGGGTTTACATTATCGTCCATTTCCTTACCCTCTTCCATGTTTACGCTGCCGGCTGACGATGATGTGCTATTTATGCTGCTGTTATTTTGACTTGAGCTCAGAACAGAAGGCCCCAAGACGGCTGGACGCAGCACCGTGCCGCCCAAACGCGAGGCCTTCAAAGTAAAGCCGCCTCTGAAACAATTTGTTTCAAGGGAAGCATCTGAGATAGCAACGAAAAAAAAGGTATAAGTGACTGCGTGCAATTTTGCAAGCTTCATTAAAGTGTTATCAGCAGAGCTAAAACTATCTTTAATAATAAATAAAAACTAGTTCACACAACTAGTGCACTTACCATTATTTTCGGTCATTTTAAATAATTTGAGACGCTAACACAATTAATAAATTGAGAAATCTTTTACACTAAAAAAAGCGTTCTCTGATGTGCAGTGTTGTAAAGCAAATGAGCTATCGACTCAGCTATCGAAGCAAGCAGCATTGCTCAACACTATCAGTAGCTGTCAAATACACGGCACAAAAATTAAGAAAATTTACAAGTCATTCACAGAAAATCCGTAAAGTTTGCTTTCTAGTTAAAAAAGCGAAAACTCTTTAAAACAGCAGTAACAAACATAAAAAATGGCCACAACTCTCGAAGATAAGTCTATATGGGAAGATGGCGAGGAATCTCTTGGCGAAGAGGTGATGCGTATGTCCACAGACGAGATAGTGAGCAGGACTCGTTTAATGGACAACGAGATTAAAATAATGAAAAGCGAAGTAATGCGCATAACACATGAAATCCAGGCGCAAAATGAAAAAATCAAAGATAACACTGAGAAAATTAAGGTATGGATTATAAATGGTCAGCTTTGTGGTAAGAGCTTAGCAAAGTCTCTTTTTAGGTTAACAAAACGCTACCGTATTTGGTATCGAATGTTATAGAGTTGCTGGATGTAGATCCGCAGGAAGAGGAAGACGATGGCTCCGTCACTGTGTTGGACAATCAGCGAAAGGGCAAATGCGCGGTCATCAAAACATCCACGCGTCAAGCATATTTCTTGCCAGTCATTGGCCTTGTCGATGCGGAAAAGTTAAAACCAGGAGACTTAGTTGGCGTTAACAAGGACTCATACCTCATCTTGGAAACATTGCCAGCTGAGTATGATGCGCGTGTTAAAGCTATGGAAGTCGATGAGCGTCCAACCGAACAGTATTCCGATATTGGTGGTCTGGATAAACAAATTCAGGAGCTTATCGAAGCAGTAGTGCTACCCATGACACATAAAGAGAAATTCAAAAACCTGGGCATACATCCACCAAAGGGTAAATGCTCTTTTAATGATATTAAACATGCCGTATAAACAATTTTTTCTGCTGCAGGCGTACTCTTATACGGCCCACCAGGCACAGGCAAAACATTGCTGGCGCGTGCTTGCGCTGCCCAGACAAAATCAACTTTCCTCAAATTAGCTGGACCACAGCTTGTGCAGATGTTTATTGGTGATGGCGCCAAGCTTGTGCGTGATGCCTTTGCATTGGCCAAGGAGAAGTCTCCAGCCATTATCTTTATTGACGAATTGGATGCCATTGGCACTAAGCGTTTTGATTCCGAAAAAGCGGGTGATCGTGAAGTGCAGCGTACTATGTTGGAGCTTCTTAATCAGCTGGATGGCTTCAGTTCCACTGCAGACATTAAGGTTATAGCGGCAACAAATCGTGTAGATATTTTGGATCCTGCGCTGTTACGTTCCGGTCGTCTGGATCGTAAAATTGAGTTTCCTCATCCAAATGAAGAGGCCCGCGCTCGCATAATGCAAATTCACTCGAGGAAAATGAATGTAAGCAATGATGTCAATTTTGAAGAACTGTCGCGTTCGACGGATGATTTTAACGGCGCCCAATGCAAAGCGGTTTGTGTAGAGGCCGGAATGATTGCACTCCGTCGCTCTGCTTCTTCAGTCACACACGAAGACTTCATGGACGCTATAATGGAGGTGCAATCAAAGAAGAAAGCTAATCTTAACTACTATGCCTAAGATCCAAAACAGCTACATAAATTTGCATTACGTTTTTCATATATACTTACATAAACTTCTATAATAAAAACAAAACTGCGATTGATTGATCCATTGAGCGACTTAATCAGTACAAGATATATGTATTTTTGAGTACGATATTTTTTAAATATCTAAAAGTTCGTTTTAGCATTAATAAAAAAACAAAACAGCGAAATTAGATGATAAATATTTACACGGACACTAATTAAACTAGAGAGTTTATCCAATTTTATTTAAGACTAATCAGTGGGATCGAGGGTATCAGCGGCGGTAATGCTCTGCGCTGAGGATGAGCTACCCGTGGGCGTCGAAGTAGAAGTCTCTATTTTTGACGTCGCTGCTCGATCGGGAGTAGTTGCAGATGCGGAAGAAGCAGCTGATGATGTAGACGCAACTGGCGCCGCTGTTGGCTGTGCTGCTTCCGCCACATTTAATTGATTTGCGATGACTGGTGCAATGTCATTTTGTTGCTGCTGTGGCTGCTGAGCTTGCTCCGCCGGCTGCTGAAACGGTCTTCTCATATACATAATTATGCCAAGCAGAAGTGTTAAAAAGGTTATCATGTATAAGTCCCAGTTTGCGGAAATGTTTTCATCCATGTAAAAGATAAATTTATAGGGGGACTAAAATGCGAAGAATTATATAGAGATATGTGTATTTAAATTATATACATTAAAATACAATTCACTTACATCTTTGATCGACTCAATCTTTGCAAGCATCTGAAGCTTGAACAACGCAATGGCCACTGGAACCTTGGCATCAGAATTCGTTTCGGCAGCTAAATCATACAGTCTTTTGGCTAAATGCCAATCCTTTTTCATGCCAAGGCCTTGTTCATGCATATACCCCAAATTAAACATGGCTTGAGCGTTATATTGCTGTTCCGACGCTTTTCTGTAACAGGCACAAAATAATGCGATTAAGGATGTATTAAGAGTTGTAACATTAACAATTTAACGTTCTACTTACCTATAGAGCGCAGCTGCAGTCTCAAAATCAGTGCTAGTACCCCAACCGTAGTAGTAATAATCTCCCAATTTAACTTGTGCAGCAGAATAGCCTTGACCCGCCGCTCGTTTCCAGTAATAAAAGGCGCGTATCAGATCCTCATGACGATCATTAAATACATGCACCTCCTCGCGATCGAGCAAAAACGCTGAATTGCTCTGGGCTACTTCATAGCCAACCTCAGCCATTAAAGCGTATTGCATATAAGCTTCGTCGATGCGATTTTGCTTGTAGTCACTATAAGCGTGCATTAGCTTGGCGCTCCAACGTCCGCGCTCAGCAACGTTTTTAAAGAACTGCGGAAAAACATTAGAATTCGTTTGAAATGAGAAATTGCATGCATAACGTACTTCAACAGCTGTTGGACATGACCGCAAAACGCCCATGCCGTAGGCATGCATAATGCCCAAGTTGTAGAAACCTAAAACATGGCCCGACTGTGATGCCAAATTAAAGTATTTTAGAGCTAACTTGTAGTCGGTTTTAACTCCATTGCCAGCTAAAAACGAATTATTTTTTAATAACATTGCCTCTTTTTAAATAGAAGTTAAAAACTTACTGAAATACATGTTGCCAAGCTGGAGCTGACCATCAACCCAACCTTGGTCAGCAGCCTGAGTAAAATAAGACAAGGCCTTCATTGAATCCTTTGGCACGCCAAGCCCCTTTAAATACATTAAACCCAGACCACTTTGGCCTACGGGATCGCCCATTTCGGATGCTTTAGTAAAGTACTATAAAAGGGAATATTACGAAAGCGTTTTGTTTTAATCGATGTTGAAAAGATAGCTGCTGTACACTCACCTTAAAGGCAGTATCGTTGTCCGCTTTGATTTGCTCGCTGCCCTCTAAATAAAGCTTGCCAAGAAAAGCAAAGCCTATGGCGTTGCCCGCATTTGCGGCCTGGGTAAAATATTCGAGGGCTTTTTGGTGATCCTGTTGTGTAGCTTTGCCACCCTGATAATAAAGTTGACCCAAACCAATTTGAGACTGTACGTCGCCCTTGTCCGCCAGCAGTTGATAATAATCCACAATTTCGGTCTCTTGACTACCTGGGTTTTCTAGCTCATCCAGCAGCCGGACTCGATGAACTATTGGTCCATTGGCGAAAGTCACTTTGGAGGCGACTTTTTTGGCAACCCTCTTATAAAAGGACAGCGCCTTCTCACAGCTAAGAGGTACATTGATGCCATATAAATATCTGTAGCCCATAGCCATTTGTGCCAGCGTGTCATCGCCCAGTGCGGCTAACGTAAAGTGTATCAATGACATAGCTTGGCTAACGTTTTTGCCACCAACGCCAACGGAATACAAATAGCCCAGCCCTGTGTGAGCTTCAGGTACGCCTTCCAAGGCCAGGCTCTCAAACTCATCAGCAGCATGGTGAAAATCAAATTCCATCCAATGACCCAACAGCACGGACCAGGCCAACTCAGCTCTTGCTTTTAAGTGATTAAGTGCAGCCGCTTTGCGCAGCAGCGTAAATGCCACACGCTTATCCGTGCGGGGCTTGGCTAAGATATCCATTGCATTTTCATACATGGATTGTGCTGCAAGTTTAAAAACAACATGTTACTTGTATGCACGTATACTATTTATTATTTCGCTTTACCTTCCACTTGCTCAGGCGTCAATTCAGCTGGTTCTTCTGGCTTGCGTTTCGCGACGATGGCCTCTATTTCTGCCTTAAGCTTTTGCTGCTTCATCATACTATCGTTCCATAGACGTTCAAATAAAGCAGCTGGCATAACCTTTGTACGTTGTAAATATTCCGTATCCTTGGGTTTGGAAGCCTTGCGCTCATTGCTGCCTGGTGTAATCGAATCAGTAGGAACTTTGGTACCCTTGCCCTCATTGGCAACATCTTCACTTTGCGACTCCAGCTCAACTACCGCGGGTGTCTCTGCATTTTTATTGGATTCAGTTTCACTTGCGCTTTCAGCCAACGGTCCTTGCAATTCCGCATTTGACAATGGACTATGCTGCGTGACCAGGAGCAATAAGATCCACACAAAGTTTGTGAGTTTCATCTTTCTTTGTATTTATCTGTACACAACGTAAAATAAAAAGTAAAAATGGACTGCAAAGATTTGGTTAATCTTTCTACAATTTTCTTGGCTCTTTTGAGTTCTGACGTGTTGTGTTATTTACTTTTTTAAAGTGCACAGTGCCGTTTAATAAACGAACTGATAACGTTTTCACGGCTTGTTAATGCGTAGAGCCTTTATTGATTATATTGCTTCAGCATTTTTAATACAATGCTATAATTAAATGTATGTACAGCAATAGTTTGCTGCCTTTTAATTTTTCACACGTAATTTGTTGCAATATTTTGTTTTTAGTGTTGAGGGACGAAACGTAGCAGGTAGCAATAGTGTTGCAAAGCGTTTCAAACAAACTTTGCGCTTTGCGGCTGTGTTGAGGTACTCCTATTATGCAAATTGGTCAAACAGCCATCAGTGATAACGCTGCTTGCTTAAAGTGATAATTAGTCAATGTACTAATTAAAATTCGGCGAAAAAGGCATTGTTAAAGCTCTGATTCACTGTGTTACTTATCAATAAGAGGACAAGCGGAATAAAGGCATGGAAATGAGTGTAAGTAGCGAACAGCAGTGCCAGGCGCGGCAGCAACAGTCGCATCAAAACATTAAAACCAGTTCCGATCTGCGCTCCAAACAGCGCGCACATAGCCCAGACAAACTCGTGTTGTTTGAATAACGAAATTCACGCTTAGTTGCTGGTGAAAGTTTACAGCTGTTGTTAAGGCATCTTCACTAATTGTACAATTAACTAACATTTCAAAGCTCGGTTTCTGTTTCAAAAAAGGCTGCTATGTTTGCTCGTGTTTCCTTTTACCCAACCTTGCTCTACAATGTGCTCATGGAGAAGGCTACCGCGCGAAATTGGTACGATCGCGTAGATGAGAATGTTATTTTGGGTGCACTGCCTTTTCGTAGTCAAGCAAATGACGTAAGTTTCATTGTAAACGTTGTAAGTTATAAAATAATACTATAAGCATCCTGCAGCTTGTACAAAAGGAGAACATGAAAGCTGTTGTATCTATGAATGAAGACTACGAGTTAACAGTATTTTCAAATAATGCAGAAAAGTGGAAAAACCTTGGAGTCGAATTTCTACAATTGGCCACCACAGATATCTTTGAGTCTCCCAATCAGGAAAAGCTTTATCGTGGCGTTGAGTTTATGAATAAATTTTTGCCTTTTGAGAAACGCATACAAGGTTTAAGTACGACACAAAACTCTGAAAACATTGGAACTGTCTATGTGCACTGTAAAGCAGGACGCACAAGAAGCGCTACTTTGGTTGGATGCTACCTCATGATGGTATTTAAAAAAAAAAGCTATATACATTCAAGTATATTATAATTCAAGAATCTTCTTTTTATTTATAGAAAAACGGTTGGACCCCAGATCAAGCCGTTGAGCATATGCGTAATTGTAGATCACATGTCTTGCTGCACACCAAACAATGGGACGCTCTTAGAATATTTTACAAAAATAATATAGCAGCAAAAGCGATGTCATGACCTAAGCCCAAGAATAGCAATATATGTTTATTACGTACATAGTTAGGGAAAAAAGATGTGTTATCAAATCTTTTTGAGTGCTGTTTTGTTTTTGTGTGTTTTGAATACATTCTTTTTTAATTGCAAATTTGCACAGCTTCGTTTTACAATTTATTTACTGCTCTATAGACTAACAAGTAAAGCGCCATTTGTAGAGTTATCCGAAACTAATTAATAAATAACTGGTATTTCGTGTTCAGCCGTTCTCACAGGACACACATTAGGCATCCTGCTTGCCTTTAATAGACCAAAAGCGCTTGATGCCATTAGCTAGACCAACATCATTCTTGATAAAATAGAATAGACCACCCAGTGTGGCAATGGAAATTAGGATAAGCGCACCGTGAGCTACTTTTGGTAACACGTTGCCAACGACTGATGGTCGCATATAGTCTACAACCATAGCTTCAACGCCCCTGTAACAATAACAATATTTAGGGCCTTAAAAAATCGGATCATTTGGCTTGCCTTACCAATGAGTGTGAATAACCACGGACACAGCTAGAAGAGCATCTAAAGCCTGTGATGGAAAGAGAAAAGCAGCGGGTATTACGCCTAATAGAGCTGCCGACACGATGCGTTCAATTGTCCAGAGAGGTGTATGGTTGGAGCCGGCAGAAGCCATTCTGGGAGCACTAGCAGAAATGTTACGCATTGATAGCTGCTCAAAATATAAATAGTAAACAACTGCAGGCTACTTTGTATGACGTACTTACCGAAACATTTTTGGTCAATACCAAAGGCTTTGTCAGGACCTGGCGTTGTGCGCCGACCACAATTGTGGAGTACGCCTTTAAAGGAGAAAGGCGTGTCGACTTCAAGAAGTTGGCAGCTGATTGAGTACCAACAAATTGGCAGGTTATATAACAAAAGCTGATCCCTTCAAACAATGGTACAAGCTTTTTTGAAAAAACTTGTTTAACTTACCATTGCTACGAGCAGCGCCACGCAATACCATTGAAAGAGACATATTTTGTATTTAATAAAATGTTTTATTGAAAAATCTAAACACAATTGTTATTGCGTTGTCGTCAGGCCGACTAACTTTGTAATACTTCACAGCACTGGAAACAGGGCTGCTAAGGTTTATCGTTTAAAAATATATCGAGAATGGCAACAGTTGTGCAGTGCAGTGCTCAATAAATCGCTGTTCGAAATTGTTTCATTTATTTATTTTTATTTTTAATCATTTATATAAAACATTTGAGATTACTTTTGTGGACCGAGTGTTACTACTTGATATAGACTTTTTGACACTACTTAAATTCTATTTACACAAATTTGTAAAATTAGCTGCACATCAAGACACAGGTGAAATGTTCGAATGGGTACGTTTCGATTTAAAGGAATTATTTAAACTTAATTTGAACATTATTACTATTTCAATTATTTATACAAGCTATTTAAGATTCCTTTTTTTATAACTTGATAAGGACTTTTTTAACGGGGAATACGTACTCGTATTAAGACACAGGTGAAATGATGGAATATATAGAAAACACATTTAATTCTGTTTTTACTCGGTAGATACGTTTCAGAAAAAACCGTGTAAAAAAGACGAAGTAAATCTTTAGGCTGCTATGAAAATAAATTAGAAAGGGTAATTCGATAATTTAATTTGGAAAACATTAGGTTAATAAAATTATTTCTCTTTAAAATTTCAATCAAATCGCTTTTTTCAAACGTGCTATATCGAATGAAATTATTTAAAAAAATGTTTCAAGATCGTGTAAAAACAGAATTGGATGTATCGTTTCGAAATTATTTTAACTTAATTTCAATATTAATAAAAAACTAAATACCTGGCTAGCATATAAACCAAGCTAATGGCGCTTGTTGTTTGCAAATTAATCGCCAATGGCGCTGCCTCTGCTTTATAGAAATCCCAATCAAATACAATATTTGATGCATCTGATGGCTTCCATGGATTTAAACCGTCATCAAAGTACATGGGACAATCGTCACGCTCACGTTCATATTCCACAGCGTCAATAGCGACTGCAGCGCCTTCTGTGTGATTCCACGAGGTAACATCCTGATTAATTTTACAAAATGCTCCCACCGCTTGAGACATAAGCACTCGATTCAGGTCGGCACGTTGATAAACCCAACAGCGGTATTTTGATAGAGGATCCAAATCGTCATAGGTAATTAAATAAGATTTAAGATTCTCCTTCCAGAAGCCAATGCATTTCATGCGATAATCTGGGTCACTGTAGATATCGACAGGTCGTCCCAAATGGTCAACAGACAAACAATAGTTTTCATCTATAGCCAGCTCCTTTTGATCAGTATCACAAACGGATAAATCGGAAATATTTTGCTTGCAGTGAATATCCGGACGTGGACTCAGCGTAACGCCACCAAGAATTCTACATAACAAGAATTGTAAATTTAACTTGTATGTATATACAATCGTCTTATTAAACCTACCTGGTGCGGAAAGGATGTTCACCTCTTTGTGAAAAATTAAACTTGCCGGCCACAGGACAACGAACAGGCACGGGATTTCTGGCCAAGAACAAGTCAAACTTCCAAGCTTCCAGATTTGGAAATTGCACCCAGGAGCATACTGTTGCAAAATCGTCTTTTATAACAGCCAAGCCTTTGCGATAACGAATGATATTGTGATGCCTGGGCATAAAATCGAAGCAAACATAATCCTTCTGACATCCATCAACAGTTAGACGCGCCATCATTACACGATTACCACGACGTTCACGGCACACATAGATTGTCTTGCGGTAACGCGCTCTATCCGGATAGTAAGTTTCATTAATGTGTGTTTCACTTATGGAAACATCTGCATCAATGTTAGCCGTATTAACCCAATCACCACTAAAATTTTGCGGCAGTGTACAGCCTGGTTCCACGAATTCTGCTTTAACAGGCGTTAATTTAAGACGTTCAGGTGAGTTTTCTGGTGTTTTAAGCGTATTACATTCTGCAGTTATTGAAACTCCAATGTATAAGTCGTCGTCTCGATTCTTTAAAAAACACCGATATTTTTCATCTTTACGCGATTCTTTTGTATTTGCTACAGCAAAGTAATGATTTTTGCCAACAAACCAATCGCCCAAGCAACTAAACTCAACATTGCCACTGAATGTGCCCTCCATGCCCTCGCATTTTTGATAAGTAATGTTAAATTTTTGATTCTGTATTAAGAATTGTGTGCCAGCCGTTTGGCAAGATTGAATGCGAGCATCCGGTTTGTTGCATACACCAGTGAAGCGGAAGCGATTCTTTAAAGATAAAACAAATGCATTTAACAGATTAAAGCCAATTAACATAAATATGATCCTACTTACTTGATATGTGAAATGCCAAACACCCTCCAGAGATGAGCGGCAATTAATTGGTACAAAGTTTTCATTGAACAGTGTTATCAGCTGCTGATCATCTTTAATACCTCTGCACACGTTGTCCACTGTGGGTTCCTGTCCCGATGGCAAACCTACGCAAGGTCCTTCGAACTTTTCAAAGATGTTTAGCGTGCGTATTATTGTTCTCACACAGTGATAACAATTAACTGATTTTTCCTTGAACACAAAAGAGTACTCGTCACCGTGATGGCGCTGATAGTTAATACAATAACCACGCCTCGACATAGAGGTGGCATCTATGACGGTTTGGGTAGGGAAGCCAGTCTCCCACGAAAACCACGAACCCTGCAGTATTTTTGGAATTATACAATTGCGTTGCTGCAAGTCATTAAATTGTGCAAGCGCTGCAATTTTAAAAATCCAAAATTAATTGACGAGGGTTAATAAATCACATCAAGCCTACTTTGAGGCTTGGGTGTGGCCTGAGCCTAAGTTTTAGTACTGACCCGTGCTTAAAAAGCCCAAAGCGAATAGCAAATTTAAAAAGGCTTTGTTCATCTTATAATATTAATAGGCACAGGTTATAAATTAAACATAATCTAAACACAATAAATTCTTAACATTTAAATAAGGCACAAGATACGTAAAAACAATGCAGCACATACGCAACACAAACAGTTTATGATTTAAGCTTACGTTTACAACACTGACTTAAAATTAAGCAATCGGAGAATTTTACAGAACTGCCTAAAACTATCGATTTTATCATGTGGCTATCGATTAGCATAACAGTTAAGAATCATAAGTCGGAATGTAGACACATTTTTAAAACGTGTGGTGCGGAAACTCCACTACATTAATTCTTTTTTTCTGGCATTTAGTGGCTTTAAACAATGATAATATTAAATATTAGGAGTATAGGCTTTATAAATATATCCCTTTTCTACACAACATTAGCAATGGGAAAACAAAAACATAAATGGTTTAGATGCTAAGATAGGTAATACTTTGGGAAACATTTTGGATAGTTGAAAATAATCTGAAGTTAATGCCAATTAGCTAGGCTATAGCATTTATGTTTTATTTATTTAACTAACTCAATTAAATATCTAAGCAGTAGTTTAAACAAATTACTCATGCCCCAATGCATGCCATAGGTGTAAGGATTCAAATCCTATTATTATCGCCCACACACTCAACTCCTTTCCAACTGCAGACTCTAGTTCATATTTGGCAATCACATCCCAACAGATCTACAAAATACAGAGACGTTAGAATCAAATTCTTAAAACTCAATAACCTCTACCACACAATATAAACCAACCGAAGCTAAAGCCCTTAGAAGCTATCGTATAATTTTTTTTAATAATAAATTTGCTGTTGATATTGATAATAATACTTCCACGTTTTAGAAGCGAGAATTTGATCAAGTCCTAATAATTGGGTTACCATTAGATTTTTCAACTTTGGCGTTTTTGGAAACGTCTGGAAAATAAATAATTCAAAGCCAAAACGGAATCCCTATATTCTATCATCAATTCAGAAGAGCGACTAACAAAAAAATCCAAATTAACCAAGAACCAAATCTCAGATTTAATACGAACATCGGAAATAAAGACTTAATCCTAATCAACAAATTCTGGTGGTTGTAGATATAAACGGAATTCGATTCCTACGTTTCTAATATATATAAACCTCATGTTATTTGTAAATTTTACATGCGAATATCAATATATTTATACATTATATTATGTTATTATATTTGTCAGATTCCTTTAACTAGTAAATAATTATAAATAATTTAGTATACAGACACTGTATAAATAAAATCACATAAAGCTTCTTGTTTATTAGGATTAAGAAAAACACGAAAAAAAAAAATAAAAAAAAAGCAATATATTTATAAGCATTAACAGCTACAAGAGAGCTTTGACCACTACTTCAGACATTATTTCAATAAAATTGGTTTTCTTTGGTGTGTAATAAAATTGTCTGGCTGATTATACTGTACTGGACTTGACAACAATCTTTTTCTAAATTGCATTGAACAGACAGCATTAAAGAGATAGCCCACTTGTGTCTGGGTTTGACGACCTGAACGCCCCCGCAGTTTATGTGCCATGTAATACAATGCTCTCAAATTGAACGTACAAAACATTTTTAACCATATAATGTGCTCAGCTATACTAGAAACTATTGAGGTATTCACGCTTTGTGTTTATTTTATTGCCCATCGATTTATAATTTCATTAAATATAGACCTTTAATGATTCACACCTATGGAGTTCCTACTTTTTTTCTATGATTCGATTTTGCTTGTACTTTGGAACAGAATCTTATTCAACGCCTTCTTGAAAATGCCATAACATACAATAGCATGTTGTTGATAAGTGTTAAAATCGTCTAGGTACAACTTTTTTTTTACAGTCCTTATCAAACAGTAGTAAAGGTCAATTATTGCGCTCGCTTCGAATGCTCTGAATGCCTATGGCAAGCTACATGCAAATTCGGTTTAGTCTGAATTCAAACATCATTTAAAAGAGACGTTTGCATTTCACCAAGTGCAACGATTGTTTAAATAACGCGATTGTGTTCCGAAAACACAAAAACCAACGACTTAGCAATAACAATTTTATTTTACTCTAAACAATTTTAGAATACGTAAACAAAAACCAAATATTTATATCGAGATTAAAAATGGGTTAGTAGGGCGTGTTGCAGACAGTGCTTAGAGTTTTCAAAGCTAATATACATATAAATTTTTTTTTTTAACATTAAAAAAGCCACTGTAACCAGCGGTAGAAATCTTCATCTGGAAGCCATCGACCGCATTGGCTCAATACCATTGGTAGAGTCCAGCTTCAAGAGTGTGGAAAATTTGTATGACAAAGTCAAGACCAATAATCGTCTATTCAACTGGTACTTTGAGACAGCAGAGGCCACAATATTTGCAGCCTACGAAGCTGTACAGCCAGCTGTTAGGCTTTTTGAGATACCACTCAAACGCTTGGATAATGTGATGTGCAAAAGTCTGGATATTTTGGAGCAACGCATACCTCTGGTATATTTGCCGCCCGAAATGGTAAGTATTCTTTTTGCCTCTACATGCCAATGTGGCTTGAGAGTCGCTTATGCAGGCGATCATTTTGTGTTTAAAGATGTATTGGAATACTAAGGAATACATGTCGGATCGGTTGGTGAGGCCAGTGCTGAAGCGTGCCGATTCGGTTAAGCAAATACGTGACGTAGTGCTTGAAAATCCGTTGACTAACTATGCTGCCGAGCGTATTGACGGTGCCTTTACTGCCGGTGATAAATTCGTGGATAAATATTTGGTGCCCATACGTACGGACCAGGATCAAACAGATGGTAAGTGCCGTAGAAGAGAGAGACAACCTTGAGACAAGGTACAATCATGCATAAATACGAAATAACTTGAGCTTCTTTGGCCCCCGTTGTCATAGTTTATTTATAAAATAATATATAGTCGTTCCTCAGCTATAGTCGAGGTTATCGCTGAGTTTCAATATGAATTATGTATTTGATTTTGTATAATGCCTTGTTCCATCAAAGAAAGTCGCGAGATAAGCACGTATTAAACACGCACATATACATACATACGTAACGGACATCAAGAAGTTCAGAGTCACTGTTGTTACCTCCAAAAAGAACAATTTGAAATCAATGTTTTTTCTTTTTGCCTAGAGATGAAGATTTTGTATTAATATATTAATTTTAAATATATCCGCCAACCTCCGCAGCACCGACTGAGGATGATAACGAAGCAACGAATGAGGCGCCGAATGAGAAAGGCGCCATAAAGGCAATTCATCACGGTCAACGCTTTTCACGCAAACTTAAAAGACGTTTGACACAAAGAACACTGGCCGAGGCTCGTGCACTCAAAAAACAGAGCAAAGAAGCCATCCATGTGCTCATCTATGCGGCCGAATTGGTTAGTCTATCAATTGTAATGTTTGTAAAGGTAAATCTTAACTAAACTGTATTTCATGCAGATTGCGACTGATCCAAAGTTGGCTTTACAAAAGGCCAAAGAGCTTTGGTCCTATCTCAGCGCGGATGAGCCAGAAAACCAAGCCAGGCCAGTCACACTAGAGCAGCTAATCGTGCTCCTAACACGAGAATCAGCTAGACGGGTTGTACATTTGGTTAACTTCAGTGCCACTGTAGCAGCCAATATACCAAAGTGAGTAAAGTTGTATTTAGATTAAGGACATAAAATTTGTAAGTAAAAGTAACATCTAAAACTCTTTAAATAGAACCTTGGCACATACTACAACAGAAGTGGTTCACCATATTATTTACTTCAATAATCGTATCATTACGATTACTCGTCTCGATAAAGTAAAGAACCTATCAAAGGAAGAAGCTGAATCTCTTTTTAAGCGTATGGTCGCTTTTTATGGCAATTTGCAAGTGCTAACCAATGGTTATCTGGTGAGTTCGAACGTGCTATACTTTTTTTGGCATACATTTTCTAATAAACACCACTTTAGGAACGAGTGGCGTGTTTTTTATCAGGACGCATCGAAGCAGAAAAGGTAACCGGTAGTGATAGCAATGCGATTGACAACTCAAGATCATCAAGAAGACGACAGGAGCAACAGGGCAACAATTTCTCTGCGGCCCACAACAATATAAATGGCGTCTACTGAGAAGTCGAGTTTTTTATTGCTGTCGTATTTTTGTTTATAATCATAGAATTTTGTTTTTGCTTGCATATTCGTACTAATTAAAGAACAATATATTTTGTAATTATACAACATAATAACGCGGAGTCTCTTGTTGCCGAAATATGCTTTTTCAGTACAATCCAAACCATTTTTCAAATTGACAGATTTGTTTTAGTGCAAAACGATAGTCTCGAGCTTACAAAAATGTTTGTAAGACTTTTGTTGTTACTTAAACAGGTGTTGCTTATAATACTTAAGTTCCGATATGCTTTCATATATGTCATCCAAGCTGCGGTGCACTAACTTCTTTTGTGGTGCATTTTGTACGACCTGCGGGTTCCATCTGCTTGCCAGTTCCTTTATGCTAGATACATCTATTATGCGATAGTGTAAGTATTCATCTACCAAGGGCATATGTTGGATTAAAAACATACGATCCATGTACACGGAATTACCACCTAGAGGACATTTTCTATGTGGTATATGCTTCTTAAGATAAGTTAAGAGTATGCCCTCCGCCTGCTCAGGCGTTACATTAGAGCTCTTACATCTATCTATTAAGCCAGATTCGTAGTGGTGTTTTATGCACCAATCATTCATGTTCTCGTACACTTTGGCAGGATAGTTTATGGCAAAACATGGGCCTTCCGACAATATATTTAAATCTTTATCGGTTATAATGCAAGCCACTTCCAGTATTTTATCCTTTTTTACATCCAGACCCGTCATTTCTAGGTCCATCCAAACAATATCCGTGCATTCAGCAGCACTGCTCACGTTTTCGCTTTGAGTAGTCATTTTACTTTTTATATACAAGGTCGATCTACTGTGTAAGGCTCTGCACACAGATAAACCGAGTGTTTTCAATCCAAAAATCATTAAATTTAATGTCGTTATTACTAAACTACTCGAGCGCACATGTTGGTTAGTGTGGCCGTATTTTCTTAAATATAAGAAATACCACAAAAATACCTTAACAAATTGTATCAGTGATTGATAATTGATTGTTTGCCTACCGATAACTGAAGAAATCATATAGAATTTACTTCTTTATGGTCACCCAAAAGTAGTTTGTAAGCGTTAATTTGAAATGACTGCGCCTTTCATTTTGTTTACCAGCTTACTTGTTGATAGGCGGCATTTGTATGTTATTTTTAAACTCTGGTGAGACCAAATCGGCCGTTGCATTAAAGTCCGGTAGAAGCGAGTTTGAATTCTTGTTTATAATATGGCAGCAATTTCAATCGCAACCGACCGTTAAATTAGAAGATGTTAAATATTTGTAAATGAAAAAATTACGAAATTAAGCGAAATGGCAGAGATGGAACGCCTTCTTGCATAGACACAAGATATTAGCAGCAGCTAATTCCCTTTTCAGTAAGAACTTTAATTAAAGAGTCCTACCAAAAATGGTATAAGCAAACCCTGAATATGGTGTAGCTGTTTTGTAAATAAACGATCTTTTAAGCCAAAAAAAAAATAAACAAAAATCAGTAGAAAGACAAAATTTTAATACTTTACCATGCAAAAATAACCAAATCAATGTATGGTTTTTGAAGGTGGCACATAGAAAATCCCACCTCAGTTTCAGTTTTAGTTCAGTTTTGGCAGCTTTCCTACGTGGAGGACATTATAAAATTAGTACTATCATAAATCTAGTCAAAGCAACCCAAGAATCAATGAAGAATTTACGACATTTGGGTATTGAAAATATACATTTTCTAACTCATTTGCAAAGCTGCAGCTGAAGTTTAATGTATGTCATTTATAAGTATTGGCTTCGCGTAAATCGTAGAGTTGAGTAAAGCGTGAACTAATGTCAATGACAAGTTAAATCTTTATGTAATAAAGATATCATCGTATCAAGTTTAACAAATAAAATATTTCACTAGGAAGCGATAATCTCGCAGTTTTTCGTTTGACAACACTGTAAACTTTTTTTTGTGCACAACACTGCCTGTGGCTATATTATCAAGAGCATCAACACTGGCATTACTTTTGTAACAAAAATAAAAATAAGTATATTAATTGGAAAAACACGCTTTTCCTGTTAAAAATATGGCTTCCTCCACATCTAAAGATCAGCCCGGTACTTCAAAGGAGTCGTTTGATGTGTTTTACTCCGAAGTAAGTTTTTTTTCGGTGCCACCGCCAAATAAGGCTGAGGCTGAGCCCTCGCCCCTAATAAGTAACAAAAATATTTGTGCATATACATTGTAAATAAACGAATTTGTGACTATTTTCGCAGGTGAAAGAAATTGAAAAACGCGATTCAGTACTAACACCTACTCAACAAATTGATCGTTTACTTCGTCCAGGTTCCACATACTTCAATCTCAATCCCTTTGAAGTGCTGCAGATTGAGCCGGAAGCTGAAGTGGCCGACATAAAGAAACGCTATCGTACTTTGTCTATACTTGTACATCCAGATAAGAATCACGACAACCAGGAGCGTGCACAGATGGCATTTGATATTGTTTCGCGATCTTGGAAAATATTGGAAAACGATTTGACGCGAAAAAAATGCTTAGAAGTCTATGAAGAAGCTCAAGCGCGTACTGACATAATGGTAATACCATAAAACATTGGTTTTACAAAGACATTCAACATAGACTGTATTTTTGTTTTCAGATAGCGGACAAGCGCAAAAAACTTAAAAAGGAAGGTAGGCCCACCGAGCCCATACCAGAGGATGATCCAATAAAATACAAACATGCCACTTATGTCATGGTTATGAAACTTTTCGCTGATATGGAGCGACGACGCCAAAAGCTCGATCAACGGGACCAAGAAGAGCGCAAAAGAAAACGCGAAACAGAAATAGACGAGGAGGAACGCGTCAAAGCCGACCGGGAGTGGCAGCAAAACTTTGAAGAGTCGCGTCAAAGTCGCGTTAACAGCTGGCATGATTTTCAATCCGGCGCTGGCAAATCAAAGAAAACTAAAAAACAAAAGCACATGACTGGCATGATGGTGCCTCCCAAATTTAAGCCTGAAACACGATGAAATTCATTATCATCTTATTTTTACATTTTTTTATAAGTATCTCTTGAATTTGTAATTAACACGCACTATTTATAGCCTTAAGAAACCGTATCTTTGTTGTCTTCACTGGCTTTGCCATTTGTTTTCCCTTGTATTTACAGTTCAGTATACAGACTGGCGGTGAACACAATATCACGCTTTATGGCCGTTGATGCCTCTTCCATTTTTGACTGCAAGCCCGGATTGCCTATGCGTATCGCTGCTGTCTTTACATCGCGCATTGTTTCATCCAGCTGCTGTATACAGCGCACAATAATACCTTCCTGGACCTCGGTCAGCTTCATTATTTCGGCAAAGGGCTGTAAGAAAAATGCATAGTGTAAGAAAACTAATATTTACAGTAGGCGCTATAACAACAAAAGAGCGGTTTTGATTCGTTTTTATAAAAAACAAATGTACTCTTTGAGTGAAAAAAAAATGTTATATAAGAAAATGCCATTTATGATTTTGGAACATAACTTCGGCATACCTTGTTTCTGGCCCATGCGTATACTACTTCAACTAGACCAAAGTTCAGTCGATTTTCAGTCTCAATGGACGCCTGACAACGCTGTTCCTCCGCCAGTATGTTATTGTGGATTTTCTCAAAGGCGGCTACACACTCTATTAAAGGCTCCGGTATTACAGGCTCGCCTTGTATTTTGGCTTGAAAAACCAATGATGAAAGTAACGCAGCTATCTCTGCTGGCTTTAGATCGTTTAAGATATTACAGAGTATTAATTCTGTTATCAGTAGCTCATTTTGTCCCATCTCACAGGCCACTTTGCCCTTAAGCGTTACCTCATTTGATTCATCAACATACTTTAACGAGCGCAGCACGTTCAACTTGTTGCAATAATCCGGGTATAGCGACAGATTTTTGGCAGAGTTTTTGAATTTGAGCTCCTCTATGAGTAATTCCAAGGCACGTTGTTCATAGACCTTGGCAAACTCCTGCTCAAAACCAGCTACATTGGTATAAGGTAAAATTTCAGCCAGCCTGCGCTCTAAGTGTTCGACATATTTTAATGTGGCCAATTCGGTATCGTCATTAACAGTTATTTCCTTGGACAAATTGATCAGTTTAATAACATCCGGATTAGCAATATATGCCTCATTTAATTGATTCAGTTCAGTGACTGCTTTCACCAAAGTAGCTCCTGGCGGTGTATCTTTGAAACGTTCGATCTGTCGCTGCTCCCAGTTTCGTATTATGACATCCGCATCAACTTTAATCAAACTTTTTGTTATGTTAACTATATCTATTGCTTTTATATCCAAAACTGTATGACCACCGATGCCTTCTGGATGGAAAAACTTGTGCTGTGGCGTAAGCGAGATTAATTTGTAATACAAATCCCCTCGATTAAGGTTATCATTGTCTTTGGCCTTGTGTTGATCATCTAGCACCAACACCTTATAGATAGTTTCTTTTCCAATCACTGTTTTAACGTTAAGCATAATTGCCAGCTTGTTGTAATGTTTACCCTGAGTGGTAACAATAACGCGCCCAATTTTAAGCTCCTTTTGAATTTTCGGCTGAGTAACCACGAATTTCTAAAAGTTAACAATAAAGATGGTTTTAGAAGAAACATGGTTTAAGTCCTGTTTTTTATGAAGACTGATTGAACTTTTTTTGGAACTCGTACTTTTGTTGGAAACTCGGACAGTGGTGACGAAAAAAGAAACTAAAATTATTTATAATTAGTTAAAATATATAGTTAATTAATTTAAAAAAAAAAAATGTAAAAAAAATATCAAAAACTGCCACTGAAAAATTACTGCTTTTAAAAGTTCATTCAATCTTCAATTAACAATCTTTGGTTTCGTTAACAAACCATTATGCGTTGTTTCTCCTTCCAGTATTCCACGGCCTTGTCATAGAAGGAGACCAACGGCTTTAGATTGTCACTTAATTTGGGTAGCATTGCAAATTTTTCCTCGGCCAACTGTAGTTGTTTCTGCTGCGTGGGCAGCTGAAGTTTTAGTTTAAACTCCATAAAGCTGAACTGCATAATATCCTCCACTTTAATGCTCTCTATTCGCAAACAAGTTAATATGACAGCATAGCGCAAGATGAACTGTGATTGTAGCTTTTCCGGCAGTCCCAAAATCATGGGCCGCAGCTCCATAGAAGGCGGCACGCTGCCTTTACACAGTAAAATCACAGTACCGTTCTCATCGTGGCCACGTCGACCCGCTCGACCAGCCATTTGTATGTACTCACCCGGTTTGAGATTGCGCATTTCAACACCATCAAATTTCTTATGCGAGTCAAATATTACGGTGCGTGCCGGCATGTTTACGCCCATAGCAAAAGTTTCGGTGGCAAAGAGCAGTTTAACCAGACCGTTTTGGAAGAGCATTTCAACAATTTCTTTGAGTATCGGCAAAATGCCACTGTGATGTACGCCTATGCCGCGTTGTAAGGCATCCTTGAGAACCAAAACCTGCGGTATGGTGCGATCTGGTGGCTTAAGCTTGGCTAGACATTGCGAAAAGAATTTCTGGACTTCGGACTTCTCCACAGACGTATTAAGGTCTACATTTTGCAACGCCGCAACATTCATATCACAACGATTGCGCGAGAGCGTAAATGCTACTACAGGCATTTTATTATTGCGCTTAAGAAAGTCTATTAGGCCATTCCACAAACGTTGATCATTCTTGGGACCCACATGGTTTCTACCCCCGGTGTTTCCTTTGCTTTTGCTTTGTATTTCCTTTTGGCGCTCTACTGCCTTTTCATAATTTGTTTGCAGATACTTGCCCTGGGCATCCACTAACAAAAAAATATCATCGCTGCTTTTGCCTCCTGCTCCTGTATAAAGATAGTGCATTAAAGGCACGGGTCGCTTCAGCGTACTGATTACGTAGACTTTTCGTTTCTTTGTGCTGCCCACCCAATCAGCAAGCTCCATTGTATTGGGCACAGTTGCGCTTAACATGATAATATTAACATGATCTGGCAGGAGTATAATAACCTCCTCCCAAACGTGACCTCGTTCTGGATTGTTAATGTAATGCACCTCATCGAAAATTACATACTCCAAGTCGCGTGTTATTTCACTGCCACAATAAAGCATGGAACGCAGTATTTCCGTAGTCATAATCAAACAGGAAGCAGTGGGTTCTATTTGCAAATCACCGGTAATCAATCCCACATCCTTGAATGTCTCACGAAAGTCCCGATACTTTTGATTCGACAGCGCTTTTATAGGCGAAGTATAAATGGTACGTGTTAAATCCCGCTTAGACAGAGCTATGGCATATTCCGCTACCACAGTTTTGCCTGCTGATGTGTGCGCTGCCACAAAAACATATTGACGCTGTTCCAGTTTAAGTACGGCTTGCTTTTGAAAAACGTCCAACTCGAAGGGAAATTCCATGGCGGGGCTAGGTATTTGTTCTTTAAAATTTTGCAGGGGTTGACTTATATCCACCATTTCAGCCCAATCACTTTGAAAATTGGTCGCCGTATTGGATATATTTAGAACTGGCCTCAAGTCAGCACTCATAATCTGCTCATCTACATCTTTAAATTCAGCGGGAAAACTTAAATCATGCACAGGAGAAATGGTGTCTGTAGGCTCAGCGTTGCGAGACAGTTTTAGCCACTGTTGCACGTCCAAGTCCTTTTCCAGATTTTCCAACAAATTAACATTGTCAGTCGAAACAAACTCCAGGTCTTTAAGATTCTGATTTTCCGTTGGAAATTCGTGACCACTGGTAAATCCTGGTGGAACTGTCAAAAGCTTATCACCAAAGTCAAAGTTATCTACATTGAGCTTGGCAATTTCCCGCTTTGGCTCATCCAATCCACCAGGCCAGAAGGGAAAGTTCATGTGCGAACCACGCGTTGTTTCCTCAAGTAATCCCGGTTCTCTTTGCATGGACATGGAGTTATTAGCATTGGCGCCAACATCTTCCAAGTCTACCTCAACAAATTCTAAAATCTCACCCGTGATAAAATCTCTACGTGGGATAAGTTTTGTGCATGCGGAAGCATTCGGCACATTCAACAGGCGTAACTCATCAATTTTGCGTGGCAATATATCTGGCAGCGGATCATGAATATATATGTCTGGATTGAGTATATAGTCACGCAGCTTTTCTTGATTATCTACATCGCGTAATTGGCTCATTGTAGTAACATTTATTTGTTAAAAAAAACTTATTGTTTATTATTTTATGGTGCTGGACAAACATCTACGCGGCTATCGATACTTTCAGTATGCCGGCATCGCGTTTTTTCGATACAATTCATTAGAATCATCCCTGGTAGCCTTTTAAATTATAAAGATTTTTTTTAAATGGTTTATAAGGAAACTGATATTGTTAATGTAAAAAGAAATTAAGGATCCGAAATGTCAGTATTTTGCAGTCAATATAAATTTTTCATTTGGCGAAAGTTAATTTTTTTTTTGATCGATACACCGTTCTCTTGACTACTCACATTTTAAGTGCTTAAGTCAAACAGACGTTTAATAACCATTATCTTTATTCATAATATAGCCATTAAAGTTATTTATTGATATTAGATTTGCGAAACATCTCCACCTTTAGTGGATGACATTTATCGTCGGGCACTTCCTGTCCCACTGGAATTGAAACATCGCCCTGCGGACAAGCACTTAAGGCTACCAATAAATTCATGTCCGCTATAAACTCTATATAATCACCCTTTTCAGCCGGACTGGGCTTACAAAAATATTGTTGTGTATGCTAAAAAATATATACATAAAGTAAGAACTATATATAGCATTACAATTAATCACACACCTTGGTAAAACCAGTGCACATAAATATGTTCCATACATCGTGTACATCCTGCTCGCACATTCCACGCTCCTCTACAACGGTCTTAACAAGAGAACTATGACAGCTACCTTCTCTTTGTTTGCCTGTTATCAGCTTATAGGTATAATCGTCGCAGCGCGTGCCTATAACATCATGCAGGGCACCGCCATCCTCATCGATTCCATACTTCTCTAACGTATCAAAAATAAATGTGGCCATGGGTCTTAGATAAGGCAAACAACTCCATAAGCGATCGTAGACCTTTAGATGGGCCGCGTGCAACTGACGCGTTTTGCCCGAATAGAAGCGTTCACTGGTATTTTCTAAATTCCAAAAATTTAAGTCGCCCACTTGGGGACCTTCGTGCACTGTTATACGACATAGATCCCCTTTTTGCATGGTCCAGGTGCGAGCCTCTCGTTTGGGCACGATAAGAGTTTGTACAACCTCGCCGGTTATGGCTAGATAACGTTCATTCTATTTGCGGTGTGCACATTTTTTGTAGGGTTAGTTGATTACACTTTAGAAAACTCACATCATACTCATCCTTGGATACTATAGCCGCTGTGGGCTTGTCATAACACACGGTGGGTGCATGCTTGGGGAACTGACGCTGCTTGAAGCCTTTTCCACACCAGGAGGATGCCATTTCAAGCGAGTATTGGCTTTGCTTATGTTATTTCGTGACTACTGCGCGAACGTTAGGTTAAGAACATGTTCGACGAGTCCACAACCAAGCCGCTCAAACCTTTAAAACGAGAGAATTTATAGTAGAAAAAATATTTTTGTCTTGTCACGCTTGTGTACTATCTATAAAACGTGAAATATTTGGTTCTGTCGCACTTATGGAATGTGGTAAGTTTGGTATTTACACGCCTCTAAAATGTCAATGATAAGCATACTTTTAGGCCCAAGTTTATTTTTATAAATAAAGTTAAGCGATATCGCTAACGCTATAGGAATACGCGGGGTTCTTAGCGTCTCAAATTCTAGACCAAAATTAAAAGGGCATATGCTCCGTAAGTATTTTTTATTATACGCCAAATTTTTGTTCTTAAAATAAGACTAATACTAAAATTCAATCATTGGCTGGATATATACCACGCCCTCGAGAAAACAAATCAACAAAAATATGATACAGTCAAGGCTTTGGCCGACAGTTGGACACCCTGTATCCCTTTATCTTTTAAAAAGAAACTTTAATTCCTGTATACTGTAAATCGAAACAAGTTGTCCCTAAATGGCGAGCTATTATGAGGGCAAACACGGACAAGGCTAAATAGACTTTATGCTTATAAAGCCAGGCTACAATATTTTTAATCCAACTTTTCAAATTTTTATGTGGTTAGTCAGAAAAACAAAATACAAGTTCATTCTATAACCACATTAAAAAAGTATAGCTAGATTTTCTAGTTAATATTTGCATTATTTGTTAAAATAGTTTACTTAAACCTACGGGTACAGGGTATAATAATCATGTCATCAAGATATTTTTTCTTGCTATTTTTACATTGTCTTTCTTATGAACAGTAAACTTTTATAATTACAATCTACTTTAGTTTTGCGTAAAATCCTAATCATTAATTGAATACCTATAGTTACTATGCTGCTAATTTGTTATTATGCGCAAAATTTTCAAATTTTCAAATTTTTAGTCTTCTTGCATATGCTCTGATCCTGTACTACAACGCGTAGGAGCGTTCTCCCCAAATGGTGATTCATTTTCCATCTTTTGTAGAAGTGTCTCAAGTAAGCTGCGCAACTCTTTAGCTGCGAATTCCTGTGGTAGCGGCAGACGTTCCAATGCTATTTTAAGTATCAAGCAAGGATCAAGATCTGGGCAAACAATGCACATACCATGTACCAAACAGGTTAAACTCTGTGATATTTCACTTTGACAAAGACGATGCTTAGCCGTAGGACAAGGCAATAGGCAGATGCGAGAGCAGAGCTCACTTAGCTGTGGCTTTAGGTTCTCCCAACGGGCGTGTATATCTGCTGTACTGTTGACATTTCGAATTTGCTTGAACTGAAAGAATAAATAAGAAATAAGTTTAAATTGATTTTTAAAATGGAATACCCTACCTTTGCGCTAATGTCTATAAAGTCCAAAAATATTTGACCTTGGTTAGCCCAGTTGGGAACTTTTACATTGGTGCTTTCCTCTGTGCATTCGAACTGGCTAAGTAAATTTTGCAAATACACAGTTTTATCTGAAAAATTTTAATTTGAATACCATTGGCTTTCAACTCCCAAAATATATCCTTATACTTACTATTAATAATCGCATCGGGTGCAATGTGGTGATAAATGATTTCATGTGCCAACACCCATTGTTTTGCCTTTAGCAAGTATTTCGCTTGTAAATGGCGTTTTCCAATGGCGCCCGCTTTTAAGGCCTTGGCATAGTCCACCCAATGTTCGGGCACATTTAAGCGCTGCACAACAAATTTTTCCTTCTCGGTTAGAGCTACTTGAGCGGACACGCATACATGACGCTGCAACACATTTTGGACCGCGCGCTCTCGTTGATTGCGTTCTTTTATATGCAGTAGGACGAATATGGCCCATTGCCAAACACCATCATTCTCCAACTGGCTGGCAAAATCTACATGGAGTTGGGCCTCACTAAGAACACTACAATGTTTGTAGCCCAACGCTTCCAAGGTTTGCAATAAAAGCCAACTGAATGGGAAGAAAAATGATAAGGCTGATCATACAAAAAAAAATTATTTTCTACTAACCTCAATCGAAAGTCCATGGGATCATCTGTATGAGTTATAGGGTTAAGCAGACGCTCTAGCGGATGCATGCGTTCAGAGTACAATTGGAGTAAGTGATAGCGTAAATCGTAAATAGGCTGTTGACTTGCATATGGCGCTGTTCCATAGCTAGGCTTTGGTGCCTCAGCATACAGCTCCTCGGATTTAAAAGCCTTATCATAGGCAATTAATGCATCGGTTACGGACGAAGTTGGCGCGGTAAAGTACCACAGCTGCAAAGCCAGTACAGTAATCCAATTGTTGTCTTCCAACAAATTTATGGGACCCTTGGATGAGTGCATTAAAGGCACACCTGCGGCCAGCATGTACATTTTCAAGCGCTCCAGAGCAATGTATTTATCTGATTTGCTTTGCTGCCAAGCATATAATTGCTCTTCGAGCAGAAAACGGAAAGTTGGGCCGGAAGATAATTGTGCCAAATTCAAAGCCATGTTGACATCGTCGTAGCTTAAGGCCAACTCACAGGCTTCTGTAACTCTGTGACAAAAAAGCAAATCCAGCATATGTTCCAAGTAGGTATTATTTGAAATTTTCTTTGAAAGCAATTCTTTTGTAACAAGCGCATTTTCAAGCCATTCGGATAGCAAATTTCTGCGGCACATTACGACAAAATGTGAGCTCGTTTCTTGCCCAGCGAGTTCCTCATGATCACCCCACAAAGCAAACATGAGGGACCATACAGATACAGCATATGCTTCAATCTTGCCAGAGCTGGCTAATTTAATTGCCTCGTCTAAATGCTTGACAATTAGCTTAGTGCCAGAGTTTGCTTGGAGCCAAGGACATTCGCTGCCTTCTACTTCATTATAGACGCTGTAGCACAATTGCGCTTCCAAATGTGGTACCACACTTGCCTCCAGATGGGGATAAGAATTGACAGTGTTAAACTGAACCACCTGCAGCAAATTTTTTGAATAATCATTTTCAGCGCGAGTTTCAAATATGAGCGAGGCTGGCACACTTGCACCACTTAATGTGGCTGTAAAATTCCAAAAAATATAATTTATATTTATAATTTATAATAAGATGGGAAAACTTACCCTCTTGAATGCTGAGGCAGTTGTTAAAGGTATTCGGCAAAGCAAGCATGTTATGAGGTCCGAAGCCAATCTTAAATCTGCGGGCTTGATAAAAACCTAAGTCAGCTATCCAGTTGTTGTACACGTTGTTTGCTATGGAGCGGCTAAATGGCACCATTAAGGCAATCACTTTGTTTGGCGCTACCACTGGTTTAACTATGAAACTGATTGGTTTCACAAGCTCTTGTAACTCCTTTTCGTTGGCCGGACAAACACTCTCCCCGGCTATCGAAGAGTTCTGTTGGTTTTAGGCAAATTTTATAAAGGCTATACTCTTAGTTTAGAAATAAGTTGCAGACGCACCTCATCAGATTGTGCTTCACGCATAAAGCTCGTAACAGAGGCCGAAGATGAAACTGGCAACGGTGGCGAGCCGCGATCAAAATCATATTGACTGGAGGTGTCGGAACCGGCTCCAGCCTTCCATATATTTTGTGCTGGGTTATAAAAATTCTGGTTGCGTAGGCTGCGGTGCTTTGGAATAGGATTACAATCTAAAAGTAATGAGATAAATCATTAAACAAGAAAGTAAAATATAATTTGACTTTGGTAATCAATTATAAAATCAGACTTTTATACTTAAATATGCAGCAAATTTAAACTTAGTATTTAAGGCGTTGAAAGAAGGTCCAAACATTTAGATTCCAAATTTTAGAACTTCGCATATAATTTATGTCTAAGACACTGGAGTTTCCACTTACCCATCACATCCTCACTGCCATAATCATCAACAAAAAGCGACGATTTCATAAGCTGCATTTTGTGCGGCTCCTTGCCTACCACTTCCTCGGCCAAAACTGCAGTGGGACTGGTCACTGTACGTGGCAGATCAAACATCGACAAATCGCCAACTCCAGAGCTTTGAAAAAATTCTGTAAAAAAAGCAAAACTTTATAGTCACACTAGAAATACGACCCATGTAGCTACGTACGTGTTTTGTCCATAATCATAAACTCAGCGGAATCATCCATAGGACGAAAACTACTGGCTACGCCGGCAGCCAAGGCTTTAGGATCCATGGCGCGTGCTGCTTCCTCCGATATCTTTTGGGCATTGCGTAGTGAATTCAAGGTCATTTTATCACCAATTGGTCGCTGACTTTCAATATTTGTAGTTTTGGGCCTTTTAGGATCTGTTGGCACTTTTTCGTCCTCCTCATCGCTATCATTAAGACCGTATTTTGAAAAGTGCTTGACCCGGAACACCCAACTGCCAGTTTCTGGACGGTATTCAATGAAGCGTGTACCGTTCTTCTCACTAACACGTCGAAGTTTGCCCTCCCAGTCCATTTCGGCCAATCGCTGTGGATCCTTGACGGGCTCATGTTTCGTTTTATCGTGCGGCCATACCTGATCTAAGGTAACTTGGGCATCGCGATTCAAGCCACTACCGATGGGTGGCTTGTTGTAATCATCTGGATATATTGTGACCTCCTTGTTACGAAAGTGCACTGAAATAATTAAAAATAAGTTCTATTTTAATCTTATGTTGCTAATTAAATAACTGAAGTTACACTTACCAATCTCATCCAAGTTTAATCCAGCAACATCCATTGCCTTGCCAAAGTATACATTGCCATAGCCCTCGCGACCAACTGTGAAACTGGGCACCACACAAGTACCATCTTCAGCCAGAAAAGACTTCAGCTCATCCATTGACGGCATTATGTAATAGCCTACACGTCGCAGCACGATACCTGTCGGGTGGGGCTCATAATCTACATCCGGTTGTTCAATAACCGATTGATCTTCCAGAGCTTCACCAAACGAACGATTCGATAATACGCTCTCATTAACATTTTCCGCAGAAAAGCTTGCAGTTTCTCGACGTGCCACAGCAGTACTCTGATCCTCAAAGGGATTTTCAGGTATCGTAGAAACGGATAAGCGTGCTCCTGTAGAAGGTCTATAGGTGTCAATTGGTTTGCGCGGTACTAGCTCCGTCAGCGTGCTGTTTAAAGCCGTGTTATTGTCCATGCCTGCTTTTAGATTATGTTGACGCACTTTTTCTAGATTATTATTCGGATGCAGCCAAGACTCGCGACGATTGGCATCATTTTCTATATTGTTTACACCAGTTGGCGATATATTATTGGGCTGCTCACTGGGTATAACACCGCTGAATGACTCTCTGCTCGGTGTTATTGTTGTTGTTGGCTTTGGTAGTGAGACCCGCGGCGTATTATTATTGCTACTTGGGTTCTTTTCGTTAGGCGATGACTTAATTATCAAACGTTTTGCATTTGGTTTCAAATTAAAACCTTCCACACTGGCATCATATTCTTCGAGACCATCGAAAAGTGATTTGCGATTCACTGAATTCCCAATGGCCTTTACTTTAACCGATACTGTAGTGTCTTTGGGTGTGATCTTATATTGATTTCTGTTTATATCCAAAACAGCTTGCTGTGCTGCGGGATTGGTGGCACGAGAAGCATCTGCCTCGTCGTTCCGTTTTAGATCTTTAAATATGGGTGTGTCACCATAAGGCGAGGTAACTTTAGCTAATATTTGCTGATGTATGGGCACGATAGACTGGTGTTGCATTGCAGTGTTGCCCATACCACCAGAAAGCGAATTATTACCACCTAAGGTGCCGAAACCGCCACCTAGGTTACCGCCTGTGCCAAAAGCGCTTGTACCACCTCCAAACATGCCGCCACCTGATGTGGTAGGACCGCCTCCCAATGTGCTAGCACCGCCAAATAAACCGCCCGGCTTAGGAGCATTGCCAAAGATGGAGCCACCTGTGTTGCCCGTATTAAAATTCAATGGTGCTGTAGAAGTTTGTGTGCCAAAACCGCCAAATCCAGTTGCAGCTGGCTTATTCATGTTTGAGTTAAACATGCCTCCACCGCCAGCGGTACTGTTGTTAAGTTGGAAATTTCCAAAGCCCGTATTTGCTGTTGAAGTGGCACCAAAGGCTGGCGCAGCAAAGCTAGTTGCCGGCTTGCTACCAAAAAGTCCACCTCCAGCTGTACTGGTTGCTGTAGTGCCAAAGCCGCCGAAGCCTGTATTTGCTGCAGAGGCTGCCGTGCCCAAAGCAAAAGCTGATTTACTTGGATCCGCTGCATTTGAGGCGCTAAATAGTGATGGCTGCTGTGGGCCAGCTGTTGTCCCAAAGCCACCAAATGCTGCGTTATTCTGTCCAAAAACTGGTGCCGCACTGGTTACCGGCGTTTGTCCAAACATGCCAGTGGTTTGTCCAAAGGCAGGCTTTGCGCCAAACGGATTGGAGGCATCTGTTGCAGGTGCACCAAATCCTGTATTTGTAGTTGTACCGAATGTTTTTTGCATAAAGTTTTGTTGTGCTGGTTGCCCAAAAGCGTTTGCGGTCGTTTGTTGTCCAAATGCGGGCTGCGCGAACAGATTTTTGTTATCAGTAGCTGTGCTTCCAAAAAGTCCTGTGGTTTGTTGCGTGTTAGTTCCAAAGAGCCCTGTTTGCGTCGGCTGGCCTGGCGCAGCGGGGTTGCTAAAGCCAAAGGCGCCAGGAGCACTGCCAGCTTGTGGACCCTTGCGCGAAGCTAGGTAATCTTCCAAGCGCAGTTCTTCCAGTGATTTCATTTCATATTCCTTCATTGCTGTTATACAATGCTGCTTGGTATTAACGTTATTTGGTTGGCCGCCTTTCATCAAGGTATCTGTACCTATAGTGGGCTGGTACTTAGCTGTAGATGTACCAACATTGATACCCGCAGGAATAATGCCTACGACTGGTTGCACCTGTCCAAAAGCAGAAGCAGTGCCGCTGCCAAACACATTTGTTGTTGTTGGCGCTGCCTGACCAAATGTGCCAAAGCCAGAGGCACTTGTTGACGTCGCTGGTGCGCCAAACAAGGATTGAGTAGGCTGTGCAGCCGGTGTTTGACCAAATGCTGACATACCCAAGCTGGTTGGTTTTGCTGCGCCAAATGCAGGCGTGGCTGTCTGCGCAAACAACGATGTATTAGTGGGCTGCTGAGTTGAACCGAATATGTTTGTGTTCTGCTGCGCTTGCGAAAATCCTCCTATCGAGCCTATAAACAATAAAACAAACAAAGGCATATATGTATAAGTATATGTATGTATGTTAAGACAGTCCAAGTTCAGTTCTAACCTCCAAATGTGTTTGGTGCTGTTGTGGTGGCGCCAAATGCGCCTGAAGTGCTTGCGCCACCAAATAAACCACTTGGTTGAGCTTGCGCTGCTGGACTACCAAACATTGAAGGTGCGGCCGGCTGTGCCCCAAAAGCAGGAGCAGCGCCAAAAGCTGGTGTCTGGGGTTTGCCAAAAGCAGTCTGTCCAAATGGCGTCGCTCCAGGGGTATTTGCAAAGGAACCAAAGCCTGCGGTGCCAGTGCTAGCTCCAAATGTAGGTTTACTGCCACCAAACATATTGCTTCTACTTAGTTAGTCAAACATACAATTATTAAAGTGTCGTCAAGAATATTTGCAGGCTTTTATATGCGAATTTCACAATTTTAATTTTTACAAAATGCACAAGATAAGTGGAGTGTTGCATAAACGCTAAAATTGCGCATTTAGCAGTACTGCATTTAATGCCGCCAAAATATGATTTTTATTTAAAAAGCAGCAAACATGCAAAACTTTTATTTAATTTAAGTATAATTGAATTAAAAAATACATAAATTTTAATTTATATAAAAGATACCATAAATTAGTGCAAACAGTAGAAATAAACAGGGCAGGTTTGAAGAATTTTATTGCCAAGTCTGGCAGCGCCAATAATTTTTAATCGATAAGCAAATGGCGGTTTCGATTAATTTTGACGCAGTGGCACCACCAAGCGGCTGTTTGAGTTCTCTTCATTTCATTTTATACATAGCTAACGCACGGTACGCTCACGCGCGCATTTTCTTACATTCAATTAATTGTGTACGACAAACGAAAGCTAAGTGGCAGCATGCGCGCGCTTGTGTGTGTGTGTAGGGGAGCATAAGCAAAGATTAAGTGCAAAGCGGCCAACTCCCAAATTGAGAACAAATTAAAACAACGCATATTACAATAGTTAATAATATTTGTTAAGTGCAAAAAGATATGCCTGCAATTGTGCAATAAAATTGTTTGTTTGTTGTTTGTGTTTTTTATTATTATTGCAACTAGTAGTAATGTGAAGTAATCAAAAGAAAATGCTAATGTAAGCGGCACACTGTGGCAAACGAAATTCAACTACGTGTTGCTTCACTTAATAAATTTTTGCGATTCGTTTTCTTTTTATATGTGTGTCTGTGTTTCTTTTTTTTTTTTGCAAACGAAAGTGTATTCGCTTTTATAGGAAGTGCTGCGCTTATGTGTTTCGTCTAGTAAAAGTTGGCGAAACTAACAATTATAAAAATGACGGTGTGGAACGACTGCAATGCTAAGCAGGCATTTGGCATTGGTAAGTGAGCAATATACTATATAGTACATAGTACATAATTAGTTTTGGGGTCGCTACGGGTATCCCGCAGGTTTCGCAGAGTATTTTGAAATGTATGGTATGCGCGGGATCTTAGTCACAAAACCTTACGAGGAGATACTAGCAATCGTAGATAAAGAATATAAGTGAAATATATTTAGTTGGCTAAACGCAAGCAAGATATCTTTGGAAGCTTATATGTATAAACATGCATTGTGTGGTTTTTGATACTATTTTAAATTCTTTGAAAAAGAAGTGCCGCTCTTATGGCCCGTCGATAGTCATCAGCGGGTCTCTGTTCTTCTCTCGACGGCCATGAACTGAAATAATTAAAAGAACTAAAAGTCTTCCCCAATTTGAAATAACGCATTACTTTTCATTTATTTAAATATTGATAACTTAATTTTTTATGACAAAATTCATAATATATTTCACTCAACGGCTCTGGCTATAACTACCACATTTGACATGTTGCACAAGAATATTTTTATGTACAGAGAACAGCAAAAAACTTAAAAAAATATATCAATTTTTGTATGGCATATTTTTCCGGGGTTAAACCACAAAAAATCTGTTAAAAATTATTTTACAAGCAACTGAAAATTTTACCCTACTCTCCAGATTTTTAACAAATTGACCTTTAATGGAGACAGAATAAGGAATAATTAATTAGCATTCGAAGAAGAGAGAGACCCTATGCTCCTCAAGGAGATAAAGGAACTAACATTCGAAGGAGTTATTTGAAACAGCAATAACCATGGAGCGGGAAGGGAACCAGTTACTTGATGAAAAATAAAAAGCAACGTTTGAAAGCCCTTATTTAGAGTTTAAATTTTAAATAACATTTTGAGAAAAGATTTACAAGAACGTACGTGATTTAATGTTTCACTTATACTTTACCAAATTTCTACTTTCCAGATAAATATCGAACAGTAGATTTAAAAAACAAATTCTAAACTTCTTGTTAAAACACACCTTATGAATAATATCGAATAAATTATTTTTTGAAATTAAATTCATTCACTGTAGCTACATTAAACAAAGCTGAAGTAGAGTGCAGCCAGACTACTATAGCGAACATGGGTTTGTACACAGAAATTCTTTATAAGTAGATGCAGTGTACTTCAAAAATATTCCTAATATGCTAGAATTCGTTGTGATGGAGTTCGATATAGGGCGGTTACACTTTTACAAAGTACAGTAATAAATGAACTCATAAAATAAAAATTACGTTCGGGTAAAAATTGAAAAAACCCCGTGGCGGAATACTAAAGACCAAAAACCGATGCTATTCCCCATCCCTAGTAATGAGTAAGGCAAATGTGCGGGCGGGGCGCGTGCACGTCCAAGAGTTTTGCTTGTTTAACAATTAAACAACTTATAGCGCCAAAATACCAATGTTTAAACAAAATAATTTCTAAACTCAGATACTTTGCTGTTTGTGTTCTTCGTTTTTGTTTTGGTTTCCCAGAACAGCCGCCTACACGCGGTGCACTGCGTGGTACACGCTTTGAAGACAAAAACAAAAGCAACAACAAAAACAACAATACAAATCAAGCAGCTCAACACTTTGTGCGCTCTCTTTGAGTTGTGCTGCGCCTCTCTTTAGTTCGTTCTCTTTGCCTGGTTTTTTTCTTGTTGCACGTTCTTCGTTTTTGTTCCCCTACTGCGTTGCTACGGTAACTTGTTGCACCTTCTCGCTTACCCACACTGATTTCTGGCATATACTCGCGCGTAAATTGCCGGCCATGTGGTCGAGTCTGTTGGTCTGCGTCTTTCTGCTTGCAGTATTGATATTTTTTGTTTCTTTCTTCATTAATTTCGTTTTTCTTTTAATATCGCCATCGTCAGCGTCGTCGTCACCATCATCCTGTTATTCCAGCAGCCTTTGCATGCATCTTTGAAATACTTTTCAACACATTTTCCATATTTTGTTGCTCTTGAAAAAACTTGTTTTTCCCGCACGTTTTTCACACTGACCGCGACTGCTGCGCTGTACATTGCGCACTTTCAAGCATCAATTGTATCTGAGAATAAAACTTGAATAAAACAGCTACTAATTTTTTGCTTAATTTATTAAAATTACATATGCATTAATTTTTAGTAAACGACACGAAAAACTGGTTTATATTATGCAGATACAATTAAAGATTCAACACAATGTATAATATATGTATATATAAATTGGCAGTAGTTTTTTGAAAAACTAACTGTTGAACTTAAGGGCCACTTAAATTTAAAAAAAAAGGAGAAAAAAATGTCTTAGTTTTTTCGGAAAGTTGCAAAAATTTATATCTCGCATAATTTGGAAACAATGTATGACCCGAACTTTACATGTGACATGGCAACACTCGTGGAATTTGAGCGGCTGAATCCGAATCCCTAAGATCTATTTGTGTAATCTAAAAATAAATAAATTAAATATTTAATAAAGAAAAGAATTATGTAACAAAGTTTAAAGAATCACAAGCTGTAAATTATTTAAAAAATGATGTTACTAAGTTAATAGGAAACACCTCATAAATTTCTTGGGATATTCGTTTGGAAGGATCGGAATGGCCTTTGAACAAATGGCCTAAATTCAAAGCGTCTGGAGAACATTTTTGCTATTTATATAATAAATACGTTCTATGTGAAAATGTAAAGTAATTAATATTCAGGGTCAGAAAATGTCGGATATCTGAATTTGTAATCAGATACTCGCAGGCTGAAAAAAAAACCCCAGAAACTAAATTCCCAACATAAGCGGTTTTCAATCAATTTCTTATACAATTTTTAAATATACCTAGAATAAAATTCGTTAGTTTTTACCAATGTTCCTAAATTTAGCCCACTATTACTGTTTACTTTTTGTACTAATATAATAAAACCACAAAGTTGAGTAATAAAAATAAAGGTAAAACTCTAAAATTAGTAATCTGAAATATACCAAAAAGAGCTTCAGGTTAATAAAATTGAATTAAATTAAAAGGAATTTTAGAGAAAAACTTAGGTGCGCTATTCAACTGGCAAGGAGTGTATGTATGTTTGCATCTTTGTGTGTTGTGCATTCACATGGCTAACATCGAAACCTCTATTCATTTGGCAATGACCATGAAATATGTATGTATATACATCTATACATACATAAATACATATATACAACTAATGCTCTCGCGACCTGCTTATATGAATCGTTGTACGTGTGAATTTTTTTTATTGCCGGTCGGCGCTTTTGTCTATTGACCTTTTTTTTTGCGTCCATTCAAACTGATGTTCAATAGATACATATGTATTATATAGTAATGCACAGGTAGTCTGTCCGGCTCATTCCTGCTTTCGCTTAATGAAAACTCACTGAAATGAGCGTGAGCGTAATCATTTCACGCTCGATACACTCGAAATTTTCACATTGTTTGCACTTGTTATTTACACATGTTTGCTTTTGCGCTCAATGTACAAGTACTTATAAGTACATGTGTATATGTATGTATATATATATATATATATATGCCCATGTGTTTATGTGTATGCGCGTACTTGTTTAGTAAACTGTCAAAATCATTTATGTAGCTACATGTATGCTCCTGTGGGTGTTTGAGGGGTTAGGTGGGGCGTTAGCGGTAGGCAAATTCTACTATGGCCATAAATATAATCAAGTTATGGCTTGATACGTAATATTAAATAGATATGAAGTTAGATTACAGACGGCATTGAGAGTATGACTGCATTTGTTTTGTTGCTGTTGTTGTTGCGAATGAGCCGCAAAATAAATATATCAAAGAGCGTAAACTTTCGACACAGAAAATCAAATATGCAATACAAATAAAAATGCAGCAGAAAGAAAATGTGAATCAGTTGAGGAGAGGTGCTTGACTATGGGATACCCTACACACCTTTTTTCACAAAAAAGTTAGAGATTTATTATACCCTGTACCTTAAGTGAAGAAGCATATTAAGTATGTGCAAATTTATGTGACGAAGAGACACCCCAAAGTTACCTCCTTTTGGAGGACAAAAGAAGTTGATCTAAACATGTCTGCGCGTCTGTATGAATGTGTTGATCTTGGGGACTATGAGAGCAAGAATAACCAAAATTGGATTAGCCAGATAAATTAAATTTTGTTTTCTTCTGCCACGCCCCCTTACGCAAAGAATATCAAAGCGCTATATTTTCTACAATTTTAAAACTACAGCTTTAGATTGTGTGCAAAAAAAATAACCAAATTACTGTCGGGCCATAAATATCAAAGATAATCGTAGTATAATATTTAACAGGCGCGTGCCTCTAGAATGCTTAAAAGCATGAAACAACATGAAATATTGCCTATATGTTTCAAAGTTTTCATCCAATAATTTTTACTAGCAACAATGTGTGTATCCGGCTGGCTTTTAAAGTGTGTGTGTTAGCCACAAAAATCTTCTGAGAGTAGATGTATTGATAAGACAAACTTTCCGGGAACGGATATGGTCATGTAAATTACAGTGTCTCTTACTCTTATGGTCTGTAAGATATAGGTGTTCATACAGACGGTCAGATACAGCTAAATCTTTATCCGAGCATTTTGGTTCTACCTGTTACACTCATCTATAATTCCCTTTATCCTATCTTTACAGGGTATACAAATCGAAGAGTTGCCATCCCTTGCTTAAGTGCACTTGTTTTTCTATTTCATTGTTATTTTTATCAACTAAAGTTTGTTGTTGTCTTATCGCAGTTTTAGCTATTTTTTTTTTAATTTTACTTAACGCCTGCGTCTTATTATATAAACGCTGAGCAAATACTTTTATTAGTATGCATATGTGTGTGCCAGGGTCGTATATAGAATTTTTTTTTTGGGGAAGTCAAATTTTCGTTTACCTAGTGCAATCCAATTTATGAGTTTAATACTTTACCTTGGATTATAAATTGAATGAAATTATTTAAAGATTTTAGGATTCTGTTCATGAAGAGTCAAAATATTTTACTTTATCTCAAGAAATCTTAGAAAAGAAGAAAAGGGAGTTTTCAAATTATTCCTTTGCTTTCAGACACACTTGGCCATTGTCTGCAAAATGTGTGATTCCAAGTGCCTTCAAAATTCCAATGTAATCCTAACGAATCTTAACGACTGTTCGCTTGAGTAGGGATTGGTACACGTATATTATAGATATAATATATCTTTTCGCTGGATCAAAGTTTTTTCATGAATGTCGGCAAGAAAGGTTGTCCTTTTCAGAATTTTGAGTTACGAGAGTTGCCCTACTCTCTTTCTTGTTTTTGCTTATTCTTTTCGCTTAAATCCTTCGTCAGCAGCCGTTTGAATCACCATGCCTCGTAAAATATACCTTGATTTTGAGCAAAAGTTTTTGACCGCTCCTTTGTTGAGTTGTTTATGCAACTGTACAATAAGCAACTAATTACAATTTTTTTTTTTTTTGGTAGAGCGGTACGAACCCCTTATACCATCCCTCCGAATCCGTCTCTGGTGTGTGCTGTGAAATTACCAGAACAATAACAAATACAGCAAGAATACTGCGGCGCCGCTCATTTTGAAGTGTGATAAAAAAGTCATTTGTCCCACATAATAGAAAATTTGTTAAGCTTTTGTTTAATTTGTGTTTTTATAAATTTAAAACTTTTTTTACAAAAACATTAAATGTTATATTTATATTCAAATGCAGTTACGGGCCATACAAATCCACATTTTGCACGTATAGGGTGCTTTTTATACTTACTTTAAATTCATATTTTTTTGACTCCAAATGTATTGATAGAGACATTTAAAAAATTTAACTATACCTGTATTAGGTTAAAGATTAAAAAAAAATATATATTTTATGAAATTAAATCCTAAGAACTGCATTCCTAACCAATTGTCCTAAGAAACAAGGTCATCAATTACCTAATTACTGGCCATTGTCCAAGCTTCGGCTTAATTTGTGAAAATGTTACTCGCATTTAAGGGATACCAAAAGTAGTATCTTTCTGTGTACATAATTAATACAATATTTACACCCTTATTTGTTTGATATTGTTTGAATTTCTAAAAAAAATCAAAAATCAGTAACTTTTATTGTGGAGTTTAATTTTGGTGTGTCTTATATACGAGACTATAGGCTTCGAAAAATATTCATAGAATAGTATATAAACCTTTTAATAAGTTTGATTCTTTCGAGTCGAAGACTCCTGGTAAACATTTTTTTTTTTTCTTCTACAATAAAACATGTTACGCTTTGTTCGGTGAGTGGCAGTTAAGAATATATTACACTCAGAAATAATATACAATATTTATTACGGTACAAACAAACTTGGAGCAATCTAGTATTTATAACAGTTTGTTGTTCTATATTGTCTTTAAAGGGTCTAGCTGGATAAGGTACTGAAAACTGCCCCCAGCGCTTTTTGAAAAGTAATGATGCAGTTCGATGCATAATGGGAAAAAAAATGTTGGGCCAAATTTAAGTTTTTAAACTTAACGCGTTGCTGATTAATTACAAAAACGTATTTTTCGTTTTTATTAAATTGTGACTACACTACTGAATATTTTTGAACCAATTTTTTTTTTTAATCTAAGTTGGCAACAGGGCTGTTTAAAAAAAATATTTAATTTTTTTATTTGCTGTGAATATGAATCAAATCGATTTGGTGGAACAATGTTAAAAAAAAATAAAACTAAAAAAAATTTTCATTTTTTTTTTGTAATTCATAAAAAGTGCTGCAAATTTTTTGCGATATAAAAAAAATTATTTTTTTTCAATGTAACTGTAATAAAAAATTATAATTATTTTAATATAAAATAATAAAAATTATATTTTTTTTTTTTTCTTTTATTTTTTGTCCTTTATTTTTTTACAATAAAATTAATAAAAAAAAAAACTTAGGTTTATATCACTTTGTTAGTTAATCTTCGTCACAATCTTCATTTACTACTGCATTAACTTTTCCATCTTTAAACAAACGACTTAGTATCTCAGCTGGTCTAATTATTTTAGACAAATATCGTGCGTAAGATAGACAATATATGATAGAAGCAATGTGGGAACAGCACCCCACAGTTCGCCTACCATTAGCACAGTCACAACAATGTCGTTTGATGCAATGGTATGTTTTTGAAGCAACGTGCCGAGACCTGACTAAGAGTTTGATTATAGATGGTGCTATTTTTGCGTATTGCAATGTGATAGTACCGTCTTCATTAATCAACTCAGCCAAATATGATACTGCTTGTGACATTTGATATGTACCTGTGAAAAAAAATGGTTAGTTGCTTTTCTGTTAACTCCGGAAAAGTTGTCAATTCCTGTGAATTTAGAGTTGTAAACGGAAGTTTTCGTCTACTCTAACGGTTTAAGTCTACTTCCAAAGCCAAAGTGTTGTTCTCGCCTCTTTTTTCATTCATTGCGGCTAGAATTTGTTCAGAAAGCCCAATATCGGAATCAAGCCTTTTCCCAAACTCATTGTGTAAAAAATTCGCCCCACGGCAAAATGTTGCAGTTTGTGGCAAGTATTTGTTGTCCAGTTTGTGATCCAGAAGCTTACATTTTTGCTTGATGGCACCATGCACCGCTTCAACTACCCAACGTACTTTGGTAACGTAACGCGATTTATTAGACTCTTTTGTTGTAAGCCGGCTCCGCTTTCCTTTAATAAATAATAGGCATAAATACTCTAAATCCAAGTTGCTTTAAATGTTCTTTTACGTCCCGGAATCCTCGGTCTAATACAAATATATCGTCTGTTTTCAATATCTCTTTCGTTTAACCCTTTTTGAAGAAAACTTAGTAAAGTCTTACGTTTTCGCGGCTTTATTACCAGGTAGTTTACAATGCCATATCTGATTGGTCCAAAATTATTGGAATTTAACTGCATAGTATTTCATCTTCACGATAAAAAAATAAATTTTTGAAGTTGTTATAAGTTGGATTTGAATTTTAAAGTAAAAAAATATTGGTAATAAATAAGGACAAAAATTAAAAAAAATTAACAAAAAAAAAAAAATCATTTTTATTATTCTATATTAAAATAATTATAATTTTTTATTACAGTTACATTGAAAAAAAATAATTTTTTTTAATATCGCAAAAAATTTGCAGTATTTTTTTATGAATTACAAAAAAAAAAAAGTTTTTTTTAGTGTCTAAAAAAAAAAATTTTTAGTTTTATTTTTTTTTAACATTGTTCCACCAAATCGATTTGATTCATATTCACAGCAAATAAAGATCGTATAAAAACACGTGTTTTAAAAAAAAAATGGTGATTGAGTTATTTAAGAAACATACTTAAAAAAAAATAAGAAAATTTCATATTTTTTTTTAAGAAAACGTGTTGGTTAAAAAAAAATTAAATATTTTTTTTTAAACAGCCCTGTTGCCAACTTAGATTAAAAAAAAAAATTGGTTCAAAAATATTAAATAGTGTAGTCACAATTTAATAAAAACGAAAAACACGTTTTTTTAAATTAATCAGCAACGCGTTAAGTTTAAAAACTGAAATTTGGTCCAACATTTTTTTTTTCCCATTATGCATCGAACTGCATCATTACTTTTCAAAAAGCGCTGGGGGCAGTTTCCAGTACCTTATCCACCTAGACCCTTTAGAATAAAATATTCTCAATCGTAGCATTCTTACAATAAGCACGAAATGCACCTTGAGAGCTCTTCTTAATTAATTATAAACATTCATAAATGAAACAAAAAAACATTCTCAAATTAATTAAATTGATTTCTGTCAAGCCCAATTATAGTATGCTTAAAATCGTTCTAAACATTCTAAACTTGTTAAGCGCATGTATAGGTATTAAAAACAATTTTGGTGGTCTTAGAAATTATTTTTTTAAGACCAAGAATAAATTTGTTTTCCAAATGAAACTGTCTTAGTTTACGTACAAGATTTAGCGACTACAAAGTGTTATTCTGTGGTCATGATTTTACTAACCAAATCGATTTTTGGAGGTCTTAGAAATCACTTTTTTCAGTCCTAAAACAAAATTTTTGTTCCAAATAAGAAATCCGTTATTTCAGCCAAAAAAATGTTGGTACATAGATCCCTTCGTTCACGAACAAGATCTTAAGATTCTAAAGTAAATTAAATCGATATGTGTAATAGTTCTCGTTATATTCGCGTTTAAAGTAATGTTTATGGGCTGTAGAAAAGGTTTTAGGACTTTTGATAAAATAAACTCAAGTGTATGCACTTTAGGCAAATGCGAAACAAAATTTGAGTTTTTATTTAAGCTACTACTTATCTACACTTACTCATTGTTACATTTATATAAACCTTATTTTGATTTCTTGGACAACGATTCCACACCTAAAAGCTTAGTTCGTCTCAATAAAAAAACACCCTTTATTTTTGTACATAGTAAGTTATTTATATGTTTTTTTGATGATTTGTACAGTCGCAGTCATCAACATTTGCCTTGGGGCCCGAAGTTGCAGTCATCGCTGGCACTACTCAACTGTTCATTGGCTTTAGTTGCAGCACCTGCGGCTACCTTGTCTGCCCCCTCATGCAGCAGCTACTCCCTCGCCTGCGTTAGTTTCACTGCTTACCTTATGGAGTTGACTGTATTTTTTTCTTTGCATGAGGCCTATGCTTCTGCATTTTATATGGTTCTAAATTTGAAAAGCCAACAACAACAAACAAAACTTAATGAGACTTTTTTGTGCACTGAAAAGTGAGTTGAAGTTAAGTTCTGTTGGGTGGATTTTTTTTCTTTTTTTTTTTTCTTTTTTTTTTTTTTCTCAATTTTCCTACACTTTCATTATAGTTTTCTGTCTCGTTGCAGTTTCTAGAGCATGAAATGCCTTTTGATTTGCATAATTATAAGAGCTTTCAATTTTGTTGGGTCTTCGTATACTATGTGTAGCAAAACAATATTTGGAGATTCCATTGGGCCGGGGCCAAGCAAAACCTTAATTTGCCGTATAGGCATATAAAGCGAGCTGGGCCATAAAACCGAAATGCTTATCAAATGTTGGGCCATAAACATGGCATCTATTTATAAAGAGTAACTCACGCTCATACATGGGCTAGCCCTGTAGATTTCAGCAACAAACAACTATTATTTTGAAATTACCCAAAAAAATGCCGCAAATTATAATAATGTTTTATCTGTAGAACGATCCGCTCTAATTTCAAAGATAAACAAAATCCAGCACAAGCCGCACTTGTCAAACATGAAGGAAACCCCAAAAACACCCTCACTTGGGCTCATGTTCTCTAAGTTATTACATGCTGACTCAAAAACAAACTATTACAACAACTATAAGACGCTGCCCTCCCTGCCAAGACAGTTGCGCAAACTGTATACGCTATATGATAGCTAATTTCTAGACAGCTGCAGCCAGCTGACCCCTCTGTCCGGGGACTGTACAGTGAATCTTGGCTTTCCACTACTTGTTATTTTTTTTTTATTGAAATTCAATCGTAGACATTGTCAAGATTGCTAGCGTGCACAAACTCAAGCTCATGGCGGTAATCTTATGCCCACAATGGAGGCTGGCTGCATTGTAATTGCACAAAAGATTTGCCAATGTCAAAGATTGTCGCTTGTGCTATCCTCCTCTTATTGTAATTGCCAGCACAAAATCTTGCTTGACTGAAATTGCTTAATTAAGCATAAATGGGCTAGAGCGTGGTTCCTGCAATAAAGCTTCAAAGGCCATGGCAAATCAATTGGTGGCCGGCAATCTATAGTCAATTTCTCTAAAGCCAAAGCAAAAACCCTAGGAAGGTTCTGGCCCCAGACATATACTACTAAGTAGAGGTTCTCGTTCAGGTAGTGGGCGGCTTCTTGCTTGCGAACGTATGTGTCATGTCCAAACGATGACTTCCATATCGAACTTTGAAGCTGCGCATGCGTCATGCCATGACAATGGAAACCGGTTTTATTAGTTGGCCAACATCTAATATTACAATGATGCACTGATGATTTAGTATAAGGTTGCCATTTGATAGGCTTGTCAACAAATTGCCAGCGTCTCTGGGAATAATGTCTGGAACAATAGAATGTGCATGTGAACTTTTAAGTTTTTTAATAGAATAGTACAGATTTGTGCTAATAGTTTGGGATTCCATTAGTAAGCATAATTTTTGTTGCCAAAAGACAATGCCAGCTTTTGTGCTGTTTACAAACAAGCTTGTTTAGAATTTATTGGATACCCGACGCCGTAGCACTAAAAACTTGTTTGCAATTTAAACGGTGGCTTTCTATAGTGTTTATGGGAGATTCTTGTTTAAATCAATCACCAATTAGGACTTTCTACGCAGGAAATTAATTTTAAAGTTTATCGAGATTTTCTCTTTTTTTTGAGAGAGAGTAAAATTTATTTGAAATGTTAGAAAAATAGTTCAATCAATGGATGGTTGTGTACTTAAAATACAATAAAAACAGCCATAAAAACTTGTTTGAAATTAAAGCGTTTGATAGCTTACAGTGGCTCACATCTTATTTTTCTTAAAATTGTAAAGCCCCATAACTTCTGGAATTTAAAAAGAGTGTAAAAGTCATTTTAAAGATGGGGAAATTCTAAAGTAAGGAAGTACTTTATTAATTACAATCAATCAATTATTTCACAAATTATAACTAAGAAACAATAAGATCTCAAAAATGTATCTCACAGCTAATTTTATGCAGCAACTTTTTGGTATTTATCCCCAAAAACTTGAATTTTTGATCAGAACTTTTTTCAGTCTTTTAGTCACTTATTATGCTTAAGTTTTTGTTATTCGGTAAATACGTTCCAGAAAAAACCGTGTTAAAAAAATGTGTAAAAAAAGACATAAAGTAAATCCTTAAGTTACTATGAAAACAAATTATAAAAGGGAATTACCTGACTAAATTTCTAAAAGATTACAATTTCAATTCAATATTTTTTTGAATCGTGCTAAATCGAATTAAATTGTGTAAAAAACTATTTTCCGTCTAAAAAAAGACTGTTAAAACAGTATTGTGTGTATTTTTAAAAATGGTTCCTGGCACAGCAATTTAAGAGTATTAAAAATAAAAAAATTAAATAGCTGCAAAATTTTAAAACATACAAGCGTGACTTGCTTTTAATAAAAGGAATGATATAAGGACTTAAAGCCCCAATTCCGATCATCAAAGCTTAAGCTGCCATGAAGTAAAGTCTCCCGCACTACGTCACTATTGCCCTTTTTAGACCCTACATCGTGTAGTCAAAATTATTGACTAAAAAAAACGCCTTGGCCAAAGACTTCATATTTTTATATTATTTGATGACAAAAAAATTAATAAGGCTTAATTTTAAGTTTTTTTTTTAAACTCGTAGCAATGAAGAAGCATATTATTGAATAAAAAATTGTTTTTAATTCAAAAACCGACAACTATAGTATAATTATAAAAAAAAAAATAAAACCGATGCTGTTGAAAATAGACAAAGCTGATTAAAACCTGAATAATACAAGTAAGAACATATATTTTTGGTCAAGGCGGACTTTTCTGTGATAATTAACACAAGTGGTTGGTAAAGGGTCTAGGTGGAAAAGGTACCAAAAGCAGCCGACAACAATTTTTAAAAACTAATAATCAATTAAATATGTGAATCAAATAATTCGTCTTTTAATCCCTACTTTAAACATGAATCAAATTTGAAAAAAAGTTAAAAACTAAAATTTTGCGAAAATGTTTTTATTTTTAACTGTGATTCGATCTGCTGTTTTAAAACTCGTTGGGTCCGTGTTTGACTAGACTATTATACATAATTTATATTTCGTTTTATTTTTAATTTTTATTTGATTATATGTACATATTACTGTAACATTTATTTTATTGTCTATTAGCTTCTTGAGTATGTTTTGAAACTGTTTTAAAGTTTCCTTCATAATCAAACAACTTAAAACTATCTTTATATTAAAGGTATTATTAATTTAAATAATAACTAGCTAAAAAAAAAGTAGGTAGATTGTTAAATATAACCTAAGATATTGTACTTTAAAAACATGGCCTTTCATCATTTTGACCATTTTTCGAACACTTCAAGCAAATGTAAGAAATGTAAAAAAATATATCAAATCGCTGATCTAATCACCTTGATAAAATAGTATCAAAATACTAAAATTTTTAATTTTTTAGAAAAATGTTTCAGTTTATAAATAAATCTACTATACCAGTCGTTGGTAGGTTGACTAAGTTTTTAATTGACAATTTGTAATTTTTGAATTTTTGCAAATTGTTCGTCAGCTAACAAACAATACAAAAAGGCTCGAACATTCTCTAGAACAAAAGAAATAGATCCAAGCTAATACATTCATATCCCATTAGTCGTTTTTGTGTAAAACAAAAAAATCTTCTTTTTTTTCTTTGCTTGCATAGTATGCGTGCATTCCCGGGTGATTTGCTCAGAATCTATTAGAGCACACACGATGAGGCGCTTAAAAAACTTGTCTTCACTCACAATAAGTCTCTATACATAAAAAGTATCCTGCTTTTTGTGATAAGTCTTAAATGGGTCAAGTTTGTGTGTTTTAACTCGATTTTATCATAAGAACGTCAAATTTTCAAGTAATACAACCGTAAAATAATTTTTGTTGGGTTTGTGTTTTACGAGCTCAAATGCCATTAACTGTAACAGCCATAAGTCTTATGGCTTTTTAAGTTTGTAACCTAAAATGTCATAAAGTATTATCTACTACTAAGGTTCTATATTTTTTTTATATATAGAAAATCGTAAAAATGCGCAACACGTTTTGTTTTTGAACTTTTTTATGTGGAATCTTGTTTGTTTTATAATTTGCAAGCAACAAAAAAAAAATTGTGTGTATAATAGAATGATATTTCAAACACACCCATAAAAAAAAGTAGCTTTGGAGAGCGTTTGAAACGTTTGAAGTGTTTTGGAACGCACGCCATGTTATGTGAGACAGGCGAACCTCTTAACTGTAGAGAACCATTATAATTGACCCTCAAACTTGTCTATTATGTGCGAGTGTGTAATGTACACTGAAAACAAAAAATATAGAAGTTTTATTGTTTTAACAATTCAAGTGGCTAAGAATATTATAATTACTATTTTAAATATAGATAATAGATAATTGCGTAAAAGTACATGCTATAAAAAAAAAAAATTAATAATAACTAAAGAAAGATGTAAGTTTTTAGACATATGTACATAGGTACTATTCAAATTTGAACACCATAATACCCCAAAATATGAAAGGGATTTAATGAAATCTGGTAGTCTGAAGACAGTCCAAGAATTGTCATTTCAAATCTGTCGCAGCATCGTCATCTTTGGTATTGTCATGCCTATAAATAATCAAATAAACTCGATTTGAAAAAAAAAACTTAATTGATTATGTGAAAAAGGCATAACTCAACATAATCAACGCGGTAAAGCATATTTATGATATATTTGATTATTTTTTGAAATTAGAAACACAAATCTATTTACATTTGAAGGGTATCCGGTCAGCACCTATCTATTCTTATGCAAACTTTCTCGTCTATACTGATTTCTTAATATGAGAGAAATTCCAAGAAATTCTATAAAGTAAAACTTCTGGTATTTTAATTATAAAAGAGCTCACTGTTTGTATGTTTATAATAATAATAATAAATAATTTAATAATGTGTATAAGAAAAGCGCAATTTATTACTGAGAAGGGAAGATCCGATCAAGAAATTTTATAACGCAAAACCTCTATTATTTTAAGTAAAAAAAAAAAACTGAAAATAAATATGATCGTATATTTTTCTCACTGTATGTATGTTTAAGTGTCTTTATGTGTAAGCTGTAGCTGAGCTGAAATTAAAACTTAGAACAAAATGCCAAAAGCAAATAAATAAACTTAGAATACGTTAACTGGATGCGCCATAACAAAAACAACAACAGATGATGTTGTATATAAACAAGCTAAATCGTGCTATATACTATAGGTACATATGTGTATACTATATTGAGCTTAGAGCTTACTGTGGTATGTATATGTTTGGTAGTTTGGACGGTAGCTTCAGGCATAGTACTATATAAAGCTGCGCTATTTAAACCTGAAATTTGAAATGAGCCAAGCCGACGACGCGTCGTTGTCGCCGTCGGCGTCGCTGCCTCAGTCACGATTATGTGCCTGACCGACGGACTGACTGATTGATGACGAAGCTCTGTTGTTTTTTTTTCTTACTATTTTTTATTTAAATATTCTTAACACTTTGGCAAATTCTAATTGTTCTTGTGGGCTTCTTATATGTACTCTGTATCCATAGGATTGAGGGTATTAAAAATTTGTGCAATATATGTAACAGGCAGAAGCAGTCGTGGCTGTAGTTGTTTACTATATACCAAAATGCTAAGCATCAACTCGGAAAAACGATTGTAGCCATCTGCATCCGTTCTTTTAAACACTTAGCTCTCGGAGACCACAAGACCTATAAACATTAAAGGGCTCAGCACCATCGATTTATGTTTTTAAACGTAAGCCGTTCCGGCTAAATTGAGAAAAATAAAGATTTTTGTAATTAAACTACATGCTAAAGATTTTCGAACAAACTTAAAATTTTTTGTGTTTTTAAAACAAAAATTTACAATTTTCTTATATATTTATTTGTTAATTATATGAGCGTTTATTTTTTTAAATACATAAAATTTTTTTTAAGACAACCCTAAATAAATTCTTGCAATATTTTAAGTATAGCATACATATTAATTTTTTGTATACTGGAAAAAAATTGTTGTAATATATTTTTAAGTTTAATTGAAATATTTCATTACATTTTTATAGAAAAATCTTTTTTATTTTTCAAATAATCTGTTTATGTACTGTATAAAATGTGTTCACGTATCCCAGTTACTCGGTACATATACCCAAATTTCAATGCGTGTCCCGGTGTCTCCAAATGAAATCGAGTGTTTCGTGAATTGTGCGGGAATTTTGTTTTTTAAATTTTTAAAAGTTAAATTTTTTAAAATACCCCAAACAACGTTTAGAAGATATTCTTCAATATTTCGTTGTACATTCGTTTCAGTTCGATCATCAAACGAGTTGGAACCAAAGAGAAAATGAGCCTTCAAGTAGGTATTTGTAGGGAATTTATTTGCAGAAGAATGATCAATTGGACAAAGCAATATAAGATACAGTTCTTATTTAAAAATAATTTTAATTCATGCATTTACTGATTGCAGTTCTCTTAGTTTTAATTTTTTAGACATTTTCTGCTAAAATCGTAACCGTTTGGGCCAATGTGTCCCAATGTCATAAAAATAAGTTGGCCACACTAATTATATGTAACATGCACTTAATTTCTAGATAACTTTTATACAATAACTCAACTCAAAAACTAGAGGCAACCAATTGGGAATAGAGACTTATGTGAGCCTAATTAAAAACAACACCGTAAACCATCTTCAATGAATATACCAAAAATCGTAACATTTCAATGCAAAATAAACTCACGGTTTGATTTTTTTTTTTTTTTTTGGTATAAATTAGTGTAGAGCAGGCATGATGCAAAGAATTTTACAAGGTGACGCCAAGAAGTGCGCGAATTCGGCTGCGCGGAAAAAATGGCGGTTCCGGGTTCACTTTTTGTATGGTAGCTACATGAAATAGTGGACCAATTTTGATCAAACTTCACACAAATGTAAAGACTTATACTAAATTAAACTGACAAAAATTGCAATATTTTAAAAACTAGCAGCACTTTGTTCTAACATACAAATGTTAATTTACAGATGCAGACATAAGCAAATGTAAAGGAACATTTGTATGTTAATTCATTACAGTATACTGCTCTCAGCTGCTGCCATACAAACAAGGAAATATATACAAGGAAAAACTTTTTTGTTTTTTTGAATATCGCAACCAAATTTATGTCAGTTTAATTTAGTGTCAGTCTTTATATTTGTGTGAAGTTTGATCAATATTGGTCCACTATTTCACATAGCTACCATACAAAAAGTGAACCCGCTCTCTTTTGGGAGAGACACGAATAACGGACCTGCGCGTTGCGTGACCTTCTAATTGTTGGATCAGGGGCATGGTGTAATAATACAAGGTGAGGAAATGCCAAACAGCGCTCTCTCGTGGGTCTTTATTTTGCTTGCAGTAGTGAATTACATTTCAAAGTGAAAGGTTGTGCAAATGCCGTCGGCATTCGATCGTATTTGTCCTCGCGTGTTATTAGTGAAATTGTAATGTGGGTGGATGTTTATTTTAAACAGTGCGAACTAGAGTTGAAAGTGGGAGCTTGTGCAAGTGCCGTTGGCAAATGATCGTATTTGTCCTCGCCCTTTTTTGTTAAAGCTCTGGTTGTTTGATTTAGAAAAAAAACTTATATATTTCTTTTTTAAATTGCGGGTTTTTAACGCATTAAATTTCTTAATAAGCTTTTACGAATTAAAAACAATAAACAAAGATTAATCGGCAATAAAAAATACATTTTTTTTTTTATATTTTTTTTAATGGCAATCAACCGATACAAATTATGTTATGATCCAATATTGATAAAAATTATTCGATATACAAAAAATATAATTTAGTGTGTAATAAAAAATATTTTAAAATTTTGTCTGTATATATTTCTTTTTATCTGTTAAAACTAAATATTAATGCCTAGGAATAAAATGAAAATAAATTAATAATAAATACTAAAAAAAATTTGTAAATTGAACTAACCGAGTATTTTATTTATTAAAGAAAACAAGTCCATGTACAAATCCCAGCAACAAATGATCAAAATTTCAGCAACACATACAAGCAGTAATTGCAAAACAAACATACAAAATGCACAGCAAGACAGGTAAAAAAAATAGTTTTTGCCCACCCTTATGCTTACTCGCTCTTGCTACAGTAGCCGTATTTTTCGCTTTTGTCCTCACCTTGTATTATTACACCATGAGCCAGATGAGCAATGGGCCTGGACACCCCTGCTTTAGATGTGTTAGTGCTTTTCTTTCATATGGATTGGTGTTTGCTCTTCCATAAGCAGCCTTTGGACACCCCTGGTGTAGAGTATTCAAATTTCGTACCTCACCCCGACTGATTCATATATTTTATCATCTAGTCAGCGCTAAACTTGACTTTTGTTTTGCGCTTTTTGCTGCAGCACTTTGTAGCGATATTCGTGGGGTCTATCCATGCACACCTTGAGCACGTGCCGAAAGCAGTTGGCAATTTGTTTGTGCATGACATGGATTTCACGGGTGATGGAGCGGAAAGTGGGGAGAAGCTGTGTGCAGCTGCATCCGTTGGATAGCTGCAACTTCATTATGCTAGTCATTCGCATAGTTTGTCAACTGTTGCAACCAAAGTTGGTTTTGTTATTTTTAATGCATTTTCCCCATTTGTTTGGTAAAGTCTGACGACTACCTGACTTTGTCTACCTGTTGGATACCTTGTTGCTGTTGTGGTTTTTTTTAATTGTGGAACCCTTTCTCATGGCAATGAGCCACGACAATTTAGTATTTAAGTGTGTGAGTGTGCTTCTCGTCCTCTTTGCTTTGTTCTTTACATTTATAGCTCATGCACAATTTCATTACTTATTGTTTCCGGTAGTCGACAAGTTCTCGATTTCCACCCGCAACTAATAATCTAGCAAAAGGGCTGGGTTATTTATAGTTGCATTTGTGTATATACCTTAACGAGAAGGAAAACTCGAAGCTTACATTCCCTTACACTTAGTCATTTCAATTCGATCGAACTACATCGCTGAAACTAGAGCTGTCTAGCGATATTTGAAGTCCATTTTATAGAGCTTAAAATAACTTCTTAATTTTTTATAGAAAAGGTCCGAAACTTATTCGTACTCCTTACAACAACCTGTATTTCGGAATTATGCCACATCTGTTTCCGATCTTAAAAATGGTGCGAAACATAAAAGTATTAAGTTTTGCATTAAACAATTTAAAAAAAAAAAAAACATTTGACTGCTCCAAGTTCTCCGCTTGATTTGCGGACTCTAACTATGAAATTCATCGCACAGACAAACCATCTGCTACGCTTTTTTATTCGTATTATAAAAATTGAGTTAAAAGTTAAAAAATGGGTACTTTAATCGATTTATTCTAAAACTAATGCTTCACAAAATTAAAAACTAAAATTTTCATAAAGAAAATTTCCGTTCCAGTTTCTCATAACTAACGACATTTCTTTTGTTTGTACCCTGGAGTAAGTCGTCTAGTTACATATATCATACCAAAGTAAAGATTGCCTCTAGAAAGATATACAAAGGAAATGAGTTCAATTTTATGACTTTTTATTGCCCTGTCCACTTTCGAGGCACGCCCCGATCAGCCACTGACGCTGACTGATTGTCTTCGTGCGTCCGTCCGCGGTTTGTCTGAAGTCGTCAAACCGTGAATCACGCATCGAATTCTCAATAATTGGCTGATATTACTTAAAAAACTTTTGCATAAGTGCGCAATCGCTTAGGCATTGTATTTTCTATAAATATATAAAAAAATAAAATGTAATCAGAAAAAATAATAAGTTTCAAGTTGTTGTTGTACGTATATAGGGTCCGTTGCTTTTCGTAGTTGAACGCACTGGGTTTCCTCATGCTAATTTTTGAGCTTTTGCTTTTAATCAATATAAGTTTAGTAGTGTAGCTCACACAAAAGATACACTGAGAGAAAATAAAAACTTAAAATATTATCGCTTTGGCAGCAGTTAACTGCTTTGGGATTCTGTAAAGTGGAATGGGAAATTAATTAGAACTTCTTTTTTGAAAACACCAGGCGCTTTTTATATTGTTCCAAATTTCTTCATAAGAGCTATTATAAAGTTCAGTCAGTGCGTCTTATGCTTCAGTTTTCACTTGCACTTAAGGTTTGCTAGAAGATTTAAACAAATAACCAGCGGGTTGTGGAAAAGGTACAGTCACCAACGTTCGCATGAAGACTTATTCTTCTTCAGCCATAACAAGCTGTTATCGGGTTACGGTCTGACAACCGTTACGGTTCCCACAACAGCAGCATACAAATTTTACCCACTGGATATTCTTCACTTATACGAACAACACGACCAATCCAGCGGAGTCGCTGGATGTTTATCCGCTGGATTATGTCAATTAGGGCTTACACCGCTCGTTGTTCCATCGAATTCGGTAGTCGTTACTAACGCTTAAAGGGCCAAAGATCTTACGGAGTAGTTTTCTCTTAAGCACTGCAAGTACAGGTCCAGATGATTGGCGTCTCGTAGAGTCTAATACTGTGCTGCGTCTGGCGAAAGTTGTCTCTATTGTTAAGAGTAATTCTCCGCTCGATCTCCATGCTGGCATTGTTGTTCTTTATGACGAACCTTGGTCAACTCACTCAAAGATAAATTCTACCTTGGTTCGACCAATGATATCCATATCATTCGCATACACAACATCACCATTTTTCAAGTTCATGTACGAGCCTTAGGAGCTGTTTGAAAATAATTTATGCCTTTATTAGACTTTGCAAAGGCCCTGTGTTTGCGGTTTCATATTGTGAGGAGAGTATTTCTAACCAGTCCGTCATTGAGAGGAAGTTGGCGGAATATGGTTAAAGCATCTCCTCTGCAGTCTACTTATTTTGACGGTTTTATCTGCTGGAGAAAAGGTTTATCTGGTCCTGCAGATATTTTGGTTTGTCTAGCTGAAATACCGTAGATCTGAATACGAATATCCAGGTAAGCGCTATGATCAGCTGACAGAATAAACGTTTGCAATGAAATGAGAGATTGCTGCGCTTATTCAGAGGCCAGTGGAGTCGATTCCTTTACAGCGGTTAACTATAACTATAAAAATTCAATTGGATGCATTCTGGCAATGAGGCTACAGGGTATAAAGAAAACATGGTATACCTTATTGACTTGCAGTGTCCACTTTACAGGAACTCATTGGCAAGATTAGAAAATTAAAGTAGATTTTCAAGAACCTTTTTATACATCTTTAGAAATATTCTAAGTGAAAATTTTTTAATTTGCGCATTAAAAAATGTGAATATTACTTGAAGATTTGTTTTTTTTTTTTGTAACCCAATTATAGACCAGCTGCTTATTTTCAGTGTACGCCTATACACATAAACAAAGTAATAACAAACTTTCTGACTGCGCGACATGCTCGACTGGTTTTCGCAATTGACCCACTGCGTCGACTTTGCCGATTTTGACGCACAGTTCGAGCGGTTTAACTTTCCACACAATTGACGGCGGACAGTCGTCAAAACCAAACTCTCTCACATACCTTTGCGAATTGTAACCGTATATATGTATGTATATAATATATATTATATACTATACATATTATATACTATACATATTATATACTATACATATATCTCTTTGTGTTTGTGATATTATTGTTATTGTTGTTATTATTATTGCTGGCATCGTTTATGTGCTGTGGAGGTCGTTCTCGGCTGTTATGCTTTTCATCAGCCACACCGCCAGCATCGGTCATTGGACCGTAGCTGTTGCGCAGACGCCGCTGCTGCCATCGCTGCTGCTGTCGACGCCAACGCCCCCTGGGGCGTGCCATGCGACACACTGTATTTTGTTTGTGTTTACTATATTGTTGACTAAAAGCAAGACATGGTGCAGCTGCATCCAATAAACGAGGGCAGTTTGTTAAGTCTGTGATTTTAAGTCCCTTATAACAAAGTTCACCTAAGGCTACTAGATTTGAGACCATAAGTTCCAAAATACTTATCATGAAAATTTCATCTACCTGATCACCTGTCCGTTTTAACACCCTTAAAAAATGTAAAAAAATGCTTATTATCCGTATGCGTGTGATGTTTGTCATTTCATGCCAATTTTTTAATTGTCTTTAATTAATAATTTAGAATACAGAATCTTGTGAGCCGTTGACTTTTTCTAAAGACAAATCCACCTACTCATACTTCTTGAATACGCCAATAGCAATATTTAGCGCAAATATGTTTATAAATATAGTCAACCTTTTATATAATGGTCCAATTTCCAAATACTAATGTTAAATTAAATGTATCTTGCCCGTTAAAATTCCTACTGCCTTAGCCATCTTAGGCGTTATGATTTCCGCTTTATTCCAGTTGTCTCATCAACTTGAATATTCGGCGTCTCTGGTAATGCTACGACCACAACAGAATTAACCAATAAAACTAATTCCAGAGGTCTCTGGTAATGCTACGACCACAACAGAATTAACCAATAAAACTAATTCCAGAGGTCTTGTCGATGATTTCTAGTCTGAGACCTGTATGTTCGGTATCGTCGTTGAAATTGATTGTGTCCCCATAGCATTTATCTAGTCATTCCTTGGTTTTGGTAATAAGCTTCTTTTGCTTGATGAGCACACGAATTTACACATTTCCATTTTCCCCAAAGTTTTTGACTATTAGTCTATGTATAGATGTTAGTTGCATTTAAAAAGCAAATTCTCAAAGTCGCTGATTTATTAAACTGTTCTCGAGCATTCATATATGCAAATATCAAACTGCTTTATCGGCCAAGGAAGTGTTTGTCGGCGGCGACGTCGTCGAAGTCTTCTTGATAAAGTTTCGTCTTTATGGCTTTACATTGACGCTTCGTCATTTCTTTTGCGTCATTTACAATTCCTTATAAAATTTGTTTGATAAAGTCATTGCATTTGATTGCATGGTGTCTATAGGAAGTAACATTTTAAACTACGTTCTCGATATTGTGGCTAATGGTGTTAACCCCAGCTCACGTACCATAGTTGAAATAGAACATGTTTGCAATTATCAGCGTCAATCATTTCATCCGCTAGTTTCGCCAACATCATCATATCAACAAATTTATAGAGCTTTTGGTACCCCACGCTGTGGATTATCACCTAAAACGACTCCCCCTCATGGCAACGTTTTGCTAATTGATAACCCCCAAAGTGAACTAGCTGAGCTTTTTAACAATATGTATATTGAAGCTGCAAATTCACAAATCGGTTTAGTTTAGTTTTGATGTTGTGTTTGGACAGGTGCTGTGCTTAATTTTTAAAAAATAAAAAATTGTTTTAGTGATGTTCAAGGCTGCAAATTAAAAGCGAACGGGCTTCATCCGCAATTGTTTTTATTCTATAGGTGTGTGAAGCGGTCTATTTAACCAAAACAATTCTTTTAAATTTAGGAAAATTAAATAAACTTTGAATCTTAATTCTTACTCTAATGCATTTACGTATATATGTTGTTAAACCCTGAACTCAAAAGATAAGGGACACATCAAGTTAGTGCAAAAAATGTTATGTGCCTAATACCAAAGACCCCAACAAGTACATACTTAAATGATCAGTAAGGCTTTAAAAAAAACTGGGCGTTTAAAATCAATTTCATCTTACTGGTCAGTTTGTCGGTTGCAAGCAATATAAAAGAATTTCTTGACTTCTGTACATCCATAAATATATAAATATGAGTAAAATCGGGTGTAAATAACCTGAAGATGTCCAAAAAATTGTGTATTCAAATAGATAATGCTTTCAAACTTTTTCTTTTGCTTAGAACTACTAAAATCTTTTTGTGTAGAAACGGCAGCCTCCTCTACGTGTAAAGACTTTTGTGCTCTTAAGAATAAAATTCTTCTGGGAAAATGTAAGTCCATGTAGTTGTTGGCTGTTTATCCCAAACTTTTCCAAGTTGGAACAAGACGCGAACAAGTCCTGAAGATATCAAAAATTTTATATCCAAAAATTTCAAACCATTTGAAATTTGAACCATTTTATATAAATACCGCAGCCACAAAAATCGGTATGAGAACCCATGTGCTCTCAAATATTAAAATTGGTCTAGAGAAGTAAATATAACTTGCAGTAGTTTTTCACTGTTTACCTAAACTATTTCCACCTTAAAATGTAATAAAATCTTTGAAAATTAAGGATACGATACTAAAGTTGGGATGTCCCGACCGTCGTTTATGAATTTTGCAAAAGGAATTAAGAGATTATAAAATTTATATACATATGTCATTATATTTTACATATTTTTTTTAGTGTTGTCAACCTATAGTGTTGTAAAAAGTTAAACTTCAAGTAGTAATTGCTGTATATGAAACAGATCGTAACCCATTTAAAACTAGACATTAGAAAATACTTTATAAATATTTAAGGTTTTTTGTGCAAATCTAATACATTACAATATTTTATTTTTTCAAGTTTTGAATATATGTAAGTACATTATTTTTACTAAATCACAATTAATCATAAATTGCAATGATCTTTTGTGTTTTATATCTCACGCTGTCCCACAAATAATCCCATAACTTTCAAAAATAATTTGAAATATAAAAAAATAATGTTTGACTAAGAGTGAAAACATGGAGGAAAAAAAACATAACTTTCAAAAATAATTTGAAATATAAAAAATTAATGTTTGACTAAGAGTGAAAACATGGAGGAAAAAAAACAGCTTGGCTAAAAATACTATCATAAAATTGGGAACTTCAAAAAGATGTTCATGCACGTCCTGACATCACCTCAAAAAACTACACATCGTTTTTTTTCGCGACTGATTGTTTGGCATTGTTTTTTAATACTTTTTGGTGTCAATGAATCCTATTTACCTCCAAAACACCTAGTTTTATATGGTTTTTAAGGTTACTTCAGAACCCTGCTGGGGTTTTTTGGGTGCCTTTGCGTCAACTTATCGACTAAAATACAAAAACTGTTATTACTTTTTGGGGACACGGCTACTCTTACAGTTGCAATGGCCATTTGGGGATCTTAAGAAGACTCCGATCAGATTTTGGTTATTCGGAAGCCAATTCGTATTCGTGCAGAATTTTCACTTGGATTAACACTTTGCAAAATAGTGGAAGTACAGGAAATATTATAGTCGGTATCAAGCGAGCAGGGGCCGGAGCCACCTAGTAAGAAAATAAAGCGGTAAACCAAACCTCATACAAATTATCTGAAACTTACAACGCTGTCATGAATCCAAATCGAGTTTCTATAAGGTTTTTTGACTTTGACAATAACTGAATTTTATTTCTATAAAACGAAACAGACAAATGTAGATATAGAAAAACCTTACATCCAATCATTACTTTGGTCGCACCGCTCTTATCGTTTTTTTTTTTTTTTTTTTTTTTTTTTTTTTTTTTTTTTTTTTTTGTATTTGCTCTCAAAAATAAAATCTTAACCATGAGAATAACAGCGTATTAATTGGATTCCCTTTCCAAATCTTAACTCTCGGATTGATTGGTTGTAGCGTATCGAAAACATTTATGTTAATCTGCTAAAAAATTGATTTTACACAGCTTTTATCTATCAATTAATGTTTAACTTTTCTTTTTTCTTATTTTACAGCCAAGTGCAATTTCGATCAGGAAACAAAGCCACATCGTCTAAACTTGGATGTGGGCGATGCTGTCATAATACTCAAAGAGACCACACATTGGTACTACGGCTACAGACAAAAGTAAGTTGTTTAGAGTTTAGAGATTGTCTTAGTTGATACAAAGACTTAACAGCTTTCGTTAACTCTGCGAACTATGTTAATTTCCAACAATATCCAAGGGCTTATCTGGGATTTAGTCGATTTCACTGAAAAATTCATTTCCCTACGAATATTTAAATTACTTTTTTTTTTTGTTTTGTTTTTTGGCCATGTTTTTTTGTTATATCTGGCTCCATTTGCTGTTAAGCCAAACAACGGAAATGCTCCAGCAGCTGCCAAGCATAAATCAGGTAGTTGCTTCCCAGACAAACGACGCCACATTAGTTGCTGCATTTTGGGTTTTGTTTACATTGGCCATGTCGAAACTGTGCCAAGTTGTGTAAAGCAAATGCACAACCCTTGCATAAATTTCTTCATTGCTGTCATCCTTAGCACCATGTGCGGCCATGTGGCCAAATTCCAATGGAAATTCAAAGCAATCTCAATGCTTAAATAGGAAGTTTGCCTCGTTTGCTATTTCTAAAGGGTTTGACCCTTTTCGGGTTCTTTTATCATTTTTGTTTTTTTATCTAGGCGTGTCTTTGTCAGCACTTCGGTGCTTATCGTCAGCCAAAGCAAACAAGAGACAGCAGTAGTAGAAGTCCCAGAAAGACTACCATGCTGCAATAACAAGCATATTGACCACTGTTGTGCTGACCTTTTTCATATTTGTGCTGACCCATAACCCAGACCAAGATCAAGTAATGAACAGCCGCAATGGCAGTGAACAAACAATACAAACATATAGCGTAAACAAAAGAGACCCACAAGAAATATTATGAATGCAATTATAGTAAAGACTCGCCAAGATGGTCTGTCTTAGATATCTTAGAACGTAGTAAAGAAGTTGTTTAAAATTGGTTTCAATCAGGGCAGATTTCATAAAGCACTTTAACACTAGGATAGCAGGAATTCCAAATTCCATCCCGCAAATCATGAAAAGTGCATTTATGATTCCCTTATGTCCTGAGGTCTCTTTATTTATTGACTTACTCAAATTTGAACCAAAAACACGATTGAAAATAGAATTTGGTCTGTTAAATTAAAATTAATTAAAACTGTCTAGCAAGTTTTTGCTGCTCTCAAACCTTATTAAATTTTTTCGAAAGCATCAGAATTGAATCTTTTTCTCGAATTTTACGCCGGATATCAATTTTAGGACAAGACATTAAAAATCACATCCATTATATGCGATATAGAATCCTTCCCCTATCCACACGTGGCGTAACTTTTCCTGGCCCTGCGGTACTCTCGTGATTCACAATCAAATCTGTACTATTTACTCATCTACTCAAATAATTTATTTTTGGTACAGTAAACGAAGGCTCAAAAATGACGTTTGCTCTAAGTCTCAAACCGAGTTTTCGTAATCGGAGGGAGCGGCAAATTACACTTCCCTGCCTAAATGTGGTTGGTACAGTTTTTGCATGATATCTTTTTTCCGATCAAACTTATATTTATGTTTTCTAGATAAAAATTGTTGGCAATAATTATCTATCAAATAACACTTAAATCAAGGGGTTGGGTCAATTGGTTCAGACAACGATTGTTTAAAGTTAAAAGGTTGACGTAAAATCGGTAGAATTTTTTTCAAAAATATCAAATTACTCTTTTAAAGATTTTGAAATTATCAACAAAATGAGTCTTCTATCGCTTTCCTACGATAAATAGATTTGGAACAATCGAACAAAAAAGTTGCTGACTAACCACATTTAGGCAGGAAAGGGTAACTTGCCACTCCCCCTGAATACGAAAGCTCGGTTTTAGACTAAGAACAGGGTCAAAGAGAATCTCTGAAAATTTCATCAACTAAGTATTTCTTTACTAACTTTATTTAATTGTGCATAGTTTCATCAAATGTGGTACCAATTATTGTCGAAATGATTCGATAAATTTATTTTGATTTGTTTTTTTTTTTCTTTTATTAAATTCAAGATTACCGAATCGACAGTAAAGTTCAACGTGCTAGTTATCATCTTATCATGTGGACACTGCTATAAGTCGTAGAAGTAAAAATATTTGTAAATAAACAACATAAATCAATGATGTATATCATTTGATACAGTAAAAATTGCTTTAAGATTTACCATAATTGAATTTTTTAATAATTTGATAAATATGTACAGATCTTCTGTTTCCGTTTTCAATTTTAGGAGAATTTATCGGAAATAAATGTTCGGCTAGATTTCGTTGGTGGAGCGACTTAAATGATTACATTGGGATTGCATTGAGCTTTCGATTTGTTTAACATATCAAACGATACTATATTTAAGCCTGCTTTAGCACCCCTCTCAAATCAGATTTTGAATCGAAATTCAAATTATTAAAACAATTTATAATTATCAATTAATTATCAGTCATTTCAATTTTCAGAAAAATAAAAACGTCCATTTTGATCGAGTATAGTGTTCAAAAAATCCACATACATATATAGATAAAAAATAAAGTAAAAAATTTGTCTCCATCACTTCAATTCGAGGTTTCACTGTAAGAAACAGTTTCTTAGCGATAAAATTGTTGCTCGTGTGAGTGTCAATAAGAGGCATTTAAAAAGAAATTCTATGCGGATAACCTCTTTGGCCCAAATTTTTTTTTTTTCATTATTATGGTATATGTATAATTTAAATATATAAAGCTTGAATATCAATTTTTAATTGTGCATTTTCTCACGATTTTGAAACGATAACAAATTGAAAAATTATTTTTGGAAGCACACCCTTGGTGTTTACAGAAATCAATTGACCAAACGATCTGCTCAAATTGAAGGCCACTAATTGACGCATACCTGAAGTTCAATGGAGCAATTTGTCATAGACCACAACAATGTCTTTAACGATGTTGATGTCGCAGGCACACACCATATAGTAGTAGAGTCGTATATAGATTCTACGATATGTATTGCTCTTATCTGTTGCTGGTAGGGCGCGCGTTTATGTGTTAAATAAATGTCTCAAGCAATTAAAGGCGGGCCAACCCCGCATGTCAAGTGCTGAATTGAACCAAATTAAAGCATTCCATTTCATTTGCAAGTGTCACACTTTGTGCTCACTTCCTCTCATCCAGGGTTTGACAATGGAAGACCGCAGCAGTAATGCCCACAGTAGCTAGCTAGGAACGACAGTCTCCCCCAGCATGAGCAGTAGCATCAACATTGTTGAGTAATTCATCAAAAACAAAACAAAAAATGAGACGACAATGACGACGAATTGTGTCATGCCGCACTCATAAATAACTAATATGTAATGTATTGTATCGTATAGTACAGTATATAATGGGTGCTATAGCACGCACTGGCAATTTGTTTTTTTTTTTTTTTTTTTTTTTTTTTTGTTTACCATATGCAGCGCATATTTTAATGTATGTTCCCTTTTTCATATCAACTAAAAAAATTGCAGAGAAAAGGAAACGCGAGGCATATTTCCTAAGAGCTATATACATCTGTGTGAGTACAACATTGTCAATGGGGAGTATTGCATACAACGCACGGATATTGTAGAGGAGATAACCAAAGTGCTGCTGGAATGGGGCACCATTGCAAAGCGGTATTTTCTGGTAAGTAATAATAATAATAACTGAGAATCTTGGATAAAGTAACTGACATTGAGTAACAGGCCTGTTCCCATACTCCCTTTGAAAGGGATTTGGCGGTAATAAATAATAAAAAAATAAATAAATTATCTGTTGGAAATCACTCAAGGCTGAGTTCGTCGTCATAATCTTAGATTAAAGTGTGTAAATACTACAAGGAAATTCAGTCAAAAATCCCGGATGTCAATTCAAAAATATCACAATTTGATGTTCTAGAAGTCGAGATGCTAACAAGCCTGGGTTCTCGTTTCTTTGATTGAGATTTTAAAAAACGGATCTTTATATTATGGACCTGTAATTGGGTTTAAATCGAGAGTTTCCTAATTACTATTCAAGGTTTCAAATAATGATCCCGGCTTCTCTGTCCTTTAATGAGATTTTGATGCCCGGCTTGTGAATCTGCAATAGGGATAAAAAAAGGTTTAAATTCTGATCACGGTTCTTTGGTTCAATTTTTATGCTGAGATTACCATTCAAAGCTTAACATACTGAAAAAGACGGTATCTTTATAGTCAGTCTATAATTGGGATTAAACATAAAATACTTAAATAAAGATTTTTCCAAATTGAGATCCTCAGATGTTTAAAACGGGGTTTTTATACTGTATTTGAAATCAAAAAAAGAATATTTAAATCGAAATTTTCATAATCAAACTCCTGATATAACTATTTAAAGGTTTAAGTACTGATCGCCGATTCTCGGTTCCTTGATTGAGGTTTTGAATTTAAAGCGGAGGTTTTGTGGTCAAAGCTCCAAGATTAAGATTACCTCATCTTAAAACTAATTTCTTTTAAAAAATTCCTATATCGAAATCTTTAATTAAAACTTGACAAGTTATGGAGTTTTATTTTAATGTTTTTTTTCCATTTTTTCAGAGCACAAATCCCAATTTCCAAAAGATACGCAGCAAAATGAATGAGCTTAATAACAATCGCGCTGCTCTTATTTCTGGGAATTTGCCTCTAGATGAAACGCGCAAGGTAAAGCTACTTGCTACCGGACAGATTGACACGGGCAACAAACTGCTCGGCCTGGACATGGTCGTGCGTGATGAGAGCGGTGATATCTTGGATACAAATGCCATATGCACTACCGAGCTATACGAACAGCATGTGCATGCTGTGCAACGGATTGACAAAGCTAACGTGAGTGCATAAGATTGGAATCCATTTCAAGTTTTACATAACTGACTTTCTCTCTTTTAGCGGATGACTCATAACAGAGGCTCGACGCGTGCCTACAACAAATACTCGCATAATATATTACTGCATGTCAATGCATTTGTATGCAAGTTCCAGGAGGATTCTGATCTGCTTTTTACGCTGTTTGATGGAGAGACACATAAGCCCATCAGTGAGAACTATGTGGTCAAGTGGTCACGCACGGGTATTGCACGAGATATTGATCAGTTTGATAATAATCGCGTGCTCTTCACCGATCTCAGTCGCAATGATTTGAGCACCTCAAAATTGTATTTGGTTTGCTATGCCATACGCATTGGATCTATGGAAATGAAGGATTCTACGGACTCAAAAAGAACCAGCATTACAAATAGTATGTTGACTGCGGGAAGCAGAAAACACTCACAGCTTTCGGTTAGTTCGAGTGGTTCATCGGGCAGCACAACTGAATATAGTATGCGTCGTCCATTTGGTGTGGCTTGCAAGGATCTCACGCCTATTATTAACAAGCCAGAGGACTTTCGCGGCAATTTGGATTTGCCATTTATAATGTGCGAGAAAGATACGCTGGATGGGGCGCTGAGAAAGCTTATTTCTAATAAGGATATAGGCAAGATTGATTCTAAAATGGCCGTAACCATGGAAGTGTTGCGTGGAGATATAAAGCAGATCAAAGAGGATTTTCCACGACTGGTGCACACCAATGTGCCAGTGGCACGTAAAATGGGTTTTCCTGAAGTGATTCTACCCGGCGATGTGCGCAATGATTTATATTTGACCATATGTTCCGGTGAATTCGCGCGCATTGCCAAGACTTCAGAAAAGAATGTTGAGGTTTCGGTGTGTGTAGCCAATGAGCAGGGCTATCTTATGCCGGGCGTTATGAGCGTAGGCGCTGGCCATGCACCCATCGATGAATACAAGTCGGTGGTGTATTACCATGACGATAAGCCCAAGTGGCAGGAAACCTTCAAAATACACGTACCTATAGAGGACTTTAAGCAGTGTCATTTGCGTTTTGTGCTCAAACACCGCAGCTCCACTGAGCAGAAAGATCGCTCGGAAAAGCCATTTGGCTTGGCATACGCGCGTTTGATGCAAGCAAATGGTACTACCATACCACAAGGGCAACATGTGTTGGCTGTTTATAAAATCGATCACAAGAGGTATGATAAAACAAATGCCAACTGTTACATGGAACTGCCGGCAACAACAGCTGAACTACAGGGCACCAAGCCATCTATTAGTGGTCTGTCTTTGCTGCCAAAGGACCAGCTTTCTATCTGTATTAATCTGTGCAGCACCAAGCTAACGCAGAGCGGTATGTTTTCTTAGTACTTGGCATAAGCTTAATAAAATATATGTCTTTCCCTCTGCAGTGAGTTTGCTGGGATTGTTGAATTGGTCGGCGCATAAAGAAACTTTGGAGCAATCGCTGAACGCATTGTCGTCTGTGCCTGGCGAGGAACTAGTCAAATTTCTGCAGGATATACTGGATGCTTTGTTTAATATTCTGGTTGAAAACGATGAACCTGAGCGATATGATCAGCTAGTCTTTATGAGCATAATATATCTGATTGAAACCGTCTCCGATTTGAAATATCAGCATTTTCTAAGCGTGCTGGATGTCTATATAAATGAGAGCTTCTCGGCCACCTTGGCCTATGGGTAAGCTTACGTGACAGCTTTAAATAGAATTGAATTTTTTATTAAAATCCCTTTTTGTATTCATTAGTAAACTTATTGACGTGTTGCTGCGCAATATACGGGAAGCCATTACACCTCAAGAAAAGTCCGTAGATAGCGTGGAGTTTGAGGAACGCATAGAAGTCCGACGTCTATATAAGACAACGCGTTATCTGCACTATGTAATGAAGTTTGTCATACGTTCCCGCATGCTCTATGCCGAAATGAACTGTAACACAGATCATGATGACTTTTCCTCGCGTTTGCATGAGCTGCTTAATATGTTTATCAATATGATTGGCTGTCCAAGCAATTTGCTAAAATCAGAGGGCGCATTGCTCAAGAATCTGCACATCATAGCTACGGATTTGATGCAAGTCTTTGATCCTGTGCGTTTAAGGTAAGTTAAATATAATTAAAATACAAGTTGCAAATTTTTAATTGAGTTTTCTTTCAACACACCACAGCATTGTCATTGTAGACATATTAAAAAAGTTTCCACCACGACGCCTCACTCAATCCAAAATGAACTGCATCAAGGATTTCGTGGATACAAAGCTCTTCAGTTCCCCCAAATGCAGAGCTATATTGTTGCCTGTATTTTGCAAACACATTAAAGACCATCTTGAAAGCAAAGAGGAGGTATGTGTGCCAAGTGCACAAATCATATTGCGTGTGCCACTAATTATCATTTGGAATCTGCATTATGTTTTTAATCGAATGTGCATTGTTTAACTTGATTTTGATATTTTAATATGGCCTTGTTATGCACTGACAAGACGCAAAATTAAAACATAACCACATAAACAAACACACATAAACTACATGTTCAAGTCAAGACAAGCTTAATTAAATAAAATTAAGATAAGAGTAACTAATTTTCAAATCCAATTCTAATTTTGTAACAAAAAAAAAACAACGCCCCAACATAAATTCAATTTGTCATATTCGTATCATTTCAAAGCAACTCAGCTTTGAGCATTAACTTACTATGTGCAGAAATTTTGGAACAATTTTCTATACTTGTTATGATCATAATTGTGGATGATAGTGCAGTATAACTTTTGTGTTATTCTTTTTGGTGCTTTTCCTAGTACTAGGTAGTCAATAATTTGTACAGTTCTGCTAAATGTAATGCACAAGATATTGTTTAAAACAGAATTAAATAACCTAAATTTTGTTTCTCAATAATTTTTAAGTAGAACTTTAAGTTTAGATAAAACAATTTTTTCTTAAAATTTTTTGAAATTGTTTGAATGTTATTTAAAATTATTAATATTTTCAATTTGTATTTACTTTTATTATATGTATTTCCACAATACTAATGAGTTCTTACACCTCAGTTCTGCGTAAAAATAATTGATGAACATGTAATTTGATGTCAGTGAACAACGGATACCTGTAACAAAAGTTTTGAACAAACATGAGGCTATCTAAAAAACTCTAAAATGGCGTATAAATGAATGGCCACAGAATACAAATCCTTTTAGACTTAAACTTTACTTTTTAGCACTAGTCTATCAGAAAATTGTTCCAAAATTATTCCACAATGTTATCAAATGATAACTTTTAACTCATATGCACAACCAAAGCTTTAAAAAAATATCGTGTTATATACATTTTCCAAGTGTAACCTAACTTGAAATGTGGAGTGTCTTAATTTTGCGGAGTTTTTTTTTATACTTTATAAATTTTGTAGAAAGTTTAGTTTAGTTATAAGCATGATGGATGCGTTTTCGTAATGCATATCAAAATTTCTGGGCATGCATATTGATAAAAGAAAACCAAATTACGTTTTTTTGTCTTGTGTCTGCGTCTTAATTTTAGTTATATGTTATGTGTTTTGTGTATGTCCTAGCATTAAGCAATATCTAAAGTAGTTAATGGATAGATATACTTATGTTTAGTTAGATGATTTTCCTCAATGTTTAGCAAGGCGTCGTCCAGCACTTTTGTTTAGCAAACTCATGTATATTTATATAAACATGCGCTTATGTTTATCATTATTATAAAGTTGTCCACATTTAGTTTGTTTCGCTGCGCGTTCCGGCTATATTGCACGAACATAAATCTCACTTACCGTCATACCAAAAATAATGTTTATACATTTATAGCCATTGTGGTCAATTGTGATTTGGCCCTTCATAAAAGCACCAACAAATACACACACACACATACATACGCACCTAAACACCAAAACACCAAATAAATGGGTCTACTATTACATACTTATTGATATATAGCTAATAACTATAAACTTTTGAAATTATGCGACTTTCTGTGTCTTGCAAGTCAAGCAACAAGTATAAACACACTTTGTATAATTTGAATGTACACCCATGGATATGCCTCTATATAACTTCACTCTCTTTCTAATTATGTACTACTATTTTTTTTTGGGAACTTGATTAGCACATACAATTCAACTCTCTTATTTCATTGCAACTAAATGTTATTTCAATGTATTCTTTCTTTGTTTTATAAATACAACAACAACAAATTTATTTATACAAAAACTATGCACACTGTGTGCGGTGTGTTCCAAATAACAACAACTGCCATCACAAATGTGTACATACTATATACTATACAAATAGGGTGACTCGAAAACCGATATCTGGCAGCAAGAAAAGAATCTTTCAAAAGCCGCCAAAGTGCTCGGACAATTAAAATCCCAACTGCACACACGTGAGACTACTGCCAAGCAAAAGGTAAAAAAGCATTATCAAAACCAAACCAAAAATACACAAAACTCTCTCAGATCAGGCCTATATAAAGCACCTCTAATTAAGCACCATTATTATTTATCATATCTTTTAAGTTATTATTGTTTATAATTTTTGTTCAGGTCGCAGCCATTGTGCACTGCTTTTTAGGTGTTTGTGCACTTATTGAGCTTAAGTCAGTGTGGCGCTTTGTAGTTATTAAATGCCATCAATATTAAAATATGTTTTCTCTATATGTAAAGATTGCCTTTTATGTATCCCTTTTAATGATAAAAGAGCAGGTTTTTATCACTAAGGCTGGCTTTATTGCTTTTCAAAGTATTCTAAGTTATAATCACTTTGCATACGCTTAAAACCATTTGCAAAGCATTATTGACATCGCAAGTAATTCCTGATAGTCGGAAATAATAAAAAAATCATTAGGCTCCATGTCAGGGCTGTAAGACCGATCGATTCGTTGTTTTGAGTGTTCCAAAATATCGTTGACGTGGTGATGGTCAAACAGTCTTCGTCGATTGATTTTCCTTAATTCTCCATAATTTTTGGCAGACAAATGGTTTCAATGAAATTGTTGCCACTTGACCAGTTCTTTCGAAGTCGACTATTTTCTTTAAGAGCTGCGACAGATGAGTCATTTGCATATTTCGATTTTCAATCATTTCTTTACAACTGAGGAAGCTCAAGGGCATTGCTTCAAAATAGGTTCCTTCTATATTCACACAGTGCTGCAGGACTTCCAGCTTTGGTACGTATCCTGGAATGCGATGGCAATATTGCGTAGCAGCGTGACGAGAGATGGGTTAAATCCAACTGCCGTTTCCAACATCAGGTGGAAAAACCTTTATCAGTCTCTATCGATATCTTTTTCTCCCACGTCTTGAGCAGCAGCAGTTTTTTGCCTGTAAACCAATGGTGTTACTGCGGCGCATGACTTCCACGAATAAAAACATTTTGGGGTGTTTACTAAACAAAATAAGTATTTACGCCCGACCAAGGAAAGTAGAGTACTTCTGCCTAAAACTGTGTTGCAAATGCGCCAAAATCCTCATGATAATTGATGCAATTTCTTTACCTAGTACTGAATAAAATACAAAACTTTATGTTTTATGCTTTTTAATGGCATTTTCCCCACCACGGAAACACTACTATATAACAATTGCAAACAGCTGACTGATAAGTCGGGTACTACTGCATTTCTGCATTGTTTCTAAGCTTGCTGACGTCGTTAGTTGGGTACTTTAGCACTTGTCACTCTGTCTGTCAAAGAAAAACATCCAAATTTTTTTAGGTTTTTGCAGCAGTGAAGAATGGTGTTTCATCGCCAAAAGTCAAAGTCAAAGATGCACCTGTCTTTAAAAACCTAGTCATTGTGCGAAAATAATTTTTACGGCTGTTATTGCATGTTTCCGCCGAAATGAATTCTTCAAGTGACAATGAAATGTATTAAAAAGCGTTCGTAGAAGAGAAAATTCTGAGTAAGTTTGTGGCTAAAACTCCAAACTTTGGAAGTGATAAATCAGATCTTGGCCGGAAATATAAAAGGCAACTCTCGTTTAACTTTAAAGTTATAGCCCCGTTGAGAAAACGTATCTGTAACAGCTTACAAAAGCCGAATAATGCTCAGCGTAATTATGAATTTGGCCAACACTGCCTTATCGCTAAGTTAGTTGTAAGTTTTTAAAGCATTTCATGCAATGTTTAATCGTTTATGTTGTTCAATTAATTTTTTTAAACTAATTTTAATATAATTATGCAAAATTTAGCTAAAGAAGTCAACAGACAGAAACAAGACCTAAGTCGCAAGATGTACAACAAACATACTCTTAATTAATTAACACTTACAATCATTTTGAATTAATAATAATCCCATAAATCTTACCACTAGATTGCCGAGTGCATAAACATCATGAACAACATTTTGAAGCTGCTGTATCGTTCCGATGTGGGACCCACACATAATGATATACGCGACATTATGATCATCTTGCTACGCACAGTAATGAAAGCTGCACATGCTCTGGATCGTGATACGGGTCTAGTTGGTCGTTTCTTTGCCATTATGCTGGGTATTTTGCAGCGCATGGATGCAGCACACTACGAGTACTTTGTTAAGGATTTGCACAATCGTTTTGAACTTAAGGATTTTGTCATAGAAATATTGCTGGTATTTGAAGAGCTGGTATCACCGCATCAGAAAGCTGTGTTTCCACGCGATTGGATGGACATGATCATGCATCAGAACACAGTCATTTTGGGTGCTCTACAGCATCTGAGCATAGTAATAACCGACTATTTCTTAGCGCCATTTGAGAAACAAATCTGGTCCAACTTTTTCCAATGTTCCATAGCATTTTTAGTACAGTCACCACTGCAGCTAAACGATTTTAACGACAATAAGCGGCAGATTGTTTTTGCACGCTATCGTGACATACGTAAGGATACAGCCAAAGAGATACGCAAGATGTGGTTCCAGTTGGGAGAACACAAGCCCAAATTTGTGCCACAGCTTGTAGAGCCCATACTAGAGATGAGCATGATACCGGAAACGGAGCTGCGACGTGAAACCATACCTATTTTCTTTGATATGATGCAATGCGAGTTTTACAGCTCACGTTTAGAGCTGGAAAGCTATGGTGATACCAAGCGCAATAATGCGCATCATAAGGGTAACTTTGGCGAGTTTAAAACCGCAATGATCGAGAAGCTGGATATTCTAATTGGCGCAGGTAAGTCCAATTATACAATTAGCTAATGGATCTTACTTACATTGTATTTTTGTCACCACAGGCAAGGGCGATGCAGAGTATAAGCAGTTATTTGAGCAGATCATGCTGGAACGCTGCGAGGCTCATACCACACTTAATATTGATGGCACGCACTTTGTACATATGGTTACAAAGCTGATGGACAAGTTGCTGGAGTATCGCTATATCATACAAGACGAAAGCAAAGAAAATCGCATGGCCTGCACATTCTCGTTGCTACAATTCTACTCTGAGGTCGATCTCAAAGAGATGTACATACGCTATGTGTATAAATTGTGCGCTTTGCATATGGAATTCGAGAATTACACAGAGGCGGCCTTCACGCTAAAGCTGCATACAAAACTATTGCAGTGGAACGATACAGAGCTATCACCACAGTTGCGTTCCTATCGCCATAGTAATTGTCGTACACATCGCGAGTTAAAAGAGGCGCTTTATTTCGAGATTATGGAGTTCTTTGATCGTGGCAAGCAATGGGAATGTGCAATTGATATGTGCAAGGTGTTGTCACAGCAATATGAAAACGAGATTTATGATTATATTAAGCTGGCAGAGCTGTTGAAAAAGATGGCCCAATTTTATGAGAAAATACTCAAGGAAATGCGTCACACATCCGAGTATTTCCGTGTGTGTTTCTATGGCCGTGGCTTTCCGCGCATGCAGCAAAACAAAGTGTATATTTATCGTGGTAAGGAGTACGAGCGTCTCAGTGACTTTTGCTCACGCATACTTGTGCAGCATCCCCAAGCCGATCTAATGCAAACACTGGAGCTGCCTGGCGAGGATATAACAAATAGTGATGGCCAATACATACAGATAAACAAAGTAGAGCCCATTATGGATGATGTGTTTGCCAAGTTTAATGATAAAATTATATCAAATGAAATTATCAAGTACTTCACTTCGAACAATGTGCAAAAGTTTAAATTCTCGCGTCCCTATCGTGATAGCAGCGGTGGTGGTGGCGGTGGTATGGATGATGTGCGTAATCTTTGGTTGGAACGTACAGTTCTAATAACACGATTTCCATTGCCTGGCATATTACGCTGGTTCCCAGTCGTGGACGCGCGTACGTTCAAGATCTCGCCATTAGAGTATGCCTTGGAGACTATGAAGTCAGCCAATAAGGATTTGCGTGCCCTGATTATACAGCACAAGAGCGATGAAAGTTTGGATATAAATCCTCTGAGCATTAAAATTACAGGCATTTTGGATCCAGCCGTTATGGGTGGTGTAACCAAATACGAGGAAGCCTTTTTAACATCCGAGTATTTGGAAGAGCATCCCGAGGATAGAGAGCTTGTGGAAGAACTGAAGGACTTAATAGCATCGCAAATACCGCTACTAGAGATTGGTGTGTATAAAATTATAGCTGCAAATAATCACAAGGGACTAATTGGTTTTATTAATGATTATCTATTCTTTAGCCATTTTGTTGCACAAGCAACGCACGCCCGAGAGCCTTAAAGCGCTACAGGAACATTTGGAATCTAGCTTTGCAGCTATGCAGCAGCATGTTGAATCCAGATATGGACGCAAGTCTTGTGATCTGAAGCTGGAACGTGAATCGGTAGTAATGCGCCGTACAAACTCCTTCCTGCCAGCGCTTTTTGACGGCAGCAATAATCGCTTATCAGAGACTAGCATGGGTTCTTCAGAGTAAGTTCTTTTATTTCATTTAAAACAACATGTTTATTAAATATGCGCCTTTAATTCGAATTTGCAGTAGCGGATTGTCCAAGTCAACCTTTTTGCCACGACCACAAACCAACTCAATCAAGTCTACATTGGCTAGTTTAAGTTTTAACCCAAGGTGAGTAGCGTTAATTAAGCCTTTGTTACCCTTTTTACTAAACTTAAGAAATATTTCCTATTTTTTTGATCTTTCCTTTTAAATACACATTACGCGCTTCAAGTTTAAGACTCTTGTAAAATCTTTTTGTTTACTTTTTGTTCATTTATATTTACTTTTGGTTGTTTTTTTATTTACTCGCCTCATTTGCATATCGTTTGCGCTTGCCTTGTAAATACCTGCTGCTGCACGCAGACCCAGCTTAGGACACTCACCTAGTACCAAAAGCAACAAGCATAAAGATAAAACGCCTGCCAAACGGCGCTCTATAAAAAAGGTAAGCAATCGTACACATAATCCTTACGCGGACTTATATTAAAGTTATATTTATTTATTCCGCAGGTGGATCGTGAGACGCTGAGCCTGCCTGTGGCCAATAGTCAATGGTACACGCAGCCATTGACAACCATTACATCTACTCCTGAAAAAGAAATTACTACGTCAATCAGTTCCTTAGTGAGTGCTTCGAATACCTCACTAAGTGGACCTAAAACGCCAGATCCACGTGTATTAACTGAAGAGGTAAATTTCAATAAAGATTTTTGTGGAATTTCGTTGTTGTTTACATACAACGTTCAATCAAAGAATATGTACTCGCGGAGAATTTTTATAAAATCGTTACAGTCAATCAACATTTAAGTGTTTTCATATACATATTTATTTATTTATTATGTATTTATGTATGTCCCCTACACAAAAAACTCGAGAATTTTAGTTACCAAAAAATTAGGCTCTTACTCCATGTTGCTTGTAAACGGTAACACTTCATGCTATAGAAAATGTTAAGTTTTCACCCTGCTGCGCATTAATGGGTATAGAATGCGTAGTCCAGTTGATATCCATATGTTGCTCGGATTGCGAAGGATTGCAACGCTTATTAAGCTCAAAATAAAGTGCGCCCATACTCACTGGACGCAGTACCAGATTTATAGCAAGAAATCCCATGGCCCAGCAATTCATGTCAAAGAAGAAGATGACAATGCAGACTAGATCATAGAATATGCTAAAGGCGTCGATGACAAGCGCCGTTTGTACCGCTTCAATTGAATTCCTGCAGTGCAATGCCCAGAAGATAGCAATTATAAAGAGGAAATTGTATAACCCGTAGGCTCCATAACTCCAGCTACCCATCATGGCATTCGTTATAAAAAAAAAATGCACAAAGGCAGAAAGCTTGACGCGCGCATGTGACGAACCTATTAGATCTTTCAAATCGAACATTTTGGATCTTGGTTTAAGATATTCAATGAATAATATTGAGCCACAAAATTTAAAAGAATAATTTTAAATTTATAATGAATATATTAGGAACAAAGCACAAAAGAAACGACTGAAAACGCAGCGCCTGTTTGTAAATTAAATATAGATACGCATACTAGTTCAGGAACTACTAAAGGCATACCTTTTTAGCCTATAAATTTTTAAAAATTAAAAAAATCGGAATTTTTTTTTAATTGCATTCAAATTACCTTTAGGTGCTTAATCAAAACCATTTCATTTAATTTAAAAAAAAATTAAAAAGGGTCTAGCTATAATTTAGGTATGAAAATTAGTTTTTTGAAAATATAGGAAAAATATGTATTCATCGCATGTTTAAATATACATAGTCCATTCTATTCCACGTTTTACATAAATAAACGAGTTTTTAAGCGAAAAACTCTTAAACAAAAAATAAATTTACGATACTTTACTTGCAGCTCACACCAAAGCGACCACTGCGTTCTGAAAAAGACAAGGAGCGTCGCATATCAAGGCCTGCCAGCATAGCAACGCCCACGGCAAGCATGAAAAACTTTGTCGATACGCGTTCTTTATCCGAAAGCAGCAATCGCAATTCAGTTGGTAAGTTTGATGCGAATTTGATTTACTTTGTATGAGCAAACATTGTCACGATTTGATTTATGTACTTGCAGAAACCACTGATTCTACCTCGGAAGAGGACATAAGGCCGCCACCGTTGCCTGCCAAAACGCGTGACTCCACAGACTTTTCAAGCCTCTCACACAGTCTGGACTGGAATCCAAATGGCTATGCCATGCTTAATGCCCTAAGCGGCTCCAACAGCAGCAGCATTACCACGACAACGTCAACAAAAACCAGTATTAAAACTACGTATGAGTATTTGGAAGCCACGAATTTTAATTTGGTAAACGTGCTGCAGGACAGCAATAAGCCACGTCCACCCACGCCACCGCCAAAGCCTTCGCGCAACAGTAAACACATTCCATAGAAAGCCAAGCGTAGTTGTCCAGTGCTGCGCCATCATGTATAAGTGAGCCCAAGCAATGCTATTTACTAGCAAGTTATTGTATGTTTGGAAAATTGTGTACGAGCATGCATCGAGTGCCAAATATTCTTGTTACTACATATATAGCGCCTAACAAAAAAATTCAAATCAAGAGACAAACGAACAAGCAAACATTTATTTGCTTCAAATGAGCGCTACTAGCAAAAATCAACTTAAAAGTGTCTTATTTCAATTCGTAGTAGCTTTAATATAATCCATGTTTATGTTTTAAATGATATTATGTTGAACATGTCATCATTTTCGTTAAGATTGCAAGTTTTATTTACGTAATGTTAATGTAATTTGTTTTCGAACAAAACTCCAAGGGTCTACTCTATACTTGTCTTCCACAAGTAATTACAAATATGTTTTAATTAACACTTAAATACAAGTTAAAAGTGACATGCCTCTAAAAAACAAACAAAATTAGTTTTAATACCAAGCACAAATATTAAAAGCTGCATTCAGCATTCGCAAATAAGCCCAACATCTGTTAAGATTTAGCAACAAAGCAAACGTTTCTTATGCAAACAAGTGCCACAATTATATAAAGTTAACAATAATAGTTAAAATAATGCCAACGATTTTTTAACAACAGCCACTTAGGTTTTTAACACAATTTTTCAAAAGTCAATTATTTACTGAAAAAAAATAAATATTGCAATATTTAATATAAAGTAAATTTAATGCAATATAACATTTTGCAATTTTAATGTGAAACTATTGATGTAGTTAAAAGTAATTTTTAAATTTACAAATAAACCTTTTTAAATTGTATTTAGACTAGTATATACGAGTTATATATAAAGCAACTGTATGTGTATTTTGCGATCTGTGTATCGGCCAAAGATTAAGCAATAAATAAAGTATAATTAAGCACAAAGTATTAAATTGTCAAATTTAATTATAAAAATAGTGAAAAGTTTTTTGCAACACATGAAATGAACTGGGTATGCTGATAAAAAATAATTGGGCACATCCGAACGCCACTTAAAGTCTGATTTCTTCATATGATGCCAAAAAAAATACTTTAAAATGGATCCATCATTATTTGTTCCTTATATGTCAAAGCACTTTTTTTTGGAGAACTATGCTTAAAAAAACAACAATTTTTAAATGGTTTTGTAATTATTCACAATTTAAAAATAATACTATTCATTGTTTATATAATGAACAACAATTTTTTGATTTTGTAGGTTAATATTGAAATATTAACTTAGCTTAAAGATTTTTCCTTTTTTTAATTGAATTAAATGTTTATTATTATTATTATTATTACAAATTAATAACGTGAAATTGGAAATTGCAAGTTACTTAAATATAAGCTATAGCTACTAAACTTAGATATTTGTTTATATACATAGGTGTGTAGATGGTACGGTTTAGTTTCTTAGTTTAGGTGACTTATTATATGGAGTGATTGATATGGGTGGCATTGAGAAATTGAATGGTTTTTTGTAGATTATTGAAGGATGTTATTTCGTTTATTGTAGGCTTAAGGAATTTTGATCTTTCACGTTGCAAATGGGGACAGTCTAGGAGTATGTGGGTCAGAGCTAGGGAGGTGTTGCAATAGGTGCATACTGTAGGCGGTTTTTTATTTAGTAAGTGGCTATGTGTAAGATTTGTGTGTCCAAGTCTTAATCTTGTAATTTGGTTAAGTCTGTCCGTGTTCAGTTGGTTGGAGTTGATGCGTTATGACAGATGTTTTTGTAGTGGTGCGAGGTTTTATGAAATACTAGTGGACCTGGCAGACGTTCTCCTGCCCGATATTAGCGGGTCGGCGATTCTTGAGTTATAAGATTACCAAGGAAATGTAACTTTTTTTTATACCCTGTACCGTATGGTACAAAGGGTATATTAAGTTTGTGCAATCCGAAAATGTATGTAACGTACAGAAGGAGACGTCGGGGACCCCCCAAAGTTACTTAAAGTATGATCAGGGTGACTAGAGAAGTCGATATACCCATGTCCGTCTGTCCGTCTGTCTGTATGAACGCCTCAGATCTCAGAGATGGTAAGAGCTAAAGCAACCAAATTTTCAGATTAGATGCGCTATTATGTCAGGGGAGACAAGTTTATATTATATAGCTCCAATAGGGGTGTTTCAGAGGACCTCGAAAAAAACAAAAAGTTTTAGATGGATAATTCGGTTGTTTATGAAGATATCGCAAATTTGACACTTAATAGTTTTTTAGAGTTCCCAAGCACTGTACCAAATTTTATCAAAATCGGTTGACTATATCATATAGCTCCCATAGGGCCAATCGGTCAAAAAAACATTTTTTGCACAAAATTGTAACCAAATTTGGCATTCAGAAGTTTTTTAGAGATCTTCAACACTGTACCAAATTTTATCAAAATCGGTTGACTATATCGTATAGCACCCAATCGGTCAAAAAAAACGCTTTTTGTACAAAATTTGTTGTGTTTCGTTTGTTTGTGAAGATATTGTAACCAAATTTGGCATTCAGAAGTTTTTTTTAGAGATTTTCCACACTGTACCAAATTTTATCTAAAGGTTGCCTATATTATATAGCTCCCATAGGGCCGATCGGTCAAAAAAAAATTGTTAATTAAAAATTCCTCTGGTTTTGATTGTTTATGAAGGTATCATAATCTAATTTGGCAATCAAATGTCTTTTGGTGTTCTTAAGCAATTTACCGGATTTTATTGCAAGCAGTGGTACAGGGTATCCCAAAGTCGTCCGCGCCCGACTTTAACGTACGCCATCTTTATATATATAGATTATTTCTTTGTAGCTTTTAGTATTATCCTTAATGAGGTTTGCGATATCGGAGGGGTTATGGTTGGATTGGGTGATGAGGGGAAATTTGTGGGCTTTTTTTGCAGTTTTATCTGCTATCTCGTGTCCTGTTATGCCGCAGTGCCCGGGGACCCATAGCAGAGTTATTTTGTTTTTATTTTTATATATAGCATTTCTAATTGAGGTAGTGTAGTAGCTTTGGTTATCTAGATTGTTAATGGCTTGCAAAGACGATAGGGAGTCTGTGTATATTTTAAATTTGTCTCTCTTGTTGGTGGCGTAGTTGCAGGCTGTAAGTATGGCTGATATTTCTGCTGTGAAGATGGAGGTGTAATCGGGTAGAATTTGGCGGGTAATTAGATCATTTTCTGTTGTTACGCTGAATGACACACCGTCTCTTGATTTGGAGCCATCAGTGTATAAAAATGTGAATTTTTGTTGGTTTTTGTAATTAAGGAAGATTTGTTTGTATTTAATTGCAGGGGTGTCTGATTTAATGGAGCTATGTAGGGTAGTGTTGATATTTGCGGTTTGAGAGAGCCAGGGAGGGATATATTCGGTTTTGAAGTTAATGGGGGATAATTTTATGTTTAATTTTTTGCATTGTTCTATTGTTTCATGTAGCGAGGAGATGAGTTTTGGTTTTCTTTTGGATTTGATTATGTTATTGTCAATTTTTTTTATTGGAGAGTCGTTAGAGTGTATTATAAGTTTAAAATTACGTTGGATGGCATATGAAGTTCTGTGTTCAATGGGTAAAAGATTTGATTCCTATATTAGATTGTGTATTGGAGTAGTGGGAAATGCGTTAAAGGCGAATCTCATTGCGGAGTGGTATATTGTTTTTACTTTGTTGAGAAGGGATTTCGGTGCTTTGCATTAAAGGTAAATGCCGTAATCGATTTTTGAGTTGCTGTAGGGCTGGATCCCACCATGGGACATTTTTTATTCTGTGGTTATGGATTTGAAATCGGGCTATTGACTGGTTGGCTGATTGGTTGATGATTTTAATGATGTTGGCTGCTTCTTTATTGACGTTTTGGCTGGGGGGTCTGAAATCGGAGTACTTTTCTGTAAGTTTGCTTTGTTTAAGTTAAATTTTGGCCTGCTGGTAGGGTTATTGCTAGTATCTGCCTCAAAAAGTGTTATGTGGATTGGAAAGTGATCGCTACCAGTTATCTGTTTTCCAATTGGAATGTATAGCAAGGTTGGGTGAAGCTAGAGAGAGGTCTATGTGTGTGAAGGTGTGATGTGTGGAGAAATGAGTAGGTGAGCCATTGTTGAGAGTTATTAATGCAGATTGATTAATAAATTTAAAAAGAGTGTTGCCTCTGCTGTTGTTGCGTTGTGCGCCCCAACTTCTGTGCCAACTATTAAAGTCACCTGTGATTAGTAAAGGTGGTTGTATGTTATTAAAGGTGTTTCTGAGGTTTTGTATAGTAAAGTGTTTGTTAGGCGGAATGTATGAAGAGATAATGGTAAATTTAATTTTTCGAGTGTATTGTTACTGCTATTGTGTCAAGGTCAAAGGCATTGAGGTTTATTCTATCTTGTTGTATAGAGTTGTGGATTAGGAGTGCCACGCCTCCATCTCCGTTTGTGGATGCGTTTACATTGTAGAGGGTGTAGTTTTTTGGTATAGATATGTTGTGTATGGATTGTAGATGAGTTTCTTGCATGGATATTATTTGTGGATTGTGGTTTTTTATAAGGATTTGCAACTGGTTGTAACTATTAACGTATCCGTTTAAGTTCCATTGGAGGATATTAAACATGTTATGAGCTTAAGGTTTTTGATTAGAAGAATTTAATTAAGTGTACGTTAAGTTGCGTAATTAAATGCTATAGCTATCGCTTAGAATTTGCGAGGTGTAGTGTTTGTGATTTTTTTTTATATAATTTTCATTTTTTTATTTGGATTTTGAGGGGTTGGTTAGGGAGTTAGGCTTATTTGCGAAGAGCCTAATTTTTGGGTCGTTTTTAAGCTGGGAATTGTACGTTGATGTTGATGCTGGTGTTGATGCTAATGTTGATGTTAATGTTGCTGTTGATGTCGATGCTGTAGTGTCCATTGGGGAATCGATGTCATCGTAAGTGTTAATTTGTTGCGTGGGTGATGATTGGTTGGAAGGAGTCTGTTGTGCTGTAACAGTGGAGTATGATGTTGGTGGATGGGCGTGTCGTTGCTGGTATATAATTGTTGCTGTCTTGTGGTCCACTTTTTCCAGAGTTTTGAATTTATGAATTCTGGGCATGATTTATCCATTGTTTATTGTGTTTGTGTGATATTTGCAATTTATGCAGGATTTGGATTTGTTGCAAGTTTCGTTTTCGATAGTGTGTTGCTGGTCGGAGCAGTTAATGCATGTTTTGGGCGATTTGCAAGTTATTGTAGGGTGTCCAAATCTGAGGCAATTATGGCATCTAAGAGGGAGTGGCACGTATGGGCGTACGTTGACTTTTTCATACCCAATGGAGATTGTTTCGGGAATTGTGAGTGAAGCGAATGCTGGAATGATGAGGCCGGTTTCTTTAAGTGTATTTTGTTCTTTTTTTAATATTTTTCGTATTTCAGCTATTTTTTGTGGTTTAAGTTCATTGAGTATTGTTTCTTCATCAATGTTTCGGAGTTCGTTGCTGTAGATGACTCCCTTGGAGAAATTGAGCGTCTTATGTTTTGTAACCGTTATGGGAAAGACACTGAAAATTTTTAGCCTTAAGAGCTTATCTGTTTGAGTTGCGTTTTTTGTTTTAATAAGAAGGGCGGCTGCTCTCGTTGTCGGATCTGATTATGTTGATATATTTTTAATTGCAATCGTTTTTTTTAAGCCTATTTATATCTGGTGGAAGCATTTTGCTAGAGGGCCGTGGCCCAAATTGAAAAGGATAGTTTAATTTCTAGAAGGTTCTAGATGACAGGGAAGTCTCAAAGAAAAAATTTGCACTTTTTTTATTTGTATTTAATTATGTAAGCACTGAAGTTTTCTAATCAATACGAGAATGCCACGAGTGTGGACTTGTCCATAGATTTAATAAATTTAATTATAGCTGATTTATTATTATTTTTTTTTTTTTAAAACCCGACAAATTATACAATTGTACGTAACAGCGCTACCAGCTCGAGGTGCATTAAATGTTAATTGTTAATTTTGGGACCCCAATGATTTTCGTAAAAAAATATTGGTTTCCTGAAACAAAGTTACAGACAAAAGTATGATTTTTAGCAGACTTTTACCATACCATACCATACCATAGAATAATAAGAAATTGTTTAAATTTCAATCTTATCTAGGAAAGAGGAGTTATATGGAAAATACAGACGTTAATTATTATTTTTTATTTGTGAATTTTAAAACCACAAAAAAAAAAAAAACGGGAAATGTACCAAAAAATATTAGTTTTCTTCGCTTTAACACCTTTTTATAAGGAATTACACGTTTTCCAAAATCTTTTTTTTTCAACCTTACAGCAAAATCGGGTTCCTTTTTGGTGATCCACATATGAGCAATACTTACTGTTTGCGCCGAAATATTATATATGTAATATATATATATATATTGAAAATAAGTAAAGCCACTTTTTAAGTTTTTACATATTTCATAGAGGTACTAGCTAATGTGAACCAATAAAATTACGTATGCGTAATGTAATGAATCAAGCTTCAGCTCTCTACAATCATTTCTCGACTTTTTTCCAAAAGTTTGAGAGCGTAGCCCAGTGTGGAAATTTTCGAAGCTTATGTCCAGCCTGAGAACCTACTTATTATTGATCGCATTTTGATAGCTAGGGATAAAGTCAAATACGTACCAGACCATGCCATAGAAAATCACCCATCAAAAAAACATAAAGTCATAAATGGCTCGTAATTTTGTGTCTCTATCAGCAATTCAATTTTTTTTTAACGAAATTTAGCAATCAAATACAATTCTTTCTTGACTTCAAATTTGGGCTCCTAACAATATGGCAGATATCAAAATGTTTAAAAAAAAATAATTTTTTAATACAAAAAAAAAATGGTTTTTGTAAAAATAAAAAAACATTCCATAACTTGGTTACAAACACGTAGTTTTTATTGCAAATGCAATGTTTTAAGAATTAAATATATTAAAATAAATATTCAAGTGAACACAATACAAAAATAGTATAAACATAGATTTGTTCAAAAGCAAAATAACTAAAGAACCATAAAGCACAAAATTATTGTTTAGTAAAAATAATATATAATAGTAGTATATATAAAGTCAAAATTGCTTAGAGTAACTTGCTTGGTTACTTCCTGAAGGGCACACAATAATACAGTTTTAGTACGAATAATATATATTTATGTAATGTGTAAAAAAATGCATGGAATGTCTGTTGTTTGTGGAACACAACAGTCGTATGCTTTGAGACCAAAAATTCCAGCGAGGAAGAGAGTTAGAGAGCACGAAAGAGCAATGACTCCTTCTAGAAATGCATATCAACGCATATTTTGGAGTTACGATTCTGCTTCTGACTTATCTCTAAGACCTGGAACATCTCTTGCAAGGCTTCGTTGGTGCTCGTTTTACGACGATTGCGACGCAAAGTCACACGACCCGATTTGAATTCACGCACTATAGCGTCAAGACCTGAAAATAATTTAATTGACACTAATTAGTGAGATGCTATGTAAATAAAAGGTGATTTCTTATAGAGGTATAGAACTTCAAAATGAAACAATGCAGGCGATATAAGGATCTTTTGAAACCCAAGATGTAAAATTTTTTTAAAGCGTGAGTTTCTTTCTAACTTTTGTTTAAACTGGGACACAGCTTTTGACACTTTACTACAAGACCTTTCCAGCTGGAGTACACATTCAGTTGGAATCGATCGCATCTACCTTTATGACTTAATCTCAAAAAATTTAAAGATACAAATAATCGACCGTGCTCCGGAAAAAGAATGCACTATTCGGATTCTTTTTGAAACCACATTTTGGGTGCTCCCAATTTCACCAAAACGAATTTTTTATATGGTTTGAATCCGACTACTTATGTGCACGTAATTTAAACTGAAATAATTTTTTAAATATTCTTTAACATTTTTAGATTCTATTTAATGATTATTATTTTGAATTATTTTTTTCGGATTTAACAAAAAAAGATGGCTACGTTAAAGTCGGGCGCACTTTGGGATACCCTATACCATCACATTGCAATCAAATCCGATATATTGCTTATGAACTCCAAAAGATACTTTTTTTTTTGCCAAATTTGGTTACGATATTTTTATAAACAAACAAAAAAAAGTCGAATTTTGCACCAAACACGTTTTTTTGACCGATTGGTATGATATAGTCAACCGATTTTGATCAAATTTGGTACAGTGCTGGGTAACTCTAAAAGACTTTCGAATGCCAAATTTGTTTCGTTATCTTTATAAACAACCGAGTTATGCCCTAAAAACTTTTTTTTTGATCGATCGGTCCTACGGGAGCTATATGATATAGTCAACCGATTTTAATAAAATTTGGTACAGTGCTGGAGAGCTCTAAAAAACTTCCGAATGCCAAATTTTCCGATATCTTCCTAAACAAACGAATTATCCATCTAAAACTTTTGGTTTTTTTCGAGGTCCTCTGAACACCCCTATGGGAACTATATAATGTAACCCCGATATCAAAAAAATAAAATAAACTTGTCTCCTATGGAATAATAAGGGATCTAATCTGAAAGTTTGGTTGCTCTAGCATGGGTATATCGACTTCTCTAGTCACCCTGATCATACTTTAGGTAACTTTGGGGGGTCTCCGACGTTTCCTTCTGTATGTTACATACATTTTCGGCTTGCACAAACTTAGTATACCCTTTGTACCATACGGTACAGGGTATAAAAATCGGTTGATTATTTCATACAGCCCCATAGAACCGATCACAATAGTTGATCAAATACGATTGGCTCGATTTATACATATTTCTTTGCCATCGGCGGCTTTGTAGAGTTAAGGGACATTGTGATAATCCGTTTACAAAGTTCATTCAAAAGGTTAAAACTCATTTCTAATATTCTATGTACTTCTAAAAAGAACCTGGTTTTGGTTTTATAGTTTATTTATATGAAACCCCCTAAGCCTTGTTTAATCGATTTAAAAATAATCGTTTAATTATAGTTTATTAAAAGGTATTGATAATTTATGTTTTGTTTTCGTTTCCATGCCTCTTCTTATATGTTCTATACCTCTACAAATCACTTTAATTTTGTTTAAACATTAAAGCCACGATAAAAAAGAGTTTAGTTTAAGTAACATGCGATTAGCGTTTAGTTTAGTTAAGTAACTTTAGCCTCAGCCAAGAGATGGATATACCTTTATACCTACCTTTAAAACAGCTCAAAATAAGCTGACTTGGTTGACATAATCAAGTAAGCCTTTCGCTTTAAAGCGTGACTATATATGTGTGTGTGTAGGTGAAAACAGGGCCGTACTCACCGGGGTTCAAAGTAAACCTATGCACCGGTCATGGGTATTTAGAGTAACATATGAACATGGGTTCTTATAACAAAAAAAAAAGTTGCAACTTGCAACCGGTCCCTTCTAAAGAAAAATCTTGCACACGTCCCTGCTTGCAAGTGGTATATAAGAAATTACAGCAAATGGAAATAAATCACGGTAGAGTGCTATATAAAAGTGCGTTAGTGTGAGTGTCTCTAAGCTCCCAACATTCAACAACTGTCACAGGCGACAAATGAAGGCGCCAAAGTGTAGACATTGTGTATACGACTTGTTGGACCCAATGCCTTAGTAGCAAGTCAATGAAATTCTGCGTAAAGCATGTGGTATGAGTGTTTGCATCTTTGTGTGTGTATGTATATAGTAACGTACATAAGAAAAGTGGCGCAATAAAACACGGAAATATAAAACGCACAAATAATAATAATAATAAGCCATAGCACGACGACAACATCAGAAGAAGCTGCAGAAGCTAAAAATCATGCGCTAGCTACAACAATGGTTCGTTTTTTAATACACTGCATCCATAGGTTCAAGGGTAGTATAGATTTAAAACACGTAGAAGTGGGCGTGGCTGATTATTGGTCGGTTTATATCCAGATGACTAACGTTAACATTAATATTAGAGGTCTGCTTAAATGCATTCTAAAGGGCAAATAAATCATTCATACTCTTTTGAGTGATGCTCACCTATTCATCAAGACAATGTGCAGCGAATTGCGAGCACAATTTTTTGGTGTACAGCTTACTTACTGTACAATAAATGAGAGAGTAATTGGAATTGTGCATCATTGTTACATTTAAGTGTTAGATCTTATGTTTTCATAGGTATCGAAGAGCATTAGCGGCATAAAAACACATAATGCCAGGACAGTTTATTAAATTGAGTCCAAATATGCCCCCTATTATACATGCATAGAAATTTCTCAATTTACGGATATATAGTACTTAAAATTTTTTTTTTTTAACTTTTGAAATTTATATAGCTTTACGATTTTGTGTCAAAAAAAATAACAGAAGTTACAGTCAAAAATCTAACAATTTTATCTGTCCCCGCCTATAAGCAAGCTTATTTAAGAAAGCCAACTATTTTTTTTTTTATCTCACCACTTCTATAATCGTCATAGGAATGCGACTTTGAATTATTAAATACCTTATATAAGCCTAACAAACAAGACCTTTTTCCGTTGCCTCAACTTTCAAAATTTGCGATTGCTTCTCTGTCTACAAAATTGTGGTAAAGATGTCGGCATATTCTGGAAACAACTTCCAGTATTTCAAATCCCCAATCCATATTTCCAAATATTTTGATTATTAATAATTTTTTGTTCTATACAACAGCTAGCATTTCAATAGAAATTTGCTTATAATTCATTACCACTTAAAACACTTTTCATTGATATCTTTACAGTGTCACCTATCTCTCTCCACTTGAATACAACTGTAGATTTAATTTTTTGCTTTATCAACATTTTTCCCATTAAAATCAGTGTTTTATAAACACACGGAATTCTTTCTTTTCCATTGTTTTAAAATTTACAACAGTAATATCACAAAAAAAACTCTGTAACAATTAGCTTTTAAGTAAAAAAATAAAATTCAAATGGAAACCGCTTGTTGTTTTAACTAAAGATATCATTTTCAAGTACCTACCCAGAAAACTGTTTACAGTGTATTCTATTGTCGGTCACTGCCACAACTGTATTATTTTTTTTTTTCCGTAAAAATAATAAATTGCGTCTTCGTTGTTGAATTTGATACGCTTTGGTGTAGGTTTTGGTTCTTCTTAGTCCCCAGCCAAACTTCACTCCCGCAACATAACAAACAAAACGTAAAGCTAAATAAGCTACAAGCTACACGGCTAAAAAATGCGTAAAAATGAAAGAACAAAAAAAAAAAAGTATGTAAACGCTTGCCGTGCCATGGCTTAAAGCTCAAGAAGAGAGCGACGAAGATGGCAGCAGCGTTTTCAAGGACTAAGGACCAAGAACCAAGCAATAGGCAACTAGTAAGTAAGAAGAGCAAGTAAGCAGTAGCAGCTGGAGCAGCAGCATGGCTTTTTGCTGCTTTTTTCGTGGCAGCGGCAACCCAATGTTGCCATGGCAGGTTGCACAGAAGCCAACTAAAGGTTTTAGCTAGCAACTCAAAACACGCAGACACAACTACACTAACCCATAGTTTTGCAGCTACACAACTTAAATCGAATTCAAGTTTTCAAAGTTACGCATACGCCGCGTATACATACGCAGCATGACCAGCACAGGTAGGTCTGATTGAACCGGAAATGCTCTGCTGTTGTTGTTCCTTGTCATGCGGTTGACAATGTGTGTTTGTGTGGGTGTGTATGTGTTTGTCTGTCTGTGTATATAGGTCTGTATATGTGTGAAGGATATTGGCATTTTTGTGCGTTTGAGTGTGAGATTTTTCTGTTGTTGTTGTTCAAAAGTCAATTATTTTACACTGCTCAAAATTGGGCAACTCAAAAATGCACGGGTGCACAAGCAAAAGGCAGCCCACAGCCAAGTCTTACATGGTTTGTGCATACCTAAATTGCAATTTTCTTAAAATTATGAGTTGTAAATAAAACTCTTTGAGGCCTGAAATTTTGCATTGGATTCTATAGGGCTATGCCATTTTATGATCTTATCCACTTGAGACTGGGTTTGTGGGCATAATATGGGGCTTAATAACAAGTTATATGTATTAACCGTTTTGAGGGCAATGATGATTTTTCACACAATCGACCTGAAACTAGAGATATGTGCTGTGTTGGTGAAAAAAGAAAATACCGGGGATTGGGTGTAAGGCGCCAAGGCGCCGGAGATCCCTAGTTATAAATAAGGGATTTTCACTGCGCTTCTTTATGAGAGCACGTCGGCATGGCTCTTTTGGTCTTCGAGAAACTGTCAATACGTACAGAAGAGCATGGCCTTATCGATTAATTTTCTTGTCCTGATCATTTTCGTATAAAGGTTGTCTGGTCTTACACGTTCTTACTGCTTACGTACTTACTGCCGTTTATATTTGGAAACCAAATAAAATATTTTTTCCCCAAATGCCTAGAATACCGAGTATTTAACGTAAAAAAATTACATCAATTATATTTTTTTAAAAATATACTTTTGGCGTTGGTTAACAAACAGCTGTTTGCTAGATGTTCTAAATAATACCAAAAACAGTATGCAAAATGTGGTCACCCTTTTAGAAATTGGCGCTTTTTACAACACTCTTTTGGGCAAGAATGCAACTTTTTCAAAGTTACCAATATGCATTTATGCCCGATAAAGTGAAGACCCTCACTATGAACTTGCCGTAAAATGTTTACTTTTGTGGCCAACAGAAAGAGTTGCTTTATTTTTAAATTTTCTGAAACGAAACTAAATCAAAATTGTTATAGAACCCTAGTAGATAGTTTCTTGATTTCAAAAAATTTGATCAATCGTAGCAGTGCCAGAAGGGTTAATCGAGCGTTTAGAATTGTGTCGTTAACCACGATTTTCAAGGTATCCTTATAGCTGACGCATAAACACGATAGCTGCTTTGGAGCTTTGCCATGACGATGACGTTGACGCTGATGTTGCTCCTGCTGCTGCAAACAACAATGGTGTTGACTGTTGCCACACTTGTTGTTATGTAGCCTAGCCTGCATACACACCATATAGACTTTATATACTCTATAACACAGCTACAGCTTTGTATAGAATCTTATACGAGGGCAGGCTGAAAAGTAATGGGGGCTAGCCACCTGTATCATTCTGTGTAGTTTTCGCTGGAGTTATAGAGAGGAAGTTTGTTCGAAAACTTACAAAGAAATGTGATACAGTCGAGGTACTGCCTCACAGAGGGATACCCCACCCATTTCCCTAAGTTTCAACTTAAAATTTATAAGAGTATCTGTAGATAGAAAAGGTAAGCAGATGTGACCTAATTTAATTATCTTCATCTTTCATATCTGTTAATAGGATTATAAGTCTCTAGTTCTCGTGGTTTCCGAAATCTAGGCGTTCTTACAGACATATCATTACACCCTTGAGACTATGAGGACAGTATAAAAACAACTTTTACATGTACTCTGTACCCTCGACATCAATCATTTAATTTATTACTTTTTATATCGGCGATTTTAAAATAAAAGCGCAAATTTTGTCAAGTTCACGATTTGGTTAAGAATTTCAATTCTTGGCTAGGCCGTTCAATTATCAGCCTGCACTCGCATATGTATATCTCATCTTGGCCCCAACTAAGGTGAGGCTTGGCCATGGTAAGCGACAATATTGTCAGAAATTCATTCGTTCGTTTCGCTTCATTTGTTTTTGCGCCTTCAGCACGACCGACAGGCCACTATACCATCAAACATACTGTACTATACTATACTATGTGTATATACACCGAGAGAACGACACGAACGTGGTTCTGGCCTGGCTCTGGTTTTTGCTGGCGGCGTCTGGCTGTCTAAAGCTGCTGCATGGAATGTTGCCAGCTCAAATGCTTCATGTGCTTCAAGAAGTGCGCGCGCGTTTTCAGCTCGTTCTAGATACTTATGAGTTAATAATTCACGCGGCATTTTACTGTTTTCTCATCATTTTTCACTCGCCAAGTTTTGAGTTAGGGAATGTGCGGTATTTTTGACTTGGTATACAATAAGCGTGTTGATTGATACGAGTAGAGTTCCATATATATATATATGTGTGTGTGTGTGTGTGAATGTGTGCTCGTTAAGCATACGTCGCGTTGTACGCTCTTCGCGCCAAAAAGTAGACAACGGAAACGGAAATGCTTGCTACCCAGGCATTACAGTAATTGAGTGCATGCGTATGTGTGCGTAAGTGACTATATGTGCATGCGTGTGTCTCTAAGCTTGTCAATTACAAGCATGCCACTTGATATAATAGTTAAAAGATCTGCGGATTAATAGTAAATCATTTATTACGGAAATTTTCACCTTTAAACCTTAATGTTAAACTGTTGCGGTGAGTTAAAGCTGCTGCAATTTGATATTTACATATATAGTTTATAAAGGAGTATATAGTATGTAATTGTGTTGCAAGATTTTTGTAAATATATGCGTTTATTATCATCTATGATTTCCACTGACACGCAGCTGATGCTTTCTGACTGACACAGTTTATGTTGCACATAAATCAGTATACATATTTGCGATACACATAACTATTTTATACAAACAAGCACTTATACATAGATAGCGCATTCTACTACACACACAAACAAATACTTATATATGCCTATAAAACATGTGCTGACACGGCTGACTATGTACAATGTCATACACTTGCGCTATGTACAAGCTACACAGTCAATGTTACTACATATATGCTATAGGTATATAGTAGTATACTTATAAGTCTGCGTCTGTTATTATGTTTATGCGTTGGAGATAGTTGTATTTTTTAAGAACATAAGATCAATATATATATTAAAATCCTTATTATAATCTCGGATAGCGATTGAGCCCTTTCCTTCCCTAGATAAATGGAAACCTTAAAAAAGATATCGAATTGAAATTGAGCTGATTGCCCATCGTAACAGCTTCGCAAGGAGACTTATGGGAACGTTCCCAATAATTAGACTGAAGAGAAGATGATTAACCCATCTCCTACCAACCTTTACTCGAGGACTGAATTATTAAGAATATCCTTTGCAAATTATGACACTACATTTACTTGGTCTTCGGCGATTTCCTAACAAAGGTACACTTGTTATACGCCTCGGCCTGATTAGCCTTTAGTTCTTTCAGCGAATTTTTTTATATCATCAATCGACTCATGACGCGTTCCCCGGAGCGGATATTTAAGTTTCGGAAACAGTAAAAAGTCACAGGGTGCCAAATCTGGTGAATACGGTGGTGGTGCGTTGATTTTTGTTTCATGTTTGGACAAAAACTTCGTCACAATCAAGCTGGTGTTTGGAAAAAAATGTAGGTCTTTTGGTACGAGTTTGGCGGTGACGCGTTTCATATCCAAAACATCAACCAAAATGTGTTGAGCCGATCCATAAGAGATGTTGAGTGTCTCTGCTAATTCTCTTATGCCAACAAAGTAGAGTCCTCAAAATACTTTTGTAAAAATATGGATGTCAGTGACAGTTGTACCAACTTAAGGCTAGTACGCAGCCTCGTAAAAAGTTGTGAAAGAAACAAGTAATTGACATGTAGATGGCGTAACTAACAATAGATGGCTCCAGCAAAAACAAACAAAAAGTAAATATAAAAATCAGCTGTACAAAATAATAAAAAGTGAAAAAATGAATCGCCAGCCAAAAATATTACTTGGTATTTATTTCTCAAACAACGCCATTATGCCTACTTGTTTGCGAAATTGTTGGAAAAAAAACACGCCAAGACTAGGCAAACTCAGGAAAAAGCGGAGTATGTGGGTAAACTCAAATTTAATACGCAGAGCTGTATGTGGAAGATTTTGCAGAGACGTACGTATTTTGAAGTGAATTAATATTGCAATTCTATTATTCACATTTCGCTGAAAATTTTTGGTTTGCAGTCATGGAACAGAATCCGGCAGCATTCTCTGTTTGCGTTTTTAGAGCCTCCCATGGTCCCTAAACGACAATTTTCTGCTCTTTAGTAAAATTTGTGCATCTATTTTGCCTACGTGACACTGTTTCTGCTATCCAAATAAGTTGCTGAACATTAATATTTTGTTTTAGCGCGCAAACAGAACCAAAGAGTAAAATTCTTGGCGGTAAGAATTTTGAGTGTTTTTTTATATAAAGATTTGTTTTAGTATTAATTACCCTTAAAGAAAAAAAGTTACCGATTCGGTTTACGCATTTTAAATCCAGCAGTCCGGGTCAATTTTGATCAGATTGCAGACATTATAGGCATAAATCTTCGGAACTTAAAAAAAATTGATGAAGTATATTCGCACCACGTGTAAAGATATTTAAAAAAAAGGTTTTTTTTGCCTTAAAAACGGGTATAACATTAAAAAGAATTGTAGAAAGTAAAATTCTGTATAAAATTGATCTGCGACAATATCTTTTACAGAAAACCGTTCTTGGGATAAAGCAACAAGTGCTAAATTATACCTTTTATTTTCTTTTATGTAAAAATCGCTTAATCTCATAGCTACACCGTTTAATATTTTGATCTAAAACTTTACAGAGCTATGTGTCATGATTAAGCGCATCTGTGTGTAAAAATGAACGAAATTGGACAAAGACAACAAAAGCTATGGTCAAAAATGTGCTTATATCACCCCCATTTTCCTATAAACTTCATAAATTTTTGACTATATGTGATTATGGTAAAAGATGCGTGGACGACTTTGGGATACCCTGTACCACCACATTGCAATCAAATCCGGTATTTTGCTTAAAAACTCCAAAAGATATTTATTTTCCAAATTTGGTTACGATATTTTCATAAACAAACAAAAAACAAACGAATTTTACCCCAAAAACGTTTTTTTGACCGATCGGTCCTACGGGAGCTATATGATACAGTTAACCGATTTTGATCAAATTTGGCATAGTGCTAGGTTACTATATCTTTATAAACACACGAAACACAACGAATTTTGCGCCAAACACGTTTTTTTGACCGATCGGTCCTATGGGTGGCTATATGATATAGTCAACCGATTAAAATCAAATTTGATACATTGCTCAGTAACCCTAAAAAACGGTTAAACATTAAATTTGGTTACGATATCTTCCTAAACAAAGAAAACACAACGGATTAAGTACGAAAAACCTTTTTTTGACCGATCGGTCCTATGGGAGCTATATGATATAGTCAACCGATTTTGATCAAATTTGGTACAGTGCTTGAATTTTGTTTATTCTCGTGGACCTCTAAAACACCCCTATGAGAGCTATACCATATAACATAACCCCGATGTCAAAAAAAATAAAATTAACTTGTCTCACGTAGAATAATCAAGGATGTAATCTCAAAGTTTGGTTTCTCCAACTCTTACCATCTCTGAGATCTAGGCGTTCATACAGACGGACATGGCTATATCGACTTCTCTAGTCACCCTGATCATATTTTAGGTAACTTTGGGGGATCTTCGACGACTCCTTCTTACATACATTTTCGGATTGCACAAACTTAATATACCCTTTTTACCGTAAGGTACAGGTTACAAATATCGTATAATATGGCAATTTTTCGACTTGCAAAGCAAAATTCTTCAAGGTTGTCAGCCGACAGGTTCGATTAAGACCAGAATACAGAATTTTTTAAATCGGAGTTCACGTTTAGTTGTTAGTTAGGCTTAAAGCTTGCCACTATATATTATATATATAAAATTGTTTGATCTGATTGATTCACTAAATCGGACACGAAGAGTGGGAATTAGGCATAATATGTCTTATTTTTATGGGCACTATGGTTATTTTTCATGCTATCGAACAGCCTAAATGGTAAGGCCATGGGGTTTGCATTTTTAATGAGCCTGGAAACTACTACAAAAAAATTACAACGACTGCTACACCTCAGTGGAAAATCGATGATGAGGTTATATAGAGAAGGGAATATAAATATGATACTTGATTCCCGTATACTCTTGGTTTATTATCCGAACTTAATTAATTTTACAACATAATATTTAAAGCAGCCAGGTGCTTGCAAATTCACGATTTAAAGATATTTCAAGCTATGTTCACATAAACTGGTTATTATCCTTTTGTGTGTTTGAGGGTGCCAGACAACTACAATTTAATCATTTACTATGAATCGATTTTTTTATATATTTATTTATACATAAATGGATATTTGCCAAAGGTAATATTTCAACAAAATATGCGGGTTGTAAATCTCAGCAGTTCAAACGCACACAAGTTCATATATTTCCAAGTATACAAATACAGGTGTCGTCTCATAGATACAGGTTACAAATAACATAAATGTATGTAAATATATGTATATTCATTCAATAGAAAACAGACTTATACATATGTATGATCTAGAGACACCATAACTACAACTAGTTGAATTCATTTTGTTTACATTGTCACTATAATACATAGACATATGTACTAGCATATCTGAGTGTGGCTGCATGCATCATCATCCTTAGACTATTCGTGTCTATTAATGTATTTGCTTTTAATTATCCAAATTTGTGTACAACACACATACATAAATTCAATTAAATGGTTGTCCTTCAAACTTGGCAGTTTCAGAGCAAAGCCACATACTGTAAGCGACACTTGCCTAAAAAAGATATCCCAGACGCCCGCTTGAAGGCAAGGATCTCATGCCAAGAACTTGGCCAAATCAAAATCAATAAGAAAACTTGATTTTTTTTCTTACAATTGTTTCAACGCAATAGAACGGAAATTAAATGGTAAAGATGGCCCACAAGTGCAACAAAACACACAAATACGCACACATACATATATATATATACATACATCTATATACAGGGTGCTTTACGAGCCAGATAGGATATTAGCTCGAAAACGCTTGTCGAAGCGAATATCCTATAGAAAAACTTAAAGTACGCTAGACAAATCTAGGAGCTTACCAGTTCCTACAAAATTAGGAAAATGGATAAAAAAATTAAATAAATAAACACGGGCTACCTTTAATAAAAACCTTTCAAGTTTTTTAAGTTATTATCAAAACATTAAAAAATTAAATTTGTAACAAAATTAACATGGTCATGTATAAATTTAAACGCGAGACATCCTGTGTAGAAAAGTCACGCTTTATATAGTACATATGCATACAGTGGCTCAATATTTTCGAATCAGTGTCGAGACGAAATATAAAACGTACAAATATAAAGCCAGTTGGCAAAAGATTACTTTATTTTTTTAACCCAATTTCTAAACTAGAAAAGATATAGCAATAATAAGCGTATTTTTTGGTCAGGCCTCCATGAACTATAAAAGGTAAGTACAAATATAAAGCCAATCGGAAAACTCCCCAAACTACAAAAAATAGAGCACTAATAATCGTATTTTTCAATCAGTGTTTTCCAGAACTATAATAGGTGTATACATAAATCCATTTGATAAGGATTACTTTATTTTTCGGTGTCTTCGAGATATGTAATGCGAACAAATTTAAATTTATTTAAAAATAGATTGCTTTATTTTTTAAGTTTGAATAGCAATAGGTCCTAAGCTAAAAGAGTCAGAGAACTTTTACTAAGCAGACTATCTGTTTTTAACGGCGATTCTTGCATGTGCTTTATACATCGATATCATTGGGTTATTATATATCATGACATCGATATTCGTTTACAGCAGTGGTGGGCAAAACTCATACAAACAAAGATTTTTTTTTGTGTGTAAACAGCGCAGTAAGCAAAAGCGCACGAGAGAGCAACAACCGCAGCCAAGCAAAAACGAGAGAGAGATTGTACCGTGCATGAGACGACTGCGCTGCGGCAAATTTTTGTGCAATAGCCTCGCGAGTTATGTAAATTCAGAGACTGTTCACCACTGGTTTACAGTAACACAAGCCATACACGATGCGACTGGTTGTATATTTTGGCTGTTTATCGGACAGGTTGGACCACCGATTGCATCGTGTGTGGGGTCGTTGTATGAAATTTTGTACCGATTGGAATTTTAGAGACATTTAAATGCCACTTGTAAGATCTAAAATTAAGTTATATATTATTATATTATGAATTTATCAGGGCTATTTCAGAAAGTAAGTAACCATGAGGCCCTTTGCTCCAACTAGGAACCTAATTAGGAAACTAAATAACAGTAACTAAGAAACCATGCACCCACTTTTCCAAAAAAAAAAAAAGAGAAAGAGTAACCAAAAATGTTGTTTATGAACACTTACTTTGGCAATTTGCAATTATTTCTAACCGTGTACAAAGAAAACCGTGGCCGAAGTTATTTTGGGTACTTGACTCATTATTGTTTTATTTATAAGTATAACTATAAAGTAGAAATTAAATCTAAATTATGACATAAAAGAATTTATAGCCATTGCATCTTGGGCCTTCAGGCTTGCTTGACCAATGAACAAAAATTTTTCTACCATATCGTTTAAAGGGCATCCAACGAGTTGGATACCTGGATTAGCTCATAGCCTTTTCAATCTATTTTTTTATGCTCTCAGGTCAACTATACACTGTTTTACCCTTTAATAGACCAAAAATAAATAAATTTTAGTCTAAAGTGACCGGTTTTAGAAAAGCGCTTTATCAGCAATATTCGGTACTAAATTATTGTGCTTTGAACCATTTTCAAAAAGCCGACATTAACGCTCCTAAAAACGGAAATCATTGCAAAATTGGCTTTTAGCAATAAAAAAGTTCTTGTCAGAAAATAACCTGTTACATAAGGGGCCGTACCCAAATTACGTGACCCGAATTTTTGAAATTTTTTAACCCCAGACAACGTGACATACACCATGACCAAATGTGTTTATACGAAAGAGATTTTGAGCAAATGTAGATTTCCATTGAAAAACTAAAGAGACTTGTAGAAGAGGCCGCAAACTGAAAATCGTCTTAATATACAGATAATTTCGTTAAGTATATACATATATAGCGCGATTTCAAATTAAAAACTAAAGGGAGAAGGCGACTTAAGTTTGAAGTAGTTTTGAGTACATGAGTGAGACATTTACAATCACCTTTTCAAATACCGGCTCAGAAGTTATAGCGTTCGAAGTTAAAATTACACACTGCTTAAAATAAAATATGACCCACTGTAAGTTGTATGTTGTTGAAGCTCAATTGAAAAGGCGCGCGTTGAACATTAAATGTATTATGAAATAATGGCAAATAAAAGAGAAACATACTCTGTAACTGAGTAACACATACTCACACACGCATAAAATAAAGCTGACGCTAATTAGGTTTCACTGTAGCTAGACACGGGAACCTAGGACAAGCCCCACGACCTCCTTTCCCATTGAACGCCTTTTTCGTAGCGAACTTCAAAAAGCTCGTTGCAAACTTAATTAAGTTGCTGCTGCTGCAGCAACAGCCAACAACAATAATGGGAATATTGTTATACCCTTTATCCCCAAAGGCTAAGAGGGTATATTAAGTTAGTACCAAGGAACTTTGTAACACCTAGTTACTGGAATTTCTGGCATAAACTCCCCTTTATTCACCACCGATTCAATCTAAAAATATGTTGTATATACAAAAATTATATAAAAAGAATGAAGAATTGTAAATGATTCGTGGGTTAAAGTTACAGTCACCAAAATCGGTATAAGTATTCATATTTGGACTTAAATATATTTACATACACATTTTGCATGGAACAATTATCATAACACCCCCAAACTTTGTAAGTAGAATGTTGAAACATGACGCAAAAAATAAAACGATAGGTTTGAAGCATTGTTCCAAACCGCGTCAAAATCGGATAAAAAATGTGGAAAGTAAGAAGGCTGCATCCTATGTTGTTGTCGGGATGTACCGATTGTAACCGCTCCACTTCTCTACCGAAGAGTTTCTGCTTAAAATTGATTGTTTTTTTTCTTTCTTTCAAATTTTTAAAATATTAAAATCCATTTTTCTAAGAAGCTATATTTTTAAATAAAAAATAAGTCCGACATTTATCACGTTGGAGACATATTCGAATGAAGACAGCATTAAATCTGGAAAATCTGGTCAAATTGATATATGAAGTACAATTCACTTTAAATGGGACGGTTAACAAACAAAATTAACGCGTCTGGTCAACAAGAATCTCCGTGAATATCAATAAATGCCGATTAATGCATTATAGTCGAAAGGCATCTAAGGGTCTTCGAGGGCGACACCGTTACTATCAATTGGCACCGATACCAACTAACTGATTATCTTTTTCTTCAGTTCGATGGAATTGGCTTCGATGATTTTTATTTCAAACAAAACGATACAATTTGCACACTACGCGTGTCAATGTGGATGCATTGCAATCGTTATTGGAAAATCGCGTAATATAACGTCGTGGAAATTTCAATGAGCCGACCAGATCATGAGATTTGAAACCATTAGACTTCATTTTATGGGGTATTTTTAAAACCAAAAAGTAAAAAACAACACCACGGGCCATTGAAACGATCCTATTGGAAAATGTTATCGAAAATTTTGGCCATCGGGTTCAAGTTTGTAAAACTTGCCGTGGTTAACTATATCATATATCTTTCTTTCCACTTAAATGTCGATCGATGAAGCGTCAAAACAAAGTACCTTGGTACCACTTGGTTTCAAAATAAATTTTTTTGTTTTCATGCGCCTGTTTTTAGACCAGACCATATAATATAGGAACAATTTAAAATTGTTAAAAAACAGAACTTTTGCAAATAAAATATATTTCCCGTCCTAAAAAATATATATGTATATTCTTTATCAGCTTGTTCGTCTCACAGTCTGCATGAACAAACGGATCTCGCAGACTCGAGATCTAGAGCTAGAGAAATCATACTTTACCAAAGGACATGTCTACTTTGTCGGCTCATGTCAACATCTAACCTTGTTCCCCCTAAGAAAAATTTCGTGGTTTACATCCACACTATAAAGCCATCTGATATGTTGCTTAAAACTGTATGCACCAAAAATTATGGATGGTATAGGGTATATTATAGTCGGTATGTTCCGTCTGCAACGATTCCCCTTGTTGTTGTTGTGGCAGTGCGGCATTCAGCTATAAAAGGGCTACATGTAGGCAAAATCAATTACAATTGCCAACGAGTTGTAAGAGAGAACGCGAAGGATGGAGAGGAGATTAAGAGAAACAGAGGAAGCGAAGCTTGGTAAACTTGTGTGTAAAGCATAACTGACAATTGACAGCAACAAGTTAGACGCTGCGACTACAACAACAGCAACAACGATAAAGCTTGTCAACAGCGTTGAAGGATTAGCGCAGACACTGTCTCGCAGGAAATGTGGAGAAAATAAAGAAAACGCATTCGCTTAAACCATTTCAATAAGCGCTTTATTGCGTGTTCCATTGAAGAACCATTTTTCCGCCTTTCATCAAACGTCCCTAGTCTAGAACAATCTTAATATAGCCTATGGCCTAGTTTCGTAACAAAGTCGAAAACTATGTACAACATTAAATTATGTAAAATTCTTGCAGTATGCTCTTAAGATGCCTGAGAGAAGCCGGCACAACAGTATGCACATACAAGCCAGGTCAAAAGTAAAAGATTCTTATTAAAGCTAGAATATGCTAAAACTTGTACGCACTTAAAATTGAAAATGTATATACGAGTACATGGAAATAAATGTGTTGGGCAAGCCAATGTCTATACACCCTGTAAGTGAGTAAGTGCAGTGTTTTGGGCACATTGTAGCATGGTTTCAGAACTGCGAGCGAAATATTAATAATATTCTTGCTGTTTGTCATGAAGGGGTCAACAATTTATAGATTTTTATACCTTGATACACCACCAAATAGCTGCAGACGAGAATCAAACTGAATCGCACGGCTGGACTATGGCAATCGACTTCTCGACTCCTATAATTTAGATAGAATCAAGAAAATCTCCTAACTACACAAGAATTCAGAAAACACCTGTTCTAAACGATTTCCAACTACCTGTAGGTACTGTGGGATTAAGAAGGAAACCTCCCAAAATGTACTTACTGAGTGTGAAGCTCTTGGTAGAAGAAGGGATGCCTTTTTTGGCAGTTATAAAAGCTCGATGCACAATGCTGGTCTAATAGATCCATCACAAATAATCAAGTTTATTTCAGATATTGGACTAGTTGACTAGTTAGTTTTCCCAGCAAACGATCTGCTATTTGGTGAAGAAACGGAGAGCCGAGTAAAGCAGATGGGTTCGTAATGAATTGCGGGTGGTTCTCAATGGACGGTTAATAAACTATTTGGTTTATAAACAAGTGTTATAAGCAAAAAACCATCACGTCAGGCAGTCTACATTACCTCAAACGATAGAAAAATATGTTACAAATAACTTTCTTTTGGCGTTTTCCACTCTTAAAATTAGTTTACTTTTTTTAATATTCGGAATTAATGTGAAAACATATTTAACATAAGAGAAATTCAATACTTATTTGGATTTAGATGATTATATCATACTTTGAGGGACTGCATGTAAAGGCTTGTGAATGATTATATGTACAAAGCTGTGGTCGTCGCTTGCTGCAGGACGAAATTCTTGAAGTCTTACAAAAACGATAGTTATGCCAAAAAACTGATGGCATACTGTAAAATTGAGGTATACTTGAGTAATACGGGAATCAATGTTTGATATTCATGATCATTAGGGCGTCAAGATTTGTTTCCGTCAGATACCGCATAAATTTCTAAAAAAAAAAAAGGGTTGAGAATGGTGCCAAGAAATAAAGAAACACAGTCAAGGCGTTGAAGACATCGTAAAAGGTGACATAACTTGGAACGATGAATTCTAAGAAACACAGTCAAGGCGTTTAAGACATCGTAAAAGGTGGCATAACTTGGAATGATGAATTCTAAATGGTATGAAACCATTTGTTTGCCCGAAGTTTTCAAAGAACTGAGGAAAGCCCATAGCTGAAGAAGGACTGTTCTTCTTCACGACAATGCCAGCTCACACACATCGGCACAAACAAGATAGAGAACATTTCCAATGATACATTATCGTTCTTTCTATATTAGGCTAGAAGTATAAATAGCAGGTTTTGTAAATACTTGTGTTGCCAATTCTGAGATTAAATTTAAATACACTAAGCAAGGGTAACGTAAAAAATTGAAAAACCCTTAAGTCAGACTCTTGACAACTTGGGACGACGCAAAAATGCCAGGCTAAAAGTGAAAACGTTTGCAAGTTGTCCATTGTTGTGCTACACTGACATTCTGACATAGTCACACAGACACAAACACTCGCAGTAGGACCCTAACAAAGTCACCCATATACATACATATATACAACACACACACACCCAATCACAAATGTGGCAAGCCACTACAAGGCCAGCAGTGTTGACCCCAAAAAGCCATGAGATTTGAGAGGCAAATTGATTATGCAAATGAAATCCGGCTGCTTTTATGTGCATGTGTGAGATTGGCCCCAAAGTGTAGGCAATAAAAACATGTCTGCCACATACCTGTTGCTGCCTCGGCCTGTACCTGTTGCTTGACATTGTCAATAATCTTATCGGCATTGCCCTTATGTAAATTGTGTTTGGAAATGTGGTCGCTAAAGTTGCCACTGCTGTCCACGCCACCAGCGCCAGCCATTGACACAGCCTGCTGTGCTGCGTATAACAGTTTGGCGGGCATTGGTGGAGGCGGTGGCGGCGGTGGAGGAGGCGGTGGAACTGTTGCTGGCAGGCTGGCTGTTGTTGCCGATTCCTTTTGCTGTTGCTGCTGATAGCGCGTCAATTCGTCCTCAGCATTGGCGGCACGAGTTTCAGCCAGCCGCAGCTGCTCCTCCAGTATCTCCAACTTAAGTTGTAATTTTTTTAGTTCATCGTTAGTAGTTTTAGCAATAGCCGCATCCATTAGAGTTTGCTACAATACGAAGAGAAACAAACAAACGGGCGGGGTTTGGCGGAACGGCACAGGGCGAGCGGGTTTTTTTTTTGTTTTTTTGTTTTGGGGGTAGGAAAATTAGTAGAACAATCATTAGTTATATCGCTTTAAGAGATGAGTTAATGCAGAGTGTACGGTTAGAATGACAGTGTGAAGCGAGTTAATGCATAATATTAGGAGCGCAAAAGCGAAGAGCAAGCGAAATGCTTACTTTTTGGTTTGTCTCTTGTAAATCGACCAACACCGGATCAACATTTCAGCGACAACAACAACTTTTTTGGAACATTCAATGCATTCAGTGTTTAATATTAGTGAGTGGGTGAGTGTGTGTAAAATGTGTATGAGTGTGTGTCTGCAGGAAGTAACTATTATATAATTGTTTTTGTTGTTGTTGTTGTCGCTATTCAGTAGTACTTCTAAACATATTCGACAGCGGCTTGAATATATCAAACACGCTGCGTGCTTGCTAATTTAAGAGAAAAATTTTAAGAGAGTGTGTGAATTTACGCCATAAACCTTTTTGAGAGAACAAAGAGTATACAAACTCTTAAATTGTTACGCACCATTTCGACAATGCGCTCATTATGCTCAAGCGTCTGATGCTGCACTTGCTCTTTAATCTCCTCCAACTCGGCATTGGCATGAAGTGTAGTGGGTGATGGCGATGGAGCTGGCTGACCATCAGGTAGGTCACGCGCTCTGCTGGTCAGTTCATCGTTACGCTGTTTCAGCTTGATCAAGGCGGCTTCCATTCTTAAAAAATTTAAAATGTGCATTAATAATTAAATTTCAATAATAATAGAGTTTGGCATATGCAATTAATCTGTACAGCTCAAAGGGCAGGAGTTAGAAGCAAATTTTGCAGTGCTAGTGAGCACTAAGACGGGAATCTGAAAAATTCAATCTACAAGTGTAGGCAATGGCAAAGTTTGTATGCAGACTTTTTTTTTCATCAAATCGACTTACAACCGGCAAGTTTTTAAACGTTTTGGATAATTTGACACCAAGGAGTGGGAATAGCCCAAAGGGTTAGAGCTAAAGGGTGTGCATTAGGTTTTTTTTTGAAAAAGTATATAAGAGGAATTTTTAGTAAACCTACTTAAAACTTGGCATATGTGCCTTTTTAATGGATGGAAGGAGTTTTGGTCAATTAGCCCCAACTTAAAACGGCGGGTTAAACTTTGTGAATTATTAAAACTTCGCAAAATTATACCGAATAAGTGTGCAATTAGAAAGTAACCAAAATGGTCTACTTTAATTTATTCTGACCTAGAGCCAACCACAAAACTTACAATTGGTTGTGTTAATGGGCATTTCTTGCGACAAAGTACAAAGATGTGGATCACTTAAGCTCCAAGTTTGAAAATCGTATCAATGCAATGCATTTCTCCAAATCTATCGCCAATGTAACAATGAAACGTAGCGATCCACTACGCAACTGCACTTTTAAACCTTTATAACACAATATATAACTGATACTTGGCTCGGTAGTTGTTATGCTTTTAAATCTGAACCTACAAAAATAATGTAATGAAATGCGTTTGGTGGGGTAAAACACATGGGCAATGTGATTAACTTGACGATCCCTAAGGAAAGTTCAAAGGTGACGAACTTCTGCTTTTATAACTCTTTTATAAATTCTAGCGAAAAATTGTGTTTGGAATTTCGTTTGATTCTGACTTACTTTTGGCTTGTTTCCACGCTCTCCTTCATATTCTCTGTTAGCAGTTTGGCCACCTTTGTTAGATTCGAGTTCTCTGAACGCAACGTCTCATTTTCCTCATCCAAATGATGTTGCTGCAACATAAGAAAATACGAAATGTAATCATAGTCCACAATCTATCCATACGCTATGCTTTAACTTACTTGCTCCAACAGTTCAGCCATTTTTTCATTGGCCTCGTAAAGCTGCAATTCCACAGCATTTGTGGCATTTTTTAGTGATAAAAACTCATCCACCAAACGCTCTACAAGCATGCTGGTTATTTGCACACCTTCATTGACATCCACATCGATAAGACTGTCCAAATCATTGGTCCCACTGCCGTTGCCTTGTTGCAATATTTTCAGCAAGTTGCGTTTGAGCTCCACAGATCCAAGCAGCGTTGCAGCAGCAGACGTTTGGTTTGGGTGTTGCTCCTGCTGTTTCTCGCGCATGTGCTCCAGTTCGCTGGTAAGACTACAAAGCAAATATTTTAAGAAATACATTTGAAATCTCCAAGGCTTGCATGCTTATAAAATGTTATGTGTTTGTTTTAAGCTAAGTAATCTAATTACAAAACAATATAGGGTTCTTATACAAAGGATTGAATGGCCACATAGAAACCTTATACGTCGGTCTTTAGGGTTTTGTTGGTTCTTCATAATGTAATGGTAAGGTATTGAAAAATACCTATCGACGATAACATCAATATTCAATTTTGGTAAATCTATTCTTGAACTATCATTAAAACTGAATTTTTATTCAATTTTTGAGAAAGCACGCCCCACCTTCGTATAGATTGAAAATTAAGTAAATATTCCTGGATGAAAGATCTGCTCTAAATTCGCATTTATAAACACAGAACATTACATTACTAAAAAATTATTCTCTGTTCCTAATGTAATCCATGCATCATTATGGGCCCACCGTCTTCTTATCGAAGGCACAACCCATTATAGTTTGCAGCCGTCATATTTTATACAAAAGCCAACTCTCTCTTCTGGGAGAAAAGAAGTTATTATGGTATTATACAAGCTATTACTAGTTATTCTTTGCAGACATTTGCTTGTAAAAAATTGCTCAGGACGGTTCAAACGAAGCAGACTATTATGGCTCGTGTCCGTTTGGTCCAGATTAATTTAGATTTGTGCAATGAGTGAAGAAAATGTGTCAGGACATAAATTTCTTTAAAAAAAAAAAAGCCATCATTAGTCGAGTTTATATTGTCATAAGTTTTTGTCTTTTGGGGGACCATAAAATAATACTAAATACTAAAAGATATGCATTATCCCGACTTACGCTCCTGGTTTACTTACTTATGTATTTGATCGACTTTCATCTTATGCAACTTGTCCAGCGCGTTGCGCTCATTCGCAATTTTTGTGTGCTTGGCACCAAGCTCTTTGATTTGTGTTTCGAAGGAGTTTTGACGCTGTTGTAGAGTTTTAAGCTCTTCGCATAGCTTGTCATGCTGTGCTTTCAGCTCGTCATGAGAGTTCTTGTCTGCAGAGTGGAAAATTTATTTAAAGTCTTAAATTTCGAAGCGTTTACTTACGCGCTTCGATTTCCAATTTTAATGCCTTGTTTTCCTCCTTTAAAGCAATATTATCCTCTAGTAGAGTAAACATATCATGCTCAGGATCTTGTTCGTTATAGTCCGGTTCGCGCACACGACTGCGACTACGCGTTTTGGCCTCCTGTGTGCGGAATTTGGCCACCGGTATGCGTCCACGACGCTCCATGATGATTCAGTTTTTAGTTCAGCGGCTGAGTGTATGCTAAAGAAATAGAGCAAATAATATTTTAAACCATTTCTTGGATTTGCTAAGCTTAAAAGTAAGAAATGCTTACGTTTGCTGGCTTAAGCCTTATAGCGTTATCCTTAACCTCCTTAAGCTATGCAAGTGAAACTTATGTATTCTGCCAACACCATGATGCTTAGGACTCTAAATGCGTATGTGTATGTGTGTTTGTGGGTGCAACATGCCTTAAATGTAGATATACCCCGAGTATCTGTGTGGTGGAGCCTCTGTCAAGTAGAGCCTTGAATATGCCCCACAATAAAACGCTTGTTAGTTTACTTTGTTTTTTTTTTTTTTTTTATTATTTGCGTTTTATAATTTCACCACCTTCTGCTGTTAGTTCCTTTTATTAAATCGTATATTGTGTCATACATAATTTCTTTACTATATGCGCCTGTTTAATTACAAGTTTCTGCTTCTGCTTTATGTCTTTTGAAGTTGCTTTTAATTTTTTAATTTTTTTTTTTTATAATTTTAATGCTTCTTGGCTAAAAACGCATGTAGTTTAAGTTTAGTTGAAAGTGTCTAGAAAGTGTTTACATGTATTTGAAATACTACGAAACTACTTAAAAGTAACTCCCGGCATTTTGTTGCATTTTTAGAAATTTTAGCTTGGCTTTAAACTATTTGCTTTTTAGTGCAGAAGCCTTTTGCTTTTAATTTTATTTTTTTGTTATTTTCTAGTTATCGTTATATATGGTTTGTTGCTAAATAACTTTTCTTGTTTTAAATAATTTTCATTCATTCTCACTTGTAGTGTAAAATCAAATAAAAACTAATTTAAGTATATAAATATGGAAATTAAGTTTGCCTGCAACACTTTTACTACTCTTTGTTGCCGGCTGCTTTTATATAAATTTTTTGAAATTTTTCATATAAGATTTTTGTTGCTTTTCTTTTACAAAAATAACTAATTAAAGGCGGCTTAGAGCTCTTGGTTTTTGCTTAACTTTTTTGCTTCTATTTATTTTTGTTTTAATTTTGTATATTTATATTTTCGTTTTTTTTAATTTGGTTTAAATAGCTAGTTTTTTATATTACTTAGCTGCATTTAAGATGTATAATTTTAATAAATAAATTTAGTTTTTATTATCTTGCTGTTTTCAGCAAAGATTTAATTTTGTTTTAGCATATTAATTAAAATTTAATTTTAATTTTTATCTTTGGATAGTTTTTCATGTTTGTGTACTAAAACTTTACATGCCTTTTTGTGTTAATTCATATTTTACAAGTGCCTTTTGCCTATAATGCTTAGTATATATATTTTTTTTTTGTTATATAAATATGTATTTTTGTATATAAATCATAGTACTTTTTATTTGATATTTTATATTAATAATTTTGTTTACATGTGAATTGCTGAGTCAAACCCAAGAGATTTTTTGAAAATAGTTGGAATTTAACAGCCGCTTGCCGCAGTTGTTGTAAAATAAAATAGTATAAATAATAGTAAATAAATAAATTCAAATTATACATGGTTATTAAGAGAAAAATAAAAAGAATATGCGAATTCATATAGCTTTGTACTAAAAGGTAAAAAATAAATTTCATTTGTATCACTAACAAAAAAATAATGCTAAGCTACGCCTATTAAATTTTGTTTTATGTTTAACAAAATACTGTAGAGTATGCAAAATAATATACGGTAATAATATAAACTGATATTTTGTATCTATACTTAGATTCACGAATGTTACCCTGCTTACATTTAATTTAAATTGTTTCATTTTGATTTTGAGAATACTTTAGACCGAGATTCATAGAATTTGGTTGACTTGAAATGGGGTATAATTTTTTTTTTATTAATTTTTTTTTTCTTTGTCTAGTATATCGCTTTAGAAGGAACATGTTACATATATTAACTTGCGTGTTTGGTTTTGGTGAAATCTTGAATATGTTTAAATCGCGCGCGTTCTTGTTATAGTTCGAAAAATGTTTGTATCCAAAATTGTTAAGTTTTGAAAATACTATTTGTGAATAATTTGATTCTTTTGTCGATTTTACAAAACAAATTTCTTAAATGTTTCTGGTTATACTCTTATTATATTTAATTTAGTTGCGTGTTTTCTCGATTTCATATTAACTTGTCTTGTTACATTAGTCAGATCTTAATAAATCTTGTGGTATAATGGAATGGCTTGCTTTTGCCTGTCTGCTTTTATTTAACTTCGTTGTGTAGTTATATTTATTTTTATTATTGTGTTTTTTTTTTTTTCGTCATCAAAATAAATCCTCGATAAACATCCGTAGTTTATCTATAAATGGTCTGCGGCATGTCGAAGAGTTCTCCATCTCTAATTTATACCATTTGTCGAAAGACTCCTTTGGTATGACCTCACACTCGTAAAGCACACTAAATGTTGCACATATAATATCGCCAGCCCCCATTTCATCCTCTACTTCAGCCAGAAAATGCTGCTGCAGTGCATTCACCGTCTCATCAATACAAGCAATCTCATGTGCCTCCTGAGCATCAATACAGAGGCGTAGCAGAGGAGTGCATTTGCGCTTAAATAGCTGCACATTTAGTTTTATGAGATCCTTAGTGTAGTTGTTATTTGTAATCACAGTCAAGGCGTAATCACAGCATAGAAATTTCGTTAGCTGTCTTACGAAATTTGTATTAATATTAACATTTGTATTAATGTAGTCAATGGCCATGTCGCAGTCATTCGATGATTTAAGTAAATAACTAATGCGTTCCACATGTTCGGTTGGTGTGCGCAAGGTTTTTCCGGCATAATTTAGCTTTGCGTTCATTTGTTTTCCACTTTGTTCCAAAAACTGAAAGCTATTGGACTGCAAAAAATCGCGATACTTAAGCGCATCATTCCAGAACAGCTGTCCGCGGTCCAGCTTGTAGGCTTTATGCCACAAGTCACGCGCATAGTTAGCGCCAAATTCATTTGCAAAATAGCTAATAAACGCTCGGACGAAACGATCCGTAACATAGCTATCTTCCATCCAGCGACGCTGCCATATATCATTGAAGTTCAGCATGCGTTCGTGCATAATAGGACCCAGAAACTCAAATACGTAAGTCCAGCCATTGGGCACATCTACTAGCAGATCGGGGAATTGTTCAGCAAAGCTTGCATAAACCTGGGCAAAAGTAGACTTATCAAACACTTGCTGACGCATTAGATGACTGAATATGTTCGCACACGCCAAACGTTGTGCGCGCTTTACAGTAGCACGATGCAAGTAATCCATCAACAAATAATGAAACACGGCGCTCTGTTGCTTGACATGACAAATGCGCCACATGGCCAGCACTTCGGATTTCCAATCGCGTGTGTTCAAGAACTCCTCTACTAGCTTTGTGATAACCTCCTGGCATTGCTGTTGAGTAAAACTCTCTTTCACATGTTGCTCTGGCGCAGCGTTTGTTCTAATGGGACTAGTTGACGTTTTGCAAGTGTTTACTGAGCCCGACTTTACCGATGGCGGCTGCTGATACGGCGAGTAGGTAATGGTTTGCGACGGAGGCTGTTTTGGAATGCGTTTCAAAAGAGTATTTGGCGTTTGTGTGGGCACAGGCGCCACATTTCCACCACAGCCTGTTCCACCCGATCTGTTGGCAGTATTGCGCCACTGCAAAGGTTGATAGTGCGAGGAGTTGCCCAACTTTGGCATGCCAATGCTTGTTTCATCATTTGCGCTGCAGAAACGCAGTTTGCTGGGATCAATGCTGAGACTATGATTCTCGGTTTGCTGCGGCTGGGCCATCTTGTGCATAAAATAATTCGCGCTGTCATGGCCATAGTTATCGTGGTGGCGACTACCGCCCATAGATTGCCGCTTCTGTTGCTGGTGTTGATTACCACCCACGTTGCTACGACCTTGCTGCTGCTGTTTCTCTTCAACCTTGTTAGCCATATTTGAGTTGTTTGGACGCTGGCGTCCGTTATTTTGTTGTGCACCTGCTGGCTGATCCCAATTGCGCGTACGTAAGTCCAAGACATCCTGCAGCATAAACCGAACACGGCTGCTAATTTTAACGCTCGGCTGACGATGAGCAGTACCACGCGATTTGTTTACATTGTCTTGTATTTTTCGGAAAATTTTGTCAATACGTACATTGTATTGATAATGATCTGGCGAATTACCCTCTAATAAGTGACCAACTGTGGTTAGCAGCTTGCACATGTACTCTAGTTTTTCTTCACAGCCATGATCCAGCAGCGATTCAACGCAGTGCAGCACGCGTTCACGATTTAGGGTTTCCAGCTTAAAAAGTTCACCTATAAAACGCACAGTACCCCAGGCGCGACGTCGGAATTGATACTCCAGATCTTCCATTTCAGCTTGTAGCTCTACTTTTTTATTTGCTTCCGTGCACGATTTAATGCGATCAACAAAGGGCTGCAATTTTTTTGTCTTGGCATTGGCATCATTCACATTTGATTCAAATTCATGTTGTATGCGCGTGATCAAGGAACTGGTAAAGAGCGATTTGTTTTCGGCTTTGATTTCATGAAATAAAACCTTGCAGAAACGTGCGTATGTATTCGCAAAGTTTGGCTCACTTATCGTCTTTTCGAAAATAAGCAACATTACCTGGAAATGATTAAAAGGCGTTAAAAATAATTAAGCAAATAGAGAAAATGTCGTTCTACGAAATTAAAAATAGAGAACATCAATCAAGGAATAAATCATTAAATTAAAGAGCTATTTAACATCGGCTTCAACAAAATACCGAAAATAAATTTAATGGTAGGCAGAAATGTTATAAGGTCTGAAGTCTATATATTCTGAAGCTATGACATTCGAAATCTAAGGACGCAAAACAGTAATTGTAATACTTTAATAGTGTGGAATATTATTGCAGTTCAAAATAATTTATTGCCCCTAACTCTTAGGCTTCCCGAGCTAAGTGTTAATACAGACGAACCGACATGGATCAACCGATACGCTAGTGTATACGTTGTACGAATGTATAAAGCTCTTCTTCCTCTATGGTTAGGTAGGTACAGGATTAAAAATAAATGGTAACAAACAGTTAAAATATATAAAACTAACTTACGTTCGTCATTTTATCCTCGGTTTCCATTCTAATGCTGGACATTTCCTTTAGCAATACATCAAAGTTATTTGGAGTCAACTTATTTAGAATTCCGCGCACCTTTTTCACCACAGCATCCACATCATCATCCTCTTCTGCAGCGCTCACCATTGACATGCGACGCAGCATATCAGGCTGCCAGGCATTTTCACACTCGGACAGCTTGATTTCCTCCTTAAGCGAAAGCTGTACTCGTATTATATCCATGTGCCGAGATTGATTAGGTGCACCACTGCCTGCGTTCATTGTATTATGCGCACCACCCATTTGTTGATACTCATGGTGCTTTTTGTTTGCATTATGACCATGGCTTCGACCTCGCTTGCCGGTAACATAGTCCAAGGACTCATTGAAGTTCATATGCTGATATTGGCTGATGTGTGGTGTCAAATGATGTTGTAGTTGTGGGCGTGAAACAAACAGCTGTGCAATACAGTCACCCTTTTGGCAGGGCACCATTGGTGGCTTGCGTGATAGGCTCAGCTTGGAAAGATCGCGCAGCTCTGTAATAGTATACCTTATGGATTTCGGAGAAGTAGTCCTTAGCATAGAGTCTGTTGTTTGCGACTCGAATGAATCTTTCTGATGCACAGGTGAATTCTGCTGTACAGGTGAATTCTTCTTGCTTTCGCATCCACTACTCGCACTACTGTCTCGAGCATGGGTCAAACCAGCTGTTTTTGGTGCACAATCAATATTATCTGTTCCCTTGTTGGTTTCTTCTGTTTCAATGGTGACTACAGTGGTAATGCTTGTAGTTGAATTCACGGTAGTTAACACATTTGTTTCTAATAAACCCATTTGAGGCACCAAAGGTGAAGAACTAGACCAGGTGGAACTGCAAATAAAATCGGACTCGTGCAGTTTTTCCTCGTTGAAATCGCCAAATTTAAGATCTTCAACGGAAGTGTAGTCAATAAGACTAATGTGCTCTTGATCATCGTCTTCGCAAACTGAGGCACTACTGTTAAGAAATTGCAGCTGATGTGTTTCAGATTGTTGTTCCATATCTGTGCGATTTTCGTTCAGAAACTTTGCTTCTATATCTTGGGTTGCCATGTGTACATTATTATTCTCTGGCAAGGACTGTGAAACCCCTGTGTTAGAACAGGTGGGCAACAGCTCAATAGATTTTTTGGACTCAACTGAAAATATAATATTTATTTATGAGCGTGAGATATTTTAACACTTGGTATATGGTACATTGTATGCAAAATTGTTTATATAGCAAACTATTGCTGAAATAGCTTTGGCATTGAAAAATACATTTTTGATTAAAAAAAAGATTTGAAGGCAGACATTAAAACGTTTTAAGCAATGTTGCTTCAAATAAAAAGGGTTGCATCATAGGCTCAGAGCCGTTAAATGATTTATATAAATACCTTTTGAGTTGTACTTACCTATAAGTGTGCTGGCAGCCGATGAAGGCTCGTTTTTGCTCTCATTGCCATTATTTTTCTTAATCGAGTTTGGCTCCGGCTTTTTCTTTTCCTGTGCTTGCTCTTTGGATTGTGTCTGTTGCTGTTTGGCGCCTTCTCTTAGAGTAGAACTTATACTAGGATTATTACTAGTTGAACTATGCTTATCAGTCGTGGGTTTTGCAGCTTTATCCAAAGTGCTGGCGCTTACAACAGCTGCAGTTGTTTTAGTTGTTGTTACATATGTTGTCAAAGTGACGGCGGATTCCACTTTGGTGACATTATTGCCATTTTTATTAATATTGTTGTTAATTTGATTATTATTGAGACCCAAATTATTGCTGCTTATTGCAGACTCGGGGACTTTTCCATTATTATTAATGCTGCAACTTGCAAGCGTTGTTGTTGATGTTGTTATCGTAGCAGCCGCTGCTTTTTGTTTGCGTTTCTCCTGATCCTTGGCCCGCTTTTGTTGCTTACGTTGTTTCTTTGAGATAGCGACGCTGGCTATTGGTGTGGTGCCAGCCAGCATGGCCACAGCCGGCGATATAAAGAAATTATTTGCACCGGCTGCTGCAATGCCATCCACTTTACCAGTTTGCTTCATATGTTGCTTTTGTTGATTAAATTGGTGGGTTGGCGTTGACGCTGTCGATGAAGAAGCATTGGAGCTCGATGTACTTGATGGATGTTTCTGTTGTTGTTGCTGCTGCTGCTTTTGATGCTTCATTTGCTGTGTGGGTTGTTGTTGAGTCTTTTTATTTGGTGAGTTAGACTGCGTATTTCTGGTATTCTTTGTGGGACTGTTTCGATCTGTGCTTGTGGGGTGTGTGACTTTAACACCTTCAACGTTTAGTGGAGCAGCGGTTGTAGAAATTGATTTCATAGACTTTTGTGGGTCCGGTTGTTGCTCTGCCTGCACTGCAGGCGGGCTTTGCGATTGAGGCATCAACTGCGACCTAGCGAGAATGGTAATACTTGCGCCGCCACTGGCAGCTGCTTCGGCAACTGCATTAGCTATTGATGTGGGTGTAGCAGTGCCTGCAATAATTAAAAAAAATATATTATTCGTTTATTTTAAAGCTGTCACTCTAATTATTGTGTTAAAAATGGCCTAGCTTACTTTGTTTGTTTGCTGACTTGGGGCGCTGCTTTTTATCTTGTTCCTTGCACAAAACAGTCTGTGAGCTAACACTTGTAGGCACAAGATCTGCTTTGGTGATGTGTTGCGATTTGCCAGGGCCCACAAAGGGCAGTCTGGCGTATGTATTGGACGCTTTGTCAACTGTAAGTAGAAAATGTTTTAAACTTTGTTCTTAAGGAACTTAATTTGTTTTTAATTCAATTATTGAAAAATCTTTCGTACTTATGGCGCCCATTCCGCGTTTTTCAAACGCTCTTTGTCGGCCCTTTTGTGCTTGTTATGTCTGAGTAGGCTTTTTAAAATATGTATTTAAATTAAATTTATTTTAAATATTAGTTTTTTCACATATTGCGTTTGGCAATCGCATTTTAGAAAAAATAAGCTTTTCTAGTTTAAAGCAAATTTATAATTTTTAACTAATTACTTCAGTGAAGCCTACTGAGAAAAGGCAGAACATAACAGAATGTAAATGTAATGGTGTTAAAATTTTGTAAGTTCTTTTTAGATAGTCTTCTTCCGAAGCGGGTATAAGAAAGTTTATCAAACCCCATATTGAAATAGCTTTGGTATTCATATTGGACTTCAATCTATCATTAATTCCCCATACAAAATTCGAGCAAAAATACAATTAAGTATTTCCGTTTATTTTACTTACCATCGCTGTTCTGCCAGAAGCACACCGGTTGTTCCTCAGTCTGGCCCGCTGAATTAGCGAGTATATCCTTGACAATAACACTTATCTGCTTCTCGTTGGTTGTAATCTCTGACGATTGTTCAGCGACAGCTGTAACGCTTTCCTGATGCATTTCATTGAAGTCGCAGCCTTCTGTAATATTTTGAATGGAGTCTGGAATTTGTGGTAAGGTTTTCTCAGTTTGCATTTGATAGTCCACCTTGACTGCAGAGTGCACAAACGGCACCGTGGTTGCAGGTTCTTGATATAGACGCTTTTCATTTTGCTCCACTGAATCAGCTCCTGAATCTGTTTGCGGTGCACTATTTGTTTCTTTGTTAATAAATACAGTCGATTTAGGATCCAAAACATTTTCCTTAGTGTCCGGATGTATTATAGGTATGGCGAATTTACGCTCTTTTACTTTTTCAACGACGGGCTGAGCTGCAGGCAGAGGTCCAGCCGTAAATCCACTGCCCAGGCCCGCTGTGACTGGGTTGCTTTGAATATTTGGTTGATAACTATGCAGACCCGTAGTTGCAGGAGATCCTACAGCCATACCTGCGGGCGCTAGTAACTGTGTTGGCGCCAAACCAGTCGGCGGCCCCATTTGAATAGTCGGACAAAATGTCTGCGGCATATGAAACGCGGCGGTTCCATTTAAAGCGGCACCTCGCGAGTTTATCATTGGTGCTACACCAGCACTGTTTGGATTTATTAATGTTGCACGCGGTGGTGGTGCTGTGGGCATGGCATACGTAGTAAAGAAGTTGGCGTGCTGCGGTGTACTAGAGCGTTGGGACCGCCCGCCGGGGCGATGTGTACCATTGCCATTACTGTGTGGTGCAGGTAAAGCATGATAATAAATGGGCTGCGGACCTTGAGCAGCTGCACCACCGCCTGCTAAATGCTGTTGTGAAGGTGTTAGCTGCTTTTGTGACGGTCCAGTCGTAAAGAAAGCAGGCGGACCAGCGTTACTTGGCTGGGCATTCGCTTGGAAGGCCATAGTTGGGGCACCAAGTAACGAACCGGGATGATTAAACGGCAAATAGGTTGAAGTTATGTAGGTGGTACCAGGGGCACTTCCTGCCGTAGGCGTTATCAGGCCAGCTGACGGTGGATAGTGCGGTATATTAGCGTTACTTAGTGCATGCACTACATTCGTGGCGCCAGCCGAGCTGCCCAACACGCCATTTGCATGAGCCAAAGATGTGTTGCTAGAGACTTGCTGCAATGTTCCTGCAGTGCCGCCTCCGCCACCACTGGAACTGCTGTTGCCGCTAGAACTGTGGGCTCCATAGTGGATTGACGGAGGCGGCTGACTGGTATAGTAAATCTGTTGTGCCGCCTGTAAATGTTGCTGTTGTTGCTCCCTGTTGTGATGCTGCAGCTGTTGAAGTTGTTGTGCGTTTAGTCCACCAGCGGACTGATGTGTGGCCTGTTGTGGCGGCCCATGTGTGTGGGGGTAAAGATTGTTGTTATGCTGTGCCGCGTGCTGCTGCGGCACATAAAGTGTGTGTGTCAACTGTGGGCCACCTTGTTGTTGGTGCTGTGGCTGTTGCTGTTCCTGCGTTGTACGGTTTTGTTGGTGATGAGAGGACGTCAGGTGATGCTGGCTGTGGTTTTGCTGCTGCTGTGCTGAGTGTGACCTTGTTCCCTTCCCACCCCCTCCCGTTTGCAGGAACATGGGAGGACCTTCGAAAGATCTTCACAACACACAACAGAGGAAACGAAAAGAAGCGCGCGCGATTGAACCATATACAGGTTTTTTTTTTTTGTTTTTGGCCACAATTGGTCGATTGCAATGCGTTTTTGTTGTGGGAGGGAACAGAACAAATGTACAAATTTTTATGTTAGTAAGATGGAAATGGAAGGAAATGAATTATCGTAAATGATGTGTGTGTGGGTGCCTGCTTGATTGTAAGTACTTTAATGTAATGTAAAAAGCAATGTAAATATATGTAGCTATATGGATCAGCTTAAACTAAACATATGTATTTGCATATAAAAAAAACTTATGTAGAAAACAGTTATAAACTGGCATATAGCACGGCCTAAGTCAGGCGCTCTTAATTTTATTACTAATTTAAATGGCAAATTAAAATGATGTCACAGTTGGGGCGTTGAATTTCCCTGAAACAGTCGAAGATGACCAAGTTTGTTCAGTGCACAAAACACTCAGACAATGAGTACACCGCGTTCTTATCGGTCGCTTTTATCTAAAGAGAATGTGGGACAAATTTAGGAATAGTGGCTTGCCAATTTATGACATAAAACAACAGGTGGCATAGGTGCTAACTTATTACTCACTGGCATAAACTAGAGCAGCCAAAGCTACAAAAACAAGTACTACGTGCTGCAGAGTACTTAGACAAAAGAAGCAAACTATGTGTAGGGCACCGAGTTTCGTATACTCTTATTTGTTTTATTTTTATGTTTTTGATGATTTCTTGTTATAAAATTAACCATAATATAACTGAAGTAGTTATCTTGGAAACATCATTCTATGCTTTACAATAATCTCCTAATGCTGTATAGAGAATAAAAATTGAAGTATGTCAAATTCCAAACATTAAAACAAAGCAAACTGACAAGTAGAATATGCGTGGGCCAAGTTTTCTGGTTGATTCACTTTGGCTTTTGTCAGGCGGCAACCAGTTTGCCGACAGACACTTTCATCAATGATGATGTCCCACATTTTGAACAAGTCGCTGCATTAGGCGGTAGAAAGGCACAGAAAGTAGCACAAGTGCTCACGGGCGGGGACTTGAGCAATGCAAACACAACTTAGTTGTCTGTGTTGGGGAAAAACCTGTTCATGTAGTAAATTATGTACACCCAAAGATTTATCAATGCAATAAAGTTGCGTCTTTACATAAAAACCGGTTTATAAGAATTTCGCACTTGCTTTTGTTTGTAAACAAAACCAGTTGCAGCTAGCGGTGTGGGTTGAGAAGCCCAAAAAAAAAAGAAAGAAAAAACAAGAGCAGCCGCCCAAAAAAGGACAGCCAAATTATAACTGGTTAATGAATTAGATTGATCAAAGATGAACTAAAAGCTATTGATATACAGCTGCAATATGTATGCACATTAAAATAAACAATTAACACAAAACCAATTGCAAAATATTTACATTAATTATTATTTGACTGACGTTTTGTGTCTGTCAGTACTTACCGCTTCCTGCTTTGTTGCTGCTCTCCCTGCGACCGTTGCTGTGTCTCTAGATTCCAGTCTCGATGTTGGTTTTGTGGATGTCTTTCCTGCTGGCGGGGCGTGTTTAGGCAGTTACCTATCTTTACAGCTGAAGAAAAACAATGACGCCGTTGTTTAGCTGACTGGCACTTGTTGTTGCCTCCGAGTCAGCGACTGCGCTGCAGTTCCTCCAAAACGCAGGCAACACAGAAACGACGAACTTGATTTTTTTTGCACTGGCCGTAAATTTTGCAATATGCCCAATATTTATACACTTTTCAGTTAAGATTTTATTTTTTCGTTAAATTTGTTGGCATGTTCAACAAATTAAGCAAATTTTTATGTTTATTTTATACATATATTTTTTTGTTCAATGCACTTCGACATAAATGACGAGCAGTTCGTACGTGTACATACGTACAAAAAATAGCAAAAAAAAAAGTTGTTTATGTACTGCTAAAATTTCACGATAATTTTTTTCTATAATTAAAGAAGAAAAAGAAATGGTCGATTTAATTTTGCATGCACAATAACAATTTAAAACAAAGTAACAAGCAAGGCCTACTACAAATTCGTTTTTTACATTTGCCAAATTCCAAAATGAAAATTCTTATGTGCTGAGGCGTTGCTTGTTGTTGGTGTTGTTGTTGGAGATGGTAGCAAGTACTATACTTACTTTGCTTTGGCCGCGGCCACAGAAGCTTCTTTCTTACATGTACAAGCTACGCTCCACACACATGCATACATACGAAATTAAGAAACGAAAAATAATGAAGTTCCACGTGTGGAACACGCTGAAATAAGTGCTAACACTTGGTTTTTACATTAGTTCATTGTTCGTATACACTTTTTGTGTATCATAACAATTAATTTTGCTGTTTTTAACAATGAATTTCGTTAACTATGTAGAGAACACGTCCACTATAGCGAAGGGTTTTTGTTGTATGACACCTAAATATCGATTTATCGATATTTATGCAATAATATTTTGCAGGTTTGTATTTTTCATGTAATATCGATGTGTATACACAATGCTGCTGTCAGCCAGCTACATTTTCGGTTTAATTTGTTTTACTTAATTATAAGAGATTTTAAAGTATTTGGCGCTCGGTAGTGGCATTGTTAATAAATTATAAAGCTAATATGCAGTTGCGGATTTAATTAAGCAAATACCTGTCTTTTCTAAAACTTAAAAAATAAAAAACATTATGCTATGCAATACACTTACACTTTGTCTTTTCTTGAAAACATCTAATAATAAATTTTATTTAAAACATAATTTTTATTCTTATGTATAAGCGGCAAGCTAATAAATTGACGAAACAAAAATTAAAGCTCAAGCTGCTATAGCTGCAAAATTGAATTAATTAATAAAAATAAAATAAAACGTAAAAATAAATATATAAATTAATAACCTATTTAATAATATAATATTATAGCAATTAAAACTAAAATTATTAAAATATAACTTAAAATAGTTTTAGCAACATTTGACTTTTGAGTGTTTAAATGTTAATTAACATAGCTGGTTTTAAATCAATTAAATCAATTATTCTGCTATCGTTATTACATAGTTATCGATTGGTAGCTGTTAATTGCTGTTAATAAGCCAAGTGTTGGGCCCTCTGTTAATAATCATCGTTAAGTGTCTCTTCTGAAGCATGACAAAAAGCTGACTGTTCTGACACTGGTCTGTTAATAAATTTAAATTTGGCGGTTCGCGCAAAAATTCTGTAGACAATTATTAATATTTTCAAAAAATATCGTAATCTTTTCTGACATATTAACTCAGAAACTTAAGCGAAAACGTTTACTTACTTCAATAAATAGTTAAATAAATGTTTTATTTTTGAAAAAAGTGCGCCATTTCGTAAGCATCTTAAAATCGCAACGTTGGGAGATTGAAGTGGTACGTGGTACGCCCTCTTCAAAGTTTTCTTACTCCTTTTACCATTTTTGTTTATTTTTATTGTGTTTGAGTATCTTCATATGTAAATAACGTTTATATACTACAATTATTGTCCATGTATGGGTACGCGCCTGCGCTTTTTTGACGACAATTTCCATTGCAAGCACCCTGTTTGGGGCTTCATGGAATGCTACCAGCTATTATATACATATATATATATAATACATACATATGTACGTGTAAAATGCATTTACGCGCCCAATTTTCGTTTCTAGTCGTAGTAAAAGTTTCTCTCGTTTTATTTTGCCGGATATGCTGTCAACAGCTCCATGTTTGCGCCTGCCTTCATTTGGTTTGCGCTCCCGCCTTTGACAAGGCTGCGGCTAGGATCCACCATTTGTTTTTGCTATTCTGGCCGTAACTGGTTTTTATCAGTCCCATTTTGTTGCTGGTCATGCTACATATTAAGAATTTGACTTCTTTTGTAAATTGAAATTCTGAGACAATTAAATTTTTTTCGATAAAAACTTTAAAACATTAATGAAGTCAACTTGGTCTCCACATTGCAAAAATTTTGTCTGATTTATACTTTTGCGAGATGCAACAAAAAACCAGCAACAACAACAAATAAAGTCAACAAAAGAGATTACTTTGTGGCTGCAAAAGACGAAAAACAGAAACAGACTTGACCACAAATGCAAATGTTTAAAGTTAGAACAAAGCTTTCTGGACCGACAGACGACAGACAGTAACATTTCAGTGCACCGCAGTAAAGTCATTTGTAGTCCATGTTTTTCCTGAACATACTTTTAATGTTTTATTTAAATAGTTTTATACCCTGCACCAATAACGTCAAAGTAATTATAGATTTAGGCATGCTATGTAACAGGTTGATGATGATGTAGTAGTTTATAAGGATTGATCAGCATCACCTCGATTATCGAAAAAGCATTGGCCGTCTATCGAGAATTGGGAGCATCAACTTTTACGAAAAGGTTTTTAGGGCCCCTCTAGAGAATTTGTGTCAGGGGGAATCACCAACGCGACGCTTGGATAGTTTGTTTGTAATTTATAAATTTTCAAAATATAAATTTTCATTGAAAAAACTTCTGATGAAAGCTCGTTTTGATAAGTCTTTGAGTACTATTTTGATTGGCAACACTGGTAACTTTTTTGGTTCGAGTATTGGTGTGCTATACATTTTTTGATCTCCACTACGCTGCTCCAAGAAATTAGTCATTTGAAGGGACAATATGCGTTTTTTTTTTGACTTATGCATTAGTAATAATCAAAGTTTTAACCATTCCAAATAGATTTTTTGAGACTTAGAATGGAAGTTGAACTTTCAAAATTTTTAAAGTATAGATACATGTACATAGCAAGTTTTGAATATATGCCCTTAATATAATTTTTAATTTAAAATAAGGATTAAAATTTTGCCTGTTTACTTTACAAAAACAAAAAACTAAAAAAAAAATAAATTATTTTTGAATAGAAAACGGCACTAATTTTCCAATAATTAGAAATACATTTGCTTTTTGGTCTCTTAATTACTTTTTCATGTCAATGTCAGTAAATATATCAACTTTGAAATAAAGAACAATTTTAAATCGACAGCTTTTCCAAAAATCTATAAGGTGCACATCATATTTTAAATCGACAGCTTTTCCAAAAATCTGTAAGGTGCACATCATATTAAGCACAGTTGAAAGTTGATTTAATGACGAGTCGTAGGCCATTGATGCTAGTACTCTAATTCTTTTTTTTTAAATTATATTATTGTATATAAGCTAATAAATAAATAAATAAATAATTTAATGAATTTTCCAATAACAAAACTTAGGGTAATCTGGCGGTCGCAACGGATATTTATCTATAAAATAAATGTGTTCTTCCAGAAAAATAAACTTTTTTTAAAAAGTTATAAGTAAATTTTTGCTAGATTGGCCATTTCTCTAACAAATACATACGCGGGCAAAATGCATTTAAGGTGTCTTTTTTGAAATTATATACATAGTTGTCCGATTCATACCAAATTGTGTAAAGATGTGTTTATATATTTGGGCGAAACCGGCCAGATAGAGCAGTTTTATACAGAAATCTAAAAAAAAAATAATATATTAGGTAAAACAAAAAATTATTTTTATATTAATTTTGACTTGTGGCATATTTATCTACAAAATAAAGTTATCCGTACAAAAATAGCAACATTTTTTCAGAACTTATTAATAAATCGCCGCTAAATCAGCAATTTCTCCCACTGTGCATCGTGCGAAAATATATTTACCAGACATAAACTAAACATGCTTATGGAAACTGCTTCATCTGAAATTAATAAACAAAAACTTTTTATTTCATTTTCACTGATTCATAAGTATTAAATAGAAATACTTAAAATAATCTATCATATTAAAAGTAATAAAGTGTTCAGCGTAGGACCAGTGGTCAATTTTTGTATGGCATATGGCAGCTTCTTGAAAGAGTGAAACACTTTTGATAAATTTTCATGCAAATGTTTAAAACAAACTGACAAAAATTTGGTCACGAAATTTTAAACAATATAAAAAAAAAATATATTTATGTGTTTTATGTGTGTCACAATAAATAGTCTACACATTTGTGTGAAGTTTGATCAAAATTGGTTCATATAAAAATTAAACTTTGCTGCCTTTTGAGAGATTGCGTGGTCTTCTAATTGTTAGATCAAATTAAATTCAAATTTGTAGCTATTATTTGTTATAGTTATGGAATTAAAATTAAATAGCCAACAAAAACAAATCCGACAAACCTTTCCCAATTTTTGCAAAATCTTTGAAAGACTACAACCTTTTATCACATTAAAAAAACGATTGCAAATACAGAATCTACGCTGTAATGCCTATCATTTCAACTATTGGACTTTCAGGATATTCAAACGCACTATGAAAGACGTACCACAGAAACTACAACCGATTTCAAGATCGCTAAAAATGTGACAATTTCATATTAATTGCCAAATAAACTAAAATAGAAGAGTATGAAATATGATAAGAAGCAGGCCCGTCAAAGGAAGAAGGGCGCAGGGGTGATTATCAACAGACCCTAAACATACGACTTAGAAAAAAATGCTCGAAAAATAGTGTTTTATTTTAAAAACTTCTTTTGCCTTCAGATTTTTTTTTAACTTTCGAAAAAAAAGGAACAGAAATAATACTTTTTGTTTTTAATTTACTGGCGCCATAGAAAACTTCAGGCGCGGAAAAATCCTCCCGTTCCTAAACACTGTCGCGGGCCCGCTAACTAAACTTATACCTACGAGCTAAGTAAAAAACAAAAGTAGAGCTTTTGTCGTAGCATGGGTAAAGCTTGTCATATTGAAATTTACAAAGATAGTCAGAACCAAGGCAGAACGACAATGGGACATGGGAGACTGAGACATGCAGCATGCAGCATTGCGGTGGAGCGCATCAATTGTCGAGTGCCGACCAACTTTTAAAATATATGCATTTAATTTAAAACAAATGCAAGTGCAGCTTTATCGCAAAGCAATAAATTAATGGGCGCAAAATAAATGCTTTCAAGTTGAAAAATAAATAAAAATAACTAAATATGTAACTTAATAATATTAATGTATGTTTTCTATTTACTTTACAGATACTTTTTTCGCGCAGTGTACAAAAATACCAGACATAAATACCGAAGACACATTACAGCAAGAAGCGAAGAGTGTGCTGTGTACATATTTTTCATGGTGTGCGGCGTGTGTGGTGTGTGTGTGAATTTAGAATTATGAATTATTTTACAGAGTTGAGCGTAACAGTTAACATTTTATTTCCGGAGAGAATTTCCTGATCGCTTGCCCGGAGAGAATTTCCTGATCGTCAGACTTGCCCGGAGAGAATTTACCAATTACCAATGTTAACTGTTAACAGTTGATTTTGATGGCGATACATTTCTATCGGCGTAAAAAATAAAAGCGATTAACAATTTTATCGATTGCTTAACATTTAGCTGTTAATAATAATTTAAAACTCTGTTAAAACGCTTTAACATTTTAGCTCTGAAAGAAAACAGAAAACACAAATCAGGCACTTTTAACAGCCAACAGCAATGTTAAAAGACAGAGACACAGCTAGCAACAGTCAACAGTAGAGCTTCAAGTTAACACAGTTTTCTTGTCATCTCCCGAAACTTGATTTGCCCAGCTTACAGACCTATATGATTACTCGGTGATTCTACCCTGACGACGCGCGTTTTACGAATCGCGGCGCGCTCGAAACGCTTTTTTCCGTTTCTTTTTTTTACCACAAACACACACATTTGGCGCTGAAAACTATTATGGAATTTAATATAAAAAAATAAATCAGTATATAATTGAAATAAAGTTCGTTGGCAGTGCAATAAACTTGATTTTATACACACAACATTTACGTTTTATATATTTTATTCAATATTGAAAAATAAATAAACACAAGTGCGCGCGTTGAAAACGCATTTAAAGGATATGGGCCTAGCCCAAATAAAAATTTTTCGTTTGCTTTTTTATATAATTTAAAGGCAATAAAGTTTTCAAATAAATTCAAAAATAAATATAAGTGAAATTCGTGCAATAATTATGAATATTTCTTAAAGAAATATTTTAAAGTGATAAAATATTAATTTAAAATTATATAAAATCTTACACAATTGCTGCAAAGCAACCAAAAAAAAAAAGAAAAGTCATTACAAGTGCAATACCAGACTGCGCCATTTTGTAGACCAACTAATACTAACGAAAAGTCCTTTAGACAAACCCACACACACACACACGCACACGTAAATGTGTGTATGTATGCAGCTTTCTATTTTGCCGCCATTGTTAACAATAGTCTTGCGTGCGAAATTCCCCAAAAAAATTTGAAAAAGAAGCTTAAACCCACCAAAAAAAAAATAAAACAACCTAAAAGCATAGCAATAGCAGCAGCAGCCCACCTCATAGTAGGGAGAGCAGTCTTCAAACACCTGCGCAGAATTAAAGCATCTTTAAGCTACTAATGGCAAGCACCATTTAAATTGCATCAATAAAATTTTATGCCCTACAAGATTGTTTGTGAAAATAGTTTCTTTTTAATTTATTTGTGTCTTTACAAAAAGCAAAAATAATAAAAATTTCTATAAAATGTGGAAAAAAGCGTCGAATTTTGAAGCAGAAACCGCGTCATGGCCGCCAAATTGCAGGAAAACGTGTCGTCAGGGACAAATGCCAGCAGGAGCATCAACAACAACAACAGCAAAATCATCTACAACTGCACAAGGATTAATCATCACATGGTCGCAGTTTGTTGTTGTTGCGACTGTTGCAATGCTCTTTAATTGCCTCGTCTGTCAAGGTAAGTAGTACTGCTTACATTATGGATGCTCCTTAGGATCAATATGTGCGCATATGTGTGAATGAATGAATTTAATAATATAATGAAAAGTTCAATATTTAAGTTAGTAGTAGGAAATTAATGATGACATAGTAGATTAAAAATAACTCATTAATTCATTCAAAAATACGAAATTCATATTTCGAAAGGGTCTACATTATGTGTCGATGCATAACGACTTGATATGTTTAAAAGTATAGATTTTTTAACAACTTTTTTTTGGGATTAAAATCCTTAAAAGCGTTTAGAAGTTTCCAAAGATTCTTACTAATTTACATTAACCTTCAAGGCCATCTTTATGAATTTGATCTAAAATGAAGTGCTTCTTAAACTTAAAAAAATGATTAAAAAACACAATAAAATACTTTTTTATTATGATACTACATTTTTTTTTCAACTTCTAAACTCCTTTCTTTTTTAGACCAAAAAGCTGAAAAGGGTTTAGAAGTTTCCAAATGATCTTAATCGGCCGCGCTCCGGAAAACGAATCCGAACGTTTTATTCAGATTCGTTTTGAAACCGAATGTATGGTGCTCCCAATTTTACCAAACCGAATTTTTCATTTGAATGTTTTGTTGCAAGAGGAATTAAAACGAATCGGCAAAAAGTATACTGAAATTATTTTTTAAATATTCTTTGATATTCTTAGATTATACTATATTGATTCCAACTTAAATTTATATATTTATTGACAATTATTTTTAATTATTTTTTTTTCTGACTCAACCCAAAAAATAGCATGCACTGCCAAAACGAACTCATGACGATTAGTGCGACAGTGTTCCCGCGTTACACAAAGAAAAAATATACGAATTTATCGAAAATTTCCGGAGTGAAATAGTTCGGTTTGTTTTTTTCGTTTTCCGGAGCACGGCTGATTAATTTACTTGAAGCTTCAAGGTCTTTTTCTGAGAGCTTCTTATAATAACATTTTTTTTAAAACCACAAAATTACAAATTTAAGCTTTGAAAATTTTTTTTGTTCAATATGGTACCGAATTTTTTTTCAACTTCCAAACACAATTGAATGGTTAATAATTTAGTCAAATGTATCTCAAAACTTTTTTATGTCGGAGCTATCTTAAAAAATTTAAAAAGCGTATTCTTACAAAAATGCCCCAATGTTCACCATAAGTTTATAAAAAATTTAAAATACTTGAAAACGTCTTTATTGTTAAAATAAAAAAAGGGTCTACAATAAATATAAATGAAAAAATGAAAAGCCTTATTGTAGAATATTAGATACTTATGGCTTTAGAAATACTATAGGTGTAAAGATTGTTAGATTACATTCATCAAAGCAGTGGCGTAGATAGGGGTTAGGGACCAATCACCCCACCACCATGGATTTGTTTTTCGAATTAAAAAGTGCTTAGTCAGTAAAACTTTATTCTCCAAACTTATTTGAGATTTTCTTCCGAAGCAGAGTTAAAAAGTGTAAATTAACTATCCACTGCAATATTTATAGTCTTTAAGAAATATATTTCTAAAATGACCTACCAGTATCCCTGCGCTTTTTTTAGCATTTCCCTTTCAAGTCATTAATGGACATTTGTAAACTCTCCTGACATCCAAATTCTAAATCGCTAAATATTCTTAGCTGTCGCTAGAACGAAGGAGATTAATGAATATGTCGTGGATTAAAAAGATAGAATCCATGTACTAAATGACAAAAAGTTTTTAAAAAATGAACCCTTAGTACTGCCTGTTAACTGACGAGGGATGCCACATTTTTACTAAAAACAACACACCATAAACTTTCAACTAAACATTTTAAATACATATATAAGTTCTTCAGTAATGGCTTCTCAAGTAAGCCTTAAGCAGACTGTGTTCATTAAAAATGTTCCTATATTACGATTTTAAAGTTGGCATATTTTGGCAAATATAAAAAATACTTCACATGTCAGTAAACAAATCACTTAGTGATTTCCCTTAACCAAAAATTTGGAAATTTCAAAACACGCCAGTGAACAAACCCATACTTGAACCATATGCTAAATATCCATAAGTGTGTAAAGTATGTACGAGATATAATGCTATGCAATTGTATATATGTACATATATATACATATATATACCGCACCATAAGTGATATTGCATGACAATGGCAACCAAAAATGACTTGCAATCAATTATTAAGACATACAAAAATTTCAACAGTTTTAAGTGATTATTTTATAATTCGAGTTAGAATCCAAGTCGGCTATACTATTGGTTGGATTAAGACATTTAAAATTAAAGTACTTTATCACTTAACCATGGCCAATTTTTTCAATGTCGGCAAATTCCATGAATAAGACAAAATACCCACTTTTGCATTTGTTTTCGAGTATTTACCAACACTTGTATGTTAGAGCGGTTAATTCTAGGACGGCCCTTGCAGTATCCCCAAAAATTAAAATGAGTTTTTAAATTTTACTCGAATTTAGAGCCTCTATCTTATTTTTAATAGAACAAAATGGAATATTGATGCAGTTTATAAGGATCAATTTTTATACATAGCTTTCGAAGTTTATATCGGATTTTTTCTTTATTTTTTTAACCTAAATTTTATTTCTTGTGTAGCGAATAATTTGTCATCAATATTGGATTATACCCAAATTTGTATCGGTTGATTGCCAATAAAAAAAAAAAATATAAAAAAAAAAGGAATACCTATAAAACACAAAATAAAATAAATGAGATTTTTAAGTTCTCTGACGAATAAATTATTTTGGCTTCTTGGGATGTCTTAAAATCGAAATAAAATACAAATTATATTGTTTCCTCTTTCGGACAGTTGTTAATTTGGATTATATAGTGGAAGAAAATAATTATCTTTGAAAATAATCATCCTATCTCTGTTCGATTTGACATTTGAAAATCTTTAAGGTTGATAATTAATGTGCTATGTTTGGTCCGAATCCAACAACTGTAGTATATTATATAGCTGCCATATAATAACCCTAAGTGGGTTTTTGCTATATCTCCGTCATTTATCATTCAATCTGAACCAAACATGATAATTTTGAAATTATTTCAAGTAGATACTTATATGTACCGAGATTTTTATATGTGCCAAGTTTGGTCACAATCGGATGACTATGTCATGTAGCTGATATATCAATGCTATAGCATGTCATGCTAAAAACGAATGCGTTTCCATGACGATACACAGCTAGAAAGTAATCCTAAACATTTCACAAAAACAATAAATCAATTTAACAAACACAAAGATGGCGTACTTTAATGTCGGGCGAGGACGACTTTGGGATACCCTGTACCACTGCTTGCAATAAAATCCGGTATATTGCTTAAGAACACCAAAAGACATTTGATTGCCAAATTTAATTATGATACCTTCCTATGGGAGCTATATGATATAGCCAACCGATTTCGATCAAATTTGGTACAGTGATTAGGAACTATAAAAAACTCGCGAATGCCAAATTTGGTTACGATATCTTTATAAACAAACGAATCATCCATCTAAAACTTTTTTTTTTTCGAGGTCCTCTGAAACACTCCTATGGGAGCTATATAATATAACCCCGATATCAAAAAAATAACATTAACTTGTCTCCCCTGACATTACAGAGCGTCTAATCAAAAAAATTTGGTTGCTCTAGATCTTACCATCTCTGAGATCCAGGCGTTCATACAGATAGACGGACAGACAGACAGACCGACATGGGTATATCGACTTCTCTAGTCACTCTGATCATACTTTAGGTAAATTTGGGGGATCTTCGACGACTCCTTCTGTATGTTACATACATTTTCGGATTGCACAAACTTAATATACCCTTTGTACCATACGGTATAAAAAGAATAACACCGATTCCAGTCAAAGCCCAAAAGCTGCACACCACGAAAGTCTAAAAAACGTTATTAAAAAAAGAGCAGTATTGTTGCAGGCTTCATACCTTCATTACAAAATGTTAACTCAGGTCAAGGAACTTTTTTTTTATAAATATGTGCATACCTTCGATTATTTTTAAATCAAGAATTCATTTTTTTTTTTATTTGCAAGGCGAATTAAAAATACGTAGTAAAAAATTTATGATGCAGCTGCTATTTTGAAAGCTTCCAGAAGAGGGAATAAAGATGACATAATAAAAAAAAATTCCTTTTTACCTGCATATATCGCCTGTAAAATTTAAAGACGATCCGAAAGTATTTGGTGGACATTTAAATAGGGCAAAGGTCATAATTTTCACTTTTTCCGTTTCTGACTGTATTGTTCTACATAACCTTTAAAAACTTGTTTCCCATCAAACAAATTATTGTTCAAACAGTCTCACGTATCTATAAAAAAAATTTTAAATAAATATTGAGCCGGACTGCATAAATTTGGTAAGCTCTAAAATTAATTAATTTGATTAATTACACTAGTTTACAAATTTTAAAAAAATTACGTATTAAAATGGCATGCTAAAACCGAAAATGCAGTCAAACATTTTTTTCATGAAACCTACCCTAATGGACATGTCTACATTTTTTTTTCCATATTTTCCTCCAATAAGTATGGTCAGATGGATGGGAAGTCTTGGATGTCTCCTTTTCCATGTTTCAAACTTATTGTTAGACTCAATGATGTTTTTATAATAAGAAGCAAATAAAAAATTTACAGGATTTTATAATTTAAAATTTGGCCTTGACAGGCCAAATCGACCATTGGTTTTTGGGTTGATTTTGTGAGTTTTCCGGAAACACTACATTTACATGTTGGTCAATCGGTTTTGACAAATTTTGATATGAAGACGTATTTAAGTGAAAGAGTATATGAGTGTGTAGAGTTTAGGGAGCTGTGCTGTGAAAATGTCACCGTTTCTTAGCTTATCAGGTTTACATAAGTCTATATACCAAAATCGGTGTCTTGTTTTTTGAAATAATGAAATAAAATGGAACAATGGTACTGTTTGTACATATATCTTTTAAAGTTGTCATCCGATATTAAACATTTTGCAGATACAATGCTATATTATGCGTACCAAAATTTGATCTTGTTTCTGTAAACAGTGAAATGCGAGGACAGGGAAACGAGGCAAGGCATCGACATGCATCGATATACTGCAAATGGGAAATGTGCATCGTTTGGTTCAATTTGGTGTCCAAACGGTTTTTAAGATCTAGGCGTGGCTCACTCGCTACACATGACCTGATGGGTACAGGGTATAATAATCAAAAGCAAACTTTTATAATAATCAAAAATTGCCGATATCTTCAAATTTAACCCGCATAGTAATTAACGCCCACACTCAACTTTAAGTTTTTAAAAAACCTTGAATAAAAATTAAATATAGAATACTACTTGGCAGGTACTTCTAGCAATGTTATATAATTAATTGTTTGTAGTGTTTATGATGACAACGTATTGTATATAAGCAAATGCTTTTAAGCGCGTTATTTTCTGTTTATTTTTTTTTAACATTTAATTGGACATATATGCGATTTTTTTTTCTTATTACTATTTAATAGAAGCTGCTCACTTAAATATGTGAAATCTGCAGTCTCACAATAAATAAACCTTTGCGATTTTTATCGCGCAAAGATGCCGCAGATCGTAATTGTTTTTTGCGGCTTACGGATTACAAGCCGAGGCGAAAACAATTAAAAACTGCTTGTAATTTCGAAATAACTTTTTATTTTAATGATGATGTTGACAGGCCTGCTAATTTCTTAGCACATCATTATTTATGTCTAAGAAAAACCGCTAAAGGCCTATAACCAAATCAATTTTATGCCCAAGTGTGTGTCTTCTCCAAAAATGGATGGTTTGATGTCATCAAAAGGTATCTTACAATACGTTTGCCATAAAAAACCTACGGTTTGAATTGTTTTGTGAACACAATAGACTTTACTATTAATAAATAGTTTGCATATAGTTTAGGCTTTCAGACATAGACGGCTAATTACCATAATTAGCTTGACCAACTACGTCACGGTTTGGTTCATTGTACCTATAGTCTCGTCACGCAATTGTTTATGGCCTAAATATGACAGATATCGTAATACTCTACATGATAATATGAACGAACACGCTATGGTAGTACTAATGTATGACGTTGATTGGGATTGACATTGACTTAAAATTATGAGCTAATTTAGTCTTGATTAGATTTGGAGCTACAAAGTCATTAATAGATTCCAAAGTGCTTAGCAGATATTTTGGATTTTGTGCAGAACTTACATGCATTAATTAATAATGTATATGGGCCAAAAAAAACTTTCTAGGTCGACCTATTCGATTTGAATGATTTTTACATACATATATGCTAGAGGTACTATGCAATATTAATACACCCATTTTTATCGCAAAATTTCGATTATTCATAGAGTTATCGATAAATAATTGTTTAGATATATTGTTTTAGAAGTTTCTTTGTTAAGCTATAATTTCCTAAAGGAATAAAGGTATTTTAACAATTTTTTTATTGCAAGAAAAAATATTAAATTAAAAAAAGTTTAGATATAAAAAAGTGGTTTTTAAGATTTTTAAAAAATTTTTGATATTCTATTTTAAAATATAAAAGTGATCTTAACTTCTCTCAAAAATGTGATCAATTACATAATATGCAAGTGAATTCACTGAAATATGCATAGCTCCTTGGAATAGAAAGATACATATATAGGTTCCTGTTATTCCAAATTGGATCACAGGGCCTCAAAATAGGAAAAAAATAACTTCAAACTTTGTATTAAAGTCAATCTCGACATTTTGACCAAAATTGGTCCATTATTTCATAAAGCTACCATATAAAAATGAAACCAGTTCTCTGCGAAGCCAAACTCGTTACATCATGGCCATATCCGAAGCTTTTTATACCCTGTACCGTATGGTACAAAGGGTGTATTGTGTTTGTGCAAGCCGAAAATGTATGTAACGTACAGAAGGAGAAGTCGGAGACCCCCCAAAGTTACCTAAAGTATGATCAGAGTGACTAGAGAATTCGATATACCCATGTCCGTCTGTCCGTATGAACGCCTAGATCTCAGAGATGGTAAGATCTAGAGCAACCAAACTTTCAGATAAGATCCCTTATTAATCCATAGGAGACAAGTTTATTTTATTTTTTTGATATCGGGACTACATTATATAGCTCCCATAGGGGTGTTTCAGAGGACCTCGAAAAAAACCAAAAGTTTTAGATGGATAATTCGTTTGCTTATGAAGATATCATAACCAAATTTGGCACACAATAGTTTTTTAGAGTTCCTAAGCACTGTACCAAATTTTCGAGCGGCCCTATGGGAGCTATATGATATAGTCAACCGATTTTGATAAAATTTGGTTCAGTGCTGAAGATCTCTAAAGATCATACTTTAGGTAACTTTGGGGGGTCTCCGACTTCTCCTTCTGTACGTTACATACATTTTCGGCTTGCACAAACACAATATACCCTTTGTACCATACGGTACAGGGTATAATAATTGCAAAATATGGCTTTTTAAACTAATGCTGTTAAAAAAATAATACTTGTATTCTTCCAAAGTTATATCTTTGCCTATGGAACTCAAACTAATTGCAGAATTGGTCTGACAAAATGTGAAAAAAAATCATTTCGTAATTATATTTGCTATTATGTAGTAATAAATTGACAAAGCAGTTAGACGAGGATTACTATTTATATTTTGCACCGAAAAAGATTAACGTATTTTAGCACAAACATACTCACAATGTTTTGACTGACGTTTATGCTAAAACCAGTCAAACTAATTTGTCAACAGAACTGTCTGATTGCATCTGGCACCATTACTATAGCCAAAACGGAAATTATAAGTAGTGACCCTCGTAATATACATTTTCGGAAACATTTCTTATGGACAATTATTCAGCTCTTTAACTTCTACGCCTTAAGATTATAAATAATTTTATATTGCTGTTCTTTTTTTTTAAATCGAATAGACAATGAAACATACTTGGAGAACGCCGAAAATCCTTTAATATTATAATTATGATCACAACTCAAGAACCATATAATAGAAGTCTAGAAATAGACTCAACTCTTCTAAGCTTTGAACGTCAAGATTTCAGCGAAACATATTTTATTTTTACTAAACTTTGTGTTTAGTTTCAAAGCCGATGGAAATTTTGAGAAAACATAATTTTTTGCGGAAACCAGCTTAGTTCTTTGTGTAAACCTCTGCCAAACTTCTAGGCGTGGGCTGATAAATATTTTTGAATAAATTATAAGGTATTCAAGCTTTCATCTATTTGCATATATTAGTATTTATAAAGCTGGATATTTTCCTCGAAATAGTTCAAGATTGTAATTAATTCTAAGAATTTTTTTACCCTTACGTATATTATATTTATATATTTTGCCTTTGCTTGAAGAGTTTTTTTTTTATTGCTCTTCGGCGTATTACCAGGAAAAAGGAAAAAAAATACTTGCATTTCCCTAAAGCTCACTGCTAATTTAGTTATTTCCGAACAGCTCATTATTTTTTGTCTAACATTTCAAAAGCATTCAATCTTCTTGACGTGGACTGTTAAATTTGAAGGCCCATAGCAAATTGTATTTATTACCGTGAATTACTTTTCGCATTATGAAAAACATCACGCTACAAGACACTAGAAAGGCCAATGAACCGCAATAAACAAAATCACCTATTTACATACATATATGTACTATTCCTTACTTCTATAAGTATATAACCATATTATATACAGTGTCAGCTATGTGTGTGGTGGTTGGACCTACGCCGGACCAACTACAAAAGTACTGTCAAAAAGCGAATGGTGTAATGCGGAAACCGGTTAATGTGAGACCATCTAGCTGCTCCGCGTCTCTGTAGTATATACTTGGCTCCAAGTTCCCACACAGACCTGGCCCAAAAATTTACACATCCATACGACCAGCGAATGGCGTAAACAAAAATGACTCTACAACTGTGGCGGCTGTGGCAGCCACCGGCAGATTACGTAATACTTTTGTGGCGCACCATAAAACCAGAGTAAGAAAAAAATAAGACTACAAAGCATCGTCAAAGCCCGCTCGACTTAGACTGTCTATAGACTTTATGGGCTTGAACTCAATACCAGACTGATGCAGTTGACTGGGTATTTGGCGGCTACCCGGCTAATTAACATGACAGGTTGCATGCACCAAAGCGAAAGTGTGTCTACCAAGTGGCTGCAAGTTATCAAGGAAAAAATGCGTGTCAATGGTTACGCATGCGGTTTTTCAATTTTTTACTTTTGTATGAGCTATAAAGAGTACGATGTATGGGAGAGTGCATATCAACATTATGGGAAGGTTTGTAACGCAGATTAGTTTTTTTTTTCGAAAATGATAGCTATTGACGCGGGTAACGATTAAGCCATGGCTGTCTGTATGAACAAGTACATCGCCGAGACCATATAAGTTAGAGAAACCCAATGCGTACCATATAATCCGAACGCAAGTTACGTTTATCGAGTAATGATGATAGCTAGTTCCGTTCTCCGCGGGAAATTATAAAATTTCGTCTCTCTTTTAAATTTTTACGAAATTTTACACTATAAGGAATATATTTCACTCTATGTTGAGCAGAAATTCAAAAGTGCCCAAAAAAACAACTTACACTGCAAAAACGCAGCATTCCTGGCTGACCTAGACCATTGAGTACAAAAAGTGGGGCACTTCTGCCCAAACCTGTGTTGTAAAAATCAGCAATATATGCCAACGTGTACATATATTAAATAATACTGTTTTTAGTATTACTTAGTGCGTAGTGTCCGATGCAAAACTAAGCCGCCAGCTTTTCTTTTCACATATAATTCTTCCTTTTAACGAGCCCTTCTTTCGCAACCCCGCCAAGCTCTTGCTATATAACTCGAAGCGCCCACATATTTTCACCCAGTGCTACAAAAGTTTACGCATAAAAAGGTTCTTTTTACGAAGAATGGACCCAGCAGTAATCACTTCCATCTAGCAAGGGTCTTCGCCCTTAGGTTTGTCATAAGAACCATATAACCCGCCGAAAAAGTTAATGTCATTTAATGGTTGACGTCAAAGGAGAAAATATGCAAATGAAACATTAACTATATCAGCTCGGCTAGTCTACAGCTCTTACAATTTGCGTAGGCTTAGAATTTCCCTACTCGGTAAAAATTCTATTGGGGACTGGGACATAGCAAAACCAGCAATCATATGTGCAAGATTGGCATCGCGAATTTTAACAATTGTAGTTTCTGTGAGCTTGAGAGGAATCCTCCAAACAATGTCACCCGACTGGAACCATCCCAAATAAAATAATTTGTTTCGGCAATTCGACTAGCTGAGGGGAGTCGCAATGAAGCAAATATATGTAGGTATGTTTACCTCGAAAATCTTTATTGTTTTTAGAAAACAAATAGAGCGGAAGAACTTGACTTTTAATACTATATAGTACTTTACTAACTAATATGTATATTCCACATAATTCTTTCTGGTAGGGTATCTAAATATCGGTGCATCAGTTTTTCATACCTTTCTAATTCGATGTTGTATTTTTTAAATCATAAAGTAAACGTGCTAAAAATTTAAACGGCAACTGAAACGAGTTTTTAAGCCAAATGGCAATTGGTGTTAATGTTTTTGCCGATAAAAACAAATGTACATTAAGTAAGCTGTTAACTCCAATCGTCATTTATTTACAAATCTGGAATACACTGAGAGAAAGGCACGAGGACAGTTTGATGAGTCAGTGGCTTTGTAAATAAAAGATTAATTTATTTATCCGCATTTGGCTCTTCCACTATGGGACTTCGAGGGGCACATATTTCGTCATGGCAAAAATCCATTAATTGGGTTACGAACTACCAGCAACTTTTTCGGATTTATCTCAAATCTAACAGTTTGAAACAATAGTAGTATTGGCACGATATCGTTTTACTCTTCGCGTTCAAGCAGTTTTAAAGCATTAAAAAAAATTGTAAATTTTAAACCCTTTCCCGTATTTAAAGCAGTCGTTTTCCAATTTTTACCAGACCCACAGAATTGCCTTGTAGACTAATGTGAGCCTAAATAACAACGAAACGATTACTTTTTCTCACAACTTGCTGCTATCACCCCTGCACCTGCAAATCATTTCCCTACAATTTTCAACATCTTCATAATTTTTGTAGATCTTATTTACACGTATGGTATTGTTTTCTAACTGCAAGATTCTTTACAATTCACTCTCTGATAGAGATCACTTCTTCTATCTTCGGACACTTTTTCTGTCAATTTTTTCTTTGACTCGTCTTTGAAATTCCTTGAACTTTTATTCCACAGTGCTCTTTCGTCTTTTTGTTAATATAATTAAGGGTTTCACTTTGTGGGACAGAAATACAGATATCAGCACAATATATAATAACTGATCTACCACTGCCATGAAATTATAACTCTAATTTAAAAAAAAAATATATTTTTACATACTTTTGTCGGTTGTTTAAAAACAGCTGTTTAATTTTTTTGTTATTAAAAAATAATGTGCACACTGGTAGATATTGAAGCTTTTCACTAAACACTGACAGGCAGAAGTGCTTTTTGTAGTCAAAGGTCTGGATCGGGAAGAAATGCAGGAACTTTTTATTTTAAGTGGTTGTTGGACAGCTTCGTATTTCTGTATTATTCCAACTTTGCTTTTGTAGAGTAGAATAACTCTAGTGCACTTTATGAGGTGAGTTGATGTATATCGTTAATATATCGGCTTAGAGATTTTGTTTTGTAAGATTTTTTCTTGCTTTTCTATAATTTAAGGTCAAATAAATGTTGTTGTGCCTTTATTGAAAAAATAAATAAAAATCGAAGAAAATAATTTTAATGCCAAAGATACAAAATGTAAATTTATTTTATTTTTTTTTGTAAGGTGGGAGCAGACCACTCTCAAAATTCCTTTTATTTATTGCCGTTGAAATTCTTGAGGTTGTCTGCTCTCAACGAAACTTAATGATAGGTCGCTGACTTATCAAACTGCCCTCATATATTGTAACAAAAAGCACTACTTTTTGTTAATTATCTGCTTAATGGTGCGAAATACTGGACGCTTAACTAAGTTTTGAAGGCATGCAGTAAATTTCCATTGAAAACCAATTTTAAAGTTAAAGCCGATTATCAAATGTCAGCTCTTGCAGCTTTTATGTATTTCATATGTACATACATTATACATTATGTACTATAAGCATATATGTATGTATGTATGTATGTATCTTTGTATAGTTATGCTATTGTGTGTAGTACCATCCATGGCCGCATTTGTTGCGCTGTCCAATTAAATGCGGCTTGCACTTTTGCCAGCCATTTTTGGTAACTTTCCGTTCCAATTTGGATTTGGCCGCTTTGATGGTTGCTGGTTCATTGAATATCAATTGGCAGTGGGCGTAATAATAACAATGACGACGACAGTTTGCGTGGTTATGTAATGTTGCAGTGCTTACATAATTTCCGTTAAACTTTTGAATTGACATTGGCTTTTAGATGGTAGATCAATGAAATTGGCTTTAAAAGTTGCAGCAATTGCAACAAGCTTATCGCATATTTGCACTCAACTAATTTTCCCAATCATCGTACAAATGTTCCGGCTTAGCAGAGAACTTATGGAATTAAACTAAAAATTCCCTTAATGCAATAGCGACTCCCCTCGCAGCCATGTAATCTAATTCGCACCAGGCACTGGGTAAGGCGGTAGCTTTGGTTGGGTCGCGGAAGAGACCTTCATATCACTTTTCACGTGTGTAGTTCTAATGCCGCGCAGATTGTCGAGCAATTTGCAGCGATTAAATTAGCTCAAGCGTGCGCCAGCACTTTATTGTTGTTGTACTCCTTATTGTTGTTGTTGCCGTTTTTGGTGGCAGCAACAGTCGTAAAAGGAGAGTAACAAATCTCAAGCTATTATGCTCCAAGCTTGTGGTTGCATATGAAACCACCACCATGACAAACAATGCGCCAAGCGTGAAAGAGAGAGAGCGAGTGAAATGAAAGAGAGCATCATACTTCATGTGGGTGTTAATGCGCCACGCCCCAGCCCTCACAACTCCATTGCCAACAGCAACAGCAACAACAACAACACCAACACTTTTCTCTGATGTCGCCGGCAAGCGCGCAAAATTTGTAATCTCTATGCTGGATTTACGAGGGCAGGCTGAAACGTATTATGCCTACATAAAAAATCTCGTTAAAAATCACTTGACTTAATTTTTGCAAACCCTGTGCTTTATTTATAATGGCATTTCCTGAACCTTCGAGCGAAAGGTAGTGTCTCCATTTTTCCGAAGTATTTAAATCTATGGGCCCTCCTTGTCAGCCAACCTATGTGTACACGTATTAAATTTTGTGTATAAAACTGAGAAGAAAATTAGTTAGACCATACAACCTTATTATTCGTTCGTCATATTATTCATTCTTTATTCATATTATAGGAAAACTTAGTTACATTAATTATAAAATTTAATTTTTTGGTTTAATATTGTATTTATATCCATTAGTTCCCAAAATCTACATGAACGTAGTTAAGATCATATGTGTGGAATAAAACACGGCAAATAGGTGTCGTGGATTGATAAGGTCATATCGACAAAAAGTTGATATGGAATTCATGGGATACGAACCAAATTTTGTGACTTTGGGTAGTGTATAACACATAGTTGTTAACACCAAGGCGTGACAGGGTTTCAGTCACTTATTCCTCCCAACGTGTCCAGGGTCTTCCTCTTCTTCGTTGCCTGCCTACACTTTTGTGTTGTTGTAGTTTGTTCTTCCATCCGTACGACGTGACCAAGCCATCGAAGTCGCTGAGTGTTCAATCGACTGAGAACAATAACATCGTTATATAGTTCGTCATTCCACCGAATACGATAGGGACCTCCAACGCAAACAGGACCAAATATTTTGCCAAGAATTTTCCTCTCGAACACCCCAAGAGCAGCTGCATCTGATTGTGTTACTGTCCAGGCTTCCGCACCATATAGAAGCACCGGTAGAATGAGCGTCTTGTAAAGTGTTGTCTTCCTCTGTCGAGAGAGAACTCTACTGTTGATTTGCCTGCTGAGCCCAAAGTATCACCTGTGGGCAAGTGTTATTCTCCGCTTAAATTCCAGGCTGACATTATTGCTACATATTACGATCGATTTAGTAAGCTTGAACTAAAGGGGGACTATGCGCATCTGTTGTTAAGAATTTTCTAGTTATTTAGGTTTTTTGTTACATACATTGTCCATCTGTCTGTCTATATGGGCCTCCCTCCTCTCAAAATCGCTTTGTAGACCCATGTAGATATATAATAAATCTTTTTTATAATATTTTTATTGATAACACCAAAACAGTTTTCCACTATTTTCCCATACCTTTCTATATAGCAAGCTCAGGTAGCTCCGTTTTTTATTACTCATCCAAATTTTATTAAAATCGATTGTGATATTCGGAAATTTGATAAAAAAAATTATTAAATGTTAAGATACAAAAAGTTGTTTTTAAAATATGCTTCAAATCAGATGCACACTGTGGATATTTAGGACTTGAGGTGACCGCAGTTACATTTATAGACACCTGTGGCATCTTGTGAAGTCACCGCCAGGTGACTTATAAGGTACCATCTTCGAATGTTCGTAAAAATAAAAAAATTTTGAACATTGTTAGATAATTCGATTTCTGTTTTTTAAGACCCAAAGAAATGAGATTATAAACGAGTGGCCAATTTCAATGGATAGTCTGCACTGTCTTTATCAACCATTAAATGGTGGGGACTTCCACTTTGACAAGAAGTCACGTCCCTTGTTGCTATGTATTTAATCAATCCATTAATAGAGTTCAGAAACCAAAAAACAACGATCTTAAGGAAGCCCAATGAGGGTCCTTTCGCTAAAAAAGAAAGTCAGTGAAAAAGTTTATTTAGATTACCTTTAATTATAGAGCAGCCCCACATTCGCTGTATCTATGCCTCTGGGACTACAATCTTTTTTCTTGCCCAAAACTATAGAAATCATATTTTCTGGTCCAATTTTGGACCTTTGTTGTTAATAAGTTTATGATGTAAAATTTAATACCGACAGATTACTTATCAGCCTGCCCTCGTACACATAGCCAGAAAAACCTCTGCTTTGCCCCTACTCCGCCAACCGCTCTGTTCAACCCACAAAGTGCAGCCAGGACCGCCCGTCGACCACATTGAAACTTTGTGTACATATTTGAGTTTCATTTCATTTGCGGCTAGGTTTTTGGAAATGGCAACATAAAGTCATAAAATTGAAATAAATGTGAGTTGTGTTGATTTCCGGCTGTGGAGTTACGCCTCCTTAAAATACATTCGCAGCGTGTCGCTAACAAATCTCTCACGAGTGTTGCCTGGACGTAGCTTAGATAAGATTTTTTTTTGGAAAGGGCATAAGTATTGGTCATTGTAGTAGCCTTAGGAAACAAGAAATTGCAGTAACTTTTATTCCTGTAATGTGCTAATAATGTGAAAGTCCTGTTTGTTGCCATAAAAGACTTTTTTTTTTAATTAATTTTGTTGACAACCAGACTCGTTTAATTTCAGCTCTAATCCTTTTAAAACAATGTTTGGGTACAGTACTGTGTATAAAGCACTTGTTATCGGAAATTGTGCTTCATTACAACTGCTCCTTGAAAGCCATTTTCAGTGTGTCGCTTATAAGTCTTCCTTGGGCTTAGGTTTAACTAGGTTGGTTTGAGGTGGTACATGGAAAAGAAGCATTTCTGATAAGTTGTACTCCAAATGTACATGTACACATCAGTCTGTCTGCCTGCCTGTATGAACGCTTAGATCTCGGAGATTAGGTATACTCAACAACAACAAAAAGATGCGCTTAATGCCTAAAGGCCTATACGCAGCACGAAATATTTCGCACGGAATGACAAAACTTCATATAAAAAAAAATATCCCAAATGGGATTTCCTTCCATAGGGTGAGACTCAGGTAAAAACCTAAAATAGCAACAGCCTTGTGAAACATTTGTAACATATAATTTTTGTGTGTTTAGGATTCACAAGTAGTTTATGCGGTTTGTGTGTCATAGGGTAACTTCAAAAACGAGCAAAGCATACTTACCTGGCGTAGAGGTTAACCGTGATCATGAAGGCGGTTCCTCCGGAGCGAGGCTTGGCCATTGCACTTACGGCTGAGTTGACCTCTGCGATTATTCCTAATGTGAATAACTCGTGCGTGTAATTTTTGTTAGCCGGGAATGGCGTTCGCGCCGTCCCGACATAAATCAATACATTATAAAAAAAAAAAAGGATTTGAAGGATATGGCATACAAAATGTGTTTTTTTGAGGTCAGAACACGGTACATTTTGTAGAAACTACGAATTTCTTTTGGTACCATTTCTAAGACGAGGTTCCGTGCCACCCGGCAATTGAAAGCTGACTAAATACGAGTATAATTAATTAATTAAAAATCTTCGAAATAACATAAAATATTTGATAGCAATTAATTTATTTACTTTATTTTGTTAAAATGTATATATGTACTAGTTTTTTATAAGCTTAAGTCTGACTAAGTACGTGACCATTCAGTACGCGACATATTTTTGCACCTCTTTAGTTTTATGAATTTCTTCAAGTAATTTTTAAAAACTCATGTAGTTACATCAATAATAAGAAAATATAAATGTTTATGTGTACAGAAAGTGATAATTCAAGAGTTGTGCGAAACGAAAAAAGCAAATGAGAAACCTAAACAAATTAGACTGAAAATCACTCAAAAAGTAGTAAAAACTAAATAAATAAGAAAAGCTGTAAAATCAATGTCTTATCAAATTTAACCCATTTTTGACTTACAATGATGAAAAAAAATCACTCTTTTCTTAACATTGTAATTTTTGGCCCCGGCTGACATTTCTGGGGAAATGCCCATATTGGATTTGTGCAAATTTTTTTTTTTGATCACAGAGAAAAAAATCACACAACTCTGAAGGGACGGGGGATTAGAGTTGTAATGTAATAAAACATTATTATTATATACGTACACATTCAGATTTTTTTGGTTTCCAACTTTGTAAGTTAGTTTTAACATAAAGAATACTGAATGTATATTTCTTCCATATCCAAAATCAAAGCCCTTGCAAACCCTAGACTGTATTGCAATAAGTAGATAAGGGATATTACTAGGACGGACTTTCATCAATAAAAGTCGTAGCATACTTTTACGCATTTTTAGTAATATTGATTCAATCTTACGGACGCGCAACTTTTGAGTTACATTACAATTCACAACTGATTCAAGCAAAGAACAGTACGAGTATGCACTTGATATCTGGCCAAGGCATACTTACCTGGCGTAGAGGTTAACCGTGATCATGAAGGCGGTTCCTCCGGAGCGAGGCTTGGCCATTGCACTTTCGGTTGAGTTGACCTCTGCGATTATTCCTAATGTGAATAACTCGTGCGTGTAATTTTTGTTAGCCGGGAATGGCGTTCGCGCCGTCCCGACATAAATCAATGCATTTGATGATTAAGTGGCTTAAGAGGAATTGACTAGCGCTATAAAAACAATTTTGTAACTAATTGCTGAGTATATTTATAATAAAATCGGAATGTTTGTAGGTATTCGGTTCCTTTGAGTACAAAACAACACGACTTTTTAGTTACGATTGTGAATTGAAAAAACTGAGTTTTTTGACATAAAAATTGCAAAACTTCCAGAGTTTTTAATAACTACTGTGGTTAACAACCCATCGAACTGAACTGAGTTTAACAGCATAAATTTAGATTTTTTAAGCTTCCCAATTTAATTTAGAAGAAGCGTTAAGAATATAATAATCGTCACAAAATATCAAATGTAATATTATTTATTTATTTTAGTCTTATGTACAACTTAATTTAAACGAACAGTACTCCCATATCCGAAATCAAACCTCCTAACTGCATCTAGCCATATACAATAATTAATAATCCAAACGTACGTTACTAGGATTCTTTTTCTGTAAAAAATACGTAGCATACTTTTTGGCACATATGTATCTAGGCTAAAAATTGCTTAAGCATTTCCTTTTGAGTTATATTATAATTCACAACTGCTTCAAGTAAAGAACAGTACGAGTATGCACTTGATATCTGGCCAAGGCATACTTACCTGGCGTAGAGGTTAACCGTGATCATGAAGGCGGTTCCTCCGGAGCGAGGCTCGGCCATTGCACTTTCGGTTGAGTTGACCTCTGCGATTATTCCTAATGTGAATAACTCGTTCGTGTAATTTTTGTTAGCCGGGAATGGCGTTCGCGCCGTCTCGACATATATTAATACATTGAAAAATAATTTATACTAAGTAGTGCTGTTCCAATGGGTCAACGATGGATGACCAGTTCTAATGCAATAACAAATCTTTCATAATTTTTTAATCAAGCAAGCAGCAAATATGATTTATACAATTACTCCATGCGTAATTTAACTTGCTCCTTTTTAGGCAGCTTAAACAGTTTCTCTAGGACATTCATCATTAGTGCCTTCAACTAGCCAATACAAGCAGTCATGGAGCACCGACCGTCCCGTCTCTGGTTTTACGGCAGTCGTTGGCTGCAGCCATTTGGAGTCATTTTATTTATTTATCATCATTTATTAAGCGTTTTCACTTCCTTGGCTCGGAATTCGTGCTGTGTGCCAAGTTCTTTACCAAAAAGGAAAAAAAAGAAAGTCCAACTAAATTGTCGCTGTCAGATTACGTTGCGATATTGCTTCCAGTTGCCATATCCGGCTGCCTTTCCGTAAATTCTCAACGCCGTCGATCCCCTTTTTTCTTGGCTTTGACACAAGCTACAATTTACTCGGTTTCAGGTTAAAGTCATATCGTTAGCATTAACGCTTTTTGATTTTTATTGAGTCAGCTAAATTTTATTCGATTTGCCGTACGTAGTACCAGCACAAAACACACCCTAGCTAACCAGGGAACAGCGCATAGACAACCAACATTCCTGGGGGAGGAATATTTTGAAGCTTTAATGATGTTGGGTTGTTGTGTACCAGGCGACCGACCAACCAATGAACCCGCTGAAATACCATAGACCGGGGGCAAGCTCTTGGCCAACCTGCTTACCGTAGTCTATTTGGGAAGTAAATGAAAATTTGATTTGGAATTTTGCGTGTTATGTGTGTGTGTGTGCGTGTACGTGCGGAACCCAAACACGAACCCTCGAAATAAGCTTCTGTTTTTGTTTTTGTTGCTGTGATGATGCTACTGCTACTGATGCTGATGATGATGACGTTGTCAAAGTCGAAGATGGGCTTGTGATAAAATAAATTACGGGGAGATTAGTGCGAATTTAATTATCATTTGTTTCTTTGATGTCGCCCAAAGTAAATAAATTAAATAAATATGAAGATTAAGCGTACATTTGTTTAAGACGGAGCACGCAACTTTATTATCTAGAGCACCAGTGCAAGATGTATAGAAACAATTTTATCAGATTTGAAAAGGCCAAACATTTTTGTGATTGAATACAATTTTATCATTTACGCGCAGGTTGGAAGCCCTTCTATGAGCTTTTATTTTCGAAAAGGTGAACTAAAATCAAATGTATTTGAGGTGTAATACGCGCTACTAAATCAATCGTGTAGAAAAAATCGATGGTATTAAAAAATCAATAACTTTCCAGATTTCAGTTTTGGGCTTGGAAATTAATAATTATGATCCAATATTTTGCAAATAATAGTTCGATTTTAGCTTTAATTCTACGTCTAAATAAATTGAAACCACCGTATTGGAGTTGGCTAAATCATATCTACCTGTCGCAGAGGGTAACCGTGACAGCTGCGATTTTGGCGAACTGAAACTAATTTTCCTTGAATACCAATGTTCTTGTCCAATACAAAAATAAGTTTTGTTACCTATAGTTTTGACTCTATATAATTATAGGTATTTTATGAAGCGAAGTTTTACTGAAAAAAGTATATGAATTTTTATCATTCCTTGCGAAAATTTTCGAACTGCGTATGGACCTTTAATACTGAACATTCGGTATAGGTATTTTGAGAAAGGCTACTTCTCTAAGTAGATATAAACTCAACCGTAAACACGCCAAGATCTCAAAAATAATAAGAGCTAGAGCAAGCAAACTTTCGAATTAGATCCCTATTATGTCACGTGAAATAAGATTATTTAATTTTTTCGATATCGGTACATATTACATCATAAAAAGGTGTTAAGGTCAAAATTCTATATTTATCTGAATTAATTCTAAAACCATAATTCGTACGTTCATTTATTTACTTTGGCACCATCAATATATCATATACTTGTCTAGCATTAGAATATTTGGGAAGAATTTTTATGCTGATACTACACTTTTTTTTTAACACAAAAATATTGAGAATAAATAATAACACAAATGAAAATTTATAAAAATTAAGTTCCAAAATGCAAAAATTAAGATTTGCTTGAGCCAGTTGTGAATTATAAACAAACGATATTCTCGTTTTCTTCTCTATTGGCCAAATGCTGTCCAAAGTCAATTAGGCCCAATAGGGGCCTCAGTGGCTGGGATATGATTGAGTTTCGTTTTTATTGGAAACCCAGTATAGTAGTCATGTCAAAAGCTTTGCTCTTGTGTAGAGGCGCTTTTTGTTTATTTATTTACGCAGTAAAGAAGAGCAATAAAATAAAGTGATATAAAAACGGTATGAATTAAAAATTTTTGGTCATAAAGTCGAAAGACACGCAAGCTTAATTTTTTGCTGTAAATATAAGAATGACGTTCTTGAATCAAAATTTTTAAATTTAAGAGTTAATTATGATTATATTAAGAATCATCAATTCTTAAATAAGCAGTGAAAAATCTATAATCGTGATTAAAATCTTAATTTCAAGTGGATGTGAAACCAAAAAGTCTAAAAGAAAGAAGTCAAGGAATAAAATGTGTTAAGACTGAAAAATTTAATATCATGACCATAATCTTGTTTACGAAAAATCATCAAACCTTATCTTATACTATTGTTGTGGCTTACATTTTTAAAAACAAATTTTTTCATACGCAGATTGGAAGGACTAATTTTGAGACAAAAAAAACTTTGAGAAAAAAAGTCAAAGATTCAAATAAGACTGAAAGAAATCTAAAATCGTGACCAAAATTTTTTTTTTTTTAATTTTCAGCAATCTTAATATAGCATTTTTGTGGCTCATTATTAGAATAAATTGTTTTGGTTTCCATAATGGGGGCTATGCATATTAAACCAAACATATCTTAAAGATTAGAAGAAATATGAAATCGAGAAAATATTTCTATTTTCACAAGATATGAAAGGGCTGCTTTTGAAACTACAGAAACTTAGTGAAAAGAATGTAAAATTCAGGAATGTTATTGAGAAGAGAAAATCTTAAAATAAGGGCTTGAAATTTAGGAATGTTGTATAACTAATTTTTTGGTAATTAAAGACTGGCCGTCGGTAGCGTAGTGGTAGCGTACTCGCTTTACAAACCGAAGGTCGGTGGTTCGAATCCCCGCAGTAGCACTGATACATTTGCCTAGCACTGGCATCGCTAGCTCAAAGACGCTATTTGCCAAAGAAAGTCTTTATTAATTAAAGACACCGCCGTTCGGATTCGGCTATAAACTGTAGGTCCCTGTTCTCTTTGAACAGTTATTAATAGAGATCCCCATGTCCCGCCCAGGGGCGACTGACAAAAAAAAAAAAAAAAATTGTCAGTCAGGGAATTATTATATTATATAAAGACTTTCAATATTAATTTGAGAATTTTGAAAATTTTTCTTTTGAGAATTTTAATAGTTTTTAATATAAATGGTTTTGGTCTTGTTTTAGATTTGAAATTTTATTATGAGAATATTTTTTATCTTAAAAAGATATTTGGTACTATTATAGGACTTTCTTCAAAAATGAATTTAAAGTATGCTGAAAATCGGAATTAAGGATTTTATTCCTTATTAAAGAGTTTGAATCCTAACTTGATAAGTTTTGATTGTGTCTTGCGAATTTTAAGTCTTTTTTTTATATATTCTTTAATGCAAATAATCAGAAGATTTTCTGTCATGCATTAAAAAAATTAAATTTAAGAATGTTGAAAAATCACAATTTTAGCATTTTTTCTTCATTTGAGTATGTTGCGCTTCTAGATTTTTTTATTTTATTTTATAATTTTTTTTTTATTTAAAGTTTAAAATTTTACTAGAAAACTACAATTTTGAAGACTTTTAATTTTACTAGAATTTTTGGTCATAATTAGAGAAATTTGGGTCTTTTTTAAGGTTTGGTAATTTTTTTTTTTTTTTCTTATTTCAAGACTGTTTTTATTATTTAGAGAATTGAGGTTTTGAATTAAGAGACATTGGTCTTAGCTTAAGAGTGAAGAATGCAAAGGACTTAATTTGAGCAAAAGAACGAAACTTTTAAAAACTGTAAGTACCAGTGTGAATTTTTTTCGATTTGACTGTATTACGACGTAAAAGTAAGTTGGATCCGATGTTCCATTGGTAGATCTTGAACGATTCTTTAGTATTTTGTCTACTTAGTTGAGCATGTCACCCGCAATTTGAATGTTGATTTCATAGACTTCCAGATGTTTGTTGCACAATCCACAAAGAAAGTCTTTCATTTACCCATTCATTAAAAAACACTTGACAATGTGCCGGATTGTTTGTGTAGCTTCAATCACCGTAGGTAGAACTTAAACAGCTAGACTCATTCATATGGCTCAAAGTCCCCTTTCACAATGTTGTCATTCGTTACGATACACTCTCAACCCTTGAGCCCATAGTTAGCAGCTCGTCAATTTGGTAACGCACGCACCACAAGCCGAAGCTGCACTTGCAATCATGAGCCAGGGGATTTATATTTTGGCTGGCAACCCTTTTTTTTATTTCTTTGATTGTAATGGTTGTATGCAGATTTTGGGTTAAGTACGCAGATTCTTGTCTGTACAGGCCATACCCTTACTTGCTATTGCTACCATGACTACGGTCTGTCTACCCGTCAATTTATGGAGCTTAAGTCCAACTGTGCATCTTAAATGTGATTAGCTGGCTAAAGTTTTCATCGTTTTCCATTGCTCGAAATAATTCTTTTTGCCCATTAAAGCTGGCGTACAAATGGATGGATGTGGGTCAGCGTGTTGCCAATCAATTCTTTTGGCTGTATTTTTTTTCTTAGCTGTTCACTTGACAACTGTCCGAAAGAAAGCAAGAAATTGTCACAGCCTGGCAACGTCATCATATTATTTGCTGTGAAAAATCTTATCAGTCGCAATGATGAAATATCAACAGATAGACTTTCAGACAACTTCAGCAGCACTCATTGTCAGCCCAGCTAGCTAGAAAGATAGACAGACATGGCCGTTGACTATTATTTGCTTGAAATTCTACCACAACCCCAAACCACTAGACAACCCCACCCAAACCAAACCCAAACACAGCATCCACTCATCTACAAAACATTATTAACAACAACAACGACTTGCTCGTCAATGGTCGTGTGCCGCTGTTCCCACTCCTCTCTTGGCAGACAGCGTTGCCCATGGCCACACCATTATATTGTATCGTATCTGGTAAGCTCTCAACGGCATCGGCATCGGCAACGTCAACGTGCTCGTCATCACTTTGTATAAATATCCTCGAGCACGTATATTTCATGAAGACACGTGCTCTATATTTGCGCTAGCCCAAGTCTACAGAGATTAATGTACGCATTAGTAGATTTAATGCATATTACTAAGAGCCTTGGGTACACGTTGTTGCCTTGGCTACCATCAACTCAATTGAGACATTTTCGGGGATTCCCCCAGTAACACAAATAATGAGACTAAGCTGCATTGTCACAACCGACTGCTCTCACACTGCGACTTTGAATATTAAACTATAGGGAAAATATTTTTACTGCAATTGCTGACAATACAATTAAGTTTCGAGCTACAAAATTTGATGCGGTAGCGCTTTTGTTTAAGCAATTAGTTTTAGCTAGATCGTAAATCTTTTAAGATATTCTAGGAAAATATCAGAAATACATATAGTATTTGACGTAAACTTGACCCAATCAAAATTGCTCATTTGAGTAATGATTACTTTTTAAGCAATTGAAAATTTAAGCGAAATTCCCATGCTTAGTGAAATTGTACAGTACAAACAGAAAAATTTGAAAGTCATTAAAGGTTAAGCAAGTTGTTTCTTATCATTAGAGTGGAAATCGTGAAAAAAACGTAAATGAGCATATTATTGGATCATTTAAACTTCATAATTGAAAATCAAAGCTAAGGGACAAAGCATTCTTTCAAATCTATCGAATGTATGGCAAACGAAGACGTGGCATTCAACTATATCTGCTTTTCAAGAACTTCCAGGATCTCAACCGATATGTAGTTTTAGTATGAACGCATTCAATTTCCAAAGAGTCTTGTATTCGCCATGATGATTAACAAATCTTAAGGCCAATCCTTGAGTGTTTGTGGTCTGAATGTGGGAAAAAAATGTTTTCTCTAGTTCAAATTTTGAGCAAACCACCCGGCACGGACAAGGTGATTTGGTGATGGAATCGACTCAAGTGCAGCCCATTGAATATAACGGTAATTTGTGAAAATGTATTCGGTATAGTTTAGCGAAAATGCGTATATCGAAATTCCGCTGCTTGAAAGTAAGGACAACGTCTGCCGGAACCGCCCTTAGACTTAAAATTCTTTTTACTTTTCGCCACAGTTGATGACTGGATTTGAAAAAAAGTTTTTAAAAAACGGAATTATTTTCACAAACTTTTAGTGTCGTCTTTAGTATCGCAGAGTAGGGTAAGCGTGTGCTAATCAATGACGTCTAGAGAGATGATCTGCAGAAGGTCATAGCCCTACGAAGGGTTGTTAGGAAGAGGCAATAAAAAAGAAGAAGTAAACTGGTACAAGTCGTATACATTTTTATAGAATTAAGGGTTGCCTATCCAAAATATGTTATCGCCCATTTCTAGCAAAACATACTAAATTCTGATACAGAATCTTGGATCTTAGTGGTTCCTTTCCCTTCTTTCCTCTTAATGCTCGGGCATTGCCTTAGACCTCTTAACTGTATATATTTATATTTCGGTTTCTGTTTTTTACTTGCGTGATTTATTTGATCAGTTTAAATGAAATATGGAATTACAAAAATAATGGAAATGTGAATCAATCAGGACAGTGTCGATACCCTGCACCCACTTTACTCAAAGAAAAGTAATTATACTAATTTAGCATTTATACGTAGCCGATTGTAGGTATTGTATTTAAAGGACATTATAGAATAAATTTTACAAGGTTTTATAAGTTTGGATGCTTGAACTGAATTGAACTGATTCAATTTTTGTCTAATTTTGATCAAACTACATACCATGCTTTATTCTGATACAAAACACAACTGACATAAGTTTAGGCACTATATTTAAAAAAATGGGGAAAAAATGCTTCACGGTGCTAGGGGGGCTTAGAAGATGTTTTGTGAAAAGTCAACGTTTCGTTGCTGATAAGGTTCACAATAAAGAATATTTTTGCAGATCTAGGGGTCTCAAATTTGAACCTTTTTCCCCAAGTCTTTTGAAATCTGTTAGAGATTTCGGTGTTCATACAGACACACAGCGGGGCACACGGCCATAGCTACGCGAGTTGACTCGAAACATTGTGCAATAAAGAAGTTACAGTTTGGCTGTATCTGTAATACCCTTAAAGTGTATAATAAAATTTAAACAAATTGTGTATCGAATATATGTATAAGAAATAAAAAAAATCTTTGTTTGCACTCAGTTGGTCCAGCCAAATTGTCTTGTTTTCATTTTAAAACTCAATTTTCCTTACACTTCAAGTAGCTGCAAAGGCACGCACTCCATTTCCGTTTGTTGATGGACACACTCCATTCTATGTAGTATTTCATGCTCAGCATTCAATTTTAATATATTTCATGGTTTTCAATCAATTTCATGCCAGGAGGGAGTCGCAAATACAACAGCAAATACTACACTGTGCAAAAGGCAGTAACAACTCCCCAAGGATTTTGAAAAAAGATTGCAAGTAAAGTTAAAAGCTGCTGCAGAGCGCATTCAGAGCTATTATGAGAGTGGCTTCAAAAAACCAAGGATGTCTATGAATGTAAAGCTCAAAGGTAGTAAGACTTTTGGGTACGAAGTTGGAAATGCAAATACACTGGGAGCTAGCAGAACTTTGGCAACAAACTTTTCGAGCAGATTAATTTGTGCAGCAACTGCTCCAGTTGTATCCTTTCAATAGCAGCTGCAGAAGAAGCCTTTGTTTCTATTTTATGCAGCAAAGCACAATTTTTTTTTTTTTTCAAAAAGATAAGGAACACTATGAAGCTACAACTGTACAACTTTGTATACTATGTGTGAACGACTGAAGAGATTTAGTTTTAGTTGAGCAACTTTTGACAAGTCCAAGTTAGGCACTAAATGATTTTTCTAATACCTTTGCTTCTTTATTACAGCTGCAGGAAAAGCACCACCGGAGCCCTATTATGGTCGCCTTATCGGAAAGTTTACGAATTTCGCACATGGCATCAAGGTAAGTAACCTTTGGAATGACTTAAAGCTCAATGTTATGAAATTGCAACTGTTGCCAATACAGGGTAGCATTTATGCCGTGGACGAATCAACGCTATTTATCAAATCCTTTGCCTATGATGGCACCGGACCGGATGCGTTCTTTTGGGTGGGCAAAACGCCCAGACCCAGTCCCGAGGGCTACATCATACCCTATCCGGAGGAGTATACGGGCATGTGAGTACGCTTCACTATATTATTAATGCATAGAAATCTAAGATTTTTTGATAGCCAGTAGCCGGGCGGCGGCTACTCAAGCGCGTCGTGCCATTTCCTCACACAAATACTACGTATGCGTGTATCCTTGTAGATTTTAAGTTACGCACGGTTGACAATGAAACCACTTTCAAAAATTAAAAAACATTTTTCATCTTGGTTACCATTTCCACTCGTTTCGTGCTGTGTTCCTTGTCAAACTGCTTCTTCTGCTTTGTAGCTTTTGATTCCTCTTTCTTTGCTTTTTTTTGCAAGCTATGCGACTACTCCTCCATTGTGGATGTTATCCCAGTTGTTGTTGTGGGTGTTCCTTTCATTGTTGTTCTTGTTGTTGGTGTTTTGGTGGTAGTCGCTTGTCGCTTCGTTGCCTTCTAATGCGAAAACCTCATTTATTTCTTTACGTTAGATTTGCGGTCATATGTAGCGCCAAAAGCAGCAAAAAATCGAAAGGGTAACTTTGGCGAAGCGAAGTTTTAATACTCTTCGTAGAGAAGTGGAGCCAGTGGGATGTGGCTCATTCAATCTTTTCCAATGTTCTTAGAGTCTTATAAATTTTGAATGTGAAATAAGAAAAACAATTTTTTCATCGTCAAGAATATTTTTTTTTTGATAAGAAGCACCCTATTCCTAAAACGGATTCGCCGTAAATTTTAAGACCTGTTTTGAATTCGGTATTTTTCATGTCAAAGTCGGAAAAACAGAAAAAAGAAGAAAAGATTACATTTACATACATGAACCAACAATTTTAGGAAAAAAACGTGATGACTGAGTAATACAAGTTTGAAGATAAGAAATTAATTAACCCTTTACAGCAGCTTCACTAATGAATCAATTTTTATATTTATTGACAGGAACATATAGAAAACAAAATATTCATATTTTGTTCAATATTTCCAGTGGTATTTCTTTTTTTTTTGTTTGACTCTAGAATGTGCCGACGTAGTCAAATGTCATGTGAACAAACTTCAACTTTGTTCTTTAAATTATGAGACGTATTAATTTTATTTATCCAAATAAATAGCTCAGCCCAATTCCTATCGAATAAAGCAAGTTACGAATAAATGTTATAGATTTATGTTAATTTTTTACTCCCTAACCTTGGTGCACTCAATTTGTTATTAAAGCTATTACTATCTAAGTAGAAGAGGCTAGAATTCTAAACTTATCTATTAATTGTTTAGAGATCTTAAAAATTTATTATATCATATTTTTTATTATATTATTGCGTTGTATTGAATGCATTAAAGCGACTTCTTCCAATCCAAGATTTTGTCAAATTTTTTTATTTTGTTTCTTGATTTTTTTATATTTGTTTGAAAAAAAAATTGAATTTTTTAAATAAAATAATTTTTTGACATTGTAAGGGGCTGTACCCATACTCGTGACTCGTTATTAAAATAAAATCCAAAAACAGTCAATATTTTCGAGGGGAAGGTCGACCTTCTTTTTTTTACTTATTGGCTCCAAAAGTAGTCAATATTTTCTAGGGAAATGTACTTTATTTTTTTTGTTTTACTTATTGGTTCCAAAAATAGTCAATACTTTCTAGGGAAATGTCAACTTACGAATGACTACGTGATGACTATAAATAAATGTATTATCTTCAAATTTTCACAAAAATTTCACTATTATAAATTCCCTAGGAAATTTATACAGTAAATTAAAAGAAAATTTTAAATTATGGGATTTATAAAATTCGCTGCAAAAATGTTAACACTTTACATTCTTTTGTTAAGTAAAAATTTTTTTTTTTTGTTTTATTTATTAAGAAGCTGTTTTTTACAAAATTTCATTTTCTGAAAATCTTTAGTTATCAAGACTTTTTTGTGATGAAAAAATCGAAATATTTTAATTTTTCTAAGTCATCAGTTATTAATATTTAAAATGCAAGAGATTATAAAATATTGCTGCAAAAAAAGAGAGTAGCCTTAATTCGGAATTATTGTTTTTTTAAGTCCAATGTGCATGAGTTTTACAAGTTTACTCGAAGTATTTGACAATTCTTGTTTTCATTAAAACGGTCCCTTAAACAATAACCCATTTATATAAATTGTTCACCAAACTTTTCTTGTATTCTGTATCCAGGTGCGTATCAAAGGAAACATCTGAGATTTTATTATGCACTAAAAATATTTTCTTCATTCGCCCCTACTCGTACCTATCGCATGTTGTTCACTTCTTCTACCCATATCACGATTTTATAACAAGATTGATTCAAAACTTGAAAAGATATATGTATTTATTTTGAAAAATAAACAAAATTTCCCTTTTTGATGAAATGCTAACAATTTAATATTTAATAGCTAGTCCAACCAATTTGGAATGCAGACTCATGTGAACCAAATAAACACAAAATGTTGATTTTTTTATTAACAGCTTGCACACACACCACTGCCACGAAAATTTTCCTTCTATACGCCTTTCTCAAGGCCATAAAATAAAATTCGGCGGCAATAGCTACCTTTTTTTTTTGGTGAAATGTGTGCACTGTCGGGCACCCCACTAATTGATTGATTTCGAAACCCTTTAAATATACATACAAGATGGATACAAAGAAAAGACTAAAGGTTGTTCATACTTTATGGCTTATATTAACATACCAAGAAACGCAATATAACAACCTTTATAAAATTGTATGCAGTGTATTAAACTACAATATAGTACAATAAAAGCCCGAAACAAGTTGTTTTAAAGTCCCTTGCCGCTCAGCCCTCTTTAGCAAGTGCATACTACTATTAAGTGTAAATGTTTGTATGTGTTTTTGTGTTTGTTTGAGAGCTTTCTTCCAGTATTTGCATTGCCTCAAGGTTAAGCCCCACTTCTTTACCTTGCTTTCTTTTAGCTACATTTTTTGCCACTCTATAGTATGGATATAGTATATACATTTAGTAGTTTCTTTCTTTATTTCTGGCATTGCAACTTGGTCTCAGCATGATGCATGATGCAGCATGCTGCATCCACGCCTAAGCCATACTTGTGGCACTAAGCTGCGCTGAGCTCTTCCTGGCTACTTAAACGTATCCTTGCAGCAGTTTGCATGCAGCGCACAATGTGACGTCATTTGGCTTCTTAGCTATCATCAGATGATATTTCATTAAGCCGCGCATTTGTTTTATAATGATAACTATACCTATACGAGTACATCTCTGTGTCTATTTCCATAGCAAGTGAGCATGGTGAAGGTGAAGTGGCACTTGGCGTTGACATTTTGTCATGTTTTTTTAAAAACATCTTAAATCTAAAATGCAAGTCACATACGTGGAACAACAATTTTTTAGGCTGTGTGCGAAATGCAAATCTTAGTCAAATATTTTGGCGTACCAAAAGTAACGTTCCCTATTTGGAAAAAAAAATCTGTGTATGTATATAAAAATAACAACAAGCACATGCAAAGCAAAGTTTTTACTTTACGGATTCTTATACCCTTTAGTAGGTATATTTCTAGGTACTAGACTTTGTTTGAGATATAATACTACCAAACCCCTTTTACTACCCAAAAATAATTTCACCTACATTTGTTTTTTCCCAAAAACTTCTTTTTTTTTTTTTTCTCTGAACAGCTGTTTTAAACTTTTTTGTACTTTTTTTGTATTATTTTTTAACATGGACCTGATCCTTGTGCCTGCTTCTGTCTTTTTCTATGAAGATCTGCAGCTCGCAGACTATAAGTGCTATTCACACAAAATAGGGCTGCTGATGTTTGTCGATTCATATAGTTATCCGATCCCACTCTCACGCAGGAGAGATGGTTTCTAATATAAGCTAGATTATGTTACGCTGCTCGGCTCTAGCCGTGATCGCCCAGATATCGTGAGACATAGAGAAAGAAATTAAAATGAAGGTGCGGTGGGAAGGGGGAGGGTAATGTAGTTGAATGGAATTGCTCGTGGGCGCTATCGCTCAATAAAAAGAACAAGATCGCATTGACTAGACAATCCAGGTCTTCCCAGTCACATAGCAGGTGTTGGAAGCAAAAATCGTGGTGGGGAAAGTGCCTTCTCTCGGTCTCAGACTATGGTGCAGTGTACTGTTGCAACTCCTGTCACCATTCTGCTGCTGTTCTTGCGGAACTGGGGAATTTCGTGTGTTCGCTTTGTATTGAACCTTGACCAGAGTGCTCGGAAGATCTGATAACCGAACTTTGTGTCCTATTCTAGTTCTGCCTTGATTCGGGTTATCACTGTAATTTCAAGCATGACATCTTAAGAGATAAATGGTGTAAGGATAATAATGTTTTTTATATATTCTTGGGATTGTTGAATATGAATACGAAGTCAAGAAGATCACACGTCTCGTTTCTGAAATAGCCTCCAAAATACCTCGTTTTATGGGGTTTTTGAATGTTATTTCAGATCTCTTAGGTGTTGAGGTTTTTTGGGTCTCGGATTTGATTCAGCAGCGACATTAGCAATGCGCTTTTTAAAGTTTGGTTTAAATCTCTAGATTCCAAATTTCCACAGACTTTATTTTTTAGTTTTCTCTTTTGCGTTTATAATCGGCTATATATATTAAAAATTCTTATGAGTTTAACGATTTTTTGGTTTATTACGATTTTTTTGGTTGTTGGTATTTTTTGGTTTATTAAGGTTTTTTTGGTTAAAGGGCCATACGCAGCATGCAAAAATTCCGCACGAATTGTCAAAACTTCATATAAAAAAAAATTCCCTCTTTTGGGATATTTTTTTTTTATATGAAGTTTTTCATTCCGTTCGTAAAAAAAAATTCCGATTAAAAATTTTTGACAAGTGGACGCAGATAACAAAACAAAACAGTGTTGTCTTTTAATTTTAAAAATGCTTAACGTTAGATGGCTCCACTACTTCACTTACACTGGTGGTTCCATATGCAACAATTTCCATATGGAAATTTTCGTACTGCGTGTGGGCCTTTAACCTGTAAAAAGATGTTTTGGAATACGCTTATAAGTTTCAGCAATATTCTAAATTTTTTTGAACCTAGCAAGCCAGCAAGGGTATGCAAACGTTGACCTACTACCTAGCGTGTCTATCTTTTTTATCGATATGCTTTTTGCTAATAGAACTTTACCCGCGAACTTGCTAAAAAATGCCCATTTCGCAGCTCTGAAATTCTGTCTGCCTCATCCTTTAGCTGACGTGTGCAACCCATGTCGTCTACATGAAGGAACGGGCGGAACTTCATATTGTAATCGACTTTAATGCGTTTCATTGTTGATGCCACGTGCCGGGCTTTATTAGTTCAATGTACATTGCCAGTGTTGAGAAGAAAGCAAAGAAAAAAAGCACCAAGCAGCATAACCAAAAAGCATATAGCGCGATATTATGGGGGGGTTGAATGTGTCGTGAGGGATTGGTGAGGGGCACAGGCGGCATACCGGAACGCCGAAATGATTGCACGCTTTTACGCTTTCAGACACATTACCCAAACCAAACCAGGGAGCACCTTGTGTGATGTGGTATACTGGTAAGAGAGGGGGGTCTCGAAATGATTGCTGTATTATGTGGCGTCTCTGGCGTTGTCAGTGCAAGCAAATTGTGCGCAATGTTTATTATGTCTAATGATTTAGATTTTACAGATACTATACTACGTCCAACGATAATTGATAAATGCAAATGATTGCCTGAATGCAGTCGGAGTAATTTCAGTATACTCTAACTAGGTTATATATGGCAAACATATCTAACATATTTCGTTACAAAAAATTAATAGTTGTATATTCTTTAGATTTAAAAAATTAAGAATTTTAAATTTTAGGTAACATTTTTTATTTTTATTTTTTTGATAATATGAAATATGTTAGTTTAAACGTTTTTTAGAATTTTCGATGAATAATTTTTAAACGTCACACAGTGGCACGGCAGCCACAAAAGCTTTGCAAAAATCAGAATTTTGATGAAAACATTTTGAAAAGTCAATACATGCATCTGATTTAGAATTTCCCAAGGATCAAGAAAATAAAAATTTTGTTCAATTCGGATGAATAGTTTAGTTGCCACAGCCGGTCAAAGTTGAGTATATTTTTAACTATAAAAAAAATAGAAATTTTTTGAATAAAAGTTCATGTTTAAAATTGATTTGTAAAAAAACTATGCAACCAATTTCTATTTTCTTGATTTCTACATAAAGGTATATGAAATTTGAACATAAAAGAAAAAAAAACCGACTTCGTATTTTTTCTAGTTTTTCCAATACTTCCCTTTACCTGAACCACAATATTTGGACCACTTTTTCAACTTTGGAAGAAAAGAAAAAACAAATACCCAGCACTACCCTTTTTGTTTTAACGTAAATGCTTTTCTTGTCAATTTTTTACCTGCTCTATAAAGATTGTCTGCCTGAATTTGCATATTTGGCTGTTAATTCGTAACCATTGATTTTATAAGTGTAACGATGTCTTTGGAAAACTTTAAAGTTTAAACTATTTGAGTTGTTCAGAAACTCCAAAAGCGCGAATGAATTCTTTTCGGCCATCAGAAAAGAACTTAACGTTGAGGAAGGAAATATATAGAAGTTTGATACCTTAAAAGGCAAACTTAATCTAATTTACGCCCAAATAAAAAAAAAGTGGCAAGACTCCCATCGCTGCCGAGAAAATTTTATTGAGAAACACGAAAACTGGCTAAAAGGACTTAGCTTACTCTTCAGATCCACTAGTTGTATCCCTTAGACAAGTGAGATCCAATACAGAATTTACAAGGACATAGTTATTCAAAAGAAATGTTAAGTCTTTTAGATATTCCTTCAAATGTAAATGTGGATGATTATTTTATAAAAAACTACTGACATTATGTAACATATTATAATAAAAAAGCATTGTTAAATTAAATTTATTTACTGAAACATAAAATTATGAATTATGAACAAAGAAACGTATCATCAAAATTTCTTTATAAAAGAAAAAATATGTACTTACATATTTTTCAATGGGAAATGTTGCACAGGCAACAAAATCCAACTTCCACAACATATTGCGCAGCTCTCAGATATCATATCAACATGTATGAGTTTAAAGCCTGAACATTTTTCTTTCAAATACAAATTAATTCATTAAAATATCTCAATTGGTTTAGAAAATATGATTTTTGCAACGCTTTTTCGGCTGCCGTGCAACTGTGCGTCATGTCGCCGGTTCAACTTATCCAATCCGGATACTTAAAAATTTGAATTCAAAGCTTTAATTCTCTAAAAATAAAAACATAACATTTATTTTTTAAAGATACTCAAAACCGTTACTCTTTTACGACTAAACATTATTATTCTTATTATTCTAGTATTTTAATGCTTGTAAGAGCCTTTATTAAGGCCTCCAAATGTCGTCCCATACTTTTTAGTTATTGGGCACCATGGCGCTTGCTGTTTTTTAGAACAATCTATCGGAGCTTGGAGTAAAATAATAGAAAACTCGTCATATGTATACCGAAATTTTTTTTTTTAAATTTCCTTTTGTATATATTATTTAAAAAATTGTTCTTTAGTAACTATTTTACAATACAATAATTTGCTAAACTATAAAATGAAACGTTCATAAATCTTGTAGTATTTATTTGTTATAATTTTTATGATACTATTTTGTATATGGCGTTTTTTTTGTATATAACTTTTAAGTAACAAATATATTAAACTATTATTTTGTCTTTTTTTATGTTTATAAAATTTGCTGAATATTTATTTTTTTTATATAGTAATTTTTTCAATTAATATTATACTTTGAAAATCAATAAGCATATAGAGCTTCATTATTGACGGGGGTCCCACGAGCGCACCCTATATTTTCTTTAAACATTTTTTGGAAGGTTTTTGTTGCTGTAATATTATATCGACCCTATGGCGCTCACATGCCTTTAAACATTTTTTAGTATGATAACGTCTTGCTAAATATAAACTTCAAATTTAAAAGGTTTCGAATAATTTTTATATAATATTAATCTTATAAGTTAAACGATGATAAACGTTAGTATATAATTTTATAAGTATAGAACTGTTATTTATTTATAATACATAAATTTCTTCTAGTCCCTGTTGGGTGCTCAGAAATTTAATTAATTCATTTTTAAATTTGTATGCTTTCATATTAATTTAAAAAAAATCAACAAAAATAAAAATCCATTTTTTTTTTTCTATAATTTATGATAAAAGTGCGTGAAGGAAAAAAATGTAGGCACCTTATAATAAAATCTCTATTAATTCAAGACACCGCCGTTAAAGATTCGGCTATAAACTGTAGGTCCCTGTTCTCTTCGAACAGTTATTAATAGAGATCCCCATACTCCGCCCAGGGGCGATTGACAAAATAGTCAGTCAGGGAAATTATTATAATAACCGGAGGCATTGTGTATTAAGTACAAAACATTTCATTATTTTAAACCATTTATCTAAAGCTTCTCAAAAATTTGTCCCAAAAAAAATGTTCCTCGAAAATACAAAAATCCCGAAAATTCGTAATTAAAAAAAAGATTACATACTTGTTAATATTCTAAAGTTACATTTGGTGTTTGTCTTGAAAAAGAATCGCCCATTTATGTATGTGCTGTCTGCAGCACTGTGTCAAGTCAAATTTAAGGAACGAAAACGCTAAGAGACAGGATCTAATATAATGGTAAGCTTTTTGGAAACACCAATCAAGCTTAATTATTTAAACTGTAGCTGCACGTTAGTTGAAAGGGCTGCTAACTTGCTTTAACATTCACGCTCGCTTTACCAGGGCTGGGTATAAGTGTGGCGTTCTATATGCAAAACCTGACAATGGATGCATCGAGCATAAGTAATTAAATTAGAATTTTTTGAATAGAACGAAAGGAACAGCACAGCAGCGGTTTAGCTGGGGCAGCTTTACAAAGCGTTGTCATGGCCATGACGCAGTTGCCAGTTTTCAGTTTCCAGTTCCTAGATGCTCATTTGTATTGCCATTGTACTAATGGCACGCCCCTCACTCTTAGACTTCCTCTCCGTTTCACCCACTTTGCCTGCTTAATGCTGATTTATGCAGATTTCATTAAAATGTGTTGCATGCAACACGGCGCTTGCAATGTTGCCAAATGAAGTTTTAGTTTTGTTGACAAATAAAATGTTGTAAACTCTTAGTTCTCTCGCTCCTGCTGCGTGCATTTACTAAGCTCAAATTTCAAAAGTATCCCAGCCCCAATTCAAGCTGAAATCCCGGAATATCCAGCCCTTAGTCCCCAACTACCAAACCCAAACCCAAACCCAAGGCCCAGGGCCATCAGTCATTGTGTTAATCAACGTTGACAACGCCACAACATGGAAAACAGTTTTGCAATCGGCTGGTTGTCGCCGTTGTTGCGTTTCGACATGAAAATTCGAAAATTACTCTAACTTAATTAAGCACAAAAAAGTTGTAGAACAAAGGGAAACTCGACACATTTGAATTGTTGAAGTTGAGATACTCTTTAAGTTGCGGCCAATTCTGTCGAGTATTTAAAATTGAAGCGACAAACTACATATTGTAAAGGATTTATTAATGGATTAAAAAGAGATTGTTGCCAATCAAAGTTAACAAAATAATAAAATATTTTTTAATATAATTTTTTTATGTATGGGTGCGCAAAGAGACTGATACGATTAATTTTGCTCTATCTCTTTAACTAAGGAGCTTTAGCTATATCTTTTTTTTAAGGAGCTATGGCTCTTCATTTGAAATAAATACTTATTTGATAAAATCTTATCGAAATCTTAATCTATTGTCATTTCTGCTTCAGTCAGGGTCACCGAGAGATATTTCAGCAACCAAAATATCAAAAATGTATTGACACCCTTGCAGGTGGCGCCCGCGTTCCTACTAAGATTAATGGAATTTTTTAATTTAAAAAATCTTCTAAAAGCGATAAATAGATAAATAAATAATTATTTATTATTCGTTTTCATTTTTTCGTACTGCCAATTTCACTTTTTTTTTGTTAATAAGAAGTTATTTATATTTCCCTTACTCTTTTCGATAAATTCTCATATTTCCCTATTTTTTATGCAAAACCTGTCGTACCTATCAGTTATGTGTGCACTTTATTTTATGTTTGCATGTTATTTTTTGGGTTGAATCATAAAAACAATAATTAAAAATAATTATTAATTAATATCTTGCTTTAAACTGTAACTGTAGTAAATGGAATCTAAAAATATCAAAGAATATTTTAACAATTACTTCAATTTAAAATTCGTGCGCTGCTAAACCTATTTCTAGCCCATTTCGTTTGATTTCTCCTGTAGTCGGATTCAAACCACATAAAAAATTCTTTTGGTGAATAGGGGATGTTAAATCATAATGGATCTGTATATTTTATTCGTTTTCCGAAGCATGGTTGATAATTTTTTTACACAAATAAATTAAATATATTCGTATTATAAAAACCACTTAAAGTTATTTCTTTTATTTAAACAAATTAATTTTTAATTTAATTTAATATATTTGCATGGCATAAATATTTAGTTTTATTCAGGTAAAAAAATATATACAAAGTTTAGCTCAAATTCTAGCTTTTCAATTGAAGGGTTGATTCCTAAAAATTATTAAAATGTGTTTACAATAACAATATTTCAATTCGTTAGGAAAATTGGAAAAAACCGAAAGCTGTTCATTTTCTTAAAGTACTTATGTATTAAAACTAAAACTATAACTATAGATTGTTACTTAAGAGTACTAACTTTAGGTTAGCCTCAAAAGTACCGCGAGACTGTTACGTAACATAAAATTATATTTTCTAAAATAAATTGATTGATAAACGGGGCTGACTTTTTCCCGATCATGGAAAAAATTATTTAATGTATTAATTAGTATATTAACAAAAAAAACTTTACATTATAGCCCAACATTTAATTTCAAAATGTTTAAATTAAGAATAAATTAGGGCGTTATAAAACTGTTGTGTTGTAATTGTTAAGCCTAATGGTAATGGTAACAATTTTAAATTAAAAATGTTGTTTAACTTTTTGGAGAAACGAATATCAGAAACTAATTAAAGATGATCAACTAAAAATTTTAATTTATAAGACATTCTTCATTTACTCAAATTTGAAACAATATTGACATTTTTTCAGTAGCGGGACAGGAATCTATAAAGGGCTAAGCATGGAGTACCTTTTGAAATATTTAGTCGATCAAGAGCATTAATGATGCATTTTACAGTATCCCACAGATATATCTCTACACACTGCATTCAGATTAAACTTTTGTTCAATCAAAACATGAAATTCGAAAAAATTCATAGTCTTTAGTTGTATCGGTAGCTGTACCTATCATGCCGCACAGTTAAGAAGCCAAACTAAAATGAAACACTGTAAAATTGCAATTTTAAAAATTACCAACAATACGCACATTTCATATTACTTTTTAGTGTTGAAAAATGTGTAGAGTATCAAATAACTCACCGTGGATTGGGATCTTCAAGTATTGTCGCCTGTTGCTGTCATTTTGTGTTGGTTGTGTTGGCGCATTAAAGTAGGTAACGCTTTTTGGTCTCTTGCTGTTTGATTAATGCCAGCACCCCCTTCTCATGTCACGCCTATGCATTGCATTTTAATACATATTTAATTGAGTAGTCGTTGCCCGGGCGCTGGATCTTGAATCATCTGTGGTTGGCATGTAGCGCCCCCTTAGATACTACGTACTTCCCAAAGTTGTCAACCAAAAATTAAATATTCATAATAATAATTTAAAAACATTTTTTGGGGGTTGTTGCTCCGCCATAGGGTTGTATGTGTTCCTGGCTGCAATTCTGTTGACTTGGCGCGTTTTATTGTCTGGTAAATGCGAAGCATTGTTATGCCCCGTGCAGCATGATTTATGCTGACTAAGAAAATGTAAAATTCAAATTTAGCGCAAAGGTTTTTGACTGACGAGCATCATCATAATGATGCTGATGCTGATGATGACGGTGATGATGATGATGATGATTTTACTACATTGTATGCAACAAGTTGCGCATGTGAAATGCTGGTCCCAAACCAAATAATTGTGGGAAGCTTTCAGTTGGGATGTCCCGATTATGATATACCCTGTACATAAAGATTATGGTAGCTCTAACTTCTGTAAAAACAGTATACATATAGCTTGTTTTTAGCTTATAGAAATTCTTGATAGTCTAAATTAGTCTAAAGGGGTCTACGCAGTACGAAATATTTCGCACGGAATGACAAAACTTCATGTAAAATAAAATATGCCATTTGGGATATATGGGATATAGGCCTTAAAACTAAACAAATTAGTATCCGGTCGTCGATATATCGCAAACAAAAATATCCTTACAGCGATCGATATGTTTAATTCCCAAAATATCGGATCAATAATACAGATCTATAGTTTACATTTTTTAATTTTTTCCTAAGTTCTAAATCACTACATTGATGTTTCTTTTTTTTTTTCAAAATTTTAAGTTAAATTGTTTAAAATATAAGTAATAACTGACACTTTTTTAAAGGAATTTTGAAAAAGTCTCAACATGTAACGTCACGCAAAACACTAAGACTAATAAAAAAACGAGAAAAGGGTTTTGATTCAATAAATTGCTAAATTAACTAGCATTATATAATATAAAAAATAAATAAATATTTTTTTTAATTTTTCCTTACTTTTTGTCTTATTTAGTCGAACAAACGTAACGTTACGCCAAAATGGATATGTCCGTATGCGCTGAAATAAGTGAGGCGGATCACTTTGTAAATAGATCTCTTCGATTTTGCACATTTGAAAGAGCTATTCACGTCGTCATTTTTGTTTGCGAAATATCGATTATATATCGAGTTATCAATCTGAATGTTTAGGTCGTCTTTGAGTTAAAAAGAAAAAATTGGACTTAAAACAAAAAACTTTTTTTTGTTTAATTATTCGTAATCTAAGTCCTATAATTGAGGAAGCTATGTTTCATTTTTGATGGTGCCACGAATAGTTGCATTGTAATAGTGTCAAAAAATCATTAATGTTAGGAAATAAAAGATAATACGCTAAAATTTGTTACGAATGTTAATTTTCACATTTTGTGAAAATATTGAACCGTTTTAGAGATAGAACACGGAAAGTGCTAAAGCGTTTCACTCTTAACGCTATTTCTCATGAATGTTTACTTTAAAGTTACTTTATTCGGTTATGTTCGCCCGTCACCAAATATATGTGACAATCTTATTAAACCTTTGGAACAGGGTAAAATGACATAGTGAACTTCTAGAACACTCTTCCACAGACAACCAAACAAATAGCCTAGAAAAAGCTGACTGGTCGAGTACAAACAATGTGCTCTCAAACTAATTGGGCAAAGTACGTAGAGCGGCTTATGTACTATGAAACAAATAAATCACATCAAACAAAATCGATCAATGTGTGAGTGCATCAATAAATGTAGAGCAGCGTAACGAGATACCATATACACTCGCACACTCACTCCCACATTCTCCCACACACGCATACTTACTCACACAAAAACAAGCAAATCGAATAAAGTAAAATATTTGCAAAGCGAAAATAGAAGCCAAAAGCAAACAAAACTCAATAAATGCCCTGGAGACTCGAAACATGTCATCCTCAATGCTGGAAATGCGAACTGAGCTCTCTGACAGCACATACCAAATAATGAATTTCTTTTTCATTTTCTTATGTATCTTATAGATACATTTATGTGCAATGCGTTCTTCTATAGCCTGTTGACATAGTACTATACGATTTGTTGTGGCTCATTAAGGGTTCTCTCTCAAATCATTGCAACAGTTGCAACTGTAGCTAGATAGATAGATAAAGAGACGAATGGATAGAAAAATAGATAGCCTGAAAAGCTAGTAAGAAAAATCTCAACACCCTGTCAACTTCAACGTCAACGTCATTTCAAGGGTGAAAATTAAGTGCTCAGCCGTGTCTAATGCCGTTTGTGGCAAGACATCGACGCAGACGTCGACGTCGGCAGCAGCGGCAGGCAGTGCTTTGCCGACACTTGTTAGAGCATGACTGACTGACACTTGTGCCACATTTGCAACAAAGGCCAACAACAAGTTAACACACGCTCACACACACGCACGCATCCCTTCTTAAGATTCAGTATGTTTTGTATGCCGTTTCAAGCAGCCCTCTCGTAGTATCTCTAAAGATATATGACAGCTTACTCAATACGTTACCAAAACACCCCAACGATTTTTGAGTGCGGAACTCTGTGCATATGGAACAAAACCAACTAAATATTGCCAAGTAGTACAAAGCATTGACAGGACGATTATTGTGGTTTATATAATATGCCTGATTATACACATAGGGTCAAGGGTATTATTAGATTTGTGCAAACATTACAATTCTTAGATGACGATTGAGATATGACTGTCAATCCATGCGTTCTTATAAAGCCGTAGATATTGGACACCTTAAAAACCTATTCTCGACATCTTGTCTCGTCATGATCAGTTGAGTATCCGATAAACGAAATAATTTATTTTAGAAGAATTCTGACATTTCCCGTCAAAAGTATTTAAGTTGATTTGCTTTGAATGATCGTTTCCGTGTCTTTTATTCTAACTACAATAGCTTTTATAATTTTCTCTTTTTTGAACGGACGCTGTCGTTTCTCGATTCTTCTATCTTTAGTTAACCTTTATTTGTCTCCTCGAGCATCTTTGACCAATTCATACATATGATTTGTTTATTTATACAGTCAAACTTTCCTATAACGAACTCATCTACACTACTCTTCTATTTTGCATCCCACGAATTTTTTTCAAGTACAGTGCTCTTTTCATCTAAATATGTATAAGGCTGCACCCAATCCACTGTAATTTATAATATTAAATTAAAATTAATAATAAAATTGTGTTAACAATGTATGACGAATATTTGCTCAGCACTGAATTTATGTCAGATTTTGTAAAAAACTCAGTGGTGATTTCAGACATGACTTTTCAAAGTCAATCAGCAATGAATTCATAGCTGATTGTTACAGCTAAGCTTCAGGCCTGAACGCCTAGGACGGACATGCATGTGTGAAATTCCGTGACAAATGAATGCGTGGATTCATTGCTGGTACTGAAAATTCAGGCATGATTTCTTGACTAATTCAGGCCTGAGCCGAACTGAAGGGCAGGAATGATTTACCATTTGAAGGAAAAAGGAATGCTAATATCGAAAGTTTTATTTGTTTCTTACTGAAATGGTTCTCAACTTATTTTTGAAAAATACTTCAATTTTCTTTTATCGATAGTAGAATATTTATTTATATATATAGTTCTTAGAAGAATTAAGTTTTAGTACCAACCCGCGGTCTTCTTTATTTAACTCAGATCAATGGCTCCTTTGATACTGTTCTGTTTCAATTTTTGTCTTGTTTTATTCACTCTCAAAAATTATTTTCACTATTGTAATGCTTACCTTAAATTCGCACTAAAATTTCCAATTATTCATGCAACAAAGAATTAAGGCTATGAAATATTGAAACAAATGTGAACAACAAAATTGAAGTAATGTCAAGTGAATTGTTGTTAAATGGTTGCTATTGCTGCCGTTTTTTCGTATGAGTTTCCACCTGCATGATTTCAAAGTATGGAGCTAAAAAAAAATTGTGCACACCGTACGAGGTGTGGCTATCACATAGTGTAAGTTTCACCTCGATACGTTCACGCATACGAACACAATCGGTACCACACTGATTTTATAGTTGACGTACTTATACATTATATAGATAGCCTGACTCCCTTCAAACTAGAATGTTCTTCAACTATTAGTAAAAAATAGTTGTTTAAGGACAAAAAGTAATCGTTAGTTTCCAACTTTTTATTCTTAACTAAATATACTGTTATTCCATTAACTACAACACCGCAGTTGAGTATCTTCAATCAAGCTAAACCCTGTAAAATTTGTGAGCTAGAGACACCATGCGATTTGTTTTGATTTCCAACCATCGTACCTCTTGGAAGCAGCATATACGAACATCGTAATTTTCGATGACTATTTTTTGACGAAAACTAATTCTGCTGTTCTCCCATCCATTGAACGAATAAGCGAAGCTGATAATGGTCCGTGGGCTGAATGATGAAACTTTAAAAGTTTTAGGCAAAAAGAAAAAAAAACTCATACTGCCCACAATCTAAACTGTAACAATATTTCACTATCATAAGCAAGAGCCAAAAAATTTGGTGTGTAGACTGCTGTGAAACCATAAAAAAGCGCTTTGATTTTTTTTTCCAACAATCCCCTATTACCGCAAAACTATTTTTTTCAATAAGCCTAAAAACATGGATTAATATATCTTTTTTTGAGAAAATAGATGCAGAGTATTCCACTGTCTTGCACAGCCACGACTGATTCAAATTTTTTAATATAAGCAAACACGGAATCTCATGGTACTGCAGAGATACAGACAAACAGACAGACAACAACCCTCCGGGAATTGTTATAGACATGAAGTTGATTATTAATATTGGTAATGTAAGCTGGATTGTGGCATATGACACGGTTCGCAATAACCGTGAAGTATTTACAACTTTGTAAACGATATGTGCGTAGACATAAATTGGAAATTAATTATGTGTAAGTAGTTAAGGATATAAAATAAAATACCCTGCAGCTACCAAATTTGTTTGAATATTTCTCTATAAATATTAAGAAAAAGAGACTTAGACGTGTGCAAACATTTGGGCACTTGTTTGAAAATTCCAACTAAAAGTAGTGCTATCTGTGGGATACGCTATCTGTGAGGATCTTTACGGCCATCTAGTCCTTGTAGGACTTATAGCAACTTATATATATCTGTCGGAAGAAGCGGACGCCTTAAACATTTAAGCATTCACTAAAAGCAAGAAGCTCTGAAAATGGCTTTTGGTCGATAAATTCATTGTTAGCAAATCGATTTGACAGGACTTCAGCTTACTTAGACTTACTTACGAAAACTCAAAGGTTGGGTATTATAAGCTAAACTTTGTGAAACCATCTGCACTCTACCTGCATAAGTTCTTAAAAAATTGCTAAATAATTAGGACAAAGCTAAGAATTTATTATGGAAAACGAAGAAAATTTTAATTTTTAGAAGCTTTTAAATTTTGAAGTTTTGAGCATGTTCCTCTCAGGAACATGGTAAGTTGAAATATCTTAAATACTTGCATCTACGTGACAGATGTCTTTTATACGAGTAAATCTTCTGTGATCTACCGTAAAATAGGACATCTTTATAGTGTCAACTGTTTTTTTTTGGAGACGCGGTGCTCTTAAGTAGGCTTTTCTTACCAGCATAGTACGTTTTTACATGGTGGAAGGTAATGAATTCGGGAATTTGCCGATTTTTCCAATAATGCCGATGCGAGTAGGGCTTAAGCATTGCGCTGATTTTTCTTGAAGGGTCTTGAGAATTCGACGCCTCATATGAGCGTTAATGTTTTGTACCTTGTTTTTTTATTAATACCATAGGGATACGACGTGTCAGCCTTTCAAGTTACTGGCTATTTCGGTAATAGATAGACCAGTATCCTTGTAAACTTTGAATTGTCTTTTGTTCGCCTGCATTTTTTTTAAAGACAAAAGAATATCCGCCTAAAGATAACGTGCAAAAGTACCGTTATGATATTCTTCAGCTTAATAAACAAAAAAAAAAAATGTTAACTTTTTTCATATTACCACCCTATACACAGCTATCAAGCAACTGATACTTGGCAAAAACATTTAATTTTGTTCGGGAACTTGACAGCGCATCTATTAGTGCATTCTTTACGTTTAAAGCTTTTTCATTTAATATCAAAAGTAAAAGTAAACGGTCTTATTAAATCTTTTAGAAAGGCAATATTAAAGATGAAACTACAAGAGAAAGTCGTTCATATAAAACAATTTCGAAGCACATAACAATAAAAGGCCAAATGTCTAAGGCAAAATTTTAAGCAATCAATTCAAATGATTCGCCCAAGTATTCCATTATTATAATGGCTAAGGCTTTTACCATACACAATAATGATTAGTGCTATTAAAATTGAAATCGTATGAAAGCAAATTCAAAGTAAGCTTTAGAAATTGTTTTGTGATTAGGCAAGAATGAATCCCACATTTAGATCTTTCCCAACACTAATTAATGTTAAGCACTAAGAGCTTGTCCCAATAGTGCCAGAGAATGAATTATTACAACTTACATATATGCATACCATGGCACACATAGATACACATCCATTAAAAGCTACTATGTGCATAATGTGTATGTGTACATATATGTATGAACTTGGTTTAATGCATTAGCCATAAATCTTCGTCAGAAATAACAAAAAAAATTTAGAGTAAAAAAACGAGTAAATTGCAATTAAAATAACATTTATAGTTTGCTGTCATTTCTTAAATTGCTTTAAAATTTAGTTATGATTTTATTGAGTATATAGTATTTATAAGTTGCCCGGTCTTCTATAATTTTTAATAAATGCTGCCAAGCGAGTTTAGGTTTTGACTAAGCGCACTGTACACAGATTCTGCTTGTGGTCTTAAATATGGCCACAAAATGAAACACAAGATGAAGATACATACACTTTACTTATGGTCACATTTTACTTACTATGGTTTCTTTCTTCCGTTCCGTATCTCCCTCCTGCAGCGATCCACCCATACTGCAGGCGCACAACAATACGGACATCATACTGCGTTTACCCATGGGCAAAAGGATTAAGGACATTCGATGGCTGTCAGTGTGGTGCAGACGTTTTACGGTAAGTCTTTTTCGGTTTCATCTTTTTGTGATACTCTATACATAGTTTTTAAAGGGATTGCATCACATTTAGTCATGACTTCTCTTTGAAATGAAATTTTATTTGACCAGCATACCATTTGTATACACAATTGCCTTTATAAGTCTCGTCGATTTGAGATTTAATGGCTATCAAGTTTTAAGATAAAGATAAGTTAAAGAAAGTCTCTATTAATTAAAGACACCGCCGTTCGGATTCGGCTATAAGCTGTAGGTCCCTGTTCTCTTTAAACAGTTATTAAAAGAGATCCCCATGTCCCGCCCAGGGGCGACTGACAAAAAAAAAAAATTGTCAGTCAGGGAATTATTATATAAGTTTTAAGATATGTAGAAAATTTATCACCATCGAGCGGAAATTCAATTTTATAAAAGCTTTTCATAAAATTTCTTACTCTCTTGTGAATAAATCTTCGGCATTTTTAAAGATAATATTTCAAAAAATCACAATCACAGCATGAAAAATGCTCCAAAAGCGACATCCATTATTGGATGTAAAATTTTTTTTGGTAGATAAAATTCCCCTGGCCCGTTGTTCTCTAAAAGGAAGCATTTAAATTCTTTGGAAAAAAAATCTTGGTCAAAAGACACCATCACTTGATGTCTTTGCCAGTATTTGTCCATAATTTAAGGAAAATAGAGAACGAAAAAATACATAGAAATTCTAGAGGGAAACAATCGAACATCAATTAAGATTGTCTCTTTTTTCTAAGTATATTGAAAAATAAACAAACGCAATGATAAGATGATATGGTATGCTACAAATTAAAAAATATTGGAAACTCCGACTCTTTAGCGTTATTATATAACGAATTTTTACAGATTACAAAATTTTTCCGCATACATTGCTTTTGTGAAATCCTTGTAACAAAATTAAGTTTAAAAATTTTCTTTTTAATGAAATTTTTCTTAATTTTCTGCGCCCGTGTAAATTTGCGAGAGGGAAGTTCAAGTGTAATTATTCGTTTTTAATAACGATTTAAAAAAATGTAATATAATTTGATTTTATTTCGTGGAATTGCGGAATCTTAAATTATTCTCCAATTAATTTTAAAATTAATATTAACTTTAAGACTCATATATTGTTGTGGAATGTAAATGATATTAACCATTACTTTTTAACCAAAGTATTTTAAATTTAATAAAATATTTTCTTATTTAAAATTTAAATTACATTTTGGCTGTTCTAATTAACTTTTGTAAAACACATTGGTAAATTAAAATCCGAAAAAAATCTGATTGCTCTATATGTGTCTATATGTCTATATTTCCAAAGAACAAAATAATATTTTTAAAATGTAATTGTGGTGACCCAAAATAATGGATACTTCCGAAGTTAAGAGTTGTTACAGTTGGTCTCATATTAACGCCAGTTCGGTTTTTGAGGTCGCTGAATTCGTGCTCAAACAAACCCCATCATATCAGGATTTTGACATAACCTGAAAAAAACGTATAAAGCAGTCTATATTAGTGGTTATCTCAAACCCTGACTGATCGGATTGTTTTTAGGTTATGTTATAAGATAGCTACACAAAAAAATTGATTTTTAGGTTCAGAAGTCAGACTATTTGTACTATATGTGTTTGAGCTCACTAAATCCAAATCCGCTCAAAAAAATGTTCTGGAGGTTATCTCAGGAACGTGACGTACTGTCATTTCTTTTGACTGCGAACTCGGATTCAGCGAACCCCAAAAACATGTTAGAACATCGCCGGAGAACCGTTTAGGATAGAACCAAGATCCATTGATACATAAGAAAACATAAGCCTCGTCCCCAGTTGACTACATTTTTTTGTGTGACTGTGTTATTTTTCTGCTTTTGATACAGCTTTAATATATTGAAACTCAGACTTTTCCATAAATATGAAAATATGAAAACTATGAAAAATATATAAATATGAAAATTAAAAAAAAAAAAAAAATGTGTAAAATATTTTTCAGACAAAGTTAGGGTTAACAATTCGCTTTATTTGCCGTAATAAAATAAAAATTTTGCATAAAGCTAGCTTTACATAGCGAAACAAAGTGTTGATATTCAATCTTTACAACTGAGAAATAGAATATAGTTCAGATAAGAAAATTGAATTGAATTGAAATAAATCCCGCTCTTTTATCTGATCAGTTACTCAAATATATAGAGTATTTAAATTTCGTCCATCCAGCATAACCTGCTGCCAATTTCTGCCAATTTTTTCTGTCTTAGTTGTCTTGGTCGTTGCACGCGCCGCTTTCATCACGGATTTATGTGCAGCATATTTTTCAAGCCGTTTTGTAATTACATTTTTGTAATTTAACTGCAAAGCATTATGGCAGATGAAAAAAAAAACTGTCATATCGATTTTCAACGGTTTTAATATTTTTTTGGCTTAGTTTGTATCTGAAAAGAGTGCACATAAAATATGGGTCATGCTGCTTGGTCACAAGGTTTTGACAATTTGCAACAAAAAGTTTGCTTACGTTGGCTAAACTTTCATTAGAATTTTAATTACATTTTTCTGCTCATAAGCAAATGCGTTAGGATAAAAAAAAAATGTACATAAACTTCATGGAGTTAAAAGCCGCAACCCATGCAGATTTTAGCTTGGTAACATCCGATTATATGTGAACTTTTAGCTAAACTGTTAATTACTTTTGCTAAAAAATATATTAAAATTATAAAAGAATGCGCAAAAAATAAAAACTAAACTGCTGCAGGCAAATTGAAATAAATAAAAAATGGTTAGAAATGTTTCAGAGGCGGCGTACTACGAACTCGTTTAGCAGCATGGCAGAATAAAAGATGGCGGCTGTAGTAAAATAAATTACAGCAGACATTTTTGATTAACTCAAGTGGTTGCATACAAATACAGACGCCAAAGCACACACGCCCACACACACAGACACGTATGCATACACACACACACACTCTGCTTAGCCTTATATACTACAAAACCAAAATACAGGGTGCCCGTTGAGTAATCATTACACTAACATTTACTCGCGCTCTCTTTTTGCTCCATGTTGCTTCCATTGAGTAACAGCCAAAAAAACTCTTGGGGGCTGAAAAACACACACATACAAACATACATACACTAAACATTGGGGGTACATTTGCCTGTGTGTGTGTCCGTGTAATGTTTATGAAGTCCTGCGCGCGCATAGATACTTTTTGGGGCTTCACTCACACAAACAAACCCACATGGAATATACAAATGTTTTGGTATACAAAAACAAAGTTCTTTATTAATCAACGTGTCTAAAGTAAAACTTGGAAGGTTGATTAAAAATTTTGTTCAAAAGGCTAAAATTCGTAATTTGGATCTTTTTAATCCTTTAAAGGTTCTTTCCTAAAGTTTGGCTTATGCCGGTGTGCTCCTAAATAGCTCATGCTACGAATACCAACCTAAATTTCAAAAGATCGAGTTTAGATTACGAGTAAAGCTGTTATTCCAAAAACTATTTATTACTGCTATTTGTAATTTGAAAACTTTAGTTATTATTCCTACGCCTCTCTTTTATGAGCGCAAACAGCTTGAACGAGGGCCGTCCCAGAATTAGCCGACCTAACATACTAGTGTTGGTAATTGTTCGAAACAAAAAATTCCAATTGAAAGCCTAAGTTTAACTAAAGAAGCGTAAATATTCCAGAGATGTTTATGCATAGAGAAATTCTTTCACAAATCGAACTACTATGGCCAAAAAATCATCCGTGCTCCGGAAAATGAAAAAACCAAACCGAACAATTTTATTCGGAATTCATTTACGTGTGCTCCTGTTGTGTTGGCGCGGAATTGTTTTTGTTTGATACAAGACAGCTGACATGGTTGCCGCAGCTCTGCACCATTTTATTACTAAAGGGTCATCAATCTTGAGTTTTTTTTTCAATAAGGTTTTTTTGATAAGCCACGCGGGAGTACTGTCAAGTTGCCGTGTGTTTTTTATTGAGTTTTCATTGCCATTTCATCATGGAAAAACTTATAACGTTTACAAATCGTACAATTATATTACGAAAATTCGCGTTCTGTAAAGAATGTTTTCGTGCGTTTAGGCCATTTTATGGTCGCCATAATCGACCTACTGAGACCACTATTCGCCATACCATCAACAAATTTGAGATCCAATATTCATTATTGGATGATACTCGACCGAATAGACCTCGTCCAGCGCGTAGTTTATGGGCCGGTGGAATCATCGGTCCATATTTCTTCAAAAATGACGTTGGTCAGACCGTAACCGTCAATGGCGACCGTTATCGCATCATGATGACGAATTATTCGCTACCTCAAATTGTAGCCCGAGATCTCGACGACATTTGGATTCAACAAGACGGCGCTACTTGCCTCACAGCCCGTGAAACAATGGACATATTAACGAACCAATTCGGTGAATAATTAATTTCACGCTCCGGACCGGTGAATTGACCACCAAGATCGTGAGATATCACACCGTTAGACTTTTTCCTTTGGGGTACATGAAGTCTAAAATGTTTTTGGATAATCTAGCTACGATTGAAGCATTAGAGGCCAACATTACCCGTGTTATTCGCGAGATACCGCCGATTATGCTCGAACACGTCATCGAAAATTGGAACCTCCGCTTGGACAGCTACAGCGCAGTTGCGGCCAACATTTGAAAGGGACTATGTTCTAAGAGTGAATGGCAAGAACGGTTCTTTCTATTGATAATAAAGATTTTCCGATTCATTTGAAATTTTTGTGTTTTTTTTTATTTAAAAAAAAAAAACCTCAAGATTGATGACCCTTTATATGTTGTTTACATTTAATTTTCATTCAAATATTGGTAGTACTTTGTTATTCTGTCTTATAAATAAAACTACACAAAAATACAACTTTGGCAACAATATTTATTGAAATTAAACACGACTTTGCTATTTTTATTACAAGGGAGATTTGCTTTGTGTAACGCGGGAACCCTGTCGCACTTATCGGCCATGTGTTCATGTATGATACGCACACATACACAAATGAAAAAAATTCGTTTTCCACAACGCATGATAATTTTTGGGTTGAGTCAAAAAAAAAATAATTAAAAATAATTGTCAATGAATATCAACCTTAAAGTTGGCATAAATATAATCTAAGAATATCAAAGAATATTTAAAATATTTCAGTATAAAACAAGTGCTTTTTTAAACCTATTTTGGCGATTCGTTTTGATTTCTCTTGCAACAAAACATTCGTTTTCAAACCACATGAAAAATTCGATTTGGTGGAATTGGGAGCACCAAACATTTCCTGAGCACATCTTAATATCTACGGTTTGAAAATTTACCATACTTGCAGCCGACAACCTACTGTACTTTGTACTCTTGGGATTTAAATATCAATCCTATGAAAAACAGAATCCTCAAATCTATGCTATGAGTTTCGAAACTTAGTTCATTTAGGGGATTCAAGCCCCCTCAAGTCAAATATTCCTGAAGCGAATTCTAAAGGGAACAAAAAATTTTCAGGTTATTATTAGTATTTATTTATTTATTTTATTTGAGGGGTACAACTAAGTTCAGTTGACCTTATATTATAAAAAAAGTATAATTTATTTAGGAAAGAAAATAGAGCGAGGGAATTGATATGAACTAATCCGCGTCTCTAGCCCGATGGGTGAACTTTTTAATGATATGCACCAACTCACATCAAGAACTGGCCAGACACTTGGATTTACAATATAAAAGTTGAAACAAGGAAGCAGGATAAAAATTAAACATTATATCACAAAGAGAGCCAATGGATCACCGTTGACCTAGTGGGTGACTCATAAGATAGGATTGATCAAGGAAGCTCGAAGTGGCAAGTCAAGGTGACTTAAGATAGAAGAAGTGATAGATTGAATAGAGCGTTCGAAAGAGAGGAAATTGTAAAAGTTATTATAGTTAGAGCATAAGACACGGAAAGAGTCGTGCAAAGCATAATTAGATCTACAAAATTGTAAGGCTAAGGGTCGAAAATTACGAGTTACTCTGGATGGTATGACAAAAGTAACTTTGCTAAGAAGTACATTGGCATCGATAAGACCGAGTAACAGTTTATGCAAGAATAACACGCCATGGCATGTTCTGCGATGATTTAAGGAAGGCAACTTTATAATGCGAAGTCTATCAGAATATGGCGGCAGTCGGATATTTGGGTCCCAGTTTAAGCCACGAAGTGCAAAAAGGAGAAATTGCTTTTGTACGGATTCAATCATGTCCTGATAAAGGTGGTATTGAGGGCTCCAAACGCAGGAACAATATTCCAAAATTGGACGGACAAGAGAAATATAAAGAAGTTTGGTTGTGTAAGGGTCGTTAAACTCTTTAGACCAACGTTTAATAAAAGCAAGAACACCTCTAGCTTTATTCACGGTGTTGCAAATATGATTATTAAATTTAAGGTTATGATTAAACAAAACACCAAGGTCAGACACACTCTCGATGCGTTCTAAGGTAGAAGATTCTAAAGAGTAAGTAGCCAAATAAGGAGCAGAAGGATAAAATGTCATAACGTTACATTTTGTCTTGTTGAGAAAGAGTTGGTTGACATTGCACCAAGATTGCATATTATCAAAATCATGCTGAAGAAGTAAGTATTTATTATTATCGGAGTAGGACATACAGAGTTTAACATCATCCGCATACATAAGAATGTGAGAAGATGAGATTACTTGAGGGAGATCATTTAAAAATAAGTTAAAAAAAAGAAGAGGGCCTAGATGGCTACCTTGAGGTACCCCTGACGTGACATTAATTTCTGTAGATTCGCAACCTTTAAAAACTACCTTCTGGACTCGGTTGGATAAATAGGACGATATCCAATTTAAAAGACAAGAAGGAAACCCCAGACGAGACAGTTTAACAATCAGAAGACTATGGTTTACCGAGTCAAATGCTTTACTAAAGTCAGTATAAATCACATCAGTTTGCTTTCTTTCTGTAAAACCATGATTAATAAGAGATGAAAGTTCTAAAAGGTTAGTAGAAGTGGACCGACGTTTTACAAACCCATGTTGGGAATCCGACATTAAAGAACGACAGTAGTGTTGCAATTGTGAAGTTACAATCCTTTCAAAAACTTTTGGAATTGATGAAAGCTTGGCAATACCGCGGTAGTTCTCAATATTGGACTTGGAACCTTTTTTATGAATAGGGAGTGCGAAAAAGAACAGATAATGGCGTAGAAAGAGAGTGAGCACAATGCTTTAAGACGCAACTAGGAATGGCATCGGGGCCAGGGGAGAAGGATGATTTAATGGACAGAAGGGATTGCAAAACGAAGATTTCTGGATAAGCAATAAGATTTAAATGTGGTAGGTTATAGGGATATTTAAGGTCAATGCTATTAGGGTTGGCAGAATAGGTAGTTTGAAAAAATTTCGCAAACAGGTCGGCGATTTCTGAATTGTTAGTAGAGCTTACATTTTTGAAATATAGCGATGCAGGAAATAAGGAAGATTTACGTTTAGAATTAACAAAAGAAAAAAAATTTGTAGGATCACTGCAGAAGTTGAGCCGACAACGGGAAAGATAACTGTTGTAGCAAATTCTATTTAGAAGAACGAACTTGCTGCGTAAAATAGAAAACTTATAAAAGTCAACAGGAGATCCAGATTTCTTAAATTTTTTGTAAGAAGAAGACTTGCGGTTTTTTAAAGAGGACTGACTAGTAGTAAACCAAGGCGGCTTTAAAGAAGGAGCCGGGACAGAATAAGGGACAAAGAGATCAAAAGCAGCGTATAAAACCCGATAGAAATTGGAAATGGAAAGTTCAAAGTCCTCAGTAGACAACAAAGGCAACCAGTTAACTTCGGACAAAAATTTATTAAGACAGACAAAATTCGACTTGCGAAAGCAGCGATACCGAGGAGCATGATCATGAGGCTGATTTCGGTAGAGACCATTAAATTTTAAGGTGATTTGTAATGTCGGATGGTACGGAGAGCGGGCAGACCCTAGAAATTTCAAAACCAGAATTATCATTGACAAAAACGAGGTCAAGCATTCTATTTGAGCAATTATGTATAAAATTTATTTGGCTGAGAGAGATATCAATCAGTCCTGTAACAAACTCATGATAACCAGAAGGAAAAAGAAAACTTGAATTGACCGAACTAAGCCAAGACAATGTAGGCAGATTAAAGTCGCCTAAGACAACAAGTTGATCCCCGTTGATCAGCCACCATACGAATGGCAGTGAGATGATTCTGATATACACTGAAGTCGGAGCAGGGGGGTATATAGGAACAAGTAAAATAGATATAGGAATTATTATAAAACACTTTTACCGCAATGAACTCAATGCTTATTGGAAAATTTAGAGATAGTAAATGAGATTCTAAGGCTACTTTTACAGCAATGAGTACACCACCACCACGACCGGGAGACCGGTCAAGCCTGTAGGTTATATAGGAGCTAACAAAAATCTCAAAATCATAGACAGACGCATAATGAAACTCGTTACCCAAAACCTATATATTTTCTTTGATTTTTAGCGTTTGTTTAAAGAACTCAGTAATTTTTGTTTGCATGACATTTTTCATTTGTTTCCTCAGCAAAATCTTGTAAAAACTTTAACTACCTCGCTTTTAGAATCGTTCAAAAAAAAAGAAATGCAACTTCTCTGCGATATTTTTTCTGATCAATATCAATCGGTTCAAATCCTTAGTGCACCTTGTAATAGTACACTTGCGCTCCGAAACAACGCAGATATCGCGATTCCCCTATTAATTCGCTTTCGGTTTCTCTTGAAGTCTCTCTGGAGCCGAGAAAAGAGAAAGAAGTCAGACGGTACCAGATCTGGACTGTAGGCAGCTGGGCAATATGTCAACCCTAAGCTTTGTACAAGTTGTTTGTAGAATGTCAACATATAACATTCCCTCCTTTTCCCTTCAGCAAAGTCTCGGTCCCATATTACTGAAGGAACTTGATCAACTGTCAATTTTAGCACTTTTATTGTTTCTTAAACGTTTAAATCTCTTAAGGCCTGTCTTACGAAAGTTTTGATTAGTTGTAATACTGATGTGGAGCTACACTTCATGCTCTTAAGCCTATATGTTCGCCGCACTCTCTTACAATCTTAATTAGGTTTATTTATTTTTAACTTTTAGCTGCACAATCGCTTGACATCAGAAACCTTTAAAATAATTAAGAGGTATATTTTACAAAAAAACCAATTTAAACTATATAATGCAATGCGTTTTGTAAGCAACCTTGTAAATATTTATGAGTAGATAAATTTCTTTCAACTTAAGCTTTTAGAAAACCAGATGTGCCTTCCATAAATTATAAACTCCGGTCCCTCTGGCATAAATTGTTTCAACGTCGGTTGGACGTATTTGGTATAAGCTGTGTCTGGGATTTTCTTTTTTATCTTTTTTTTTTTTTTGTAAATTATGGCTCCAACATTATCAGTTTGTATCCTAATTATGTTGTAAAAGTTCAATTTACAGCAACTCTTTCATGGCAAAACGAAAATTTGGTTTTTTAAACTTGCTTTGAGCAATTTAAATGCAAAGTTCCTTTTACTCGATAGTATGTTCTTACTCAATAAAGACTAGTCGAACCGTTGCCCTCGGGACACACCGACTATAACATACTCTGAACTTGCCTTAATTTCCACAGTATCGGAGGAGTATCTCCAAAATATATTATTTGTATATTTTACTCTATACCCACTCGCCTGTTCATGCTGACCAAGAACATACATATATAGTTTATAGTGTAGGAGATGTCTCCGATTTTAATAAGTTTTAAAAAAGAAAAGTGTAAAAAAACTGCGAAATTTCCTTAGGGGAAGAGGAGGACCAATATCAAAAACTGAATGCATATACTTACTATACGACTTGTGGTAAAATTTCATGCTTATAGCTCTTTCGGGTTTCGAGAAATGGGCAACACGGGCAGACGGACGAACGATAGACAAAAAAAGACACCCTTTGTACAAAAAATGCAGTGCATAAAAATGGGAACCATGAACCACTTATTCCAAAAAATTATTATTAAATTGATGGTTGGGGTAGGGCCTTTTGTGAATAGTCAACATTTCATTTTTGATTAGATGTAGATTGATCTGTATTTAAAATTTGCATATATATTAACAGGGGAAGGTATCTAAAATTTTCCACTTCTTCTTCCTCTGATCTTCACAATTTATTGTATTATTTTATAGGGTTTAAAAAAATAAATGGACTTCGATGATTAACGATGAGAATATCTCAAAGTTGAACTAAAATCAGACAATAAAAAAATCGGTTCAACGAGGCTATGAACAATCAAGCTTCTAATGTAAAGGCCTGTACGCAGCATGAAAAATTTCGCACGGAATGACAAATGGGATTTTTTTTTTATATGAAGTCCGCTGATGTACAGAAAATATCTTAAGTAACCTTCCACGAAGTCTATTAACCAACGATTTTTCAAGAGCATGTAAAAATAAACTTAAGGGCCTCAGTTAATGCTGCTTTTACTAGGTTTTTAACGGCTTGCAAATTATTTATTTATAGGTGGACTTCGGAGAGGTATTTATTCCTCCCGCCATAGATGTGCCCAAGCCTCGAGTGCTGCCTGAGTTCAAGCGCTTGGCGCACGGTCTGCGCTCCAGCAATATCAGTGTACTAGATGCCAAGACCTTCTATATGTAAGCTTAGAGTTACTCAGGGTACTATACTATACTACTATACTATAAATCATATAACTTTTACAGACCCAACTTACACTACGATGGCGCTGGACCCGATGCCTACTTCTGGGTGGGCAATGGCAGTGAACCAAACATAATGGGCGTTAAGGTAGCTGCTGCAACAACTCAAACTTATCCTATTTTACGACTAATCTTACCCAAATCTATACATTGTATAGGTACCCAACGAAATTGGTTCTTTGGATCCCTTGCGCGGCTATCAGGGTGAGGATATTGAGATACAGTTGCCTGGTAATTTAACGGTCTATGACATTGATTGGCTGGCCGTTTGGTGTGTGGAATACAGACACAACTTTGGACATGTCTTTATACCAAAAGAATTGGATGTGCCACCTGCGTTGGGTCAAACCAAAATAACGGTAGGTTTATATAGCGCAAAATTAAGAGATTTCAAAGTTAGCACGAACCCCTTCTTCACACACACCCCTTACACTCAACAAAAAATAATAATATTTATAATAACTCATTAACGCATAACTCATAAATGTATATTTTTTTTAACTTATGCGCACCGCATTAGCCTCCATGGTGGTATACACCCGTGAGTATTAGTTTTAGACCCAATAGCTAAGAGGTTGTCCAAGCCTACGCTATGTCAGTTAAAACTCAACCAGCCTCTTTATTTTTTACAGACCACAACCACACCACGTCCTGTCTACTCCAATTGCCGCGAGATTTTGCCGAATAAACTGCAGGTTAAATGGGAACTACAGGGCGAGTATCTGCAGATTGAGCTGTTTGGACGTATTGCAGAGGATCAATACATGGCTTTTGGGCTCTCTGGTGCTAATGGACGTCCCCAAATGGCTCAATCGGATGTAGTGGTGGCCTTTTATGATACCACAACTCGCGTCTTTCGTGCCGAGGATTACTTTATCTCGGATTTGTCTCAGTGCGATGGTGAACGCGGTGTTTGCCCAGATGAGCGCATTGGCGGACGCAATGATGTTATAGCTTGTAAGTAAAATTATAGTTTGGAGTACCTCTGCATCGTTTACTATTTGCATCAAATACTGTAGTAAGCGGTGACCGCAAGAATGGCGTAACCAGCATACGTTACAAACGTTTGCTGCAAACAAATGAGCCCATCTTTGATGCAGCCATACCCACCGATAGGGAGGTTTCGATTATAGCCGCTATCGGACCACTTAATAGCCGTAAGGAGGCCAATGCGCACTCACATACCACCAGCGATCATAATCCAGATGATATACGCATCAATTTCTCGGCACGCGTAAGTTGGTGTGGTTTGGCACAAGTATTATCATTGATTCTAATTCTTCACAGAACGATCATGCATGCAAGAGCTCCTTGTACGCTGTCAAGGATGAGGATGGTGTTAAGCCCTGGCCCACGCGCAAAATTGAGGGTGTTAATAAATTTTATGCCAAGATCGGACCTGCTGCTGGCAAACGCGGCTATACGCCTATAACTGGTGTGCCTTCATGGGGCATTGCCTGGTATCTTAATGATCAGCTTATACCCGAAATAACAGTGCATCGTGGAAAAACCTACGAGTTTATTGTCGAAGGTGGTAGTGATCCAGCACAGCCAGCAAGGTGAGAATAGGATAGGATACCTTGGACTAAGTTGAGTTTCTTATTAAAAAAAAATGTTTTCCAGATACCATCCGTTTTATATAACCGACTCCTCAGAGGGTGGTCTGGGGCAAAAAACTGGTCTAGAGGCGCGCAAACAAAAGGCCTATGCAGGTGTGGAATATGATGAAGACGGCAATGCTATACCTACGGCAGGTAAGTTTCCGAATCATGAAGGGTGCTTTGGGGGTTCGCTGAAATATTTGAAGGATATAAGAACTATGAGAAATCTGTATATTACCGGGAATATATATTTAGGGAGTGTTTAACATCTGGTTCTGCCTCTGTAGTTAATTAAACATAATTGTGCTTCAAAATTTAAAAAAATTCCGTATTGACTTTAAAAACTTTATTTACGGTAGAGCGATGCCAAATAAGAAAGGATTCATAAAATAATCTGTAAAACTTTAAGGGTTGTAGATAAAGTCATGCTAGGCTCTTAGGTTGCTGCTTGTAGAGCCCTTCGCAGCTTTTGAGATTTTGCGGCCAACCGTATGAAGTTAGCGCACCAGGGCCTTCGAAAGAAAAGTAAAACCTGGAGGTGGCTATAAACGGACCCTAAGCGTACTTCTTTTCGAACTTAAAGAAAATATGCTCTTTTTTTCAATTAAGAGAACGTCATGCAAGGGTTTCCCACAACTATGTAGCTCACTTTGCATGCCGAGAGCTCTATCTTTTTTCTGGGCCTGTATCTATTAATCTACCGTATCCTGCCGTATTGGTTGCTCATTAATATCGTTCTGCATATTTAAATGGAGCAGGAATTTCCCAATAGAACCAAATTATTCCTTATGTGACGTGAGTGATTAAATTTTTCTTCCAAATTCGTTTAATTTCAAGATGTTTTCAGATCATTTGACTTTACCATTTCTTCTCCTATTTGTTGACGCGTTCATAAAATTATTAAAGACTATACGAAATTTGATCAAAATCGGTTGACTATACATATAGGTCCCATAGGCCCGATCGATCAAAAAAACGTTTTTAGGGCATAAATCAGTTGCTTATAAAGATATTGAAACCAAATTTGGCATTCCGATTTGATCAAAATCGGTTGACTATATCAAATAGCCCCCATAGGACCGATCCGTCAAAAAAAACGTGTTTGGTGCAAAATTCGTTTGTTTTGTGTGTTTATGAAGATATTATTACATTTTTTTTATAGTTCTGAAGCAATGTACCGTATTTAATTGCAAGCTGGTGGAACAGGGCATCCCAAAGTCGTCCGCGACCAACTTTAACGTACGCCATCTTTTATTCTTTAAGGCCCATACGCAGCATGCAAAAATTTCGCACGAAATGTCAAAACTTCATAAAAAAAAAAAAATCCCAAAAATAGGAATTTTTTTGACATTTCGTGCGTAATTTTTGCGTGCTGCGTATGGGCCTTTACTTCGCAACAATCTCGATTGGTGGCCTATGGTACACAAGAGTGTACTCATGAAAGAAATTTCATCCTGCAATGTCACTGGCAACTTTGACAGCTACTGAATCATAATTTAAAGTAAACCATAGTCTTCTTCAAGCTAAACTCTCACGTTTGGGGTTTCCGTCTTGCCTTTTAAATTGGATCTATTCCTATGTATGTAAACATGTTCAGAATGCTATTTTTAAAGACGTAATTATAAATTGATGAATGTTACATTAGGGATATCTCAAGTTACTCATCTAAGCCCTCTACTTTTTTTTATTTATTAATAATCTCTCACAAGTAATTTCGTTTCTCGTCTTCTGTGACGATGTGAAACTCTTTAAATACTACTCTGATAATGATAAGCACGAAAAATAACGGAAAGAGCCCTACAACAACAACAAAAAAAAAATGTCCTGTTACAGTCCCACAAGCAATTCTCGAGAAGGGCCATAAAACCATAAAGTTGCTGCAAGTCGAGCGATGGCCCACATTGTGTGTAATTTTATATTGTAAAATCTTCGCGTCGCCGGCGATGTGCTTGTGCGTGTACACTGAACAAAATTTTGCAACACATTCAAAGACACAGCGAAGTCATATGAGTTTATACGACAATTTTAAATTACCAAAAAAATTACTCGGTCTTACAGTTGCCAAAGTAACTATATTTCTGTGCTCAGTGTACTTCTGCGGAATTTTATTCAGCGAGGACTAATAAAAAGCCCCGTTACGGTCGCTCAAGCATCCTCGAGTAGGGCCATAAAACTCGCACATTGTGTGTTTTTTTTTTTTGGTAAATTCTTGTAGATCAATTAGGAGAAGTCTACTGACAAACGAATATTGGGGTCCCAGATTAAACTGCGTAAAGTGAAAAGAAAAAATTGTTTTTGCACAGATTTAATTCGTGATTATTGTTTTGGTATTAAGGGCACCAAACACAGGAACAGTACACAAGTACTGGGCGGACGAGCGCAAAATAAAGAACCTTGGTCAAAATTCTTTTGACCAGCGATTAACGTAGCCTAGAACACACCTGGCTTTATTGACAATTGTAGAGACATGAGAGTTGAAGCATATTTTGGGGTCACAAGTAACACCCAAATCCGTGAATTAATTGGTAAAGTAATTAACCGAGTGAGGCTTATAGTATATCAATGATACGCCATAAACACACACTTAGAGAGATTTAAGTTCAAATGATTAAGCGTACACTAGTTATTAAAAGCAGCAGAGATTAAGATGGCTGGGGCATGTGCATCGAATGCAGGAGAACTGCCCCACAAGGCGTGCTCTGTATAGCGACCCAGTTGGCGCTCGAAGTCGTGGTAGACCGAAGCAGCGTTGGTTTGACGCTGTACAGAGGGATATAGATGCGCTAGGCATCCGCGACTGGAAAAATAAAGCGGAGAACAGGGAAGAATGGAGACGAGCGATCAAGGCCTAAACCCACATCGGGTTCGTCGCGACATAGAAGAAGAAGAAGTTATTAGAAGAGTTTAAATCATCTTGAAGTGAAAGCCATCATCAGCAAACATCAGAACACTTGCATTTGGCAGATCATTTATAAAAAGTGTAAAAAACAGAGGACCTAGGATACTAGCTGCTATTAAAAATCATAGTTTCTGCCCATTTTATAAAGTTAGTCAATGCATATTGTTAAAAAGTTCTCCTTTTAGGCTGCGGATTAGTTTATAGCAGTTCTTTTCATTCTTAATATGTATTTATTTTTATAATCTAAGGTCAACTGGGTATTGTTGGCCACCTTATATAGGTATACCAACTTACAGTGAAAATAGTTACTTAATATATACTAACAATCAAATTCTTATGCTCTTTCAGCGGGACGTTACTGTGAATGGAAGCATAACATCACTGATGTTTCGGAAAAGACGGAAACCTTTGAAGCTTATATGCTAACCCTTAACTTGCAATGCGATGAAGGCGAAACGGGCTATCTAAATTGGACAGTGCCTATGGATGCGCCAGATTTGCTGTATTATCAGGTTAGACCTCAACATGCCAAATTCAAATACTATAGCTTAATAAACTCCATTGTCTTGCAGTGCTTCACACACAACAATCTAGGCTGGAAGATCAATATTGTAGACTCTGGCGCCGCTACCGGAAGTCTCCACTTGAGCAGTAGAACGTTGCTGTTCTATGCAATTTCAACAGTATTTAGCCTGGTTGCGACACGTCAAAGTTTAATAAGCTTTTTGCTTGCCTGATAGTGTTTTAACTATTAAATTTTCACTTAGATCTATGCAGAGATTTCCAATTGCAAAAGTTTGAGGCGCCTACTAGCATATACTAACTATAAATATTTTACACATATCCATAAACTTATCAAACGTTAAACTTTTTTGACATAACTCCTAGACGAATTTCTAATTTCATATCTACATTAATGTGGGCGTCCTTACAGCTTTGGGACATTTCAATTTATCAGTTAAAAAATTATTGAACAATATTCACAACCAGGCTAATATCATCTGAAAAACATATCTTAATAATAATAAAATTTTTAAGGTGTAAAACTGTTGAAATTGTATGCTTACGTGTGCTCCACTGTACAGTGAAACTTGCCAGTTGCGTTAGCGCTAACAACGCGTAGATTTAGTGGCATATCGATATTTTGTGATCGATAAGTTTTTGTGAAGCTAACTTAGCTGGGCAGCATCACTTTTTTGTATATTTACGTGTATGGAATTCTACTTTTTTACGTGTATACTTACATATACATACATATACAGCTATGGTAAAAATTGTAATTTTCTAGCAAACTAATTATTAATACTTACGACTACTAACAAATGTATGTATGTAAAGCGGTTATATGTAAAAAACATAATATATAAACCGACAATAATTAATGCGACATGATGACAATAAACAACAAAACAAAGTGCGCAAATTCTTCAAGAGCCTAAAAGAAAGCTCAAAAAATATTGTATGATAATAATAATCTTAAGAAATTGAAATCAATACTTGTATGACAATAAAAAGCTACATGTAAATCTAAGCATATATAAATATATATTTACTTATTTTACACAAGAAAATATATAGTATATTGTACTCATATTAAACTATATTATTTATTGCTACTTTCAACTGTGGTGCTTCTGGCAATAAAAAAAAATATATACTATATACATACCATATATAATTGAGACCACAGACACTTGATTCAATAATTGAGTATAGTATTTAATTTTTGTTGTCACATGTTTTTTTCTAAAAACTAAAAACTTTTTTAATAGTTGTTTACATAATTGGTGTTTTTTGCTCAATTGTCTTGAAATCAAGTGAAATTTAAATTACGACAATAATGAGTTTGCATAGACTCAAATAAAGTATATTTAAAGACAATAATAAAAACAAATTGACTTGTAAGTTACATATATGTAAAAAAAAAAAAAAAAAAATTTAAAAGCAACGCATGTCGCTATTATAAATAACATTTTTTGATAGTTGTACAATTTAAATATTTGGGATTGGGCTTATTGAAAGATTTATATATTAATTACAAAAATACACTTTAATATAATATTAAAAATAAAACTCCCTAAATGTATAAATATGCGGCAAACGAATTTGTTAAGTTTTGTTATGCATTTCTATAAGCTTTTTTTTATTTTGCTATAAAATTAAAAGCACTAAAAAAACACAAAAACATTTTATTACAAGTTTTTTTTTCACTTAGTAATTTTGATAAATTTTGTATACAAAGTTAGGTTTTGGGGCTAGGATGAGTTTGTAAGGTACGTCAACTTTTGTATAGATCATTTTGCAGCTAAGCGCACAAGAGTCCAAAACACAAAAAAATAAATGCAGTTTATAAATATTGAATTTAACTAATATGTATTTATGTACTTGCAAAATTATTATTATTATATATAGTTCATGATAAAGTGAATATTTTGTGTACTTTCAGCAAATATCAAAATATTTCAAGTCATCAAGAATATGCATGTAGTTGTATTTACAAAAGTTTAAGAAAAAATAAATTAAAAAAAAAAAAAACACTTCCCATGTCGATTAAAACTAACCTAACATTTACGTACTTAGATAGCAACATTTTTCTGCATAATTAAAAAAAAAAAAAGAAACACTTTCATTAACTGTGAATTTCCAACACTTAAAAAAAATATACATAATACATAATCAGAGCTATGAAGATCTTTGCACAAACAAATATTATTGAACTAACATAAATAATTTCAATTGAAATAAATAATACATAATAGTTATGCATGCATAAAAGATTCCATTTTTTTAAATTAATAAGCATCATATAAATATTATAAATGCATGAGAAAAATCAAATTTGCATATTAAGTGGTAGTATTTAAAAAAAAAAGGAAAAGAAAAAACTAAAAGAAAAACACATTAATGTCAATAAGCAGCTAAAAGAAAATCAAAATTGAAACTGCTACAAAATTTAACTAGAAATTAATTTGAAACACAAAATAAAAACTTAGTTTAATACAATGAAAAACAAAATCAAAAACCAAATTGACACAACAAATTGTGCATGGCTAAAACAAAAAAAAAATGTCAAAGACAATAAGTTGAACTACTTAGTTTACATGCATATAAACTACATAAATACATATATCATACGATGTACCAAGCACTAAAACATAAATACACAAACAACTCTTTAGATCCAAACAGAAATTAAGAAAAATTTGTCTCATTATCCTAAATAAAAAATCCACGAAAATAAACTAATGTTTTAAAACTAAACACCAACACCAATGTGCTTACAATACTTTTAGCAAAAAGGAGGAAATGGATGCAAAAGTGTCAAATGAAAAGATTTTCCATCAACCCTAAAATAAAAATGCACGCAGTTCTCGACTACGATAAATGTATTTTTTTTTTTTTTTTTTTTTTTTTTTTTTTTTTTTTTTTTTTTTTTTATTATAAAAAAGGTTGTATATTATGTAATTAAACTAGTTCCCTACTACCAATCTTGGCAGCTTAACCTAGATGTACGTTACAAAAAAAATGAAATAAAAACCAATTATAATCTAAGGGTTCTACATACGAAAAACAAAAAAATAATATTTACAGAATGTGTATATACATATTTATATGTGCTTTTAAAACGTTTAAACTTATTTATAGGAATCGCAAAGGAAGGTCCCCTGGATGGCACCTTTTAAGTCTTCTCTTTCTAGCTCTCAAGGTCAGCCGCCTTGCAAGCGCATTTGGATGTATTTCAAGGCGTTCGACGTATTTTTGAGCTTGTGACTGTATGACGTCGCCAACTTTAGGGATTTTCAGATCCCTTTCAATATCCCTTGTGCGCATGTACCAAGGAGCATTGGAAATTTTTCTGAGGATTTTGCTTTGCGCCACTCTAATTTTGCTAATGTGGGACTTCGCAGCAATGCCGTACACTTGCAGCGCATACTTCCAGATTGGGCTCAAAATGGAATTGTATATGGTGACCTTGTTGGAAAGGGATAGTTTATTTTTGGGGGAAAGCAGCCATGTTATTTTCTTAGCTCTGGCAAAAACTGTTCGCTGAACCATCGTTATATCGTTATTCTAAACCGAATTCTCCAACTCGAAAGCGTTTCGCAAGCAATTCCAAAGTGGCAGTTTGGCTTTCGTAAAAGTCACGGTACTCCAGAACAACTACACCGTGTTGTCAATTTTGCATTGGAGGCCATGGAGTATAAAATGTATTCAGTGGCTGTGTTCATGGATATTCAGCAAGCTTTTGATAGGGTGTGGCATGATGGCCTGCTTAGCAAATTAAAGAGCAGTCTGACTCCTCAACTTTTCCAGCTCGTCAACAGCTTTCTAATGGACAGGTCCTTTTGTGTCGTGGTCGATGGAGCAAAATCCAGAAAGCGACCAATCTGTGCAGGTGTTCCCCAAGGCAGTGTGCTAGGACCTACTCTTTACTCAATTTATACTGCAGATATGCCTACGTCTGGTGCAGTTACAAGAGTTGGTGTGGATAATATTCTCATTGCTACTTACGCTGATGACACTGCAGTGCTGACGAGAAACTTGGAAATTGACATTGCCACGGAGGCTTTGCAGCAATACGTATGTAGTTTCGAAAAGTGGGCTTTAGATTGGAACATAGGAATCAACGGCAGCAAATGCGCATGTGTAACATTCGCCAAAAGACGACTATCATGCCCCGGAATTTTGATGCTGGGATCCACTCTCAAGCATGAGCCTGCACATAAATACCTGGGTGTAATTTTGGACAGAAGTCTTACGATAAATGTATAGAATATAGAATAAAAGCAACCACAACGCAATCACAAATTTTGTAACATACTTTTGGGCATTATTTATTTTGCCAGATGCTTATAATTCACAAAAGGTTTAAGCAGCACATGGGGTATGATTTGGCTTGAGAGCTGAGCAAAGCATACTTACCTGGCGTAGAGGTTAACCGTGATCATGAAGGCGGTTCCTCCGGAGCGAGGCTTGGCCATTGCACTTACGGCTGAGTTGACCTCTGCGATTATTCCTAATGTGAATAACTCGTGCGTGTAATTTTTGTTAGCCGGGAATGGCGTTCGCGCCGTCCCGACATAAATTAATACATTTGAAAATTTAACGCATTGAGTAAGTTTCGCGTTGTCGAGATGTGTATCGAATTTCGTGTCGTACGATAAGTCTGCTTATCGAGCTGTATGTTGTTCATGCAAACGATACGACATGCTATACAATCGAATTTTACAATAAACAATTTGTAAACAAACATTTTGTGTGAAATGGAGTCAAAAAAAAAAGTGGTACAGTCGAGGCGGAAATCCCTGTACCTTTAATCTCGAAAAAAAATTTCCTGCATATTCCTTTTAAGAACTTTCCAATTGGATTTTTTTTTTTTTTTTGTGAAATTCGATTTTTATACCTATAAGTTCCCTACATTTTTACCAATTTTGATGAAACTCGAATGTTACGTCAAAGAAGTTATTTAAAGTATATGGGGTAAGTTTCAAGTTGGTATGTTGAGGGGAGTGGGAGAAAACACGGTAAATCGATTGCGGGTGGTGAGGGGCCGCATCGATAAAATTTGGATATGGATTTGTCCATTAGAGCCACATAAATCAGCTTACCAAAAATTGTGATTCTAGGTCACTTGTAACCATAATTACGTAGAGTCCAATATTGATGCAGCTTATAGGCAAGAGGTGGTGAAATTTGTACATTTTTAACTATAACTTTTGCTGTATTTGTCCGATTTTGTTCGTTTTTTACACACAGATGCATGTAACCACAATGCATCGCTCTGAAAATATGAATATGAAATATGAAAATATTAAACGGTGTGGCTAAAAACCGCGAAACTCTAGTGCGGGGGAACTGGGCAAGATATTGACATGATTCAACAAACTTCATCTTCTCAAGAAATATGCGCACCAGCTGGTAAAGTTTCGTGTCTCTAGATCTTATAGTCTCCGAGATCTAGGTGTTCATACAGACGGACAGACGGACATGGCTCAATCGCTATACGAGGTTATGAAAATCATTTTGGTATAAAGGACTTGGGGTCTGCCACGCCTCCTTCTGTCCGTTACATACATTGCACAAATCTAGTATACCCTTTGTACCTATAGGTACAGGGTATAATTATTGCATGCTTTATTATTGACGAGGTGATGGACATATATGACGAAGAAGAGGAGCAAATCCGAAGGTCAGGAGTAAAAAGAAAGTGGTCAAAGGAATGGCTCTTGGAAAAAGAAAAATATTGCAACAATAAACTTATAAAAAAATTGCAACAAAGTGAACCAAATGATTACAGAAATTATACGCGCATGTCAGACGAGATATTTGATGAACTTTTAGGAAAAGTGTCAATGTTTATTACTAAACAAGACACTATGATGCGAGACGCTATACCTGCCAGCAATCGTTTGGCAATAACATTACCAATTTTGGCAACAGGCTGCACCTATGAGGAATTAATGTTTTTAACGGCAGTATCTCCTCAGTCCATTGGAAAAATTGTCATTGAAACGTGCGAAGCCATTATCAAAGTTTTGAAACCATTTATTATGGTAAGTCATGAAAGTCATTCTGAAAATGTATTGCCTAAAAAAGGCTTTACTTTCAGATTCCTAAAACCCCAATAGAATGGATGAATATCGCTGAAAAATTTTATGAAAAATCATTGTTCCCAAATTGTATAGGAGCCATTGACGGAAAGCATGTAAACATTATGAAGCCACGACATTCAGGATCTTTTTTTTTTCAATTACAAAAAGACATTCTGCATTGTTTTGATGGCTATAGTAAATAGCAGTAGCGATTTTTTGATGGTAGATGTAGGCGCGAACGGTAGGATTTCAGACGGTGGCGCTTTGCAAATACAAAGTTTTTTGAAAGACTGGAGATGAGGAACTGCATTTGCCAAATCCAAAAGCTGCGCTGAGTGGAGGAGCCTTTATCTTTTGTATTACTACGCAAAAACATCATGAAAGCGTTTGGTCATACCAATTTGAAACCTGAGGAGCTGCTGTACAATAAAACGATGAGCTCGGCCAGGGTAAAAGTTGAAAATGCATTTGGAATATTGTCTTCTCGCATACTCCGGAATTGTATAAATTTGTGCCCAGGGAAGGCGAGTGCAGTGGTTTTGGCGTGTGGCTACTTGCACAATTATTTGCGTAGGCAGAATAATTACAGCATTGATGAAATTGAAAACTCTGTGGACTTACCGGGAATTGATATAGAAATAGAAATACGTCTAACGAAGCCAAAGAAATACGGAAAAAATGTTGTGAAACAATAAAAAAATTGAAAGAAATTTGATTGCAATAAATTCTTCAAGAAAATTAACTATTTTTTGTTGTATTTTTTTCATAATTGGAGTAATCTTAGAAATACAATAGTGGCCAAAAGTATTTTGACAAAACTCTACCAAATATTATATCGCTTATATATAAAAACTGAGAGAAGAAACGGAATCTATTTTACTTTTGAGAAAGAAAATCTATTATTAGCTTTCAGTGAGCAAAAAATTGCACTGATAATGATTTGAATTTGTTTTCTCTATATTATTTTAAAGGTGAGATGATGCACTTTTGGCTGGACAAAAGTATTTTGACATTGCGATCAATTGCAATTTCTTTGATTCCCGTGCGTTACAAACAATGTGTGGCAATTTTAAAAGTTGTTTTTATTTATTTTTTAAAACAATAACCAATTTTCATGCCCTTTGTTTTTTTTTTTTTTTTTATAATCGGCAAAATACCTGAATTCGGTCAACTTGTTCGAAATGAAAAAGTCCTAAAATATAATGCCGGTTTTCCAGCGGAATACCACATCAGATTTTGTAAAATGCTTAGACAAACCATTTACTAACAAGCTATGAGGCAAAACAAAACTTATTCTATAAATAATTCAGCCAGTTCCAGCAGAACACGCAAAAGGATGCTATGGAGCACGGCATTAAACTAAGAAAATTTTTGAAAGATGCCTTAAATACACCAAAAGCTTTATCAATTGAATTCAATAAACAGCATAAAACATTAATTAGTAGAAAAAAAGATAGAAGACAATGAAAGGAGGCCAGTTTTACTACCTTTGTAGCTCGTACAATTCTTGTGTTTTATCAAAAAATAAGCTTAAAAAGTTAAAAAATAAAGTTTATTGAAGGTAATTAAAGAATGTTTGTGAAAAACCAATGCCTGTATGGGTACATGGTGGAGGCTCTTTATGTTTTGAGTATGATTAAGATTCATTTGCTTGGACGATTCAGTACCAATTGATAGCACAATGAATATAGACAAATATTTACACATCCTAAATGACCGGGCTTCCATTTCCGGTTGCAGAGTCATTGGACAATCCTTTATTATGGTACAGGACAATGCTTCATGCCACAATGCCCATATGATCAAATTTTTTGAGAGTAGTCAGCACATTAAATTGGCTACCTCAAAGCTTGTATTATAACAGAATAGATTTTATTTGACTTTTTTTTTTTGAATAGAAAAGTTTAATATTTATCAGCCCATAAAATAAAATAAAACGATCCCTAAATTGAACAAGACCGCGAGAAGAGACAATTGTTGAAGAAAAAAGGCGTTGGAAAGGTATTTTACAGGAAGCATAGAAAAAATTGGTAAAATCAGTTCCTGAACTTTTGCAAAAGGTCTCTGACGTTAAAGGAAGGTTTATTTTTTATTATTAATTTTATTTAATCTAAAGTTACAGCTTTTTCTCTTCATCTGTCAAACTATTTTGTTTTGTCAAAATACTTTTGTCCACTAACATTTATGAAAAATCGTTATAATTTTCTAAGCTATAATATTAACAATAGTAGACTTATACGTTTTGAGGAGCTTAATTTTTCATTATTCTCAAGAAAATGTATTAAAAGCTATATAATTAATAAATCATAAGAAATTTCCAAATCAATTTTTTTTTACTTATGTCAAAATACTTTTGGCCACTATTGTAGTTAATATGTAATAACAAATTAAATGAATCAAGTCTCATAATTGGAGTATTCTTAGAATTAGTTAATATGTAATAACAAATTAAATGAATCAAGTCTCATAATTGCAGTATTCTTAGAATTTACAAATTTTCATATTTAATATTTAAAAGGGAGTATTGAAGTTTTGAATTTTGTGAAACAAATGGTATCAGATGTAGTGCGGCACTTCTATTGCAAATAATAATTAATTTTAAACTTTTTAATATTGTCACTATGTTATTGTAAAGTTTAAAATTAATTAACATTTGCAAAATTCAAAATTTCAATAGTAATCATTGATGCTCCGTATCATTTAGCAGGTCTGCAATACGGCCAGGCAGCGGGAGTTCCAAATGGCGCAAAAATTCCAATTCATCAAAATACCACAGATTCGAGACATACACGTCTTCGGCAGCGGCTGCAGACCGCTCACTTTTCAAAACTTTCTTAATTCCCGTTTGTATGATGTGCGCATATTTGCAATTTTCTTTCTCAAGTCGTCCATTGTGGCATCACTTTTGATTTTTTTATATTGTTCCATTAAGTTAAGATAGCACTTGTTGCGCACATTTTTATTTTTATAATTGGCACTTTTGCAGTTCCACAATTCTGGCATATTTTTATACGCTTCAATGAAGCTACGCATTTCTGTAGTGTCTTCCTTTTTGCTTATTTTAATTTTTTTAAGTTTTAATTTTTAAAATATTGCCGGCACCATGCGCTCAATTATTTCGATAAACTCAAACAATAATTCCAATAGCCACATACACGGTACGACCGTCTCACAGTGGCACGGCAGCCGCAAAAGCGTTGCAAAAATCGATTTTGCGATGTAACCATTTTCTAAATGTAATACATGCATCTGATTTAGAATTTCCCAGGGATCAAGAAAATAAAAATTTTATTCAATTCAGATGAAAAGTTTAGTTGCTACAGCCGCTCAAAGTGGAGTATATTTTCAACTTTGAAAAAAATCGCAATTTTTGGAATAAAAATTCGTGTTTAAGATTGTTTTGTGGTAAAACTACGCAACCAATCCCTATTTTCTTTGTTTCTATAAAAAGGTACATGAAATTTAAACATACAAGAAAAAAAAAATGACTTCATATCTTTTATGGGTTTTTCAATACTTCCGTTTAGCTGAACCACTATATTTGGACCACTTTTTCAACTTTGGAAGAAAATATTTTATATTACATATTTTTACATTTTTTCAATTTAACATAAATGGTTTTGTTATCAATTTATTTACCTACTCTATAAAGTTTTCGTCTACCTTTATCTACCTTTGGCTGTAAAGCCACTAGAAGTGCAGAAACCCAACTGCAAAAAATGCTACCGCAGCACAGTGGCACGGAAGCCAAAAAAACGTTGCAAAAATCATATTTTCTAAACCAATTGAGATATTTCTATGAATTAGATTAGAACAAAATAGAGAACAAAATCCAACTTCCACAACATATTGCGCGGCTCTCAGATATCGTATGACCATACATGAGCACTTATTTTCAAGCCTGAACGTTTTTCTTTCAAATACAATCTAATTCATTAAAATATCTCATTTGGTTTAGAAAATATGGAAAAAATAATTACGTATTTTTCAATGGGAAATGTTGCACAGGCAACAAAATCCAACTTCCACAACATATTGCGCAGCTCTCAGATGTCGTATCACAATGTATGGGTACTTATTTTAAAGCTTAAAGATTTTTCTTTCAACTACAATTTAATTTATAAAAATATCTCAATTGGTTTAGAAAATATGATTTTTGCAACGTTTTTTTAGCTTCCGTGCCACTGTGCGTCTGTACGATTTGACAAAAAATCAAAGCTTTTTGATTTTTCAAACGACCATCATGCGACTTCATACGACGGCGACAATTTACTTGGAATTTTTTTTTTTTTCCTTTTTGGTAAAGAACTTGGCACACAGCACGAATTCCGAGCCAAGGAAGTGAAAACGCTTAATAAATGATGATAAATAAATAAAATGACTCCAAATGGCTGCAGCCAACGACTGCCGTAAAACCAGAGACGGTCGGTGCTCCATGACTGCTTGTATTGGCGGCTAGTTGAAGGCACTAATGATGAATGTCCTAGAGAAACTGTTTAAGCTGCCTACAAAGGAGCAAGTTAAATTACGCATGGAGTAATTGCTAAATTAAAAAATTATGAAAGATTTGTAATTGCAGTAGAACTGGTCATCCATCGTTGACCCATTGGAACAGCACTACTTAGTATAAATTATTTTTCAATGTATTAATATATGTCGGGACGGCGCGAACGCCATTCCCGGCTAACAAAAATTACACGCACGAGTTATTCACATTAGGAATAATCGCAGAGGTCAACTCAGCCGTAAGTGCAATGGCCAAGCCTCGCTCCGGAGGAACCGCCTTCATGATCACGGTTAACCTCTACGCCAGGTAAGTATGCCTTGGCCAGATATCAAGTGCATACTCGTACTGTTCTTTGCTTGAATCAGTTGTGAATTGTAATGTAACTCAAAAGTTGCGCGTCCGTAAGATTGAATCAATATTACTAAAAATGCGTAAAAGTATGCTACGACTTTTATTGATGAAAGTCCGTCCTAGTAATATCCCTTATCTACTTATTGCAATACAGTCTAGGGTTTGCAAGGGCTTTGATTTTGGATATGGAAGAAATATACATTCAGTATTCTTTATGTTAAAACTAACTTACAAAGTTGGAAACCAAAAAAATCTGAATGTGTACGTATATAATAATAATGTTTTATTACATTACAACTCTAATCCCCCGTCCCTTCAGAGTTGTGTGATTTTTTTCTCTGTGATCAAAAAAAAAAATTTGCACAAATCCAATATGGGCATTTCCCCAGAAATGTCAGCCGGGGCCAAAAATTACAATGTTAAGAAAAGAGTGATTTTTTTTCATCATTGTAAGTCAAAAATGGGTTAAATTTGATAAGACATTGATTTTACAGCTTTTCTTATTTATTTAGTTTTTACTACTTTTTGAGTGATTTTCAGTCTAATTTGTTTAGGTTTCTCATTTGCTTTTTTCGTTTCGCACAACTCTTGAATTATCACTTTCTGTACACATAAACATTTATATTTTCTTATTATTGATGTAACTACATGAGTTTTTAAAAATTACTTGAAGAAATTCATAAAACTAAAGAGGTGCAAAAATATGTCGCGTACTGAATGGTCACGTACTTAGTCAGACTTAAGCTTATAAAAAACTAGTACATATATACATTTTAACAAAATAAAGTAAATAAATTAATTGCTATCAAATATTTTATGTTATTTCGAAGATTTTTAATTAATTAATTATACTCGTATTTAGTCAGCTTTCAATTGCCGGGTGGCACGGAACCTCGTCTTAGAAATGGTACCAAAAGAAATTCGTAGTTTCTACAAAATGTACCGTGTTCTGACCTCAAAAAAACACATTTTGTATGTCATATCCTTCAAATCCTTTTTTTTTTTTTTATAATGTATTGATTTATGTCGGGACGGCGCGAACGCCATTCCCGGCTAACAAAAATTACACGCACGAGTTATTCACATTAGGAATAATCGCAGAGGTCAACTCAACCGAAAGTGCAATGGCCAAGCCTCGCTCCGGAGGAACCGCCTTCATGATCACGGTTAACCTCTACGCCAGGTAAGTATGCCTTGGCTAGTTATTAAGTGCATAGTTGTACTGTTCTTTGCTTGAAGCAGTTGTGAATCATAAGCATCTGGCACAAAAAACAATGCCCAAAAGTATGTTACAAATTTTGTGATGACGTTGGTTTTGCTTTTATTATTGTAGTCAAGAACTGCGCGCATTTCATTTAGGGTTGAAGGAAAAACTTTTGATGTGGCAGTTTTTCCTCTCTTTTGCTAAAAGTACATTTTATATATTTTATTAGTTTGAAAACCTTAGTTTAATTTCGATGATTTCGACTTTGCTGGAGGAAATATACTTTTTTTTAATTAAATATTCAATCAAAACCCCGAAGACAAAAGTAATACCTCCCATTGCAAGCAATGCTTCGTATTCTCTTTATGCCCTGTACATTTAATTTAATGTTGTTTGGCATATATGTATGTAATACAGTTAACGAAGACTTTCACCTGGAAAAAAATACTTAATGGATGAAACTTTCAGAGAACGTTAGGGACCTTGTTCTAAGTCTAAAACCAAGTTTTCGTATTTGTGGGTAGGCGGTGTGGCTCCGCCCCCTGGTAATATATGTTGGTACGGTTTTTGCATATCTTTTTTGATAGATAATTTTATTGGCAACAAATTCGACCTTTAATTCATGACTCTAATTTTGATAGGCTGATGAACATAATATTCTATAAGTTTCTGGTTTTTTGGTTCTGCTAACATTATTTTTAATAAAAAAAAAACAAACCAACAAAAAAAGGTTAATGCATTATTACTGCATTGTTATATTTTTAAATAGTAACTATCAACCCCAATATTGCGCGCTGTCAGTGGTGGAAAGCGACCAAAACAGCTGTTCGTAAAATACATCGATAAGTCGCAAGCGATGTTTTTGTTTAAATCGCATAAATTAATTGGATCCTCAATATAACTGTGTTTCTTAAGGAAACCTAACAAAAAATTGTTTCTAAAAGTCAAGCTGAACAATTGCTGCAATTAACTATGAGAGCTATACTGCAGTATTTTTTTAAAGTTTTTCTATTTTTGAATACAATCTGGAGCTATACAAAACTAGATATTACAAAGCTGTTCATTAAATGGAACCCATGTATGAAGAAATACTTAGGTTGTAACAAGAGGTCCAATAAATTTGACACACTATGTCGCCACAAGGCGGTTGATGTGCTACCCAATAGCAGTTTAGCACAAAATCGATTTCTTGCCGATAATATTGGTTGCAAGCGTATCGATAGGTCTGAGAAATAGTCGGTGTACAGCCGATTTGGCGGGCTATTCAATTTAATATTTGTAAGGAAAAATCAAAGCAACGATTATTGTAGTTTTTATTCAATGCGCGCTTTAATCAAAATATACTCATGTATATATTTTTTGTATGTGTATTGCTAGAAATTTTTTATTTTACAATTTATATTACTATTTTTTGTTTTTTTTTTGTTTTGTTTTGCTTGCAATGTTTAATAATTGTAAAACATACTGCGGCGCAACGGCTTATGAACACACAGAGTGTTTATGCATACAAAATAATAATAATAATAATTAATACATACAAATAATAATCGTAATAGTAATTAACATAATAATGCGTTTAGGCAGAAAAATGGTTACAAATACAAACATATGTATATCATAGACTAACACGTTGGGCATTTTGCTTGGTTTCATTTAATAGCAGGTTATATCCTTTCTTTTACCAGTTTTAGTTTTTGTATCGCCAAGTTAAAGCCTGATATACATGTTTATGTATATGGTACTAAATGCTTTGCTTTAAATTTTTGCAATTCTCGACAAGTGTTTGAAAACTGTACAATTTTTAGAATTGTTTTATGCATTAAACATTTACTTTTTGCATTCATGTGAATTTGTGTTATCTTAATATGTTGAGTTTTCGTTTTTTGTTTTGTTTTTGTTTTTAATGTAAGCTCTAGATTTGGTGAGAAATACATTTATGTTGTTTTTGTTGTTGATTGATAGGTTGCCTGCGCACATACTTTGACAAAATTTTTTTTCTGAATTAATTAAACTTTATAATTACGTTGCTTGTTTAGTTTTGTTTTTTTTACACAATTATACAATGTATGCTGTTTTAGCTCGTTCTATATGTAATGTCTACACAATTATAAAGATACGATTTAGCGTTACATTAAACAGACATCGATTTAGGTTTTGTCATTTTATATGTTTATAAAATTTTCTCAATTTACTTTGAAATCATTTATACAACAGACTAAAAATGAGGAAAACCTATTACATGAGCTTTGCTGGCTGGCATTCAATTGATTGATTTTAAATTACAAGTTATTGTTTTCTTTTTGTATTTAATTTGGGACTTAAATAATATGTATGTAAATATTGTATGTACTTATGATGTGTTAACATAACGCAGCAATTTGCAATCAACTTTTTTTTAAATAAACATTTAAAAATAATATTTGTTTTCTTTCATTTTATAATAATTAATTGTAATAAATAAAGCCTAGTTTTAATGCCTGCTTTAAACTCTTCTCTGCTTCGACAATCAATCACTACAAATTACATACATATTTATAATTATATATAGATTGTATATTTAATCTAGATTATCCTGGAAAATTAATTTAATATAGCCAGTCGCGCCATCAAGCGGCGTCGCACAGAATGGACAAACGGCCTGAAAGCCATTGGTGCCGTGCGGTATCTCAACATTTGCCCAATATCTAAAAAATACAAGGAGATACAATAAATTACAAAAAACTAAATAAAACTTTATATAGACGTCGACCTACTTGACAGTTTTCTCAGTCGCCATGTGTCCGCATGGATTAAATGCAAACGTTGGTGCGCCCACATCAACATAGAAGGCCGGTTCCAGGCCCATGCACAATGTGACAACGGGCCCCAGCTCTAGGCACATGGGACAACGGCGTGCACCAGTGTTCTCATCTTGACCCCAGTCGTGATGACCTGCGCATATACAAAATAACATTAGTTTAAACTTAATTAAAACAAGTGCACAGACCAAGGTACTCACCTTGCACATGGCCGCAATTTAAGTACACATAAGGTTGATTCACTTGATCACCAATATTCACTTTACGTGGTATAACCAGCGTGTTAAGGCCCACCGGGCATTGTGGACGACCTGCGTTAATGGCATCGATAAGCTTTTCCAAATCATGTTTGGTCTGTAAAGATTAAGAAAGAAAATTCAAATAAATGATTCTACTCTTTTTATTTTATAGTTATTCTTGGGTATTATAAAGGTAACTATCTGCATGATAGTGTTTGCCTCAAATCATCATTGAGTTTCAAATACAAGTTTATCAGCTTCTTCTGGAACAAAACAAATATTCTTTTTACTTCCCGACAAAGAACTCGTCTAAATAGGTTTTTCTATATTATGAATTTGTCTAAATTTCGAATTTATTTTAAATATGTACACTGCTTTATTTGATCTCCATATAATGCATTTTCTTTGTAACGAACCAATAATTTGTACACTCGGAGCTCGCTATATTTTTTAATATATTTTCATTAAACATTTCTATATAAATATACAGCTAATTTCTATACAACTTCAAAAGTTTATTTATTTTTTGTTTTCATTATTTTTGGACACACTTTCTAAGACAGATAATTTAATAACCAGTATAATGTTTGTAAATCGTTTTTATGTGACACAACATGTCGTTTAGTTTTATTTTTATATCTGCAAATTCTTAAAACCACATTTATTTTTATAGATTGCAGTTATCTTATACAAGAGTCGCCGAAGCCGCCCGTTTGACTGAAAGTATTTTCTGACGAGTCACATCAAGGTGCGCATCACAAGGCCAAGTTTTAGCTATCTTCATTTGCGGACATCTTTCGAAGTTCCTTTTTTTAGTTACAAAATTTTGATAATTATATAGGTTTTATTTTCTTGAATTTAGTTACATTTTTGTAAGTAAAAAGATGATAGAAACTATTAGATCGATGATAATACTGAACACCCTATCTAACGATGACGGATAGGTGTGACCAAAGATTTAGACAAAAAAAATAAATCTACCTAAGAAAAACACAAAAACAAAAAGTTTGGCCCACTTGAGGGTTCTTCAGTGCTTGCCTAGCACTATCGCTCTGAATTAGTCACGTAGCCCCTAGATTGGCTGTGACACAGTGTACTTAAATCCAATAGTATTTTCTCAGCTTACGCACCGGTGAATGTTGCAAGCCCTCAGCTGACCGCCAAAGTAGCGTTGCGCCGCAGAGATCAATAAGTGTGCCATCTTGCAAGATGTTCGATTCATCGTAGATCTATAAATATATACAAGCCATTAGTAAACTGCCATCGATCTATAGGTATAAAAAAAAAGTTACTTACGGGCTGACCCTTTTGCTGTGCCGAACGCGACTCGCGCAAGCTAAACACATCTCCGCCCACGGAGCACTCACGCCATAATCCACACTTGGCATCACCGCCGCAAAACGAACCCTTTGGATGCATAATCAATACACCATTTGTGGTCAGACCATCAATTTCAACATTGTCCTGCCATTTGGTGGCCTTCTCCTGTCAATGCCAAAACAAAAATTAGTCATTAGCTGTCAATTTATTAGATAGCATGGAGCTACGGTAGCCAAGGTTATTACTTACGCCCAAAAATATGTTTCTGCTCGAATCAAAACCGGCAGCGAATATTCTCGCCTTGGCAGGCTCACATCTGTTGACCAAAATGCGACAGGCGAAACGTGAAATTGTACTTTGCATAACTTTAGCATCTTTCTTATCACCAGGCAGCGTATCCATTACCACAAAATCAATGGGTGACTCTGAAGAGCGTCCAACCTGAAAATTGTACACGGTAAAAGTTTAAGTAAGTGCGGCTTGGTTTGTTGTCATTAATAAAAGTCAATAAGCTGACTAACTATTATATTTAGTATCATATACATACTGCATGAATACATAGTGTACATACATATACAGTTATATCTATGGATACGTTCATTCAAGTAATTTATCAACGTACAAATAAATGCCAAATCATGCGATATTATTATTATTATTACTACGTTGCCGGCATTGAGCTGGATGGGAAGAAGACAACGGGCAACATGGCAACTGCACTTTAGGCCACATCTAAGGACATTGGCTACACAAATGAGGCCATTGAAGCCACATCGACATAGACGTAATCAATATAAATATAAATATTAAATATCAATATCTGTCGTTCCAAAAGGAAAAGTAATGGTTGAAGTGAACTACAAACAAGTTTGACCTTTTATTACGCCAAACTAAAGCTAAACAAAAGATTCAAAACAAAAGGTCGAGAGTGCAAAGTCAGCCAACTAAATAAAGCTAAAACTGGGCTAAATGTTGCGTCTTTCCAGTTTGGAGTTATGACGCTTAAGAACAAAGCCTGTACACCTTGAGTGAGTGTTGCGTCAATGAGTGCTTATTGTACTTAAAGGCAAAGATCAACTCAGAATTCTTATATTGAGTTTCTAGTTACAGTTTTTGACTGATTTAAATTTTACTGTTATTTATCTGCTTATACGACAAAACAACATAAAAAAATCATTCTTGAAAGATGACGTACGTTAAAGTCGGGCACAGACGACTTTGGGATAGCCTGTACCACCACTTTGCAATTAAATCCGAAATATTGCTTAAGAGCTCCAAAAGATATTTTTTTTTCCAAATTTGGTTACGATATTTTCATAACCAAACAAAAAAAAAAAAGTCGATTTTTGCACCAAACTTTTTTTTTTTGACCGATCGGCCCAATGCGGGCTATATGATATAGTCAATCGATCTTGATCAAATTTGGCACAGTACTTGGGAACTCTGAAAAACTTCCGATATCTTCATAAACAAACGAATTATCCATCTAAAACTTCTGGTTTTTTCGAGGTCGTCTGAAACAACCCTATGGGAGCTATATAATATATCACCGATATCGAATATATAAAATTAACTTGTCTCCCCTGACATAATAACGCATCTAATCTGAGAATTTGGTTGCTCTAGCTCTTACCATCTCTGAGATCTAGTCGTTCATACAGACAGACAGACGGACATGGGTATATCGACTTCTCTAGTCACACTGATCATACTTTAGGTAACTTTGGGGGGTCTCCGATGTCTCCTTCTGTATGTTATATACATTTTCGGATTGCACAAACTTAATATAACCTTTGTACCATAAGGTACAGGGTATAAAAACAGGATAGCCACAGTTAGGCTTAAGTACACTTAAGGATCATAAATATAAATAAATATATGAAGAAAATGATTATTTGATAGTGTTGGCTTCAAAACTTAAAGTCGGCGTGAGATCCAGCTTATTTGGTAGAGTTTTCACTTTAAAACTTTAAATTGTTATACGGAAAAACTTAAAATATCACTTAAAGCTATAAAAGTTATAGAAAAATGGACTTAAGGTTTGAACAACTAAGGTTTACTAATTATGATCTTAATCAATCCACTACTGATCCGATTTTAAAATATGTAGCAGTTTTCAAATTTAAGCCAAATCCCATTAAGAATTAATTTAAAACATTTATTGTTGGTTCTTCTCTTTTTTTTTTTAAGTTAGTGTCCTAGTTGAAACAAAGCCTTTTTAGAAACATCAAAAATCTGACCCTTAAGATTTAAGCTGGTTGAGTTCATAGCGGCGTATAGCTAGTCTGAGTAGCTTCCAAATAACATCAAAGTTCATAGGCTTTCAAACCCATAAAAGATAACAAATATATCAATTTCTTTATCTTGACCTAAAAGTAATTAGTATTGGAAATACATTTATCTTTTAACAGACGCCCAAAAGCCATGCAACGTGGTTTCAGTTTATTACTTGCACAGGTTGGACCCCCTAGACGCGAACCCCTTTGAGCTCTTTTTGTTTTTCAGCAATTTACAGACTTGATAAGAACTACTCTTGCGGAACACTGTCAATGTACTCATCACAAAGTCAGCTAATGAACTTGATAGGTACAATGAACTGAGTTATCAGAATTAAGCAATCCCTTTATGGCTTACCTGAAACATATCCGTTTCCGTGTCCTCTTTATACTCGACAATGACCGCCTGATTGCGTGATAGCGTATACGATATTGAATGTTGATTGGCATCCAGTATGGCCTTCGAAGTCTGTGGCGATTGTACAATATAATGTTTGGAGCGTTTGACACCGCTTGGTTCTGTGCGCTTGTGGAGCACAAATTTGGAGCGTCGTCGACCACGATCCCCCTGTGGCAAGTAGCCATTATAACTGCAAAGATAAAGTAATGATGCCACAAATGAGTTTCAATGTTTCACACTTGGTGGTAATGCGTAATATAATTTATACGCATAAACATATTTTGTATATTATAGTCGTATATAGGTCAAGTTCCGCATCGGCAATGTGTTTACATAATTAGAACCAGAGCGCTCAGACAGAGCTCAACGGGCAGTTAATGGAAATTACATTGCGTCTTAAATTTGGATACATTAGCAATTCCAATAACCTAATTGCCATATGTTAATACAAATATTGAGTACAAACATTCAAATCTCCAAAGTAAAAACCATCAGATTCAAATATTTACTGCGCATCTTACAATTCTGGGGACTGTAGCTTGTGGAAAATGTATGAAACCACTGTGCGCGTGGGTAGAACACATCACTCGCTCTGAGATTAAAACATTGACACGCACAACAGCGTGTTCCAAACGTGTTCAAATATTTGACAATTTAATGAACGTTGCCACATCAAAAACCAATAAATTTTTTCTCTATAAAACAACTTCTTGGAGGTATCCTAAAAGTATTTCTTGGAACAAGTTTCTAGCGTGTTTTTGTAATCAATGTGAATTCTCATGCCCCAAACGTGACTTATAAAAGCAAAATCCAAAAAGGCTACGATTGAAAAATGTTTAAAAGGCCTCCAGGATGTTGACTCTATCAAAAAATAAACACGTCTATGTAACTTTTATGTTTTTTTGACATATTAACGAGCACATTTTAAATAGTTTTTAATGATTTTTTATACATTACCCATGGAGCTGCAGTCACAATAAAAAATGTAGTTAACTTTTATGACCACCAATTAAGAGTTGGCTCTGAGCACTCGCCTGGACGGCAACACAATCATTAATTAAATGTTATACCGGTTTTAAGCTTACACACCTCAGCTCGCATCCCCCGCTACCTTGGAGTTCTGTCTAGGCACAAGGCTTCCCTACCCTATTCCATCTCATATATCTCACATGCTAAATGTGCTTGTTACATACAAAGTACATGTGATATGTTCGTACTTCCTTAAAATTCTACATAGACGAAGCCATATAACGAGCGACAAAAGAGTAGGTGGACCTACTGGAACCAGACCAGCCTGTTGCTTGGACCCCATTTCATGTTATGCTGATTGCGTCAACCGTTAGACAACAACTCGGGTAACAAAAAAAAAACACACACACAAAAGGCTGAACGTCGGAACGTAGTTCTAACCAAGTCAAAAGCAAACTCAACGCATCATGCAACAAAATCAATCAATGCGTCGGGACGCATCCCATTCCTAATCTAACAGAGCGTCGGACAAGCGTCCATGCGTGGCAACAATTACAAAAACATGTGAAAAGTTAGCCGCTCTGTCAGAAGGCGCGACAAGACGGACGCAGACACATCCCAACCAAACATTATAAACTATGCCTGTGAGTGCTGTCAACTTTTGGTGAACCCCTCGCTAGAAAGAGATACCCTTAAAGAGGATATCGTACATTTACTTGACGCTTTGAGACATGCAAGCTGGATTTTTAACATTGTGGCATTATTATCCTTTTAATAGTGTATGTTGGCTGGCCTGCTATGGAGTGTTTATTCGTTTAATTCGCTTTTTCGATAAACCATAGCCTAAATAACATTTGACATATTTAAATTTTTCTTTCCCAAACCAATCACGATGCATAGTGTGTGCGTCGTTTTGTCTGGTTGTACGATAAATCAAAAAGATTTCATTTTTCGATAAACAACCTTGGGTTAGAAACTTTGACATTAAATTCTACGTACCCTCAAGAGTCTAACTGGATAAGAAGGAAACAACTGACCTCTCAATCATGCAGATCAATAATGAATTTTAAAAGTATTATTATATTTTTTTTTAAAATATGTTCCCAAAATATGTCAAAAACTTATTTTTTTTATTCCTTCTTTATATGGTGCAAATATAAATTTAATAATAAAAAAATAAAAAGTAAATTTTTGTTATAAATAAATATGAACAAAAATTTTTTTTTGAGAAAGTTAAAAATAAGAATAACGTTTTCTTATGTTGTACAGAATGGTTCTATGGTTTATTCTTTAAAATAAATAAAAAATTAATGTTTTTATGTTTTCCTTACACATGTCGATCACCTTTTATTTAAACACGTCTTTGGTGCAACAATGTAAAAAAAAAATGAAAAGAAAATTGATATATTTTTTTTGAGTCTACAGAAACAAATTTTTTATTTTTTTTTTAAATACATTTCAAATTAACATTTCTCAAAAAAGTTTACTTTTATTTCTTGATTTACAAAAAATTTTAAACAAAATAAAACTATTCTTTATTTCTTTTTGATTCAATATTTAAATCCATTTTTTTTTAGCCTTAGCACGTCCTAACGTATTAGTTAACCTTATTTAAAAATTTAAATTTTCAGTAAGTATAATTTTTAATTTCATCATTACTTTTGAATAATTGCAAGTTTTGTTCTTTTTCTAGCTACACCCTTTGCTCTAAAGGCCCATACGCAGTTCGAAAAATTTCGCACGGAACGACAAAACTTCATATAAAACAAAAAATCCCATTTGGGATATTTTTTAAGGCAAATTTTTTTAAAAGGTAACCAAATTTTATTTTTCACGATTTTTAAATATTTTTGGCTAAATTTTTTCTGACATGATATGAAAGGACACAAAAAAAAAAAATTCCCATGTAAATTGGACGCTCCGATCTAGAGTTATAGAATTTCAATCGTATAACACAACGACTTACAAAAAGATTCTCTTTACGCAACGTAAACTCCCTCAATGAAAATATATTTTTACGAGTAAGTATATATTTTTTTAATAGTTACCATTATTTGATGAGAAAGTAAAAAATAAATCTTTGATTGTAAAAATTAAACTATAAAGCAATGGCAGTTTCACAACTATGAACGACATGACACGTAATAAAAAAAATACTGGTTGTAATAATAATTAGTCCAATAATTGTCATATAATTAAAACATTTAGGGGAAAAAAAATTAAAACAGACAATGGGATACATACTTTTTTCCATAATTTAAGTTAGTATGGAGTACGTTGGAACTTTTAGTAATAAAATCAAAACTTTTTTGTTTACACATGAGACTGGCTAGTAAAATTAATAATTCCATTTCCTTTTCTTTTTAAATATAAATTATGTATTTGCTTGTTTAATTTCGCAGCCAGGGTATAGATGTAATGTAAGTATATTAAGAAAATCATCATCGATTTGGGTATTCTTATAGGTATGTTAGTACATCCATGTAAGCTCTTAAGTAGGTCTTGGCTGCTATGGGAAATTGAGACACAAAAATGTTCCCATATTTTCCAGTCGTTTTCCTATAGATTTTCGCATATTCCAGTGAAGCTTTTGTTTTTTCTAAATTTTGCCAATATATATAATAACTATCAAAACTACTACGCTTGCCAATGCTATCGAAATTTCTTGATCATCACCACGTTAATAAACATAAGGAATTTGGCACGAATATTTTTTTATTTGTAAATTTTTATTGTGTGAAGTTTGATCGAAATTAGTTTTTTTAATTTATTTCATATAGCTACCATACAAAAACTGAGTATTCAAAGAGATACGAATTACAGACATGCGTATTGCGCGGCCTTCCAATTGTTGCATCATGGTAAAATAACGAAAAACTTATTAATTGAATGAAATCTTCATTCTGTTTGGTAGGAAATTGCATAGCATTTATGCTTTAAAAACGATATATGATAAATGATCATGACGACAAGCTATTACATAGCGCATCCTGGCTGACCAATTTTTGATCAGTTATACAAGAAATTCTGATGGTATTGGCACAAGTCCTGTTGATCTCAAATTGCTCAAAAATGATGGTGTGTTGCACTTAACGTACCCCCAAAGAAAATACTCATCGCACAACAAATAGGTCCAATTCGTGATTTAAGCTACTGCATAAACACAAATATAGAAATACTTATAAAAGTAGCGTATGTCAACTTCGCAGCTGGAAAGTCAACTTTTCCTACTCATTTTTCTTCTTTTTTTTTAAGTTTTGTCTTGTAAGCAATTAAAAAGTGTTAAGATAACAAATGCCAACAAAAATAACAAATGCAGCTTGGATACAATTTACAGAACGTTAAGGTTAAGCTAATGACTCAAATGGCGCTGCCTCGTTTAGCTCCACGACAATAGCTTTGGACTTTTTTTTTTTTGATACAATATGAACATACTCATATAGTCGTGAGTCAGAGTTAAAGTCCGACTTAGAGTCAGTGGAACGCGTCAGGTAATCAGCGCAATGTCAAGCATTTGGCCAGACAGACAAACATAAAGATTTACAAGCCGCTGTCTTTGCTGCCGCTTAGAGTCATCAATCTCAAACGATGCAGTCCAGTGGTGGAAGATTGTTGGGTTAGTCGTTTGGTCAAGCTGCTGCTGCGTGGATCTAATTTATGTGACTGAGTGGCTGACTGACTGCCCAGTTACAACTTACAAAGCAACAGTGGAAACCACGACGACGAGGGACGGGAGCATCAAACCAAAGCGATTAGTGTTTTAACCTTTTTGTGCCTAGGCAGACGACCATGGTGTGTTGCGGGTCAGGTAAGTCACAAGCAATTGCCGCTTGACGTCACACGCAGCCAGGCCATAAAACATTTGACGCTCAATGCTCCGGTTGAAAAGTCAATTGCTGTTGGGCACGAGAGTAATAGATAAAGTGTATCTAAGAGGCTGAGTGAGTCAGTGTGTACGGCAAAATATACAAAGATACAAAGTTGTTGCTTAGCAAACTCTCACGCTGCGTATGAGTAATGCAATTTAAAGATACTTTATAAGCAACTCAAAGCAAACCTATATAATTTAATGTCCATTTTTAATAAGGAAGCTTATTATTTGAAAAATGTTTGTAACACATTCATCGACCCTTTTTTGTGATCATAGTATCTCATGAATAGATTACCCTTAATTTTAAATAGGCTTTTTATTTATATTTTTTTATTTATACCAATATATTATTTAATTTTTTTTAGTTTTAGTGCACAATTTTTTGTAACTTTTAGACTTTGCAAATTCATATACACTCAAACCACAAATTATTAGGACACTTTTAGATTTGCAGCTTAAAGCTCTGTAACTTAGCGAAAATAATAAATAATAAAAAGTTGTTTATTTCAATTTCAATTTATTTCACGGTTTTATTTTATAATATTTACAGTTTACGTGAATTCTAATATAGAAATTTAAGAGTTCAGGTTCTAATAATCTTTTCTACTTAGTTATAATATTATGACTGCGGAAAATGTACAATGATAGGTTTACGATATAAAAGATTGTGGAAAAATATACAAAAACCAACTGAAGAAATTAACTACTTAAAATCTATTATAAAGATGGCGTACGTTAAATTCGGGCGCGGACGACTTTGGGATACCCTGTACCACTAGCCTGCAATAAAATCCGGTATATTGCTTAAGACCACCAAAATACATTTAATTGCCAAATTAGGTTACGATACCTTCATAAAAAACCAAAAACTTACTAATTTTGAACCAAAAACTTTGGTTACAATATCTTTATAAACAAACGAATTATCCATCTAAAACTTTTTGATTTTTTCGAGGTCCTCTGAAACATCCTATGGGAGCTATATAATGTAACCCCGATATCAAAAAAATAAAAAAAACTTGTCTCCTATGGAATAATAAGGGATATAATCTGAAAGTTTGGTTGCTCTAGCTCTTACCATCTCTGAGATCTAGGCCTTCTTCATACGGACGGACAGACATACAGACGGACAGACGGACATCGGTATATCGACTTCTCTAGTCACTCTGATCATACTTTAGGTAACTTTGGGGGTCTCCGACGTCTCCTTCTGTATGTTACATACATTTTCGGCTTGCACAAACTTAATATACCCTTTGTACCATACGGTATAGCGTATAAAAAGTTGTTTTAAAGTGTTTGAAAATGTCTTGAAAAAAAATAAACTGGCAGTGCTGTCTAAGGGTTTAATAAAGCTTTCCAATAATGTGTTATATTTTATATTATATACCAAATTTGAAGTTTTATGTGTTTATTTAAAATAATTAAAATATTGTAAATCAATATGCCAAAAAAAATGGTTAAGTTTGATAACTTTTTGTTAAAGACAGCGCATTAAGCCTAAAAAAAAAATTAAATAATTTCTGGTCTAAAACTAATTGAATATTTTTAGATGAAACTTCACTTTTTGGTGATTTTTGGCGTTTGGCATAGGAGTACTTAGGTGGTGTGCCAGAAATCTCTTTCAACTAAATTTCGCTCAAGTAACATCTTGAAAGTGTGCCAAATATCTCTCACAAATTCATTCCTTCGATTTGTCATAAATTTTATTGAGATCGATAAAAAGCTGTCATGAATGCTTTGGGCCAATGGATTTTTCGAGGAAAACCCACCCAGAGATTTGTGGCACATCTATTCGTAACTTCTTAGCCGCACAAAGCTAATCATTTATTTCATTTTTCGTTCAATTGTAGTGTGCTCCAACCGGAAATGAGTACGGAATTCATTTGAACTCTGAGTGACTTATGTGAGTGTGCATTCGTGCAGACTTCTTGTGGGAACTGAATAAACTTTGATTATATTGCGCCAAGAGAAGAGGTTCACACTGCAATACGAAATGCCATAAATTCAGTGTTAACAGCAGTGAACTGGCACAGATGCGAAAAGTTACAGGAATAAATACTCTTTTACAGCTGTGACATTATAAAAATTAAATTTTTCGCCTTGCATATCCAACTTGTTCTTTTTTCATAGTGCAAAATACAAAAAATTAAATTTATGCAGTGTTCACATCAAATGTTTAGATTAAAGGTATGATTGACTGCATTTATTTTAGCTGCACTGTACTGTACAGTTCTATGTTGTACTCAAATTTACTGTACTTTACTTCCCATTCATGTACAGCAAAGAAAATTGCGAGTACAGTGAAAATGAAATAAGAGGTTGGTTCAGTAGTGTGTAAAACGTAAAGTACGCTACAGCTGCAAATTTGGCAAAGTGAGGTAATCTGTTATCTCTTAATTCAGTATTCGTTAGAAATGTCACCAGGAGGACGAGCACGATCGGCTGCGCACACAGACACGAGCCGAACGCATGCCTTTCATTCAAGCACACTAATATAGTAGCACTTTTTACCCTGCTTTAATTCTATCTCTTTCATTTCTCTCGCGGTCTCAGAGGTTTATTTTTTTTTGGTTTTCATTCACGGTACAAAGATTAATCAGCAACAAATTGTGGTCGAAATTTGCCGAAGACTGTCTGGGCATATAGGGTCATTTGTTGCCAATACAACCAACCATGAGTACAACATTTGCTCAAAAGAGTACAGCAAAACATGCATGTGTTATCAGTTCAGTTTCAATGATTCATTTGCCGTTTTAGATGCATTCTTGGAAATCTCTAGTGTAGATATGCTATCACAATATTATAATAGAAAATTTACTTTTATACGATGTACATGGTACCTGTAGGGTCAAAGGGTATTAAGTCTGCGCAAGCCATAAAATGAACACGCCACAAAGTTACTTAATCATACTTTAGGACTAGGAATGGCGATACAGAGAGTTTTTAAGATTTGGAGCAACGTTATTCTTGGTTAAGATACCTTGTTATTTATATATTTATATAGATTAGAGCAAAAAAGGGCATAATTAATTTGTTTTTGAGGATATTTGGATTTTATTTTGACGGTACAGGGCATCTCAAAGTCGTCCACACACGACTTTACGTCCGCCATTTTTATCCCTGTGCTAATAAGAAAGAAAAACAAAACTTTGAAAATTTGCCTAAGTTTAAGTTTTGCATCGATTCATTGATGGGGTTTGTGAGCAAGCAAAGCAAATGGATTTTTGTTTTCACAAAAGTCAACATGAGACTCAATTGAAGAAAACAAAATAAAATTGAGAATTTTCACAAAGAGAAATTTTTAGAGGTTATAGGAAGAGAGGTCCGGAAATGACGTATATCTTTTTAATTATACCCTGTACCGTTTGGTACAAAGGGTATATTAAGTTTGTGCAAGCCGAAATGTATGTAACATACAGAAGGAGACGTCGGAGACCCCCCAAAGTTACCTAAAGTATGATCAGGGTGACTAGAGAAGTCGATATACCCATGTCCGTCTGTCCGTCCGTATGAACGCCTATATCTCAGAGATGGTAAGAGCTAGAGCAACCAAACTTTCAGAAGAGATCCCTTATTATTCCATAGGAGTTTATTTTATTTTTTTGATATCGGGGTTACATTTTATAGCTCCCATAGGATGTTTTTAGAGGACCTCGAAAAAATCAAAAAGTTTTGAGTTTCGTTTGTTTGTGAAGATATTGTAACCGAATTTGGCATTCAGAAGTTTTTTGGAGATCCCTAGCACTGTACCAAATTTGATCAAAATCGGTTGACTATATCATATAGCTCCAATAGGAACGATCGGTCAAAAAAAGTTTTTGGTTCAAAATTCGTAAGTTTTTGGTTGTTTATGAAGGTATCGTAACCTAATTTGGCAATCAAATGTATTTTGGTGGTCTTAAGCAATATACCGGATTTTATTTGCAGGCTAGTGGTACAGGGTATCCCAAAGTCGTCCCCGCACGACTTTAACGTACGCCATCTTTTTTTAACTGATCTTGATCTAGAACATGGCTATCCGGTTGTAAAATGGTTTTGAAAGCCATCTCAACACACAGAATTTCGAAATTTACACGAAATGGAATTTAGTTGGAGTTTATAGGAGCATCAGCACAAGCCATACAAGGTGACTGTCATGTCGTGAGATGGCTTTGAGAGTGGCAATTAACACCAACTATAAATCGGCGTATTGTAGATAGACCACGCCTCTAATAAGCTTCTTTTAACTCACAAAAATTGCATGCAATTGCAATTGCTTTTCAATATCGAAGAAGCAGTCATCTTTCTAGTTAGCCAGGCAATATAGTATAGCGCTATCGTCTAACAATTTAGCCCTAAAAGTCATAGAATGCAGATCCCTGTTTTTAATACTGAACTTTTCCGATGTCCCGTTCAGCATGTTAAGGTTTCTCATAATGTATCTGTAGTCTTTTTTGCTAGCAAAAATAACTTTTTTACCTATGCTGATGGTATGTCCAAATTTGCATGTTTTTTTGTACGAATTAATTGCTTGGGAGGAGAAGAACTTTGTTGGAAAGTTCAAACATATGATAATTCTTAAAAATCTAAGTATCAATGTACTTGTACTTACCCAAGTATAACTAGTTCACCATAACGTAGACGCGGTTTGTCGTGCCCATCGCCAGCATCTTCAGCCAGTATGGGCGATTCTGTGCCGTCGGTGCTGGAATAATACAAGAAAAATAATAGAAATAAACAATTAGCATGAAGAAGCGTTTTTCATTTGAAATCATTGTTTTTTTTTTTGTGTGTAAAATTAATTAGAAATTTGCTCAAATTTTCACACAACATTCTTCAGGCCGGCAAGTTTCGTCTTTATAAACATTGTTGTAAGAGTCGAGTTGAGTTCTTATTTGTTGTTTTTGCAGTTGTCGGTTCGTCGGCGGCCATTGTTATGCAAACGGTAAAAATAATAAAACAATAAAGAAAACTTTTTCGCAGCATAAAACAAAGTAGAACTAAGCAAAACAATTTCCATCCAAAGTAAATGCCAAGGGAAAATGTTCATTTTCAACTTAAAAGCTTTGTCTCACTCGTACTTTGTGCTCAAATTTTAAATAAGAAAATATTTTTCAAATCCTGATGATGATGCTAACGTAACGATGATGACGTCGCGACGTCTCGATGTCTGGAAAATGCAATATGTATGCATTGTGAAATGCAAGTCGCCGCCTTTTGTTTTATTCATACGAATTTGAGAAACTAAGATGACGCCGGTGAAGTCGTACAAATTCATTCATAAGAAATTGTTGAGCTATCCATGCCATCCACTTGGCTTTGGATTACTTGCAGTGAGCTCATTTCTTAATATAACACTGTAATTTAAGTTTTAATAAGTATTTTATAGGCGGCTATTAAAAGGGGCAAAAGCAAATTATTAATTACAAATTGACTGTAATGAGTAACTGATGAGCTATTAATAATTGAACTAAATCCGGGCTTGATAATAGCTTTTGCACTTAACTTTTAATACTTTAGTTCGGCATAGGATTGAAAAAAGAGATGATTTTATTTTTGTTGTTTTTGGGGCAAGTCGTTAAATGATTTACAGCAATCTAATAAAGCAACGCGGCGCCGGTACAGCACCGCCCACAAAAATACAAACAGCCACGCACACACACACACAGATACTCACTCATAGATACATGTCGCACACTTACAGATACATTTACCAAAAGCCAAAGCCACCCACATCCACCCACACATGGCAAATGAATTTTTTAATGGTGCAGGCAGCTAGCCTCCTACTGCATGCCACAAGCTGCTGCTTGGGGTGCATTGATTTTTGCTCGTTGCATTTAAACTTGCTCCCCTTTTTGTGCGCTGCCTCGGTTGCCATTTGGTTGTTGCTGGCAATGTGCAATGTGAGGCAGGGTCGGACTGGTGCAGCGCTGGAGCAGAGCATGGCAACTGGCACTTGAAATTGTGCAGAGCAGACAGAATTTGTGCGCACAAAGGGCAAAGCACAGTGTAGGCGCAACGAGGGGTAGGCACTCTGGCATGGTCGTGGCGTAACAGGGAAGAGGCTTCCATGGGTGAGCTTTTTAGGAGTGCGCGCGTGCAAGGTAAAAAGGCATGTCGACTGGCTGAATGTTTGGGCTGTCTATAGTATGTAGGCTTCAAATTAGCGCTGCAACGTTAGCTATATATATTTATATATGCACATCTATAAAAATATATATGTATATTCATGTGCTTCTATATATGCACATATGTAGTATATAGAGGCTTATGCCTGACGCGTGACTGCCTTAAATGCTGGGTCAGTTAAATATTTAAGAATAAATAATATACCTCGCTTTTATTAGTTTAAGTCATTTTATGCTGCACCCTTATTGTATGATTAAATTATTTAATAAAAATCTACTAAATTGAATTGAATTAGCTAATTTGTGTTAAGCCTTTTTTTTTTTAAGAGGTGAAGATTAAAATGTATTCTTGAATTGACATTAAACGAATGGAAATTTACTTTAATTTTGATTTTTTAAAAAAACCTAAAATACTTAAAGATACATAAATTATACAATTAAAAAAGCTTAAGGCCTAGTCGCTATAGCTTTACAAAAAAAAATAAAGCTTTTATACTATTTGTAATAGTTTATAAGCTGTATATAAATAAATAAATAAATATACAATTAAAAACGTCAAACATTCCTGTGACGAACTTCTCTGTAACGAATTGTTGCATACTATGATTTTTTTTTATCTCATATCTAATTTTTGTAAAAAGAATTTTAAATATATAAAACCACTATTTTTCTTTCGTGCGAAATCTCAATAGGGATTTTTGACTATAGCAATCCGAATTCTTTCACCTTTTTTTAAAAGGAAATATCATGGAAGTATTTAAAAAAAATATGCCTATTACTTAAGATCTTTTTTATAAACATTTGATGAAGCCCCCATTTCGGCTGATGCTATCAAAACTGATACAAATTTGTACATAATAAGCCTGCCCTAGCACCACTTCATTATTAACCTATTCCTACTTTCTGAGAAATTTGGTTGGTGCTATTCTCGATTTTCAAAAACTTTGGCTTTAAATATAACCAAAAATAAAAATCTATCCTAAAAAAACTCGTTTTTGGGAGCTGTACGATTAATACAAGTAGTTAGTTAAATACCAAGATGCATGACAGCATCTGTTAATTTTTCCCACTGCACTGGGCCCGCGTAGCAAGATTTTGGCCAAAAGTCCCCCAGAAGAAAGTCAAAATTTGTACAAAATGACAATTTAATATGATTTTACACATATTAAGGTATACTGTGCAAAAAAAAAAAAATTAAATTATAATTAGTGGTTTTTAAGTTATTGGCAATCAAAGTTGATATTTTGTATTTTATGAGCTTTCGCGATAATTTACATATAGCTACGAAATCTTCATTCAATTTATTGTTTATAAATATTACTTCAGAAAAAAAAATAGAATTGAGCTTAAAAAATTTTTGGTTTTTAATATATTTGAGTAGATCTAAAGATTTTGTTGGTTTTTTTTATCAATTGAATAATTTGCTTTAAGGATAGTTTCTAGAAGGTAAGTAGGTTTTAATGTTATATTGGGTTAGCTCGTTGAAGTATATCCAATCCTGATAGTTTTAGTAAGAAGCAAAAAAATTTGCTGAATGTCCAAAAATAAAAAAAAAACCTTAAGAATAAGCCCATTCCAACCAACAGCCGCATCTAGTTCCGCTTTTCAATTTCTTTCGTTTGTCAGACACCCAATTTAATTCTCCGGAACAACTCTGATACCCTAACGCTTAAAAAACTCTAATTTAAATTAATGATAGTAGACGACTCCGCGGTTAGGTGTTGGATGTTCCATCATCTGTTTTAATTCCTTGTTGCTGTCAGTTTTATCAACTATATTAGTAAAAGTTAAACAAAAGCAAAATTATGCAACTAACCAAAACTTATATTGCAATTTAAAACCTAGTACTAGTTCCAGAACTTTAGTTTACCATGCTGTGCACTGCTATTTAATACAGTTCCTTTGTCACAAAGAACAGTTGCGTACACTTTCTGCATCTAATTGTCTTATATTTTATGCAAACACTTATCTTATGCACTGTAGTTGCTGGATGGATGCATCGTCTCTAACTCTGAATTTTATGTGACACAACACTGGGTCTAGGAGCCAACTTGCATTTAATTAAATGCCAACAATGGACCACCCAATAAAGTGCAACACCATGTAGCGTGTAAAACCCTTCATCATCCTATGGCAGTAATAATAAACTGGGTTAAATTGATTAAGCAGAATTATTAATAACTGGAAAAAACAACCATTTTGTGAGAGAGTATCTGTAAAAGTTCTCTGTGTGTGTCGAGTGGGGCACACTTCATTAAAAACAAAAAGTGCCAAGTGTTGACAACATTAACTTTAATAAACAAATAAACTTGGCTAAGCAAAATCAAACAGAAAACCCAAACTCTTTAAATTCAATCAACAAAGAACTTGAAAGTAAATAAGCCCACACACATCCGACCAGGCTTACTATATACTACATCATGATTATCGATTTGAATAAGCCAAAGTCGTGAATTGTGAATCAACGTGAATGTTTGTACAACAAAGTAGTTAAAAATAGTATAACAATAACTAATTGAATTTCTAATGAAATTGGAGCATTCTTTTTTAGATTGCAACATCAGGCAATATTAATGGAGAATTCATTAAAGGGGTTTCCGTACATGACAAATGTACAGTGAACATTTGATAAAGTAAATTACATATCGGAAGTTGTGGTGAAGACAATGTTCTTCTGCCCGTCACCATAAAGGTGATGGACACCAAGTTTTATTAATAAAATGCGGCTTACCAAAATCTCTAAATTTGTGAAATCATGTTTTATTTTTTCTATAGGCAACACTCATGATGCAATGAATTTTACAAGGTGCTGCTAAGAAGTTAGCGAGTTCGGCTGCGCAGAAAACTGGCTCACTTTTTGTATGGTAGCTATTTAAAATAGTTTGCCAAATTTGATCAAACTTCACAGAAATGTTTAGTCTAAAATCAAATAAAACTGACATAAATGTGGTCAAGATATTTAAAAAAAAAAAAAAAACAAAGTTTAATTTATTAATTAATTAATGTGTTTTTATGTATTTTGTTCAAAACTAGCCCATCATTTGGCTTGTACTCCTGACCGTATTACAAGTAACTTTTGAGATCTCATTCTCTATGTTAAATACATATGCACAAACTTAATATACCGTCTACCTTAGGGTAGAAGTTACTATTTCTACCCAGATTTATATTCACAAATTTTTTATAGGTATCTAATCAATGTGAAGATTTCACTTTTCATTCAAAATTTCTAAATATATTTCACACAAATCGTTATCGTAACCTTTTAAAGAAACGTCCACTTTTACGATAGTTCACAGTATTCGATTGAACCATGCACATTATTTCCATCTAGCGCTAGTTACCAATGTGTTGCGTCTTTATTAAGCGCATCGCTCTCCATTACCATAAATCTTAATTATTTCCAACTAAAATAAATTCGTATTTAACAACTTACGAAATCTTTGAGCAAGCAAATCAAGAGAATCGTTGTTGCCAGCCAAGCCATGAAATAAAATTCTTTACTAGTCATGAGGGCGCCCCTTTGCGTGTCATGGAACACGCACACACAACAACACACAATCATATACTATATACGTATATAATATACAATTTGCTTGCAACAGCTCGTTTTCAGTTTTTCTATTTTTTTTAGTTGTACAACATTGACATGCAATCAGCTGTTTGTATCGCTGCCATAACACAAGAATTTATCGATTTTCAAGCTTAAAAGCAGCAACAAAACACAGGCGCCTACTCACACAGATACTGACGCACACAAAAAGACAGTATATATATTTGCATACATTTCAATTTCGAAACTAAGCAAACACGCGGCAAGACATGCAAGAGTTTGGGTTGATTTTATAGAGCCCAAAAAAAATACAAGAACAAAAAAAAAAAAGAGTTATAGGCATACCAAGTATATATGTTAGTACATTTTTGTATCCATGAGATACGATGGCGCACTGTTAGATATTGTAGATACAACAAGTATACAAGTGTGAATATCTGTGTGTGTTGCCGGCGTTGTCTGGCTTTGTGGCGTTGTTTGGGGAAATCAATTTCGAGTGCATCAGTGTATGTTTGTGTGTGTGTGCGTTTGTATCTGTGTTTGTGTGTGAAGGCTATGGTGGCGACGCGTGTAAAAAAGAGTATCTTATTATTTAGTTCAACCAAACATATACAAACGGCAACTTGTTATGGCACTTCGGCGTTGCATGACAGCATTTTAGCACATTGAATCGATTTTCCTTGCAGTTTTTCACATGCCAACAATCGCATTACAATAAATTTTCCAACGCAAAGGGCATAGGCGTTCGTTTTAGCTCCAAGCGACGAGCCTGCCTGTTGGCCTAACCAAAGTGGAACACGCAGGTAACCGCCACCAGGCGGGCAGCAGTGGGAGTGTTTTCCTCGAGGTGTTCTTTTGTAGTTGAAATCAGGGCACAGGTGTGTCAAACCCGGGACCATGGCGCGCGGCAGTTGCATGGCAGCCCGCTGCTAAATGCCACAGGGCGCAGCTTATGCAAATTAATTTCATTATTAGTATATGCATTTCCAACCATTTTGATAAGCCAGTGCAACTTGGTGGCTAATGTTTACGTTTAATTGCTTCTGACAGGAAGAAGTTAAGTAGATGAAAAACTTGAAGGTCGGTAGCGTGTTGCCAAATGAGGTATTTTTTATTTTAAACATTCTAAACATCGTATTTTAAAACGCAATCTTTAAATACGATTTTTTTTTTTTAAAAAAACAAATTGTTTTCATTCCTAAATTTGAGACCAACAAGGTAACAATGAGAATGAAAAAAGTCTAAAATCATGAATAAAATCCTGTTTTTATTATTTTAGGCGATTATCCTGATATTTTTAGTTTAAAAATGCTTATCCTATACATTTATTTTTTGAATCGTAGGAAATTTTCTCGCTTTCAAAAATTTAAATTTAAGAAGGCTGAAAATTTAAATTTAAGAATTTTATTTCTTTATTGAAGACTTTTAATGTTAATTATAGAATCTTTGGTGATGTTTCGAGATTTTTCGTTCTTATTTTAATAATATTGAGGCCCTAGGCTCCTCAAGGAGTTAAAGGAATAAAAGAAAAGAAAAGATTTTAATAATATTAATTCTTTTTTTGTTATTATTATACTAACTTTTTTACTTTAGCTTATTTAAGAACATTCAAATTTTTAATCTATTTTAAGAATTTCTTGTCATAGTTTGAGAAGTTTGGCTCATGCCATTAATTTTTTTGTCAGTTCCTAATTTTTTTCATTTATCAAGAATTTTGATCCTATTTAAAAATTATTTCGTCTTCCTTATTGCATTGAAAAATAATTTATAGAATGTTTGGTTTACTTTAGGAATTAAAATCAAGTAGTATGCTAAAAACCCAATTTGAGTAACAGTCACGTCAGATGATTGAAGATGAACTGCTAGATTTACGTTTCAGAGACGCTATAGAGCGTTATAGAAAAGTTCGTTAGAGGGAAGTTCGACTGTATCAAACTATTCTGTATCGAACTCTCTTTTGGGGGTCTTATGTAAAGCATTGCACATTCACCAAATTTCAATACTTTTCCAAGTTTCACAAAACAATGACAGTTTTGGCAAGCTTCCAAATAAACTTAGCACTTTTTGTATTTTCTGGAATTTGTTATTATCAGAACATTTTTGCTCTCCCGCCAATTGTGTTGACGTTGAAAATTATAAAAGCATTTTAAGTAAATATTAAACTAACTTTTCCGGATTCGCACGTCATTCAATTTTAGCAGTTGTGAAAACTGGGGCGTAAGAGTAAAGAAAAACATTTTTGGAACGCTTACGTTAAATAAGGTTGAGCTGAACAGAAACACACGGGAGAGCAATTTCGTATAGCTGCAGTGCTAACTTCTATCTTGGACCTTGAGGGGTAGCTTCTGCTTAACACAGTGATGAATGTTCAAGATAAAATTTATTATAAAATGATTGGAGAGAAATTATAAATTGCGTTCAAAATTTCTTTTCGTAGAAGCTAAGGCTTTAAGGATTTAAAAGATTTCTTTTACGCCTTTCTACAAGGAAAAAGGGTAAGACATTGTTTAAAAGTACTTCGAGTTCGAAACGATCTCACGATTTTAATGATTTTAACATATGTGATAAAGGTACTTCAATTCAAATTTCCGTTTATTTATCGTGATATTAATGAATGAATATTTGATTGACAATTCTTTTACAAGATAAATTTCGAAAACGAATAAAGATATTTGATTATTTTCTTTTCAAAATATACGATAAAACTTTGAGTTTATACTAAATAAACTTTCATTGCATTTTTCAAATTAAATTATATTTTTAAAATTTTTTTTTTTTTTCAAATTAATTCAATAATTGCAAATTTAATTAATTTTTTTTTAATCAAAATCGATTTTTTTTTAAATAATAATAATTTTCCAAAAATATTTAAAATTTAACTGCTTCAGTAGAACATGTTTCGAATCAAAGCTTTTTGAACTCAAAGTTTCTGTAAATTGGCTTTTATATCTTAACCAAGAAGATTTGCGGTCCTGATAGTCGCCTATTTACTTGCTTTGAGGTTTCGCAACATTATTTCCATAAAGTCTTTGCTTAAACAAAATCTCAGCCTCAAAATCACGATCCTAACTCAGTGGCTTCCTATCAATGCATTTGCATTTTTTAATCGCATTTTGTGTGCATATTACCAAGTTTATGCTAATTCGTAGTTGATGCTTGGCCAACTTTTGTCAAAACTTTGCTAGCTTTTACACTTCCTTTTGCTCCAGTTTCAATGATTTGTGGCAAAGATAGATGGATATCTATGTAACTACGATATGCATAACTTTCATAAATCTCAAAGTTGACTGTTGGCAAACTAAACAAACAAAACTAAGCGGCTTTATTTGTATGCCGCCAACAAGTATAACAAACTCCCTCTCCCTCCTCTAAGAAAAAAAAAAAAAAAAAAAAACACAGGAAAATTGAAAAAGAGATAGTCCAAATATTGTCTTTGCTTTTGCAGCTCTGAAATTTGAGCTGATTTCATGCTTGTCAAATGTATGCTTGAAATATGCAACCTGCAATGTATCTGTTGTTGTTCGAGATATTACTGTCGCGCCGTCTGGGTTTTAGCCGTCATCGTCGTGGATTGGATTGTTGCCGTTCCTGTCATCAAAAAAAAATAAAACCAAAAAGAAGAAAAATGCAAAGCCAAGCAAAGTGCAATGAAAGATTCAACAATAAACAGCAAAACCAGCGAAGGGCAGACTGACGACAGACTCTAACAGACTGACTGGATGGATGCATAGATACACAAAGCCAACAGAGCGACATAGTAGAGACAAAATTCGAGATAGCAACGATTTTGGGGTATGAAGAGTAATCTTGCAGGTGCTGCAGGTGTTTCGCTACAAATATTATGGCCAAAATTGTGTTGTTTGTGTTGTTCTGATGCCACTCAAGCTGCCTTTTCCCATTCATACATATGCACACTGAGAAAAAAAAAGACAAAGATTTTTTTTCTTTTTTATTTATGAAGTTTCTTATTTTCAATTTGTTTATCTAGCAATATGTATCAACGTTACAGTAGCTCTTATAACAAATTTCAACACCTTTTTGTTGTTAATTTTTTGCACTCTATCCGATATATCGATTTAAGGCCTGTTTCAAGCTTTACTTTTGTGATTTCATTTAGCTCGAGAATTCTGAGCACAAATGTAGAAATTTTAAACTTTTAAACGTTGAGTTGATTCCGATTTCGACTTGTCGACTTAATAATGCAGCTTATATCATAATAACGATAATTCTTCAACTAAAGGTATAATCATGCCTGTTCTGGGTTTCGTTTATGGTTCCGATGTGTCGATAATGAAATTAATAATTTTTTTGTGAAGAATATATACTTTATGTCAGAATTCAATTTTGTACGTTTACAACCAGAGTGACAAGGACTTCAGACTTAAAAATCTATAAATATTATCAGTTTGAATTGATATTCGCCAAGCCATGTACCAAGCATCGAATTTTGTAAAACCTATCATTTTGCATTCATTTAATTCATTTTGGCTTGCAATTATTTTAATTCTTAGTCGTGCTTTTTTCGTTGATACAAGCACGAAGCGTTTTTTTTTTTTAGTGTATTTTTGTTCCGTATCTTTGGCGCTATGTCTGCAGCTTTAGCTGTATCTGCATCTTTATGTTTATATGCGCTGTCTGCTTGAGTTATCTGCGGCCTTAGCTCTAGCTTTACAGCTGTTTGCATTTTAAGAATGAACTTTTTTTTTGATTTTGCTTACACAAGGGAAAAGAGCGGTACGAAGCAAGTTCAAAACTCGTTTGCGCAAAAATTGAGCGAGTGGTTCCGAGCAAAAATAATGAACTCATTTATACTCACATAGTACATCAAACAATATGCGAGAAATTAACAAGCAGCCAGAACTTTTTTTAGATGTGGGTAGAGCACTCACTCAGACACTGTCTAGATACATTTGAATGCAGTAGATAGCATGTATATAATTGTACAGATACAGATACTTCTTACACGCTTGATTATCATTGTTTTTGCTGGCTGGCTACATGTCTGTAGGGCCCTTATATAAGGCAGCTGACTGTAGAGCTATTGAGCCAAGCCTCTTAAGCAGCTGTTACTGCTGGGCCTAAAAGCAATCTTGTTTTGGCTAAAACGACACACCTACAACTCTTCTATCCATTCCGGCTTCATTGTTTGTTACTAATTTCTTTTATGTCAATATTTTAGCAACTTTTTTTTTTGTGTCAACAAGTAGGTAGCTAACAAATTTATGCAGCTTGTTGATTATACTCTATAATCAGAGAATCGAGAGTATTATAGATTTGGGCAATGTATTCGACAAACAGAGGGAGGTGTGGTAGTCCATAAGGCATGTTCCACTGTGCCTCCACCCTTACTGCAAGCCTTGAACTGAGACCACAAGAGCTACACCAAGTTTTACAAAAATTTATCCATACGCAGCACACTGGTCCCAAATAAAAAAGGTTCCAATATGTAAAAAAAAAAAAAAAATAAAGTTCAATATAAGTTTAATATAGTAAGTCCGAAGCAGAAGAGTTTATGGTTCGAATTTTTGTTCTTATAATTTCAGACAAAAAATTTATCATTTCAAGCTCTCTTTTTCATGTAAATTCATGTGAGCCTAATCAACAACGAAACTTTGATTTTCTCAAAAAAAAAAAATCCAAGCAATTTGGTTTAAATTATATTTTTCGTGTACGTGTAGGCAGAGCATTCCACTGTCGGACACCGTCTGAACTGTTTTTTTTTTCTTATATAAGCGCACTGTTTAAGAAACTTTTGGCTTTCTTTTTTTGCAAAGCTCTGCACTTTGCGAACAACAATAACAATAGCAACCATGAGATTTGTTTATGTTTATAAAAAAAAAAACAACAACAGCAAAAACAAAAAGTATCTGACTTTGTCTCAAATTTGTGTTGCTTTTTTTTTACAGAGTGGCGGCATCTTTGGCTTACGTTTGTTTGTCCATGCAGAAGCACGTTTTAAGCTATGTTTGTTGGGTGTAGTTTGTATCTGTGACTGCTTTGTTCGTATCTGTGTGCAGGTGTTATGAGTGTGCGTGTGTGTATTGTTGTTGCAAACAAATTGTCACAACAAACCAAACAGCTGCTCTTCTGCACGCTTCTGACTTCCTATTCTTCTTTTTATGAAGGATATAATAACTTTGTTATTCAGTTTGTAGCTCACTGATAGAGAGCAATGACGAACTTATAGAATATTTACTACAATTTTGGTATATAAAAAAAATAAATCTTTAATACTAAAACTATTGCAATCATCTCAACTTCTCTTTAAAGGGTCCAGCTAGAAAGAACAACGATTTTTAGTATTATTGTTGAAATAAGTGGGAGAAACCTCCGAAAATCTACTGGGGGCAGAGTGTATGTTACGTCGGTCAATTGTTAAATTGGTTTTTTTTTTGTAGTATCATTATATTTTTTTTCACTTAAAAAGGCTTAGAAAGGATTAATTACTGATGATCGAAAAATATGTTCAATCGTTCCACGCATCCTATAAAAGTCATAGAAATTATTAAAGCTGGTTTCTAATCTACCCTTTTTTTTACGTTTTCTTGGAGATGTGAAGGCCTACGTTGCTCTGGCTACAAACCTTTTTATAGCTTAGAATTAACTTCTACTATATAATTATATAAATAAATAAATCTTTTTGCTTGACTTATTAAAAATAACAAACGGCATTGGATTATTATCCAATTATCATAACATAATTTCAGTTTCAAATCTTCGCAATTATTGGCGGATTTTGTTGAAACTCAGTCAATCCTGTTATGCAATTTAATTATGTCAAATCATTTACTTATTATTCACGAATAGATTGTAAATAAAATAAACAAAAAAAAAAATCTTCGCAAAAAGGACCCAACACCTGGAACGTACCTTTCCTTATGGGAAATCCCTGTATGGCTCGACATAAACTATTTAAGCGAGACGGCAAAAGATTTCTTAGGAAATGACTACAACGATTACGGAGGTGCACAGTTCAACAATCAGCATGCTTTGCTACTCTTGAACTTTGTCCCAAGCTAAGTTACTGGCAAAAAATACCAAAGACAGCAGGCTCTACCTAAGCAGCATGCCTACGAATAGTTCAATCAGGTACCATCTCAAAAATTTAGAATATAAGCGAAAATTCAAAGTTTTATGGAAAATATTTTATTATAGTTACCAAGCTCTTCGCCCAAATTAATGAGCCCAATATTTTTATTACTTATTTAGAAAAAAAAATCCAAGCCCGTTACGGTTTTCCATACTAACTCAAATTATTTAAAATCTAATAGAATGCAAAATATAACTCCTTATAACAATAAACTGAATAGTTAAAAAGTCAATCGAAAATGAAACATGGCACATACGTTACATTTTTTGATTCCTACTACGATTTTTTTAAATCTAATAGGATGCAAGTCATCAACATATATGTTGCAAGGCGAAAAAAGCATTTCCGATTCTATAAAACCATGGTCACATGAAGACATTAGTGTTACAAGGTGGCGCAAAGAAGTACGCAAATATCTGGTTCAATTTTTGTATGGTAGCTAAATAAAGTTGTTTGATTCACATAAAACCTTAGTTAAAATACAACTGACGTCACAAAATTTAAAAATATAGACCTTCTAATTGTTAGATCATGTGGTGGCCATATGTAAGAAGTAATTTTTCTTTATTCCTCTTTTCCTATATCCCAATTATTGCCAAGAAATTAAATCCTTTTAAACTTTGTTTCGATGGTCGGCAATAACAGACAAATCTAGTAGGACGTAAAGTATCGACAGGAGACGTTTAAAAGAAGAAGAGGAAAATTATACTCCCTATAACGTTAAACTGCATTTTTAACGCTAAACTGCTTGCTCCGCAAATGAAATTATACCCTTATAGTACACAAGGTAAAGATTTCTCAAATTTTGATCTAATAAAAACTAAAACTGATATATCATTTATTTCTCACCTTGTAGAGCATTTGAACATTAATATGCTAAAATAAGTTTCCTTTGCACAATTTTCTTCATCATTTTCTGGTCCAACTCTGTTGCAGGTACTCAAAAGTCTTTTTCCTATGGATTACCTACATTTTACCTATATATATATTTTCTTGTGGTTCACCAACTAGGAGCTTTGATAACTTTTGCTCACCATTTTTTTTTTACCCATTTTTGTTAAAAATAACAACACAAGCAACATATATTTTTGTTGTTGCAGCTTTTGTGCTACTCATAGTTTCGCTTTTCATTTTTGGAGTATCTCTGTGACTGACTCCCTGCCCCACAGCTCCCGGTTTCTTTGTAATACTTTTCTTTCTGGCTTACTTTTGGCGTGTTTTCTACTTTTGTAGTTGGCATCATTACAAGCCGCATTATCTGCTGTCTCGACGGAACATTTAATGGGCCAAAAATAAACATTTTTACATATTTTAGCCCTTTTTTATTAAAATTCAAGGAAAAAATTGTTCACGCTAATGTAGGAAACAATTAAAGATCTCAATGTGGCAATAAACTTTTCAATTGGTCAACTTAAATGCATTGCAGTTTGTCATCTAAATGCATTTATTAAAATAAAACATGAATACGCTATTATCTGTTGGGTTGTATTCTTTATGACTAACGTCAACGCTCATCGTAATATATTTATTTTTTAATAAATAAATGCTTGGGGTAGTCAGGGAGCCAAATGCGTGATTACAAATTTAATGACAAGCTTAGACAGAGAACGAGAATAATTATAACGATAATGATAATGAAATGCAAAAGTGCCATTATGAGTTTTAGTTGGGCATATCACGCGGCAGGGCCAAACAGTATGCAATTTATATGCGGGTCCAGAGGGCTATACAAGGGCATAAAAAATGGTTCCGACTGCATATTTAATAATAACTATATTTTCATATATGAGTGAGTAATTTAAGCGGGTCGTGCAAAAATGACTTCGCCATTGGATTGAGACAAAGAGAATACCCTTGTGATGGCGGGAGGACAAAGCTCACGTTCCTTTTTTCTTTTTTTTTTTAATATCAACAGCTGTTGAACAATTTGGGGGTAACCCATAACGCACATAATGCGTATAAAACTGATATAAAAATGATATATTGGTATCACAATAGCCAAGTTTGCAAAGATAAAAGATTTAGTTGCTGGTAATAATATGAGCAATTTGTCTGGTATTTGGCTGATGATATACAAATAGTGGACGGAACGGATTATAGTAGATCAGTCATACTTCGAAGAGAGCCAAAAAGGGGCTCTTGGATCAAAGTTCGCGTGCCTTCATAAAGTTTAAAACAATGCATAGATCAAAAGTGAACTAAAAACATGTTGGGTCAAATGCAGTCAGCGTCCAAGACGTAAAACTCAATATCACCAGAACTCAAATTTTGATGGAAAAAGGGAAATCCGTGCGAATTCGCATATAAACATTCTTGCAAAAATGTCCTAGTCGGAAAACGCCTTAAAGTTTATGATCTATGGCATAATAATTTATAGTAAAACAAACTTTATTAATTAGTACACATTGGGAATGTATATGTAGTAGTTTTGTGCTGGGACTCCCACATAGAGTCCAAAAACTTTGACTTCTCTACGCTAATTTCCATTAAGTTTAAACAAAACTTTATCTACAGCCGCCAAAGCAAGCTCAATTTCAATCTCAGTTATTCAGCACATAGAAATCTTATGCATATACAATCATGTATATATATGAACTTACATACATATAGTCAATTTTCATTTGCAATATTGTTAATTAAATAGCTGCAGGTTGTTAAACTCATTAGTGAGCACAGACCCAAAACAGAAACTTGGCAACACAAAAAATCCAAAAGCAATAGCAACATATTTTCTATTTAACTAACTAGCTGGCTTTATCTCTCTCTTTCGCCTTCTTTTTCACTTCCAAACTCTCAATCTTCGTCGGGTCTTGGGCCATTTAGCAATTTTTATACCCCATACTCATAGAGTAAAGGGGTATATTAAGTGCTTCGAAACGTGTGTTACAAGGAGACTTAAAAAGTAAAATAATATATCGGGTGATTTTTTCGACCGTATGAAAATGTGTCGGACAAAGAAAATATGTCCTTACGTGGAAATGTCCAAACTTCTGTCTGAACGCTTAGATCTTGTAGAGTATAAGAGCTAGGATGACCAAAATTCTCATTTGGACTCCTCATATGTGGAGGAAAGCCAATTTTTTTTTCTTTTTTTTTCGGGCACGCCCCATTTTACCCCAAAAAATTTAAAGCGCAATGTTTTCTTTTGTGTAAGTCATGGAGAAGGTATTGTTTAAATCGATTTTATCTATATGAGTGCCTATTGTTATATTTAAAAAAAGAGTGTTAAAAAGCTGGGTATAACGAAGTCGGTCATACCCAACTTTAATGACTTAAAAATTTTTTGACTTGGGTGCTGTCTAAAATTTGCTGCTTTTGCTGTTGGACCATAGTTTTTGGTAGTTTTTTTGTTGTTTGCCCACAACTTTATTAAGTACCCACGCAAGTTTTACCTAATGAGCAAACGGAAATCGAAACTTTTTTTTTTGGTGTTGTTAAAATAAGCATTTTATGGGACTGCAACAACAATTAACAAAATGACATAATTTTTTTGTGAACCAAATTAAACGCATCAACTAAACAATTCATTAGCGAGAGCGTGAAAACAAGTGCAAGAAAAACTAGCTCAAATAAGAAAAGCAAAAGCCGAGACAGAGCTGACAAGCGGGCCGTTTCAATTCGAAACATCCCGACTATAATATACCCTTTGTAACCTACCTAATTTCAACAATTTTCATATTATATTTAAAAAATGTTGGAGTAAATCGCAAAATTCTATTGGATTGGTTATTATAAAAAATTGAATACAAATGAAAAACTATGGAAAAATTTAATTTCACTAGCTCCTTGTATCTTCCAGAAACAGTTAAAACAGATATTTGGAACGCCCGTCTATCCACAGACGAAGGTATTTAAAGAGGTAATCATTTAGCTATCAACTTTGTGGTTTTGTTTCCTTTAAGTCATTAAACAAATCAGTTATCTAATATACGCAATACTCTTAGTGTAGAGGGTATAAAAAAAAACAAGTAAAATTATCTGTATGCGACAGTGGGAAAGATGCGTGACTAAAATTTTTGTGACATAATGGCGCAAATACTTTTGGTATTTACTTTTTATTTCTTTTTTGCGCTAAAAAAATAAAAGAGAAAAAAAACACAGAAGCAGCGCGCAATTTATAACAATAAATTAAATTGTAGACAAGTTGGCTTAGACGTAAGCTCCAAGCATTTGTAGGCATGCGAAAGTGCTGACAAGAAGTCAAAAAATCTGATATGGCTAGAAGATTTTGGGGCAACGAAGCTCACATACGCTTTATTACGATGTAAAGTTATCGTGGCATTACCTTCGACCAAGTGGGACTTAAAAAGTAAGACATCTTATGCTTTAAGGTACAAAATGCCTTTATAAAACGCGTTTTTTTTATAGTGCAAGTTGTAGCTTAGATTCGCAGTTATACATCGCAAAAAAAATATCTAAAACTTTATCTTTTATGCTTTTTAATAGAATTATATGAAATTATTTTGATTTGGATGAGCATTATCAGTTTTTAATTCAAAAAAAATTTATAGGTTAAGATTCGAACTTTTTTTTTTTTTTAAGATAGCTTAGAGGATGTGTAAGTAAAAGAAGCAGAATTTGTTCAAAATGAAGATTCAAATTCGATGTAATATACAATATAACTGGTCTATAAGCCTGTTTGATTTTAGAAAGCATTTTTATAATATATTATAATATTTATAATTATAATTTTATTCATTTTTTTTTACCTATGGAATAATGTGATTTGATTAGGATTTGACTTTATTTTTTAAAGTAAACAGCAAAGTAAAAGGAATTTTATTATCGAATTATTATGAAAACAATTGTTTATTTGGTATACATATACCTCGACTCAAGTTAAAAAAAACTTTACGCGATTAATGCTTGCTAAGAGTATACTTTGCTCCGCCTGTTTTCAGTAAACATATTACTTCCAAGAATAAAATGTGCTTTCTGATAGCTGCAAAATATATTTATTTACTTTAATAAAAATTCAGTCAAATAGAGCAACATTGATTGATTATAAACAAATTAATATATAGTACTTGGTAGGGTATATCAAATATAAGCGCATACTCAAAGCAAGAGTATATCTATGAATGACGAGTGTTGTACAATCGATAACGATCGACAGTCGTTTGGGCAAGATTCGAAGGAATTTATGGGGTCTAGAAGCATACCAACAAAAAAGAGGGGCCCTCAACAAGCATGAAAACATCAATTAAATTAGACCAAATTGACGTAGCTTAAAAAAATAACTGGAGCAAGTAACTTTTGTACATTGAAACATTTTAAAGAAGAACAGAAACTGGAACCAATATTATCAGTCAATGAATGAAAAAAAAAAAAAAAAACTTTATCAATAGCAGGCAGCGCACTCAGAAAAGATACAATGCAGCGGTGCAATGTACTACGTCAGAGTATTTGACTGATTGACTGAGTGAAGCATTGAAGCGTTAAAGTCTGTTGACCTATATAATACCTACAAAGTATTAGACCCCGTAAGACAGACACAGAGAGAGACGGAGCTGATCGACGCTTCCATTAGCGCTCGATCGTATATTAAATGCACATAGATCAATCATAGACGCACCCAAGACCTTTTAAATTGATGTTCGGGACTGTTACTTGGCCAGACACAAACTATTTTTGGCAGCACAAAAAGCATGAAAAGATTTATGGTCAAATTCGAATGTTGTTTACACACTTTAATTGTGGCAGAGTACATGGCGACGTCGATGGCAACGGCCACGACAATAACTCCAACTCCAGCAACAAAAACAACAACTCCGACATGGCACGACAGGAAACGCTCTCTGTGCTGGAAATTGGTTTTCAGCTCAAGCTCACGCCCCTCTCGCAGTTTATGCGGTCCGTTGGTCCCTTGGTCCGTGGGTCGTTTGGATGTTTGCTTGTTTGGTCTGACGTTCGCTCCAACACTCGATGTTAGTTGCCTTGACTTGACCACAATCAAGCCAATTTAATAATATGTTACGCTGCGCACAATTTCACCTGCAGCCAGCCAGGCAGCCACATCCTCATCCTCATCATTCAGCCGTAGTGGTATGTTGGCCGACCGCATGACTGTAGTAGGTATGGTTATTGTGTTGTCTTGGAAAACGAAGAGTAGGAGCGCAGTAGTTGTTCCCAGCCAAAGAGACTCTTTCACAGACTTATGCTGTGTTCACACTTCGTCACGGAAAGCCACACTTTTGCTTCACAGTGGCACATTTCCGTGTGAAAATCCAATGCATTAGCCCGCATGCGAAATGTCACAGGAATGAATACTTTTTCAATGGTAATTCAATTCTACATAAATACTTCTCCTTTCTGAAAGTTTAGATAAACAATTTTTCCCCCTGACGAAACATATAACACTGTAATCATAGATTCAAGGATCATATACATAGATTTGAGCAGTGTATGTCACAGGCAGGCGGAACTGCATTTATTTATGCCAAAATAATAACCTTCGATTAGTGCATTATGCGTCAAGTAATTTATCTGATGTTGATATCTGTCCCAGTTCTCCCGTAGAAGAATGGCGTTGTTTATAACCAATCTAAAAAAGCCATACGGTCAAAACAGCTGTTGACTAAAGAACTAATCGAAATCGTATAAAAACTTTAAAATATAATAATATATAACTTATTCAAAATGATCACTTATTACTAATTTTTGGGAATACGGGTTTAGGTCTGACAACGCCTCTGCCAGTTCAAGTTTTTTTTCTCTAAACAGTGTCAATATGAAAAATTTATTTTAGATACTTTTTACTTGTGACAGTTTTGGCACGGATCGATAAATAGCACAAGTTGCCACAGTGTGGGACCAGTGACCAGTGTAAACACAGCATTAGGCTCTTACATAGTTGTGGTCAAAATTAACGTTCTCCATGGGCTTGATTAAAAATTATGCTCGTGTGTATGCACTACGCATGCGTGCGAGTTGCTAATAAAAATTTCGCATAAAATAAAAGAATTTAAAAAAAATTAAATACAAAGTAAAAGAACCAGCTGCGCGTACGTGACTAAACGGTTCGGTTTGATATTCATATATATTTTTTTTGAAGTACCTGGAAACACCAACGAAAATGCGCATTAGAAAATACTTTGACTCAATTAGAAAAAAAAAAATGAGCACAGTAAACATTTATATGCTCTTTTAAATGGTTAAACAAACCAATACAAACCAAGTCACAGAGAACAAACTGAAATGCACTCTATCCAAGCTGAAAGTCAGAGCTTTCAAGAGAAAGTAGAGCCTATTAGTGACTCTCGGCGAATCCAAATTTTTCACCTTTTGCCTAAGAACTTTCGAAGAATTAAAGTCTATGGGACTCTTCCCGTTAAAGAGTTTCGGGACGCGGTGAAATCCCGGATTTAACTAAGTGGAGTTTAACGAAGTCAACAAAATATTTTTTAAACTACTAAAATACTTAAACTTTTTTTTCATAAACCTATTGAGCATTTATTTCATTTCAAATTCAGCGAAATTTCAGCATTGACATTTATTAAACACTAAAAAACATAGCTTGTATTAAAAACGTTTTTTCAAATAAGTTATTGTGAACAATCTAAAAATATTTAATAAAGATGATCGATTTTTTGATCGCAAATAAGGTAACAATGTCAGATTACGATTATTGTTTGTACAATTCTGCATCATGTGTGGAATCGTTGTATGAAGTTTTGTATGAATGTATGATAAACAACCATATGGGTCAAAAAAAAAGTAGCAAAGCGTAAATAAATTTTTTTTTAAGCTATGTATTTATAGTTATTGCAAATAAACAAAAAAAAAGCTAAAATGTTATTTCAGTATTTTTCTGAATTTTTGATTAGGACTTTTCGAAGTAATTTTCAATTTTAACAATTGAAATTTTGTGAAGTCTTTATTAGTTATAATATTAGTTAATATATGTGTCACCGAACAATTTCAGCTGATAATGCCTAAATGAGGAAACTATAAACTGTCGTAAACTAACTAAAAATATCAGAGTATGTTATATTAATTATTAATTTTATTGTTGTAGTTTGTATTGTATAAATCGATTAATCGAATTTCAGGAAAACTTTTATGTGCCAATAAACTATCTCAGTTGACTCTGTGAACTCGTAAACTAGAAATATCAGATGTTCTAGAAAACCGCAAAACATTAGCTAAAGAGCAGAAAATTATTAAAGTTTTTAGAATTTATAAAAGTTTAAGATTATAGTTCAAGGGTTGTAAAGAATGTTAAATGAAATCGAGTAAGATGATTTCAATTTTTTGGAATTTATTGCTTTGATTTTGGTGAATTTCCTTAGTTAAGATAACTAAGATCTTTTCGGGAAAAATGAAGATAAATATAATAAAGATGACCTAAAAAAAACCATTACTTTGAATTAAAATAATCGTTATTTTACAAACTTCGACACCCGGTTTTTTGGCCCTCCTCCAACTTGGGGCACACAAATTAAGCTGGTTGTTGTTGATAATCTTCTTCTTTTTCTTCTTGGTTGTTTTTGTGGGCAATTTTGTACGTAGTTCGTCACGTAGCAGTTATTGTTGATTATGCATCGAAAATTGCAGTACTAGCTGCCACACGGCAACAATCTGCATAGAGACACCGCCAAGTACCCGGACCAAGTATATAAGCCACTCCAACAGACAGGCAGTCGTCCAGAGCGCTTCAGTCAACCATGCGACGGCAGCTGTTGATTGCCCTAGGCAACAAAAACAACAACAACAGCTCCCGTACAACTTTGAGCGAAAGCCATAAATATGTATTTACTATGTATAAAGTACTCGTATATAATGAATGAAATATTAAATGCATTGTATATACTATATACATACTTTCTGCCATAAACAACAATAGAGCCAATACAATTCGCTATTTGCAATTCGTGCGCCAATTAATTCAAAATTGAAATGAAGCCATAAATGTATCGTCAGGAAGGAGGAGCTTTAACCGAAGGCAACCAAATGTGTTAAGATTCGCCCCCAAAAACTTGGGTATTGGTTCATTGACATATGGCTAACAGAGTCAACAACAATATTAAATATATATGTATATGGTACATATACATATGTATATACATTTATACAAATAGTAAGCATATTGAAAATATGTCAATCACAGCCTAAACCAAATGCCAGGCAATTTAACGGAAAAAGCTTCATATACAAATGTCAGAGTTCACAGAAGCGTTTTTTGGGGCATGCCAGATCCGACAACAACAACAACAACAAAATCCACAACAACTACACAGACATATCAATAACAACTAAGCTGCGCGTTGCTATAACTGCATTGGAAGTTAGGTCAGGCACGGTATGACCTTTGATGTTTTTTGGTACTAAAGTACGAAAAGAAGAGAAATCTTATACTTGTAGTACTTAAAAACGTGGAAAACCATTCTTGGAAACCAAGCTTTACTTGTCCTGTAAAAAAAATTATGCAGAAAATAAATATAAGCCACAAAGCAATATGTAATATAAGTAAATTGGTACATAAAAGTAGACAATTTCACTTTAAATAATTAAAACCACAGTTGAAAGAAAATATCTAAAATTAGTACTTTTTGAGTAATTCTGCAGAAGCTTAAAAATCTCGAGGTGTGCTCAAACAATTTCTTACATTCTGGGAAAGAGTTGACTAAAATTTAAGTGCAAATTTGCTTAAACCAAGATAGCTTTACTCTGCTTAAATTAAGAATAATACACTCTCATTCTCAGTATTTAAACAAAACATTATTATAGGGAGCAGAATATGCTCTTCTACTTAAATTCATTGTAAACTTTCGCTGATTAAGAATTTTAGTCTTTGGAAATAAGAATTTTACTTTCAATAATAGAAAAATCGACGTAAGCGTATATATTCAGGGTATATATTTTAGTCGACTTGGTCAAATTATGCTACTTTAAGTTAACCAATGATTTCTTTACTTTAACTTGGTCTGCATCTCTTTAAAGATTTTGCCGCAACGAGAGACGAGAAACGCAGAGCGGCTAAGTTATTTCCTGCAGTTACTTTCATACAAGGAACCCAACTCTCTCTATTATGCTTCAAAATTCTTAAGAGCTTCCAAAATTTAGCAGAATTTTTAATTTTTATACCCTGTATCAAAAGTATATGTTCGTGCAATTGTATGTATTGGGCGGGAACTTGAAAATCATTACAAAATTGTTTTTGCTTTAAAAAAATGTAAAGATTTTCGTGTTTGAATAATTTCGGTATAAAGACTATTAGAACAGACAAAGAGAACGAACGAAGAGTTTCAGCTGGAAAAAAATACTTAGTTGATGAAACTTTCAGGGATTGATTGAGACCCTATTTTAAGTTTAAGACCAAGTTGTCGTATTTGTGGGTATGGTACCTGCCTAAAAAACGATCTACCAAATAAAAAATAAATCAAGGTCGTAGGTCAATTGGTTCAATGCCAATGACCGCGCAAAGTTCAAAAATAGAAATGGTTTTGGTGTTTTTCGAATAATTTGCAAATATCTTAAAACAGGTAGGTTTTTTAAAATATTTTATATTTATTTTTTTTTATATTTGCAGTCCAGACTGAGACTACTAAATAATTCATGCAAAATTCCACCAAAGCATCGAGCATGACACCAGAAATTAAGTTTACTGGTACAAAAATTTTGCGATTGCAGATCTCCTTTTTCGGAATTTTGTTTATAAAGTAAATTGTAAATCTTATTCGTTTGCAAGTTTTTCAAGATTAAATGGTAATATTGTTACCACATGTCAAAAATCTATAAAAATCACCCTTTTATAACAAGCTTAAACCATTTTACCGTATTTACGTTATTTGGTAAAGTCCAACATAATATTTCAATAAAAAAACGGATAAAAAAATATATATAAACATTTGAAAAACTATTTAGCAAATAAACACCCTTTAATAAGAAGCTCAAGCTTTCTATTTGTCAACTGGTGCAAAAAAATCCTTTTACCATAGCAAAATAAATGAAGTGTTTTTTTTGTTAAGTACTGCCACCTACAGAAAGGAAATAAAATGTACCATTAAGATATCTCGATATTTTCTGTTATGAATTTCTTTATGTTCTTACATAATGATAATTTTTGGTTATTTTAAGCTTTTAAAAACTTTTTTTAAGCAAAAACAGCTAGCCCACTCAAATAAAGTTTATCTAGAAAATGCTAAGAATGTGCACGAAATTAAAAAAAAACTTTTCTTGACCCTTGTGAAAATGCTACTTAAGACCCTTTGCACAAAGCCACCAAGCGCTTAAGCAATAGCCCCATATGCTTAAAACTAATTTATTAAAAAATGCAACAAATAAACTCATTTAAAAGCAAATTCGTAATAGGTTTTTCTTTGAAAATTTCAAGAATGTCCCCGAACCAGCAAACAAACCAATCAACTCTTTCGCAAGCCTATTGCAAAACGTTTGCAACAACAACAACCAGGGCCCGAGTTGTTGCCAGACCAACTGTGTGCCGATTATGTCACAAAACCCGACCCCACAACAGTACACGACTGTACGTCCCTCACTCTATATACTACATAGTACATTGTAAGTTCCTCTCATTCACTCCTCCAACTATTTCTTATGTTGCATGCAGCAGCAACATTTGTGGTACACATTATGTATTATCATTACATATCTTGTGGCTTTGCTGTATTCTCATCTTGGAAGACATGGTTTGAGCTGGGATTTGTTTTTTTTTTTTTTTTGTGGGACACAGCATTTTCAACATTTGTCGTCATCCTAAAACTAAGCTAGAAGTAGATGTGTGTGTGTGTGTGTGCGTTTGTAAAATATGTCACCCAAGTAACGCGCTTTTGAGGTCAGCAACTTGTGCCAAAATATGTAGTTGCCCCATCTTCGTAGTATCCCAACTTTACCCTTCATCTGTCAAGTGCAAAGTGCAAATGTCAAATGGCAGATGGCGCTAATGCGGTCGGTAGTTAGTGGAACGCCCCGTTGCGCCTCTCAAGTGGCACCTACGGCGCATAAATTTAATTGTTGGGAAATTGTATTCTTCTTCTTTCTTTTTTTCTTGTGTTTGAAGTGGCGCTAAGCAGCCGAAGCACGATCCCATGCACTACACCTACTATACACAGAATTTTAGCTGTCTTGTTTAACATATTTATTTCACACACACGCCCTACTACATTTACTTAATTTTTTTATTTTTTTGTACATTGTATATGTTATGTTTTAATTTTACTAATGCAACAATAGTTTTTAAGCTCTAGTTCCGTTCTAGATATTTGGCCTCAAGGCTGCTTTGACTGTTTTACGAAATGTAAAAGAATTTTGTTGATTGTTATACCCTTTACTTAGAGGGCGAGAGTATTTTAGCTTTTGTGGTGGTCCCAAGGCTCAGAACTATGATATCGATATCGGACCAATTAAGAATCCTGCGCACAATTCAAGGGACGAAAAGCTTCTGAAAAACCTAAACAACAAAAGAGTAAGAGATGAAAAAGCTGAACCAAAAGCAAATGTTATCCGCAAATCTCTAATCTCAAAGTCTCTCATCGCAGAAGATTATAACGCAGCAAACTTGAGGCTCCCCTAGCAAATATTTTATTTAAATGAGCAAATAAATTAAGACTTAGTGAATTGTTGATAGTATCCAATCACAGAGTCGATAAAAACCCTGCAATCGATTATCATGTTAGCTTTTACCCAAGTCATACACTATACAACGTGTCGTACGACACGTCTGTTTATCGAGCTGTACGTTTTGCACCCAAACGATGCGGCAAAATGTGCAACCTAGTTTTAAAATAGTTTTAAATTTGTTGCATAAACGTTTGAGTCGACAATTTCAGTTTTGACGAGACCGGTATGGTCAAACTATAATTCGATCATAAATAGGCCCATACACAATACGACCGTCTGTACGATTGGCCAAAAAAATCAAAACTTTTTGATTTTTCGTGCGTCTGTCGTACGACTACATACGGCAGCGCCACACACAATGCAATGGAAATACGACGAGCTCGATAAACAGCCTCGCTATACGACACGTTGTATAGTGTATGCCTTCCTTTACACTCTTCAACGTGTGCACTTAACACTTGCCACAGTTATTTAAAAATACTTTGTTTTTGTACTACAAACAAGCCTGTTGACAGGATGGGAGGACAGGGGAATTCTCCCTGGCCTTGAGTTTTCTTAAACATTAAACCTTTAACTACTTCGAGAAGAATGAGTGCGATTAGTACCCTACGATAGTTACCACCGGGCTTTACTTTTAACTCGTTGGCCCTGATTACAAATGGACTACGTTAAAAGAGATGCATCCTATGAAAAGACACTCTATTAAAGTGTCACAAAAAAAACCTGTGAGCTGGGAACTGCTTGTTAGACTGCATACAAGCAGTGTAGACATTTAAAAAAGAAAGTAGGCGTTAGAACTAAAGTTGCTGGAAAATGACTGAATGCAGTGTATCCCACTGTCGTTCAATGCCTTGACTAAGCACAGCAGGTTATGGGACTGACGCACTAACGGTACTTAGCAAACCATTACTAAATTGTACTTTCTAGTTTTATTTATTTTTAGAACGGATACTGCCGCAAAGCTTTCAAAATGTTGTTAGTTTTTGGTTATTTCAAGTATTTCTATGGCATGCACTTGTCTAAGTTGTTTTTGTGGTTTATGAGCACGTTTTACGCATTGACTGCTTTAGATTTCCGCTAATGTGATAAAAACAAAAACTGCTTGCATTGCAAGTTTGACCATGCTATGTAGTACTAGATAAGAACTTCCGGTTTGGTTTATCAATAGGTAATTACCAAGGCCGTGTGACAAGTGCTATTTGCAGTAAGCAGTGTAAACAGTGCTCAACACTTAAGGTGAAACCATTGTACATTATGCACACCTTATAACTGACAGCAAAACCTTCACACATTGTCACTGCAAACTGGTTTAACCTAAGCTCATATAGATTATGAAAAAAAAAAAAAAAAAAAAACGAAATTTGTCAATAAGAAGATTATGTGGACTTCGTTATGAAATGCCAATTGATATGCATAATGGCATAATGCCACCGACTTAGCATATTTATGGAACTTTGGGCACGATGTATCATAAAGAGCCTAAGAATTTCAAAAGAAATGTAAACAAAAACTACAATCAGCAAGTTCATTGAAACAGCGTAAAAGTTGCATATATAATATATATAAGTTTTGGGTGCAGAATATGATAATGATATGCTATCAGAAATCATAACGTACCCAATTTATATCAATGCCTTCTATGGAAATCACTTTTTCTTTGAATAGATTGTTAAAGATATTTTTAGACAATTGATAAGAGATTCATTTTTTTTTATTAAGCCATAAAAATAGATAATGCGTGACAATATTTATACACCACAACAGTTTAAGGGTATGCCCCCAGAAAGCTATATCACAAAGTTGGTTCGTAATCGGGTATACTATATCCAACAAACAAACAAAGGGCTTTTAACTCTATATTGCTTTTAGTACTTGTTTATACTAGATTATACGAGTAGTATATACGGGCATATATTATACATACATTGGCCAGTAAAACAGACTAGAACTTATTATTGGTTATTTGAAAAACTTCTAGGCTTATCCTTATAAAAGAAGAATAATGAAATATCTAAGGTTTTCACTTTTTTTTTACCAAAAGTTAAATAATTCTTTGTTGTGGAAGATTTGCTAATGTATATTCAAGTGACAAATATCATAAAAAAATTATCTTTCATGATTCCATAAAACTTTTCTTGACACTTGTAAATAGCTTATTGTTGTTAGTCTGGCATTTATGCAGTTCTGCATCGTTGTTAAGGCTGCGTTAGTCACTCACTTCTGCATTTCTGCACGACTTAGTGAACACCCTAATTGATCCTTAAGTAGTAAGTTAAGCAGTTCCAACTGTTTAATATTTAGCGATCAAAAAAAAAGATCGATTTTAGGTATCAACATTTTTTAGCTTAATAGTATGTGATGGATCTGATCCTGCTCTCGATTAGGGCATTAAACCCGCATTTCTAGCTTCCTATTAACCGCAAAACAGCTCAAGCTATTAACAAAATCTCAGTTAACCAGAATCAAACGTTGTCAATCATACTGTCAATTGGTCGATACACAAATCAAATTAATGCGAAACAATACAAAATGCCTTAACCGCAGCAACAAACACTACAAACACTCCATAAATGTATCTAACAGATTGATATTTGTTCAATGAATTTCAAAGTCGCTAAAGCGTGCAGATAATTTATATATACAATATAATATATAATTTATAGTAAGTGTGCGTGTGTTTGTTGTTGTGTGAGTATAATTACATCAAAGCCATGTTGTAGAAAAAAAAAAAAAAAGAAAATCATTTAATTGAAAATCAATTTCTCATGCATTTTTAATGCAAATGTCTTTGTTGTTGTTGTTGTTGCCATAGTTGTCTACGTCAGCAAACACATAGTATATATGTACATATATGGCTATTTACTGGCCGCACATGACAAGTAGCAGCTACATATAACAAAAGCAAAGAGAAAACCGCAAATGCGTTGACAATTGCAGTGCACACACATAAGTTACAAAAATTTGATGCAGACTAGACGGCATCGACTGTGGGATACTTTTTCGTGCAAAAAAATTGTTTTTCAAACATTAAAGTCTTTGACATCTGATAGTGGCAACGCTGACGTTCGTTTTGTGTTCTTCAATACTTCGTCAACACTACACCAGGAACGCTACAACATTGAAGCAGTTAAAAATCAATCCGAATTTGAATATAAAAATTATCTTTAGAGATGAACAATTATATCGTAAAACAACGAAATAGTCGTAGTGGAGAGAGTAGTACACTGGAATATGAAGGGTCTACGAAGATACTACAGCTTGATGTGGATAGATAATAACTGTCAATAGCGATATCAAACATTTTTGAGATAATTGGGTGACATGTCATGTGCTTCCAATAAGGCGGCGCGATGTTTCAGGCGTTGGAATTGGCTACAAGTTTACGGCAAAAAAATTCACAACTAAATTTTAAGTGTTTGAAAACTATATCTCTGTGTGGCAAAAAAAGAACTACAGTTTATTTATTGGAATATTAATCTCTGCATGAATTCCCCAAAGTTAAGCTGAGGAGTCTATTTTAATGTCATAAATTTTAGCAGACTCTGCTTTTAAACATACTTTAGGTATTTTAATTACGCCAAAATGTTAGTTATAGTAGATTAGCTTTTCAAATATATCTGCGGTAGGATTAAAGTCCAAGTTCACGGCAATGCGAGAGGTTGATTGGCGAGCAGCACATTGAGAAAATTAAACTCTCTAAAATTATAGGAATTAAAGAAAAACAGTCTAGGAAAACCATAGAAGTCCCTAAAGGATTTTGGCAAAATGCCATGATTGTCGCTTTGATTTCTTCAGTCGAACTTCCCTACAGCAAATTCGAAACACGAAAACAGAATTTTCCACGGGAAAATTCGTTATCTGGGCTTCCAGATACGACGACTGAATAACATAATATATAAGAGTTTTTTCCGCCCTTTAATTATTTTTTTTTTTTTCCTTCACTTGGCATGGTATCTGCCATTCTTTTTCAATTACTCATTTATTACTATTAAGACTAGTGCCAAGCGCCTTCAAATTTTATTAAATTAACTTTATAAATTGTTTAAAAATTATATCTGCTGCAAACATTGCTTAAATCTATAATACCCTTGATCCCATGGAATAGGTAGTGTATAAACACGGCACTGCAGATTTGTTGCAGCCATAAAAAAAACATTAAAGAGTAGCAAAAAAGAAGAGCGCGCAAGCTTGGCGGGGGGTTAGCTAGAGTCGTGTCAACAACACTCAAGAGTTGTCGTATAAGGAAAACTCTGCCGGCAACGTTGACGTCGTCAATAATCAGACGCTGAACTCAAGACGTATGCGTAGACGTCGCTGACGTCGGCAGCAGAAGCGGCGCAAGTCTCAAGGCAATGCAACATCAACAACAATGCATCAAGCCAATGACGACATGTTGCATTTCTTTCTTTTTTTTATTATTATTATAAATTTTTACTTTTGTTTGGGTTTGCTTATTGCGACGAACTTTATATCTCATTGCATTGCAGCAGTTGCCATAATCAGTGCACTCTCTGATGGAGACAGAGCCAGAGCCCGAGACAAAGGCCAAGTGGCGGCATCGGCATCACTTTCACACAGACACACACACAGGCTGAGACTGTCTTATGGCGGCACACCTGAAAGCCAAGTTAACAACAGTGGCAACTTTGAAACTGGTCAGCGACATTGTCAGCCTGTCTGATTGCCAGAGTTTGGCTATATATTCATACATATAGATAGATCTTGCTTGCAACATTGCCTCATCGCTGACGTCGTTAACTTGAAACAAACCAGTTGCTTGCCACTCATATATGTTTGTGGGTACAGTGAAACTTCATGGTAGAACATGGAATTTCTAGAAGTGCACTAAAAAAGTCAATTTTTGGGAAGTTTATATGTATTCGATTTAATTCCATTCGATTAATTTCAAAAGAAATCTTGTGTTCCGATTTAACAGGGCAAGGCATCGGTATATGATAGGAAGTAAGAGTGGTTGGCTAATGCGGAAATTCAGGAACTTTAGTGGCCTGTCGTTCCCCCAATAGTATTAAAAATGTTGGGCGCTTCATAGTTCCTGATATTTATGTTAATTTTAAGCATGAGCGGAAAGTACCCAAAATTTCGGGGACTATCGAGAATCGCAATGAAAGTTTGATTTAACACTGTAACTGCCGAGCTTCCCAAAAATTGAGCGTTCACTTTTTGTTAACCTTGTCGGGCAAAACGCAATCAACCCCAAAATCTTAGCAGAAGTGCCAGAGTAACAATGTGGAGAGCCACTATTTACAAATGTCATATGGGCTGAACGTAGAAAATGCTTCTTTTAAACGTTGAAGTCTGATTTCGGTAATTATTCTCACCAAAAAATAAATATATGACAGTCATAGCGTTAATGAAAGCGATATAACAATGTAACGACCTATCTTAATATAATTGACGACTCGAACAAATTAGCACATTTGATATGACGTCAATAAAAAACTGGAACTAAAAATGTGTGCTAATTCGATAAATCGATGTTAAAATCGGAATTAGGCACAACATCGATTTTCAATTGTGTGAAGTATTACTGTAAGCTGCTGCTATGACGCATTCAAGCTGATGCACAAGCTGAAGCTGCTGCAGTTGACGGGAGTTTAAAGCCTGACTGGAAGCGGGGCTTGGCATCGACAGCGGATTCGAATTCGACACCGGCTTTGGCTTTTCGATGATTTAATCGGTTGCACATGCGCATAGCTAAAGTGAGGGAAATTGTTTCTTTTTATATACATGTGAGAGTGAGTTACTATGTACATGTTTGTTGTGTGGCATGCTTTATTTTTTATTTATGCGCTTTCAGCTTCATTAGAAAAGTTAATTGCTCTCAAGCTGCAATTTTTTTTTATTTATTTAATGTACAATGTTTTTATTTTTTTTTAGCGCATGAGCCGTAATTGCTGCGGCTGCTCGTCTATTAGCTAAAAATTAATTAGGCTATGTTCAGCGCATTTTTTTGCCAGTTAAATAAAACATTTTTTATAATCACTGATCTGCCTCAACAATTTGTACGTTAATTGCAACAATTTCATGGCATTGTTTTTTAAATATTTATTTTTAGACAGTATTAAAATTTTACGCTATTAAATCATAGGCAGTTTTCTGCCTGAGCATGGCGTAAATTGTTGGCTTTTTAGTTGATTTATGAGTATCATATCAAACGAATGACAATTAAAGCACTTAAAGTATGTTGTTGGCCAACATTGAGATAAGAATTTGTAATTTTTAATGGCCTTAAGTAACTTAAGTACCAGATGTGATTGGCTTTCAAATAAAATTCAGTAAGTAGCTGACACTTGAGTTTTCTTAATTGGATTTCGCAGGCCATTAAAACTTGAGAATATTAAAGCTATACGAAACTAAATGCATTACGTTTGAAACTTGAGCTGAACTTTTTTCACATCACAGTACAATGAACGTGATGCACATAGGGTATTGTTGGATTTTTGTCTAGTTAATGATTTTAGAAAATATAATTCTGTAAAAAAAAAATTTCGAACACAGTCTCTCTATTCTCTAGTGTAAATTCGTTACAAAGATATCATAAAAGTAATGAAATTTAAAAATAAACATAATAAGCATCAATTCGTTCTGGAGAAGTTCGTTAAAGAGAAGTTTGACTGTAATTAAGTTTTGATTTCTCAAAAAATCCATTCAGTAAAATATAAATTGTATCTTAATAGATGCCAGATCTGAAAAAGTTAGTATCTATTTTTTCTATGAAAATTTATTTAAGAGTTTTTGGTATCCTTTAAAAAAAAAAAAGAACGTGCTGTACAAGCACGCGTTTGAAGTAAAACTGTATACGCCCCAGTCAGTTTTCTACGCTGCTTAATTCGCCGACTTAACATTACTTTGGAGTCTAAACGGTGTCTTAACAATCAATTATTATAATAATTCTGAAAGTGAAAGCATTCTTCTAGACTGTTCTCGTTCCTTCACGACTTTCGACCTCCCCCGCGCCTTCTCCATTCCCGTTCTCGTTCCTTTCTAACACTTTTTGCTCACCTTAACATAATCTCAAAGTTACTCCCTTCGAAAGTCACAATGCCGCCTAAAAAGATTTACTTCAAACATACAAGAAGTTGTAAAACTGAAGCCAGTAGTTGTCATAAGAAAACAAAGGACCATTTCGTTGGCGCATTTGAGCAAACGTGCCAGCCAGGAACACCCTACAACAACTTCCCACACCCCTTACATTTCAAAATTTGGCATATGCCGTCGTAACCTTTTCTTCTTTTTCCTGTTGAACTGTCAAAAACACGTAATTTCTCCCAAAATTCGCCACTTGTATCATAAATTTATGTGAAATAAAAGCATTCTCTTGCCATACGTATAGCAAACAATATTACTAGACATAAATTATGCAAATAATAATACCGTAAAGTGTTTCTATTGTGGCGTTTTTCTTCTTTCTTTTTTTTTTTGTTATTGTTATTGTTATGGGCAGTCAAAACCGGCTGCTTTGAGGCTTGTCATTTACTACTAAATATATGTACAGTGAGACTAGAAATTATGCAGACACCTTTTATGATTTTTACGCACAATTTTAACACAATGTTTACAATTCATGCAATTACAAGATTATAATATACCCTGAACTTTCTTTAATAACCAAAGTGTTGCTTTTATTATATAGAAAACATGAAAAATTTAATATTTGATACCGAAAACTTCAGGGATCGTAACGATTATGCGTTTTAAATAAATTTTAAAATCTCATAAAATTATGATTAATATTAATAATAATTTCCGTGACTAACTATTTTGTCAGTCGCCCCTGGGCGGAGCGTAGGATCTCTATTAATAACTGTTCGAAGAGAACAGGGACCTTCAGTTTATAGCCGAATCCGAACGGCGGATTACTACCCTACCGATGGCCTCCCGAATTGGGGTTAAGCGACGCCAAAAAGAGAAATAAACATGGTCTGACCTCCAAACTCAAAAGTCGATTTGTTTGTATGATTTTTTAAAAAAAAAAATTGTTTCATAGTTTAAAAAATGAATTTCTGCTTGAAATTTAAAGTTGTTCGAAAAATTTCTAGTCTAAGTGTATGTATCTTAAAATCAGTGTAGAAGTTATACAAAAAGTAAGAAGCACGCTTATGCACAATATTTGCGTAGCTGCCGTTTGGTTGACATAGAAGCCGAGCATAAATCAGTTGTGGCATGACATAAATTAAAGCCAAGTATAGCAGCAGCAGCAGCATGTATGGAGGCTGCAATAACATCTATCTGTATCTGAACATCGTTCTCTGTATCTTTGCCTGCCTATGCCAGAGTGTGCTCCAGTTTTATGTCAATAAGTGCGCACTGATTGCGGTTGTTTCCCGGCTGCATAGAGAAGACGTTGACTGAGCAGCGCCAACAACACGAAATACATATTATAATAATAATAATGACTACCCCACACACTCGGAGGGGCAGAGGGCTTCCGTGTTTTGTAACATAAACTGCGCAACATATTGGCAAAAATGTGGGTCAACAGCAGCAGCAACAAAAAAAAACCGCAAGACCCACCGTCTAACAATAACACCCAATAAATGCCACAACAATAGTGGCCCAGTGTGTGTGTGTGTATTTCTTGCCTCCCCTGCGCAACCTAGCTACAACCTCTGGAACTTATGGTTAATAGGTAAAGCGCACTCTTTCATGTCTAATCGTGGGTGCAGCAACACCAACAACAACAAACTCAAGTTTATTCATCAATTTTTGTTTGCAATTTAAAAATTGTGCGAAAAATTACACGCTGACACATACACACAGATACACACCCATATACATGCATATATGCTGAGATATTAACACTCATTTTACCTTCATATTACACAGCAAATTGTGCACTAACTAACGTGGAAATTATGCAAGTAAACAGTTTAATTAGGTCACAAAATGGGCACAACCAGCCACAGACAGCACATAGATACACGTACTCAAAGATACATACCATATTTATGTACTATATTTACATACACACAGACACACACAATTATGTGCAGCATGTTAACAATTTAACAGGCGAACAGACAAGTTAGACCAAACGGGTTTGTTGTGGTTGTATAGTATACTGTTTTTGGGGTTACAGACAAAATTAGAAGGATAGATACAGATACATAGATATATAGATACATATTATAACAACTTGGCTTGGAATATGCAGGCTTATATACACGTTAAGTAGTTATAATAAAAGATTTATATGCACACTAGAAATTTTAGTGATATCCTTATGACATTAGTTTAGTTAGTTTAAACAAAGCTGCGAAGGGAAAATCGGGACCTAGGGAGCAATTAGTGTGATAAGATATTTATTAACTTTTTCTAAATTATTTTACAGTAAAGCATTAGTTCTCCTTGAGCCACGTATGATCCAGATTTAACGCTATGTACACATGCAGACCTGTGGAATAAATGCATCCAAAACGGCAAATGAATCATTAACTCTGGAAACACATGCATTTTTGCTGTACTCTTTTGAGTGAATAAAAGTGATGTGTTCGGCGATCTATCTCAATATCTTAATATTTCTTTACCTGAAATATGGTCTAATTTCGACACTCTTTTGAATCTGCTACATAGAATTTTGAAATCGTTTCGAAATTCTTTCCAGTGTGTAAATAATAGAATCCCTAAAAGATACACTTTTGCTGGAAATCTTTCTTTTAACCTAGAGTCTACACAATGTACCTTTTCCAACACCGATGATCCATAACAACCGTACGTTTCGAGGGCGTTAATTATGGATTTTGAGCTACTATAATTTTAAACGTCAAATTGGCTAATTAACGGCTGTGTAAAAACAGTATATATAGGTATATATTCGAAATTCAAGTATAGGACTCAAATCATTCACTCTTCAATTATTAAAGTTGTCATGAACTTAACTCACTTTTAAAAAATAAAATCTTCACAAACTGATCATATTATAAATGATTTTTAGTCAGCACCTGTTCCTTATCAAAAGTTTAGCATGTTGCAGCAATAAGCTTCAACTTTGGTGCACTATTGTCTTCTCAAATTGCGCGAATTTAAATCTTATAAATTTGAAGCAAGAATGGCAACGGCAACGCCTTACCGATAAAGTTGGCTACGTGATAAATACGAGTTGGTGTGACCAGACTCTGGCATTCACAGCTGACTATTGTCTTTTTCACATTGTAAATGAAAAAATACTTTTTCGGTGATTGTACATAAAGAGCTCACGTAGCTCCAAGCTTTTACTTTAAATTTACAAATTGATATATAAAAATTATAAACAACAGCTGTTTGTTGTTTATTTTTGCCACTTGCGCCTGCAGAGTGGCTGTGATGTCATCGCAAGTATATGGATTTCAAATCAATGAGGATGAACTACATTGATTTCAAGTTGCAACTCCTAAAGATGAGAAAATCAAATAGACTCAGTTCATGCGGATTAGTAAAAAGGTAACATGCAAAACTGTCTCCAGATATATTGAACAATATTCTAAGTATTGGTATTGGTTGAATTCTTGAGATCGTTTTGTCAAAGCTTATTTAATTTTGTCAACGTAGGCGTTAATTTCTGGTTGTCCGCGAGTGTTGACATGTTGAAAGACAAACTTGATATTGAAAATTGATATCAACTTTAAATATCTAATTAAGAGCTGCATATCGCTTGGATCTAAACAAACCTTTCTTCGAAATATTATGCACGGTTTTCCCAAGAAACCTCAAGAAAGTGATATATGTAGTAGTATCACATAATCTCAGTTAATCATAGTAAATAAACGACACACACGCTTCATTAAAACGCATTCCTTTTGATTTCAACGTCCTCTACCACATGTACTTAATAGCATGACAACAATAAGACTCATCTAAGACTCATTTCCCATTAGGCTCCAACCAAAACACAACAAGGCCAACTCTATGTAATTGATGCTAAGAACAAGCTCCCGCATTGCCAATCTCAGCAGCATAAGCTCTTAAAATACGCCTTCTCTATAAACTCGATTCGATGCATGTATGTATGCACACAACTGTCTTTTTTGGTTTCTACAATGAGACCAAACCCACGTCACCTTTTAAATAGTAAACCAAGTACTACATAGTGCTACAAAATAACTAGCTTGCTAAGGAATTTCCCATTTCTGTGTTTGTCTCATTTTGTGTGTGGGAAATTAATTGTTTAAAAATTAAAAGCCGGCAAAAAATTTAAACGAGACTTGCAAAAGACATTGAGCGACAACATGTAATTATTTTTAAATGAGTTCAGAAAACCGCAAAATAAAAAAATTAAAAACAAAACAAAGAATAAATAATGCGAACTTAAAGCTTAACAAAACCAAAACTGGCTGACAAGTAGTTGTACTCTTTCTTTTTTGAAAGAAGTTGCAATAAGATACATACTATTCTAAACAAAAAAAAAAAAGTTTAAAAAGAGATAAATCGACAAACGTTCCAAAGCGAAAGTTCCAAAGTTGCCAAAGTTTTTGCCATAATGCTTACCTGAAAAGAAAAAAAGAAAGAAACAAATTTAAAATCTTTCAAGTTGTGTATTGAGCAAAAGTTCAGAGAAAACTTGAACATTGGCAGGCAATGTGCAAGGCTAAGTTGCTAACAGTATCGGAAACAGTAGCAGGAAGTCCCACCCAAGACCAATGACCTAAGCACAACAGACACACACGCGCAGAGGGAGATCATGAGCATCATGTCTGGCACGCTTACTTTCCTGCGGGCTTATTGTGTGCGCCGCATCAAAACCAAACTAAGCCAAATCCCGAACTCAACCAATTGAGCGCCAGCTTGGCACAAAAGAAATTCAGCTCTGAGCACTGAGCACTTGAAGAAGTGTTCCCACCAACAAGGAAGAAAAGTGCGTGGGCTTAGCTTACAATGACAACAACAACACAAAAGCACAAACCGGAAGTGTTCAAAACAAAGTTCAAAATTCTTAAAGGACAAACCCAGCTAGCACAGCTAACTGCAGCCAGTTTATGGTTCGGTTAGTTGGGGTAGTCTTCTTCTCGGATTGCATAGCTCTATATATAAAGTGCATGCAATATGCAAGGGAATTAAGGTCAAATCATATACAAAAGCACGTTCTGCATGCGTTCCCGAGTCCCCCCATGTCATCAAAGTCTAAGCCCAACGAGTCTGCTTCTGTTGCTCCGTCTTTTTTCCTGTCTCTGTTCATGTCAGTCAAACAGCTAGCAAGGTTTTTCTTTATACTCTTCCTGTAGTGCAGATATACTACAGCACTTCAAGAAGTTTGATACCAAGTTCATTATTGGCTTCTGAAAATGGTTTTATGCAAACGATAATTGATAATTTCCGAGTAGGTACGATAAAAACAAGAAAAGAAAAATCTGTACCGAGTTTTGAGTTTGTAACTTGGATCAAGAATGACAACCTATAAGAGTTTCTTTCATATACAATAAGTACTTGTGCATGCCTTGAAATAGGGTGAAGTATAGGAATTGTCAAATAAATTTTTATCTAAAATTTGTGACTTTGAAATATCAAAGCTCGAGCATACATTTTAAATAGCACTACTGTTGGACAGCTATGCCGCAAAAAACGCAAAGGGATCCGAACTTAGTCAACAAATATTTATGCGCTCCTGCCACTTCTACTGAAAGTGAGAGGATGAATGTTCAGTAGAAGTGGCCTTATAGTTTCGGACATAAGGACCCGACTGAAACCTAGAAATGTCGACATGTTGGTCTTCTACCACAAAAACAAGCTACTTGAAAGATATTTTTTTTAGGATTGTTAATTGTTGAATGAACAGTTTTTGGGTTTGTAAGATATAATTTTAAAAGGATTTTTTTTTACAATGTCATGAATAAAAAGTTTCTGTTAAAAATTTTGAAGTTCTTTTTTGTAAGTATTCAAATTTTCCCCGCTCTATGGTACTTATTTAAAGAATGTAAGGTTGCCACCTATATAACCCTATGTCTCAAAAATGAATTAAATTAATAACGCGTAATAAAAAATGTTTATGGAGACTCTTTACCGTCGATATCAACCTATAAATATTGGATATATATGGAATGTAGTTGACTAAATCAATTAAGTAGATAAAACTAAAACCCATCAAAAGTTACTTAAGACCAAGAAGCAATCAAATAAATAGAACCATGTGATTGAAAACATTTTTTTTAAATGCCCGTGGCGCAGTTCATATTGATTCCTTGATTGTGGGAAAAACTATTCAGGGCTACTAGACCACTTCGATGCTTATTTCAAGTAAAATGGGCAGCATATGGCAAGGGAAAAGGTTACTTTCCACAAAGACAAAGCAGCCTAGAGCTCAAAATTCTTATTCTACCTGTGAAAATTGTTCGCCCTTCTTTGCCAGGCCGCTTAACTTTCAGTAAGTTTCGGTTTCGTAAGTTTTAAAGTAAAATTCAATGTTTTGTATTAGAAACTCAATTTCTTTCAAGTTCCTTTGAATTAAATAAAAAGATGAGAAATTGTGTATTGTTTTACAAAATTTACAGAGAGCTAGCTGTTTATAGTAGGTTGTTTAGTTTAGTGTTACGAGTTGCAAGTTGAGCTGCACACCTGCCAGTGCGGATTCAGCTTAAATCTTAAGCTTTGTTAGACAATCATAAGCTTTGGTATATATTGTTTTCCGTTACCCGTGGGCTCAAGGGTATTTTATAGTACATATAACAGCATATTAATACCAAAAAGCGGCCCATCACCACCGGTAACGAATGAGCAATGTCCGTTTGTACGAATACCTTCATTTCACTATAAGAGCTAAAGATACCAAATTGTACTTCAACTTTTGCATTATTCCTACGCACATGAAATACGTCGATTCATGTCAAAATCTTGCCCGTTTTCCAGTGGGAGGACAAATATTACAATCATATGAAAACAAGAATAAGGGAAAACTTAGTATATTTTTGAACGAAACCCATCATCGCTATGTACCATAACATCGTTCCACTCTCATATATATATATGTTAGAGCTACTAAATTTTCTATTTAAAATCATGTGAGCCTAATAAATAAGGAAACGTTAAAACATGCCTTTATAAGGGATTACCCATCCACTACCACTTATCAAACTTTGGCGCAAATAATTCCTTTTGTGCAGGGTATTCCACTGTCGAGTACTGCCCCGACTGGCTCAATTTTTTTTTTTCTTGTCGTTGGCTTGGCCAACTGGACCGCTGTACTGTGGTCTGGGCCCTGCATATTAATGACAACAGTGTGGCACATGCATAGTTTTTTTGTTTTTGTATCTGTATCTGTTTTTATGCGCCTGTGTGTGACAATGTTGGCACTTATTCAGCGCGCTTTTGTCACTCGTTGCAGGATGTGCAAGTTTTTCATGCAGCTGCAGCGCAAAACTCAGCGACGCGCATATCCTGCATATCCTGTACATAGCTTTTATTTCATTTTTTTTTTTATTTTTGCGCTCCCCCGCCACACTTGTCAGAGAGTCAGCCATTTCTTGATGGAATAACACAAGATGAATGACTTGACGTTGGGCTCGGCTGGGCTCGAGTCATCATTAAAAATGTAAAGTAACTTGATAGGTGGGCAAATCAAATCCCCGCATGAAACAAACAAAAAACCTTGTCTGAAAGATTAAGTTACATTAAACAATTTTCATTTTCACTTTCATTTTTCACGACCCACAAATTATGTGATGTATGTAAATAGGCTATATAAAATTGCCACAAATTGTCGTAAATTATTGCAGTCTACTAAAAGCCCAAAAGCAACAAAAAATAAAAAAAAAAACTTTCACTTCGTTTAGCACTTTAGTAAATGTGCAATGTGCTATTTACTACAGTCAGAGCCTTATATACAAAGTACATGGTATATACACATGTAAATATTTGGAATTTGGGTCAAGTCCCCAAACCAGTTGCAACTAATCCCACAAAGTTCAGAGCCCACAGCATTTTGACATCTGAGCAAACTTTTTGTGGGTTCAAAAGGCAATGCACGCAAAAGGCGCCAAGTGCTTTTAACGCGTTATTGTGACGTAGACAACAACAACAAAGAAACAGTGAGCAGGCATTGATAAAGATGTGTTCTGATAGCGAGCAGCAACAAAGCTAGCACATGGTTTGGTGAACTTTGAACTCGCTCGGTCAGCAGCAGCAAATATTACAGCTGCTGCTTCTGTTGATGCTGTTATTGTCTGGCAATGAACTGCAAAAAAGCCAGCAACAATTTGGTCAGCAAAATTAAGGGAACAAAAACGACGGTTGCTTCATCATCATTATCATCATTATTGTGGCAAGTATTTGATGAGGTTGTTGATGCGGTGTTGCTGCAACACGCCTTTGTGTTGCCCGTTGTTTATTGGTATTGTTGCCTTTGCTGCCGCCGTCAGTTAATTTAATTTGAATCTTTGCTCGTGATTAGTACGAAAATGGTTTTTTTGCATACATATGCACAGCTTATAGATACACACAGATACACAAATGTAAGCGGGCAGTTTGATAAGTCAGCGACTTTTTGAACTTTTTCTTTTAGTTACATTAAATGCATCAATCTGCTCCACTCACAAGAAGAGGACTGGCATGATAGGAAGAAGAGTCGTCTATCCTATAGTTGGAGCTAGAACGCATCCAACAGCTGCTATGTCAGTGCCTTGCTCTTCACACTAGGCTAAATTGTCAATTTTTAGGAAGAGTCTAAAAAATTTGTGTACAAAGCTAAAACTTAGTTGATTTTTGTCCGATCTAGACATGCTTACCTAAAACGCCCATATACGTCAAAATTGCGTATACGTATTTTTTTTAAGTCGCACTCTGTACTTATAAAAGAAAAGCTATTCTTTGAAGACCTTGGCTATTTAGCCATCCAGAAAGAGGAGTGAATAGAATGTTTGCCTATGCAATAAACGCTACCTGTTATTTGACCACACTCTATTGGTCGTAAGTGGTCTCGGTTCCTACAGGGCCACCTATTTAACCCAACCGAGCTTAACTTCAAGTGTAATCATGTAGTTCGTGACATTGATTTAAAGAAACAACCATCGCATTTGCGAAGAAAAGAGTGACAGCAGGTTATTCCATTAATGGAGCTCGAGGAACTGCTATCCCATTAGCATATTCTCCAGCGACAATTTCTAGTTTCCCAAACAAAAGAAAACGTTTGGTAATAAGAAATTTGGGTAGCATTAAGTGGTCACAACAGAAACATATGTGTTTTTTCAAAGGTGTACAAGAAGTGGAAAAACGATGAACTAAGTGTATCGGACTATACAAAAAAAATTGCTTGTTCATAAAAAGTCAAACTACCCTCATATATAGGTACATATGTACTATGTACGTTAACTATTTACCCGGAGCGGTATAATGCCATTGCTCCACTTGGCTGACAGTTTTCATGCTGTTGACATTTCTAAGCAGCGCTTATCACAGATACACACGCACACTCTTACATCTAATTCAACACATACCTATGTATGTAATACTAATTAAGGTCTTTGACTGTGTGTCTGCCTATGTGCGTGTATTTGTATACAGTACCAGAAAATTCAGGTCACGTGTATTTGTTTTGATGATTAAATTTTGTTATTATTTTTAATGATTTGTTATATAAAGCAACGTTGCTTACTGCGTCTCTAGCAAATGCTTTATCAACTGAAAAAAGTGCATTTCACTTTTTGTCTGGCAAGCAAAAACTTTGCAATGATAAGCTTAATTCTTTTAAACATTGCCTATCAACTAAGCTATGACTAAAGAGTATAAGAACGACGCACATATTCTTATCCTTCTTTACTGACCACAATAACACGTTTCCGGTTCACGAACTATTTTTGAACATCCTTCCAGGAACATATACTTCGATCACGCCTTTTTCAAAATGTGATAACAGAGGTAGCGAGTGCTGTTACTACCTAGGTTGCTCCAACAAAAGCACGGTCTATTCCATCGCTCTCTCCCTTCCCGGTTTTGCTTATTTCTATGCCGCCGATGAGAGCTGATGGAGCTTAGTCATTAAGACTGCGATAATGGCGTCTTAGAGTTCATAGAGTTTGTCTTTGTATCGAATGTAGAAGTCGTCTATACACCGTCATAGTTTTTTTTCCTACTGAGAACACAATAGCTTCGATTAACAAGGATGAACATTTGAGAGAATAGAGCTGATTCAGCCTTAATGATTCATTAATAATGAAGCTGCGTTTACAAGAGGATCATAAAAGAAGTTTGCTTAAACAAATTTGTAGTATGGAAAACTTCGTTGTAGAAAAGTTCGTATTCTTATTTAAATACGATCCCACTTACTGAAACCTCTAAGAAATTTTAGAAAAGCCAGCAGGACACGTATGACTTTCTTTCACAATAGAGAGGGTAACCAAGACCTTCTTATTATACGAAACTTGAATAATTTCACCAGTTTTTAAAAAGAGCTTAGCAAAAGTGTCAGCTGTAATTGTGTTTTCCTTAGATTATCATTGGTTCTTTCTCCAAATGCTGTGACAAATTACACGCCCGCAATATAAGCAAATGAATCATGAGCATGAATAATAACGCTTAATTATGCATAATACATATTTATACATATGTATTTATTTTACATATGTACATACATAATACGTAGAACAAATTGGTGTATAAGTAAATTCTCTTTTAACAAATGAGCAACATGAGAAATGTTGCTAAACAAGCAACAGGCAACAAGGAAGTCATAAAACAAAGCAGTGCTCAATGAAAAGCAGTTCTCAGTAGTCTGTGGTAGCGACGAACGCAGCAGACACACACACACAGACAGACAGACAGACAGACAACAACAAAATTAAATTTTAATCGCCAAAAAGAACGAAAGCAATACAAAACAGAGAAGGAGGAGGCGAGAGCAAAGCAGTGAAGAGCCTTTACAGGCGTAAGAGAAGCAGATTGACAGGCGGAGGCAGGCTTGTCCATGACTACGCACACATAAGCACAAATGAAAATGCACACACGTACAAACATAATGGATAATGGCGTGCAGACAAATAAATTTTTCAAGCAGTGGCAGGCGACGCAGGCAACTGCATATGGATATGGATACATACATAAATACCATACAAATAAAACTTAATAAACAGGCGGCTGCGCTGTCAAGAGATCTGCAGTTAAGACAACAACAGAAACAATATGCTACATGAAGGTTAAAGATTTGTTAAGCCATGGGAGAGTATAATGACGGCAACAGCAACAATAACAACAACAGCTAAGCAAACAGGTCGCATCAGGTAATCCATGCAGCAGGAAGTACAAAGAATATGAATGCTAGAGGGCGAGTGACAGAGAGAGGGGTAGAGGCGTAAGCCATGCAGCCTTATCGCTGCTGATAAATATCGATAAATTTACAGCAGGCAGGCACAACAACAATGTAGCGTGGTCAAAACAAAAGGCAGACAACAACGAAATCAACAGCAACAACAACAACGGCGTGACAAATAGAGACGAACTGCAGCAGGGTTGACAAGCATTCAGACATTTTGTTGTTGCTTGATGCTGTGACCACTTTGGTTTAAGACCAAAGCGGGGGCGCGCCGCACAGCACACGCATACACACGCACACACACACCGAAAAACGAAAAACAACTGTAAAATGCAACAAGAACCGTTGCTGGAGGCAGCAGCAACAGCGAAAGAACATGATAAAACAAAAAAAAACGCAACAGCACAACAAAAAAAAAGGTATGTAATAAAAAAAAATGGTTAGAAGCAAAAGCAGCGCAGCAAAGTCTAAAATTAAAACAAGTATGTAAGCTAGGCAGAGTGAGAGAGCGAAAGACACAACGCAAAGCAAAAACAAAGAGAGCGCCAGTGAGCAAATGCAACGACGTATGCAGTTATTTATGTAGCCACGGCGCGTTGTTGTTGTTATTTTGGAGTGCTGCCTGCAGCAACAACAACAACGTGTCAGGAAAGCACGGCCAGAGCAGAGCTAGCGCGGAACGGTGACCACAGCCGCAGATGAAAAAGCATAAAATCGTGTAGAAAATCAAATTGCAGACGAACAGCTCTCTTTCCTCACACTCCCTGCAGCTCCCTTAAACAACAAGCAACTCCACCACCACCTTGCCACAAACAGACCCACTCTGTGTTTATTTCTGTTGTTGTTGCTGTTGCTGCTGTTGGTCGTGACGTCAGGGCGCATGCGTTGAGATTCAGCCTTTTTCTATGCAGGTTCGTCGTTGCTTTTACCATTGCTATGTGTTTTTGTATACCCTATACTCAAAGAAAGGGTCAAGGGTAATATAGATTTATGCAGTGTATGTAACAAGCAACAGCAGGCGTGGCAGACGACAGGCTCTTTATAGCCAAATGATCAGCACCGAATTGGGTAGCGATTGAGCCACGTCTTTGCGTCGATTAGTTTTAATATCTGACATAGTTCCCCCTCTTAGATGAATTACACCCTTTCCACCATTATAAAAAAATGAATATTCATAAAGATAAGTAGGATGTAAAAATATGAATGAACTAGTCCGCGGCTCAAGCCTGATGGGCGAACTTTGTATATTTTATATAGGTGGCCAGAGACTAAAATTAACAATTACAAACAAATAAAATAAGGATGTGGAATTAAAAATGTAAAATTTTATTAGGAAAAAGTACAAAAAAATGAATGTGGTCGATATACGTTCAAATTTTCAAATAAATGTTAGGAGTCTCGCAATACATTTTTAAAGCTAAAAAATATTTTTAAATTATAAATTTAATTCATTTTTATTATCTACCTTATGTTGCACATATTAATATAAAAAAAGAGTCTATATTTGAACATCTAGCACTATTCTCTTCAATTCAATGCTCAAGATGATGTTTTTCTGAAAAAAAATATTTTCTAAATATAGAGAAATTTTGTCAACTTTGAAACTCTACTGTGTTTGAAATACGATTTTTCGGCCTAATGAGCCACTGCGGGGATAGCCTTTGTAGCGAGAGCTGACCTATGTTTAAAACATGTTGCAAATTACAAAGATTAAAGACTTATGCAATTTATGAAACAGGCAAGTCCAACGATAAATTAATATTTTATGTTCATTTTATAATAAATATATTGCTACAACATTTTTGGTTGCATTTTTAAAGATAGTTTTTTAAAAATTACGTATTGAATCCTACAGATAATCAGACGCTTGGCTATATGGTCTCATTTTATAAAAGCAAAACATAATTGATCTGAAAATTTACAAAAGTATTGGGCGCCGACGACAACAATTTTGTTCGAATTACCTGGCCAGGATCGCTTAACTAGCTTATATTAGCTTCGTCCATAAGTAGTCCATAATCTTTTAGCGAAATTTTCACAAACTTCTAGAGATGATCCGATAATTTACAAAAGTAGCTACTAATGAAATTTATTAAATAAAGATTGGGGAAGTTTACAGATCAACTTGTATTTACTACTACCTACAGAAGGCAGCTCATCAAATTATAAGTATTTTTTTTTTTGAGAATTATTAAAAATCATTAAGGAATATTATTAAGTATACTTTCTGTGCTTGTTGAGTAAAATATAAGTTATTTTCTGGAAGCAATGATGAAAACTTCAAAAAGTACAGTGAAAAATGTGTCAATTTCAGAGCTTCACTTTCGTTTATAAATAAGCCACCGAAGTGGTTATGCAGATTTTTGTGAGCCTAACATAAAAGCAATATTAACCTTGTTTTCAAATTCACCAGCATCTAATCCACCCACCACCGTACACCATTTCTCTTGAATACACACGTATACCATTAATAAGGTGCCAGTTTTTGCTTCAAAATTTTGGAGGGTATTCGATTGTCGGACATCGTTTAGACTGTTTGTTGTTGTTTTTGAACAGTTTTCGGAAAACACTCAGAATTTATGCGACTTTAACAACGCAGCCTGACGTCGCTGCTGGTGGTGGTTGTTGCTGTTGTTATCGTTGTAGTTGTTTTTGTTGTTGCTAACTCAACAGTGCAAGCAAGCGCTGAGGGGTGTTTTACGGTCGCATGTGTTTTTGTGTGTGGGTTGAAAGGGGCAGCAGGAAGCAAACTCAAGACACTAAAAATAACGCAGCAAAATTGGAAAACTGTTGTAACAAAATGCGCACAGAAATAGGACGACAACAACGACAACCAGGGAATATCAGATGATTACGACGTAGTAGACACATTTCAGAAGATTTCAACAAAATTAGCAAAAACACAATAATAAAATGCGTTATAATGTTTATCAAGCAAAAGCGTGTGCGAAGTTCACAAGACCGCTGCCAGACTAATGTTTACAGAAGGGGTATGAGAGGTGAGCTGCTGTGTACGGGCATTGCAACGCAAATTCAAATAAAATCAAGCAATGACGATTGTTCCACAAAGGTTTATATACACTATGTATGGTGTTGTATGTGTATAGGTGTAGGCGCTAATTGGGTTAATGAACCACGCGAACCGCTGGCAGAACAACCGATAAGGGAAGTTACTTTCGTATAGATCTATTGTAGTCGTAGCTGTGTTGAAAATCAATTTGTATAGGAAATCCGTCAAAAGAAAACACTTAAAGCCTTATAAGGCTAACTAGCTGGTTTTGGCTTAATTTATTGAAACAACGTCGAAGGGGGCAGAACAAACGATAAATAGATGTTACTTTCTTACAGTCATAGTTCTGCCTGAAATCTTCGTAGCAACGGTTTTGACTACATTTTTATTGGAAATCCGTCAAAAGAAGGATCCAATAGCCTTATAATGCTAACTAGCCGGTTTCAACTAAATTCTTATTAAAAAAAAAGAATACCCTAAAAGCTTTTTAAGGCTCCCAAAGTTACTCGTATTTCTGTAATTATAATTTTGCTTTTGTGTTGAAATATGATTGAAGGAGATTTCTGGCACACAAGGTCGTAGCCAAACCTCTTACAAAGGGGGAAGCTAAATACAATTTTTTTCGATATGGAAATCTATAATGAAGGGGGTGAGACAATGCCCCCTAACTTCCCCTCGTGCAGCTTCACTGTTTAAGTAAAATACGCCAGAAGACAATTCTAAAATCTTTTTAGCTCTTCGTAGACAGGTTTGGCTTAATTTACAAACAAACAGAGAAAACCACAAAAGGTATTTAACGCTTCCAAAATTACTCCATTTATGTATATGCCTTGTTTTGCTTTAAGGCCCAATAGTCACACTATTTTTTGTATATGAAGTTTTTCCATTACATTCGTAAATTTTGCATGCTGCGTATGGGTCTTTAGTCTTGAAATATGGCTGAAAAAGATTTCTGGCCCATAAGGTCGTAGCTAACCTCTCGCAAAGGTTACCAATATGGAAATCTATGCTGACGGTTGGGGATTTGAGTTAAAGACCTCATGCTCACACATCGCTACATGCACAGATTTTTTTTATAATAATTAAAACTTACCGTTTGACCATTTTGTTGGTTACTCCCGAATTGTTTTCCTGCTGCGTGCCAATATCAACGGATTTATTATAATCCAGTTTTGACGTAAAGATTTTTATGCGACGGAAATTAATTTTGGCGAATTTTTTTATAATAACCTTAAAATATGCATGAATTGTTTAAATATATTATTTCGTTATTATTATTATTGTGTAGTTAGTTATTCAAAACAAGACTTCCTAGTTGAAGTTGCAATTTAAATTAATGTTAACATGAACATTGAAAGAAATGCAGCGACGTCGGCAGCGCTGCCGCAGCAGTCCAATTGGATGCCGCAAACACACTCACTCGAATAAAAAACAAAGCAAAGTCAAAAGAAAAGAAATTTGATGAAAAGAACAAACTGAAGCTAAACAAAAACAAAGCAAGCAAACGCTATAAACATTTATAGCAAAAACAATGCGACTCTATGTACAAATATGTACATATGTATCTACAATGCAGCATTTAAAAAATGCTTAATTGTTTATTTATTTATATTTATCATAGTGTTTGTGTGTCTGTGTTTTTTACGTTCTGCACTTTGTTTTCCTTTCTTTTTTTTTGTTTTTGCTCGCCAAAGTGACGCCGACGCCGCAGCAACTTGTCTTGTTTTTAAGCTTATTTTATTTTATTGTATTTCTTTTGCAAAACACTTCAAGGGCTTTGCTTGCAACAACCACAATAACAACAACAACTTTTATTGATTTGCCATAATTATGCACATTTTTCAATCTCATCAACATTTCGTTTTGGCCAAACATAATTCAACACGCAAAACAGCTGAATGCACTTTTTTTTTTTCGATTTTCGTTTTGCCTTTCCTTTGCTTTCAAAAAAAAAAAACCACTGGCCAACTATGTACTAATAATTCCACAATTCACTTCCACTCTTTTTTTTTTTTTTGTTTAAATTTTAACATTGAACGCACACGCTTTACCTTTTGAAATATTATTATTCTAGCAATTTATTATTGCACCTGTTAATTGCATGTGTTAAATGCACACTTTATCATAAATATTTATTTTAATATTTTTGACTACACAAATAGAATTCGGCGTTGAAATTTTTCCGCTCGCGCGCTTGCAAACATTCATGCTCATTCACAATTCATTTACATTTAATTCACACTTCTCTTGTGGGATCTAGCGATACAAAAAAGTACATCGATGATAGTTATATGTCGATAGCAAATTTCACATGCATGATATTTGCAAAATCGATACTACATGGCAATTTAATTTTCAAGCTAGTTCTATGAATAAGCGAATTAAAGCCCAAAGACATGTTCTGTGCATAATATAATTAAAATTAATTTAAAAAAATAAAAAAGACAACCAAGTATTTTGGAAACGCCATCGAGTACTTTATTTTAATGCATTGATAACAATTTCCTAAAGACTTATGCACATCACTAGGCGGCACTTTAAAACTAAATGATTTAAGTAATTATTTTATTTATTTTTTATTTTAACAAATTAAATCTAGTATTTAATACTAAACTTAATATTAATTTAACGAGCACTAACTACTGGGGCCTTCGACTCGTTTATTATTCTGCTGTTTTTACCTATTTATGTTTGTATTTAGGGTTGCCGGGCCTAGGAAGTGGTCAATGCATGGCCAATGAAAATTTTGACGGGCCGCCATGTGAACTAAGTAAATTCGAATTTGAATTGAGAGATGGGTTGCAAACCAGAATGGATGACAAGTACTTTGGATCTAAAGTCAACAAAAGTCTACTTCATTTGACATTTGAGATAGAGGCATTATTAGTTTACCATCGAGCTCATACATATTTGGGAAAATGGTACGACTTTGAAAAATCTCCATTTCAACACTTTTCAGTGTTGAACCTTGAAGACGAAATAGTAGACCGAAAACTATTTCTTCGAGCGGCTGAAGCGGTTGATCGTGATGTTGACGAAGACGCTGTTTACGACGAAATACTTTCCCTGTCGATATGAAATGGGTAAAAATTTTCGAAAGTTCTGACGGATTTGTCCAATTGCCCCTAATTGTTGGAAAAGTTTTATCGATCCCCATCAGCAATGCCTACGTGGAAAAAGTTTTTTTAGTGATGAAGAATGTTTGGACCGATTTGAGGAATCGAATGAGAGTCGAACTGGTGAAGGCAAAGCTTCTGACGAAATTAAATTTCCATATGAGTTGCGAAGAGTTTGCTCTTTTTTTGAATCGACCGGAACAGAAGCCACTTCTTCGAAAAGCGATGATAAATGAATAATACATGTGGAAAAACAAATAACTATGTGTTCATGTATATTATTCATTTTGTAAAAATACATCAAGTATAAAAAAATTGGACTTTTTCAAATCTTCCGCTTTCCACGGATACGGATGAAATTATTTTAAATACTTACAATGCCCAAGCTTAACCACTTTGCCTCATATCGTTAATATTAATTATTTAGCTTGTTAGCTCCTAAGTAATTTGTACAGCAATTTAACATCTGAACCTGGGTAATGCTACGGCCACTAGCCACCTTGCCTTCCAAGCGTTAAATTAATTTGTACATCATTTAAAGAACCTAATTTGATTTCAAATACATATATAGGTCCCTAGTTAAGCAACTTTTTTTTAAGAAATTTCAAAATCTTGTGACAGCATCAAACTGTATTATAGATTTCCCTATTGGTGTCTATACAAAATCTTTCAAAATTTAGCGAAATTGTTTTTTGGCATAAAATGGTGAAACGCATACACCCAAAACTCAAGAAGGTCATCTTGAGGTGATAGTGTTCTAGAGGATGACCTAATGCAAGAGGATATTTCTAATAAATGTGGATATACGCTCTTAGATCAAATCAAAATTAACCCGAACATCCAGCAGACGATAATAAATAACATTGAATTGGTGGACACATGAGGTTGCTTGCTGTAATATTCTAGCCAAGATTAAAGCCAGTGCAGCAGTTTGCATGGATTGTTTAGTGTGCATATTTATTACCTTCGTTTTTTGTTTGTTAACTTCAGTTTACATTTTCAACCCGTTGACACGCATATCTTGTCAGTTATAAACTATTAATAAAATTGTTTTGATTTCATTTTAACAAGACATAATGATTTCAAACTGAATCGTACGTAAACCACTAATAACTATAAACCTTATATTTTAATGTACTTCATTGCCTGCGAGGGACTTTCTTATAAACTAATATGTTATGGTCATTTTTAAGCATTAAATTCGCCACTCTTTCCATCACAGGCCACAATCTTGACTTTATCGACCTTGACAAACTCATGAACCTCGCGGAATTCCACATCGTTCAGCATCAGGGTCCAGACGTTATCGCAGAAACGGTAGGTGTTTAGTTTGCCTGCCTTAAAAGTGACGCGCGCTTTGACCCGCTGGTTCAAAGCCGTATTGATGCTCTTGTCGAATTGCAGCAGAACCTTGAATGCCAGTGCAGGAGTAATCTGACCATACTGGAAAAAAAGTACATTATATATTTTCATACTTATGTGTCAGACACGGGTATTGTGATGCCGCCCACTGCTGCGTCGCAATGCAAATGCAGCCGCAACGTATTGTTTTCATGCGGTCTTTAGCGCAGCTTACCTGTATAAGTTCGTCCAGACTTTCTTGCAACGTGTTGCCCAAAGTCGTGTTGCGGTACAATTGATACGACATAATTGTTTCTTTTTAGCTAAATACAATTTTTGTCAATTAAAATAATTTTCTTGTTACTTGTTGAGATGCGACTGCTGTAACTTAGCGATGGCACTGTTAAAGGCACATTTGGGACTTATCGATAATTATTTTAGGCGCGATACTATCGATAGCTTAATTGCTGGTGGTGGTGGTATATCTGACAAAAACTTGATGATACGTTACACAATATTTATTTTAAAAATGTAACTTTTTGTAGCATACTACAAGGCCACGGAAATTTTTGGCAGTTATTTTCTTAAATTAAAACATTGTTTAATTTATTAACAAAAATACACATATTATTTAAATTAATTTTATTAAAAAAAAAAACTAAAAGCAACTGAACACAAATTTATTAATTATTAATAAATTGTTTATAAAAAAACACGACTGTTGCCTTGGGTCCATGCCAGCTACGAAGCTCCTTATAAAAAATTAATCAAAAATTTTATATAAAACTGTAAATTAAAATATAATATTATTTCAATATTTCATAAAAAAATAATGGCTCATTAAAAATTGTATACAAAATATTAATCAAACATTATGTTTAATATAAAAACTAATATCAAATACCATACAAAAAAATGTTGTACAAAGTAGTAAATTTATAAAAAAAAAAATACAAAAGCGGAAATTATGAATAATAATATGTATATAAAAAAATGTGGTACAGTCGAGGCGGTGCCCGACAGTGGAATACCCTGTACCTTTTGTCTCGCAAACAATTTTTCCTGCATATTCCTTCTACGAACTTTCCAATTGTAATTTTTTTTTTTTGGTGTAATTCGATATTTATACCTATAAGTTCCCTAAATTTTTACCGATTTTGATGAAACTCGAATGTTACGTCAAAGAAGTTATTTAAAGTATTTGGGGTAAATTTCAAGTTGGTATGTTGAGGGGTGTGGGAGAAAACACGGTAAATGGATTGCGGGGGGTGGGGGGACCCCATCGATAAAATTTGGATGTGGATTTGTTCATTAGAGCCACATGAATGAGCTTACCAAAAATTGTGATTCTAGGTCACTTGTAGCCATAATTGCGTAGAGTCAAATATTGACGCAGTTTATAGGCAAGGGGAGGTGAAATTTGCACATTTTTGACTATAACTTCTGTTGTATTTGTCCGATTTTGTTCATTTTTTACACATAGATGCATGTATCTACAACGCATCGCTCTGTTAAATTTCAAATGAAAATATTAAACGGTGTGGCTAAAAACCGCTAAAATCTACAACGGGGGAACGGGGAAAGATATTGACATGATTCAACAAACTTCATCTGCTTAGGAAATATGCGCACCAGCAGGTAAAGTTCCGTGTCTCTAGCTCTTATAGTCTCCGAGATCTAGGCGTTCATACGGACGGACGGACGGACGGACGGACGGACGGACGGACATGGCTCAATCGCTACCCGAGGTTATGATAAGCATTTTGGTATAAAGGACTTGGGGTCTGCCACGCCTCCTTCTGTCCGTTACATACATTGCACAAATCTAGTATACCCTTTGTACCTATAGGTACAGGGTATAAAAATATTTACAAAATGGCAATTAATAAGAAATTAGTAAAAATTCTCTACCAAGTAAAATTCGGCGGAATTAAATCGAAATCCAAGATTTTCATTTGCCAAAATTAATTTAATATAACTTTTTGTATAATTGTGTATCAATTGAAGCCTTCAAAAGGCGAGTCTAGATTTCAAATTAAATTAATTTAATATAACTTTTTGTATAATTGTGTATCAATTGAAGCCTTCAACTGGCGAGTCTAGATTTCAAATTTGAATAAAATCGAATGGTTTGGAATTTCTTGAAAAAATTTATTTTCGAACGAAAGCCCTATGAATGCCATTAGTGATGGAATAATACGTCGTTCAAATTGACACTGGTGATGCAATGACATTTTCGTATAATCGCCGCTCGATTTCGTGTCGAATGTTGTTTTTAAGATCCTGAACTGTCTAGACTAGCGACTTCACATACATCCAAAGAATAAAATTCAATGGCGTTAAATCGCATGGCTATTTGTTAAATGGCCAATTGACTTTATCACGGCGTGAAATAATGCGGCTGGGAAACTTTTCAAGCAAAGAGTTAATGGTTTCGTGACTTGTGTGTCACGGCACGCCGTCCTGATGGTACATCATATCCTCCAATTCCATATTGGAATTGGCAATCATCGTCTGATATCGTTGACAGCGTGCAAAACTACGGCCCATTGATGCTGCCGAAAAAAATTCCGCACCACACTGAGATATTTTGTGGGTAAAGTGAATTTTCGAAAGATGAATGGTGCTTTCCTTTGGGAGATTGTGCCATCCATAATCTGCACGCAACGCACGAAATTTTTGCACTACAGAATAATTTTTTAAGCGTTACTCGACCGTATATCTGTCCATGGAGCAATTACGGAATATTCTGTAAACGTTGGGAGCTACATTGCCTTAAATATAAATTAAACGTACTAAAAATTAATATTTTCATTAAGAATCAACAAAAATTATGGATGGTGCAATTCGCTTCACATTACTATTATATTGCTTAATATAGTTTTTTTGGCGGTAAAATAGGAAAACATTAAATAAATTATTAAAACTTAAACATATTTATTTCAATTTTGTATTTTCCGTACTGCTCGGTCCGACAATTTCACTATTCTTTGTCTGGTTATATAGCCGCCCTCTAGTACGGCTTGTGGCTATTGTCCTCCAGTAAGTACTTACCTGGTAATGCGCGAGGTATACGATCGACGAACGAAAAATTTTTTTTTTTAATTATATTTATTTACAATCTATTCCTTAGACAGCTAGTAAATTAACAGGAGAAATGGTTTAATTAGTTTTAATCTTCGTGCTGTATCTCGCTATCATCCAAAAGGCCTATTGTCAAAACATTCAAACGAAATATGACGAACAACAATCGCAAGGAAGAAAAAAAACAGCAATTCGTCTCCTTTTCTTAATACGGGAATATAAACTAAGGTGAATTTTTCGCTATTCTTTTCGTGTATTCAAGGAAACGAAAGCCGTTTAAAATTCTATGAAGCATTAACCGGTAAGCTTATTAAAGTTCTCAATAAATATTTTCAGCGCATTAATTACATTTTTATAGTTTCAGATGCAATTGCAAATAGAGCAAGGCCGTCCGAAGTCCAGCTTAAAAAAATCCGTCTTCAAAATAAAAGCCTTATAGCCTATTCACACTGGGGCACATTTAACATCTAACATCTTATGTCGAAGATGCTACGTATGAATTACCCGTTCCGTAAATTTCAACATCATTCCAACATCTTGTGGAAATGTTCCTATCTTATTGCGTCCCGATGAGAAATTACTCGATTATTTTTCTGTGCACCTCTAAATTTTGTCATTCGCTGCGAAAATGTAAACAATTTCATTGAAAAAGACTGGCAACTTTGAATTCAAAACAAGGCGCCAAAGCCTCATATGTTTATGGAACTGGCTCGCAATTTAAAATGTGCGGCAACATACAGATAACAAAAACGTACAACGCAATCCAGCAAGCGTTCCAGTCGGAGCTTCTAGTTGGATGAGGGAAAAAAGTAAAAGCCAATTTTATTGATTTATATTTTGTATCTCTTATTAATTACATTTTTATAAACAAATAGTTTATAGTTTCAGATGCAATTGCAAATGGAGCAAGGCCGTCCGAAGTCCATCTTAAAAAGACCCTTCAGCTTAAAAAAATCCGTCTTCAAAATAAAAGCCTTAAACAAAAGTAAAGTCATGAGCGTAACTGAAAATAATTCCTAAATAAATTATTAAACAAAATAAATAAATGTCAATATGCAAAAACAAATATATGTGTGTTTTCATATTTAATTATTATCAGCCGTTTTCCCGATTTCGACTCGTTTTGAATTGGTGTTCCGGATTTAGACTGAGTTCGAATCGATTTCGAATCGTTATCATTCAGACCAGAAACAGTTGTGTTGTTTATGTTTGTTTATGAGGCGCAAAATTTAAATGGCCGCGACATCATACAGCAGCCGTCTTTTAAAAAAGGAAACGTAGCAAAAATTAAGCTGCTTGTAGTTCGCATTTTAATTTTATAAGTTGTTTATTTTATTTTATTCAACAAACTATTTTGAGTAGCAGTTTCAGAGTCGCCTTCAGTTACTTCTCTGCTATATCCTCCTTTTTCCTGTAATTTTTTTTCCCCCATAAGCATTTCGCAATTGTTTAGGTCATGCGGTTAATTATACCAATCTGATGCAAGCAGATGCCTTCCAAGTCATCGCTTGAACAGGTACAATTCTTTCTTACAGCCGTAGTTGACGACGTCAGTGTTTGCAAATTTACGAGGATTTGGCAACGTTTGGATTGTGTTGGCGTGCAAAATATTGCTCACGCATTATACTCTACCGCTAGCGCTTCCTTTTTTGCCCCGTCAAAAATTTATTATTAAAAATAACTACAAAAAAAGCGGCACATTGTTGTTTGTTTAAAAAGTGCGCCAAATTACCAGCTGACCAACTCACCACCTATCGATAAGTTGACATTGTAGAGTTACAAGTTTTCGAACAACTAACTAAATAATTTTTTTTTTCTTTTTGCCAACATCTTTCTAAAAGAGAAATATTTTTTCCTAATTTACAAATTTTGTACAATTTATTTTATATACATATTTTAAGCCCTCAATTTATAAAATTATCTTCGAATTTATTTGTGCAACGCGAAAGCACATAACTTTTCGAAGACAAAACGAGTCTAAATCCGGAACACCTTACTTTTCATTCCACTCGTTTTGGTTTTGCATGTGCACACAATTTTAATAGAAAAATTTTGGAATAAATATATTTAATGAAAATTTATCTTGATTTGTTCAACTGAGCACACCAAATATTCTTAAAACAATGAAAAATAATACAAAATTAATTTTAGTGACATTAATGGGTATTAATTAACTAAACAAAGCAAAATACCTTTCATTTCGACAGCTGCGAGCCAAACTTTTCAAAACGATTCGACACTTGTCGGAATCGAAATCCGGAACACCATTAATTTTGATTCCGACACTTTTACTCGGAATCGAAATCGGGAACACGGCTGTATAATTCAGTTGGTATAAAATACGCTGTCTCGTGGCAACTTCTAAGCTGTCTACTTGTGTACAACAGCGTAAGTAGCGATGCCGCTGTCTACTAGTAAGTGAAGGCCTAAGTAGCGGTGCCGTTCTCTACAGGTAAACGAGGTGGTGGCGATTGTCTACCGCCTATGACATTTATTAATAAGATAGAAATGAAGAAGTAAATAACAAGGTAAGTACTGGTTATTACCTAGTACCTCCTGAAATCGCTTGTCCTGCACTACCCACCCGTACTAGAGGGCGTTTTCTTTTCATATCGATATGTACTGACCACGATAACTCATCTAATTAAATTACCTATCGATACAAAACTTATTGTTTCAAATTCCGTAGCTCTTCTACTACAGCTATAAAGTAAATTTGGTAATTTTTGGCTATCACTCCCGAAGTTATGAAGAACGATAGTATAATATGCACCTTAGCGACATTAGGGATTTTGCAAAATTTCGTTTTGCCGGTGTTGAAGAATGTTGTTTTTTTTACGGATTTTAAATATCTTGGTTTTTACATAGTAACGACCAGCCCAAAGGTTAAGTGTTATTCAAAGTGAATGGAGTATCGTTTACGGTGTAGGTGAGCAGTAAAGAACCAATTGGTATAATTCCGCCACGGCTTCCAAGTGGACAAATATACTCTATGTAGTGCATAAAGTATAGGGTATAAAAATCAAAAACCAAAGACTTTGTCTTTGGGAAAACGACAAAAACAAAAAATATTCTTTTATAACAAACTTAATAACGTGAATAAATCGAGTGTTTTGTGAAAGCTTACCAAAGCCTTAGCTATTTCTTTTGCTTGACAGTCCCCCAATGCCAGAACGCAATTTCGCCATGTGATCTCACATACTATTGCCCCGGTTCTTTTTGGATAATAAAAACTCTGCATTGTAATCTTTGCCAAACATCACACATTTTGCCTTAATATTTGTGCCCAATTAGATTGTTGTTTATTTGTTTATACGTATTTTGACAAACATTTAATTAGCTCCCAATTCGATGGAAACTTCGTGCAGTTGTGTGCACTTTAAATTAGTTGCGATTTAATAATTGAGCCATAATATACAAAATGGGCTGTCAACAGCCCAGCTCGGCCCAGTGTACTATAACTTTGCCAAAGTTATTAACCAAAATTCAATATACATACTCAAATAAAAATCGCATTGTCAGCGAACGCGCGAAATTTACAAATTCTCTCTTAACAATGGCTGCTACGTGTCTCTGTAATTAACACATTTTTGATTCATAAAACAAATAGTGCCGTAGAGCCGCAGTAGTTTCTGCTGGGGAGCCCAGAGCTATCGTATGGCTGCCAACTTTAAACGGCGCTATGGCTATGGCGATGACGTTTTGAGTGGGAACTGAGTTTCACTTTCTTGACTCGCCAAAATTGAATCATTTCTATGCAAGTTTTGACATGCTGCAAATTGTAAAGTCTAATTTTCGATCCTGATGAGAAAGTGCGATACGTCTAAAACATGCTGTAAATTATAAAGATACACTTCTTATGATCCTCTGTATTTATGTAACAGGCAGAAGAAGGCGTGACCGACCATAACTCTATTTGTTACAAAGTTGTTATCAACATCGCGTGTAGCGATTGAGCCATGTCAGTCCGTCTGTATGAACATAGTATATCTCTCAGAAACCAAAAGTGCTAGAGACAACAAACTTAACCCAAAGAAGCGTACAATCCGTACGAGAAGTTCGTAGATTTATTTCGCTATCTTCACCAAGTGTACCTCCGAGACTCTAAAAGCTAGGTCACGAAGTTTGTGTATATACTCTGCTAGAGACATGAAATTTAACCAAAGAATGGGTATTCGGCGTACATGAAGTTTTGCCGATTCATTTCAATATCCTGATCTGCTCCCTCGTTGGAGAATTTCGCGGTACAGGGAAATCTTAATTATTCCAGATATTCTTAACTATAATAGCTCTTCTTTATTATCATTTTGAAGCATTAAAAAGCCCATCTCGTCCAATCCAAGGTTTTTTAATTTTTAACATCCATCCCGATCCTATTTTGTGAAAAATTCATAAGTTTCATCGAAAAATTGTTTTTCAAAATTTCACAGTATTTTATTGTATAAAATTTTTTAACAAGTCGTCACCCATTCACTATGCAGTTGTATTTCCAAAATTGATGTCAGTAAAAACTTTTAAAACATACCTGCGGTCGTCCATGACTCAAATAAGACTGAAGCATGGACTATTCCACCCATTAAAAAAACAAAATTTAAAAAATTAAAGATATATAGAATATCATCCTGAGAACCGATCGATTAAAAGATGGCGTACGTTAAAGTCGGACGCGGACGACTTTGGGATACCCTGTACCACCACATTGCAATCAAATCCGATATATTGCGATTATAAACAAAAAAAAAAAGAGTCGAATTTTGCACCAAACACGTATGGCGGCTGTATGATATAGTCAACCGATTTTGATCAAATTTGGTATAGTGATGGGAAACTCTAAAAGACTTTCGAAATCTTTATAAACAACCGAGCTATGCCCTAAAAACTTTTTTGATCGATTGGTCCTACGGGAGCTATAAGATATAGTCTACCGATTATGATAAAATTTGGTACAGTGCTGGGGAATCGTAACCAAATTTGGCACTCGAAAGTTTTTTATAGCTTCCAATCACTGTACTAAAGTTGATCAGACTCGGTTACCTATATCATATAGCCGATCCGTCAAGAAGAAGTGTTTGGTGCAAAATTCTACTGTTTATTGTTTGTTTATGAAAATTTCGTAACCAAATTTGGCAAATAAAATACCTTATTGGAATTAATTGCAATGTGGTGGTACAGGGTTAACGTACGCCATCTTTTTTAAATATTCATTATATAAGGTAAGGTGGGGCAAATCCGACCTAGTAATGGGTTTTGGCTATAAAATGCTTATTTGACATCGATCTCGTCCGATATAACAAAATAAACCCAACGCTTTGCCGAAACTTTCTAGAACTACTGATTTCTTCTAAAAATTAAAATTTTTTTAGATATGTCTATTTTTCAAAAAAGCCATTTTTTGTCAAATGCTGCGGTAAGCCCGACAGCCTATTTTTTTGGCTGATTTAGCATAGATAATATCTAAATTTAATGGTTTTTTGAATATAAATCAAAAGAGCATGTTATACACAAAAATGAATGCATTTAATTAAAAAAAATCGTAGTCATATAAATCGAAATGAAAGTTGAATGAATGTCAATAAAGGATGATTGGATTGTATAGCTAAGTAACTAATCAGAGTTATTTGATTTGCTGTCCAAATAGCTTGCAGGCGTATTTTTGGTTCGAGCTGGATGTCTTGTTGCCCCCACCATTTAGAGGTCGGATTTGCGCCACTGTGTCATTTTCCATGACGACTCGAATAAAAAAAATGTGATACAGTCCAGGCGGTGCCCGACAGTGTAATACCCTGTACCTTTTTTCTGGAAAAAATTTTATTCCTCCATTTTCCTTCTAAGAACTTTCCAATTGGAATTGATTTTTTTGAGGTGAAATTCGATATTAATGCCAATAAATTCCGTATATTTTTACCGATTTTGATGAAAATCGATAGTTACGTCAAAAAAGTTATTTAAAGTATATGGGGTAAGTTTCAAGTGGGTATGTTGAGGGATGTGGCAGAAAACACGGTAAATCGAGGCCACATGAATAATCTTACCAAAATTGGTGATTGTAGGTCATTTTTTACCATAATTACGTAGAGTCAAATATTGGTGCAGTTATAGGCAAGGGGAGGTGAAATTTGCACATTTTGAACTATAACTTTTGATGTATTTGTCGGATTTTGTTAATTTTTGACACACAGATGCATGAAACCATGACGCATGTTTCTGTTAAGTTTCAAATAATATTAAACGGTGTGGCTAAAAACAGCGAAAATCTACTGCGGGGAAACGGGGGAAGATATTGACATGATTTAACAAACTTCATCTTCTGAGGAAATATGGGCACCAGCTGGTAAAGTTTCGTATCTCTAGCTCTTATAGTCTCCGAAATCTAGGTGTTCATACAGACGGACGGACAAACGGACGGACAGACGGACATGGCTCAATCGCTACTCGAGGTTATGATAAACATTTTGGTATAAAGGACTTGGGGTCTGCCACGCCTCCTTCTGTCCGTTAAATACATTGCACAAATCTAGTATACCCTTTGTACCTATAGGTACAGGGTATAAAAATTATACGAAATTTCCAACTATACATGTACTATATAGGTCTATATATCGTAAAATTGAGCATCTAAATGTAGACTGACAGACAACTGTCATGCTACCATTTTGGTTATTTTTAATGCTCTCCACGACAATACTAATATGAGGTCGCTCAGAATTGCCTTTTGTGAGAAACAGTGGTAGGTCGGGTTTACCCACACTGTCTGGTTGGCCCCACCTTACCCTAGTTATAGGCATTACCGATCCCTGCAGGGTATAACACTATCGGCTACCTGATTCACATTTTTGGTTATTTTTAGTGCGGCAACAACAATTTTATTGACAAAGTTGTTATTCATGACGCATATTGGACATCCAGCAGATAACTGCACATCACCGTTAGTCAGTCAGTGTTAGATAACGATAATTGATATTGTTTTTTTTCAACATGGTATACGCCATATCTAACATGGATTAGCTTGTATGACAGCTTATCAATACGGAGACCGACAAATAATATGCGAATGCTACTTACAAAGAATGACGCTTGACATTTGATTTATCGAATTTATAATAATAATATGACGTGCCTACATTTTGACCATGACCGAGTCTTTTGTGGTTAAAAAATAAAGCGGAAGATAACTTGAGCAGAAACAGTGTCCTCTGTAAGTCAACAAGAATTATGATTAAATGAAAAAGCTACTAGTGTAGTTGGTCGGACCCTTTTGATCGTCTTTAGAACTGCCAAGTCTACCATCTACGAACACCAGATCAACAAATACCAATTGTTTGAGACATTATCTGAGCTCGGTATTCCTGCAAAGTTGGCGCGCCTCTGCAGAACGGCGTTAAGCAGCTCCGTCAATGCCAGTAAGGATCTCTCCAAAACATTTGATTCCATGTGTAATTACACAAATGGCACTGGGTTGATCGACAGTGGGAAAGTCTGCACCCATTTTTCCTTAAGAAAATCTTTACATATTTTTGCCAAATTATGACTTCAAATCTTGCGTCCCGGACTACTGTCAAAGATGAAGAATATGCTGCCCGCTAACATTTACAGTCTTCTGTGTTCCTTACTAGAGAATAGGAAATTCTTTGTTCAGATATGGCATCATCAGTCGCCAACCATTTGGAGTAAAGTATCCGTGTGCTACTCCTATATCTATACATATATACTTGTAGCCGACGTTCCTGTTCCTAGACTCAATATGGGCTTCATCTCGAAGAATTGCTTCTCCACGTTTACACAGATTCTTGTGTGTACGAAACTGCTTTCGGATTTCAGGATTATCTTCACGAGTTTGAGCACTGGGCCATTGGCCTTGACATCAATAAAAGCAAATCTGTCAACAAATGCTTCACATTATGGTCCAGAGTAGCGCCGGCGATTTTTATCAACGATGAGCCCTGAGTTCCTAAGTCAAACCGTTATAGGTTCCAAATCATACAGAATAAGGTGCATCACCTTAGATCTTGTACTTAAGTAATTCCATTGTGACCTCAAGCTGAGTTTCGTACAAGACCAGATCTCCTTTTTATCCGCCAGATGAAAAAGACTGACAAAGAGACTTGTTGGAACGTTCGCAAAAAGACGTCTAAAGAACAATCAATCAACAATCTTCTGCCAAAACCATAATAATTTGACATAAGCGAAAAAGCTTTAAAATACGCCCCTAAGGCTTGTACAAAATAATTACAAACAAATAAATTGGATGTTTAAAAATAAAATAATAATAAATAATTTTGTGTACGGTAGGTAAGTAATATTTTTTTCATTTAATTTTTTAGACATCAATTTCAAAAGCTATCTTTATTTTTTAATGAGTTGTTTTTGCCTACCCCACAAACCGTTTTGTAAAAATTGTGTGCAATATTTTAAGTACGGTTTTTGATTACTTTTTCATTTCCGATCAAATAAAAAATCTTTCTAAATTGAACAAAATCGTACAAATATTTACCAAATAAGTTTTAGTCAGAAATGTGAACCAGAGTGTTCCACTTTGCAAAAAAAATTTTTATCTGGATAACTGGTTGATCAACTGCCCAGAGGTGAAGGAAGTGGTGGCTCAAAATTAGTATGGTGAGAATTTTTTTTGTTTAAATACTGACCAAACCCTCTACCTCAATGAGAAAACTGGAATGGATTTAATACTTAGAGATTAATAGAGATCCCCAATGCTCTGCACAGGGGCGACTGACTAAATAGTCAGTCAGGGAAATTATTGTTATTATTATTACTAACGCGCCAGATTGACAAGCATGTAGGGGATGGGCGCCCCTTTAGTGGTATGTACGATAATATTCATAGTAACAGGTTGAAAAAATAAGTTCCGGAGGCTTTTACGATATGGGTGTAGACCGTGAAACTTTTTTACGGGAGTGGGGAATAAAAGGTGTTTCAATTTTGCTTATCAAGTTGCAATGTCTTTTGTTCCCGAATTTTTCAAAGGTTGTTAAATATTTAGGCAAAGTCCATGGCTCATTTGAGGACTACATTTTTTTCATTTTTAAATTGAAATGAATTCTTTTAAGACCAAGAAATGTTAAAGATACAAATTCTTTGGAGACATATTTATTTTGAAATTCAAAATATCGATTTTTTTGGTTTAATCGATAGACTTACTAAAAATTCTTGCCCGAAGGTGCATCTGGCCACTCCGAATATTTTGGAAGGCAACGGCCCGGGAAACAGTCCGCAATACATAAAGAGCGTGCGAGCGGGATTGCGTAGGTGCCTCTTGTTCCTTTTGTGTTTTAACTGTCTTTTTTCTGCATCATTGCACTCGGATAAAGTAATCAAAAAATTTGGGTGATGTGTTGTTGGTTTATAAGTAATTTAATTGGGATCCCTGTACCAAAACTTTAGAGCGCGTCTTCTCCAATAACTTTTTTGTTTCGGATGAAAACTTTGGCCAGGAGAATATCGCCCGTAACATTTGACACCAGATCCACAGGATCCTTAATAAATCCGCACATTTTGTACTTTTTTTTTTTTAATTTTTTTTACATGTCAATGATGTGCCTATATATATGAAAAAGACAACCAACCAACTTGCTTTGTTATAACATCGGGAAAATTGCCTTTTTTCGAGGGTCGAGGTTCAGTCTCCCCTCTTAATTCATTAAAAATTGGCAAATCCTTTTTAAATCCAACATTCTTTTATATATCTATCAAGAAATTTGATTTGTAAAACATAAAATGAACAACCGCATGCCGGAAACAAAATAGAAATAAAAATAATGCCCCAAATACCTGATTCCTCCACTGGTTTGAAGAATTTCTTTCTTGGAAAATGGAGAACCCAATGTAAAAGTGGGGGTATACCCTATGGAAATAGAAATACAAAAAAAATGTCGCATCCTCTGTAAAAAACCAGTAAACGCCACTGATTTAAAGAATATTTTTTCGTGGAAAATGGTAAGCCCAATGTGGGAGTGGGAGTTTACACTATCTCTTATAAAGACTTCTATGAAATCAAAGGAGTTCCATTTTGACTGGCATTCTTTGAAGTCTACAAAACGTGTGCTTATATGCATGCTAATTAAATTGAATGTAGCATGGAGTACTAGAATATATATGTTAGCAACTGTATGTCTGAACCAAGTAGTACATACATAAATCTGTAGCTGTCAAGCAGCAAGTAGTATCTATAGCTAGTAACATTTAGTAACACCTTTATATCCCGCACATTGAACACGGCATTCACACCTTGGAAAAAAACTTACAAAATTGTTGTTCTAACGATTAGCACTTGATGTTCAGAACCAGTTAAAAGCCACAACAGATGGCAAAAGTCCAGACATCCTGTCATAAGCGAGGCACTTTGTACCTGGTTCAATGAGCGATTGGCGACTACCCCATCGACATCAGGGCCAACCAGTGTCAAGTGCTGGGATATCATTCATAAACTATCAACATTCTTTACAACAACCACATATAGCATGCATTTTAAATGATTATCACTTAAATTAAGCACAATCTGAGCATGTGCTTCATTCAGTGTGATTCCAGAGCCTATATGGCTAGGGATTTTTCATACAGCAACAGTCACTTGTACAAACATTTAAGCTACCCAACATCATCATCGTTATAATCAGCAGCGGCAACAAATGTGTTGATTTCTGGCACTTTTTACAGTACTTATACTAGTATGTATATAGAGAACTATGTATACCTTATGTACTTTATATTCCATTCTTCAATTATCATGCACACTCAATGCTACACATCTGTGCCATTTTAACTAAGAACGTAAAGCTGTCTGATAATAGTGGGCCACTGCGGCAAGAGAGCGATAAAGTGGGAGTGAATAGAAACCCTACTCTAAGACTAAGATATGACTATGAGATACTCTGCACTCAAATGGTGATTCTTGAATCATTCGTTCAACCCACTTACCACAATAGACTGCTGGTCTGTTGACTAGGTAGTGGTAAGGGGGGAACTCCATTCGGACCCAAGTGTTCTAAACGCATATTTTTCTCTCGACGGCCCTGATTGTGTGAGACATCCATTAGTTCTAGTAAAGTCTTAATTTGCGATAGCCAAATGTACTTCACTCAAGAAGTTTCTTTTAGATATATTTCTCTCCCGCACAGCAAATAAAGTACCCTGACTAGAGGATCTATGAAAAAGAATTGTAGACAACCTGTTATCTCTTTTTTTAGGCCGTCTCTTCCTCCACCTCCTACATATTCTCTTCTTTTATCTGATGAAATGTACTCATAAAAATGCATATGAATATTTGATTACCATTACCAATTCAGAAAATGTGAGTAAAAATCGCCACGATCAGATAAATTCTTCAAAATATATAAGCATAATTTAACAATTTCAGATTGTAAAGAATGAGGTTTGTGAATCAGTGGGTGCGACCCCTGGTAGTAAGGCTCCCACTTTCCCCGAAAAAAGTACGAAAATTGTTTACAACGAATTTTGCTTTGAAACGATGAAGAAAATATTTTTTAACTATTCTTTTAGTTTCAGTTCTCAACAAGGCTTATTAAAAAAATATTTAACAATTAAATTTTTTTTTTTAAATATATAAAGTTTTCTTATTTTTTTATAACATTTTTTTTTGGTAAATCCTTTTATGCTCTGTCATATATATTGAATTGAAAATATAAAACGATAACTTGGAACAATGTAACAATTAAATAAAATTAAAATTTGTTAATGTTCTTTTTTAAGACCCACACTTTTTTTGTTTTATCATATACGTACTTTTAAATTTTTAAGCTATTTTTCTACTAAACATCTTGGCAGTCTAATCGAGTTACACATACAATAAATTTGTATATATGTCATTATATAGAGTAAATATCTATTTATGTAGTGTTTATATAGGGTGGGCCATCTGTTGGCTTGTTTGTTAATTGCAGTTTATTCGTATATTTTCATGCCAAAGTCGACGCAAAGTGTTCCAGGCAAATCGTCGACACTGGCCCCAACTATGTTTTTTTTAACAGAACGACCATTTTCATAGCACGCCTGTATCACTTTTACGCGTTGTTCTGTAGTTAAACGATCCATGACTAGAACTGAGTAGTTTTGAACTTGACAAAGTCAAACAGTATGCACTTTGGACGGGTTCAAAATTATGAGTGTATAACAACCAAACCAGCAGATGGCCCACCCTATACAATGAACAAAATTGTTAAATTTTGTATAGCTCAATAACAGTTTTTTATAAGATTATTTTTTATTTATTTGCGTTAAATGATATAACTAATATGATATATACTCTTCTTATAATTTCAGTAAGCGCATTTGCCAAGATCGACTAAATCAGACCTTTATATCATATCATCATCTATGTATATAGCTGCCCGACTATCATCTTTGTCTTTTTTTTTTGGCTTTTAATTTTTTAATACTTTTTTTAACTTAAGCCTTAATCCTTTTACTCATAAACTGATCTTCATCATTAGTTTTTGAAAATTGTTGAGGTCACTTTTTCGTCCCGAACCCTTTGTAATTTTTTTTTTTTTTTTGGTAACTCCAATTGCTTTAGAGTTAGTACAGCATGCATGAAAAACCGCTGAAATTGTACTTCTTACTAATTAAGTAAGAATGCCATCGATTCCGAGCTCAACCACGCTCAAAAACTTACAAGAACCGGATTCTTAAACACTTTTGGAGTGCCTTACTAAACCCACCTAAAAAATTGCATTGCTATGATTGACACACACTCACACACTCTCTCTCAAGCTGTCTTACAACACGCCTTCTTTTGTCCGTGGCATACATATGCACAATTCCAATATACTCGCTGACTCATTTGATATAAGCGTATATAAGCGCAAGATAGAGCGAATACTCTCGCAAGCTTTAATGATCAACAGCTGTAGCTTGTCGACGTTGGCTTCACGTCGTCCCCAGTTCCAGACTTAGTCGGTATTCAGTTGTTATCGAGTGCCGCTTCAAGTTGGTTGTATTTCTCGCTGTTCGTGAGCGATTGTGTGAGAGTGTCTGTGTGTGAGTGCGCGATACGAAAAACAAAGCCCGAGCCCCTCTTCATAAAGAGTTTTTGGGTGTTCGTTCAGTGTTGTCGTCGTCGCCCCTCATTGGCATCGTCGAGTGATAACTTCAGCAACATTGTACGCTTTTATGTGAGTGTCCCCCCACCAAAAAAAAAAAAACAAGTGAAATATTAGAAAAAAAGTTTGTAAAAAGTAAAAATTAATTTTAAACCGTTGAAATTGCTGTGGGGCATACCAGTTACTGTTACCAACCGCACCAAAATAAAAACACTAACAATAACAACAACACCATCAAAAACAAGTCTCCCCGCACTTCAACGGTTTTTTACGATTTGCTGACGTTTTGAATTGTGCGAATTTCCAGACAACAAAAATCAAGCGTATATATTTATATTAATTTGCATTGTATACATATATAGTAAAAAACAAACAACAAAAAAATCGTTTGTAGCAAAAAGCGAATCTTGAAACGAAATAAAAAGTGGCTGTAGATTAACATTAACAAAACAAAAAAAATACAAAAAAAGGAAGAAGAAGCTGATAAAACAAGAGATACTCTCAACTGGAAAAGATCACGAAATGCGGTGCCTCTGCATTGTTTTTGTTGTCAGACGGAAAACATGTCAAAAAATATTCACATAACTACACAAACACACGAGGCATACTACGACTATCAAAATTACTTATAAAATACACCAAAGATTTGCACAATTGCAGAGAAATAAAAATATCTCTTGGGGGTTTTTTGCTGCTTTTGGCCTTGGCACAACAAAGTTGACAAATTCCAGTTAAGAGTAACTTTTGTTGTTAAATAATGTGGAAAAATTTAAACAATTGCCCAAAAGTCAACAACATTTACAATTGACGTTTGTGATAAAAAAAACAAATAAACCATATCAGCTGCCAAAAAAAAACGACATAATAATAAATATAAGCATGATGTGTCGCTTGTTTATTAAATATTTAGTATAATTTATGTTTTTTATATACAGCGTGTATTTTTTTTTTTGATAAAGAAAAACAAAAGACCCGGAAATGGATTATATTGTAAAGGCATACAAAGATTGGAAATTGCATTCGCAAGTGAGTATGACAAATATTTGCCTATAGGCACGTTTTTAAGTACACAAATAAATCATATTTTCTTATTTACTTATTGTATATGAAGTACCATTGGGTAAGGTTAGGGTTAAGCTAAAAGTCACATAAAAGAATTACATGGAAATGCTATTTGAAGAAAGAAACTGAGAATAATCTGAGTTAAATACTAGACAGTTTTACTTAAAAGAAACTGTATTGTCTACCAGTGACGTAGGTAGGGTGGAATTTGAGGCACAAATCCGCCCACAAGACTCATGGGAAAAAAAATAATACTTTTATTACTTGAGACAAAAAACTTACCTAATTGTGGGGTAACAGTTTTGAAAGATTCTCAATGATATATATATACTCCTGTTTTTTATGTTTTCTTTAGTTGTTCTTTTATTGAATAAGTTTTAAGCTATTGAACTCTTTAATTTTATTTTTGGTATTTTATAGTATTTATTTACTATTACTGTGAGTTAATATATAAAAATTAATTTTATAATAAGTTAATAATATCAGAAATTTTATGATGCCTGACACAAGTTTTAATAAGTTCATATTTCAAAACTAATTTTGTAGCAAAAGCCCCATACGCAGTTTGAAAATTTTCAAACGTAATGACAAAACTTCATATAAAAAAAAAATCCCAAATGGGATACTGAACAGGCAAATCTAGAATAAGTATTAATAAAAACAAGCTGCATTGGGTACCAGTGGGGGAGGATTTGGGAATTCTAACCGCCCGTTAGACTTATGGAAAAAATATTACAATACGCTAAAAAAAAATGCAATAAAATGAAATGATCTAACAAAACTTTTTATTCAATGATCAAGTGGAACTTAACACAACAGCGCCAATTCTGTCTTAATTTTTTGTGCATATTAACAACAAATGTAATTAAATTTAAACCCTAACAGAAGCATAAAAGAAAAGTTTTTGAAGATTTTTAAGAACAATATATTTAGTTGATGATGCAAAGAAATTAAAACTTCAAATATATATAAAAAACATTTTTTTTAAACAGTATAAGAGTATGTGAACACTGGCAGATTTTTGTGCTTTTTACAACACACTTTTGATTAGAAGTGCTTTACTTTACGCTGTCATGAATCTGGGTCGGGCAAAAATTTAGAATTTTGTAGTGTAAGCTGGATACTTCGTTTTTCTGCATTTTTGCACAACAAAGTTAAAGTAACTCTTTAAGCAAGCTGTGACTTTTTTTGCTAAGGAATTTATCCACATCTTCTCTGAAAACGTTTCTAAGGAAATAATTTTTTTATTTTTTAAATCAATAATTTCTTACTTTTTTTTGACTGCCTAAGCTAAGCTATTCACGGTGTTTGTAGGCAGTCGCTCCAGACAACTCTACTACCAGAGAATCTTTAAAAGTCTGACCGTTGCAAGACCCAACATTACAGGAAGCACTTACTTCGCCTTGCTCTCATTCATTAACAGATCAATCCTAGCTGGTTTTCCTCTACACAAGGTGCTTTTTGATTTGTGGTCGTAAAATCCTGACTTAAGGCCCATCCCAAATGGGATTTTTTTTTTTTATATGAAGTTTTGTCATTCCGTGCGAAATTTTTCGAACAGCGAACAAATGGACACGAAAATTGCGAAAGCAATTTTGTTGTTAGTTTGAAAATGCGGTTCTTCAATTAAGATTTTTCAAAATAAGCTCGAAAAATTTTGATTTAAGAGTTAATTATGAATTTTATAAAACAAAAAAAAAACTTAAAATAGGAATTTTTAGAAAAAAAATTTGTTTAGTAACAATATCTTTCTTTCGATTTTTTAACAATCTTGAATAGGATTTTTGTGGCTTATTAAAAAAATGCTTTTTAGAATAAAAGGAACGATTTTGAGACTAAAACTTCTTAAGGATAAAAATGTCCTGGATTAAAATAAGATTGGAAAATGTCTAAAATTGTGACAAAAATCTTTATTCTATAAGTCGCTCTACATTTAAAAGTGACAATTAAAATAAATTAACTTAACAAAGAATTCTTTATCGAAATATTTTTTTTTTTTGTTATCTGTTATGCAAAAACTCAAAAATTCATTTATTTTTATTTTTTGCAATAAACTTGGTTTACGCTTTTGAATAACCTTAAACTTAAAGTCTTGTCACAGTTTATAGTATTTTTATAAACTGTGACTAGACGGTTTCTAATCTTGGTCTTGACTTATCTGCAATACTGCAATGAACAACCTAAACACAAAAACCGAAGTTGAATACTATTTAAAGCCGTAAAATTTGTCCAAGGTTGGTTAAAAGAACGCATCAAAGTTATTTTTTAAATGCTCTAACTTGGCTTTAATAAATATGTGTATATATATACCTAATACATTGTTTTATTAGAATGTTCAGTAATCTCTCATCACAAGTCGATCTATCTCGCAGACGGAAATGCAAATTCACGCAAAAACCTCTTCTAATGATGCAAAAATATTTCAATAAGCGTTTTTTAAGCAAATGACCTTGGGTTTTCTATCCAAGAAACCTTTTCTAAATATAAGAACTTTGGCGAATAATTGTTTTTAATGCGAATAACCTATATTATTTATCCATAAAAGCAGCCCTGACATTTAACAAAGAAAACACTTTTAAGCAAATAGTCTAGAGTATTGTATGATATTTAAACGCTTTTTATTATGCGGTTATAAGCAAATATTGTTTTACTTGCAAATAAGCCTTATACGCTAATTCATTTTAAAACATTTGTTTTCTATAAAAATAAACTTTTTACCATTTTCTTTTTTAGGAATTATATATATTATATTATAAAATTTAACTTATTTATGTTTTAAAACAAATTTATCGGAATAGTTTAATTTATAAAAAGTATAGCTAAGCGAATTAAAAACTACTTACACTTAGTCAAAAGTATCTTTATAGTCGGACAATCAACAGCTGAAATTTAAATGCCTTTTTTTATACTTCACTTAAAAATTCAAACTTTAGTATTTTATGTATTTATTTACGAGCTCATAAAATCGTCTGATTGCATTGCAAATTAAGAAAATTCTACATGTATTCGAATTCCCCAAATCGAGTTGAACCAAAGGCTTACAATTCCGCGAATGAGTTTATTTTTTCTCCCTTAGCTAATTGCCAGATGAATTCTTAGTCGTGCTCCGACCAAGTTTTTTTTGCAATAATTTTTTTTTTTTGCAAATAAAATAATTCAAATTATTTTGCCAACAGCAAAATAGTAAACTCGACACTTAGCCATTTAACTGGCCAAGTGCTTCATAGAGATACAGAAATTCAAGCCAAAGTGCTTAACCGCATTTAAGAAAGACAACAACAAACTAATAAATTACATGTACATATATGTATTCTCATGAAATGCGATCATGTCGAAATGGTTTCGCATTACCCAAGAAAAGCCACTTTGAATGAGCGTTACTTTTGATACACTACATTATGTGTGACTTAAATATAATAAGTTGTTCAAGATTTTTGAAACAAAACAGGCTGGAATGTAAAAATTCTAAAGATTTAAAGTTGAAAAAAGCAATTTATTACTTGAAATGTTTTTAAACTGGAATTATCTCGATTATTTGTTGGTTCATGTCACCTCGATTTTTGTTTTATCGTTTTATTATCGATACCTCAAAAGAAACTTTTCACATAAATTTGAGCAGAATTCTTCAGCTTGTAAGCTTCTGATATTAAAATTTTATCTCAGCATTGGGCTATCAAAATTTGAACAAAATGTGAAGACAATCTTGAAAGGGCAAAGGTTTTGGAATATGTCCAAAGAGCCATATAAACAAGAACTTTTCGGAAATTAGAAGTACCCTTGGAACTATTGGGTTCTGATTTGTGAGCGTCCACTGTAACTTATTTATAAAGTTTACTCAAACTAGATAAATATGCAAACTTTTTGTTTAAACAAATATTCTTTCGGTAAAGAGTGTACACATTTCGTATAAGGCTTTTTCCATTTTTGTTGTTGCTGTGTTTTTTTTTTGCCAGTCGCTCTAGACTTGGCCAAAAAGCCAACATACCAAACTATCAAATGAATGGCAACAAACTGAGTTAAGATCGTGCGGTGGCTGCCGCTGCTGCGTCTAGATGCTGAGGCACGAGGGGCTCTGTATGCTGGGCCAAGTCTAAGCTTGGTGTCGTGGCCAACGAACCAGGCGATGGCAATTGGCAATGATGGCGATGAGTAACCGGCAGCACATCTGGCCAAAAGCAGCAGCGACAAACGCAACTCGGCCAATTCGAGTATGTGTCGGTGTGTGTGTGTGTGCGTGAGACTATGATTAGATCGTAAATAAAACGCGCTTGTACAAAATAAATGCAATTTATACATACTTACATACATATTTTTTAATTGTTGTGGTTATTATTACATTATTTGCTAACACTAATTAGGCCAATGCACAATTAAGCTAATACTAAGGCACTTGTGCCCGTTGCTGTTGTTGTTGCTGTTGTTCGGGTCTTACCAATTGGCAGTCACTTTTTAGGTACAGTTGGTGCCTAAGGATATTTTTAGCCTTGGTTTAAGTTCATTGGCTGCCTCAAGCCGGTTCTTAACCAGTTTGCAGGCTTAAAGCAAAGTAGTTGGCCCTTGGCATGGAATTCCTTCTTTTGCAGACAAGTTACCAAGAAAAATTTCGATTTCGATTTGGGCGAAATGACAAGCGCGTTATTCGTAAGCCTTTAAGCTTACTCAGTGACTTGCCTTCTACTCAAATCGTATTCCAATTTCATAAATAACTTTCTTTATATTGAAGTTACACACAATTTAACTTAACGAACGGCTTTCCCTATCTGAGTAATCAAGTGCGATTTTTCTTTCTTCTGTTTCCAGACTCTTTTTAATTAAGTCATGTTGGAACTTTTTGGTACAAATAACATATAATCAGAGCTGTGCCAGAAATCTCTCAAAGCCAGTAAATTTGTAATGCTTAAATTTTGTACTTCCACTTTATTTACGTCATTAACTATTGTATTTAAGTCTACAAGTATTTTTCAATAAAAACTTTACTATCGTACTAATTGCTTTTGAAATGGGTTTCAAAGATGTCAATTTGTATTTTTTGCAAAATTTACATTTCGAAAAAACATCTCTGAGATTGACCAATTTTACACAACAAAAAATTAGGATATTATTTTCAAACGACCTAGAAAGTTTTGACAGCTTATATTTTTAGTAGCCTTTTTAACTCGAAAACTCAATTTATTTCTACAAGGTATTCGGTCAGATATCAACATGAATTGACAACATGAATTTTTGTGTAATATTTGGTGCCCTTTGTTAAAGTAACATATATTGGGAAATGCCTTCTTTTTGCCTGTTTTATACATAAATCACGAATCTAAAATACTCTAGTCCCTATAGTTTAAAAAACTCTATCGACTGTTTTCGTTTTCACTGCCATTGTTATTTATACTTATTTATATAGGTATATATAAATAATATATTACACTTGTTTACAAATTTAAGGGTCATCGAGTGAACATTCCTAAAAATGTTTTTTTTAGGGTAATTTGAGGTCAAGAAACACGAAAATGACAACCTTTTTTTTTTTTTCTTAAGAACCGTTTTCGAGATATTTTCGAAAAACAAGTTTTTTGTATACTTTTTTCAGTTATTCCTTAATATCTCGTGAACAAAGGTATTGATGTGCTCTTTCCAGATTTAGTAAAAATTATCCAAGTTACAGGCAACCAGTCGTAAAAAAGTGTAATTTTCGACCATTTTTCAAAATTAAACTTTTTCGGTAAGCTTTTTATTAACGAAAAAAATTTTTTAAAAATAACAATATGTTAAGCTTTAGGCTGAAAGGGAATTCTTTTACGAACATCTAAGTCCAAGATCTCGTGTTTCTCGACCCCAAATTACCCTAAAAAACACTTTTGAGGAAGGTTCATTTTTCGTGTAAGCTAGTGTTATTTGTGTTGTAAATCTTCAATTTTTTTAAATAAAACAAATGATATAAGTAGTAATGTGCATGGAATTGATTAGTTAAAAAAAAGCATTTAAATAAAAACAAGATAATTGGCATAAATTATAATGAAATTGTTATGAACATTATAAAAATAGTATTTGCACAATAATAATTAAAGCAATTTGAAAACTGCGATTCATAAAAATATATGTACTATACATATTTGATCATTTGCATTAAACAAAAAAAAAAAAAAAAGATTACTTGGATAATACTGTTGGCTCATAATTCTCGAGCTCTGTAATAAGTAGGTAGAACAAATGTGTTTAAAGTAGCTTCAATGAAAGCCCATTTTGATAAATTTCCATGTTGGATTCGATTAATTTAAGAAAATCTATTTCGATAAAGTAAAGTATTATAGTACCATACCAATGTCTTTAAATTTTTAAATCTTTTTATGAGAGCAATATCTATAAATATAACAAGCCTTTTCATTTTGGCGTGACGTTACGTTTGTACGACAAAATACGATAAACAATTTTTTGTTTACTTAGCAATTAACTATCGAGTAACTATTTAGTAAAAAATGCCAACAATCGGTTATGCCGATTGAAAGATATTCGTAAACACGGCGTTACGTTAAAATAATACAAATAAGCTTTGACTTGCATTACAAAACGAACATTTTTGCGAAATGGGCAAAACTTTTTTTAGTTTAGCTATTAAATGAAAAAATCTTTTCTCGTATTTTTATTACCGTTAATATCTGGCGGAATGTTATATGGCATGACTTTATTTAAAACGTAAAATCTTTTTTTTATAACTATTCTTCTTAACTGTTCATTCAACTAAAAAAAAACTCATATTTGCTCTTCACAGTTAACAACTTTAATGAACATATTTCAATTGTTGAAAACAAAACATATAATAATAAAAAAAATATGCTCCTAAAAATAGACGAATCGCACCAGAATATAAGATTTTTTTGATTGTTGTTTTCTCGTCACCTTACAACATTAGTTTTTAGAAAGGCCTTAAATAAATAACTTTTGGATTATGGAAAAAGTCGTATTCATTTCACCTTCTTAACTGAAAATCGGCACGTCCGATTTCTAGGATCTTTGATTTGTTCCCAGAATAACTATAAAAATATTTGAAAATTGTAATAAAAAAATTATAAAAAAATATGTTTTTAAAAAGAGACAAATCGGACCAGAATATAAACTAACTTTGTAGCCAGATTTCTCGTCTTCTGTGGAAATATCCACGTATAAAAAAATCGTATTCATTTCACCATTTATAACTTAAAATCAGCACGTCCGATTTCTAGGATCTTTGATTGTTGAATTTGTTCCCAGAATAACTATAAAAATATTTGAAAATTGTAGGAAACAAATTATAAAGAAAATTCATTTTCTGATTTATTTTGTGTGGAAAGCAATTTTGGTAATATTTCGAGAACGAAGAATTTTTTCCTAAGGCCCATATGCAGTTCGAAAATTTTCGCACGGAATGAAAAAAAAAAAAAATCCCAAATTAAATTTTTTTATATGAAGTTTTGGGCGTTTAGTAACGATGTGGTTTTAATAGTAGAAATATATATGCAAACAATGTTTTCCATAAAAAAATGAGCAGCGAAATGAGGCGAGTTCAATCAAAAATTTTGATACAAAACTATGAAAATCTAACAAATCGAAGTATAAAACGAAAATGAGAACAGTCCTGCTTGTGCAAAATTTTATTGCATTTAGTCACAGCCCTGCTGCCTTATATTATATTGTAAGTCATGTGATTTACCTTGTAATTGGGGCACTGTGAAACGTTAGACACCCAACTGGGTTTTAAATGAATGCCCTTCACCAAGCGCAACAATGGGGGCAACTTGAAATGCCAAACAACCATGCCAACTGCTTGCATATCTAAAGTACTATATATCGTATATAGTATATGGTATATAAGCAACAGTTTAACATTTAAATGAATTGGAATTGGAGCTTAGTGTTATGGCCCTGTTGCCAGTTGTTGACCCTCTTTAATAAGTGGCTCCCACTGTGCGCACTTGAACTCCGCCTATATACACAAATAAGTATGTTACCAAAAAAAATCGCAATACAGGTGTGAAAAGCCCACAAAGAGCGCGAAAGTTGAGTGTCATCTGGGCAACGCACCTGGAAACACCACAGACTGAATCATCTTTGGTTTGCATATACACAAGATACGATATTTATAAGGTATATGCCGTAGAAACAGCCTCCGCTTGGCATAATGGTAATAACCGATGAGTTCCGACTGACCTCAGCCAGATTGGTTAGTGCAATTTAAAGTTCATTTTAGATGGCAATTTGGTATGTTGAACCGGTTTGAGAATTGCTACAATCATTTTATTTTTTGCACTGGGTAGTTCCTTGTTACCCATTTTCTAAAATTAACTATTTGTTTTTTTTTCTATTGAAAAACCAATTTGTTAAACCGGTTGGACTGTTTCGAACAAGACCTTACCGGTTACAAACTGAAATCATTGGTTGATTGTATTGTCATTTTCATTATACTTGCGAGTTAGATCACATAAACCACAAAGAAAAAAATAAATTACATATATAAATGTATATATATTAAAAAACATATAGATGTTATCAATGAAGTCAGTGAGAGCGAAATATGACAAGATCAGCCAGTTATGTTAAACAGCTGATTTAAATTGACTTGAATGGGAATTCAGTTGAAAGTTGAATTGACACTTGGCTATTTAATGGTTTTATTTAATCAGCATTGATTGGGATGATTTGCAGAATATATAATCAAATTTTAACGGATTTTTTGTGATTGTAAACTGTAAAAGATACATATATTTTGCAAATACGATATTAATTCATTTAGTTTTTATGGCTTGCCAAAACTTAAATCTTCAGCAGAACAGAAGAATTTGAGTTAGCTGAGTTACAGTTAAAGAAAGCTTAAGAAAAACAATAGAGCTTAAAGAAAGACTGCCGAAGAACGAGTTGATGGAAAAGTTTAAAAGAAACACAGCATAAAGGCGAATAGAAAAAAAAGTAAGCAACAAGACGAATTCAGCCAAACGTATGTACCTATGTATATGGACAAAAACAAAGCAGAAAGATAAACGCTAAAATGAAAGAGCTTAAAGCAGCAACAGTTACATTTTGCCTAGAAGAAAGCAATTCTGAGACTTATTTATATAATAAAAATAAAATAAAAAAATTATTTTATACTTAGACGCTTTATTCTGAAGTCAAGGATACGTTTCGATAGATTTTGTTATACCTACTTTAAATACAAAATATTTTTTGCATGCATTTTTAAATACACCCAATTCGGTTTTTATGCGGTATTGAAATAAGACGGTGTAGAAAAAAAATGTTTACACAATTTCACTATCTAGTCTATGTGTGACTGCCCCCAGGGGTCAACCGGTGCAACCTAATCTTATATTTTAGCTAGGAAATTCCCCTTTATAATTTATTTTTATAGCAGCTTAAAGATTTACTTCATGTCTTTTTTACACGGTTTTCCCTGGAACGTATGAACCGTGTAAAAACAGAATTAGGTGTAAATATATGACTTTTTAAATTGATCTCTTTGATTTTTTACATATATGATAAGGCACTTGACACACTCATCATGTATAGTTTTTTTAATTTCCGATTATTTATCGAGTTATATATATTATATATATCTACTACAATAGAAATATAAAGTTTTCAATTACACTGGGGCTTATCGTCTTACAAAGTGGGAGTTATAGAAGTTCTTCACAATATTAATCTTGAACATTTTTTTTAATATCGATTACTTATCGAGCTATCGATAATTGAATATTTTTGTTTCTGTCCAGCCGAGACCAAAAGAGGCAAACAATTTCCCATTGCTCTACCCTTTCTCTTTTATATTTGCGATATGGTTTCTTACGATACATTGAGGGTGTGGTGAAAAGGTATTGGCAATATTCACCAAGTACATTTTTTTTATTTATTTATTATTTATTTTTTTTACATTTATTAAGAAATTTAAAAATGTGCAATTATTATAATTTTTGTTTAATACACAATAAAATTAAATAATACAAAAAATAGTTGCAAAATGTAAAAAAAAACAAAATTAACAATTATTAATTAATTTTAAATTTAAACATCAACCCTTCAGTTGAGAACCTAGAAATATAGCTAAACTCTGTATATATAACATTAAAGCATAGCAATAAAATTAAGAAGAATCTATATATGTATATAAAAGAAAGTTATATTAGTTACACAATTTATAACTAAAGAATGACTGGACCGATTTCAATAATCTATGGTTTGTTGGATTCGTCTCCGCCCTGGTTAACAGAATAACTATTAAAACAATATTCTTATATTTTTATTATTTATATAATATATTTATATTCTTTCTCAACAAAGTCGTAATCAATTAGGCTTCGTAACATTGCGAATCAATCCATCGGGCCACGAGCCCGAGCCATTGCATTTATTGCTTCGTGGCGGGATGCAGCAATTTGGCGACTAGAGCAAGTTTTCAACACTACCTATACTTAGAACGCAGCACAGAGAAGACATGGAGTTTACGATTGTAGAGAAGGAACACTTAGAAGTCAGCTCAGAGAAAAGTTAGAGTTAAGGTATGCAGAGCAGGAGCGTAATATATAATTCGTAGATCACAGAGCAGATAGGTTGAAGGTGTTAGGCGAGACAGGCAAGTAAGGAATACTATGCAAAGAAGACTGCTCAGAGAATAATTACATTTCACCATTACAGAGCAAGATCGTGAAACATTGCGTAGATAGCAAAACAGACAGGGAGAAAGATGTTAATAAACACAACACAATACAGATTCGTTTTTTTGCGTACGAAAATAAATTAATTAAACTGCGACCCGATAAGGTTTTCCTCATCAAATAGAAAGAATACGTAGAGAATGAATAGAAACTCATGTGTTTAGCCCAGATATCCTTCTTCTGGCAGATCTATTTCCCTTAATTAACGGCATATTAACATTTTGTAAAAATTTGCAGGCAGGTTGGAAGCCCAAGAATTCCATTTACCAGAATGTTTAAAAAGCTTAACATCATTAGAAGAAAGATTAATGTCAACTCGGCTACCGTTTATGATAATTAAGTCATTGGGATATAAAACAGAACAGTATTGAAGGAGCCATTGTAAACGTTTCTATTCCAGTTGTGTATCCGAGCAGCGACCTGCATTGTTTCAGGGTATTTTTTAGTCATGAGGCATGAACACTATGGAAATAGAGAATTGTACAGGATATATAATAGTCTGGATGATCTGAATTGAACGAAGCAGACCGAACGGGGTTGGGTCTGCAAAGCACTCAGGGGGCAGAGCCCCCTAGTTAATAATAAAAAAAAAATATCAAAATTAATTTTTAAAAATTAAAGTTTTATCTTTCGTTGCAAAAACAACTATTAAAATAAATATATTACATTAAGAGATATATATGTCTTATCAAAGGAAAGTTTACAAAATTTTTCAGTTATCGATAAGTCGATTATTGAATATTGCCAATATCTCTTTCACTTATAGGTACCGTAAGAACAATAAAAATTGAAGAGATCAATTTAAGAAGTGGTCCGCTTTCATTATTTTTCCCATATGTATTTTCATAGGATAGTGGTATGCGTAATTGTTTGCCTTTTCCAGCCTCAGCTCAGAAGATCTGGAACACTTTTAGCAATTAGTATTATCTAGATATTACTTACAAGATTTGAAAACAAGTTTTGCTTCTACATACACATACATACATTTGCCTGAACCCTGTTGAAGCAGGCAAGCCTAGTTTCGGCGGTACAAAACTAAGGGAAAAAACTAAGGGAAAGGCCGCCTTCCAGACCCGAAGCTTCAATATTGTTTTGATAACCTGGCAAGTTTAACATGTATTCCTTTGAATATAGTCAATTTATTTATAGATTTTTATCTATAAATTGTTTCCTTTCATTTCCACCGATACAGTATTTTATCGATCTGTCCTCGACTTATTGTATCCGCACAAATATGCGACACTTTATAGACCATTGGCTTTTGTTTAAAGCCGTTTCTTTGTGTGCATTTGTTGATCTTTAGAAAAATATGGCACTACTCAGACTTTTATTGAATGCTTACTATATGCAATACATAATATACTTACCTATGTATATAGGCTGCACCTAAGCACAATCTTATCTCAAAACCAATGTCTACAGTTCTAGAACTTCCAATACGCAATTAAAGATTAAGTATTAGATAAAAGTCGCATATAGTATATAAAAGCCAATTATCATAAATTCATTAAATAAGGTAATCAATCATTTTTACGTGTAAAAAGTCTTAAATGTTACATAGTATGTTATACAATACAATACAACAAAATTGATTGAACTCAACAGAAACTGAAAACTTATATATAAATAAATAAAATTTATTACGCTGCTGAACTATAAACCCTAAAAAATTATGCACCCCTATAAAACCTACGGTAAGGTATAAAGAGAGCACGCATTTTATTATTATCGGAGACACCTCTTTATTGGAAAGTCATTTAAATAGCTGAAAAACAAATATCTATAGATATATGTATAAAGCACTACTTATGAAATTCTTAGTAAGTCACGTTGATAAATATTATATTATGCACGTAGTATCTTGGGACTACCAACTGATATAGAAATAACACCAACAGCTGTCACATTTCAGAGCTTGCCCTCTAATAAAGTAAGCAAAAAGTTGGTGAAATAAATTATAATAAATAAGTCATTTGTTGAAAGATTGATCTTGTTTTTTTTTTAAGTAAAAAAACCCATCCATTATAGGCACAGTTATACTAAGTACTAAAGAACCGAAACAAAAAAATTAACAGCTGCCTTATGAAATGGGCTTTAAATTTCCAGCTACTTAGCAATCTAGCAAATTAAATTCATTGACAATTTGTGACACTTTTAAATGGGGGCTATTAAAATATCAAATGGCAAAATTAATGAGTTTTTTGTGCACTTATTTAGCGAATTAGTTTATAATAATAATAATATATAACAATGCGGTGAGAAAGTGAAATGGCATAGCTAGGTACTTGTACAAGAGCGCGTGTGCCTGAACTTTTTTTTCACTAACTTTTGTAGATTCCTAGTTTTGAGTTGAGAATTCTAAAACAATGAACCCTCAAAGCATTAATCTTCTAAGAATAAATATCTGCGCTACCAAGCATAATGGACCCCCGTAGCCAGATTTTGGCCAAAAGTCCCCCAGAAGAAAGTCAAAATTTGGACAAAATGACAATTTAATATGATTTTACACATATTTAGGTATCCCGTGCAAAAAAAATTTTTAATTTATATTTAGTGGTTTTTGAGTTATTGGCAATCAAAGTTGACATTTAGAATTTTTTGAGCTTTCGCGGTAATTTACAGAAAAAAAAACCTGCATTTACCATGATACATGTAGCTAAGAAATCTTCATTCACTTTACTATTTATAAATATTACTTCAGATAAAAAATAAAACTGAGCTTAAAAACTTTTTGGTTTTAAATATATTCGAGCAGCTATAAAGATTTTGTTGGTTTTTTTATCATTTGGCTAATTAGCCAAAACTCGATATTTGATCGAAAAAAAATTTATAAATTTCTTCACATGTTTTACAACAAATGTAATTCCTCTTGATTTTCGGAAATTGAATTTTGTATCTAAAAGTTTAATTTTAAAAATTGATCACCAGGAAATTTTACTATTTTTTGAATTTCTTAGCTGCCTAAAAGTATGCTTTAATAACCATTTTTTCAAAAGTTGTACTAAAATGTAAAAAAAAAGTACAATTTGAAAATTTTATAGCATACTTACCAAGATGCAAATCAAAAAATGTAAAAATTATCAATTTTGACGAAAAACGTAAAAATTTAAATATGGATTTTTGAAATTTTTTTTTTGGAAATTGAAAGAGCATGCCAAAAAAATTATAACTTTTAAAAACCAGATTGATTGGTGGTGTCTTCTTTTTGTAATTGGCTTGGAAAGCTGAAACTGTTTGGGGCTATAACTCCAAAGCCATTCAATATTTTGGGTATAGGCTATTTTTTCAATGTATGTGGAGCTCATATCTACCTCTGTGTGAAATCTGGTCCTATTCCAATTAACAGTTTTTTTTTAATTAAGTTACAAATTTGTTTGGTTTTTTTTTAAATTTTATCCAATTTTGGTCTAGATTATCTATATCTTGAAAAAATCTGAGGATGCTCAAACTTCCCAGAAAAATAGTTAAGTCCTTTATGAACACGTATGTAAAATTTCATCACTCTAAAAAAATTATTATGGAAAAGCCAGATTTTTGGCCGAAATATGACAATCGGGGCCCACAGTGCCACGTCCTAAAAGCAAACAATCTTGTGATACATTTATTTGCACTTTTTAAGTCGATCTTTTCGATTTTGATTATTTTTACACATGTGACGAGGTATATTTACCTACTAAAAACTAAAACTAACAATCTCTTAGATAAATGCTGTAGATATTACTCATGTGCTGACTTATAGATATTTTCCAAAAGCTATCCTCAAAGAATGTTTACCTTAAAAAACTAAGAACTGAAAATTTGCGCATCATAGCCATCATATACAATAGACACCAAACAAAGTAATCTTTCAGATACAGATATCTGAATCTGATCTATCTCAAGAGTTGATTAGACAATTTTTATGCATTGAACATTACATACTCGTAAAAGAATAATCTACGATCAAAGAGCTGCAATTTGAAGTCAAATTATTATCTATAAATGTACTTACATATGTCCACAAATTCTCTATCAGCAAAATATTTATATAATTTTTTATATACCAAATAAATATATAGACCAAATTTGAAATTATATTATTAAAGTCAATGTTTCTGGCATAAGCAATTTGTGTTGGTTTTTTTTACTTTTTCGGTTATTGTTGATAATCAATTTGCAGTTTCCATTTTCGGTTCTTTTAATTAATACTAAAGATAGTGACTGAGCAATCACGTATACGACTCTGTTACTTACTTAAATTTAACCTTCATTTTTAATTTTTGTATATCACATACATATGTATGTATTTGGACACACTTGTATATATGTATACAAATACATAGGCATAACAAATTGAAATAGATTGCAACTAAGCACAGCGAGACGATATCATTAAATTTATGGTCTGACTTCCAAAAGAAAATTTATTACACTAAGCATTTTGGATCGTTCGTTTTTAGGTAGCATTGAGATTTTAATTTAGTCTATGTAGATAGGCTTAAGGTTGTGTATGGATTTGAATTTTATTTTCGAAAAGCATCAATCTTATCACGTAAGTAAGAGTTTAGAAACCAAAAATTTGTGCTTTATCGAGCAGAAATCTATAAAGGCAGATATGCAAAAGTGTCCAATCACATATACAAAAAATTCGGACTGCGATAAGTCAGTTTTGCCCAAAACTGTGTTTTATCAAATTTCAATATCTACCAGTGTGTACATATTTATTCTACTGTAATATTACTTACTGTTTGTTTTATGGGAGAAAAGAAAACAGCTGTTTGTAAATAATCGCCAACATTTTGTAAGACCATTTTTTTTTTAAATTAAAATTGTAATTTTATTTCAGTGCAAGTCAGCCATAATATTTTGTATGTAAATATCCAAAATCTAATCTTTTAAGCTTTTAAATCCAAGTTATCTTACGAAAACGTTTCTTACGTTTCTTCTTAAGTTTCACGTTGCTACTCTTGCACTTGTGCATTTCTGCATTATTGTTCATATATGCACGACAAAGTGAACGCCCTTTGTATTAATAATATAAGAGCTCATGAATAGACATTATATTTATCTCAAAAATCTAATATTTTGAATTTTTTCTACGTCAGTAACATATTATTTCTATAAAATTTATATTTGTTCTCAAAATTTATTGTTCAAAGGCCCATACGCAGCATTCAAAAATTCCGCACAAAATGTCAAAACTTCATACAAGAAACAAATCCCTTTTTTGGGCCTTAAGGCCTATACGCAGCACGAAATATTTCGCACGGAATGACAAAACTTCATATAAAAAAAATATCCCATATGGGATAGACCCCTTTAAATGAAAAATATTTCGGTTGGATTCGTATCAATTTGTGTTAAATAGAGTAGATTTGTTTAATAGTCTAAGGCCAGTGTAAGCCCACATTGGTGAGTTAAAACTACTTATAGGGTACAGTCATCAGGAATTACATTTTTTTTTTTGCCTTGGAGCGTCACGTAGTTTTTTTGAATGATACCTTACCAGTTCGGGTAGAGAGACCTACTTGTACAGCCACTTCCAGTTTAGTATAGGACAGTGGTAAAAAAGCTGCTTCACATCTCTTTTATTTTCCATATCTGAAAATGGAACTCCTACATTACTAATGTGCTTAGTAATTGTTGTACTTCCCAAGTTCCAGGTGGAACACGTGTGTGGTCATAAGTCATGCTCTTATTTTAAATTTTATAGATATGGTTGGGAGTGTTTATGAGGTATGTTAAGACTGGCTAGAGTTAGGTGGGGCCTTTCATGGAAAACTTTGCTGGTATTCAATATTTATCAAGCTTCTTGTATGGCACAAGAAAAATTAGATTACTGGGCTATTTCTTTTCATAGAATCACATCATTCCTGCGATTCCGAGAATTACTGTGATATTTTTACCACTGTCAATGATTATTAGGCCCTCAAAATAATAGGCTCGTAAGACCCTGAACTTATTTTCGGGATGAACTGGATTCAGATATTGAAGCGGTTGTCGCTTGAAGATCTAACGACCAGATTTGGAGATATTTTACATCTTTATTATTCTTGATGTTTTTGAGCTAAGGCGTAGAGTGTAGTGGTCAGGAAGACGGAATAAAGTCCTAAGGAACTGTTTTGCAGAGATGTCATCTCTTACTTTATCATCTCAAATCGTTATGACACAAAGGCAGAAAGTTTCTTTATTTTTTTTTCTTATGAATCACGGACATCTCAGTTTCCCTGCCCACAGCTTTTGACCACCAGGCCTTCGAGTTTTTTTTTTTTTTTTTATGTGTTTTTAATATAAATAGTTTTTTTTTAACGGTTACCAACTGGACCTTACCAAATATTGACAAACAAAATTAGCAACTAGATGGTATAGCCGATCGTTATATTTAGCAAATCGTGCAGAAGTCAAAAAACAAATTTATACATTATAATAGCTGCAATAAAAATTTGTTAAAATTGTTAATGCCAAGACATCTTTTATGGCCTATTAACACCATAGTGCAGACGTCATAGAGATCAGTTTTTGTGAATTACCCCTAGATCAGAGTATGCATTACTCAGCGGCTGCTCGGAATTGCCAATTTGGAAAAGAGCTTTCACTATGAACGCAATCAAATAAAATGGCAAGTGAAACAATAGTAAATAGAGATCCATATATAAGTAAATAGTAGACGGATATGATGAGAATTTAAGCAGGCGGTATGTGCGAGGGATCGATCTAAGCGCGTGACTGGATTTAAAAAATAAACTTTTTATAGCTTGGCGGCACGACTTAAACTGGGCTTTGGGTTTTTAGCATGTCAATGACCGTCTTTATAACAGATTTATGTGTGTGAGCAGGCTTTTGCAGTGCAGTGTCCAATAAACTGTGCCTTTTTTATTATTGGCTGTTTTGTGCTGCTGCCAAAATATTGAAGGCTGCTTATCAGCTGGATGGGTGGCTTATCAGCAAAATATTTGCTAAATATAAATAGGTGTACGCTTTATGTACAAGAATCATGTGTACCTAGTAAGTGTGTTGGTGTCTGTACAAATAGATGGTTGTGGCTGGAAAAAAAAACAAAAAAAAAAACTACTATTAGCCACGAACACTAGTTGTTGTTGACCTTAGCAGCTGACTCTTGAGGCGTTAATACAAATAGTTTGTGGCCATTTAAGGTGTTGTTGGTATGCAGCAGCAGCCTAGGAAGTTATTGCACACATTCGCTCCACAATTTGTTGTAAGATTGCATTAATAATAAACTTGGCAGCTACTGCGGGTACCATTTATAAGCCCAGTCACATGTTCATTAACAGTACTGCTCGTGTCTTTACACACACACACACACACATACACACACATACACTCACACACACTGCTAATTTTCATATTTTGCAGCTGTTGGCAGCAAGTTGCCGTCTTTGTTGTGCAGCCAACTGGCGCAAACAGGTTTCAGTTAAACAAAACATGCAAAATATATTTCAATAATACTACTACAAAAAAACATTGTATTTACGTACCACCGTGTGCCTTTAATGATCACGTGAAAATTTCATTAAACTTCAGTCGTGATCGACGTAAGTCAATTAATAAAACCTCGAGCAAGACAAAAGAAAGCAAACAACGGCTTGCTCACTTTTTGAATTCTTGATTGACAAGTCTAGCGCGCGCGCAAATATTTACACAACACAGCTGGCAACGCTGCGATACAAAAGTATCGATAACAGGTTGTCAAAGTGGCAATTAAAAGTACTCACCAAATGTACTAGTTGCAGTTGTATTGTAAACACACCTATTGAACGAAATAGAAATTGTAGGCAGCGCAGAGCTGTTAATATTTTAGTAAAACAAAAACTGTAATAATAATAATAGCACACAAATTATAGTACATTTAATTTGGTTGCATTCGTGGTGTGTCTGCAGCACCATTGTGTGCTAACAATCTATTATAAAAATGCAAATGTGCGCAGTACACAAAGCGCATTAGGCAAACCATATACAAAGTGAAAGGTGCTGCTCTGGGCCAATAATTTTTCAAAAGCGGCTCAAAACCAGTAAAGTTATCTGGTTAAAAAAAAAGCAGCCAACGCTGCAGGTGAGTCTTAAGTTTGGTCTTAATGCTGGTTATTGGCAGCTAGTTCATAAAGAAAGGCAAATAAAAAGCCATAGCGAGTATAATTAGTTCAGGCCCATTACATGTCAGCTGTCTGGCTGGGTGAGTGTGGGTGGGGAGGAGTAGTCAGTGCTGGCTGTAGTAATGTGTTACAAGGGGAGGCAACTTGGCTATTGCAATGTGCACGTTAGGCCATGACATCACAGCTGCTTGGTGGGGCACTTATAGCCCATTTGATTTGATTACATTTTGGCTAATAACAAAACGCTTTCTCTCATTATTTGCAGTTTCAAGAGATTGTGCCTGATATGGATGATACGGAATTCATGTTTAACGAAAAACAATCGATACGCGATTCGGCGCGTACCCTTAAGAAGTATGGCAGTACCTGCTGCAATAATATGCGAAATAATGAGACCCTAATACGTCACATTGTGGAAAAAACTGACACCTTACAGGGCATTGCACTCAAATATGGCTGCACGGTGAGTACTAGCATATTTGGAAGAATTCGTAAATATGCAATTTAAAAATTGATTTGTGCTAGTTTTGAACAACTGTCAATAGCCAGTTCCCAACCACTTATTAATAAACTACTTGGGCGCCAATATGTCTACCATGTGGGATTTTTTACCCCTATAAATGTTGGGGGGCTGCTTATTGGCGTGCCGCACGCAAAGTCGTAACTGTATGGTATCTGCTTTTAAGGGCTTCTTTTTTTTTTTAAATTTCAAGCGCAATGTATAATGTCATAGGTAACTCGCAAAATGTCAGTCAAGTGCGCTTAATTTGAATTTTATTGATTTAATAATTAAATCACGACGTTGTCTAGACAACCATTATGAAGTATATGCTAGGTCTTGAACAAGATCTTCTTGCTTTATTACTCATTCTAAAATTCTATAATGAAATCTTGTTTTGTTTGACTTAGTTGCGATAAAAAAGTAGAAAAACGCTGTAGAAAAAAAAAATACAGCCACATACCTAGCATCTTGAGCAAATAATGTTGGTTTCTACTACATATGTATATAGCGTAGAGAACTTCAACTAACGTCCGCTTGTCTCCGGTCTTATCACTGCAGCAAACGTTTAACTTGACAGGTTGCTGCATATAATTTATGAGCAGCTACACAAGACCCAAGTCCGTCCGTTGGTTAGTTCAAAAAAGCAGTCACGAGTGGGCATAGCTTGGTTACAAGACCCAACAACAAAAGTAAATACATACACCTGTTTCATAAAAATTGCATTTGAAGTTTGTCTTTAGTCAGCTGCGAAGTTGTTAGTGCGTATTTTTTCCAAGATTATGTAGCTTTTCAAATTTTTGAGATAAAGAAGCTTCATTAAGATAAAGTGGTTAGAAGTTATGCATGCGATTAAGATTTATAATTCGGTATCATGCGTAAGGTGTTTTTTGATCGTTGACGAGTTTAAATTTATTTATAATCTTATAATTAGAAAGTGTTAGGTTTTGTGTTTTTGCGTTGCTGCAGTTTCAGTTACAATATTTTTAATAACAAATACGAACATTATTAATAATTCCATGTGAACATATAATTTTGTATTTGTTTCTGCCTTTGCAAGCTTAGGTTGAACCCAAAGAAACTAAAAAGGAAAACATATTTTTTATTTATAAAAATATATATATCTTACCATATAATACGTCTCGGTAAACTTATCCAATATATATAAATCTCTACATACTTGCATTCTGGACAGATATTGTTCCTTATCTAGCTAGACCCTTCATACTGACCTTTTTTATCTGTTGTAGGATAATCAAATTGGCCCAAACTGGTTTTACCCAAAAATTTAATTGGTTACACCGGAAAGACACAAATATATAATATTTCTTTTTTGACTAGTCCCCGTATGCAGCTATGTGTTTACCTTTTTCGGGCTCATGCGATCTTAGTAACTAACAAGGATTTTGACCTTTTATTATTTAAGAAATCGTAGTTAGAAAAACAAGACCTAAACCTTTTGAAAAATACAATGCCCACTTTGAATCTGTATGCTATACAAAAATTGGTTCATACACGGTTTTGCTGACCCAATACCAGTCATCAAGATCGCTCAATCATTGTCTTGTGGAAAGATTTGTTAAAGTTTCTAGCATTGACAGGCAAACCACCTTATATGGCAATTTACTTGAAGAATTGCGCATGTCAATGTGACAATTTGTTGTTTGCGCACATCACCAGCCATGTTAATGCATCCATCAATCAATCAAATGTCATTGCTTTAAAACTAATGCAATTCCAAATAATTGACAAGTATATTTTACTTATGTTTACACTATCTTTTTTAATCCAACAGACGGAACAAATACGCCGCGCCAATCGTCTCTTTGCCTCCGACAGTCTTTTCTTGCGTCAGTTCTTGCTTGTGCCAGTTGAGAAGACCTCGCCTTATTATCCACAAGCTGGTGGCGCAGTCGATGGCAGTGCGGCAGCTGCAGCACTAGTCGATGTATTGACCACGCCGCCCACAACACCGGATGCCAATTTGCAACGCGAGGCTGTCAATAATACAAATAACTCAAGTCAAACAAATGGCTACAGCACAAGCAGCAGCACCAGCAACTGTAGTAGCAGCAGCAGCAGTGCTGGCAACTTGGCCAGCCAGGCTACCACACGTTCCGGCCAGCCGCACACACGTCCATACTCGATTGCAGGGGAGCTGCTGGTGCAGACCGCTGATGAGGATCCTGCGCTAATGCATAATCATAATGCATGCAGCAGCAAGCAAAGCAAGTCTTTGGATTCGGTGGCAGCCATGACGCCAGAGGAAGAGAATCGCAAATGCATGAATGATTTTCTTAATAAGATTGATAACACCATTTCGGAATCGCGTAAATATGTAGAGCGTTCCAAGGAGTAAGTAATCTAAATAGCCTATATAGCTATGTAGGTACATTTACTGAATGTAAATTTTCAACTGCAGCATGGTCCACAGTCAGAGCGATGCTGAGATTTGCATTAGCACCACCGATGTGATCTCCAGTCGTCGCAACACTCAGCTAAACAATTCCTACAAGAACAACAACAATCGTCCACCACATCACCAGCGTCACAGCTCGAACGGCAGCGGTAATTCAGATACGGCGCAATTGTTGAATACAACGCAAACACGTCGGGTGCAGAATTCTCTAAAGCGTCTGGAAAAACAACAAGATGATTTTTTCGAGTTGTAGCACAGGTCAGCAGCAACTGTCCCACTACAAAGACGACGTTACATCTAGTTTTATTACACAATTATTTTACAAATAATTTTTAATTGCAAGCAAGCTGCAATGTTGCACTAAAATGTAATATGTAACTTAATATATTATATGCGATATGTAGTACTGTATAAAGTAGAGCAACGCATGAGTCCGAGTCAAGCCGGCCAACAAAATATGATTTCAAGCAAGTCCGAAAGATTCCAATTCGAAACCTTTATATTTCCAATGAATTTGAACTAAATCGTTTGTAGTTATAAATGCATCTATTATACAAGATGTGAAATTAGTATTCTAAAGTAGTTAAAGTAATCGTCATGAGTCGATAGCTTTGAAGTACAATGACTTAGTACCTTTTAACTTTGAGTAATTTGGACTATGTGGCTCGGATTATGCTGGGAGCTCTAGTAAATATTTGTGTAAACAAGTAAAATCTATAGTAAGCAATGCTATATGTATATAGCAGGGGAGAAGTAGCGTACACTATTTATGATATAGAACTGTTGTTGCCGATGATGAAGCCGCAGCCTGTTGATGTTAATGTTGATCTACATATAGATATTTTTATGTGTTTACACAAACATATATGTATGTATTTGTGTCAAACATACAGCTAGACTTACGTTCTACCCTTTTAATTCAAATTGCCGCCAATTTTCTTGCAAAAAAGTCTGCCTGCTTTTATGCTAAATTCATTTTATGTACTACATAATTTTATTTAAATACAATTTTTTATGACCCCTTAGTTGTAATTAGTTATGAGAATTATTAATTTTAATTTAGTCGCTACTGTTTATAATTTCAAATGCATATGTCCCTATAAAATTTGAAACATGTACCTATTTATTTGTTCACACTATAGCTAGAAAATATGTTATAAATGCCCTCCATTTATATGTTTTGAACTCTTCCAAGTATTAACAATAAAATCTATATCAACTATAAATTACACACTTGCAAAAAGACACAGGATACACTCATATAGCCCACAAAGCACCTACTTTTAAGAGCACCCTAACCTACAGATAAGTATACAAAAGGTATGAAGTATGAAACAAACAAGCCAAGTTGTATGTGAACATGATTTTATAAAAATAATAAAGTGAGAATGTGTTGAAATAAAATAAAATAATAGAAACAAAGTTTTTAATTTGAGTAATGTGCATCAAATTGGGGCAGACAAGTCACTACATCAAGGATTCCAAAGTAAAGTTATATTTTAATTATTCACGGTATATTACGAAAGATGACACAATAGATTCAATTTATTATAAAAGGAATAATAAGTTAATACATGATTGCTTAACCTTTTGATTGTAATCATCTTTGAGCATGCGCCAAAGGCGTACCACGTTGTACGATACCATTGACAACATGTACTGTCTCCAGGACAACGCAGGTGCCCAAACAAACACATACATATGTATGCATGTAGTTATTAGCTGAAATAGTCTTGCATTTATTTAACAATTTAAAATGCAAATTTAGTATAGTCTACTAAAATGGCTGATAATGAACTCGATGCGGCTGTTATAAAGGCCACTCAGCAGGCGCTGGGCAAGTATATAAAGAAACCACCGCTTACGGAAAAATTGCTCAAGAAGCCACCATTTCGCTTCTTAATGGATATTTTTAATACTGTAAGTAGAACACATGCATGCACAAAGCATTCAAGGTTAAACAAACCCAACTGTCCACACAGTTCATCAAGCAAACGGGCTGCTTCGAAGGTCTATACACACCCGAAGAGCAGCAGTTCGAAAATATACACGATAGAGAAGACAAGCTGCGTTACCTGCAAAAGATGATCGATGCCATAAGTAAGTAAAGAGTTGGAGTAGTGCTGAATTATTGTAGACTTGCTGAAATATTCACAGAGCTTAGCACAAAAAAGGAGCTCAAGGTGCGTACCTCAAAAATTGTGGCCGGTCACGAGCCACAGCACACCAATGAAATGCTGCAACAACTCGCAACTGTAGCTGAGCTTAGATTGGACTGGGAAAGCGCTGTTGAAGACGTACTCACAGCAGCTATTGAGGCCAACGCTGCAGCCAAAGCAAAAGAAAGCAAAGCCCGTGAGAGCAAGCCCAAAGAGGCGAAGGTAGCAGCCAAAAATATATCACCTACAAGCAAGGAAGAACGACCAAAACGTGGTACTAATGACAAAGTCAAGGACAAGCGCATATCGCCACAGGAACAAAAGCTTAGAAAGCCCAAAGAGCAAACAACTTGCAGCTCCCCGCCAACTAGCAAGGAGAAGTCAACTCGCCATCAAAAGCCAGAGACCAAGCCTACAAGGCAAAGCTCCAAGAGCAAAAGTCCTTCGCCTGTGAAGCCTACATTAAAGTCTAAACAACAAACTTCAACAGAGAGCGAAACGGTGTCCATATCGCCAGTACAAGCGCAGCCAGCAATAGTTAAAGCTGATTCACCCAAAACTAGTGCCGAAACAGTCAAGGTGGAGGCAGCTGTTCCACGTGACCAGCATGCAGTTAAGCTGGTCGAGCAGCCGTCTGCCGAGTTAACCAAGGACACCGAAAATCGCAAAACTTCGGCACAACGCCGCAGTTCAGCTTCATCCAATAAAAGCCGCCGTTCTAGCGCCAGCCAACGCGCAGCACAGGAGACGGAGACTCATGAATCTTTGCAAGCAATACGCGAGGGCCCAACACAACCAGCTGCCGATACCAATAACAATGATACGCATAACAAAGGCGAGGTAAAACGCGAGAACACTTTTACACGTGAAAGTTCCAAGGATTCTACAAACTCTCAACGACCTCGTACATCTTTACGTCCGCCTAGTGCGCGTCCAGCTTCAGCTAGACCTGGTGCACCAAGGCGTCGCGATCGCAATGTGGAAATTGTGCTACTGCCAAATGATCAGATAAAAATGTCTGGCATCAATGTCAAATTGGAAACATTTGGTGATTTTGATGATGATGGAGAGAATCTGGTGATTATAGAAGATGCCAATGCGCATGATATAGCTGCAGGAGTGCCACAACAGGATACGCCGTCAGCCAGTGAGCTAGATGCGGCACAACAGGGTCATCTGGTGCAGCAAATACTGGAAACCCAAAAGGAACTGGTGCAGCATCCTACGGAACCCAGCAAGGAGGAGCAGCTTAATAATCTGGGAGCTCGTCAAAGCTCGGCGCGCCAAATGAATGGTTTGCGCGATGTCATACAAAATTTAACCAAATCGGTAAATCCCTTTGGAAAGCTGATGGATTTTATACCCGAGGACATAGATGCCATGCAATTGGAGTTGAGCATGTGGCGTGATACGTACACGCAAGCCGCAGCAGAACTTAAACGAGAACGTAATCTAACAGATTCGGCTACGGAGCCCATGAAGCAGCAGTTGGTGCAGATCGAAGGCAACATACGCGAGTATCTGGAACTGGCCGACGCAAGCCGTCTAAAGATACTACAAAACAACGAGCGCATACTGAAGATGCTAATGGAGCAATAAGTTTGAGCCGTTTTGTATTCTTATAAATTTTAATAAACTTTCAATAGAGTTCTATAAAAATATTATCATGCATTGTATAAATTTTTGAATGCAAAGTCTATATAGATCTATAAAAAATTTCAATACAATATCTAGTGTAAATGGAGTAGAAAGTTCAAAAGTTATATGTTACAATTCAACAAGTGGAAGGTCACTTAGTGTTTAAACCAAAACCGAATAATTCTTAAGCTAATAATATTCTGTGTAGGCTTTTAAGCCTCCGCTTCAACGCTGGACAACTTTACGTCCGATTCTTCACGCTTCTTTTCTTCCTCATTATCATCATCAATTCCTAGCAAATACTCAATAACTTCGTCAATTGAAAAGTTATTAAGCAGTGATTTAATAGAGTCGTTGTGTATGACCACAGTGAATAGCAGCTTGGCGTATTCACGCATGCGAGTGCCATAATCCAATTCCGCATAGTTCTCTCCAGCCTTGGACAAATCATGGCCACAGTTTTCTATGACCTTGCACAACACAGCCTCCTCAGAGGTGTTTGGCCAACCGTATTTCTTAAGCGTTGGCGGATCCACCAACATATCAATTAGTCTGCGCACATTTTCCTTTAATTTAAGATCATCTTCAGTCAACACCTCGCCGCTTAGGTCATCATCGCTTAGCGTCTCATCGTCATTGTCTGCTATAGCTGCAGCTAGACTGGCCGCAAGCGATTTGCGTTGCTCTTTCTTTACAACTGGAGATACTTGAGCATTCTGCTCAATTGATTCTGGTTTCACCCCAGCCGACTGATCCTCCGATTGTGCGTCCAAGGGCAATATGGTGTAGGTGGTATCGTCCAGCACAATGCTCTCCGGCTCCGCGCTTTCATCCACAATGAATTCGCGCACTACCACTCCAATGTCCGTGTTGCTGGAAACGAGCGAGCCTGAGGTATTTTCAGGCACCTCTTCTGTAACCTTTTTGGCTTTCTTAGCACGCTTGCCAGGTTCTGTCGGAGTGCCAAAAATGTCATCCGGATTGCATTCATGTACGCTGCGAATGTGTGACCGCAAAGTCTCGGTGCTATCAAAGTTCTTGTCACAAATGGCGCAGTCTGTGCGCTCAATCACCTTGACACTACGCTTAGGACGCGTTATCTTGGCTGCAAATATTATAATGGTATTAAATCAAATTTAAAATGTTTAATTAAGAAACGTACGTGAATGATTGCCTTCTTCGATGTGCTCCTTGAGCTGCTTGGCCGTCCGGAAACAATTTTTGCAATCCTTGCACATAAATGAGGCACGCCTCTGTCGTGTGTGATCTTTAATATGACGATCGAGTCTTTAAGAGAATACGGATATATGTTAACCCATTAACTTGTATGGTCACAAAAACTTATTTTATTTTCTAAAGAAGATTATCAATGCTCAGCTACAGGATTGCCATATAGTTTACGTACTGTTTCTCAGTTTTGAACTTTTCATCGCACAAATCGCATGGGAACGGACGTAAATGTGTTTTGGAATGCGTGCGCAGCTGGGTAGCTTGTATGAAACTTTTGCCGCAGTCATTGCATTTGTGCGGTCTTTCACCAGTGTGGCGCTTCATATGACGATTCAGCACCTCCTTAACAGCAAAGGCTTGATTGCACTGCATAAAAAAAAGCGTTACTAACATAAAATACAAGTTGCAAGCTCATTATGCTTACCACTGTGCAGCTGTACGGTTTTTCGCCAGTATGATAACGACGATGCTTTTTAAGGGCAACCAAAGCAGAGAATTTCTTCTCGCATAAGTCGCAGTCAAAGGGTTTCTCGCCAGTGTGTGTGCGTATGTGAATGCTGCAATGGATACAAAATATAAGATTACAAATCTTAATAAAATTTACGCAACAAACTTACTTCAAAGTCGATAAGCTGTAGAAGCAGTTCTTGCAGATGTGACACATGTATTCCGGCTTCTTAACAACCTGCGTACCCAGATGCTGTTTCAAATGAGCCCGCAAATTATCTAGACGATAAAAGACACGATCGCAGACTTTGCAGCTCATGGTATCATTTTCATTGGCCGAGCAAGACGAATACTTTTGGTGGCGTTTCAAGTGATAGGGGCGCGTAAAATCCTTGCCACATATTTTACAAGCATATGGCTTGCCGCGAATCTTGTGCTGCTCTTCATGCAATTTCAACAGAGCACCGCTGCGCAACTTGGCATTACAAATGGAGCATGGATAATCGTTAAACTCCGAGTGTGTTATAAAAATATGACGTTCATAGCTTGTCTGTGTTTTAAAGGATTTGGGACAGTCCGGGCAATTGATGTGGCCCAAATGAAACGTGTCATAGCTCTCACTACAACAAAAACATATATCCTTCTTTTCCATAACAACAGCATCTTTTTCGATCTTTTCCAGATTCTTTAACATGTCCGCCTTGCGTAGATGATAACCACTATCGTAGCGACAAAATTCCAGGTGCTTTTTTAAACTCTTGACGCGTCTAAATGTTTTGTAACATTTTCCACATACATGCTCCACAATCTCCTTCATTTCATTGTTGGCACCGCTGCGCTTTTCACTGTCCTCATCTTCATCATCTTCGGCTTCATCATCAGAGACAGCTAGCTCAGTAGCTTCCTCGGCACTAGGTTTTTCTTTAATAACGCCATCATCATCGGCGATTATAAATGCAATGGTGTTCTCATCGTCGTCATCATCATCCACAACAACACTGCATGTTGTGTCTGCCTTACTTGACTCGCTTTTTACTGCTTGCAAAACATAATGATCCATCTTTTTTTGTTTCTTGGCAGGCGATGCCTTGAGCTTGGTTGTTTCTATCGGCGTAGTGGCACGCAAAATGCGTTTTTCGTTTAATATCTTGACAGCGGAACCACCTGTTGGACTGGCATTCTTAGCATTTGTTGAGCTGCTGCCTCGTTTCTCGGGCTTAGGCGAGGCCTCATCATTGAGTATTTTGACGCGAGTGTTGCTGCTATTGCGTTTCTCCAGCCTTGTGCCGGGTGAGGTTGTGCCAGACTTTGTTGCTGCATCGTTCAGGATTTTTATGCGCGCCCCAGTGCTGTTTGTATTAACTCCAGCACGTTTGTTGGGTGGTGAAATCTGTTGGACGCCAATGATTTTCACCACAGTTGTATTGCTGCCGCTGCTGCGTTTTTCGTTTGGACTTGTGGCAGCAGCATTTGCCCTTTTGTCCTCCTTGGTACTCATGTAAGCAAATTAAGACTGCGAAAAAAAGTGGACAAGGATTGAAATACGCCAAAAAGCCTACTTTTAGGCACATAGTTTAATAAAATTTTCACTTTGCCAGCGTCAGCAACGCCTAGAAGCGGAGCACAATAAAATGGCGCCACTAAATAAATTGGAACGCTTGAGAGCACGAGTGAGCGAGCGAGAACGCTCTATAAGCTAACACGAGAACGCAACAGGTTTACTCAATGCGGCAGCGACTGCGCCGCTGTCTTAAGTGAGTCTTTTTGTGAAAAAAAAATATGTTTAGGGTTGAATATAATTCTATTAGATATTGGAAAATTTTAGTTGCATACTTTTCAATATTAAAAATATCTGTTGCTGCTGCCGGCTTGTAGCACGTAAACAATGTGGCACACACAAATGTTTCGAAACTGTTTTATTATATTCGTCATTATTTGGCACACATTTTTGGGTCTGGTAATTTTTTTTTGTACAAGTTGTTACACACACATTGAGTATGCTCTGCCTCTAATTAAATATAAAGATGGCTGGTGCAATGAAAGTTGGTGAAATTTTTGACACTTTTTCTATTGTTTATATACTACATTTGCAGTATGTAAGGCACAACACTCGAGAAAACACTAGCACGCATATCAATTTTTTAAGTAAAAATTATATTGTAATTTTTATTTTACCTAAATTTATGCTTTAAAATTCCAACGCAACAAGCAGCATCAAGCGAGCATAAAAATTTACGCACAACAGAGCTGTAGGGCAACAAGTTATCAGCGATAACGATAAACGATAAGCAGTGCTGCCACTACAGCACAAAGACCAGCTTGTTTACTTTTTGTATGTAAAAATAACAACAGTGTTTTTTAAACGGAGATCCGGCAGCATGGCAATAGTTTAGTATTTTAAATGGCAGTGTTGATAAAAACTTAGTAGTGCGCTGCAATAAATATTCAAATAAGCGTTGTGTGGGCAGCAGTTTGTAATGATATTTGAACTTAAACAAATATAAAGTGTAAGACTTTACAAGACTTGTTTGTTTATGTATAGCAGATATCATAAATAAAAATAAGTAATTTGTTAATGAAATAAGTTATGCAATTAATTCAAGTTTACTTACTTGTGCGCACAAATGTTTGTTAATCGTTTTGATGACTTTATTATAACTTAAGCTTGTTTTTGTGCCGGCTCAGACGAGTCAATCGTTGTTAATACTATGACATTGACATTTTCATTGAGTAGCGCCTTGTCAGCTAGCACAAGCCAGCTGTTTATTGCAACTATAAGTTAATTATACACGATCTGCTTACTAAACGAGAGCGTCGCGCTCTGGAACTGGAATCTACTCAGCGCATATGTACATGTAAATTTGTACTGCGCGGAGCGCCCATCTCCAAATGACACATTCTTTCTATTAAACTAGTAATATTTGGCGCTCATCGAAACAAAACAAAAGAAATCAAAATAAAAATGAATGAACAAGTTTTATGTGCGTTTCGTGCTTTTAGTGAATACCATCCGTACTGGCTGACTGTCTAGGCGGCAGTTTGTGTTTAGAACTTGGCGCGTGCGCGTCTTTCAAGTCGGGTACGACGCGTCTACAAAAAGTGCTTTCAAAAGAAATGTGCTAAAAATACAACGCAAATTGATATACTCAACAAAAAGGCTTTAAAATTCAAAATCCGAAATGGCAGTTGACAACGCTAATGAAGCAACTGCTACAGCAGCACAGGAGCCCAAATTAAATTATTTTCAAAAACTTTGGCGCTACCGGCAGTATCTGGTTATCGAACCGTTTTTCTTTTTTTATCTAATGGCTTCCGTTTTCAATGGGGTGGCCATGCAAAATTTTCCGCTGGATAAAGCCTGTCGCGTCAATCTGGGGTATAACAAAGCCATCTGCGATACGACCCTGGACAAATCGGAGCTGGGCATAGAATGCGATGGTTTTAATTTCGAAAACACAACGCAAGGTGCTTCAGCGGAACACGCTGACTTGGGCATTTATTCGGTGGGCTTTAATTACACCGTTTGTAAGGCGGAACTGGAGGCACAGATCTTAGCTGCCGATGTTTCAGGCAAACGCGCACCCATAGGTAAGTTCTTGGCCCATCCTAACCAGCTAGAAATTTTTTGTATTTAGCTGTCTAACCAGTTTGAGGGAATTTTGAATTTGCATTTCTAAATTTTCAGGTTTTGTTTTTCAAAGTGTTCTCAAAATAAACAAACATTTATTAGCTTATAATTTTGCATTATGAAAACGCGTTTAGCGTTAATACTTTATTGTATTGGCTTGTGTTTAAATGTTAAATTATTATTATATTATTATTATAATTATTAAGACATGCGGGGAAATACTTAGTATAGGATATTCATATATGTCATTAACAGCTTTTAATTGCTTTCTTGGCTTTGTTTCACGTTTTTTTTTTTTTGTAGCTGACGCCAAATTCCTCCTTACTTATATAATTGATTTATGCTCAAATTGAGCTTAGGCCGCGACTAAAATAAAAACCCAAAACCGGTTCGAATATTTTATTTACAACAAACTATTTTTGTTTTTGAATAAAAGCCGGTGGGTTCGGCTTCTATAATTTCTAACATGTGTTTTTATGTAAATATTTTCATTATTTTTTGGCATCTTTGGCATTTTTGCCATTTTAGACTTTGTTTGCTTTTTTACGACTTTGCATTCCTGCTCTGGTTATTTTCTATGTGGCGCCAGTAAATATAGCTCGAATGTAAATAAACATTAAATTCATTTAAAATTTTACACTGCATTGCAGCCATATGATGCGACCACAACAAACTTTACACAATATTTCGCTGGTCATTGTGGTTTTTTTATACCCTGAACTCTAGGAAGAAGGGTATATTGAGTAAGAGGAAAAATATGTTTGTGTATAGAAGGAAAGAAGTTAGACAATATACATATATAAGCGGGTATGGTATCCTGTACCATCACAACGAACAAAAAAATGAACTAACCGATTCTGAAAAAATTCGGTATGGTTTTTGAACTCTTAAAAACTAAAATTGGTTACAATGTTCTCAGAATTATGCTCTTAAAATATTTTTGAAATTTATTTTGATTAAATTAGCTATCGTGTTTGGGCACTCTCAAAAACTTTTTTCCCAATTTTGGTTACGAAAACTAAAAAAAAAAAACGAATTACGTTCTCTTTCTCTCTCCCTGCTCCGCCCAGGGGCGACTGACAAAATAGTCAGTCAGGGAAATTATTAAGTCTTATTTTGGACCTAAAATTAAAAATCTTAAAAACATAATTAAATACAAATTTTTATTCAAGAAGATAAGTAAGTTTTTTATTTTTCCATTTTAAATCATATCGCAGATTAGTCCATCGCTATTTTTCCATACTTCTTTTCTTTCTAAATATTAATTTTTTTATATTCTAAGGCCAACTGAAACAATTTTTCGATTTCAATTGCAATATTTGAATTTGGTAAATTGGGAAATAAAAATTTAAAAAGATACTTCTCAATTTGTATTTTGGATTTATATATTTTTTAAACCAAACCTCAAACTGTTTATGATCTACACTTCAATACCCCATATTTCGTTATAGGATCAAATATCAAAAGACATATAGATTTAATTTTTATTTTAAAAAATTATATTATAATTGTTTGTAAATTCTTATATAAAAAATTTGTATTTAACAAAAATATTATTTTTTCATATATAAAAAGAAGTTACATTTCCTTGGCAATCTTATAACTCAAGAACCGCCAAACCGATTGACACAAAAACTGTGTACACAGTTGTCAAATGTGGTTGTAAGTGCATTATGTTAATATTAATTTGCTGTAATAAAAATTATTTAATTTTATTTTGTACATTATTGTGTTTAGAAATCAAATCTTTTTAGCAATCAATTTTTTGCATAGGGAAGCGCGCCGGGTAATGCTAGTTATTTCATAAATTTGAAATAAAAAATTGCGAAAGCACTTTTTTTTTTTAATATATAAAATAAAATATGATAAACAATTTTAGAGTTATTGATATTTGATATAACAATAAATTAATAATTTAAAAAAATGGGCAAAAAACCTTAATTTTAACTTAAAAGTAATTTAAAACTAAATATTTACAACAATTAAAGTTATAAGTTAATAAATTGATAAACTGTTTGTACACTAGCCGTGTTATGAGGATGATATATGTATAGTACATATATGTGTAATAGGTTTTTGTTAAGCATTTTTTGAGTTTTTTAATATAATTTCATTGATTTTTTTAGGAAAAAAAAATACTAAATTCAAATTGAACTATAATATTATTTAATAAATTTTATTTTAAATAATAATATAATTAACTTTTCATAAAAATATGGAAATTGCAAAAATCTTGATTTATAAAATAAAATTGTTATTTATATAATATAAGTATAATATCATTTCATAAATTTTAAGGTTCATGTTAGACATATGAGTCCAAATTAAAGGTCCAAAAATCAGCAGCACGTCAGGATTCTGACATAAACCCTGACGTATAGAGATTTTGGAACTTGAAATCCATAAAAATTTGTATGGCGTTTTTTGAGTTTATATTAGAATCCTGTGCTTTTGTATATCCTCTCATTAAAATGGTGTTGCATTTTTTAAAAAATATAGTTAGTATAAAACACATTGCCTTTTCCAAATCTTCTTTTGAATTTCGGGCCCATGGATATTACCCGTTACCCCTCACTTTGATTTACTTTTTTTTTATATAAGCCCTCCTTTCTCCCAATACAATTTTGAGATTTACTCTCACGTTTTTTAAGTTGCAATATTGATAGAAATTTTTTTTGATTGCTTTATTAAATTTCAGTATTTTATTAAAAATTATCAAATTTAAGCCGCTTTTGCGCAAAAGCTCCACTAACATCAACCTATTAAAAAACTCTTTGTTTCAACTACCAAAATCGGTTTGTATATTTATGTAGATTAAAACATAAATAAAAAATCATTTTCCTTTTTATGTATACCACCAAGTCTGTCGTAACGCCTCTACAATTTTATTTATAACTCTTTCGTGTGTGCAAACTTTACTAAAATGGAAGGAAAAATATAAAAATTTGGATCTCTTTTGCCTTAAAGCTCCGCAAAAGAGGTATTTTTCAAAATGTTTGTGATGAAGCAACAGTCACCAAAATCGGTATTCAGACTCAAGACCAAAATATTAAAAATCTTTTAACTTTTGGGATATACCACTTCCAAGCCTCTAGCAAAAGCTTTTCACTATTTACCTCCAAAGCAATTGAATCGCAACGCAGTTCTTTCCCTTTTTATCTAATTTCTAGGTGCAGAGTTTCCCTAAAAACATTCGAGAAATTCGGGACTTTTAGCCTAATATGAATAATTTTAAACCCGTTTTGCATAGAAAATCCACTTAAATCAAGCTATTCGGCCGTGCTCCGGAAAACGAAAAACAAAACAAACAATTTTATTCGAATTCGATTTTGCGTGCTCCCAAATCCGAATTTTTTGCTGTCGCCATCTATTCATATTTCCCTTGCTCATAGTTAGCACAGCTTCACACCTTTCGAGGGAAATTATCCACGACTATGCTATTCATGGTATGTTAACAAACAAAACTTTTCATTAACGTTTCGTCCAAAAACACAAACTTCTCTTGTTTAGCTTATTTACTCGAGTACTTTTCCTTCGTGAACACAAACAGTACAAAACCAGTACAAACAAACTTTATTTTTCATTCGTTTGGGTTTTGGTCTCGACAAAGAGAGAAACAAAATGAAAAAGAACTTTTCGTTTCGTTTGTTTTCGTACTTTGATGCTAATACTATTGAAAAGGAAATTTTTTTTATGCAAAGGCCCATACGCAGCTCGAAAAATTTCGCACGGAATGACAAAACTTCATATAAAAAAAATCCCATTTGGGATTTTTCGAACTGCATATGGGCCTCAAGACATGAACTATTTAAGCAAAGTATTCGGTTTGAGTTGTGCATGCTATTTTTTGGGTTGATTCAGAAAAAAAATAATTAAAAATATTTATCAATAACTATTTAACTTGTAATTGGCATAGATAGAATTTAAAAATATCAAAGAAAACTAAAAAAATTATTTCAGTACAAAATTCGTGCTTTTGTTCGGATTCGTTTTCCGGATCACGTCCGATTATGCAAATTGGAGTAGTAACAGTCGATAAAGTGGCTATGCAGACCCATGTAGACTAAAATTTAACTGAATTATTTTTCCCCACTATATTTTTCAATATAATTCAAAATTTTTCCCAAATAACTTTGCTCATAGAAAACAGACAGAACAGAGTGCAAAAAATAAAAAAAATCCTTTTCGAACGCGTCAAATTCGGCTTAACATTTAGCAGAGTGCAAGGTATACCATAGTCGGTATGTCCCATCCTCTACCGTTCCACTTGATTTTTTTTTATAGCATTCTCCAATTATAACGGCCTTATGGCCTTAACTATGATAAACGATCTATCTATAACTAACTGTTATTGTGACATATGCAGTTCAATGCTGCTGCTTTGCTGACGTCTTAAATCAGGAACGCCCCCAAATTGGGTCTTTGTGTCTTAATTCAGATTCATCTAAATTTTATTGCTTTCAGCTGCTATCTTCCCCCTGATTGTGCTGCTCTTTGCGGGCGGTTGGAGTGATCGTTATAATAAACGTAAGCCCTGCATGATATTGCCCATAGTAGGCGAGGCGCTTTCCTTTACATGTAAGTACCTACATCATTAAGATCGTAAAAATTACCAGTTAAGTTTATTTCGCAAACAGGTCTGCTTGTATCCGCCATCTTCTTTGATTCATTGCCCATGGAGTTTGGTGCCTATTGTGAGGCCATTGTACCAGCGCTCTTTGGTGGTCTTACTTTCTGCTTAATGGCCATATATAGTTATATAACCATAGCTACACCGGAAGAGGATCGCATATTCCGATTTGGCATCTTTGCCATGTTTGTTACAGCTGTGCCTTTTATAGGGCAACCTATTAGCGGCTACCTGTTCCAATTTTTGGGCTATACATGTAAGATATAACTCTCTAGTATCTATGTAATCGCTTAAAAGAGATTTCTGGCACACCATGCTTTCTGGAATTAATCTAAAATTCTACCCTTTTTCATCTTTCCAGTTTCATTTGCCTCAGCCATTGTCTTTCAAATCATTGCCATACTCTATATAATATTTTATATAAAAGAAGTCAAGGCTGCGCCCAAAGCTGCCACACAGCAAGATGCCAACGAACCACCGCCACTGCCTACCACGCGTCCACCTAATCATGGTGCTGAAAACATGGCCTATGAAACAACCAACGTGGATGAGCTGCATCCACATAAGAATGTCAATTTTGAGTTGACACCACAAATGGAAGATCCGACAGTAAAGCATGAACCAGCCAATCTGGATGCACCACCGCCTAGGCGTTCATTCCTGCGCGAACTCTTTGATCCCACGCTGGTTATCGATTGCATCAAGTTTCCTTTGGTGAAGCGTAAGAATAATGGACGCATGTTGCTGATTCTATTGATGCTGGCATATTTCTTAACTTTGGGTCCCGCATCTGGTGAAAATGATTACTGGTATCGTTATACGCTCAAGAAGTTGAACTGGAATGGCAACGATTTTAGCTGGTACTTAACTTTTACATCGGCTTTGGCTTTGATAGGTAAGTAGTTATCTTAAACGTATCTTTATTTTAAATCAGAACTGCAATGTTGATCCGAAGCAGTTCAACATGGATTTAAGCTTATACCAAAAAAGAATTTATCACCGCAAGAAATTTTTGCCATAAACACTCTAAAAATACAAGCAGTAGGCGTGGGCTAGATTTTAAAGATCTCTACATCAAATCAGCCTCTGGAGTTCTCATTAATTAATAATATAACAAGTTTGAGCAACTCTATTCTAAGAGAGTTATTGCATTCGTTGTGCTCAAAGCAGTAGAGTAGAGTGCTGCATGTTTACTTTGACTAGATTTAAAAAATCATACATTGAAATTTATATATAAATATATATTGAAGAAAGGTTGGTAAGTTGACACAGCTTGTAAGTTGGCACACCTGCTCGATTTTGATATTCCAGCTATGAAAATACAAAAATTCCACCTGTCATCGATGGCAAATACGCAAATTTTTTTAAATGCATTTCAAAATGGCTTCAAAAATGTAAGTTGTCACACATTTTGGCTTGTAAGTTGTCACACATCTATTTTAATTTTTTTACATTGCTATGTTATTTACATGAGTTTTTTATTGTGTGGAATTATCATTGAAACTAATTTGAATTGTTTTTAGTGCATTTTTCTGCCATCTTCGGATATATTTTTTCAATATTTTCCGTAACAATTAATTTTTAGTATGTCGACCAAGAAAAACCGATCACAAAAAACCACAATTTTGACTTCTCTGGAAAATTAAAATTTTCTTGTTTTTTATAAATTTAATTTAATTTAATTTAAAATCAATCAAGTTCTTGTGAAAATGGTCTGTAAAATGCCTATTTTTCTAAATTTCAAACGATTTGTTTATTGAGGATTATAACTCTTTCTTTTCTCTTTCCAACGGTATATTTATATTGATGCCTATGTGTAGTCAATGTCGAGATATAGCTAAAAAAAGCTATGGTGTGTCAACTTACAAGCCTTTCCTTTATATAAATTAAAGAGCTTAAAGATTTCCTCACAACTACGGTTGTCAGATGACGAGCAAAAGGTAAAAGTTCATATTTTGTTCGAAATTTGAAATTTGAGTAGGTTTGTTTATGGTTCCATAACATCTGCAATTCTTACCCGATCTTAAAGATGTTAGACTCGAAATGTTCGTAAAAGAATTCTCTTTTAGCTTACAGCTTAACATAATTTTTAAAAAAAAATTTTCGTTAGTAAAAAGCAACCCGAAAATTTGTAATTTTGAAAAATGGTCGAAAATTTTTCGACTTTGGTTACTTGTAACTTCAATAATTTTTACTTAATCTGTACATAATTATATATCACTGTAAAGAGCACATCAGTACCTTTCAATCTAATTGTATAACATGTCGACACAAAATTTTGTTCACGAGATATTGTCGAATAATTGAAATAAGTGCCCAAAAACATGTTTTTCGATAAAACCTCGAAAACGGTGCTTAAGAAAAAAAAAGGTTACAGTTTTCGTGTTTCTCGACCCAAAATTACCCTGAAAAACACTTTTATACGAAGGTTCACTCTATGACCCGACAATGTAATACCCGACAATGTAATACCCCACACCTTTTTTACGAAAAATTTTATTCCTGCATATTCCTTATAAGAAGTTTGCAATTGGATTTTTTTTCGCATCGATAAAGTTTCGATGCGGTTTTGTTCATACGGGCCACATGAATAATCTCCAAAAAATTGGTGATTCTAGGGCAAAAACTTTGCAATTGAGAATTAACTTTTACTTTATAATTATATAAATAAATATTTTTTACCATAATTACGTAGAGTTAAAGATTGGTGCAGTTTGTTGGCAGAGGGGGGTGAAATAAGTACATTTTTAGCTATAACTTTTGATGCACATGCACAGAGGCATGTCACCACATCGCATCACTCTGTTAAGTTTCTGACTAAAATATTAAAGGGAGCTAAGAAGCGCGAGATTCCACTAGGGGCGAACAGGGACGATATTCAAATAATTCAACAAACTTTATCTTCTGAGGAAATATGCGCACCAGCTGGTAAAGTTTCGTATCTCTAGCTCTTATGGTCTCCGAAATCTAGGTGTTCATACCGACAGACGGACAGACGGACATGGTTGTGATAAGCATTTTGGTATAAAGGAATTGGGGTCTCCCACGCCTCCTTTTGTCCGTTACATACTTTGCACAAATCAAGTATACCCTTTGTACCTATAGGTACAGGGTATAAAAACTGTATAAAAAAAGACTTGCCCAACAATTCGCAGAATTTGGTGATATTCTAATCAGTCAAGGCCAAAGTTACAAAGTTTTTTGTAACGTTACGACATGTATAGTTTTTTGGTTTCTTTAAATCGATAAGAACAGTTGTTGTCATTTTTTGTCGTACAAACGTAACGCCTAAATGGAAATGCCCAAATACATTTTTTTAGTCATTCATAATTTGTATATAGTATAATATATTTTTAAAATTATGTCTTAGCAGGAATTTATTGATTTGCTAAGGTTTAATAATAATTTAAAACCAGTTAGCTTTTCTTAATTCACGCAAGTTTACAAGTTTCTCTAAAAATAATGAGTTAATGAGCAATAATATCAAAAATACATTATGCGTAATAATTATTACATTACTGAAACCAGTTACAATATCTGAATCTTACAATTTACCTAACCTTACGTAACTTAATGTTACTCAATCTTAGAATAAAAATTGGCGAACTCTAATGATCTATACTTTCATGCCAGATGGGTAAACGCTTAACGGGGTGTTAGGATTTTAGATTTCATTCACTTTTCAATTTAAATATCATTACGAGGTATAGTCAACCAATAAAAACTTTTTCAACTTTCATTTGATCTAATGCATAGTAAAATAATAACTAATACAACAAAATATATTTATATTAATAAAGCAAGAGTGCAGCACTCACGACGTCAAAAGAAAATAACATAGTGCGTCCTTATTGCCAAATTTTAACCCATTTTGCGATGAAAAAAAAGATACCCATTAGGGTGGCCTTTTTTGCAACATCTCACGATTTTAATAACGGAACATCCTTCCTTTCCAAACCGTAAGTTTGGCAAAAACATGTTCCAAATATAATCGATGGGTAATTCAATTATCTACAGTCAAAATTATCGAAATCAGTTTAGTACAACAGAGATATTTGCACTTCTTTTCTAATTTCGATATATCGCAATATCTCGAAAACCGTTTGATGAACAATTTTTTTGACTGCATTTTCGGTTTTACCACGTCATTTTACTACGGAATCAACTAAAACATGTTGAGGATACCAAAATTTTAAAAAATTTTTTAAACTAGTGTAATTAATGAATTTAAGCAATTTAAGAGCTTACCAAATTTATGCAGGCCGGCTCAATATTTATTTAAAATTATTTTTAGAGAGATATGAGACTGTTTAAACCATAATTTGTTTGATTGGAAACAAATAAATAAACTTTTTAGGCGGTGCCGTTATTCATATTGTCGGTTCAAAAATTTGCCATACTAGTCGTGGCCACCCTAATACCCATGCTTCAAAACAAACATTTTAAATCGGAAGAAGACTAGAAATTAAGGTGATCGGGATCTCCTGACTGTAACCGGCTCATTTGTTTATATTCATAGGGTCAAGAACTTTATACCAGTCGTGGTATACATAGAAATGCGTGGCTAACCTTGAGTCCTTCAAGTCCTTTCACTGGTTACCAATTTAATACTTTTTTTAACATTTTTTTTTAGGTACCTTTATTGGCACGGCAATTTTGAGTAAGCTACTAAAGTTCTCGGATCCAGTAATTGGCATGCTTTCAGCCTTGTCTATTGTTTTCTCACGCTTATTATTTGTAAGTAAAGAAAGTTTAGATTTATTTATATGAATAAAATATCTAACTATTACATATATTTTATACACAGACCTTCTCCAAGAACACAACTTCATTTTATGTTGCTGGATTTGTGGACATGCTTGTCAGTCTACGAGTTATTGCCATTAAAACGATTGGTTCCAGCATTGTAGATGGCGAGGAATTAAGTAAGTAGCATCATGTAGTATCCTTACTTGGTTTAGAGTATTTCTCAACACTAATATTAATATTTCTATTAGGTAAAATGTACTCCATCTTTGGCATTAGTGAGCCCATTGGACAGTTCATTTTTCCGCCCATTTATAGTGAGATTTATCAAAGCACTGTGGACTCATTTCCTGGTGCAATCTGGTTGTTTGGTGAAATTTTCTATATACCCAATGTTTTGGTCTTTATGTAAGTTCCAAAGTTTCTGGTAATTTTGATCACCTCAGTAATTGTTGCAATTTTACAGACTGTGTTATTTCTTGATGCGTCGCAACAAGTCCAATGCGGCCAAAAATAATGTGGAGCTTGCGGAAAAGGGCAACCGCAATGGGCACACAAATCCCGATACGGAAATCACTAGTCTTTAAATCAACAATTTTTAGCTTACTCTGTGTATATATGTTAAATAAATCAAATCAAGTGATAGCAGAATCCACCGCTTATTTGTTACTTTTAATTAGGTTGAAAACACGGACTACAATATCCACAGGGGCCACAAGTTCTGGACAGAATCTCTCGAAGGTGTAGGGTTTAACAAAGCCGCTGCAGACATTTGAATATTCCACCAATATAGAGAGTCGTTAAAGTTTTTGTAAACTTTGGGGATATTTCCTATATATACCTCAATTTTGTAAGCTATAGTATATAAAATAAACAATGAGACTAAGGTATAATAAGATAACTATGCATCTGGCGTTATTTCAATTTAATTTAATTATGATAGAGAGGTCGATATACCCATGTCCATCTGTTGGTCTATCTGTATGATCGCCTAGACTTCAGAGACGGTAAGAGCTAGAACAACCAAACTTTCAGATTATTATCTTACGAGAGACAAGATTATTTTATTTTTTTTAATGTCGAGGTTATACGATATAGCTCCCAAAGTTTTAGTTGGATAATTCGTTTGTTTTTAAAGATATAACCATATTTAGCATTGGAAAGCTTTTTAGAATTCCTTAGCTCTGTACCAAATTGTTTCAAAATCGGTTGACTATATCATATAGCCCCCATAGGACCGATCGGTTAAAACACTGATTTTTGTGCAAAATTCGCTGTATTTCGTTTGATTATGAAGGTATTGTATTCAAATTTGGCATTGGGCAGCTTTCTAAAGTACTTAAGCACTGTCCTAAATTTTATCAGAATCGGTTGAGTAAATCATATAGAACCGATCTGTCAAAATGTTTATGCTGCAATATTCATTTGTGTTAGGTTTGTTTATTAAAATATCGTAATCAAATTTGGCAATTAAAATTTTGTTTAGGTACCTAAGCAATGTTATGGTACAGGGTATCCCAAAGTGGTCCGTTTTTTTTGGAACTTTACAACTCACATTTACAGAGTCTAGCTTTGATTCTAGTTCTTCTACTGTGTGGTTATAATTAACAATAAAAAAAATTTACGAATTTACGAATATTGGGAGAACAGTACAAAGTAGTTAATGACGTATAATATAATTTTTTTAGATACATTAATTGATCAATCAGACAAATATTTGTCAGATCATGGCCCGATAACTAGCAGCGCCACAAATTTCACAGCGATAAAGAATTGGTGGCACAAATATGGTATTAAAGATGAAAAGTTAATTCTTTTTTTTTTCGGTTAATAAATGGATATAGGCAAGTCGATCCAATGTTAGACCAAGGTTTTGAAAGTTAAACATTTTTTATAGAGACATTATCTTAATTATTTAACAAAGAATATTTAAAACTTATGTCATTAGCAGCATTTCATTACCCTGCAGTTCGGTCGTTCATACCTGAATTCAGACATGAAAACGAAGCGAATGCTCATGGCTTTGTGAGAGGAATAAGAACACATACAAAACTGCTCTTCTATCTCTCTTCTGTCTATTTTTTGGCATACAAGCAATGGAACAAAGAAACAAGCAAAGAGAAATAAGATTTTTTTATTTTTGACTTAACATTAGTTTTGGTATTTCTGACTTTTTTTTAAATAAATCATCTAAAGGTATAAAACTGGAACAAGGTTCGGCTAACTGAAAAAGTGCAAATTTTACATGGTATCTACTTGGCTGATATTTTTATGTAAATCAACATTTTCTTAACTTTTTTTTTTTATGTTTTAAGGCTCATACGCAGTTCGAAAAATTTCGCACGGAATGAAAATACTTCATATAAAAAAATCCCATTTGAGGACAAATGGAAGTATTGTTGGCAGCCTTTGCTGACCGCTGGGCAATTTGAAAAAACGTAAAAAACAAAAAAAACGTTTTTGCCAATTAAATCTTTTGAAGTGGTAAAGAATATAGATGTTCCAGTTACAGAAGCCAACCAAACCATTTATGTAAGGTGTTTTCAGTTAATATTGTTATTTAAAAATTAACAGTTTGTTTAAGGTGGATAGCTGCGTAAGGCAATGCAGTTGCAAAAAAATCGCAATTTAAAGTTTATTTATAATAACATTTTTAATTTATGAAAAAAGTTTATTCTAGTGTATTAATTACTCATCTGTGAGTTCAGACTTGACTTTTATAAGTAAATCAGCACCGAATTCTTACGTGATATGATTTAAAATTCACCAGTGATTTCAGGCATGGCTTTCCAAAGTCTATCAGCACTGAATTGCTAGCTGATTGTTACTGCTAAGCTTCAGACCTAAACGCCTAGGATATGTGATGCATGTGTTAAGTTCAGTGACAAATGAATACGTCAGGGCTGGTACTGGAAATTCAAGTATGATTTCATGTCTAATTCAGGCCTGAGCCGAACTGAAGGGTAGTTACAAAAATTTTTATTAATATTAAAAAAACAACAAACACTATATAAAAAAATTCATTTTTTCAGCTTTTCATACAGATCACGTCGCGAATACTATAAACTACAATGTAGTTGAAGATTTTTGCCTGCTTAACTACTACTGGATGCTTATTGAAACGTGTCAGCCAAAAAAGATACAAAACTCTCGAAAAGTACTTTTCCAATACAACTAGCGCCGTAACCCAAACATATGCTCCTGGCAATCCTTTCGCTTGGATTGCGGTAAAGTGGTAATTTTTCAATCAACAAATGTATTCAATTTGAGCAGCCTGCCTCATAAAGTGGGCGGTTCTGACGTCCCCAGTCTGTGCGTGTGGGAGCTAAATACCGCCTTGGCTCTACTTGAAACAATTGGCAACTAATAATCTCAGTTAATCTGCATAAGTGCGCGTGTGTGTGCGCCTGGAAGGCATAGTTTTTTTTTGTCTTTATTGTGGGGAATTTCACGCATCCTTTAAAGCTTAGAGTGATGCCTTCTTTATGGTTGAGGGGTTTTAATGAAATTACTTGACTCCAGATAGGGCTGGACGTAGTGGTGCATATGTATAAAAGCGTTGGCCGATGCCATCCAAAGCTCAGATGTGGTTTTTGCTTGGTTGTGCATAGTAGTAGTCAAGTGTCATCAGTTCGAAAGTTGGCGCAGAAGGTGAATTGGTCAAAAAATAAAAGAAAACTTGTCAAGTTTACTTTACTGGAACAGTTTCTTGTGTGTTTTATACTGATTTAAAGTGTGTTTTTAAAACTACAAGACAAAAACAGTGTGCATTTGGAATATTTCGCGAATGACAATTTGTTTTGAATCGGGACATTTTCTGGAGCTGCGTCGAATATGCCTGAATTCACTACGAATTAGTCTCACGATTTACTCTATATATGTTCCGTCCCTATTCGAGCACTTGCCTATTTCAGGCTTAGTTTTGTTTGTTTGCTACCAAAGTTCGGTTAAGTGCATACTCGAGGTTTTTTTTGAGGCAAATATGGCATTGATACTTGAAGGATTAGGGGAGTATGATATGGATAGGATAATTGGGCTGACATATATATACCACATTTGGTAGCACTAGCTTTTTAATAATGAAATCGAAAAATGTTGCAAGGGAAGAAGGTCTAAAATTTATACTTTTGTATAGTATTATTTATTTATTTTATTGATATAATTATAAGCAGAAATTAATGACGAGTTATAAAAGAATTTATAGCCAAAGCAACCATTTGGGACTTTTTTTTTATATGCGAAATATTTCGAACTGCGTATAGGGCTTCAAATGATATTAAATTTTATATAATTATTAATAATCGAGTAGATCAGGTAATATTGCATTTAAGCTACACGACCCTTCATCATTATTATTTTGCATTTTTCGATATTCGATTCAAATAAAAACAACTCTAATAATAATTTCCTTCAAAACTTCTAAGCACATGGAAATTCATTTTCTTAAAAATATGTAAAAAAAAATTTTTTGCGGCAAAATATTTTAAAGTTTAAATTTGACAAAGAATGGCCAATTTATTAGAAATAAAACAATTTGATCATTGCACCAGATAATATTGAGAGCTCATGATAAAGCAATATGCAAACGTACGTAAACAAAGTGTAAATGGGTACCAACCAATGTGCACAACCTTATATCTCTGCTGGTTCGTGTGCTCGCTAGGTTTATGCCCGCAATAAGCGCGTGCAGCGCCATCTAGCTGTCAATGTATATTTTCGAGCTACGAATAAACTTGATTTATGTCACTTTATTATTTATCCATTTATTCACAGATTTCGCCCATAAACGCCAACTCAAAGCGAATCGATTAGAATGATGCGTCTTCTTTTATTGCCACTCTTCATCTTTACCCTGTCCATGGCATGCATGGGACAAACATTTCAATATTCCAGAGGCTGGACCAACGGCAAGCGTGCACTGCCGCCCGCAACGATTTTGAATAATGGACAACATTTCCATCATGGCGATGATAATCTAGCTGATTTTTATGAATTCCAAAATAACGAGCACAAGCTGGAGCGGTAAGTTAACCAAATCGTTTAGCTTTTAGCCATTTGTGGTATATAGTAACTGCAATGTGCTTGCAACCATTTTCACAGCTGCCTGACGCAATTGCAGCGATTTGTGGGCAATGTGCTGCTGCACCATGGTTCCTTTGGCTCCACATTGGCCTATAATGGCAATAAGCCCGACACCCATAGCCTAAACGCCCATGCCAGTGCCAATAATAACAATAATGATAACAGTTTGTATGGGAATCATCATCAATCAAGCGAACTCTTCGATGAGCTCAACGCAGCAGCAGCGGTGGCGGCAGCAGCAGCAGCTGGGGGCAACTCAGTGGAACCAAGTGATTATGGTAAACATTAAACGGGTTGAAGATGATGTTGCTCCAAGCGAAAGATGAGATGGCGCACAATGCTGCGCACTGAGGGCTGGCAGTGACGCAGACAGCGCAAAAATCGATACGAGATAAGCATTAAATGTTTTCAGATATTAGCAAAAAATGCTACAAAAAATCCTTAAAAAAAAATCAAGTTGTTAAGTTAAATTCTACAAAAATTAAAACACACTAATATATAAGTCGCACATAATAAATGTTTTGAATACGAAATAAAAGAATTAAAGTTGTAATGTTGTGAAACACCGACGGCATTTTGAAAGCAAACTAATCTTGCGAAGAATCATTCAAAAGCTTCCATCTTTTGCTGTTGGTTCACTTCTCTACAAAATGGGATTTATATACATATTTTTTTTCATTTTAAGTTGTTATTAAAACTAACTACAACATCTAGTTTGGATTTAGTTCTGCGTTTTTATTATTTGGCTTAAACAAGTGACGTCAATACTAAGCCTGTTTACTACACAATTCTCTATATTTATATTTTGATATTTACAATTCTTACATACTGAACTTCTAAAAATTTGGATGTGAATATGTCTCTAGCTCTTATAGTCTCCGAAATCTAGGCGTTCTTACAGACGGACAGACGGAGGGACGGACGGACAGACGGACATGGCTCAATCGCTACCCGAGGTTATGATATGCATTTTGGTATAAAGGACTTGGGGTCTGCCACGCCTCCTTCTGTCCGTTACATACATTGCACAAATCTAGTATAGCCTTTGTACCTATAGGTACAGGGTATAATAATCCAGCTAGATTACACTGGAGTCTCCGACTCCTGCGTTACAGTAGGGTCATCCTGTCCTTTTATTTAGTATAATCCATTTTTTTTAAGGAGTATGAAGTTCCCAAACCGATTTTAGAAGCACTTTGTTTGTTGGATGGGTTATGTAAGACTTTCTGGAATAAGTCGAGTTTGAACTTCAAAGGGGCAACTGAAAAACAGTTGCGGATGACTATGGGGATGGAATCTCCAAAAAGTAAAAGGCAGTTCGAGTGGCTCTAACGAGTGTCAATTGTTCGATGTATATATGTTCGTCCGTCCGTTTGAACGCCCAGATCTCAGAAATGATAAAAGCAAGAGCAACCAAACTTCGGCGATTATATTATGTTGCCCGCCCCCTAGCTAACCGAAAATAACCAACAGTTATGGAGGCATATATGTATATGTGTTTGTTTAAAAAGAAAAAAAATTTTGTGTAAATTGTTTGACTGTATGAGCCCTCATAGGACCGAACAGTCGAAATAAAGTTTTTAGTGAATAATTAGTTTTTTTTAAGAAGATATCGTAACAAAATTTGGCAATCGATAGTTTTTTGGAATATCCTAGCACTATTCCTAGTTGGATCGAAATCGTTTTATTTATTTGTTCGCTGTGATGGTATAGGATATCTCAAAGTGGTCTGCACACGTGTTTTACTAGAATGAGCACAAAATCGCTTTTCCTTTGATCTTAGTTTTTTGATTTTTCTCTTCATCTCTATTGGTTGAGTTTACTGAAACTGTATGGATCCTATTTTGAACGAATTTAAAGTAAAACATTTGCGAGATTGTAAATATAATGAATTAAACAAAAATTGTAAACATTTGAATATTTGGAACTGTTTCAGCTCTCATTTTGAATCAAAAATTAATTAGGTAAAACAATCAAAATAATCTATTTTGTTAAGAATCTAAGCTGTCTGGCATGCATGGAGCTGTCATGCAACTGTATAAAGTTCAGTGTGTCATGCTGCCGTACTTTCTTTTGACAATTTTTTTTTTTTATTATATAATTTTAATTTTATATAATTTGCTGCGTAAAATCTCTTAAAAATTTTCACTTGGGGATTTTTGAGGTCGCTGAGAACGAATATGAAATAAAAAATTTTCAAGAGAAATTACACAGTAAAAAATTATTGTCTCAAATGCTTAATGCAAATGCTAATGACGTCGAAGGGATATATTTTTTAACTTCGAATAGCCATAACCTGCCAAAAAAAGCGTAGTTGATCTCTTGAACTCTTAAATTAAAGGGTAAGAGTGGTACTAAATGATGTAACTGGAGAAACAGACCACATTTTTTCAACCCGGAACATAACCTCAAAAGTAGGAAAAAACGCCGTTTTTCGGGTAGATAACCTCAAATGTCTCAAAATCCTGACGTAATGGACCTATTCTGACCCCGGATTCAGATTCTATTCAGCAAATTAATTCGGAAATGACCCTTAGCTTTGTAGACCTGTGTTATTTTAGCTAGCTTTTTAATATCACTTTCAGTTTACTCTTTAACAGGTACTAATCTTTATATACATAATATCAAACACATATTTTTTATAATTTTACACTTGATGCAGCGCGAAAATAAATTAATTAACAATTTTTTTTACGCGGCTAACATTGCTTTGTCACACTTTCTTTTTATGGCGTTGCCAGACACGCGTACTGCTGCTTAGGTCATGGAGCAAAATCATTGTGCTTATTGGGAACTGAGTATCTGGCAACGTTGACGCTGCAGGCCAAAGAATACGAAGAAATACGAAGGCGTAGCTAAAGGGGGTCACCTACTCGATTAAAGTGTTATTAGAGCAGATCTTAGGATTCCATTTGATACTCAAATTAATTTTTGGCCAACGTTTTGATGACAGCTTTTCTTTGGAACTACTTTGTTAAATCTATTAGCTTTAAGTAAATAATTTTATGTATATTATCATAGCAAAATTAAAAATACATACAACATTGTTTTCAAATAGTAGTTAAAAAAATTTTAAATTTAAATTCGAAAATAAATAGTATTATAAAATAATGAAATGATTTTCAAATAGTAATTAAAAAAAAATAACGTGCTGTACAAGCACGCGTTTGAAGTAAAACATTTTATGCCCCACTTATTTTTCCACGCTGCACTGTAGGCCCAGATTTTTTTATTTTGGCCAAAACCCTGTAATTTTTTTCATAATAATTTTTTTAGAGTGATGAAATTTTATTCACGTGTTCCTAAAGGATTGAATATTTTTCTGGGAAGTTTGAGATTTTTTAAGATATAGATAAACTAGACCAAAATTGGAAAAAATTAAAAAAAAAACCAAAAAAATTGGTAACTTAAATAAAAAAAGAACTGTTAATTGGAATTGGGCCATGTTTGATAGAGAAGTAGATATGAGCTCCACATACATTGAAAAAATAGCCTATACCCAAAATAATGAATGGCTTTGGAGTTATAGCCCCAAACAGTTTCAGCCCTCCAAGCCAATTATAAAAAGACGACACCACCAATCAATATGGTTTTTAAAAGTTAAGAATTTCAAAAAATTGTAAAATTTATTTACTACTCGAATATATTTAAAACCAAAAAGTTTTTAAGCTCAATTTTATTTTTTCTCTGAAGTAATATTTATAAATAATAAAGTGAGTGAAGATTTCGTAGCTACATGTATCATGGTAAATGCAGGTGTTTTTTTTTCTGTAAATTATTGCGAAAGCTCAAAAAATACAAAATGTCAACTTTGAATGCCAATAACTTAAAAACCACTAATTATAATTAAAAAATTTTTTTTTCAGAGGATACCTTAATATGTGTAAAATCATATTAAGTTGTCATTTTGTCCAAATTTTGACTTTCTTCTGGGGGACTTTTGGCCAAAATCTATGGGCCCCATTGTGCGCTGCTTTTAATTCTTTCAAAAGAATTTTTTTTCGTTTCGCCGTCTTAACATTACTTTGGAGTCCAAACGGTGTCTTCGCAATCAATTATTATAACCGAGTCACTTACTCTGCCGAGCAATCAGCTGCCTAAACCGTAGGGCCTTCGCCCCCTCCCTTTCGTCTCTTTCGGGAGTACGACTTTCCTACTTCCACGCGCCTTATTCTACGCCGTTCTCGTTCATTTACGACTTTCTTTCGTTCATACTATTACGTTGCAATTTTCCTATAATTTTTGTCATTTTATTTGGTAAAACTATGGTTATTAGATTAAATAAAAATATTTAATTGAAAAATTGATTTTCTGTCATTTCAGTCAAAGCTTCGTAAAAGAGCTTCGTTCGAATAAATTGGCGCTCTAAAATACCAAAATTATGAATATTCGAAACTTTGCCTCTGTTAGTTCATATTTAAACAGTTTAAAGAAAAAAACTGGAGCCTTTCTTGTTGGTATGTGGGCCACGCCCTTGAGGAAAGAGACTAAATCGCGCGACTAAAGCGACTGACGCGGACTAGCGCTGCAGTTTTAGTAAAAATTAACAAGTTTACGCATCGCAAAAAAGTGTTAAAGTGTGTGCTGGAAAAAAATACTCAATTGATGAAACTTTCAGGGATCGTTAGGTACCTTTTTCTAAGCCTCAAACCGAGTTTTCGTATTTGTGGGTATGACAATATACATAATATATGTTGATATGGTTTTTGCATGATATTTTTTTTTCTATCAAACTTAGTGTCATAATTTGAGTAAAATTTCCGAAAAAACCTACCGGTTTTGAGATATTTGCAAATTATTCGAAAAACACGATTTCCAACTTTTAACTTTAAACAGGCATTGCGCTTGAAGCAAATAACCTACAATCCTGATTTTGTTTGATAAATAATTTTATTGGTATCGATTTCGACCTTAAAATCATGACTTTCTCTTTGATAGGTCCCTAACGATCTCTGAAAGTTTCATCAATTAAGTATTTTTTTCCAGCTGAAACTCTTGACTACGCTGTATGCCGGTGTCCTCTCTTTGGTAAAATTCAAGTATTCTCTTCAGCACGATGATGGCCACATTTCTCTGACAATAAAAGTCTGTTCATCTTAAACCAATAAGTGTACACCCATTCCTGTCCCTTTCAACGTACAGCAAATGGCCACCAGGCGATGGCTGACCACACGAAAAGGCGTTAAAAGAAGCTATCAATACAGTTTACGCAATGTGCCGCCTACATGGCACCTACGATACACAGGAGCAGTCATCGATGCCAATGACACATACACTCGATAGCACTCAACGATGACACCGATATCAACATCAACTATGCCAATCCATGGGAAAAGCGTGCTACCGACGCTTCCTCCGGCTCTGTGTGTCCGTGTTCTGGCAACAATTCGAATTGCATTTTAATGCAATTACAACGATGTCAGTCAACAGGAGGCAGACAGTTCCAAAAAACCCACCCAGTCAGAAACTGTGTCCTTTTCGCATCCCCCGAAGGCCCACTTGACATTGACAATAAACAGCAGGACGAAACTGACTCTTTGTTGTTGACTATTGTATTGCTGAAATATGGTCTGGTTCTTAATTTCACTTGCTTTTTTTGTTGGTGTTTGCTTTTCGTCCGACAGAGGGCACGAGAGCCAGTCTTTGCTGTCGCAGATTAAAAGATATAAATTCATATTCTCTAAGCACCACAGCCGTGCGTATGAAGCGTGCACTGTAAGTGCATGCCACTGTTCTCGTTCTGGCTCGTTCGTTCTTGCCTGGTACATCCCCGAGGATCGATTAGCTTGTTTGGAATTCAATTGCAAAACTGCGTACCATTTGTTTTTTTTTCCGTGTTTTCTCTATTCGTGACTATGTCATATGTCTTTTTTATGAAGGGATTGCGTGAATGATGAGCTGGCAAAGAGGTTTATGTTTCGATGCGGTTCCCCTGTTTGATTTTTGAGCACTCCCTCTGGAACAGGTGTAGGCAGCACAGCCTGCACAAACTATTGTTCTAACCACTTAAAGTAATTAACTGCAAGATGCTGTCGCTCGTCGGCATTTGTCGTTCATCCCTGGCCAAATTAAATGCTTTCTATTTCTCATCAACTCAAATATCCGGGACCATGTTCTGAAGACAACATTTTTACATCCAAGCACACACAATATTTGTCATAAATGCGCAATTGTAGGACTAGAGTAAACAAAACAGCCCCTCAGTTTTTCGATTTGCATAAATATTTAATAGCTTGTTAAATTGTAAGGGTGTGGTTTTTCTAGATAGTGGGGTCTTCAAGGGATGCGTAAACTGTCGAGTCGATTGCAATTTGACAACTAAAAATGGGCCGAAGTTAAGTAGAATTATTTAAAAACTGAAAATGATTAGCTTATACAAAAAATTAGTTGTAGCGGGAGATTATATATTCTTCCTTTAAGCAGCTGAGACTGAAATTATAGAAAAATCGTCACGTTACAGTGTGAGTTATGCTTTGTATGTGTGCGTGAGGCATTGGCCTCCAAACTTTTAAAGTTAGGTCTAGTCCTTTGTTCAGTTCTCAGTTGAGCATAATTTTTTAATCATATTTTTGCATTTGGATTTATTTATAATAATAAATATATAATATAATATTTCGTATAGAATTTTTAAGAAATAACTTCTTCTGTATTTTATATTACTATACTTTTTACTTTCACTCACTGCCGATCTGCCTTATATTGGCCTCGATCGGCGCTAAAACCTTAAATTCCTTCCCAAACCTATACTAAGTAATCCTAAACGGCACTCCGCTTATCTACTTATTTATCCTAATAGAATAGAAAGAGTCCGCGTAGCTAAGACTATCACTATCACCTACTCAACACTTACACCTATGTACTAATACTAAATAATAATTAGCGCGCCAAGCCTAAAAGCCGCTATACTTTACTAGGGCTGGTGAGAGCTTTCACCGCTACTCTCACCAAGCAGCTAGCATATTGCCCTATTGGAAAATTGGCAAGAAAAGCTATTTTCTTAGCGACATTGAAATTGGTTTTTATGTTTCATTTACGACTGTCGCACAGTGGCACGGAAGCCGAAAAAACGTTGCAAAAATCATATTTTCTAAACCAATTGAGATATTTTTATGAATTAAATTATAGTTGAAAGAAAGGCTTTAAAATAAGTACCCATACATTGTGATACGACATCTGAGAGCTGCGCAATAAGTATTTTGTTGCATGTGCAACATTTCCCATTGAAAAATACGTAATTATTTTTTTCATATTTTCAAACCAATTGAGATATTTTAATGAACTAAATTGTATTTGTCGCAAAGGGCTTGCATCAGCAACCGCTTTTGTAATATGCGACCTTATTTTTTCATCGTCCTTCCTGTACTTTATTGATAGAGCCTCCGATAGATGATCCGTGGCTATATCGACTGTGGCATCGGCAAGTTTTCTCTTTCGAGTAAAATTTGAACACTCGTCCAAACATTTTATAGGTCTTCCACTGTTTCGGTTTGTAGACGTCTGAGGTTCTTCTGAGAAATTCTCAATAAGGCTAAGTCCTTTTAGCCAGTTTTCGTGTTTCTTAACAAAATTTTCTCAGCAGCGATGAGAGTCTTGCCACTTTTTTTTTATTTGGCCGTATATTAGATTAAGTTTGCCTTTTAAGGTATCAAACTTCTCCATATTTTCTTCCTCAATGTTAAGTTCTTTTCTGATAGCCGAAACGAATTCAATCGCACTTTTGGAGCTTCTGAACAACTCAAATAATTTTACGTTTTCCAAAGACATCGTTACAATACATCGTTAGGAATTATATTTAAAAATACTTTCACTGCAATGTGTGTTCTCATAAAGTCAAAGCAAAGCTATGATGTTTCTGAAGTATTCAGTCAAATATATACAAATTTTAAGCCTATATCCAGAAAACATGTAACAGGTACAAATTAAATTACATTAAATGTTTTAGCACTACCTGGAAACACCAAAAAAAAATTGGCATGATTAATCCTTCTTTTTTCAAATGTCACAGGTAGGCTTTATTTTATTGTCAAGTAAAAATATAAGCAAACAACTCTAAATTTAGTGGCTGCATCTACTGCGTGTTCTTCTTCTTATACCTGCGTTAGCATATTTTGGAGTTGGGTCTCTGTGCTTTTACTGGCCTTACAGCCAAACGGGCAAATTCAGACAATCTTTATAGAGCAGGTAAATAAATTGATAACAAACGTATTTATGTTAAAACAAAAATATGTAATTTACCAAAATTTTTTTTATTTTCTTCCAAAGTTGAAAAAGTGGTTCAAATATAATGGTTCAGGTAAACGGAAGTATTGAAAAAAATCAGAAAAGATACCAGTCGATGTTTGTTTCTTTTATTTTGAACATTCATATACCTTTTTATAGAAATCAAGAAAATAAGAATTGGTCGCATAGTTTTTTTACAAAACAATCTTAAACATGAACTTTTATTCCAAAAATTGAAATTTATTTTATAGTTGAAAATATACTCAACTTTGAGCGGCTGGAAACCTAACTATTCATCCGAATTGAATAAAATGTATATTTTCTTGGTAATTGCGCGCAAACACATATTAAAAAACTCCAAGTATGTCAAAATAAACTTTTAAAGCTATTGTTAAACTTACCATATTACACAAACACAACATACCTTCATAATGTAGCTGGTGTAAAGACAGTCTATCAATATATTAACTCTAAACATTAATTTTGTAAATATTTAGTTTTAAGTTATTTTTAAGTTAAAATTAAGGTTTTTCCCATTTTTTCCTTATAAATTTCATATTAATCACGCAAACATCAATACATACATTTATGTAAAGTCAAAAAATGACACAATTATAAAAATTTCAGTTGAAAGCATATGCAAAACTCTGTATGATTATAAAAATGAACCATTAGCTTTAATGAAAATGTAAATACTAAAAGGGAATAAAGCACAAATAAATAAATAAAAAGTATATTTTCTTGATCCTTGGGAAATTCTAAATCAGATGCATGTATTGATTTTTTCAATACTCTGTGACGTTACTTAAAAAAATTCATCGAAATCCATTAATTCGTTCTCTAGATATCAACAAAAAAGCAGTTCCATACAAAATATGTGAGAAAATAAATTTTCGTGATTTTTAAAGGATAACTTTTTTTTTGGTTCAACGGTGTATGTTTTTAAGGCTCAAAGCCATCTAGCACGACAGGGTTCTGAGATAACTTACAAAATACCTCGTTTTAATTATGAACCCCCCAGCCGGCAGATTAACAAAAACATTTGCTAACAAAACATAAGTCAAATATTACAAATTATAAAATTTAAATAATTTGTAAATAAAAATATCATCGATGTTATTTATTTCGTTACTAATTATTTTCCCATTTATTGATGTTTCCGGTGTTACCAGAATATCAAGACATTGGCAAATTAAAAAATATTATGAAAAACCTTCATTAAAAACTATTCTGTTATGTATTGCTATATGTCGGGACGGCGCGTACGCCATTCCCGGCTATCAAAAATTACACGCACGATATATTCGCATTAGGAATAATCGCAGAGGTCAATTCAGCCGAAAGTGCAATGGCCAAATCTCACTCTGGAGGAACCGCCTTCGTGATCACGGTTAACCTCTACGCCAGGTAAGTATGCCTTTACCATCTCTCAAGTGTTTACTTCTATCAAGCTTGACTTAAACCAGTTGTGAATTACAACTAAATTAAAAATTGGTTTTGTTTGTTGTTACTGTCAAAGTATTGTGAGGTGCATTGGGATGAATGCCATTTTGTTGACAATGAATAGTCGTCAGTTCTGTTGGAGATGCCCATTCAAAATTAGGACTTTTTTAGAAAGTACCAGAAAAAATTTCAGCTTAAACTAAGCAAGAAAACTTAAAAATTTTTGCATAATCAGATTTAAATTTCACTTCGAATTTGGTTATAAAATAGGCGTCTGTACGTGCTTCTCACAAAAACCCAACTACGGCCTTATATATTCATTTAGAGACATGCCGACTATAAATCCCCTGTACTTTCCTTAATGCTACGGACGTGCCTGCCCGACTCTAACATACCCTGTACCAGCGGCGGATCCACGGGGGTGGTCCCCCCAAAAGTTGGAAAAATGGGTTGAATGTCTTTTGCGAGCTCTGATATATATATACTTCGAAGTGAAAAACCCCCCAAGACCAAATCCTATATCCGCACCTGCCCTGTACCAACATAGTTCGCCGTTCGAATTGGTCTTAAGGAACACCATTTTTTGGGTGGTATTCCAAGTGAAAAAAAGAAAAGTATGTGCCAAGTTCCGCACGTGGTACGGAACATCAACAATCTGGATATGCTAGTTGAGTTACAGCAGCAAAAATTTTCCCATAATATTCGATTTGAAAGTATCTCCCCTCGTTGGCAGTTATCTGAAACATCTGTTCAAGCTTTGCGCAGGGTCAACTTGTATCAAAAAAAAAATGCAGTGAAGATCTGACACTTCGGCACTTGCTGCCGCACATCAAAAAAACCCGGAAAATCCAATCGATTAGAACGAAATTTCCGAATCTCCACCTTCCAAAAGGGCAAAAGAGCTAAGCGGATAACAATTATATTAAACAGCAGGCAAAACAACATTGACATCCAAAACATAATACAGGATTTGTAACAGGATACGCGTGTAACCGCGAAATGTTGCAAGGGCGGGCAGAAAGAGCTAACAACCAGCAAACACCCTTTCAATTAAATATTTGAAAACAACATTCGGCAATTATACAATTGACACCAGCAGTTGTAGCTTGGGATGGGGTGGGCCACCCCTTGCTGGCAACTTCATCAATTTGAAATGTTGCCAAACGCGTGACTCGGAAGGCACGCGCGTCAATTTCCGTTTCTTCAAGGCCGCAGGGATTTGAGTAGAGACCGAACTGGTCGCAGGTTCAAAAACAACAGCGGGAAAGTATTTGGCAGGCTCATGGAACATCAGTCAGGCAACATGACAGTAGAGTCAAAGCAGGTTGTGTCACGCCCAACGCCCCTTTTCCGATTCGTTTTTGAATAGTCGCAAGTCGTGGGCTTTTTTATTGTTGTACCATTCGTTTGTCGTTTGTTTTTATGGACGAGCATTTATTTGGTCAACAAATGTTGGGAAATCTCTTATTGTCCTGCTGCAGGACACGAAGTTAGCTGGGAGTATTTTAATATGCATTTGGGAAAAATTTGTAACGCAGGGCAAGTGGTACTTCAATGAGCTTGTTTTTTATACACTGTATCCAAAGCATTAGGAGTATATTCGGTTAGTCGAAATGACTTTTGCTGAATTAGCTAGAGAGGAGAGAGAATTTTATTCCACAAACTATATGACAAAGTAATTAAGACGACGAAAGATCTTGATTTAGCCGTCGGGGATGTTTGGGTCTGTTAGATTTAAACAGAGCAATGTAGTTTTGTTATAAGGTGTGTCTTTTGATAAAGTTTTTAACTTTTATTCAAAATAAAAAATTAAAAATTTTTTTTTTGGCATTAGCCATATTAGGGAACTTTGCTTATTATCGCCTCGGTTAGATCTTAAGGACTTATTACTGTGTTGAACTTTCTTATAGCGAATGTTATACGAAAATATAAAAAAATGTGGTACAGTCGAGGCGGCGCCCGATCGGACCAGAACCGATATATTCAACGTGGCATGGTCGTTGGCAGTTTTTTTTCTCGAAAAAAATGTAGTCCTGCATATTCCCTCTAAGAAATTTTTTTTTGTGCAGAACGATGTTTATTTATACCTATAAGTTCCGTAAATTTTTATCGATTTTGATGAGAATCAAAAGTGACGTCAAAGAATTTATTTTAAGTATATGGGGTAAGTTCCAAGTTCATACGTTGAGGTGTGTGGGAGAAAACACTGTAAATCGATTGCGGGGGCGGGGGAGCCCATGTTCGTTAAATAACTTATTTGACGTGAATTTCAATTTTCAACTTATAGGTATGAGCTGATATCGTTCTGCCCAAAAAAAAATCCAATTGGAAAGTTCTTACAAGGAATATGGAGGAATACAATTTTTTTCCAGAAAAAGGTACAGGGCGCTGCCCCGACCATATTAAATTTTTTCCTTTGAATAGGTGCACACCACTATATTGCTTTGTTGAACAAGTTTTCGGTTGTAAACATACAAAAGTAGTAGGAAGTTTGGAACATAAAATTATGTAGTCAATATTTTAAAATTCTTGAAGCCTGTATGGACTTATGGTATCCAATTATGGGGCACAGCAAGTCACTCAAACATTGAAATCATTCAACGGTATCAGTCCAAGACTTTAAGACTTATTGTTGACGCCCCATGGTTTGTATCCAATGAGCAAATTCATAAAGACCTAGATATTCCATACGTTAAGGACGAAATACGAAAACTAAGCACCAGTTACGTGGAAAGGCTACATAATCATTCGAATGTTTTGGCAATAGGCCTCTTGGATGATAGCGATAGAATACGAAGATTAAAACGCAATCATGTCTTAGACATGCCATATTCAAATTAAGCTTACAGCACTTAAAAAAGCAATAGTTATTACTCATTGGAGTTTAACTATTTCTCCTGTTAATTTATAATTTCCAAAACATTTACTTATTGTCTAAAGGATAGATTGTAAATAAATAATATTAAAAAAAAAAAAAAAAAAAAAAAAAAATATTTTAAAAAGTTAATAAAAAAAGCTATTAAGTCATTATAATAATAATAAAACAATCATTATAGTAAAAAGTAATATAATTGTACAGCTAATCTGTCAATCCAATGTTATGTCTTAAACGGATGGAAACTGTAGGAATTTGGATATAGGGTGTTTTATAGTCGGTCTGTTTTGATTATAGACATCGCTCTTGTTTATTACAATTTTCTGGCTCTCTAAATGCGTGAAAATTTGAGCTGTCGTTGTGCTTTGGTTGTAACTCCGATTGGTCGCAATTTGTAGTCTGGGTCTTTTTGTGCCTGCATAATTTATGGCACGCTACGAAATTTGGACTTGAGCAGTCGGAAAGAAAAATTACACAAAAATCAAAATTTGCCCCGAAGGCCACTTAAAGCCCAACCCAAGTCCCAGTAACAAGACAAGGGCCAAGCAAAAAGGTCAATTTCGTACTATGCCCTTTGTGTTTGGCCAATAACAAATGCAAATCTTGCTACCATAAAATGGACAATGGGGAACAAGTTTGTACAGAAATCTTGAGCTGCTCTTTTTTTTTCGCCCAACTTAATTTGAATATTTGAGCAAGTGACGCATAAATGGACATTTGAGATTTCTTTGAGTTTAGTCTGACAATTTTAATTGAAACTTTACGCACTCGAAGAACTGTCGCATCAATAACAATTAAACTAGTCTAAAACAAAATCAAACAACATTTTTACGCCATAACTCTAATGGAGTATACCATAAATTTTCCAAACTGGTACATAATTTATAAGCCCTGGTCGAGCGGTTGGGCTATAAAATTGAAATGTTATATACTTCAGAGTTACCCCCAAAAGTTTTTTCCACGTCAATGTCGTCGCGTTGTTTTTTATCGGTTGGAGGAAATCAATTTTGTGTATTTTATTGGTTCGGTTATAAATTTACAAATAATGTTACTTGGGGTCGTACGTGGCTTTGATTCTAAGCCATCAAATTGTAAACTGTTGACATTTGAGGGGTAAATAATCTACCCTTCCAAAAAAACAAACATTGGACTACTGACCACCACTCGATTGATTTAGTTATCTTTTCCAGCAAGTGTAGCAGCACTTTACACTTTTTATAGGGCCAATGTGATTTTGCACTCAATTGAAAAACAAGATGATTAAAATTTCATGTCGAATTGCATTCGAAAAGTGTTACATGAATTTCTACTCCTAGCACTTGACTTTTATGCCCTTTTCTTGTTAATACTTTATAAAGTGTATAACTTTAAAGCATTTTAAAATCCGCATGATCTCTTATTGTTATCACTTGTCTATTACGCTTAGTTTAAAATGCCAAAATACTTGATTTTTCACCGAATTTTCCGGTTTTAGATACCGAAATGCACTTGAGCCCAAGCTTGTCACTCTTAACTAATTTAGACTTTGATAAGGGTTGGCATTAGGAGGGACTTTTTTATTTGTTTTTATTTTTTGCGTGTGACACAGTTTCACAATGTCATAGGCAAGTGACATTTTATTTCTGGTTTTCAGGCATTCGTAGGAACATTACATATAGACCATGAAGGGGTTAAAAGCTTTAAAATTAGAGCAATCAACAAAAACCTAACTAATTGGCATTCAATAATGGTTTACACTAAGCATTTCACATATATTTTTTGCACAGTATTATAATTACTACGCATTTCATTACGAATTTGATCATCATATTCCAAGTGTTGAATCTCTTACGTATATCTACTTACGACTACACTTACGACTATAGTGTCCAGTGGTTACTCTCAAAAATATTTCGCACGGAATGACAAAAACATATAAAAAAAATTTAATTTGGGATATCCCATACGGACTGACAAAACTTCATATAACAAAAAATCGCACTATTTATATGAAGTAATAATAGTGGGATTGTTTTACGGAAAAAACTTTAACTAATTGTTTGTACGGGTCCCGTAGTATACCTCAGGCCGGGGGCCATTCTTCTGGAAAGCTGAAGGGTCCTTAACAAATGTAGGTCTTGGATTGTGTGACCGAGCATACGTCTGTCAGAGTCTATGAACATTAGGAACGCAGCCGTTTAATTGGTCTTTAGCGTTTGATCTCCGGGTCTATCTTTTTATCACTCAACGGCTGATTCACCGATTTTTACAGATATTTCCCATTTAAAAATTTTGATTGTTATTTCAGTTGTTTTTAGAGTATGCAAACACTCAGATATCATTTTCAATCTTCAGTAGAAAAATAAGAGGTTTGTCTCTTTAGCCACGTTGTTTAAGAGCATCTCCAGCATTATTTAACTTGCCTAATTGCTCTGTGAGTATTCTTGATCATTTCGTAGGATTCAGGTACTTAAGCTAAACTTTAACGGATTTAACACGTGGCTAAGGAGAAACGTCCATCGGTGCTCTGCTTATTTAAGACGTTCCGCTAATTTACCAGTAAAAATGTATGGTCTCTACTAGTGCAGGACCAACATCGATGTTTTCGATTTTTTTAAATTCGATACATCCATGTTTCGATACATCGAAGTACATGTGGCGGCCGTTTTTTAATTTTTTAAATTAATTCAGAGTGGGCCATCTGTTGGTTTGGTTATATAAGTATTTTCAAATAATAAAATGGAATTAACAAACAAACCAAGAGATAACTATATTTTCATAATATGTATACATTTCAAAATTAATTACATTCCATAGAGAAGTAAGCAAAGAAATAATAAATGACAATCCAAAAGGTTATACAACGAAAGCAAAAGATAATACAGACCACAAAAAAAAGTGGGGTAAACTTAACAGGTGACAGAGGCATCCCTTAAGGACTTTGAGCAGCTGAATCCGAAGTCCAAAATGAGATAACCACCAAAAAATCCCGTGAAACGAGATAATTTGGATATTATCTAAGAACCCTTGGATCGGGGTTTTCCGGGCTTCGGATTCAGCTGCCCAAACTCCAGAAGGGACTCTGTCGCATGCAAAGCTTACACCACTTTTTTTTGTGAGCCTGTGAGTTTTAAGAAAAAAATGTTCTGTTCCAGCCAGAATTGCAGTCTCATAATCTTTAAACTAATTTGAGATCCATTCATTATGGTTATTAAATAAAATCATGTCAACGTTTTTTGATTTAAGCGAACTCCGTTTGTCGCTCTCTAGATTGCCTGCCTTGCTAAACTTTAAAAGGTATTACCTTCCAGTAATTCAACGGGCACATGCTTGAATCTAAGATTTCGACATTAAAATATTGTCAAAGTGCCAAAATTGAGTCAACCCTACTATTTCGGATCTTTTGAGATTTGTTTTTTTCTAAAAGAGCGAAAAGTGTCTGCGACGTGGATGCCGTTGATTGCCCATATTTTGTCCGTAATAGGATTTGGTCGATAATCGAAAATCGAAATAAAAATATCGATGATCGGAAAAAAATAAAAAACATCGATGCATCGATAGAACATCGATGTTACTTCCAGCACTAGTCTCTACGTCTGAATGGGGCAAATATATTTGTTTTCTTTTTTTATCTTATAAATGTACATTTCGAAATTTGGAAACAAATATCACAGTCATTGCGCTTGAACCAATTTACCTATGATTTTAATTTGGTTCTAAGTGGGACATAATTTTTTACGAAAACTCTCAAACAATCCCTTAAAGTTTCTCTCACTAAGTTTTTTTGTTTGATTAGATGTCATTTTTAAGCCTTCGTTTACTGTACTTACTTATAACATAAATAAGCACATAGATTTGTTGGAGATGCTAACGCTACCTATCATATACCGACAATTATATGCCGCTTCGGCCGAAAAATAATCCTTAGAATTCATAAGAATTTGTCTAAGCATGGTCACTGGAGCATAATGTGGTCGTTCCAAGTCAATCCCAAGACCTTTTGTGAACGTCTGTTTGATGCATTTCCTTTAGCAAGTCGCTAGTAGCTGATACCGTCTATATAATGGAATGGCAATGCGAAATTTTTCGAACTGCGTATGGGCCTTAAACCAGAAAAAAAGAAAATGTCATCAACATATATGGTACAGGGAAGGATCAAGAAGGAGTAGGACTCGATATCTGTAACGTGTACGGTGGGGTGGAGGCTGGTTGGACCACCTGTGCATGGTAGTGCTGAACCTTCCAAAGAGATCTAATTTTTTTTCTGGTCGCCAGCAGTCAAGCGGAGACTAAGCACGTCGATTTCAGAGAATCTCTGTTAACAAGTGTCGTCGTAATCCAAGATAGAGAATCATGTCGAGCAGCGCTACGCCATTAAACTCTGCGAAAAACTTGAGAAAACCGCGACGGAGACCTTCGGAATTATTAAGAACGCCTAAGGGGATGCTGCTATAAAACGCTCAACAGCGTTAGATTGTCATAAGCTCAAGCGAGGTGGTGGGAGCTCGTCGAAGACGCCGGTAGCCCATAGACTTCAAGGATTGATGGGAATGTGGCTAAAGTGAAAGCGCTCTAGAACCCTTACCGGCGCCCAAACATTCATTTGATTGTTAATGAGCAGCGGTGGCACGCCTTGGCTCTTTTTGCTCCGAGTGCTCTTTCCGTTATGTCTTGCAAGCAGAAAGTCGACAATTTTACAAAAACAAAATACACGCAGTGTGCGCGTTTCGACCAACTCGAGGATGCTTGTGCGACCGTATCGGGACTTTTAATTAGTGCCCGCAGACGAAAATTTCGCGCAACTACACTGAGCACAGAAATATAGTTAATTTGTTAATAAACTCATATGACTTTTCTGTGTCTTTGAATGTGTTGCAAAAATTTTGTTCAGTGTACACGCACAAGCAGATCGCTGGGGATGCGCCGACTTTACAAAAACAAAATACATGCTGTGTGCGAGTCTTATTGCCGTACTCGAGAACTGCTTGTGCGGCCGTAACGGGACTTTTGTTGTGGGGCTCTTTCCGCTACTTTTCGTGCCCACCGTTGTTAATGACTTACGGATTTCGTACGGTAGCGTCTCTAAAAACGAGTTTCAGGAGGCGTATGATTAGTGCGAATCAAGAGAGCTACCTTCAGGACTGAAAAGGACTTTTACCGATTAGCTCAATAAAAAAATGTATAATGATTCAGTCCTACTACTAAGATATTTTCAAATACATGATTTTCATAAAATTTCGCTTCATTTAATTTAAAATTAATCAGAAAAATTGGAAAAAACTTTTAAAGAACTTACATATTTTAAACATCCTAAAACACCTTTCTTTATACCCCGTAAACCTATACTGTCGAATACACACACATCCTTAATGTATCGTTTCGAAATTTTACGCAGATATTTAATTTATTTGCAAGGAGATAGTTTAGCTATTAAGGTCACCAAATTTTATCGAAAGAGACCAAGAGACTCTGTAAGAGTCGTGTTGCTCTGGTTGCCTTGTAGAACAATTTTGCGGACTATACTCGCACTTTAAAAGCCCTTGTTTTTTTTTGAATACTAAGCAACAAATTCGCTCTATGAACTTTTTAAACTTAATTAAATTTTGTAAAATCAATCTACGCTATTTCAAGCGGTTCGCGACTCATTAATTCAACTAACGCTTTATCAGAGAGCTCATTTTTTAATGTTTCTAAAAAAAACGTTAATGTCAGCTGTATTGTTATTACTGTACTGTTATTGTTTTCATTACATAAACACCTATACCAAACACTATTTGGCCAAATACCGATTTATTTTGCCATCATCATTATTATACAACAGCTTAAAAACGTGCTCCATAATGAATTATTATCAAATTATTATGTGCTCAAAAAAGCTTTGAAATTAACAAAAACTACAAAACCTGATATAAAAAATTTTAGAAAAAATAAGCACATAAAACTAATGACTAACATAATGATTAATTTACAGTTGAAATGTCTCTGCCAACGGTTTTGTGCGCTCATTAGAATGGGAGAGAGAGAGAGGAAGCAGAGGTTCTGTTAGAGTAGTTGTTCCTTTCCCTGCTTGGCCACCGAAGCAGCCCTGGTGACGCAATTATACCAAAACTCTAGACATGGAGATACTGCACAGGTCTATAATGGCCGCGTTCTGTGACGTTTGCTAGGGCCTTGGGGTGAGTTTTTACTCCATTTTTAAACTAATTTAGACACACGCTGTACAAATTTTAATAGCCCCCAAACAAACACACACACACACACACATTCATACACACTAATGACAGCTAACGGACAAATGGCCATGAGTGTGTATCTGTGTGTGTGTATCTATGTGTGTGCAAACAATGGCTGCACTTTTTTATGAACGTTAGTTAAAATTGTTTCTTTTATGACATTTTTATGACTGTCATGTGCAGGTTGACAGAGCAAAAGCAAACAATACCCCCACCCCCCATGCCATATAGAAAACATAATTAGAGGCTAGACAGCTAGACACAGACATGCACAAAAAAATATGTACACTTACCTTTAAAAGATTAGTGTTTGGGGCATGAAAAGCGCTATACATGGCTTATCAAATTGGTTGAGTACTTTTTGACACTCTAAAAAAGTTTGTTTTCAAGTTTTTTTCCGCTGATAACTTTAATTAAAGCTATAATTCTATGAGAAAATCCTTAGATATGTACAATTTGTCTGACATTCTAAGTCGAATTTTATACCCTCTATCCATGGGGTCAAAGATATTATATAGATTTGTGCAACGTTTGTAATAGGCAGAAGGACAACATACGCAGGTGAAGTTTGTTAGTTTATGTCGATAACTTATCTCTTTCTCGTGTAAGTGCATTTTGCGGTTTACGGCTGTGGAGAAATGTAGAATAATGTAAAACCTATTTTTTGGCCTCGGACTTAAATTCAGCGAACCTAAAAAAAAGATATGGGGTTTTTGGAGGTTATCTCAGAACCAGGCCCGACGAAAGGGGTGGGGGAAGTGGGTGATTTCCCTGGGCCCGGTGGAATTATTGTCGTGCTGCCGTGATTCAAGCTAAAGGTGTAATAGAGGGGCCGGTACATTTTTCCCCCCGGACCCTGATTTTGTCCCTACGACCCTGTTCAGAACCCTAAGGTGTTGGGTTTTTTTGGAAATCGGATCCGAATTCAGCTGCTCAAAAATCACGTAGGTAGCCCTTTACCTTAAGGGTATATTAACTTTGTGCAATCTGAAAATGTATATAACATACAGAATTATTCGTCGGAGACCCCCCTCAAGTATGATTAGGGTGACTAGAGAAATCGATATCTGTCCGTTTGTATGAACGCCTAGATCTCAGAGATGTTAAGGCTAGAGCAAGCAAACTTTCAGATAAGATCCCTTATAATATCACAGCAGCCAGGGTTATTTAATTTTTTTGATGTCGGCGTTATGTTATATAGCTTCCATAGAGGTATTTCAGAGCCCCACGATAAGAACTAAAAGTTTTAGATGGATATTATTTTATCAAAATCGGTAGACTATTATATCATATATGAAGAGATCTTAACCAAAGGTAATCAAAAGTTTTTTTGAGTACTTGAGCAATATACCGAATTTGATTACAATGTGAAGGTACAGGGTATCTCAATGTCGTCCGCGCCCGACTTTAACGTACGTCATCTTTTTTTTGTGGGCCTGTTTTATCGGGTGTAAATAGTGAAAGATACGTTTAAATAAAACGTCTAATTTTGTGGGCCAGTTTGTCTACAGACATGGGAATATTTTTGCAAAGCCGTGAATCCTATCTAAATTTAAAAAATAAAACTAACTATGAACAGAAATGATATGTTGTAAGGTTGTTCAGAAATTAAAAAAGTTGTATAGAACAGCAAAATGAAATCGTTGAAAATGCCAATTAGTTACTTAATGTGGATTCAAATTAATTCAGTGGTGCAAAAAATTCTCGTGCTAGCCTAAAACCTAAACTTAATGTGAATCCTACGTAGAAAAAAACTTCTGATCATCTGCAATGTTTGTTTTTTGCTTGATCGAATTGTTTGTTCATTATTGATTTTCGCTTTTAAAACTAAGAACAAGACACATATCAGACTTTTGGGTAGATAGGATTGATTAACCGATATCTTCAGTATAGCTTTTCCATGGTTATGAAAATTGGAGGATCGACTTAAAGTATAATACATTTGTTTTCAAAATTTTGGAAGTACATTTTTTGCAGGGTCGTATTAAATTTGCTGATAAGCTATTATTATTGCCAAAATTTTAGACCAACCGACGTGACCATCTTGACTCAACTATACTTTTGTTCTAAAAGTAGTAGTCACTTTGTATGAGCACAAAAATACTAAATATCATTATTGTATCATAACCATTTTAAAAAAGCCAAGGAACTCTCTGTGAGTGTAAACACTGCATAAGCAACTCATATTTAATTTAAATGTCTCCATGATGGCCGCTAATTATTTGCTGTCACTGTGCGCTGTCTACTGTGACTGACTCCTAACAATCTGAACTAACTGACAGACATTGTCAACTAAACCCAACCAAAAACTCTATCAGCAATAACAATAACAATTGCTTTGTACTTATTTTCAACTCTTCTGTTTCTTTCTTTCTTTTGTGGAAATGTTAATTCGAAAATTGCAGCAGAGCGAGCCCAACAAAGAAGTACAAATTTGATACAGTGAAGGTAGTTCCCGACAGCGGGATGCCCCTTTCACTTTTTTTGATAATTTTCTTGATAAAATCAGAAATATTTTTATATTTATTTATTTATTTATTTTTATATGTTATGTCTAATTATAACTAAAAATTAGGAACGTTAAATGTGCAAAAAAAAATATTTTCGTATTTAACACTTTTAATCTTATTGAAAGAAATGTGAAAAATCTGATTTTTTTAATTTTTTGTTTAATTTTAAAAGAACTTCTTTTATGTTTAAAATTTTATTATGCTAAAAATCTTATTTCAATAATTTTTTGTATTTTAACTTAAGATTAAAAAATGTATACCCATAAGTTCCAAAGTCGACTAAATTTTTTATTGTTTAAGGCCCATACGCAGCATGCAAAAATTTCGAACGGAACGACACAACTTCATATAAAAAAAATGGCGTACGTTAAAGTCGGGCGCGGACGACTTTGGGATACCCTGTACCACCACATTGCAATCAAGTCCGATATATTGCTTACAAACTCCAAAAGATATTTATTTGCCAAAAAAACGAAACACAACGAATTTTGTTCAAAATACGTTTTTTTGACCGATTGGTCCCATGGGACCAATTTTGATAAAATTTGGTACAGTGCTGAAGATCTCTAAAAAACTTCTGAATGCCAAATTTGGTTACAATATCTTCACAAACAAACGAAACACAACGAAATTTGTGCAAAAAACTTTTTTTGACCCATCTGCCCAATGGGACCTATATGATATAGTCAACCGATTTTGATTAAATTTGGTACAGTGTTGAAGATCTCTAAAAAACTTCCGAATGCCAAATTTGGTTACAATATCTTCACAAACAAACGAAACGCGATGAATTTTGTACAAAAAACGTTTTTTTGACCGATTGGTCCTATGGTAGCTATATGATATAGTCAACCGATTTTGATCAAATTTGGTACAGTGTTGAAGATCTCTAAAAAACTTCTGAATACCAAATTTGGTTACAATATCTTCACAAACAAACGAAACGCGATGAATTTTGTACAAAAAACGTTTTTTTGACCGATTGGTCCTATGGGAGCTAAATGATATAGTCAACTGATTTTGATCAAATTTGGTACAGTGCTTAGGAACTCTAAAAAACTATTGATTGCCAAATTTGGTTACGATATCTTCATAAACAACCGAATTATCCATCTAAAACTTTTGGTTTTTTCGAGGTCCTCTGAAACACCCCTATGGGAGCTATATAATATAACCCCGATATCAAAAAAATAAAATAAACTTGTCTCCCCTGACATAATAGCGCATCTAATCTGAAAATTTGGTTGCTCAAGCTCTTACCATCTCTGAGATCTAGGCGTTCATACAGACAGACGGACAGACGGACATGGGTATATCGACTTCTCAAGTCACCCTGATCATACTTTAAGTAACTTTGGGGGGTCTCCGACGTCTCCTTCTGTATGTTACATACATTTTCGGCTTGCACAAACTTAATATACCCTTTGTACCATACGGTACAGGGTATAAAAAAGTCCCCCTTTAGTCGCCTTTTCTGGTCACCCTTATTATACAAAAGGTGAATTTTGGAGGACCTCAAAAATCTACGTCATTATGATGATTTGAATTACAATACTTGCACATCTCCAAGATCTAGGTGTTCATACGCAAGAGCAAACTTATATGGCTAAACGTTGTGGTATACAACTTATACTCTCCACAAATCCATAACACCCTTTACGCCTGGGGTACAAGCTGTAATAAAAAAATAAAAACAAAACTGAAAAACTAATTTGAAAATTGCTTGGCTTTGCTGCTGTCACAGACCAGGTTACCAACGGCACTGTCCATACCAAGCCATTGGCCATAATGTGGCATCGCTTAAATCCTTTTCAATCTTGCCATAATCCAAATTGACATGTCCAGCCAAGGATAAGGGAATATGCACTCAAAAAGCTGTCTTTTTGACCAACCACATGCTTGTTCATTTGTATTTTTCATACACTTTTTGACTGACACCCAGAGAGAAGAGTTCCAACCCAACGCCCATCCCAAGCTATTGGTCAGTTTCAATTTAATTTTTCTTCTTTTTTGGGGATTTTGGCCAAGAACTTTTGCTGAGCCGAAACATGTGCCATTGTGAGGTGTATAGTAAGTCCATCGTGATGTCTTGATGTCTGCCAGCTTGTATCGTATTATACTAAGTGGACACAAATAGATTGCTTTGGCCAAAAGCCTGTCCACAACTTTGCTACATAATCAATCAAGCCGAAACACAGTGGTCGAAATTGTCGTTTTAGTTGGATTTAAATGAGATCTTAAAATTTGAATAAAACTTTTTTACGTAGTGGTTTTAATAATATTGAGCAGCGGTGGGCACGAAAAATAACGGGAAGAGCTCTACAACAACATCAAGAAAAAAAGTCCAGTTACGGTCCCACAAGCAATTCTCGAGTAGGGTCATAAAAACATAAAGTCGAGCGATGGCCCACATTGTGTGTAATTTGTTATTGTAAGCCAGGGGTGTCCAAAGGCTGCTTATGGAAGAGCAAACACCAATACATTTGAAAGAAAAACACTAACACATCTAAAGCAAACCGTTTTTTCATGTTATTATGTACAATGCCAAAAATAGTATATACTCATATAAATGTTTTGTTTTTCGTTGTAACTCTTTTTTCTTTGCGAGCTACGCCTTAATACTCACATTTAATACATGGTGTACAAAAATTTCGTGTCCGCGATCAATCCTACAACCTTTTTTTTAAGTGCAAGAGTTCAGAGAGCACAAATGAAAAACAACAACAAAATTACAGTGAAAATCAGTGGGCCAACAACAAATATACACAAGGGTTGTTTCTGTGCTCATGAGCTCAGAGAGCAAAGAGTACACTTGAGCTTGTGCGAGTACACTGAACAAAATTTTGCAACACATTCAAAGACACAGCGAAGTCATATGAGTTTATATGACAATTTTAAATTACCAAAAAAATTACTCGCTTTTACAGTTGCCAAAGTAACTATATTCCTGTTCTCAGTGTACTTGTGCGAAATTGTAGTCAGTGAGGACTAATAAAAAGCCCCGTTACGGTCGCTCAAGCATCCTCGAGTAGGGCCATAAAACTCGAACATTGTGTGTTTTTTTTTTTGTAAATTCTCGTATGCGTCTGGCGGGCGTCACTTTCAAGACATAATGGAAAGAGCACTCGGAGCAAAAAGAGCCAAGGCGTGCCCACCGCTGATATTGAGTAATTATATATTTGCTGGTGGAAAATTTTAACTTTTTTGTTCCACCATTAGTAATAATCTAATTATATTGATGTCTCAAAATATGGACTGGCGGAAATATTTTTTCATAAGAAATTGAACATTAATTGTAAAAATATCCATATTTATTATCTTGTCTTTTTTCCAAAAAACATTGCCGAATTTTTGTACACCATTTATAAAAAAAAAGGTTTGCGACCTGAGTTTATTAGTTATAAATTATAACTTATAATTAAAAAAAATTAAAAAGAATCTAGCATTAAAATGTAACCATTTTTTATAAAAAAAGTATTAAAAATTTTTGTGATTGTTAAGTGTCCAAAATCTTGTTTAACTTTTCATAAAACGAAGTGTCTCGTATTTAAATTTTTGCAATGGAAAATCATATGCCATTGCCATTGTCGAATTTATGGGTAGAAGGGGGCTTTCGGGCTCAACTCCACCTATTTCACTGAAATTTAAATTTAAAAGATATATAATGATATAATAAATCCAAAAGCCTAGATCTGCCACTATATTTGCCAATATTATTAAGAAAAAAAATTATAGAAAAGAGCTTTATTAAAAAATTACATAAGATTTAAAAATTTCGTTGCAAGGGTGCCGGTAGATTTGAAAAAAACATTTAGTTTGTTTATGTTTTTTTCAAAAGTTGAAAAAAAAACGAAAACAGAAAAAGCATTATATGATTTTTGGTTATCTCCCCTTCAGTTTGGCTCAGCCCTGAATTAGTCATGATATCATGCCAGAATTTTCAGTATTTAACTGAATTTGACACCAGCATGTCCTAGGCGTTCAGGCCTGAAGCTTAGCCGCAACAATCAATTAATACACTGGAACAAATATTCTTCATAAATTTTTAGCAAAATTTTATTATCAATTTTAATTTAATATTATAAATTACAGTGGATTGGGTGCAGCCTTAAAATTTGTATTTTTTTTTAACTGCATTGCATTTCGCAGTTGATTCTAAAAACAACAAAATTTTATATACTACAATACCCGTATTTTTTGACCTACCATGTAAAGAGGAATAAAACTGCTTCAATACATTCCGTACTAGTACGCCGTACTGCAGGGAATGTAAATATACAATTGACTTTTCTTATTTCTCTTTGCTTATTTTTTTTTGCTTTAATTGTCTGTCAAAAGAAAGAGATATAAAATATAAATCTTTATATAGGTCCTTGTTTCTCTTACAAAGCCATGAGCATTTGGGCTATGAAATTTCAGGCCTGAACGACCGAACTGCAGGGTCATTTTTAAAACAAAATGTAATATATCTTGTTTATCTTGTTTACCTTGCAAAATTAAAAATATAAATTTATGAGCTAAGGTCCCGTCGAAAGTCACTTAAGGGCCTTAATTTTCTCCCAAGGGACTTGGTCATCGTTATATGTACCTATAGATATGGTATATACATATATTTTTCCATTTTTATAATTATTTTTTTAATCAAAAGAAAATTAATTTTTAATATTTTTTTATAATTAATTGAGCAGTGTTCCAAATAAAAATACTTAAGGATCGGGCAGATGTTGTCCTGCTCGAACGTGGGTTCAGTAAGCAAGGGAAGTTTTTTCTTTTAAAGTTTTTTATTTAAATCTGTTTCCAGAAAACAAAAAAATTTGCTCAAAAATTTAAGGCGCTATAAACAAAAAACAAATACCCCACTGACTTTTTATATAAAGGTAAGACCTAGTCTACTTTCAGTCAAAAATTAAGCTACAGCAAAATTCAACATTTCGACCACTGTGCGAGCGTCAACTAACAACCTCTGGGCTAATATAACTTGAAAATTGTAAGCCAAAAAGATTGCATTGAATTTTATTTGAAAGTTGGCAACCAATTAAAGTTATCCAAAGAGCGCATGCAATGGCAAGACAAAGTAAGCAACTTGTTTGTGGCATCCTTTTTGGCCTCATTACACAAAATATGGCCAAAACTGACCGCTGGCTACAAAGAAATAACAAATAAACCAAAAATTGTCCAATTAAACGCAATTTAAGTGAATTTCCAAGTAGCAGCAGGATGGCAACCAGCGGCAAAAGTCCAAATTAAAAAGGTGTCTCTGCTGAAGTTCATATAAAGAGCATATGATCCAAATGTCTGAAACTTGTCTTTGTAGGCGCCGGCTTCCAACGCTTTCAACTCTTTCGACTCCACAAATGGTTTACTTCCGCAAGGGTAGACCACCGGCTGGTTTGGGTGAGCAAAACTTGTAGGAGTCACACTAATGTGACAGCGGCAAACACATTAGAGCAGTTTTACCGCCTGCTGCTGCAGTTGCTCCTTGGCGGCGCTGCTAAATACAGGTCTCTACCTGTACCAGGCGGCGTCTGTTTGTTTTGCTTTCAACGCGAAAAAAATACTTAATATATTTATAATGAAAGAGCCGCAGAGACCAAAGCCAGAGGAACCCATTGATTCGCAGAGGGGCGACTAAATGTTATTGGTTTTAGTCTGGCATATGGTTGAATCCAGGGGTAGCCTAATTAGCACGTCGTGGGCTTCCTGTGCCTCTACTAGTACACTTGCTGTTATCCTGTCAACAACTATGCGCAGCTATTAATCATTTTTATGAGCTATCCTTTAACTACCCCTAGTTAAGAAGCTGTCAACCCCAAAAAAGAAAAGAAATGAATTTTGATTGATTTTTAGTGTGTTTATTTTCATTGCTTTTTGTTTCAATTTGTTTTGTATTTTTGTTTGCTTTAATATTTTTTATTATAATCATATTGGTACTATTTATAATTTATAATACTAGGTAATGCCATTTTGAGCACTTAAGTCTAGATACATAATACAATACAATAAAAGCAATATATTACAATCAAGGCTGTTGAAGGCTTTATTGAAATGCGAAGCTTTTTCAAATAGTTTATGGTTTACATTTCCAATTCGAAGAAAAAGCCAATATCTCCCCAAAGTTTAAATAATTCTAGAATTGACCGAATTGAAAACAGTACATTCGCACTACCTTTGAGCCAGTTTACACGGGAGCAGAATATTGGTTCGTTATATTGAAAATTCGTCTTAACGAGATCACAAGAGCAGTGAAGAACATTCAGCAACATCTTTAAAGTGAAAAGAAACCCATGGCATATCTGTTTTAGGATCGAAGTATTATTTCTAACACTATTCGAAGAAGTTGTTTTATGTTTCATATTATTTTGTTCCGCTGATATTAAGCACAGTAATTTTCAGATTTTAATTTTAAATAAATTTTCAAAATGATCTACGCCGCATAAATGAAACTTATACTTCCTGATAAATTTCAAAGGCTTTAACTTTTAAAAGCGATTATTTGGTAGATGTGTTTGTAAGTTATTACTAGCAGCCAGAATAATTAAAACCGCACTTTGGGCTTATGATCTAAGCCAAAATATCCCGAAAAATTATAAAACAAAAATATTTTTTTATGGTAGGGCAGTGTGGGCCAAGATTGTCAATTTTCGGAATTGTCATATTTTTTTTAGAAAGATGCAATTTTTCATGTTTTAAAAGATTGAAGTTTCTTTTTGGATCATCATTTTTTATTTTTAAATAGTGCACAGATTGTCATAATTTGTCAAAAATTCTGGCATTTCAAAACCATTCTGTTTAGAAAAATGAAATTTTTCACACATGTTCTTAAAAGATTGCAATTTTTTTCTGGAGAGTTCGAGCATCCTATAGATCTAAACCTATGTAAGACCGTTTTTTAAATCTTCAAATACCCCGAAAAAGAACATACATTTTTTAGAATAGTGCACTATGATTGTCATATTACATCAAAAATTTTGGAATTTCCATAACGAAGAAAATTAGCAAGACTAAATTTTTTCAGAAAAGTTTGAGCCTGTGCGAGTTTTTTAAAACATTGATAATCCAGACCATAATTATAATTATTTAAATAGATTTATTTGAAAAGAGTCTAGCTAGATAAGAAACAAAAAATTTATCTTTTTAAAATTTTCTAGACAACTATTTTTTTAAAACTTGAAAAGTTACAAAAAAAGTTATAGTGTTTATATGATGAATTGTTTCTATGCATACTGTTGAATTTTTCAAAAATTGAAATTAATTAATAAAAATTTATTTAAACAATTTGCAACATAGAGTTAAAAAAAGTTAAAATATACGTTTTTTTTAATTAAGCCGTAACACGTTATGTTTAAAAACTGAACAATTTTTTTTTATGTATTTGCATTAATACTTTTTAGAAATCGTTGGGTAAAGTTTTTTATTTCTTATCCAGACAGTACCTTTCAGAGCAAAAATTTTATAAATCGACTTGTCATCCATCATTTTTGTGTGGAATATTTTTGCATCCCAGCTATAGAAATTATTTAACAGGAAAGCGAATCGAAGACATCCACTGTCATTTACTAAAACAAAATTTTCAATAAAATCCAAATGGTAACCCATACCTTACTGCTGCTCCAAAATATAAAGCTCTTCTAAAAGAAGGCATAAAAGATATCTTGGTAAAAGATAAAAAGAGAGTATTGAAACGTAAAAGTAAAAGTAAAAGAACGCTGGAAAGGTTGTTTTTAAGTTGAGGAGTTTCAAATGGCTATAATATTCTGTTTCCACGTTTTATATATATAAGTTATAAAACTATCAAAAAATTTGTAAAAATTAGTGTTGTATTCAAATTTATAATAATGTTCTTTTAATTTTAGCTCCAAATATAAGACGTGGTGTTTTGGCTGAATTCTTATCGGGGAATATATTTCGGATAAGTTTTCATTTTTTTTATTATAAAATAAGTCATTAAAAAAAAGGAACTTAATGTGGGTTTTGTATGAATACATTTCTCCTAAAGACAGTTCGGCTACTAACCACACACGATCGACCATCTTTATAAAGTTCTTATACGAGTGTACAATCTCGACCATAGTTATAGTCCGACAAAAAACCGAAAACTATTATATCAAATCTTCAACATCTATAATCTTTCTACAGCCTTGATTATAACTATATTTAAGTTTACTTTATATGCATACATTATACATAATTTATTTAAAATTTTATTTTTTATTTAGTTTAAGTTGACATTCTTTTGAGATACATTTTGCCATTAATTGTTGAACAATAACTAAAAATGCTAGAAATTTTTCTAGCAACTAAGTAAACGATTTTCTTAAGCTCTTGCAAGCGTGTCTCTAAAGTAAAGCTAAGTATTTACAATTTTAAAAACTTCGAACTATACATAAGTAAGTATATAGTACTACTACTATTTACTACTTTATAAACTTCGGTTTATATACTTGTATTCATATATGCGTAACTAAATATATATGTATATATATAACTTAAGGTGCAACTACCGTTAGAGGGTTGTGTATGTGTGTGTGTAAAAGTCACGACAATTCTTTTCATAACTATTTACAAAGCAAAATTTATCACAAATAAACTTTTATCTATGTACTTCCAACTTGTGTATGTGTGTTTGTGTGTACATGGTGCAAATGCTGCTAGTCTATGTATTAGCAGCCCGCTGCATGTGTTTCCGCCCAGGGTTGTAATCCATGCAACGCTGCCAGGGGCGCTCCATTAACGTTCGGTTGTTGGCTCATTGGCGCCGCGGGTGGGGCGAAGCCCTTACTAATGGCCTCCGCCTGCAGTGAGAGCATCAAGCGATTTGCAGCCTGACGTTCAGCCTCTCGTTCTTCAGCAGTTTGCCGTCTGCAAGAGAGAAAGAGAAAACAATAGAGTATTAAATTCAGTCATTTATTTTTTTTTATCTCTAAGTTTGCATCGCTTAATGCACTTATTCATTAGTCAGTGACAAATATCGAAAAACAATTATACTGTAGCAGCAGTCAGTGGCGTAGACAGCTTTTGCGAGGGGTGAGTGTGACTATATATGGAGTGTGGTTTTAAAAGTTTTTTTTTTGACTTAAACTATTATCAATCAAAGGTAATAGAAGAAGAAAATAGATCGGTAGACAAGAGCTCAGTTATTTTGAGAGAAATTACTACTGGCACACGTCGACCATATAAGAGATCAAATATCAACATATTTCTAACTAGAAGAATGATTCGTTAAAAATTAAAATTTTGTAAGCGACTTTGAGGGAATAGTTTTATAGATCAAAGAAAAATATGCAAAATAGGAGGAGAGAGGAGAGGAGGAGTACGAACCAATAAAGCTACTTTTTTTTCGGGGTGCATTAGTAGTTTACGTTAGGCTAAGGTTTTAACAAGACCAGAGACTTTGAAATTAGTTCAACTGGACAAAATGCAGAGGACGTTTTTTTTCACAAAGTACTGTTTTTGGTAAAACGATTAAGGGGTTTAAAATAAAAGGTCAAAACCCCATCAAAAATTAAATCAATACATATAGTATTTCTTCAAAAATTATTTTGTCTCTTCTTGATTTCGATTCTATATCCGCATTCTCGATTTTACAATGCAGTATATTGTTGTATAGTTTTTCTTAGAATTTCTAATATAACGATAAACTGCATTGTTAATTCGACAATTCAAATTAGAAATCGAATGTTTTATGTGGATCTAAAATAAGCAGAAGAATTGGTTACATAGCTATTAAATTGTAGTTTTTCAGGATTTTTAATAATTCTTTGATTCCCCAAATAATCACAAGGCTGGAAAACTCGTTTCGACAAATTTGGCGCACCCCTATCTATGGGATATCAAGCTTAAAGAGCCTCTTCTTTTCTTAGGTTCTTCTTTTGTTCAACTTTTTTTATGTTAAGATCTTAATATCTTAAATTTGGGATAATCGAGCTTCAAGAGCATCTTCTTTTCTTAGGTTCTTCTATTGTTCAACTCTTTTTATTGTTAGATCCTAATATCATGTCTCAGAAATTTCCTTTCAAGCTTCATCATCTCATATAGGAATGCTCCTTGTCTCAATCTAACTTAGGTTCAGTAAGTAAAGTTGTTGAGCCGTGTTGATGTCACATGTATCGTAACGAGTATAGTTTTTAAAATAAACATGAAAAATTAATTATTTTTGCTTCATTAAATTAGCCAAATAAATCTTATTTTTTGACCTAAAAATAAAAAAATATTAATATATTATTCTAAAATATGATATATGACGGTTTGCGTATTCATCTGAAACACTTTATTCGCTTTGACTATTTTGTACCCATTAACTCTGATCTGCGATCCCTGGTTAATGGTTTTTTTTGGTCATAAGAGGAAGGATTTTTGCTGTCAAAAACAAGGTTGCCAATATATAAAAAATGTACAGAAGAGGTTTTTAATTTTGGTTAACTGAGGGGTGGCTTAATTGCTCAAAACCACCCTCTCCATCTACGCCACTGGTTAGAATTAATTTCAGACAGTGATGCAATGCTGTCTCATTAAGTCATTATAGAGTATTGATTGGTTTGAGTTGGCTTATTAAAATCATTTAAAACTAATCAAATGAAATATGCTGATTGCGATTTAAAAGCCATGCACAATTAGCTTAGGTCTCAATTGAATGCTTTGTGCTTTGTGTATATATTTAAAAATTTGTTTGAAAATTAATTTTGTACATTTGAGTGAAATTACATTTTAAATGTTGTGCTTAAAAGAGGATTTAATGCATCAACCACAAAGATGACTGCAATTTGCAATTTGGTTTGCACAAACTGCTATTAAATAATTCAATGGAAAATTGCATGGCCTCAATTAACGTGGTGCAATTACTGCAATGTTTGCCCCATGCCTCATAAACCATTTTATGTATACTCCTGAGTGGTGTAACAGACACCCTCAACCCCCACTAAATATAAACTGAGTTTGCGCAGCAATCACCCACACTCATTCATTCATTCACGCACTCATTCATTCAGCAAGGGGTTGTTTTTCATGCGCGCCATATTGAATATTTCATGAACTAATGAAGTTGTTATGTTTCCCAGCTCTTCGTCAAGCCCCCCCCAGAGATGGTTCCAACTTTGTTCTGCCCATAATTACAACTAGCTGGTACATAAATGTCTGTGTGTGTCATGTGTTAGTAGTTTAATAAGCTTTCATTAAGGCTTTCATCAGCAATGTCATCATTCAAATTGAAATGCCATAACTAAATACTGTTGTATATCATCGCTTAAGTGGGTCTATTAAAAATGCATTACAAATACCATAATGAAAGTTATGCCAAAAATTTACTACTATATACTATATAAGTAGTTATGAATATATAAGTTACATACATATATACATATACTTATGAAAGTACACCAGATTTACTAATTAAGTTGCTTAACAAGGAAATGCAGACAACAAAAGCTCGTATGAGAAGGAAATTTGTATTTAAAGAAGACGAAGTACTTTTATAAAAACAAAATTACAATTTCTTAATTACTTATGAAGTAAAATTAGTTGCTCTACCAATGAACTAAATCTGACGGAAAATGAATGTATGTATGTATTTATGGTTTTATGTAATCAGAAACTGACAGCAACTCACGCTATGAAGCTGGGCATCACTAACAACGACGAGTGCAGGAAATGTAGGGAGACAGGCGTCAAAGAGACCCTGGAGCACCTCATCTGCCGATGCCCCGCCCTCTGTACATCGAGATTAACATATCTAGGAAAACCGTGGCTCATCTCACTAGAAGAGGCAGCCGACAGGGCACCTCAAAAGCTTCTGGCGTTTGCCAAGCACACGCGAATACTTATCGACTAACGTGTAGTGTACACCAGACCTTTCCGGTACCACTAAGGACTATTTAGTCTATGTGTGACCCCCATGGGGTCTACCGGTACAACCTAACCTAACCTAATCAGAAACTAGAAACTACACTGAGAGAAAACAGATGTTCAAAAAATGTGTTTTGGGAAACATAAAAATAAAGCAAAGTTTTTACAGATTGGTCTCAAAATGCTATAAATGAGTTTATAATTTAGCTAAAAAACTAAAGAAAATTAGTTAGTACTTTATTATAAAGTGTGAGAGTAAAATGAATTTTAAATGTTCACAAAATAACTCAAGTTAGGGGAAAATATCCTAAAAGTTAATGAAGTTTTTACCTTGGCAGATTTAATCGGCAATTGCAAAATAAAAAGAATATAGAGGAGAACTTTTTGCTGTCGATACTTCGAAAGTTAGAGAGAAACAGTGGCAGATTTACGTTGGGCAGTTTTCAGGTTCAAACTGTACCCCGTGGAGACCGTCGCAATAGGTTTGACTCTAACATGTAATGATATTTTTTTATTTATTTTTATTTATTCTCTAAAATTAGAAATATACATTGTGAGATATATTAGAAGAGTTTAGGCTTCTAGCCTTTTCTACTTAGATAGTAATAACATTTTTAGCAAATTATTGAAGAAAATAGATATAATAAATTAGAAGGCAAAAAATTTAACAAAGCACTCACGAAAAAAAAAAATAACTAACTTAAAATATAACTAACTAACTAACTTAAGAACTAACTAAATGCGAATATGAGGAGTCAATACATCGGTTTGCGAACTAATCTTTCTGTTATTAGTTCAGTGCTACATCTTTGGAGTAGGTCAGAAGTGGAATGATGTCACGGAAGATTTAAAATCATTTTAAGCAGTCTATTTTGTATCACTTGCAGTTTGTGTACATGACATTTTACGACGTCAGCGCATACTGGGGCCCCATAAAAAATAACCTTCAGTAAAATTGATCTAAATAGCTACATTTTGTTTTCTAAATTAAGTCTGGAGTTCCTGTTTATAACCCCTTTATAAATTATTTACAAATTTATAAAAAGCGTTCGGATCAACATATTAACTTTTTTGGTTTTATATCTGATATGATCTCCGAAAGTGAATTTCCTATCAAGAACAACACCTAAATATTTGACGCCAGTTTCTCATTTACAATGTGTCTTTGAGTTTTCTTGAGAAAAATATTGCTTGGCTTTTCTCGTGGTTAACAAGAATTTTCCATTTGGCAAAATATGACACAATGGAATTAAAAGCTTCCTGAAGTTTATTAGTAATATCAGCGGATAACGTGCCAGAACAGAGTATAACAGTGTCTTCAGCAAAAATTGACGTGATGCAGCCTCGAAATGTTAGGAGATCTGAGGTGTATACAGAATTGGGGACAGACAAGAACCTTGAGGACAACCTGCTTTGATGTAAATCTTTTGCGAGCGAACTTTGAATGATTTTTATAAGTTCTGGGGGAAAGTTTAGGGTATGGATTGTGCCAGACAAAGTACCATTCCTGAAGACTTAGAACTTGTAAAGTTTACTTTAACCAATTCTTTAGTTCTAGTCAAATTGCTGTGGGGGAAGTATATTGGTAACTTCAATAAATTGAGAAAGTTTGTTTTTAATAACTTATTTAAATAAAAAAGGGGAAGAAATCAAAAAAACACCTATGCTAAGATGCAGTATCCGGTAATGGATAGATAGATAAAATAAATAAAAAAAAGGAAAAAGATAGATACTATAGATGGATAGAAATATGATTCGGCACATTTCGGCATGCCAACTCATTTAAAAATATAAAATTTAATGATAGACAAAGAACCAAAATATTCACATCGTTTGTATCCAAATTTGTGAATCAAAATTGTTTAACGAATAAGTTAGGATTATAAAAATAATTGAAGAGTTAAAAAGTTAATCTCCTCGATTTTGATAATTTTTACTTATTGAGCACATCATTCCTTTTCAAAATTCCAATAACCTATAGAGTTACTGATAGATGAAAACTCATATACTATGTATGTTATACCAGTACTGGAGAACGGAGCCAATCGCATTTAAAGCACGTCAAGAAAACTCGAAAGTCATGAAAGCCCAGTTTTTCATACTTTCAGACTTAAAAAATGTTGATCTAGAGATAATTTGAGTAAAATTTCTTCATTTTTTTGGCCTTATTGTCATTTCGTAGTTTTAATACTATTAAACTTAATGTTTCTAAAAAAAAGTAAAATTTTGATTTTTTTTTTTTTCAAATTTTCCCAAAATTGTATTTTTTAGTTGAATCCGATTTTTACAAATTCGGTGATTGTTTTTTAGTTTGGTTTCTTTCTAAGTTTAGACATTTTTCTTGTATTGTAATTCGAAGATGAATTGACGGTTTTCGCCTGAAAAATCGAAAACTGAATTCGCCACAAAAAATTAACCAAAGCTGTAGTTGTGCGAAACTTCTAAGAAACAGAAATTTCACAGAAATGTCACCCAGAACCGGAAAATTAAATTTGAGAAAACTATTGATTTTTTTTTTAAATTATATTTTAAAAATGTCCAATATTTAATAAAATAATGTCTTTACGGCTTTCTGTCTTATTATTGTATAAAAATTGGCTTGAAAGCTGAAGATATTGATTTCTCGCTTTTATTTACTTTTAAGCCTCTCTAAGCCTCGCTTTTAAAGATGGTAAGGCTATTTAACAACTGTTTACGTTTCTCTCATCACTTGAATATTTTTAAACTCCTCGATTTTTGAATTTCGCGTACTTGTCCAAAAACTATAATTTGTTATCCGTGCTTGGCGGTCGGTGTAAGCAAATGAACGCAAATTTAAATTTAAATCAAGTTTAGTGAACGTTTGTTTGACCGATCGGTCCTATGGGAGCTATATAGTATAGTCAACTGATTTTGATCAATTTCGGTACAGTGCTTGGGAGCTTTTCGGCTTACAAAAACCAAATGTACAGTATAAATTGTCGCGTACTGAATGTCTTAATCAGTCTTTAGCTTGTAAAAAAATAACTAGTGTATATATTTTAACGTAATAAATTTTAATTGGAAGCTACAATATTCCACTTTAGTTATAAATTAAACGCTTTTAAATATTCTTTTATATTTCGCAGATTTTTGCATTTTTGTAGATGCAGTTGAAATCGACTTCTATTTTTGTCATGTACTAAATCGTAGGTTTATTGCCGATATATTGGAAAAGGTAAATTAACACACACTTATATAGTGCTACAAAAACAGTATCCAAAAATAAAAACAAGGAACAAAAGATTTCACTTTTTCTTTACTTTTTTGCACTTTAAAGGCGTACGAATGTCGCGTTCTGCGATCCTGGAAATGCCCATATGTATTTTTTTGTAAATGTTCGAAATTTTTTTTTACGAAATTTTCGGCCTAGATCGAACAGAATATATACTTCCGCAGCCGGGGGAATATTTGAATAATGTACTTGCAGCACGCGTCCTTATAAATTAGGCTTGCGACCCTTTGTCGTACTGATGGCAGCATATTTGGCCATTTTCTGCAGCTTTTGAACTTATATTGTGGAACATAGGTCTTGATACGTTTCTCAAAAATTTTCTACGGGTAAAATACTCGAGTTTGGGAAATTGGAGAGCACACAAGTTTTATCGATTAAAAAACTTGAAATAGAGTTGTCGCTTGTTACAAAATAAAATATTTAGCCTTAAGATAATATTTTTGAAAACAAATTTTTATCCAAAAATAATGTGTGAGGATTAATCATTTGGGTTAAAATTGCAAATAAAGTTAGAAGCTCAATATCTCTTAAAATCTAAACCCCTACAAAAAAGTTGCGTTGCCTGGACCGCTTTTTATAATCTTTAATTTGTTGGATTTGTCTCCGCTTCGGTATTTTAAACTACTAAAACGAAGGAAAAATTTATTTTGTCAGTGTATAAAACGTTTTTTTTTATCTCTAGAATGGATTGACAGATTTCTATAATTTAATATTTTTAATGACGTGTTTGTAATATAGGAAATATACATATATTCTAAAAATGTGACTAGGGAAGTCTTATTTTCGTTACTTTACAAACTTAACGCCCAAACAAATATGCACTCTGTAAAGTGTATCCGAAATAAAAACCACGCCAAGCAATTCAATTGTCAGACAAAGCTAAGTGAGTTATTATATGCAGGCAAGAGCTCTTACTTTTTTTTATATTTTTGTTATTGTGTTACATAGCTTTTTGGCCATTATTTTAGAGATACAAGCAGCTACCGAATTGTTGTTAGCGTTGGCCACATGAAAAATTCAACGAAAATTGATTAAAAACTCCAAAACAAACAAATCTCCATCTATGAAGTGTGAGTGAGTGTGTGTTTGTGGGGTTTATTTAATTTAACTGACTTTTGGTATAAACGACACGACTGTAATTTATCTTTGGCCTGAAAAAATAAAAAAAAAAAAGGAAAAAAAGCTTAACAAATGTTAACTGTTTGTCTTTTCGCGCCGCCTGCCACATGCCCCCTTGCGCCGCCTTGCGTGCCTGTTGAAAGTTTTAGATAAATTACCAGGCATTAACTTAAAATGCTTATTTAGCCAAAATGGCATAAATTGAAGCGTGCCTCGTATCAGCTGAAATGAATGTTGCCACAAATTTTAATACAAGTCAATTGTCGCACATTTAGCAGCAGCTGTGGCAAAGCTCTGCGCTGCCTTTCCCCTCGCTGGTAATTAAAATCATTTCACACACCGCTGCCCAAAAACAACAACAACAACAACCAACGTACGTTTATACACTTGGCCAAAAGTTGGAGCCAGTCCCAAAAGAAACAAAAAACTTAAGTGCAAAAAGGCGACGGCATTGTGTAATTATCTTTTAAGACATAACAATTTAGCTAGGCCATTAATTGCCTGCTCAGCTTTCTTACCAACTGCTGCGTTTATGACCAGCAGTCGGCAGTTCCGGACAAGCCGGAAACTCCCTGGAGGCTTTACAACTTTTACCAGACCGACGTCCGTTGTCAGAAGATTTTTGTTAGGGCCAAGTGTGCGTCTTGGACCAGGACACGTGCCAACAGCGGCAACTGCTTCAAAGTTAATTTACAAATGGCCGTCAGTGGCTGCCATTGGCCATAGTAATTAATTTCATTTGATTTTTAGTGCCTGTGCGCAAAACTTTGCTTTCAGCCAAATTGATTTTTGTTAAAGTCTTAAACTTATATACAAGCAGGTATATTCTGACTAGGCATGTGTGTGTTTTTGCGCATGAATTTTTAATTAAGCCACTTTCAGCGCCAAAAGTTTTTTGGGGCCAACAAAACTATGGCTTACAAATTATGCATATATGCAGGCAATTAATTTTCATGCGTTCGTTGTACAACTTGAAGATTTACGGCCATGTTAATTTCATAGAGCCTAAGACTTGACAACATTTTGATGCATGACTTGGTAATTAAAAAGGGTTTTTTGCCGCAAAAACCAGCAACACTTTTGAAATATGGCCCAAAGCTTTGCCGCATTTATCAGCCGTTGCTCTTTGCCTGTGTCTAACTAATTAAATTATGTAACAAGCCAGCCCCAAACAAGCAGCGTTAGAAAAAATGTAAGATGGCTACCGGAAACAGCTAACAGCAGACAGCTGTTAGACAACGCCATTTGTTTTTCGCCCTGGCTCCATGCATCAGTGCCAGGAAGTATGCTATGGTTTCTATTTGCCAATTTTTCTTTGGCCCTCTGTGCGCTGTCGTTTTTTTTTGTCTGTGCGTCTGTTTCTCTCTCCATTGTTGATACGTCTGTTATTTTTCTGCAATTGCTTTTGCGCTTTGTTTTTGTTTTCGTTTTTTTTTCTGCTAAACATATTGTCAAATTGACAGCTACAAGTTACATTCATTCAATTGCTTAAACTTATGGGGCGTGGAGGGCGCGCAGTAGCGGGGCGTGTGAATTGCTTTCAATTATTTATTTTTACACTGCTTTTATTTGATCATGCATCAAATTACATTGCTTTGTACACACATTTGATTTTAATTGTTTTTATAAATGTTTAGATAAAGCTAATTTATTTGCAAATGTTGTTTAAGTGTTTTGTAATACCTGATAAACTGGTTAGAGTATACATTATAAGCACGCTTCATCGTGTTTAAATTTGTGAATGTAAGTTTGAAAAAATTGTTGTTAATATTAATGTTGTTCTGTGGCAGTGCGCTGAGACCCTTGGGCTCCATCAATCTAAGGATCTAATCCGAAATTGGTATAGCTAATTACAAATGCTTATAAACAAAAATGTTCTTAATATTTTTTATATGTTTTTTTTTTGTTATCAAAATGGTGTGCTAAAAACAAAAATACAATCGAAAATTAGCTTTGATATGGATTTTAAAATTCAGTTTATAGAAAAAAAAATCTTCAAATTTTTAATTAATTTTCATTGGCATGCAAATCAAAGCTCAAACATTTTTATTGGCAACGGATTTTAAGAAATTGAGGGAAAAATTTTAAAAAATACACAAATATGCTCACTAACAAATATATGAATTTCCACCATTTTATTATGAATATGAGTAAAACAAATTGAGGATGCAGAAACTTTTTTGAAATTTGTAAGCTTGTGTTGTCTGATCTAGATCTAACTGAGATTCGAATACATTCATTCTTTCAAGAGAATTTTTTTTTTTAACTTTTTATAAAAAATTAAGATTATTTAAATTTGTAAATGACAAAAGTTAAGACTTTTTTTTTTTAAAAAAAACTGAAGCCAGTTCTTACTTTTTTTAATGGTTCTTTCTATATAAGAGTCGTCAAGAAATTGTATGAAATTTTAAGTATTATTTCGGTAAGAGAAGTTTGAGATAACGAATGTATTTATGATTTTTAAAAAAACTTTTTAACCTATATTGCCAGAAGTGTACAAATCCATAAATGTACACAATAAGGCGTATAACATATTTATGCATATAATTTATAAACAATTCACCTATTCTTTGGGATCGGGGAATCTGGGGTATTCATTCATATGTTTAGGAAGCACTGCATAAACGAAAAGTATATTTCCACTGCAAAAATCTGAAATGACTGTAAATGAGAGTTTTGGAGCGCAACTATATTCCACTCCTCTTACAATTCACATAAAAAGCAAATGCTTTTGGTACATACAGACAAGATATGGTTATTTTTATGATACCTAATGATAAAGCAAAAAATATTTTGCCCACTTTGTAATCGATAGCATTTTTTCTATAGAACGAGAATTTTTTGTTAAATATAATAATTTTATGTGCAACTTTGCAACGGATCAAATTTTCTCACATCGATCATTGAACAAGGCAACTGTATCTAGGGTACTGCTTGCACAGCTTGTCGTTGAGTGTTTGCAGCAATGTGCAAGCAAGCACAAGCTTGTGAACGCTCTGTTGTAAACTTTATTAGCTACTAAAATAAATTTTATTTTATGTATAAGAAAAAAATACAATTTAAGGAAGAAAATGAGTGAAATTAATTTAAGTACCATAATAGTCAAAAATTAGCTGCGATAATAAGTACGCGTGCTCACTATTTTTTGTATATTCTGAGAGATCGTCTCTGAGTCAATTCAAATCTGGCTATTGAAATACAGCGTGGAAAATAAAAAAATTGAGCTTTAAGAAAAGCAAACAAATTGGAGTTTGGCGACTATTTTGGTAAAATTAACAAATTTTTCCTTAAGTGTATGCCAATAAATAACAATTTTTAGTTAATTACAAATTTTTTCAGAGAACTATTTTTTGAGTATTCTTCTGAAGCTTGATAAACAATAGAAGATTGTTGTGCTAGACTCTTTGCGCACTGAGAGTGGTGTTCAAAACTCGAAAATTTTTATTAAAGTGTGTTCAAGTCACAGAACTGCTTATGAATTGGTACTCTGCCTGCTTTTACAACTAGCTGCTTTGGTGATGTATTTTAGTAGGCTAACACCTTTCCCGCTTAACAGCCAGCATCATACACTCCTATCAAGTTGCGTGAAAAAGTCAAATGTGTTAAACACAAGTTGGTAGTTGCGAATTATCTCGCGCATAAACACATAATATACACACATATTTCATTTGGCAATCTTTTGCATAATTTTAGCACTAATACGCCATGTTGGCCGCCTCAGCAGCTGACTCTTAACGTTTATTATACAACTTTTGTACAAAGCATTAGCTAGCATAGACTTTATTTTAACTTGTCTTATATACAGACATTAGCCTGAACTGCACATTATGTATTTACGAGCGAGTATATGGTTAGTTGTATAATGTTGCCATTTCACTTAGCCACAAACGAGGCATAGCATTTTGCCGCGTAGCCGTTAACAAAATTGCGTTTTACATCATTAATTTTTATGAGCGGGAATAGAGCCGAAATGGCTGATAAGCTATAGGCCAAGCCAACAGGCCTGCTAAGCGATAATTAACGCGTCTTAAACGCGCGCTCACATACACACACACACACACACACACACACAACAGTAACTAAGTATCTGTGTGAGCCAGTGCTGCTGTGTATCTGTATGTGTTTTTGGGCCACTTAGTTGCCGCTGCGTAAATGCAGCAATCATTATAATGCTAATTGTATATGGCCATATAAGTAGAATATATTTATGTATAGCTACAATATATGTATTTTGTTATATTTTAATAGTAATAATAAAATAGAAAACATTTAAAGACACGCAAGCAGCTTAACGCGTCACTGACTCATAAAATTGGATACATATATGGACACACATTTTGTTATTTATAGAGGTAGCTCTGATAAGGCTGTCCGGGAATGGAGCACAAAATGTTTTACTATTTGCATGTCAAATGGAAAACAACAACAACAAATATTTCCATTCTAAGCGTTCATAAATCCAAATGTTAATTACTATATCTAATAATATATGTACGTGCTACTTTGTTGCTAGATTCAAAGTAAAAGCTTTTGAAATGGCGATGGAATTATATTTTCAATAAACACGCATAGACAGAATTTATTAAGCATAATTATTAACAGAATTTTTTATACTTTTGCCATATTTTATATTTAATTTGTTTGAGGTCTAAAATCAAACATTTCTTGCGATCTAAATTGTTGTAAATCAAACAAACTCTAGTGAAAACTTACTTAACTTAATTCTTTACAGGAACCAGGCATGTGCCAAAATATATAAATTTCTTGATATGCCTATATCGCGATTTTATTTATATTTGTTATCGATACATCGATAAATATAAAGGGATTCAGTTGGAATCATTTGACATACCTAATGCTTAGAAGAATAGCGACGCTTTCTGAAGAAGACTTGTAAGAGTGAGATGTAAAACAAGCTAGAATTTTTCTGTGGTAATGGTTTTAACTCAACGACGAGCAAAATTCTTGTACTTGAATAAATTTTCATAAATTTTTACCAATTTTGATGAAAATCGAAAGTTATGTCAAAGAAATTATTTAAAGTATATGGTGTAAGTTTCAAGTTCATATCTTTAGGGGTGTGGGAGAAAACACGGTAAATCGATTGCTGGGCGCGGTGGGCCATATCGATAAAATTTGGATGTGGGTTTGTTTATTAGGGCCTTATGTATAATCTTACCAAAATTGGTGATTATAGGTCATTTTTTACCATAATTATGTGTAGTCAAAGATTGATGCAGTTCATTGGCACAGGGGGGTGAAATTAGTACATTTTTGACTATAACTTTTGTTGTATTTTTCCGATATTGTTAATTTTTGACACACAGATGCATGAAACCATGACGCTTGGCTCTGTTTCAAATAAAAATATTAAACGGTGTAGCTAAATAGCTCGAAATTTTACTGCGGGGGATCGGGGGAAGATATCTAAATAATTTAACAAACTTCCTCTGCTCAGGAAATATGCGCACCAGCTGGAAAATTTTCGTGTCTCTAGCTCTTATAGTCTCCGAGATCTAGGCGTTCATACGGACGGACGGACGGACAGACAGACATGGCTCAATCGCTACCCGAGAGATATTTTTCTGGGCATATTACTAGACTGTAAATCTGGAGTATAAAAATAGTTGAACCTATTCATGCATTAATAGTGTATGTTTCGTCCCTAAACAAGACATCCAGTAATACTTTGTTGTAGCCTATAAAACACCTAGGATTCTTGATTTTAAACCTTTAAAAATTCCGCAAGATAGTCCGAAACTTTAATCTTGAAATAAGATAAAAAGTTTTGATCAAAAAAAAAAAATCCAAGAGTTCTTATATTAGTATTAGAAGTTTAAAAATTAGAAAAAAAAATTTTCAATTATAATCTTTAGCATTCATTATATTTCTCAAGTAGTATACAAGACCACATATTAAAATAAGACTAAAAGAACTCAAAATACCTTCAATTAAAAAAATTAGGAAAATTTTGTATGAAAATTTTTTTATAATTCCAAAGCCGTTTTCGTCATCTAGGAAGCAAATATTTTTACGGAATTATCAGTGCAGTGTATTTCTGCTGTCTTCTGCGACTGCAGTGAATTTTTTGAAAGCATCTTCGTCACGAGTAGACACATTCTTTAAGTTACTCGATAGAGTGTCAGCAGTGCTTCTAAAGAAACTAACATAATTAACTGATTCGTACAAATGATTTGGCAGAACTAGAGACCCCACAAAACGGCAGTAAAATGTAGATTAAAGATGACCAAATGCATTGTTTATATCTGGCGAGCTTAACCGAATCCAACCCATCTTTTTTCGTAATAAAAGGGTAATTATATAAAAATTCGTTAGTAAAGCTCAAAGTAAATTATAGATTTTCCCAGTCTTCGACAGGTCCAACTGCCGCCATTTTTATTTATTTACTATTTAATGCATGTCCGCTGGATGCTATTTTAAGGATATTTCATTTCATTGTTTAACTGGGGACTAGCCGAAATGTTAATGCCCCAAAAAAAAGTTGTCTATTTAGAGCAATTTTTTGGGCTGGTAGCAACAACCCCTGACACGAGCCCAGGCACGACATCACCCCAAAAAAAAAAACGCCCACCACTTTGTCTGCACCGGCGCCTGCTCATTTAATGTGCTCATGAATATTTGATAAGTCTTTTACCCTCGGTTTAATAGTGCCAAGTTTTGTATTTTTTTTTGTTGGAACGCTACCTTTGTGTAGTTTAAAATTGTGAAGCTGTCAACGTGCCACCCCTTTCCGCTGAACTCACCTCCATTTGGTGCGTCGGTTCTGAAACCAAGTCTTCACCTGAGCATCGGTCATTTTGAGACCTCTCGCCAGAGCTGCGCGTTCCGCGGAGGCCAAATATTTTTGCTTATGGAACCGTTTCTCCAGCTCGGCCACCTGGATGCGTGTAAAGCTGGTGCGTGGCTTTTTTCGCTTAGGCGGCGTGCGATTCTGGTAGGGATGTCCAATGCGGCGTGCAATGGGAAAGGCAGCTGTAAGTAGTTACAAAATAAGATATTAAAAGATACTTTCACTCAAAGAAGCAATTAGCAAACAATAAATTTTCAGCTAGATAACAAGTTATTTCCGATATATACTTCCGCCAGGCACCTGTGTGTGTGTGTGTGTGTGTGTGTGTGTGTGTGTGTGTGTGTGTGTGGCTACTAGCCGGTTCCGTCCAGCTACCTGCTCGCTGTCTTAACAACACGCTGCGAAATCAATTTAAACACTAGAGAACCCTAAAGAGTCACTGACTCGCCTAATTGCTGCAGTCTAACCTTTATCATAGAAGACTTAGAGTATGTAATGTCATTCGGTCCTTTCTCCTTGTATCTGCCAGACAATACACGCGACATCAATTTCATTCAAAAAGCCGCAGCGACGTTGAGTCATAAAGTCGCGCGCCTTCTTCTTATTTATTTATTTTGTTGGGTTTTTAGGATGCGAAAGTGACCCAGTGTCTGACTCTGGTTCTGAGTCGGAGTCTGAGTCTGAGTCCGAGGCTTGGCCTAAGTCTGGCTCTTATTTGCGTGCATGTTTGTGCCTTTAATGTGCGGCTAACTGACTGACTGTCTGAATGGCTGACTTTATGGCTAACTGGCCAAGTGACTGAGTGACAAACGGTGGCTGCTGGCGCTGAACCTTTTAAAATTCCTTCCAGTCGCCTTTGTCGAGATCGCTGCCGTTGGTGCTGTTCGTGTTATTTGTTGTTTATTGTGTGCGATAAGCCTGGCGAAGTCACCAAAATATTAAAACGATGTCGCCACTGCCGACAACAACAAAGCACCTCAAGAGTCACGGGAACAACAAAACCGGCTTGGACGTTGTCGCTCTGAGGTCATGCAATGGCGAAATTTGCCAAGACATTATATTTGAATTTTTACCCACATTTAGGCACATCCATTGCATGGCATGATTAGAAATGCTCCGCCAGCATTTTGGGAAAACTATGCAATGCAGCAGAATTTTTGTGCAAGTTTGGTTTAAAAAATTATCAGTTTTGGCAGGTGCCCGACGCTGGAATACACTGCATCCTATTTTTCCAAAAAATTTTGATTTGTGGAAATTTTTTGTATTCTAGGTAAATAGTTTACGGGGGATAGGGGTATAGGGGTATAGGGGGAAACAATGTCTTAACGTGATGCATTTTTACTTTTTCTTTATTCGTGCGATCTTAATAGTTTGGGCAGAAGTAAGCATTGGTACCAAAGCTAGGCCGAGTGGCTTTTATAGTGCAAGTCGCGATATTCTTCTACTTCTACGGAACGGGGTAATTTATCGACAAGGATTGACAAATTTTATCTGCTCTTCTTTTTGTCAAATTTAGTGTCTCTAGCTCCAATGGTCTCCGAGATCTAGATGTTCATACCATTCATGACCATCGGACGGATATAGCTCAATACGAACGGCTGTCTGGCAAGATCGAATTTCACAATCCTAAGCATCTTAGGGTACAGAGTATAGGTACCCTGGTCTAAGTTGCATTGTTTTCAGAAAATTTTAAGTTCTGAATCTATCAGTTTTCATTTTGTATTAGTGTGTATTGTTGTTAAAAAATATAAACCCATGTCTCTCTCGTTGAATATCCGAAACTTGTGAAAGTTACGTCCATATTTGCTTAATTAAAGTAAGTGAGAATTATTTTTACTCTACTGCACTAACCACTTTTTACTTTCGAGTTTAAATTCCATATACCTAGTCCATAAAATTTTGATAATACGAAATATTCAACCCCGGATCGTTGTGTTTCAGACAAGTCTATTAAACTTATAGGAATTTTTTTTACCTAGCATGGTATTATCAACGAAATTCTTTAATAGATGTTTCTTTCTCAAGACGATGAAAATTCTAAAAAAATACAAAACATAGCAAGTTTTTAACAGCATTCTCTCAAGTTTGGTAACAAATGAGACATAAAATATAATACCTTATAACCTTCATTAAACTATGTAAACCTCAATTCCAAATTTTCTATACTAATATTTTAAATTTTATTAAAAACAAATTTTAACAATACACTCAAACTTTCTTAAGCGAATTCCGTCTTATACAGAAATGTATAAGAAGGTCATAAAATCACTTTACTTGAAAAAATTCGGAAAACGGAAAAATTTGTTGTAGAGGAGTTCGACTGTATCTCAGGGGCCTGTCTCTTTAACTTAAGACTGGGATCACTCGATATCGGTAATAAATTCTGAATTGGAATTTTCGAATAAAATAATCCTATTTTGTATTGCTATTCCCCTGAATTTCGAATACAAAACGCTGATAAAAATTATAGGAAAGCCAAGAAGCTATATTCTAGGATTCTTTTTGTTTTTAATTTTTTAAAAATCTTCAAAACATTTTTTTTTATTTTGTTCGCAAGAATTCAAGGTGAAGCTATTATGCATATACATATATTATATATTTTTTTCAGAGTATGGTTGTTGGTGCATTTTTGGCTGTTGTCTTCACCGAAATTAGGCTTTCGAGTGATATTAAGTTTTGAAACATACAATAACTCAAAAATTGTATTCGTAATTTACGAAACAACAATTTAATATATCTCTGGAACCAGATATTAGAGAGAGAATTGGAGGTAATTTTCTGAATCAGCAGTACAAAGACATATTCTGAACCAGCTGGACTGGTTTTTTATGTAAATTAATGCGTTTGGGCAAAAATATTTGAAAATAACCTTTTAAATCGATCCCCTCGAATTTGATTATTTTTATATAAGTACTTCTCACTATTCATTATGCATTTTTTTTTTCCAAAATTCAAGTTACCAAAAATTTTATTTTTTGGTAGATTTGGACAAGATATATTTCGCAAAAGCATACAAATATTTTTATTGCAATAAAAGTTGTTAAATTAAAAAAAAAATCTGGATTTTAATTTATTTTTTTAAATATTAAACTATTTTATAATTTTAAAATTAAAATGTGGCTTTTGCCTTAAAATTTGGAAAATACCTCTTTTTATGCATGTAAAACAGAGAAAAAAAATTAAAAATCGATAACTTATTTAATTGCGGAAGTTAAGCTTATTTTAGTGATGGCGGCTCCGATGATCACCATGGTACTAAAGACCTTGTAAGAGTGGCTTATAAGCATAAATCCTCGGAATGGAAATGTGAGTAGATTTAGGTTGACACAAACGTATACAAAAATTCTAATTATATTTTTTAAATGAGAGATTATTAAATTAATTTTGTTGAATTAAATGCATTTCTTTTAAATTTATGTTTTAAAAAAGTTTTTAACAATTTTAAAAAAAATTTTAACAATTTTTTTAAATTCAAAATAAACAAGTGTGTTTATAAATTATTAACAGCTCATCATATTGTTAAGTAACTCTGAAATGCTATTTTCCTGCAAATTTATATCAAACTTTCATTTTGATAAACATATAAATTTATAAAATGTGTTTCCTCAGAATGAAATAAAATGTTATATATCCTTACCCTTATAAAATTCCATTTTATAGATTTTCGCTTAATATTTGCCATTTAAAATGGCTGCCTGGCTGTCAAACCCACAGAAACCAAATGTACGATCTGGTGTTAAACTGACAAATCATGTTCTTTATTGCAACTTTTGGCAAATGCGCATGGAAACCCCTTTCCTTTTTTTTAGAAAAAACGGCTAAGAAATGTTAGCTCGTGTTGGCTATAAACAATCGAGGGGGTTGGGCGCCCCAAATGCTGGTATTTTAATATTTTAACCAATATCAATTTCAATAAAAAGCCATTTATCGCACCACATAAGCAGCGGAGCATATGATTTGGATGCCAACGCACACACACACTCACCACAAATAAGCCTTAATATCCTTAAAGCTGGCAGGATATGCGAGGGAGAAGCTAGAAACCAGAAGCCACATAAGCTTAATTTTATAGCCGCTCTGCTGCGGCTGCTTTCCATATGATTATTTATGATTTTTGCTCAAGCGCCAAGTGTTTTCGAAAGTATCTTAAAGATACGTTCGCTGTCAAAAGGTTGCCAGGAATTGGGATTGGTGTTTGGGGTTGGAGTTGGGGCTGTGCCCATAAACTGACTTCAAAATACGTAAAATAATGCAAAAAGCTTTTAGCATGCATTATTGATGGCAGGCGGCTTGTGGCTCTGCGCGGCGTATGCGCAATATTTAGGTAGCTACGGTAGCTACGCAGTAAGAGCTTCCGTTGACCTTTTTTGTTGCTGGGTAGGACTCAAGCGTGTGATTTAGATAAATGTATGCCCGTCGGTAAATAGTTTTTGATGGCCATTATGAAACTGCACCGAAAAAAAATTAAAATAATTGGCACCCACTGTGAAGCTGTCAGTGTAACCGCTGTATACCAAAAATAACAGCCGCTGGTTATTAATCAAAAAACCCAAAAACAAAAAACCAGAAAAAAAGCGACTGGGTCTGGGACTGGGTCTGGGCACTGTTAAGACCAAGTCGTTTGTCTTGTTAATGAAAAAAGCCAAGGCGCCAGCTTATCAGCGCAAGGCAAGCGACACAATAAACACAACAAGACATTGACGACGCCCAGACCTAAAGCTGGGAGAGTGAGAGATACTGACGCTCTACTGACGTAGTTGATGTTGACAAAATGAAATTGAGCACAGGAGTGGCCGCCGCCGCCGCCGCTGGACAAGTCATAAGTGTGTCCCAGACAAGTGTGTTCTCCCAACACAGTAAAAATTAAATGCAAAAATTCTACTAGTTGTGTTTGCTTGAGTGACTTCTGGCTGCACTAATTAAAAGCTGACTTCTTAGTCAGAATGCCGATGTAGCCGCGTTTTTTTTCGAAAAATTGAAGTGTGGTATGTGCGATAAATAAGGCCAGCGTTGCCAACTACTGTGAATCCGCCGACCGCCCAATGTGTAATTAATTCCTTTTGGCTCTGCGCGAAATTAAAAAGTCATGTAAACCAGCTCATTAAAATAACTGCAGCGGCGCTGGAAAGAGGCGGCGGCGTCGGCTAGCTGCAGCGGATGTGCAGGGTAACCAAAAGGGCTATAAAATTAAAGCCAAGTTTTCAAGCTGGCAGGCAGGTCGCCGCATCAAAAGCGAACTACTAAGCCGCTTTTGATTGCCACAAAATGCCAAATATGAGTTATGTGTGACAGGAAAATTTCAAGCGCTGATAAACGCAGTCAACTCTAATAAGATCAATGGCAATTCATTACCTACGAGGGCAGGCCGAAAAGTCATTGGAAGCACTTTGTTTCCACATGAAGAAAAAAAGAAATAATCTCCTTTCAATTGTTTTTTATGCCTTCTAAAAGTTTTCACTTCATAAGTTCCTCGAAGTAGGCATTGCTTTCATTGATGACCGTATCCGTAACACGGTAGCGATGCTAAACCATACTTAACAGCATTCATTAACCCTGTTCTGGGTACAGGGTAACGAAGGGTATCGGGTCAGCGCTACAAGTGCTTCTTGCGGTTACTGACATGAAAAGAACTCCTGAAGATGTAAGGCTTAAAATAACAGAGATAACCAAACAAAAATGGAACCAACGCCATTCTGTCATACCTCCAGTGCACTTTGATCAAGGTGCAATCCAAAGCATCCAAGTAATAGGGTACTGCACCATAAACCCAATGGCCAGGACGATGCACGTTCGCATCACCAAAAACCTGATATGTGACTGCTCTGCAGTGTATGAGAAAGCATTTCTTCGAAGACTTAATAAATACAATATCGACATGGCGACTGAAATGGCAATCATTTACTTGAGTTGCACTTGCTGGATTGATTTCGCCCTGGGTCCGAAGTTCTCCGAAGGTGCCCTCATTTTTTCACTTTGAATAAGACATTTTAAATTCTATGCCAAAAATTGCGCTTAGGGCCCTACTTTACTCCCAAAGACCCATATAGGAAATAATTAACTAAATTGGCATTGAGACGTTGAGAATTGTAGGCGTATGGGTTTGAGGGATTGCCATCGTTTTTTTTTTAGAAAAAGTCAAGAAAATAAAAATGTGATGGGTTTGATAGTGGGTGTTATCCTTCACCAATGTAAAAAACTTTCATAAGTAAATTCTGCCCAGAATAGGTATCTTATAAAACTCTTAGTCAAGTCCATCGTCTGCGGAGGTTATGGGAATGATCTCTGATGGAACTCTTTTTTAACTTATTTCTGGGATTGTCGCTGATAAGACCCCTCGCCAATCTGTTCTGGTGACGATGAACTTGTAAGATGGTAATAGATAGGTAGGGTCTGCCAATACAGGTAACAGGACATCAATGAAACCATGTCTAAGGGGTACGTCTGTTAAATTGTTGTTCAACGGTCTTCAACCTCAGACAAGGTGGAGTTACATGTAGACGTAATCGACTAGATCGAGCAGCCACACCCATAAAGACATAATGATCTAGTTCTTGACTACGTCGATTAATTTTCAGCCTGCCCTCGTGTGCATTGGCAGCTTGTAGCAACAAGTGAAGCTTATAATGTAAACAAATTAACAAAAGTCCAGACTCCAGGATCTCTGCTCCCTGTGCATATGCAAATGTGGCCAGAAGAGCTGAACAAGCTTACTTCTGGGCGGTGGCACAGCGTTAAGTTTTTAACTTAAGCTGCGATTGCGCATTTGAAGGCAAACATGTTTTTATACTTTAGGGCTGCCTCTTGCCACATATGTTGCCAGAGTGTGTGTGTGTGGAACTGTGTAGAGCTGTGTGCGGTCAGGCAAAATGACATGCCGATAGGGCATGTTGGCTTAAAAGACTTCTGTGATCGGGCTTATTAGTGCGACGTTCACGTGCTTTAATAAGCCGGCAGCTCCACAATTGTACAATGTGTGCTGCCTGTGCGTGCCACATACTAATCATGCCAAACAGTAGCTGCTTGTTGCTGCCAACAACTTGGCTACCGTTGCACGTGCTGCACACACACGCACACACACTGGACTCCTCTGCTGCTTTTATGTGCACGCCCATTAAGACTAATCAAAACAACTGCAACTACACGCCTGCACAGCTTGTGTGCTCCCGGCAGCCATAAAACCCTTACCGGGATATAACTACAATACCTATACATATATAAAAGTTATAATTTAACCCTACCTGCCAGACGATCCTTCACCGCCTGATGCGCCAAAGCTGCATGATGCAGCGGCGGCAGCGCCCAGGTCAGTGGCGTACGCTGTGGCGGCACACGCAGCACATGGCTGGCGGCGGCGGCTGCTGCTGCAGAGGGATATAAATGCGGATATGTGTACAAGGCGGCGGCGCTGCCGTATGTGGAATTGGCAATGCTGGTGGCCAGTTTATAGGCAGCCAGATCGTGATCTTCGATTTGATGCTCCTTGTCATCGGCTTTGTCGGTACTGTTGTGATGATTATGATTGTTGCTGCTGCCATTGTTGTTGTTGTGCTGATTGTTGTTGTTTGTCTCAAAGGGTTTGGACAGCAGGCGAGATATGCTAAAGGGCAGATTTTCACTGGATGAGCTGCGCGTCTGTTCCGATTGCAGTGATTCGCTGTTAAGGGTTAGAAAAGTTGGCTCATTAAAAAAACGCAAAAAAAATTGTTTTCCTTTTAAGCGATAAGCACCAAGACTTGGCAACAAAATTATTAATTAAAGCCAGTTGGCCCACGCCAAAGTGATAAGCAGACAGCTTACAACGTGTTGCAAGAACAAGCAGAAATCATGTACTAACAGCCAGCTGCTGTTGTTGCTGCTGCTGCTGCCACCGATGTCGCCTGATTGTCGTCTGTAACACGCGGCGCATGCGCAATGCGGCTGTCTGCCTTATTAAGCCATATGCCAAACTCGCAAAATATAATGTAAATAAATTTAGACATTTTTTATACCCTGCAGCTAAAGGGTAAAAGAGTATATGAAAGTGCTAAAAAAATTATGTTACCCTTAGAAGAAAACAAGATTTAGATTTTTGAATTTTTTTTTGTAAATTATGAAAAAAATTAAAAATAATTTTTTTTACTTTTTTTTTGATTTATTTGATGTTTGCGAGAAATTTCTTAGAAGGAATTCGGAACTAAAAAAATTTTCTCATTTTGATTTTTTTTTAAATATTTTTTTATCAAATAAATGAAGGTGATTAAATTAAATTTTTATTTTTTTTTTTATTTTTTCAAAATAGTACCACATTTGAATTTATGTTTTAAGTTTTTGTAGGACCCTATGAAGAAAAATAAAATTCACGTGTTTCAGGATTTTGGATTTTTTTTAGACTTATTGTCATATTTCGAAGAAATTAGGTAGACCCTAAAATAAATGGATTTAAACAAAAATAAAATTTAATTTTCAGCTATATTTTTTTTTTAATTATTAGTCAAAATTCTAAGAAGGAAATTAAAACTGTTTTAAAGAATTCTTATGCGATATTTTGTCTAACCCACTACAATGCGTTCAAGCAAAAAAAAATTAGCATTTGGAAATTTTTCGAAATTTTTGTAAAATTATTATAAAAGAATTCAAAATTGTCGGTTTCAGGTTCTTTATTTTTTTTTTGGTAGTTAAACTTATTTTGATGCTTATCGATGTGTAAACATTTTTATTATAATCGGTCAAAAATTTCGGGAGTTCATATATGCCAAAATTTGGAGACAATATTACCTAGAGGTCCCTTTAAAAATAACTTATTTATAAATACGTTTGTTTCGTAGCAACATTCACTAAATCGGTACGTAGACTCACTTGGATAAAAGAGTAAAAATTAGTTTTACTTTATTAAGCTTGCACCCCGCGGTATCTACCTACAGTTTTCATATTTTACCATCGAACCCCGTACGCATAAAAATTTACTAAAAATTGTGTATACTACAGAGTGTGCAGAGTATATTATAGTCGGCATGTTTCGACCGGACCACTTGTTTTCTTTTATCTACAGACGTACAAAATTAAGTAATATGCAAATGTTGCGGCCTTTAGGCACATTTGTCTGGCGTATAAATCATCGGCAGCCATTATTGGCATCGGGAACTTTTGACTCGCACAAAACATGTTACGCATGGCATTTAATTTATAAACAATAATAAAAACAATTTTTTGAATTTGTCATTACTTTTAAATTGATTTTAACAAAAAACGTATGTTCTTAATAACTTAAAAAAACTTGTTATATTCAGGCTGAGATTATGCATAAGGTTGGTATGAAATCGATATGGTTGGGTCAGTCTCATAACTCACGTAGTCTTTCGAGAGGTACATATGTATATCTCAACTTTAAATTTTTATAAGATCATATAAAGTTGATATACAGTATATGCGTCCATCTGCTCGTGAAAAAGAATCGGTTTTAAATAGACCTGGACCTCACCAATCAGTTCAAGAATGCTAGTAGAATACAAAAAGTCCAAAACTGAGAGTTATCTATAAGATCTAAAAACATCTAATATAATCTAATTGTTATCAGACTGGGACATGTCTTCAACACGAAGAAGTTAAAAAAATAAGAGTTATTAGATGTCAAAGTTCGGCGTTAGCTTTAGAGAGATTCTCTTCAAGCGCTAGAGTCACCTTATTCAGGTAGATCATCAACCAACTCTTTTGATAGCTATGCGCTAAAAACAAAATGTTATTATTCTCACAATTTTAAAACTACAGAATTCTGCTTCTAGTTTCTGTTGTCCTAAAAATCTCAGTTGGGTATGTATTATAGCAGATTCGGCATATTTTGAAAAAAATTCCAGCAAAGATTTTCGAAATCCGCATCGTTTGCGGATACTATGCAAGTCAAACATTTATTAAAACAAACCGGAACCGCATACTGGCAGATTTGATAGTGTAATTTTTTTTTCTTTACTGATCATTTCTAAAGGAGCTTTGTCTCGAATCATGTTTACTTGTAGACTTTGACATATCGCAAACTGATCCTGAATAAAGAAAATCGAATTACTCTCATATTTCAAGAACTACATAATTTTGGGTCCGGTTTATGTGAACAACAGTCGGCTAAAGCGGGTACGGACGGGTAAATCGTAGTCGAACACTTTGGAACCGCATCGTATCAGCTTTAGGTTTGTAAGAACTTGATCATTACCAATGCTGCTATATGATTAAGTTTGCGGATCTAGCTTGCTTCGGAATATTCGGCAAAAAAATTTCTGACAAGTGTGTCCAAGTCGGTCAAGCCCGAGCTTAACCTAAGCAATATATTTTTTTTATGTTCCACTTATTGGAGTCTGGCATTTGCCGTCGCTCAGCTACATTTTATGGCATTTTTATGGCGCGCTCTATTAAAATGTAAATCGCTCGTCGTAGCTCTGGGCTATAGAGTATTGTCATGAACCCGTTTAAACCATTTGGAAACTCTTATCAGAGCGCGTTTTTGGCGCCTTGCTAATGTGAGTTTTATCGTTGACAATGATGAGACGTCGCTTGGAACTCAGATACCCTGCGGCGCAGTGTTTTTTATGTTTTTGTTCAACTCTTTCAATTTTGGAGTCTATTAGTCATTCCAAATGGTTTATACTTTTGCTCTAGTTGTCATTGTTGTTGTTGACATTTTATAACCAAAGCAATTCATTAGCGTTTAAGAGTTTTGTTCACGCCGTCAATGGAATCATTTTAGATGTTTTTGTATGTCGCAGACACCCAATGGGAGATGAATGAAAGCTGGCTTTGATTGTCCAGGTTTTTTTTTTTTTATGTTAAGTTGTAAACAGCTTTTGGCATGATCTTGGTTTGATCAGACATTGAATTTGATGTTGCATTTCTGAGACAATCGCGCCCACATAGTGTGAATTAATAAATTTGTATGTAAATAGTGGCACTTTGTTTATATTTTATTTCTTTATTGAGTATACAAAACTGACTCTATTGTGCTAATATGGAGAGCTCTACAATGTTAAGCAGTTATTTTATCCAGCTTTATTTGTTAGATCTTTATTGAAAGCGTTCCATTTTGAGCATTCTTTGTTTTTTTTTGGCTTCATTCATTTTCTAAGGCTTTATTTAATTAAATGAGATAGAGATGATGGAGTAGCCCACATAGTTAGAACATTTTATTTTATTTAGTGTATTTCTTTAAGTCAATTTTTAACACAATAAATCTTCTCATATGACAATTGGGAAATGATCAACAGATCAATATTGAAAAGTTAGTTAGTTTTAGGCATTTTTTTTTTTTTATTGCTTCGTTTAGTATTAAGACAATCATATAAGATACAGATGGAGAGTAGATATTATATTGTTTTTAAGGCTTTATCTGATATTGTAGACAATTAGATGAGATGAAGATGGAGAGTAGAGTACTTAAAATTTTTTTGAAGGCTTTATTTGGTATAGACTATAATTAAATGAGATGTAGTAGGGAATTTTTTAATTTTTCATCAGAGAGAGCAGAGTATTTTATATATTTTTTTTAAGACTTCATCTGATATTGAAGGCAATTAAATAAGATGAAAATGGAGAAGCACCTCATATTGAAGACAATCTAATTATCTGATATTAACAACAGTCTGATGAGATGAAACTCTACGTCTTATATTTTATTGAACGCATCAACAGATATGAACGACAACCAAATGAAATGGTGATAGAGAGAAAAGTATTTTTTTAATGCTTTATCTGATATCGAGACAATGAAATGAGATGAAGATTGAGTGTAGAATATTATATATATTTTTTTAAGGCTTCATCTGATATTACAAGCAATGATGTTTCTTTAGATTTATTTGAAGTATTTTGCGGGATAATGAGTTATATTAAAAAAAATGTAATACAGTCGAGGCGGTGCCCGACAGTGGAATACCCTGTACCTTTTGCCTCGAAAAAATGTTTCCTGCATAATCCTTCTAAGAACTTTCCAATTGGATTTTTTTTTTTTTTTGTAATATTCGTTATTTATACCTATAAGTTCCCTACATTTTTACCGATTTTGATGAAACTCGAATGTTACGTCAAAGAATTTATTTAAAGCATATGGGGTAAGTTTCAAGTTGGTATGTTGAGGGGAGTGGGAGAAAACACGGTAAATCGATTGCGCGGGCTGGGGGGACCACGTCGATAAAATTTGGATGTGGATTTGTTCATTAGAACATGAATCAGCTTACCAAAAATTGTAATTCTAGGTCACTTGTAACCATAATTACGTAGAGTCAAATATTGATGCAGTTTATAGGCAAGGGTGGTGAAATTTGAACATTTTTGACTATAACTTTTGCTGAATTTGTCCGATTTTGTTTTGATTCTTTACACACAGATGCACGTAGTCACAACGCATCGCTCTGTTAAATTTCAGATGCAAATATTTAACGGTGTGGCTAAAAACCGCGAAACTCTACTGCGGGGGAACGGGGAAAGATATTGACATGATTCAACAAACTTCATCTTCTCAGGAAATATGCGCACCAGCTGGTAAAGTTTCGTATCTCTAGCTCTTATAGTCTCCGAGATCTAGGTGTTCATACAGACGGACGGACAGACGGACGGACAGACGGACGGACAGACGGACATGGCTCAATCGCTACCCGAGGTTATGATAAGCATTTTGGTATAAAGGACTTGGGGTCTGCCACCCCTCCTTGCACAAATCTAGTATACCCTTTGTACCTATAGGTACAGGGTATAAAAATCAACTTGTTAAACTTTTACTCAGCTTATTGTGGTTTTAAGGCATTGAATATTTCGAACTTTGTTAAAAATGAAATTCACCCATAATTTAGTTTCGATTTAAATCTGTTTCGGTATCTTGAAAGTACATTTGTATGTAAAATAAAAATCGGTTAGCCAATGGTTCTTATTTGAATTATTTTGTAAAAATAATAATAATAATAAATTTTTATAAGCGTTCTAGACATGTTTTTATGAATTCCAAGCGGTTCTTTTTCTATTTGTGTTTTCAGTTTAACGTGACTTGAATTTGTCTTTTTTAAAACCGAATGCATTGGAGTGCTCTGACTCTTTTAGCTTCATCTACCTACAAACAATCAGCCCTCTTTCGGATATCGATTATAAGTGATCGATTACCCAATACATGTTATATAAAGTAGATTTGATCCGTCGGAATCGAAATTTAAATGCATAAAAGTCAAGCCTTGGTGGTTACGGGCCCAAAGTTCTTATTTTAATTAATTTTTTTCGGAAGTTAAAAATATTCAGAAGGCTTTGTTTTGGGTTTATGAATTTTTAGTAAGATTCTCTTTACCGAGCATATATACTATAGAAACTATTCCTATGGAAAAAAAGAATGCGTTTTGGGCCTATCAAAAGTTATCACCTGTCTCACGACGGCCCTGGAACAGGCCTGAATATTTAACTTTAAGTTTTAAGTATTGTGGAGAAGTTTCTTCGTTTTTACCGGAAACCTTGTATTAATGTATGATTACGTAATCCAGAGCCTCTGAGTATGGCAGGTTTTTAGTTATTCGAATTTTGAAATAAACGTCCAAATGGAAACATAAAGCTAAATTTGCTTAATCAATTAAAGACTAATTGTGTATTGAACCAGAAAAACTTAAACTTCTACTGGCTTAACAATTTATGGAACGTACTCATGACAATGTATTGGATGCAAATATTTTAAAACTATCTTGATTGTCAACTCAAACTCACCTTAACGGCGTCTCCGACTCATCATAGCAGCTGCCTCCATCCATATCCACATCGGAGCCGCTGCCGCAAGACATACGTGAATCGGAATCAACATCCACATGTATCTCCTGCTCCTCCACATCATCGCGTTCATGCTCATCCTCCTCGTGACTGGACATATTGACAATAAGTGGCGCCAATATGACAAACACTCTGACAAATTTAGAATTAACACCAATCCCGAAAATTTATTAAACAAGTCAAATATATTGCTACACAAATTGTTTAGACACTTTTCTTATTATAAACACAACTTGGCGGCAACATTTAAGTTTTAAGATTTTTTTTTTTTAAATTAATTAATTCAGTTGATTTTCACTGCATTTCCGTTTATGCCGCGACGCTAGAAACTTGATGTGCTCTAATCGAGTAAAAAGATTCGAAGTTCGGACTCAACAAATTGAGCTGTTGCCGTTGACTTGACTGAACCGATTTGGCGAACTGCGAACTGGGGAGCGGACGCGTGTGAGCGAGCGAAAACGCTTTTCATAAATGCAATCAAAATATATGCCGACGCAGCGGCCAAGCTGAGCTGCGCAGAGCTGGGCAGAGAGAGCGAACTGTGCAGAGCGCAGCTTGTTAGCCAAATACCAAATAAACAAATGCGAGCAGGAATTACACCCCCCTAAAGCCGTAGCAGTTATACAAAAAAAAAATGTGTATTTGCAGAACAAGTCAAACCAGTTATATGGGCAATGCGTTGCGGCGACGTCTGCGCCGGCGTCGCTGCTCGCGGCTAGAGTGCTTCCTTCCTATTTGGTTAACGAGCCTGTTTGCCACCTTGTTTAAACCTAACCTACCATAATAAATGCCCGCCAAACACCACCGCCACCCGCCGCTGTGCATTGGCCCCACTTGTCGCACTGGCTGCTTGCTGCTGATTGGTGATTGGTGTACACGCCTTTTTGGCCATCTCGCTCTCGCTACTCACAAACCGGTTTAAAGCGCGCTGCTTGGCAGCACTGGCTGGGGGCGTTGGCCAACGTGTGCTGCTGCTTGTCTGTCATTGGACGACTTTTTTAAGTGCTGCCACCAGCACCCCTCCCTGGCTCCCTGTTACAGTAACATTTCGACTTTCGACGACATTTTAAATGGAAAACGTTTTGCTTTTGGGGTTTTTTATTATATAGCCTGAATGTATTTTTATTTTGATTGTTTCTATTTTGGTTTAACATTTCCGCGCTGCTTCTGGGCCATCTCGTTCTGGCCGCTGTCATTTATGGCCAACTTTTGTAAGCTTTCGCGCTCGCTCTGGCCACCACCCATTGCCGTCGCCGCCGTTGCCGCCGTTGCCGCTGCTCTTTGGAGAAGTGCAAATGTGGCAGATTAATAGCACAATTGGAAATAGCAGCGTTTTGTCAGTTTGAGTACAAAAAGCTTCGGTCGGGCGTTTCGGTTAGTTTTGGGGGGAGTTGTTGCGCTATGCATAGATAGAGCCGGCTTTTGGCTTTTGGTGGTGGCTTGGCTTGTGCTCTACATATTTTTTTTTTTTTTTTTTTTTTTTTTGTGTTTTGACTTGGTTAATGTTAGCGCTTTTCACCGCAGCTTTTCCAATTGACAGCCCCCGTGCTCCTGCCCACCACAAAACGCTGCTGAGATCTTTATTAGCGCAAAAAAGAGCAGTTTGTATAAATGTTCGTTCATATCGCGCTTCGTTTGGCATGCGCTGCGATAAGCAAATCCGCTTGTATGTATATGCCATATAAATGGAAATTATTTTGTCCAGACTTTTCTTATGGCATTTTCTTTGGTTCACTTAGAGGTTAATTGACAGTTTTATTGCCAAGTCAGCGTCTGGTCAGGTGTTGTAGCGGCTGTCAAGCAATTTGTGGGGGCTTTTTAGTTAAGCCATATAGACATAGTTTGGCTGCAGAAGGTAGCGTAAATGAATCCCACAAAATATCTGATTTCTTAGAAAATTTGTTTTGCACTTATGTAACATATTTAGTCAGATATCACACTGGGCATGAAATTTATTAAGCTAAAATTTAAGACAGATAATAATATTTATGATTTAAATGCTGTTTTAAAATTATTTTAAATCATTTTTTTCTGATTCGTGACTACTGTACTTTGGTTTTAAGGATATTAATATTTACACAGAACGGTCCACAATCACCGACGAAATAATAGATAAATATTTTATTAAAGAGTAAACTCTAAGTTGAAACATGGCGAGAAAAGTGGCTACAAAACTAAAAGTTCTTGCTTTGGTTAGATTTTTCCATTTTGTACAGCATATACTTTTTATCATTATATTATGATTATTTTTCTTAGGTTAAATTGTAGTTTAAAAAATGTTTAAATTTATTTTTTATTTGTCAAAATATTTTATTCAATCGTAACGTCACGCCAAAGAAGAAATTGCTAATTTTATTTTTTTATTTATTTAATTTTTTAATTTAATATGTAATTATTAATCAAATTACCTTCTGTCCAATTTATTATGACAACAAATATTTAATTGAATACATTAGCTACAGTCACAAGTATAGTGCTAAATACAAGCAAGCGACAAAAACTAAATATTATTTTTTCTTGGAAATTGAAAGGACAGATCAAGCATTGTTTGTTTTATATTTAAATGTATTTAAATTTTGGGTCTTATGCTTCGTGCTTCTACATCTGCATGAAATTTGGTTCAATTAATCAATTTTTTTTTTAATTTAGTCAATTTTTTTTTAATATTTTTATGTTTGGAAAATTTAATTATCCTAAAAAATTATTTTAAAAATACTAGAATTTTAGCAGAAAATATCACAATCTGGACCCACTGTGCATTGTCCCCACTTTTCATTCAAAAATACTTTTGTGAATGCCCAATTTTAAAACTGTGAACATTAATATTCAAAAAAAGATAAAAATTACAGTTAATCATAAATTAATTAATTCATTACTTAATTAAATTTACTTCTGTCACACATTTAGTGCATCAAATAAATTGGTTCAAAATTTCGAGGAAAAATTACATTTAGCAATTAAAATAGCGGCCGTTATTCCACAAAGTTTCCTTCGCAAATATATTTCAGGTGAATCATTTCTTTCCCTTATTCTCGGGAAGTGTCCAATTGCCTTTTTTAACAAAGTATTCGCCAGCATTTCGAATTTTGGTTTTAATCAATTTTGCAAGTATCGTTCGGAAAACATTTTTAGCCTGTCAGTCTTTTGTATAAAATTGCCCAACTGCTTTTCTAAAGTTTCCACTCCATCATGTACAGACGTTCTGCTCACTTTATCCGCCCACTTGGCGTAAACTCTGAAGCCTATAAAAAAATTAATCACAAAAATTCAATTTTGCACTTAGTCTGCGAAAATCATGACCAAAAATGAACTGGCAATTACTGCATATTGAATTGAACGCACACAGGATGCGTCCAGAGTCACGACGATTTCGTAGGCCGTGTTGCCAACTAATTGGATTTCATTTTAACAACAACTGCTGCAACAACAACAACAACAACAACAAGAACTACAACAACCAAACACCAAAATGGCAAACGTACAAGAAACAATTGCCATAATAAAACACACAACAGCAAGAACAACAGCAACAACTACGGCCATTGTGTTGCAATTTTAATGCAAAAATAACAACAAAAAATTTGAATCAGTCAAGGTGGTGCCCGACTGTGGGATACTCTGCAAAACATTTTTTCCGAAAAAGTTAATGAGCTTGAGCTACATTTTGCACGGATAATTTGTGAGCTGTGGGCGTATTCAAGAATAATGTTCGCCTAGGGTAGTGTTGACTGCGGGGGGTATTTTAAGAAAAGGTGAAATCTGTGTTGTCAGTTAGGCTCACATGTTGGCTCAAGTTTTGTATACCAATGTAAAAGAGTAGGATATTGTTCCAGAGTAGAGGAAAAGGGGTTTAAATTGATAAAATTGCCTTAAATCTTTTGAAGTTGTCGTTATTATTTGCAGCATATTATTCAAAAAGTATCCCTTCATGTAAGCCATCGATCAACATAGCTTTTCCAATTTTCTACAAAACTGCTGATTAAAAAATGAAGATACGAAAGTTGGATAAAAATCGGACTACTATCTTAAATAGTTAAAATAGGGTTTTTATACCTTTTAGTTTTTTTGCTAAAATCAGAAAATCTGAAATTTGGAATGTTGGCAAATTATTTAACAAACACGAATTATATTATACGTTTCTCGAGAACAAGAGGATAAAAAGATTCATCGCAAATCTTGCAGAGGGAACTTTGGAGAATAGCTGTTGCCTTTTGTATTGCTGAATGGCATATTTTTTCGAAATTTTAAGACGATTTTTTCGAATACACAACGATGCAACCTCTAATGATCGACTGAGCAAGAGGAGGTTGGGTATCTTCACCGTTATGAAGCAGCATTATACAGACTGATACAAAATATTTTAAATTGAAAATATTTATCGAGATATCGACACTAGTAAATAAACAAGACAAAGCTCAAATCTAGAGTACCCTTGATACTATGCAGTTAGAGGGTATCAAGAGATTTGGACGTAGTACAGGTTTTATTGCATTTTTACTTTTATTTCAGTTAATAGCAGGTACAACAATAACTGCAACAACAACAACAATAACAAAAACAACAACAATTGAAATAACAAGAAATTGGTGCTTGGCATGAATACAAAATGACGCTTAGCCAGGCCAACATTTGAATGCAGCCCAGTTGGATGGATGGTTTTGGTATGCTATAATATGGTTTTCTGAGGAGGCAACCAAGCCAGGGAGGTTTTCCAGCAAAATTAGTATGCACCAGCGCACTGCAGTCAAGCCAGAAATAACAACAACAGAGCAGAAGCAGCAGAAGAAGCTACAGCCAAGTGAACTTAAGTGTTCTGCAGAAGATGTACCCAAGCCCGTAGCTCCAACCCCCTATATGGTCACAGTCAGAGTCACAGCCACAGTGTTAGCTAAGAGGAGTACGTTCCACTTGACTTTATTGGCAACTTCATGGAATATTTAGCAGCCAAGTTAGGAACAAGTGCTCGAAATGGCGACTCACGTTGTTACACTGAGAAAAATAAGAGTAAGCGTTAGTAAGTTAGACTAGTAAAGAGTGTATTGCATTAGGCTTACAATTTGTGGTTTTATTATTTACAAAATTTATTTAGAAAAATGTGGTACAGTCGAGGCGGTGCCCGACAGTGGAATACCCTGTACCTTTTGTCTCGCAAACAATTTTTCCTGCATATTCCTTCTACGAACTTTCCAATTGGAATTTTTTTTTTTTTGGTGAAATTCGATATTTATACCTATAAGTTCCCTAAGTTTTTACCGATTTTGATGAAACTCGAATGTTACGTCAAAGAAGTTATTTAAAGTATATGGGGTAAGTTTCAAGTTGGTATGTTAAGGGGTGTGGGAGAAAACACGGTAAATCGATTGCGGGGGGTGGTGGGACCGCATCGATAAAATTTGGATGTGGATTTGTTCATTAGAGCCACATGAATCAGCTTACCAAAAATTGTGATTCTAGGTCACTTGTAACCATAATTACGAGGAGTCAAATATTGATGCACTTTATGGGCAAGGGGCAGTGAAATCTGTACATTTTTGACTATAACTTTTTCTGTATTTGTCCGATTTTGTTCATTTACACATAGATGCATGTATCCACAACGCATCGTTCTGTTAAATTTCAAATGAAAATATTAAACGGTGTGGCTAAAAAAATCTACAGCGGGGGAACGGGGAAAGATATTGACATGATTCAACAAACTTCATCTGCTTAGGAAATATGCGCACCAGCAGGTAAAGTTCCATGTCTCTAGCTCTTATAGTCTCCGAGATCTAGGCGTTCATACGGACGGACGGACGGACGGACGGACGGACGGACGGACGGACGGATATGGCTCAATCGCTACCCGAGGTTATGATAAGCATTTTGGTATAAAGGACTTGGGGTCTGCCACGCCTCCTTCTGTCCGTTACATACATTGCACAAATCTAGTATACCCTTTGTACCTATAGGTACAGGGTATAAAAATAGGTATACATACCTTTACAAAATACAATAAGGTGTATATGAGGACCTTGACTACAAAAAGTTGGGCACTTCTGCCCAAACGATTCTTGTTAAAAGCCCCTGACAGTGTGTATATACCTATTTTTATACTCTTTTTGGTATCAATTTGTGCTTGTAGTGTGATAGAAACCCAAATAGCTGTATGTACAACCAGTTTTGTAGAAAAGCTTAAGTTCTTTCTTTCTTTGCTGTGGAAGATCATATTTAATGCTATCAAATGACATTCTTGCAAAAAGAAAAAATCAAAACCCGCCATTAATCCCTTGTAAAAAGCTGATAGTTGATGTTCGTCTTTTAAATCATGCATTTCCGAATCGTTTTCAGGGTTGCTCATATCATTAGTCGGGATCTTTTGTTTTTTTGTTCGATAAAATGAACAGCCTAAATAATATAGTAATTAAACAGAGTGTGCTCCATCTTTGGCTTTCACAAATTAAACCTCGAAATTTTTATTTATTCTTTTCATCTTGTATCGATTAACTTAGCAAATACTTTACTCTAATAGTTTTTACAAAGCTTATTTACTATTTTTTCCGTCCATCAACTTTATGGTATTAAGTTTTTGAAAGAGTATGTACATAGTAGCATAGAGGATACCAGCCTAAGACCCCCAAAAGTTAAAAGACAACAGACTTCGAAAGAGAACTTCGCTACAATTTTCTTTTCTATTTGAAAACTTTACCTGAATCCCTTAATAGCAGGCGATCCAAAGATCGGGTAGCTCAAAGTTTGCCGGGTCAACTGGGTATGTAAGATCATTTAATTAGTTTTAAGTTAAATTAAATGATATTGTATTGATAAGTACCTATTGTTTACTTAATGCGATTTGGGCATTAAGAGAAAAAATAAAACGTGGTTATCCACTCCGTTTCCATTAAGACTGGCAGTATTCAATTGAATGGTACGGATTATATGCTCTATAGTTTAGCACCGACTCTTCATCTTCATTCTGAGGAACTAATTAAATGTTTCCAGATGCCAAAGTTTGGATATTGCTCTTAAAATACCGTTCATGTACCAAAAGCTGATCCCCGCCCCCTGTTCGCTTCGCTAGACAAGTCCTAGGTATTCGATTTTATACACAAAATATGAACAAGGTGCATAAACAACAGTAGCTAGCTTTTTTTGCAGTGTGCTCTCCCTCACTACCAGCCGCTCTCTCGCTGTTCACTTGATTCCCTTAGTTTGCCTGCAACTTTAGCTGCTTCATTTGGTATGCATTTTTATTTGGCTCATATACAAATGGCGGCACATGGCGCAGGACGAGTGCAGCAATGGCCCAAATGTCACTTAAATTGCCAATACTGATTATGGCCATATTCCTCCATATGTTTGTTCCTGAGTTTATGTGTGGTCAGCGGTTTGCTATTATTGGTGACAGTTTTACTTTTATGCGAAATGTATTTCAAATGGATAAATGTTACATGTTTCCCTTTGCGCAGCAGAATTCCTCCCGTTTCCGGGTTCCTTGGTTTCGCTAGGCCGTGATTGTTTTCCGAAATTCGTTTGTCTGTCTGCACTTGACTTCGATTAGGGAGGGCTGGATATGTTGGCTGTATCTTCGAGTGCGTGTATCTGTGAGGCTATTGGCCACACAATTTGCTAAGCTATAAATTAACGCATCTATTATTCAGCAGCGTGTGTGTTAAGATACTGACTGTTCTTGTGTGTGTGGGTGTATTGTCTACTTTTGGCAACAGTTTTACTATGTAGTAGTTAACTTGTTTTAGCAAATCGTTTATTGTATTAGAGCATGCACTGATTTGGGCTGACTTGCTTTTGGCTGAGATTACTGGGTCTTCGATTCAAACAAAAGTTCATTGGACTTTTTATGCCCAGAGTCATAGGATTAAGGGTGTTATATAAGTTTTGAGGCAAAAAGATTTATAAGTGTCTCAAATGTCGACTGGCTGGGTTTTATAGTGTGGGTGCTAATCGCGTAATTCCTCTACTGGGGAACGGGGCAAGGTATCCACGTGTATCGACAACTTGATCTGCCTATAGATATTGCCCATCTCTGGGTTCTCTAGCAAACTGCTGGACAGACAGTCATGGCTATATCGACGCTATATGTATTCTATAAGGTCTGACAACACTCATCTTGAACTTTTCGTTACCCATCTGCAAATTTTGTTAAAACTGCTTGAAACATCTAGAGTTAGAGCTGAAAATGATTAAATTCAAGCTCAACGGCCTGGAAACTCAAATGCCTCCAGTAAAAGTAAGGTGGTTTTAAACGAGCCACAGTCACCATAATCGGTTTGTAGACTCGTGTAGGCTAAAGTGTAAAAATTCTTTAAATTATTAAGGATACAACCATCCGGAACCCGGTAAAATTCTATGCCTATTCTACTGTGATCTTTCTCTCTCTCTCTCTATTGTTCTAAACCCCATTTTGTTGCAGCAGATCTGAAAATTGGCGCAGACTCTTTCTTTAATTTCAAGATGAACATTTGTTAAGATGCACCAGATCGGACAGCTACAGCTACATCATGTGGCTGCAATAGGAACTATGGGCCAAAAATAAAGTCTTTTTACCGGGGATTTTACTATTTTTTAAGACATGGTAATCAAACTTTTGAGTTTTTCATTTTGCTGCAATCTAAACTTTACTTCAGGAACACTTTATCGTATAGCTAGCTGTCTAGGAACTATCCGAAAAAAATTGAGTATCGGAAATTGTTTTATTTTTTTTAACATTGCAACGAAACTTGCCAGTTGACTATTGCTGGGAAATGAACTATATTATACATAAAAGTGCTATCTCTCGCATATAAGGAGGAGGTTGCAAAGTTGTGGCCTAAGCGGACGATGTGGTTATAATGCTGAATGGAAAATTCCCACAAACCCTTTGTGACCACGTGACAGTAAAACTCAAAGAGCTATTACACTGGACAATTGAAAGCGGGTTAAGCGTTAACCCAGCAACCCTTTTTTCTAGAAGGTATAAGATCCATAATCTATCTCCTCCCAAATTAAATGATTCCGTGTCTTGTCCTTCAGCGGTAGTGCAAGATACTTGGGGCTTGTCCTTCAGCGATAGTGCAAGATACTACTACTGAGGAAGTAAATATTCGGCAGTCTTTCCGACTGCAATTAAAGAGGCAGCCATAAAGTCACTTCGAGCACTATCCTCCAACTCGATGACAGTCAACAACTGCCGCAAATCTATTCACAGTAGTTTGTTATTAGCCTCATTTGGGTGCCAGGACACCAAAATATAACAGGCAACGAAATAGCAGACGAATTGGCTAGACAGGGCACGACCTCTACCCTCCTATCGGATAAGGAGGATATTCGTATGCCAATGGCCGCTTTCAAACAAGGGAAAAATTTAGCTCTCATGTAAAAAGGCTGTGGTATAATACAGCCCACTGTACAATCAGTCGCCAAATATGGCCTAAAATCGACCCAAAACGCTCCATAAGGCTCTGTAGACTCAATCGGTCGCAGTGTTCGGCAGTTGTCAGAGCGATCACTAGACACTGGCTTGTCGGAACACATGCGACCAGAATGAATGTTCCGAGCTATGACTTTTGCAGAAGCTGCAAAGATAAGGAAGAGGTTGAATCAGTAGAGCGCTTCTTCTGTTCCTGTGGGGCTCTTAGAAGACGTAGGAAAAAGCACCTGGAAAATTGCTTCCTTCATAATCCGCTAGTTTTATATGTCCGAGGAGGATTGCAAGCTACATCGCAGCAACGGGATGGTAATCCTTTTAGCGTGTTTATCTCAGGAGAAGGGTTTAAACAGGCCTAAGTGTGCTGGCTTCTTAGGCCAGCAGCCGCCCTTACCTACCTACCTAATCTTTAATAACTATTTCAAAATCAGTTTTTAACGAAATTGTCGTAAAGAAGAGAGTTCAGTAGATGGATAGGTGCCGTTTTATTCGCTAGCTTTGTTCTACATACGTTAAGTGGAAGCTTCATATACTTATATACTTCATACTTTTTTATAGAAGAAAACTGACAATATGGTTTTGGTATAAGGGTCGTTCTTAATCTATATGACAAAAATTTTGGTAAATTATAAGGTAGTGCAAGAAATGTTTCAAAAATTTTGAAAAATGATAAATGCCGTCATATTATATAAACATTAAGCAACAACATTTTCACATGACGTTAGGTAGCGTAAAACAGCTGACTTTCAGGGCTGGGCAAACATGCAGAACTTCATTGGGATAGACACTATTACTAAATATTTATTTATTTTTTTTTATTTTATTTACAATGATAAATTAAAGTTAAAAACTAATAATTAACATAATTACGACATATTTACTTTTTAGCAAAAATCGTAAAAAAATTTAACTCTCTGCCTAAAAAATTTGGGACCAGTGTTATAAAAACTTTTGCAATTTTTTCATTGGAAATGCTAATATTATTAGACTCTAAGTCTAATCAGTTAGATTACTAAGTCTTCTTCTTTAAAGATTTTTCCCAATTAATTTCTGCTTGTGCTTTTATTCAATTCATAATTTCCAACACCAAATCAAAAAACATTCCTAATTAACTTCGCGTTGTTTCCTGCAGTATTCACTGATTACATCCACGCACATTTTTATGCATATGGCATGTCCTTTATGGCCCATATAGGCATTTTTAATAAGTTACAGATTTTTTTTCCAAAATTTCTCGTTGTACACGCAGTTATTATGCATATTGTTATTGTTCTGTTTGGGAGCACCCCTTGGAATTTAGACATTTTGGAGCGCCATTTTGGGCGTTTTATGAATTAAATATGCCTTCAAAGTATGCCACTGCCACGGTTATTGTTACGTAGTCGGCGAAAATTGGCAATGGTTTTTGGGCCAAAAGGGCTCGGCTTTGAAGGGGGTAATACGTGAGTGTGCAGGGGTGACCAGGTTTGAATGTGCGACACTCCGTTAAGCAGTTCATTTGTAGGCAATTTTCGTATCATTACCGTGGGATGTGTCTGTGTTTTTTTTTTGGTGCGGTGATTAGGTTGCAAATTTATGGGGCATGCTTTTTGAGAGGGGGAGAGCACGCGCGTCATTTAGCCATGATTTTTATTGTTGTTTGAAATGTTCATGGGTGGGCTTACGACTTGCTTCTAATTTCCGCCTAATATGATATGTGAAACATAAATTCTGAGCCCCAGGTACGCGGTATATGCGCATATAATTAGTACAGTTTTGCATATAGCTTAATTTTTTTTCGTATTAATAAATTGTGCCGGCCATAAAAACTAATTTGTATGAATAAGTCTTTTAGATATAATATACACAAACTTTTGTAGCTATATAAAAATAATTATATATGCCACGCTCATAAAAATGTTTAAAGCGTTTTACTTAAAGCGGTATCATAAAATTTAAAAGAAAAAAACCAAACAAAAGCAAAAGTCAACACACAAAAAACCAATATTGACATTAAATGTTTTCGAAAGCAAATTGTAACATTAAAATGACATAAAAACAAATAAATTCAGTAAAAGTGCACAATATTTAAATTAATAAAAATAAAAATATATAGCATAAAAAATAACAAACTTGTTTGTCTCGGTATGCGTCAGCCTCAAAATAGAGCGATTAAAATTTTACCTATTAATGCGACACCTTGTCTTAAGTGCATTTAAAAATAATCGAGTACTTTACTTTCAAATACCGCATTCCCCCCGAGTGTTAGTTTTATCTCAAATGCTGCTCGAAGGTAATCGCTTAATTTGTCGAGCTCTTAAGCGTTCTCTTGAAGTTGGAGACATGATATTTACAGTTTATGAGCCCTTAGGTATTTTACCTGAACCACCACATCATCGTGTGCTCTACCTCGTGCCTGGACATGACTCATTGCTGAAAAACCTCAAACCTCTGCAGCACTTTGCTTATCGCTTGGTATATAAAAATGCGTGTCTCTCTTTGCAGTTGCCTCCATAATTTTATAGCTCAACGTTGCTGCAATCAATTAGCATGAAGATCCCGAAACGGACTTACTTACCTCTTATCACTTTGACGCGCTTGTTAATGAACGAGTTGAAATTGTTTTGAAACTCTGAGTTACTACACAGTATCTATCTGGTTTTCATATTTAAGCTCTTTATTTTAATGCCCTATTGATGAAGGGTTAAGGCTATTATAGAATTCTGCAATGAATGGAAAAAGGCAGAAGAAGGCGTGGTTTCCAGCCACTAGAGCTTTCTTTAAGTCAATAGAAATAAAGTTTATTTCTATTTTATTTTAGTAAACAACACATTTAACGATTCAAGATTTAACAAAAATTATATAGAGATGGGAAGGAGTAGACAATATTCAAACCGAAAAAAAGGGATTTGAATGTATGTCTGTCTATTTTAAATTTTAATAATTGTCATTCTTTTGGCACCAAATGGAGATCATTCTATCTCAATGTACTTCTTTTAAAAAAAAAAAAATTTGCTCAAAATTTTAAATTTAATTTAATTTAAACAAGAAATATTTTTAAGCCGACGATATCATTGATATCAGAGCCTGTGGCAAAAAGCACCTCTAAAATTTAAAATCGAACCCATCCCATCATAGGTAACTTGTTTAACTACTTCGGTTTTTGAGTGTATTGTTCTACATAAAGTTTAGATACTCATTATTTTTCAATCAACTTGTGGTTTATTTAGTTTTCTTCTATCTAAGAGAAAAATGTGTGGCTCCTAAAATTGATTAACTGCCAGCCGCAGAGATTGCAGATCACCTAGCCGATCGCTTCATTCTACTTGGCAGAGCCTCATCAGACGAGTTGACTAGCACGGAGAACATCTTTTCGACTTCGTTGAAGATATGCCCAACCATCAACAATCCGTCTCCAATGTAATTGAAACACCGATCATTTCTAAGCGTATTGAGAGTATGAAGTAGGCAACTCTGAAATACTTCCGAACCCCAAATTTGATTACGATATCTTCATAAACAAGCGAATTATGCGTCTAAAACTTTTGAGTTTTTAGAGATGCTCTGAAATACCCCTAAGGGGCTATACAATATAATAAGAGATCTAATCAGTAAGTTTGGTAGCACTAGCTCTTATTATCTCTGAGATGACAGACAAACAGAAAGATATAAAGACGGATATGGGTATATCTCTAGTCACTCTGATCATACTTTAGGTCACTTTGCAGGGCATCCGATGTCTACTCTGTGCGTTACATACTTTTCAGCTTTCACTAACTTAATATGCCCTTTGTACTTTAAGGTACAGGGTATAAAAATAAATAATTAGGCCAACCTAGAAGAAATACATCCCATGGGAAGACACACCATTGTGTGGTACTCATGTCTGGATATCAACCTAGCTACGAAGTACAAACCACAACTTGAGCCCTTCTGAGAAGACAAAAGATCCAGACAGGACTTAGACTGGATCGGCAAAGCTAGCCTGCGGCAAGACATGCATCGCCTCAAGCATTCCCTTAGGATACTGACTGTTCTGTGAAATTGGAGAGAAATCCTCCCAACATATACTCGTCAGCAGAAGGACTTTCCTCTTAGGCTGTCTTAGAATTTTGATGCACGATGTCACCTATACTTTTATTACTTCGGAGCATTGACCACATCGGGAACCCAGAGAAGTTAAGATTCAGAGACACCAAATTATACTAGAAGATGTGCAGAGTAGATAGTTCGCAGGTTTACCGATTCAAGTAGATACATATGCTATAGGAAGAAATGTATTTATTTAAAAGCCCAATTAATAAAACGCATCAATGTTTCATTGATAAATAAGTTAGAAACATCAAATTTGGTATAGGGACTCATATGAGCCCAATCGAAAACGAAGTGTTGACATTTTGAAAAAAGGCTTTACCTTTGTCTCCTCTAACATTTTCTTTCAACACGTCTAAAGCTTACAACAATGCAAAAGGCGCAAATAGCATTTTTTTTTTGAATAGGCTGCAGAGTATTTCAGTGTCGGGCACCTAAACTGTTCCTGATTCACTTCTTTTTTTTTAGCACATATATTGTTACATTGACTTTTGTTATTGCTTTTATTACTGTCAATTTCGAGAAACAATTTTAAAAGCTTTTTGTTTAAAACACATTTAAAATGTTAATTAAAATGTGTTTATTTGTTAGCGAAACGCATTAACAAGTTTTTGTGCGCATCGCATTAAGGCTAACCACAATGTGTTCAATACTTAATTTGCAGTGATAATCCGACAGAGAGACAGACGCACGGATGGACGGACAATCACTTGAAATTCCACGTTTCTAATTTAATTTGCATACATGCAAATATTTAATCTAACACATGACAACAACAACAATAAAATAACTCGCACAAATTGGTGCAAAAAAAAGTATAATTAATTGTTGTCTTGTTTTTGGCTCTCAAGAAAAATCATTTTTCAAGCGCAAAAAAAATGTTGCATAATATTTTATTTTATCCAAAAGACGACAAAAAACAAAAGCAGACAAATAAAAAATGAATATATTCGTATAGTTGAATGCCGGCCTTATTTTTTCCCAAAACAATTAAAAATGACACGTCAAGGAGCTGTCTTTGGGTTGGCCCTGCTGTGTCGTACATCATACGACGGCGCAGAAGTAAAATGCATTTTAGTGAAAATTAAAAAAAAAAATAAACAAGCTACAAAGGAAATCTAATATAAGAGATCAAAATTTGAATGCTCTGCAGTTGGAAATACGTCGCCATCAAATATCATATAGAGATGCGAAGGATTCACTTCGTTAAAAAATTGAACCAGTCGGGAAGGTGTGTGGCTAAAAACTAGAAGAAGGAGGAGATGAGGCGATATCTTGTTTTGAGACTAAACATATGGACTTTCAAAGCTATCACCAGGGCGATCGTTACAAAATTGAAGACATAAGGCTCAATAGATTCAAACTTATCACAAAAAAGGTGCAGTCCGCTTACTGTGCAATTTAAAAAAAAAGATAAGCCATCTTTACATTGCTGTAGGAGACTAAAGCTCAACCTATAAACTTACAAATCAACAAACGAACAAATTTTCTCCCGTTGCCAAACCCTGAAGAAAACTCGAACATCTAATCACATTTTTGAAGAAAAAATATTCGTTACAAATTTGGCCCCTCGAAGCTAGAACGAAATGAAGCTATCACATAGATTTGATGGAGATGCTTTAAGTGCGAAGTTTATCAGAATGAGCAACGCCGATACGAGTCAGTCTAGTCTCAAACTTGAAGTTCGTACTTTACCATCGGGATGTCAAAAATTTTCTTGACAATAGAATGAATCCTTCTGTTAACTGGGTTCGTGCGAAGATATCGGTAGCCGAATAAAAAATGCATCGGTGCATTCGCCTCGCTGCAAACAATATGCAAATCATCACATATACTTATCACGGCGCACAGAATTGAAAATATTCAATTCAAATGTCAAACCATCATTATTATATGGGTGTGAAACGTGGAATACGACGGCAAATGATATAAACACTATGCAAGTTACACCGGTTTGTATTCTGGCCAAACATTATCTCAAAAGATGATGAATGGGCCAGAACACAACAAAAGCCAGTGCAGTTGGAGATTCCAAGAAGAAAATGGAGCTGGATCGGCCACAATCTGCGCACGGGAGGTGGAGATCTAACAAGAACTGCGATTGACTGGACGAGGAAGACTAGCGAACATCTGGAGACGACAGCTAGACTCGGAAACCCGTACCACGCCCCTTAGCTGGAATAAAGTGAAGAGACAGGCACAAAACAGAACCGAATTGAAGAAGTTCGTTGTGGCCCTATGTTCCACCTTGGAACTCTAGGAAATATATATATACATATATAGGTGAAAGGTGGAGGTTACGCAAGAGTATATTTGAATTGCCGAACAAAGCGAAATGGGAGCATATAGAGCTCAGGGTCAGATGTAACGCTTGATCTGAGCCTGTACAATTTTGACAATGTTCCGGAATATTTTATTCGACTTAAAAAATATTTTTGTTAACTATCTTAAAAGAAATATTTTACATAAAGGTTTTTTTTATCCAACTCCTAGAATTCACACTACACCTCGTCAACGGTAAGTAAGAGTGTAAAAAGCTCGTTAAAGCTATTTTATACCAGATAAGGTGCACTGGAGATGACGTATCTTATGCCTTACAAACTTTATATCAAAACAAACATACGCCATTTTGAGATATGAAAAATTTGTATTGTGTAAGCGCGAGGGGTAAGGAGACGTTGAATCACAGTTCATTAATTTCAAATGGCTTGACGACTTTGTAGTTGTTGTCGTCTGCTTCAGGCAGCATTTGTGAACAGTGTAGTGTTGGAAAAGGCAAAAAGGCCAGCTGCAATAAGCTGAGGCGAGTAGCCTCCAAGCAGGCAACCAGTCAACTGGCAGCCTGATGACTTGGCTGACTGTGACTGACTGGGACTGAATGACTGACAGCTGAAACTTGTTTGCCCAACGGCTTAACCATGTTGCAGCCCCAAGCTCTCCAAGTAGGCGTCGAGCTAACTGTTGGAGTCACAACTGCAGCTAATGCCAACTACAAAAGCAACAACAATTTGGAAGCTTACCATAAATATTTCAAAATGGCTGCTTTGCTATTTTTCATTCGAAATTTCTTTGAAGCTCTTTATGGCAAATGGCCAAGCGTTGTATATTGTAGGTTGAGATCGTGACTTTGTGTAGGTTCATTTGGGTTTTTTTTTTTTGTTATGTTTGGTGGTTTTTCTCAATTTAAAATAATTTATTTAAAGAGCATTTGAAATGGAATGCATTTTTCATTTTGTTACCAACTGCTTATAAATTAAGTTTCTTGGGCAACTGAAGACAAAGAAAATTATTTCCATCGTGGCTGTCTTGCTATTGATTTTCGAAGCTCTTCCATTTAACTTCGATTCTCAGCAATTCTTTTACTGCGGAACAAGTATAGAAGCTCAATTTCCTGAATATACAGCTAGGCGAATCTGAAAATTTCCAGATTCATTCATACTAAAGATGTGCATTCCTAGGGATTCCTATCTCGATCATTTTGCGAATTTTTATGTACTTTCGCGTCCCGCCCATTCCGCTTTTTTTTTGTACTGCCATACTGATTCCATTATTATTTAGTACTTCGAAAACTGTAAGCCCAGACATAAAATACTGATTGTGTCTTATTTGTTTTATTTAACAATTGTGGGATCGTAAATAATAAGCACACCTAAACGCAAAGTTGACTTCAAAAATAACAAGATGACTATGCCCTCTTTCTGCCTCGATTCAAAATCTTCAGAAGTGTCCAAGATAACAGCTTAACTTTTTAATAGGCACATTTTTTTTAAAATAACGTTTTATACTATGTAAATATATATGTAGAGCCTAGGTAGCCGTAGTGATATTTAAACAACACTTTAGTTTGCTTTGCTGGTATACTTTATTCAAAAGTTGTCTCATCACTTATTTCTATTCAAAATAAACTTTGACATCATTGTTTTTTTAATTTGTTTATTAATTTTGCAATTTAAATGTCAGCATGACCTCGTTTATTCAATTTTATAAAACGCTCGTCTGACTCTAAAGCTGCCAAACTCTACACTGCACAGTGGTGCTAATGAAGTTCCTAGCGCCGCAAAAGTCAATTTTTAAACTTGCTAATCAAGCCGATATTTTTTACTTTTTCGATAACCAATAAAACACCAGATTTTTTATTTATTTTTGTTTTTTTGATGACTCCTCAAATTTACGCGTGCGAGAATTTGTTCTAGCAATTTTGAATAGTTAACTTTAAATTTAAAAAAGGGTAAAAAAAAGATATAGATATGTATTTAATACAAAATAACCAAATGGGATTTTTTTTTAAATTAAGTTTTGTCATTCCGTGCGAAATTTTTCGAACTGCGTATGGGCCTTTAGAAACATGTCGGTGCAAAAGCAATTGATAGAAAAAAGTACGGTAATGATGAACACAAAAAAATTAAAAATCAATTGGCGAATTTTACAAAGAAATAGCATCAAAAATGGCGAAGTTGTAATAGAACGTCGTTATATTTTCATTCCATGGCTTGCGGGCTGCAGAGCTATTTGTATCCGAATATCCATGGTTTTACAAGCCTCCGTCCGTACACAATTTCATTATCCAAAAAATTCAACAAAAAAAAATTTTATTTAATTTTTAATATTGAATATTGTTGAAATTTTGACAGTCGACCTAAGTGACATACTTTTCAAGTTATTAATTTTGCGGCGCCAGGAACTTCATTAGCACCACTGCACAGTGGGAGAAATGGCTGATTTAGCGGCGATTAATTAATAACTTCTGAAAAAATGTTGCTATTTTTGTCCGGATAATTTTATTTTGTAGATAAATATGCCACAAATCAAAATTAATATAGAAAAATTTTTAGTTTTTTTTTAAATATTTATTTATTTTTTTTTTAATTTCTGTTAAAACTGCTACCTGGCCGGTTTCGCCCGAATCTAAGACATTGTTTCACAAATTTTCATAAAATTTATTCTTTAAAAATGTTTAAGAAATGTATATATACATCTTCATAAAATTTGGTTTGAATCGGACAACTACATAATTTCAAAATAGAGACCTGAAATCCCTTTTGCCCTCGTATGCACTTGTTAGAGAAATGGTCAATCTAGCAGAAATTTATTTATAACTTTTAAAAAAAAAATTTTTTTCTGAAAAAATAAATTTATTTTATAGATTAATATTATACAAATAAAGACTAATATAAAATTAATGTTTTTTTTTAATCAACCATTTTATTTATTTAGTTTTTTTTGTTTCCACATTTTCATCTCTACTCTGTATCTGATGAGGAATAATCTGATAATGCTTCCTCCACATCTTTATTTAAAATAAGGCTAATAACGTCTTTATCTAGCAGTTCGTATTTTTTGGAAGAGGGAACTAAACCTTTTGATAGCATCGTAATTAATGGGTCCGATGAAATATAAAGTGTATGAGCCAAATCTTCCATGGTGTTTTTACGCGAATTTTTTCGAGTGTGGTGTAAGCGAAATTTTCTGAGATCTTTATTTCTGGCTTCAAGAGCTTCTTCCGACATCATTCCTATCGGAAGGGAAACATGTTTGATTATTTCTGCACCATGTATTAAAATTTTATGGACCGAAGTAGTAGGGTTTTGAAACAATTTTCTCGCTGTGTTACCGTTATTAGTGTTGCCGGAGCCCGGCTTGGGAATATCAACCAATATGCCCATTTCCTTCCGCAACTTCTCTTGTATATCCTCTCTTCTTTTATCTACAACAGCCTTATCGGCACTACGAACTTGCCATTTTTTAATTGTAATTCTGTGTCCAATATGAAGAATGCATTCGAGAAAACGAATCCACGCGTGTAAAGTTGATAAGCCATATTCATACAGGTTTTCTTTGCATGGCAAATTTCTTACAGCATTGAGGTCGTTCATTTTTTTTGGTGTTGTCCCACATATTCCATATACTAGGGATGATGATTCTGCCAGAACACTGAATACCTTTCCATCTATCATAGTCATATGAAACTGATGATGCACTTCATATTTTTCCAGTCTCGTTGGCTGTATTTCGGCTATTTGACCTTTAAAATTGTTCATCTCATCACGCACCAAGTCTGCTGTTTCTTTTTGACAAATTAATTTTAATGGCCTGCAATAACGAGTGGAGGAATGTTTCATATTTTTCCAGAGTATTGTTGATCCTAGAACTATTTGAAATGGTACCAAGCACACAGCAAACAAATGTTGATCGATCATACAGGCGTTTAAGCCATTAAAATTTTGGCGATAAGTTGCGTGGCCGCTACTTCCATCACAACCCCATTTGTATATAGCAGTTATCTTTTGAATGTTGTTATTTTCTGTATTTGGAAAATCTTGGGAGTGGGCATTAAATATTCTGGCTACTGTGTGATCAATGAATGTGAAAAAAGTACTCGCTTGGACACTGACATAATAGCTAAAAAAATTAATTAAAAAATAATTTGCGAAAAGTAGCAGCTAATTTTGGACATTTTAACAACAGAAAATATTGAACTATTTTTTAAAAAAGGATTGATACCGAACCCGGCCGAACCTCAAAAGTTCAGCTCTACGAAAGATTAGTTTATTAGTAAACATTATACTTCTTACTAGTACTACAATCAACATAGAATTATTTTTTTAATAAATACATACCTTTAACTTTATTTATTAACAAAAAGTATAATTGAAATGTAATATATACAAAATCTATAAGCAATTGCAGCAACTAGTCGAAATTGGCGGAAAAGCAGTTGGCTGCAGCTAGTGGAACATATGATGTGTTTGAAGCTTTATAGCTGTGCGAATGTTGAGAGAAAAAGAAAACAAAAAGTTTTTTTGGCCTATCAGATATATTAGTAATCGAATACAAAACGATATTTGAGCCAATTTTTATTTTGAAATTTGAATAAAACGGAGCTAGATTGGCCATTTCTCCCACTGTGCACTGTGCACTGCATCTTATTATTCTTATCCTGCCAACTCGCTTACTTGCTAATGTCAGTTGGTCAGCTAAAGGCCTGCCAACTGCCATTCCTTCATATATGCAATAAAAGATTATTTTAAATCGAGCTTATGTCCGTTTTGATGGATTGTTAATATACAACAATAACTTCCGTTTCCATGTAATAATATAAAAATGCGCCACAAATTTGTTCCTATTATATTGAACCTTCAAATAAGATGAAAAGGAAAAATTCGAATTTAGCCATATTTAAAATTACACAAAACTTAAATAAATTGTTCCGTTTCAAATAAGGCTAAAGGTGAAGAGTATTTTTCAAAAATTTTAAGATGTTTTAGTTACTAAGTATTAGCTAATAGATTTGTCGATTTGGTGGGAAGAACTAGTTTTGCATACGTTCATAAATTAAGTCGAAAATGCTTTTTAAAATATCTATGGTAACTGTAGACTGTTTTCAACAATAACTTTTTCTTAAAAAAATTAAATTTTCTTATTATTATATTAATTAAAACGTCTTTTAGTCCGTTGCTTATATTATACAAAAATTTGGATTAACTATTTTAAAAAAATAAACCAACATTTTTTTAGTTGGTTAAAAAACCACATCAAATTTTTCTTTCTAAAAATAAAATATTTATTATAATGTTATTATATTAAATATACACATATTCAGTGTTTATATAATAAAAAAAACTATTGTCAATAAATATTGAAAAATTAAGACAGAGATTTCTTTAATTATTTTCATTAAATTATAGATGGCGTACGTTAAAGTCGGGCGCGGACGACTTTGGGATACCCTGTACCTATGCTTGCAATAAAATCCGGTAAATTGCTTAAGAACACCAAAAGACATTTGATTGCCAAATTAGATTATGATACCTTCATAAACAACCAAAAACAGACGAATTTTTAATCAAAAACTTTTTTTCGACCGATCGGCCCTATGGGAGCTATGAAATATAGTCAACCGATTTTGATAAAATTTGGTACAGTGTTGAAGATCTCAAAAAAACTTTAGAATGCCAAATTTGGTTACAATATCTGCACAAACAAACGAAACACAACGAATTTTGTAAAAAACACGATTTTTTGACCGATTGGTCCTATTGGAGCTATATGATATAGTCACCCGTTTTTGATCAAATTTGGTATAGTGCTTGGGAACTCTAAAAAACTTCTTAATGCCAAATTTGGTTACAATATCTTCACAAACAAACGAAACACAAAGAATTTTGTACAAAAAACAAATTTTCGACCGATCGATCGTATGGGACCTATATGATATAGTCAACCGATTTTGATAAAATTTGGTACAGTGTTGGGGGTTTCTAAAAAACTTGCGATTGCCAAATTTGGTTATGATATCTTCATAAGCAAACGAATTATCCATCTAAAACTTTTGCTTTTTTTCGAGGTCCTCTGAAACACCCCGATAGTCCCGATAAAAAAAAAATAAAATAAACTTGTCTCCTATGGATTAATAAGGGATCTTATCTGAAAGTTTGGTTGCTCTAGCTCTTACCATCTCTGAGATCTAGGCGTTCAGATGGTCAGACGGACAGACGGACATGGGTATATCGACTTCTCTAGTCACTCTGATCATACTTTAGGTATCTTTGGGGGGTCTCCGCCTTCTCCTTCTGTACGTTACATACATTTTCGGCTTGCACAAACACAATATACCCTTTGTACCATACGGTACAGGGTATAAAAATTTACTAAATTTATGCTGTAGTAATGTTAAAAATTCTAAATTTTTTAATATTTTACATTTTTACATTTGTTTATTTACATGTGTTTATTTCGACACATGAAGTTACACATGATCTCTCAAAGAATGGCCAAGTTTTTGGTCAAAAAACTTCAGAGCATGGCTTAAAATCTCGAAATTATAGTGAGGGAAATGATGAGCTATCGAATGAATTTGAAACATTTTCTCTGAATATAGGCATCTTTTGGTAAAACTTAGTGGCTTCCGCGATCTATAGCTCTTAAGGACCGATGCACGCTACACTTTTTTTCGCTGCAAAATAAGTATGGCGAACGTTATCATCTTAGAAATCTAAGCTTTCATACGGACGGATAGATGATGCCTTTGTCGACTTTTCTAGTCACCCTTATCATACTTTACATAACCTTGACGTATTTTCGACCTATTTTTCTCTATGTTACATACGTTAAGTAAAGAACTGAGTATAAAACAACAAAGTATTTGTATTTTTTAGAGGTTGTGCTGACTGATGTGGTAGGTAAGTGCGTGTCTCCGTCGGTCGCACTTACTCAAAAATAAATTACTCGCATTTATTCTCACTCAACATAACAATTAGCCAAACATAAATACATAGTCCATAAACAATCAGAACGTTCTACTCCCTCTGTTGATGCATTACACCCACGTTGAGAGGATCCTATAAAGAAGCAAGTCCAATTGCCCAGCTAATGGATTGCAAGCGCAGTTAATAACTTAGCCTAAGTAGCGCAGTCAATGATAACAAATACAAACACAACAAAAGTGTGCCAACGTTAACACAGTTACAAAAAAATTGTAAGCCATGCCGACATTTAGATACCCTGCCTCCACAAAGAAGTTAATGTCTGCGCCAAGTTTTGTATCAATACGTTGAGTGAGTATGCTAGGGCGAGTGTTGCGAGTGTTGTTAGAGAAAAAGTATACTTTTGTTTATTAGGCTCACATAAGTCTACATACTAAATGTATCTACATAATGTAATTTTTTTTAATTAATGGATCTTTTAAAGTTTTTTAACGTTTTGGAAAATACACAACTGCATTGCTAAGGTGATTGTTTGACTGAGCCACATCGACCAAATAAGTTTTATAGAGTGGGTGTAAAACAAGAAATTGGGAATAAAATTAGATATTAATAATGTCTTTAGCATTGATGGATGGCAATTCGTGTCGAAGCTGGTCTTCCACGCCAACCTCTGCCCGTTGCATTAATTGCTCAAGACCATAATACCCTTGTTCCCATGGATGCAGGGTATCCAACACAGACACACCCAAACATATACTACATGTCGTGTTGGCATAGGCAATTAAAAACTCGACCACAAAACCGTTGTTAATGACAAGTTCCTTCTTCTTCTTCGAGAGACAGAGCAAACAAGAGGATGACGCTAAAGCTGACCACGTGTGACAAATTGACGCTTTTTAATTTCGCATCGTCGGAGTCATCGCACCCACACTGCTATCCACTTGGACTTGACAGCACTTAAAACGTAACGCGCATACGCCCCGTAATACTGGCAGACTGAGACGCCCTTCTACAAATTGCTTGTGGTCTTTCCATTTTGTAGCCCGGCTGCCGTTGTCAACTGATTGATGATGTTGTTCCCCTGCTCTTGTTGCTCTCATTCGTTGTGGTTGTTGGTACTGGAAAAGGTGTTTTCATATTGAATGCGAAAACGTCCCCTTGATTAATTGCCTCGCACAATCGACTAAAGCTGAAGCTGAAGCTGTATACCGGCGACCTCAACCTGAGCCTTAGCCATGATCAGAGCGGCGCTCTGGACTCCGGCAATTTCTGGCTTTATTTAACAAATGATGTGCATGTCTTGTTTGCGATAAGTAGCGCCTGGAGTTCATAATAGAGTTGAAGTGATGTGTCTGTATGTCTGGTCCTCTCTGGTTATTTGCTTGTTTCGGTTTCCACCGGTGCGCAACTTGGTCAACCAATCAAAATGTTAATGACACTCAATACAGTTATCACAGCCACGACGCGACGTTCCTACGGAGCACAACTTGACCACACGGCTTTGTGTCGTCAGCCTTTTAACATTTTTGCCATGGCTTTCAGTCGCTGTCATCGTATTCAGCGGACTCGTCGTTGCTGTTAAGTTGTCATTTCCATTATGACCATGTCGTTTTAGCATTTAACAAATAGTTGAGACATTTACAAGTCCCGATAAGAACTCACTCCAAAATGTCTGACGATTTGTGTTAATGTATTTATACTGCCATTTGGTCTTTTGCTATTTGGCGTCTACTTTGTGCCTAATTTATGTCGCTTTTAAATTGCTAAATATGTGACTGGTCAAACTTTAATATTTATACGATTGCATCGACTCTGGCACATTAATCAAAGCCAGCATTGTCCAAGAGTTATGCGCCTTGAGTGCGTCCATAAAATTCATAAATATCTCAAGCGCCAGCGATCCCCAATCAATAGACGTCAGCCCACACAAAAACCTAACCAATGGACCATAATTGACTGCACTCTTTTGACAAGCTAACATGATAATTTGACAAGACAAGTCAACGGCGCATCAAAAAACTTATCAACTAGTGTCTGAGAGACCGGATATGGATGCGCTTGGCTGGCGCTAGTACTGCCGCCATTAAGTTCAAGCCCCCGGTCGGCTCTAAAGTGTTGACAAAAGCCAACAAGCTTGTGAATGAAAGCGAAGAAAAAAATAATGAAAAATTATATAATGATAAAATAAAAATTTGTAGACTGCACACGAACAAAGGTAGGAATTAACATGTGAATGTAGAGAAGACGCGACTATAATAGGAATCAGTAGATGCGCTGCATGCATGTGGGATACCCTGCACAAACTTTTCGTAAAAAAGTTTTTACTACTAATGATCATTGAATCTCGGCTAGTCGCCCTTATTGAGCAGATGCTCAGATGCAGAGTCGTTCAAGCCTCTCTGGGAAATTCTTGTATCGAAAGATACGTAAACGGGGGGACTCCTCAAGGGGGAGTTCTGTCCCCCTTCGTCTGGAACATTGCTATTAACAGACTTCTGCGTATTTTAGAGGGGGGCGGTTGTAACATAACCGCATATGCAGATGAGGTAGCAGTGGCTTTCTTGGGAAAATTCCCACAAGCACTCTGCGAGCGCATGACAAACGCCCTTCGTACGCTCTCAAAATGGGCCACGGACAGCGATCTGGGAATAAACCCAGATAAAACGAAGCTTATGCTCTTTACCAGGAGGTACAAAGTTCCTACTCTCATAAATCCCAAGCTCAATGGTGTCACCCTGGCAGCATTTAGCGAGTCAGCCAGATACCTCGGGTTAGTCCTAGACAGCAAACTGGACTGGAACCTGAATACGGAAGATCGAAGGAAAAAGGCCACGATCGCCCTTTATACATGTAGGAAAGCCATTGGACTTAAATGGGGTATGACTCCAAATATAGTCCACTGGCTGTACACCGCCATTGTCAGACCCATCCTCCTTTATGGAGTCTCAATCTGGTGGCCAACACTAGACAAGAAGGCCAACCTGAAAAAGCTAAGCAAGGTTCAACGGACCGCAGAACTGACTATAAGCGGGGCTTTATGCTCCACACCAAACTAAGCACTAGATGCTATCTTAAACCTCCTGCCTCTGGACAAGGTGGGCAAACAATCAGCCACTCTATCAGCTTTACGCATGAGAGAGGCGGAAAAATGGAAAGATCTTGACTTCGGTCACGCCAGAATTCTTAAGGGAAACCCTCTGATTCCCGAGAGGACGGATTATTGTACTCCGCAGGAATACCTCACAAACAAATTCATAGCACATATCCCAGCTAGGGAGGAGTGGAATTTAGGTGTTCCAGGCCCAGCTGGCTCAATAAAGATTTTCACGGATGGGTCCAAGCTGGACGACCGTGTAGGTGGAGGCGTCTACATTGAGGAACTCAATGTCAGGAAAGCTTTCCGACTCCCGGATCACTGCAGTGTTTTTCAGGCAGAAGTCATTGTAATTCAGGAGGCACTGACAGAAATAAGAAACTTACGAGTTCAAAACAAGAACATTTGCATCTACTCCGATAGTCAGTCGGCTATCAAGTCCCTCGCTTCGTCGACATCATGCATGAAGTCAGTGAACAACTGCCGCTCATCTCTGGAGGAGATGGCTGAGCAGTTTTCAGTCAACCTCATATGGGTCCCAGGACATAGGGATATCGAGGGCAACTGTATTGCGGATGAACTGGCCAGACAAGGAACTACCAGCATCCTCCTTCGAGACAAGAAGGGCCTGGGTATACCCATGGCCAGCTGCAAACTGAGACTACGAAACCACTTCGCTCTCTTTGCAAACCAAACGTGGAATCGGATATCGAACACGTGTAGAATCTCTCGGCAAACATGGCCGACATACTGCAGGAAAAGAACCAAAGAACTTTGCAGTCTAAATAGAGCCCAGTGCTCGACCGTCATCGATGCTATGACCGGACATTGGCTGGTGGGCATCAGGAGCTGGAGACGGTAGGACAGGACAAGGTTCCGGTTTCTAAAGTCATACTTCCTTGATGACTTATCTCAGCTCTCGGAGCAGAGTCCAAAATGCCTTTCAAGGTTTATTCAGGCCGCCGGATGGCTGTGACCAATATCTTTTAGGACACCTCGAGAGTGGGGAAGAGTGGTGTAAAGACCACCGAAGCGGTAACACAATGGGCCAATTCTTGGCCTACGTGAGTTGGGACGCCAAGTCCCAACTGCCGCCATAACCTAACCTAACATAATGATCATTAAAGGATTATAGGCGTATAGGGGGTTGAGAATAAGGATGAAAACTTGCATATCAATTTATCAAGCAGAAGAGTTTACCGACTCTTATACGAAATTCTATATATTTCTCTAGCGCGATCTTATCGGCTCTTGGGTCTGGAGCCTTCAATACTGTTATTATCAGGACAAGATAGAATCGTTAAAATGGAATGCAAACATTTAACTAACATCTCATTCTGACAGGCTTCGCCTTATCAATTTATCTCCTTATATAATCGTAAAACATGATACGTTCTTTCATAAAGTCTTATATGGCCTCATTGATTCTACCGAATTTCTTTATTAAGTTTCGTCCCTAAATATTAATATTTTTTTTTTATATTTTTCTTTAATTTTTCCCGCTTTTAAAAGATTTTGTGATCACTTTTGAACTAACTCCGTCCTTTATCACTTTTTGTATTACACCTAATTCCTAAACCCGTAAAAGAAGAATTGAAGTAAATCCTTAGGCTGCTATGAAAATAAATTAGAAAGGGGAATTCCCTAACTAAATTTCGAAAAGATTATGTTAATAAAAATATTTTTTTCTTAAATTTCAATCAAATAGCTCTTATTAATAGTGCTAAAACGAATGAAATTGTGTAAAATAATTTTTTTGTAGACCGTGTTATTTTTTAAATCAGATGCGGTGAAGGTCAATAAAATTGTCTAAATAAAATGCATGGAGAACAGTGTAATGAGAAAAATTCTTGTGTTCACTTTGTTAGGTACTAAACCTGAATCGTGGGTCCAAATAAAGTAACTTAGTAACCGAATATGAAGTATTCTTTTTTTTTTCTTTTTAATCTCAAAGACAAACTTTTTCAAAGAAATCAAGAAAATAGCAATCTCAAAGACAAACCTCAAATGATTTATTTTCATTTGCTCTTTCTTCTTCCAATTGTGATATTTTAAATCCTAGACTCCGGCTACTTCATGATAAGGGATGGTAAATATTGTTAAAAAGTTTACCAGCTCAAAACGTTCATAGCTTTCCATACTTAATTTTTGTTTCCAAATATTTTATCTAAGGTCAACTAAACATTGTTATACCCTTTAAATAAATGTCAAGATTTCATTGTTTATTCGACTCCCATGAGATTGAATATTATTCAAAGGAGAGGGGAGTCAATAGCTTTTGAAATTTTCATTAAAAAATAATTTTTGCATCAATTATAACAGCTGTGCCAAATTTCGACTGGGTATAAACCTATGGAGGAACGGGAGCGTTCATCTAAAATGCCTCTTAGATTCTTGACACTAAGATAGGTGCTCATACGGACAGATGAATTTCGCTTCCCGAGGTTGTGATAAATCTAGTATAATGTACTATTTACCCAGTATAAAAGCTTTCATTACTCGAGGCGGGGTGGTACCCGACAGTGGGAACCTGTATATTTATTTTCCTCAAAAAACTAATTGGTGGGAGAATTGTTAATTCGTGGCTCTCATTGAACTATATTGCCTGTAGAACTCTAAGTTTTCCTCCTGCTTAATGATTTTTACAGTGAAAGTTTTTTCTTTTCGGATGACTTATGTATATATATTGGGTTTATTATATGGTAAATGTTGATGGACCAAATCATCATGGCAAGTTTCACAATTTAGACATGCTAAACAATTATTATTATTATTTTAATTTTTTTGTAGTCCATGCTCAATTCTCCCAATAAATCCAAAACTTTTTAGCGCTATAAGTTGAAAATTTAATCATGTGATTGAAATTTTTTTTTTCAATCTATGCTTTAAAACCCACCAAAAAAATCTTAGTAAAGTTTTGAATACCACGCTTGTTTGGCTACTTAGTCCGCCTTTGAGAAAATAAAAAATTGAACGAATAAAAAAAACTAAATTCATCCGTCCTGTGCCATATTGCGAATTACCTAACAAGTCACTCAAATTACTTCCACTTACTTACTTTCTTTATTCGCAATAGACACCTAGAGATCGCCTAATTTGAAATTTGAAAAAAAATGGCTACCCTTATTGAAAGGCTACAGAGTCTATAGAGACTATGAAGAAATATTCCATATATTGCATGCAATTTGTCTAATTTGTTAGGGAACAAATAAATGTGGGCGTTTTTTTGTTGTTAGTTTTGTTGAGGCTAATTACAAGGCTAGAATGCACCAATTTTAAATCGATTTGTCATTAGGCCAACTGTTTAAGCCATATGGTTGGCATTTCATTGGCCAGACTCTTTATATGAGACTTTTCATTAGTTTAAGCCGCAGCAAATAAATTATTTTCAAATTTCCGTGAAGAGTTTTGCAAAACATGATGGAAATCTTAACCGCTGCCAAATTAGTTGAAGATGAACAGAAAGACACAAGATAATGGGCGAAAAACACTTCCGATGCGCTCAGAGATCAAGAACCCAAGCTCGGAATGATGCAACACGTACATCTTTGCGTAATTTGTATAAAACGTTTATTTGAAATTGAAATTGCTTTTTTTTCGCAATAAAAAGTGGTAACAAATACGCAACAACAGACAATGTAACCGCAAATCAACTAAAACGATAGGCCGGACATTATGGAAACCAAAATCAAAGCAGTCCGAAGATGAACAGATGAAAAAAATAAATGTGAATGTGCGTAAGAGTTAAGAATTAATGGGACTTTAAACGAAAGTTGCTGAGAACTGAGCTGGTATTAATTCCAAGTGGTTAAGAGGGCCTCAACTTTGAGAGGGATTTAGCATGCCCTAACAACAACAAAACGAACTTCACATTGGATACAGTACGAACGAGTAGATCTGGCAGACACGTTTCGTATTAAGAAAATCGCTGACTGGCCTTAACTTTAACTCGAACATGAGATGGAGATACATACAGAACTGGGCAGGTACACCCGACTGGTACGTGGCAGTGATGGAATTGCAACAGGGAAGTCACAACTGGGGCGGAAAGGGGTGCAGTATTAATTACTTAATGCGAGGGCTGACATATTATTTGAGTTAATATGTGTTAATAAGTGGACAAAAAACAATTTAACAGGAACTGGAATTTTTGCAAATGGTCTCAAAAATAATATTGAACATTTCTCGCAAGAAACCTAGATACTGCCCTGATCTCGCCAACCAACTTTAGGAAACAACTGGAATTACGGACCTTAAAAGCCAAGTTCATCGACTAGTCAACTAGTCAACTTAAATGGTACAATCTTTGTTCATATAATAAATGACTAAATGACGATATTTCGAATATCGAACATTTAGGACTCGATACTGAATATCCCATACAAATTTATTTACTCGGTATCAAGCTAAAATTATGATTTACAACTTCCTCCATATACTCCATATTTCCATAACTTCCTCATATAATCAGTTTTTTTTTTCGCAGGCATAAAATATATTGTATATGAATTTTCAATTAAAAAAATATACATACTTAAAAGTACTTACTAAAAAAATAACACATTTTTTTTTAACTTAAAATTTTATCTTTGGTTAAAAAAACTTTTTAAATATTTTTATTCGAAAAGTCTATATAAATATTCAGTTATCGATAACACGATAAGTAATCTCAATTTTGTACGAAGGTACTATTGGCTAGTACCTCTATCATTTAAAAGGTGATCCACTTATTCACTTCACTTTTTTCGCACAATAACGTGGATATCAATCTTTTTATCAGTATGGGTATCAATTTATTTTGAATACTTAGTACTTCAACTCGATTATTTTTTTCAGTGTCGCATAACCCTAAAATGAACCGGATGCTTAGATTTTTGGAAAATTGTGAAAAAGTAAATCTAATAAATAACGACGACGGAGATGTCATGTTTTGGATTCATTTTGGAGCGGCATGAATGCTATCATGTATGGAATACCACATAGATTAAAGGGCCGCATCGGCTTCACTGGATTTTTGCTAAGATGATCGGCGCTGAGTCTACATTCATGGGTCTTCTTCGATGCTGATCCCTCCGGCGGCTGAGTTTGCTTCACTTTTCATCAATCCCTTTATGTTTGGTAACTTAAGACTTTAGATCCAAAAGAGTGAACTCATGTTAAACTTTTTTAAGGTGCGGTGTCATCGGTAACTGGGGATATGTGTAGATTCTAAAAGATGTAGGAGGAATTCTCCCAACACATAATTTCGGAGTATAACGCTCTTGCCAAAAAAAAGCATCCCTCTTTGGCGGTCATATCTCGTTAATCTGGATGTACGATTTTAAACGACTAAAAAAACCGGTAAAAAACGATTTTTTTGCATATTATTTTAAAAAGTCGGGTAAATAAATAATTTGTATACTTCCAAACAAAAATTTGCCCAAGGGGCTGAATAAAGGACATAAATTTTCAATGTAAAATAAAACCCTTAATATGTAAAAAACTTTGAAACTAATAACTTTCCATACACAAAAATTGTATTTTGTCAAAAAACATATATTTTATAAGCTCATCTTTCAAAGCGTATTTTGCAATTTTCCATTTCTAATATATCAAAATTTAGAATTTTCGCGATAACTCTCTTCGACAGTACAATTATTAAAAAAAACTTGTATCTTTTTTTTTTGGCGTCAAAAGATTCCGAACTGCCTCTATGCTGTATGCTGGGCATAAGCTATCCACGAGTAGTCTCCATTGTCTTCTTCGTAGAGCGATCTCCCTAAGCTCGATGATATTAACATATCGCCTGCTGCCACGTTCCACGCTGGTGTTAATCTCGCTCTGGACTGATCGTCTCCAGGTAATTTTCGATTGGGCATATCTGGGATAATTAAGGTTTTTTTTTTTTTTGAAAATTGGACTAGCTGAGGAGTCCTAAAGCCAGTAGGAATCACAATAGTTCCTAAGATAGCAGTACTGTTGTCCCAAACAACATTGTTATTTAAGAAAATACCTAACATTTTTTGAACCCCATTTAATATCTCGTTGCGACGTCTCTGAATCGGAGTCGTTGTCAAGTCTCTAGAGCAGAAAAGAGAAACCCAGTGTTTCCGACTTTGTGTTGCGGTCAAATGCATGCAATTGGCTATGAAAATGATGGCAACTTGGCCAGCCAAAGGAATCACAATCGCATTCACAGCGAATCAATTTAAAATAGCCATCCAACTTAATAATCAACAACATTATCATCATCATGATTATAATGGTAATCATCATTGTCATCGTTATCATCGCCATTTGATTGCCGCAAAATCATTTTTGCATTTCGAATGCCGAACAATAACAGCAAAAACTCGTTGAGTTGATGTTGATGAAAACGATTTTAAATTATTTTTATTGCAATTGCAAAATTGTATTGCCAGTCATAATCCGCTAACCCCCCTCTGCTATACCCTGCTCCCTGGCATCTACTTGCATATCTCTCGAATTGGCTGACTGACTCTTTCTGGCCAACTGGCTTTTGGCCGCATATATAATACATAGGTATATACAAGTCTATAACAATTTTTTTCGCTTTTTCTGTTTTATTGCTACTCCATTAAAATTGAATTGACTTTTTGCATTTTTCGTTATTGTTGTTGTTGCTGTTGTTGTTGAAAATATAATAATAATGGTTATTACGTTGAAACGATTGTTCGATTGTTGTTAAATTAAAAATTATTGATTGTGCTTCAATACTACGCCAGTTGAAAAATGTTGGAAGAGCAATTTTTGTTAATTTAGTATCTTTGGTTTAGACTTAAATTGCAAACAAATTGCATCCCATATTGGAACGAGAATATCTTTCACGCATACATATTTATAGACGTAATTAATAAAGATTATATTTTTGTTGATAATGATAATTGCAATATCTTATACCTTAATATTCTGTAATAATTAATGTTAGCTATCAAAAAACTTAAGTTAATAATTTTTAACAAAATTTTTACAACAAATTTTTATGTTAACAAAAAGTAGGCGGTTTCAGTCGGAACATGCCGCCTATAATATACATTGTAAACTACTAAAAAATGGTCTTAAATTCGAGACTAAAGCGTCACAAAAGTACCAAAGTCTTTGTTTGTTTGTCAGAATTTTTAACAATGCCGTTCTTGAACTACGATTTTTTTTAAAGAAGCCCGAAAAACCTTAAATCAAAAGTAAATTTGATTATTTTCCATTGTTCAAAATCGTGACATAATCTAGGATCTTGAAAAAATCTTAAAAAACGATTTTTTTGGTCTTTTGAGAACAAAAACTTTATAATTTTTATTTTTCAATCGTATTTGTTCTTGTTTTAAGTTTGAAATATTATTATGCTAAGAATCTTACTTAAAACATTTGTATCTTGATCCAACTCTTTTAATCTTATTTTATTCTTAGTCCTAGTTTGAGAATTGTTTATTATTAATGGGGATAAAGATGTACTGCGACCCAAATGGATCTATTGTACCCCCTTCACGGCTCAGAGCTCTCCCAGAAGTCCAATAGCCTGCATATATTCCAGTATTTTGGTTGGACTTAGGGTAACAACGATCTCCGGTGAGAGAACGTACATGCCTAAAAAAGAATTGTTAGTCTTGTTTAAAATTTTTGTTTTATTTCAGGACTATTTGGGTTTATTTTATTATTTTTTTTTTAGGATTATATACAGGTCCACAAAAACAAGTCGTGTAAACTTAACATGTGACTTGGCTATCCATATAGTGATGGATTCGTCGAATCCGAATAGGAGGTCCAAAAAAACCCAAAACCAAAGGGATTTTAAATAGCCTCAAAAATTCTCATACAACGAGGTATTTCAGAGGCTATCTCAGAACCCTGACGCCCTGGGGTTCTTTTGATAACGGATTCGGATTTAGCAACCTCTAAAAAATATATAAGAAACGTCGCGATTTCTTATAAATGAAAAAATATGTAAGGGAAAGGCTTGTAAGTTGGCACACCTGGTCGATTTTGATGTTCGACAAAATATAAAAATTGTTTTTAAAGAAATCGGAAAATAAAAAACATTATTTTTGATTGCGCTCAAAAAGTGATCAAAGCAAAATAAAAAATCAAGGAAAATATATGTGCTGAAACTGAAATTCAATGAACTTTCGTAATCAAAAAAGGTTTTCGGACATACAGTAAATAGACAAATTTTTTTTAATGCATTCCAAAATGGCTTCAAAAATGTAAGTTGGCACATTTATTAGCTTGTAAGTTAGGTCACATTTATTTTAATTTTTTAACATTGCTACGTTATTTACATGACTTTTTATTGTGTGGAATTGTCATTGAAACTAATTTGAATTGTTTTTAGTGAATTTTTCTGCCATTTTCGGATATATTTTTTCAATATTTTCGGTAACAACTCATTTTTTTTGGCCACCAAGATAAACCGATCACTAAATACCTACCACAATTTTGACTTCTCTGGAAAGTTAAATTTTTCTTGATGTTTTAAATTCAATTTAATGCTCAGTTAAATTTAAAATCAATAAATTTCAATAAATTTTAGCAATAATGCGTTTTTATATAAGTTTTCTCAAATTTTCTGCGATTTTTGCAGGTGTCCCAACTTACAAGCCTTTTTTTTGGTGGTCGTTTTCAAGCTCTTTTGAAAATGGTCTGTAAAATGCCTATTTTTCTAAATTTCAAATGATTTGCTTATTGTGGATTATAACTCTTTCTTTTCTCTTTCCAAGGGCATATTTACATTGATGCCTATGTGTATTCAATGTCGAGATATAGATAAAAAAGCTATGGTGTGTCAACTTACAAGCCTTTCAATTTAAACACTTTCAAATAAAAACTTCGTTGCAAAACATATGTTTGTAACATATACAAGAAGTCTTCGGAGACCTTTCAAAGTTACCTAAGGCATGATCAGGGTGTCCGTCTGTCTGTCTGTATGAACGCCTAGATCTCAGAGATGGTAAGAGCTAGAGCAACCAAATTTCCAAAGTAGATTATGTCAGGGGAGACAAGTTTATTTTATATTTTTGGTATCGGAGATATATTATATAACTCCCATAGGGGTGTTTCAGAGGACCTCGAAAAACCACAAAAGTTTTAGATAAATAATTCGTTTGTTTGTAAAGATATCGTAACCAAATTTGGCACTCTTAAGTTTTTTAGAGATCCAAATCGGTTAACTATAGCCCCCATAGGAGCGATCGGTCAAAAAAAGTGCTTGGTTTCTTAAGCAATATATCGGATTTATTTGCAATGGTACAGGGTGTCCCAAAGTCGTCTGCACCCGACATCATTTATTTATTTGTTTATTAAATATTACTGTTTTATGAACTTTAATGAGCTGCATGAGCTAATTATGTATTAATTAATAAATTATATAAAGAATTGCCTATAAATTTTAAATAATTAAGCGTCTGAATTGAGTGGATTACTTTTACGTATGATGGTACGGCCTATCGTCACATGTGCAGTCCTTGTGTGGTGGACCAAGACGCAGCAAAATGTGGCCATTAAGAAGTGCAGTACGCTTCAAAGATTAGTATGCCTATCTCTCTCGGGAGCTATGCGTACCTGTCCAACAGCTGTCATGGAGTCAGTCCTTGGACTTACACCACTGCACATTTTCTTCAAAAAGTCAGCCATGCAGAGTCTACTACGTATATAGATCACATCTGGAAATTTAGATCTCTTTTCCCAAGTCGGGTGACTTGGGCTGAAGGCAGCCCCTGTGGAAACCTCCGGTGGCAACAATGGTTCACGGATGGGTCCAAAACTGAGCAGGGTGTAGGTGTTGGAGTCGCTGCACCCAACATCAGAATCTCTATTGGTATTTGGCCCAGCGTCTTTCATGCAGAGATTCAACCATAGAGATCTGCGCCCACAGTATCCTTCACAAGGGAACTAAGGGAGCAAATATTTTTATTTATTCAAGTATTATATAAGTTATTTATACAAGTAACAGGATATGATCAAGACTCAAGGTCTTCGCTTAGCGGACTTAAAACTCTTAGTAGCACACTGTAAGATACCATCTACAGAAAATGGGCCTATCGAAATCTTCAGAGTGTAGACTCTGTCTCGAAGACGATGAAAGCACCAGACATATACTCTGTGAATGCCCGGCACTGATGTGGGACAGAGCCGGTCACATGGGAAAGGAACGGATCAATCCTTTCCATCTTAGGTCAATACCAACTAAAGACCTACTGCTAGTCTTTTGTATTAATTTATGGAAACGGTGCAAAAGATCTTCTGGTCGCAGTGCCCCACCTCTATGTGATATGTGAGGAACCCATGCAGGAAAAAAATGCCTTATAACGTGATGGTACAGTGTATCTGTGGCAGACTTTAAGGTTATTATAAAAATATTACTAAAAACTTAATCGTTTATTACAAATATCTCGTTGAACAGCAATGGAAAGTACCATATTTGGTAGGCAACAAATATTCTTTTTACTAAATTATTTTGTGGAATCGATAGAAACAGCTTCGTATTTTCGTTTTCGATTATATAGTCATTATATAGTATAGGCCAAAACGCTCAGAAGAAGTGACAACCTGAGGTTGTTCAAATGTTTCTTTGTGTCAATATTTAAATCAAAATTCAGTTAAAACAGCTGACTTGACTTGGTTGTTGTCTTTGCTAAATGCTTTAAAATTGACGGTGAAGCTTTAAGCTCTGCTTACAATATTAATTTCCTATGGTTAATAAATTAATTTCCCTATAGGAAATTTTGGAAAATACTGTCTTACACAAATGGTACGAACTGTAGATGGCGCATTACTTCTAGCCCACCACTAGATGGCGCGCAGGTATTCTTCAAATATATTGCATACTTTTGTGCGCATAAGTCAAAATGTTCCAATTTATTTTTATTTACAAAAAAATGGTTTATTTGTCTGGAAGTTTCAATAAATCGAATCGCGTTGCTAATTTTTATACTCGTACCTATAGGTACAAACGCTATACTAGATTTGTGCAATGTATGTAACGGACAGAAGGAGGCGTGGCAGACCCCAAGTCCTTTATACCAAAATGCTTATCATAACCTCGGGTAGCGATTGAGCCATGTCCGTCTTCGTCCGTCTGTCCTTAAGTCCGTCCGTCTGTATGAACGCCTAGATTTCGGAGACTTTAAAAGCTAGAGATACGAAACTTTACCAGCTGGCGCGCATATTTCCTCAGAAGACGAAGTTTGTTGAATCATGTCAATATCTTCCCCCGTTCCCCCGCAGTAGATTTTCACGGTTTTTAGCCGCACCGTTTAATATTTTTATTTGGAATTTTACACAGCAATGCGCTGTGGTTACGTGCATCTGTGTGTCAACAATGAAGAAAATCGGAGTAATGCAACAAAAGTTATAGTCAAAAATGTAAAAATTTCACCAACCTTACCACTTTAACTTTGACTATACGTAATTATGGTAGGAAGTGACCTAGAATCACAATTTTTGGTAAGCTCATTTATGTCGCTCAAATGAAAAAATCCACATCCAAATTTTTTCGATGCGGACCCCCCACCCCCCGCAATTGATTAACCGTGTTTTCTCCCACACCCCTCAACATATCAACTTGAAACTTACCTCATATACTTAGAATAGCTTCTTTGACGTAACTTTCGATATTCAATAAAATCGGTAGAAATTTACGGAACTTATGGGTATAAATATTGTTTTGGACCAAAAAAAATGGTTCCAATTGGAAAGTTCTTAGAAGAAATATGCAGGAACAAAATTTTTTTCGACAAAAAAGGTACAGGGTATTACACTGTCGGGCACCGCCTCGACTGTATTACATTTTTTATTTATAATTTTTATACTAGCCATATCACGTGCTAAGATATAGCGATTAAGGTTTACTCAATATTGGATTATAATCTCATCTACTAAAACTGCTTGTCTTTGTACACTCTACCCACCCTTAGCGTCAAGGGAATTATAATTTTTTAAGAAATTTGACGCTCTAATTGAAGAGTTTAAATATTTAATTTGTTTTGAAGGCACAGTGAAAATTATATTTGCAAAAAACCGATTTCCGCATTTTTTTTTGTAAGTTCAATACACAATTTCTAATTTCAAAACATTGTTACGCTTTTATATTTAACGAATAAAATTGGCGCCATCTCCGTCTGCATGAATACAAATAAAATATTCAGTTTCCTTTTGATTTCATATATTTTGGGCTCTAAAACGATTTTTATCTCTTAAGGCCTATACGCAGCACGAAATATTTCGCACGGAATCGCAAAACTTCATATAAAAAAAAATATCCCAAATGGGATATCCCACTTTTTGCGATTCCGTGCGAAATATTTCGTGCTGCGTAGACCCCTTTACAGTCGAAATCAAATCCTATTGGCAGGCTTCTGGTATTTTGAACTTAAACTAATTTTTTAATATTCTTAGCTAGGATAATTATTAAAAATTAATTTAAATAATTTTTTTCACAAAGACTTTTTGGCATGCACTTACATATACACACATATTGCCGTATCGATAGCCGATAGGCGTGACGGGGCTATTAAGTTGCACAAAAAAATTTCCCTTTAAAAAAAATAGCTAAATGTGGTTGTTTCGAATTCGTTTTTTGCGTGCTCCGGAAAACAATTTTTTTTGTCAATATTTCCCTTTTTATTTTCGATAAATTCGTATATTTCCCTTATTTTTCCGAAAAATTCTGTCATGGTTGCCGCAGCTTTGCACCTTTCTTTTACTATATATAATATGGATAATTCTTTATTATTCTATCTTTTAAATAAAAGTACACAAAAATATTACTTAAGCAACAATATTTATTTAAATTCAACACAACTTAGCTATTTTTGTTTCAAGGGAAATTTTCTTTGTGTAACGCGGGAACCCTGCCGCACTTATCGTCATGTGTTCGTGTATGATACGTGCTCATACCAAAACACAAATAAATTTTGGCTGGGCATGCTATTTTAAAATAGTTAAAAATAATTGTCAGTAAATGTATAACTTTAAGTTGGCATAAATATAATGTAAGAATATCAAAGAATATTAAAAAAATAATTTTAATATATTGTTTATTATTATTTTTGAATATTGTTATTTTAAAGGCAGAGTAATAAAGTAGTAGAAATATTTTATTCAAACTAATATGTAAATATATGGAGTAATCGAAAAGTGTAGAGATTTGGCAACAATGTTGAGGCTCATCAGCTGTTTTTTCGATACAAAGCAAGATTTAAGTATATGAAAATTTGATTTAAAGAATTTAATGCTGCACAAACATAAGCAGTGAATTTATTGAAAAGAGAAAGGGAAATATGAGAATTTACCAAAAATAGTCAGGGAAATATGACAACCTCGGCAATAAAAAATGTGAAATTGGAAAAATTTATTCGTTTTGGTTTTGTGAAATCCGAAGCACGGCTGAAGAAAAAAAAGTTGTTTAATTTTTTGTAATATTTTATACGCTCTATCGTTAATACAATTCAACTCATCTTTATTGGAGTAACATTTATATAAGTTTTTATTTAAAATAAATCTATAACATAAAATTAGGTAAAATATTAATTCTAATGCCGAAAATCATAGTGGAGGAAAAATGCTACAAAATGCTATTTGGAATGTCTAGCGTATAAGCTGTAAGAATTTTATACTTTTTTTTTATTAAAAAAACAATCTTGCGTTAACAAATTTTGAATAAAGCCCACAATTCTCAAAGCATCAATGCAAATAATTCCTTTTTCTTTTGGGCAAAGTGAATGCAGAGTATTCCACTGTCGGGTGATTTATATATCTATTTTGCGTCCATTTTGTTTGGACCTAAAAATACCGCTTTCATTGCATCAAAATGGCTTTCCATTACCCCACATTTTGTTGCGGCGGTCAAGGCCCATTAAATTCTTAAGTCGTTGGCTGACTTACTTGCTAAGAGAGAAGCAGAGTAGAAGAACTCGTACACCTAACAAATTTAAGATGCTTTTCCTCTGATTGTTTTAAATTGGGCGAAAACTGACTGACTCTGTTTGTGTGTGTGTATCTGTGTGTGTGTGTGTGCAAATTGTGTTGCAGTTGAAGCAGAACGGTAAACACAGTTGACAGTAACGAAAGCGACGTCGACGTCGACGCATGAAGCCAGCAGCTGCAGAACACTCATACGCACTGTTGCTGTTGATGAAGGGAAATGATAATTACACATATGAGAGTTTACATATAGTTTATGTGGAAAAATATACCAAAATAGTAACAATCTCATTAAAAATCTCCACGAAGGCCCCTAATGAGTATGGAGTAAATGAGTAAAGGAGTGTGGAGCGGGACGGGGCGGAGTACGAAACATGTTTTCTCGCTTACAAAACTAAAATGTAATTATATCGCATTATTTGTCATTTTGAGCAAATGAATTGAAACAAATTTAGTGTGACAAATGAATTGTTTATATGTGTGCGGGAGGTAGGTAAAGAAGTTGTGCTTTATTATACTTATATATACATATGTATATAAGTCTAGTAGTTGGTTTCGGCGTCGCTGCGGCGCACCTTGGCGAGATACAGAAAGATACAGGCAATTTGATTGCTCTACCCAATTTCACTTAATTTGCATGTAGCAAAATATACTTTGCTTTAGAACTTGGCCAAAAAAATAAAATACATATGTATATAGGCCTTTTAGATGTATTTGTGAACACTATCAACACTCATGCATCGTTTGTTGGCTCTTGCCTAATTCAAGTTTATGAGCCATGTCTAATTATCAAATGAATTGTGCAATTATAGTTGAACATTTTTATTTATTAATTGGTTGATTTGTTTAAGCATTTTAATTGAGCAAAGCGAGTCACTAATGAGCCCAATATGCATTGAAAAAATGACTACATGAAAAATCCGATTGTATACACTGAGCAAAACGCTGCTACTAACAGGTGTGATGGTATACAATGTTTTTGGGTAGTGATTCAGCCATGGCTGCCTGTATGAACACCTTGATCAAGGAGACCATAAGAGCTGTAGACCCAAAACCTTACCAAGAGATGCGAATGGTAATGCTTCAGATTTTGTTTGCTAAATCGAGTCGATATCACTTTCGCTTTTTGTCTGAGCAGGTGATTCTGGGCTATGAAATTTTCATTAAACCTCGGAAGACAGAGTGATGCTTTATCTGTGTGTTAAATAAAAGAGAAATGAAATAATATATAATATATAATATATAAAGTTATAGTCAAAAATGTACGAGTTTGAGCCCCTACATTAAAATGTAAAGTAAGCCTAATAAGCAAAAGGATGTCAAACTTTTGTCAATGACACTACTTTATATGGTAAAAAAAAAAATTGTAAAATTGCGTGTTGATTTCGAAAATGTAGTCAAAAAATTATTTTTGTAGAATAAATTTTAGATATCGCGAAGACAATTTTTTTTTTGGATTTAAAAAAAGGCCTCGAGTTAAGGCCTATCGCAGCACGCAAAAAAATGAAAAACTTCATATAAAAAAATGGTGGCGAAAAATTCCGATTAAAAATGTTTGACGATAGGTCGCAGACAACAAAACAAAACCGTGTTGTATTTTAATTTTAAAAATGCCTAACGTTAGATGGCGCCACTACTTTACTAGGTGTGGTAACACTAACAACAGCTGTTTCGCGTTGGCGCGATTTAATATACATACATACATATATGCACAATTTTTGTATTCGAAATGGCAGGTAGAAGAAAACGGTGTGAATCATTTCCAAGAGAACAAAAAATGGCGCTTATAAAAGCCGTACAAGCTCACCTAGTGTTATGGCATTTAACACACAAAATGCACTTTAATGCACTGGTGAAAAAAAGTGCATGGGAGGAAATTGCTAAAATGTTAAATAAAGATGGTTTTTTTTGCAGCCGACCATTTTACAATTAGTGGTAGGCAGTCATACACGCATTGTTTACATTTAGTAATGTCAACAATACTTGTTACAAATCCATGTTTGTTTTATTTATTTCTTTGTCTTATTTTGCGCGCTTAATTTTTGTAAACATAAAGCAGCTGATTAAAATGTGAGTGTGGCCACATTAACCCAAAGTATCGGAAAAAAATATTAAAAATGGCACTTTGTCTTACTGTGCACACACTGGTGGCTCCATATGAAATAATATGAAAAAAATTCCATATGGAAATTTTCATGCTGCGTAGACCCCTTCAATCTAAAAATTTTATTTTAAAGTGTACGTAATTTGATGAAATTAATCACTCAATTTTTTGGAAAATTTTAATTGTTCATTTCCATTAATAAAGCAGTGTCCCATGTTTGTGATTCCATCATATAGTTATTTCTGGCTAGTCTTTAGATACAAAATTAAGCGCGGAAAAGTGGATCCGAGCGACAGGCCTTAGTTAGTGCAACACCTCGTTGCATAATCCTTCATTCTGGCCTACTCATACTTTAGTGCATGAGTTTATTAGAAAACCTAAAAAGACTTTAGCATCTAATGTAGCTTCCTCTACAAGTGTAGTTAACACAGCTTCAAAAAACTAAATTCTGTTCTTACCATTCAATATCAGAATGTTCGTGGTCTCCTCTCTAAACTTAGTAGACTTTTCACCAATAGCGTAAATTTCGATTCTGATATTATTGCTTTCTCTGAAACCTGGCTTAATGCGTCTGTCTATGATTTTGAGATTTTTGTTAGCTCCTATGTAACCTACAGGCTTGACCGGTCTCCCGGTCGTGGTGGTGGTGTACTCATTGCTGTAAATGTAGCCTTAGAATCTCATTTACTATCTCTAAATTTTCCAATAGGCATTGAGTTCATTGCGGTAAAAGTGTTTTTTAATAATTCCTATATCTATTTTACTTGTTCCTATATACCTCCTTGCTCCGACTTGAGTGTATATCAGAATCATCTCACTGCCATTCGTATGGTGGCTGATTCTGTTGGTACTCGGGATCAAATTGTTGTCTTAGGCGACTTTAATCTGCCTACATTATATTGGCTTAGTTCAGTCAATTCTAGTTTTCTTTTTCCATCTGGTAATCATGAGTTTGTTACAGGACTGATTGATATCTCTCTTAGCCAAATAAATTTTATACATAATTGCTCAAATAGAATGCATGACCTCGTTTTTGTCAATGATAATTCTGATTTTGAAATTTCTAGGGTCTGTCCGCTCTCTGTACCCGAGGATCCGTACCATCCGACATTACAAATCTCTTTAAAATTTAATGGTCTCTACCGAAATCAGCCACATGCTCATGCTCTTCGGTATCGCTGCTTTCGCAAGTCTAATTTTGTCGGTCTTAATAAATTTTTGTCCGAAGTTAACTGGTTGCCTTTGTTGACTACTAATGACCTTGACTTATCCATTTCCAATTTCTATCGGGTTTTATACGCTGCTTTTGATCTCTTTGTCCCTTATTCTGTCCCGGCTCCTTCTTTAAAGCCGCCTTGGTTTACTACTAGTCTGTCCTCTTTAAAAAATCGCAAGTCTTCTTCTTACAAAAAATTTAAGAAATCTGGATCTCCTGTCGACTTTTATAAGTTTTCTATTTTACGCAGCAAGTTCGTCCTTCTTAACAGAATTTGCTACAATAATTATCTTTCCCGCTGTCGGCTTAACTTCTGTAGTGATCCTAAAAAATTTTTTTCTTTTGTTAATTCTAAACGTAAATCTTCCTTATTTCCTTCATCGCTATATTTCAAAAATGAAAGCTCTACTAACAATTCTGAAATCGCCGACCTGTTTGCGAAATTTTTTCAAACTACCTATTCTGTCAACCCTAATTGCATTGACCTTAACTATCCCTATAACCTACCACATTCAAATCTTATTGCTTATCCAGAAATCTTTGAAACCGACGTTTTACAATCCCTACTGTCCATTAAATCATCCTTCTCCCCTGGCCCCGATGCCATTCCTAGTTGCGTCTTAAAGCATTGTGCTCACTCTCTTTCTACACCATTATCTGTTCTTTTCCGCACTTCATTAAAATATTCTTATCTTCCGGCCATCTGGAATGAATCCTTTATTATCCCTATTCACAAAAAAGGTTCCAAGTCCGACATTGAGAACTACCGCGGTATTGCCAAGCTTTCATCAATTCCAAAAGTTTTTGAAAGGATTGTAACTTCACAATTGCAACACTACTGTCGTTCTTTAATGTCGGATTCCCAACATTGGTTTGTAAAACGTCGGTCCACTTCTACTAACCTTTTAGAACTTTCGTCTCTTATTAATCTTGGTTTTACGGAAAAAAAACAAACTGATGTCATTTATACTGACTTTAGTAAAGCATTTGATTCGGTAAATCATAGTCTTCTACTTGTTAAACTGTCTCGTCTGGGGTTTCCGTCTTGTCTTTTAAATTGGATATCGTCCTATTTATCCAACCGAGTCCAGAAGGTAGTTTTTAAAGGCTGCGAATCTACAGAAATTATGGTCACGTCAGGGGTACCTCAAGGTAGCCATCTAGGCCCTCTTCTTTTTAACTTATTTTTAAATGATCTCCCTCAGGTAATCTCATCTTCTCACATTCTTATGTATGCGGATGATGTTAAACTCTGTATGTCCTACTCCGATAATAATAAGTACTTACTTCTTCAGCATGATTTTGATAACATGCAATCTTGGTGCAATATCAACCAACTCTTTCTCAACAAGACAAAATGTAACGTTATGACATTTTATCGTTCTGCTCCTTATTTGGCCACTTACTCTTTAGAATCTTCTACCTTAGAACGCATCGAGAGTGTGTCTGACCTTGGTGTTTTGTTTGATCATAACCTTAAATTTAATAACCATATTTGCAACATCGTGAATAAGGCTAGAGGTGTTCTTGCTTTTATTAAGCGTTGGTCTAAAGAGTTTAACGACCCTTACACAACCAAACTTCTTTATATTTCTCTTGTCCGTCCAATTTTGGAATATTGTTCCTGCGTTTGGAGCCCTCAATACCACCTTTATCAGGACATGATTGAGTCCGTACAAAAGCAATTTCTCCTTTTTGCACTTCGTGGCTTAAACTGGGACCCAAATATCCGACTGCCGCCATATTCTGATAGACTTCGCCTTATAAAATTGCCTTCCTTAAATCACCGCAGAACATGCCACGGCGTGTTATTCTTGCATAAACTGTTACTCGGTCTTATCGATTCCAATGTACTCCTTAGCAAAGTTACTTTGGTCATACCATCCAGAGTAACTCGTAATTTTCGACCCTTAGCCTTACAATTTTGTAGATCTAATTATGCTTTGCACGACCCTTTCCGTGTCTTATGCTCTAACTATAATAACTTTTACAATTTCCTCTCTTTCGAACGGTCTATTCAATCTATCACTTCTTCTATCTTAAGTCACCTTGACTTGCCACTTCGAGCATCCTTGACCAATCCTATATTATGAGTCACCCACTTGGTCAATGGTGATCCATTGGCTTTTTTGCGATATAATGTTTAATTTTTATCTTGCTTCCTTTTTTCAACTTTAATATTGTAAATCCAAGTTTCTGGCCAGTTCTTGATGTGAGTTGGTGCATATCATTAAAAAGTTCACCCATCGGGCTAGAGACGCGGATTAGTTCATATCAATTCCCTCGCTCTATTTTCTTTTCTAAATAATTTATATGTACTTTTTTATAATATAATGTCAACTGTACGTAGTTGTACCCCTCAAATAAATAAATAAATAAATAAATAAATATAAATTAAAAAGTTTTAATAAAATCTCCCAAAACTACTACTACATTATAGATTAAACGAATAAGCTTGACATCATTGAATCAAATTTAATCCCTTTAACTCGCATAGATAAACTTACGATAAATGACGCCCTTAAATGAAAACATCAGAATCACCTTAGATTATAATATTTTGTTAAATATAGTACGGGGACATTAGATCCCCACGGTAGAAGATAAATGTAGAAGAGGCCTAATAGATGCCATTTGTGGAAGTTCAGTACTCCCCTATAACAAAACATAACAAGCTGGCTGCAAAGTTATTATTGTTTTCAAAAAAATGTTTAAGCGCTTAAAATAAATTGCTAAGTTATTTTTCTCAGTGTACGATCTGCATAAGCCGTCAACATAAACGTCTTGAATTATGCGTCAAGCTGCGGTTATAGGCCAACATGGCGTTGGCTTATCCCCAGCTTTGGTTTAAGCCCATTTCCATTTATGTGTGTCAAAGCGTGAAGACGTCTGAGCCATCAGTCAATGCGTGTTATTTGCGGTTTTAGCATAACGAGCGTTTTTAATACAATGTTGCTAGTCAGTTGGGAGTCACTCTGAGGTTTCCAGCGGAAGCAGCCACTGAGATCTATAGACAGCCAAGTAACGAGTTAGCCAGATAGTCAGTGAGTCAGTCAAGCAGTCAGCCATTTATGCAAACCATGGTGCAGGGTTTACGCTAATTGTAAAGTTGAGCATATTTACTATGTCGGACAGAAGGAAATATTAAAATTTTTTTTTTATTAATTCGATATTAATATTTTTGTTTTTAATAAAATGGTTAGAATAAAAAAAACACAAAATTAAACAGATTTAGAGATAGATATAGATAAGGGGCATGTATACTTTTTTTCTTGTGATCAGTACAAAAAAAAAACTCAGTGCAATAAATCTGAAATTTATGAATAGTGAATTAAGCACAGAGAGGTGTCTTAGGTAAGGGTTATTATTGAATAAATTGAATGAGTATTCCTACGTATTATCATGTATACTCAATTCAAAACTTTTTGATTTCTTTTTGCAAAATTAAAAAAAATTTGAATTAAAAATCGAGTGGATAATGTGGATTTTTCAAAATCCACCAATTCAGAACGAAAAGAATCTAATGAAATAAGCTCGAGTTAATCAGTAAACTTTTTGTTTACTTAATTCCATCTTGATTTTTTTTTTAATAAAACAGATTAGCACTTGTTAATCTGTTTGTTTCTTGTGGCCCTATGTTCCTCATAAGAGTGACAGTATTTAATATATCTTAAGAAAAATAAAATATACAGAATTTTAATACATATTTAATAGTGATAAAACTATTTCATAAATAATCTTACAAATTTCTTAAAAGAAATATAATATTTATAATACAAGCAATACAATGAACACATAGATGGGCCACATATGTGACAACATATGTGTATCATTTTTAATGGATACCCAGTTATCCTTGCCAAATAATATTTTTTTATATTTTACGTCTAAGTTCTTAAGCGACAGACGGCTAAACGGCTGTGACATAATTCATCAAAAATTAAAAAAAAATTTTTTTTGTATTAAAACATTTTGATTCAGTGTTGCCATCATTACATATCAACACTAAATTTTTACAGCATCTTTAATTCAAGAAACTCGCGATAATTCTTTGAAATTTTATGAATTCGAAATATTATATCGCCGAAATTATTCATTTTGATAAAACCATAATAGTGTCAATGTTTAATTATATTTCTAATAATAAATACCATAGTTATAATTGTTTGAATGGGAATATCCTGAAAAATAGTGAAATATGTCAGATAAACTTTTTTGGAAATCGATATTCTCAGCCATTTTTATAATCTTTTTAAACATTGCTAAACCTTACATATTTATTTTGATTAAAATACAACTTTTCGACGGTTTTTCACTCTGTTTGGAGCAGAGCACTGAGCCCACATATGATCCCCAGAACTCCAACCATGTGAAAGCTTTGCAGAATTAAAAACTGTTCTATTGAGCATAAAAATTGCACTCAATTATCTCTAGCATAAGCTTTCGCTCATACCTTCATAGGTTGCCTATAATGCTCACAAAATATGACTCAGCTCCGGTCAGCAAGCAATAAAGTTGATTAAATATTACGCAGGGGGTGCAAAATAGTATCTCCTCGAAATACACTCTTTAGATACAAATTTTAAAAAAATCTTAAAAAACTGATATAACACTCAACTTATCCATGGCCAAAATTTATTCAATTTATTCAATATTATTATATTGAAGAAAATAATCTTGATAAAGACTCTTAAATCTTAGATGAGAAAAAAAAATGCACTTAAGGAAAATTAATTTTGTTAGTCTATTTTTTATAGCCTGATCAAAACGGTCAAGAGAATTATAGATTTGTTCAATCAATTTTTTGGTTCTATTTTAGCCTCTCGAGGTTTATTCAGGCCGCCAGATGGGCGTGAGATCATATAGCGGACCTCCCGAGCGGGGGAAGGGTGGTGTATGGTCCACCCAGCGATATCACAAGGGGCCAATTCCTAAGCCTAAGTGAGTTGGGACACAAAGCCCCAACTACTGCACTAACCTAACCTTTAACATTCCGCGCGAAATTATTCGAACTGCGTATGGGCCTTTAAACATTATTAAAAAAATTTGTGTGGACTTTTTTTTTACCAAACATTCGAAGTTCTCAGTCTACTGCTTTCCCTTTAATTTTTTCTTATAATTTTCTAAGCTAGTGTCTATTGAAAAGAATATACTAAGATACTTGTAGTATAAGCAGCTCTTTACTATATGCACTTGTACTACATATTGCATTTAACAGCAAGAGTATATAAAGATTAACTAATCTTAGTTAGTTTTCCCTATTTTCATTCTTTTCGCTCTTGTAGTTATGTGCAACTCATTAGCACTTATTAAAATGAAATGGATGTAGGCGCATCTTTGCCAAGTCAGCGTCATTATAGCTGCGGTTGAAGCCAAAGGTTTAAGCGGAAATGAGCTTAGATTTGCGGTAACAAACAATCATCAGTGCGCCACGTTTAGAGCAGCTGCATCACAAATGATTAAATAAGCAAATGAACAAACGAATAAAAAAGCAAATGAATAAAGGAATAAGCGAATATTTCAACAATTGTCAGAGCAGCGAACTGAAGACAAACTGTGGAAAGTAGTAAAATAAAAAACGCCAGTGTGGTGTGCGCTGGCGCGTGTCGCCTCAAAACAAACCCACAAACAGACAGACAGACAAACAAACAGACAGAGAAACGGACAGACAGACAAAGAAACAAAACAAAATGCAACTTAAAATGGCTGCCAATTATCGTAGCTGCCATATTTTTTTTGTTCATTCCCATTGTGGCTGTTATTATTTGTTTGTTGTTGCCATTCTCTCTCTCTCTCTCTCTCTCTGCATGGAATGGAAAGCGGCAATAAAACATTTAATTTATTAGCCCAAACAAAAAGCTGCCACCACCACGAAGAAGAAACCTCGAAACAAACAAACGGCAAGTTGCCACGTTTTGGCCATGGCCATTTGCTCCATTTGCCGCATTTGCCAGTTTGTTATTAGTTTGTGTCTTTCTTCTGGATATTGCCGCAGTTGCAACAATTCATTGATTTGACTGCCTTAATTTGCAGTTCTGATAAGTTTTAAATATACAAAGAATACGAAACAAAAAAAAGGAAATGGCTAAGGCGACTGGCCGACTGTGGGATACCCTGCAGATTCTTTTGTAAAAAAAGGTCGCTATATTATTGTTTGTTGGGTTCACATTAGTCACATATCCCTGGTATCTTATCTGGGTGGAAATATTGATAAATTTGTACTTATACTATAATGATCATGTGAACATGCCTATTACACTGAGAAAAAAGAATAATCAAGAATTTGAATTTTTTTATAATTGAGAAAAAAATGATATTTTTATTTTAAGAGCGTTTTTTGATGGTAGAAAGATTCTAAGAGAGAAGATCTAAATTTGAGAGTTTTTATAACTATTTCAAGAGGACACGCTCTCAAAGAGCATTTCGAGTATTTTTCATCATTAATTTAAGGAAAATAGATAACAAAAAATTGTGTTAAACTTAAGAGTGAAACAAGCTTGTTTTTAGCATTTTTCTGAGTAGACCAAAGCCAAATATTTAATTTTTTTTTTTTATTTAAATTGTTTGGAAATTTTAAAAGGCATACTTAAAGCGACTTCAATTATATATTATTATTATTATAATACGTTATTGTTAATTTTATGTCATGAGTTACGAATTATAAAATTAAATAAAATGAACTATCAAGTAGATATAATACTACTATGTTCTTTCATTAATACTTTGTTCATCATGTTATGTCTAATATACAATACTTATATGCAGCGGTGGGCACGCCTTGGCCCTTTTTGCTCCGAGTGCTCTTTCCGTTATGTCTTGAAAGTGACGCCCGCCAGACGCACACGAGAATTTACAAAAAAAAAAAAACACAATGTGCGAGTTTTATGGCCCTACTCGAGGATGCTTGAGCGACCGTAACGGGGCTTTTTATTAGTCCTCGCTGGCTAAAATTTCGCACAAGTACACTGAGACCAGAAATATAGTTACTTTGGCAACTGTAAAACCGAGTAATTTTTTTTGTAATTTAAAATTGTCATATAAACTCATATGACTTCGCAGTGCCTTTGAATGTGTTGCAAAATTTGGTTCAGTGTACTCGCACAACCAATCGATGGCGACGCGAATAGTTTACAACAGGGGTGTCCAAAGGCTGCTTATGGAAGAGCAAACACCAATACATTTGAAAGAAAAACACTAACACATCTAAAGCAAACCGTTTTTTCATGTTATTATGTACATTGGCAAAAATAGTATATACTCATATAAATGTTTTGTTTTTCGTTGTAACTCTTTTTTCTTTGCGAGCTACGCCTTAATACTCACATTTAACACATGGTGTACAAAAATTTCGTGTCCGCGATCAATCCTACACCCTTTTTTTTAAGTGCAAGAATTCAGAGAGCACAAACGAAAAACAACAACAAAATTACAGTTAGGGTATTCACGCTTTGTGTTGAGTTGAGGAGTTGAAAAGTTGAGGAAAAAGTCCGCAGGCCAAAGCGTGAACAGCCCTGTTGAGTTTCATGAAATGAGTTGTTGAGTTTTCTTCTTCTTTCCAGAGTTTGTTTACATTTGTAAATTGGTACAATTGACATTAAAATTAAAAAACTTGAATTAGAAATGCCGAGTCAAAGCATAAAATCTATTTCAATGAAACCTGCAGCTAAAGTTGTTATGTATTACATGGAATTTTATTATTTTTCTGCAGCGAAAATGAAATAATTGCAGAAAAACCGTAGTTGAGTTTGTTTAAGTTAAAAAACTTGAATTAAAAATGCAGAGTAAGAACATAAAATCTACTTTAATAGAACCTGTAGCTAAAGTAGCTATGGATTTCACAGATTTTTATTATTTTATTGCTGCAAAAACGAAACAATTGTAGAAAAACCGTATTTGAGTTTGTGCTGCTTCTTCCCGTTGTTTGTTTACTTTTATAAATTGCTGCAAATAATCATTAAAATAAAAATGAAAAGACTGAGCGTAAAGTCTACTTTGATTGAAACTGTTGCTAAAGTGGCTTTGGCTGAAATTAATTTTATTAAAGGTTCGTCTGCTAAAACAAATTCATTGCAGAAATACTTAGTTTTGGTTTATTACTAGGGGGTTGCAGGAGGACATGCATGCTAGAATACTCTCGCGGCAGGGCGACCACTTCCACATCCCTAAGTCAATTGACTGGCGCCAAAACGTGCTCAGTTCCTTCGGCGACAAGCGTGTTGTTCAAATGCTGAGGGTAACTCCCCAACAGTTCCATCGTATATTAAGCCTATTACATCTATTTTTACTCTTTTATTTGCGTAAACTCCAACAACAAGTAATCATGTCTAATTCAATTAATTTCGCACAAAAAAGGCGCAACCGTTTGTTACTTCCGTTAATGCAATTTGATTATTTTAAATTTGGCGCTTACTTTTTTCCAACGAGTATACGGTAACTCGTTGATTTTCATACCACGAAATGGCTAAAAAATGGCAAATGCATTAGTGCTGAAAAGGCAGCGAATTACCAGATTGTGCAACACTTTCTCAAAAACTCAACAGGAAAAAGTAGACTAGGGTCTGGGTTGAGGAAAAGTTGAGTTGAAAATCGAAACGCAGCGTTGATTTACATCATGTATTTGTTTTTGTAAAAGTCCTCAACTTTTCAACTCCTCAACTCAACACAAAGCGTGAATACCCTAAGTGAAAATCAGTGGGCCAACAACAAATATACACAAGGGTTGTTTCTGTGCTCATGAGCTCAGAGAGCAAAGAGAGTAAGGGAGAGAACTCGCGAAATTGTTTTTGTAATTTGCATTGGCATTGAGTGATATACAGTTTGGGCCGCGCATGTACACGCGCATTGCTGCCTATGCCTAAGAGCCATTACAAAAACAAAAAGAGCCAGATGAGCAATGGGCCTGGACACCCCTGGTTTACAATAACAAATTACACACAATGTGGGCCATCGCTCGACTTTATGGTTTTATGGCCCTACTCGAGAATTGCTTGTGGGACCGTAACAGGACTTTCTTTACTTGATGTTGTTGTAGGGCTCTTTCCGTTATTTTTCGTGCCCACCGCTGCTTATATGTGTCCTCTGGTTTATTCAAAAGCTTCAATGGGCTGAGTTTTATAGTGAAAATATAATCCACGAAGTTTTCCAATAGTTAAATTTTTCATATATCAAAATGAATCAACAATCTTGACCTGCGTATGGTCATTGGTTGGTAAAAAAAATTATGATCTGCCACGTCACCTTCTGTCTTTTTGATACCTTAAAAGGTTACAGAAGCGATACCCTAAAGTGGTCTACCCTGTACAGGGTATAACAACAGGAAATCTTTTGGCTTTGCCGTGTCAGCAGGCCGTTTGTGTTTGGCTTGATTGGCTTGCAGCTGCGCCTTGCCACGCCCCAACAAAACTAAATTCACTGCGCAATAGCTTCACACTTTCACAGGACAACAAAAAAGAATACAACGAACAAATTAAAAAAAAAAAAACAAATTGGTTAACACAATTCCATTATGGCGGCATTTTATTATAATGCCATGGTCAGCTGAGTTGCTTTCGAAATGCTTTGGCAGCTGTCCGGCGCCTTAGAAAGCATCAAATTGATTATCCTTTGAACAATCCTTTTGCATAAACATACACATAATGTTGAACGTGCCGCACCTGTTGTCATGGCATAATCGCCAGATACATCAAACTCATTCAGCGCATCCTAAGTGCTGCCTGCCATGCAAGCCCAGAGATGATATCGTACTAATGGCGGCATGGACATGGGCAGGGCATCAAATTGGCTGCGTGTGTCTGCGCCTCTTAATAGCTCAAAGGCTTAAGGCGCTACTTAGGTTTTTTTTTTGGACATAGTACACACACAAGGTGTGTGTGTGTGTGAGTGTGGAAGCACGCCTGCGGCTGATCAAACTGAGCTGCGCAGTAAGGTGTGAATGCGTCTTGTCGGGGGCACTCACTCAGCCTTGCATCACAGCTCAGTGTTTGTTACCCTGCCGTTGCATAATTGTATGCAATTTGTTTTTTTTGGGACTAACTCAGCTCGTGATCCTTCTAGGAACAGCTACCGAGTTACCTGCATTTCACTTTCATCTAATACAAGTGTCCGGCGGCAGCGCATTTTATGAATGAGGCGGGCTTCCGTTCTTCCTCCGTGCTCTCTTTGTGTTTGCTTGTCTAATGAGAGGGCGGGCACGGCGGGCGGCCCAGGCAGCTGCATAGTGCCACAAAAAACAACAACTTAAGGCTAAACAAATTCAGCGGCACGCATCTACCAAATGCATTTAAGTGGTCAAGAGAAGTGCAATTTTTTGCTGACTTTCAAACCAAATTTAGAGAAACTCTTCGTGCGTTGGAAAACGCGCGTGTTAGCAATAGGGCGTGCAGTATTTTAACATACTATGAGCCTAACAGAGAGTGTGAGGTGTTTTAAAAAAAAACTTTCTGAAATCAAAAGTTGACTCATTGTATCCACTTTTATCTGTCAACTTGATCTTGGAGATCATGCGACATGGAGATAATCCCCTTCGTGGTTTAGATCCACACTATGAAAGCCATTCAGCCTTACTATTACTATGCACTTACCAAGTTGAGATGAAATCTTAAAAAAAAAAAACAAAGCCATAATTGTACTATAACCTACGAAATAATTTCGCTTAATGTACCAATACATAGTATATATATATAAGAACGCTTTTTCCCTTTGTGATTGACCAGAAGAACGCGTTATCGAGTTACTACCTAAGGCCTTCACCTATCCGTAATACTAAAAAAAAGCTTTTACGATCACTACCTGGCTTTTGCAACGGTAAAAACATGAATGAGTAAGCAGAGAAGGATGAATGATTTGAAAAATGTAAATAAATCCCGCTTGATTTGCATTGTGACGTCACTATTTATTATGATGGTCACAGTTTCTGAGAGTCTAACCCCCATATGAATTAAAAAAAATCTTGCATTTCAAATCAAAACCCCATAAGCCACGCATGGTATCCAAATCTTCATTTAGACATATATGAACCTCAGAAATTTTTTGATTTAGAAGTTTTAAATAAATGCTCTCAAAACTCTCAAAAAAAAAGTTTTACCATGTTAAACTAATTTTCTACACTTCCAAGACTTCCAATTTAGCGTGACGTTATATTTGTACGACAAAATATGATAAACAAATTGGCGAACGTTAAGAACGGGCTCTTAAAAAAAATGGCTGGAATCAATCGAAAGATTTTTAAATTTACCAAATTTTTGTCTTTATAAAGTAAAGCAAAAGCTTTGAGTTTGTGGAGAATTCGAGTATTGAATAGTATAGTATATCTCTGCACATAGATACAGGGTATAAATATAGGAAAAGGAAAAATTTGTTTAAATTACTAAGCAATTAAGTAGCACACCGAAGAAGCACTGGTTCATTTGCCTAAAGTGTGGCGCGGACGACTTAGGGATACCCTGTACCACCACTTTGCACATCAAATCCGATATATTGCTATTTTTATAAACAAACAAAAAAAAAATAGAATTATGCACCAAACACGTTTTTTTGAGCGATTGGTCCTATATATGATATAGTCAACCGATTTTTCAAATTGGGTACAATGATGGGAAACCCTAAAAGACTTCCGAATACCAAATTTCGTTTCGATATCTTTATAAACAATCGAGCGGTCCTACGGGAGTTATATGATAAAGTCAACCGATTTTCATAAAATTTGGTACAGTGCTGGGGAACTCTAAAAAACTTTCAGTTACCAAATTTGGTTACGATATCTTCGTAAACAAACGAAACAGAACGAAGCTTGCACCAAACTCGGGTTTTTGACCGATCGGTCATATGGTAGCCATATGATACAGTCAAACGATTTTGATCAAATTTGGTACATTGCTGGGGATCTCTAAAAAACTTTCGAATGCCTAATTTGGTTACGATATTTTCGTAAACAAACGAATTATCCGTCTAAACATTTTGGTTATTTTCGAGGTCCTCTGAAACACCCCTCTATGGGAGCTATATAATGTAACCCCGATATCAAAAAAATAAAATAAACTTGTCTCCTATGGAATAATAAGGGATCTAATCTGAAAGATTGGTTGCTCTAGCTCTTACCATCTCTGAGATCTAGGCGTTCATACGGACGTACGGACATACAGACAGACGGACAACGGCATATCGACTTCTCTAGCCACCGTGATCATACTTCAGGTGACTTTGGGGGGTCTCCGACGACCCCTTCTATATGTTATATACATTTTCGGCTTGCACAAACTTAATATACCCTTTGTACCCTACGGTACAGGGTATAAAAATGCTCTTAGAAGTAGACAAAACTAAGCAAAACATGAACTTTTTGTTTTTTAGTCAAATTAATCTTAATCTTACAACCTTAGTAGTTTGGAGAGCTTTGAACTCTTTAATTTAATAAATTTTGATTAGTTCTCTTCAATAATACAAATTTACTCTTAAGTATCAATCTATAGTTAGAGTTTTAGTTTTAAGAAGTAGTTTAAGAAAATTATCAGCTTTAGGTTTTTTCCAATTTTCCTAACAAATTAATATTGTTATTGCAAACTTAATATAATATTTTTAAGATTAACCATTCAGTTGAAAAGCTAAGTCAGCTAAACTCTGTATACATTTCTTTTATCTGTTAAAACTTAATATTAATGCCATGGAATAAAAATTAAATTAAATTAAATTAAATTAAATAATACAAATAGAAACAAATTTTTAGTTAAATTTTTGATTTATTGGTCAACGTAGATCTTTGTCATTTTTGTCTTTCTAAGTAAAAGTATCACCCATGTACCATTTTGGGATCTCTCGCAATCCAATCGTTGTTTTTGGACTACTGCAACTTTTATAATTTTCAATATTGTCCCAAGTAGCGCTTTTAGAAGCTTATATTATGGTAACGACCTGGTACTTACTATTTCTAATTCAGCATGCAAAGCGTTTAAAAACGCGACCAAACCGCACGCGAAGTACCTCGCATGCAAGTGCAGTACTAACTTGGCTAACGTGCTTAATTAGCAGTCAATATCACGCACTTCATATTGTCCAATTAATTTAGCATATTATGCAGCTAACTATGACTAGTTTTTCTCGTTGTTGTTGTTGTTGTTGTGGGGCAATTACCATGCATGCTCTCATACTCATAGTTGACGGCTTCGTTTGTTTGCTGCACTACGTCACTGCGTCTCCGATTCCGAGGGCCAACATGCAAAACTAAAATCAGCATATTGCATGTTTATGTTGTCATAATCGGCGGCCTGGCCGCGCCTGAACCAGAGCCTCTAATGATAGAGCTGACGGGTTGTCGCTGCCACTGCCGCGGGCCATGTAACTGCCACGCCCCTGTTTGCGCCTCTCGCTCTCTTGGCCAACAAGCTGGTTTTGCGGCGAACGTCAAAACGTCAAGCATCTATTAGCCTGATTTTGCATGCGTTTTTTGTTTGTGCCCCGAAAATTGCCCCAAGCTGCAACAACAACAAACTCTATTATAATTTGGCTTGTGTATGTGAGAGTATGTGTGTGCGTGCAACACGCCCTGCGCCATTTTAAATCAGCTAACAAAGGCAACCAACCAACCTGCCACCTAACAACCAATCAAGCAACCTGGATTTGACTTTGTTTGTTCGTTAACATTTTTGGCATCCTAAATATCACGAACATGCAACATAAATAGTTGACTGCTGCTGTTGCATGCAACTCGTGACATCGTTTGTGGAATTTGATTTTTTCTTTAACTCTAATGCATTTTAATACCCTATAGCCGTAGGATAGAAGGTGCTATAGATTTATGCAACGTGTATAACAGGCAGAAGCAGGCCATATTGCTTAGCACTGTCCCGAAAGCGATTGAGTCACGTCCAACCCTATGAGAGGGCCAACTAGATCCCATAGAAATTATCGACTCCAAGATAGGCATTGCATTGTGGCAGTATGGTTTATTATCTGGATAATCGTTTTAAGTGAGCAAAGTAAGACCGTCTAAAGGATTTTGTGTTTTGAGACAAAACTTTTTTAACTTCTTGTACTGATATTTTTGTTTATATCTGGCTAAAATTGTTAAACATTTTTATACAAAGGGTATACTAGATTTGTGCAATTTATGTAACGGACAGAAGAAGGCGTGGCAGACCCCAAGTCCTTTATACCAAAATGCTTATCATAACCTCGGGTAGCGATTGAGCCATGTCCGTCCTAGATCTCGGAGACTATATGAGCTAGAGACACGGAACTTTACCTGCTGGTGCGCATATTTCCTAAGCAGATGAAGTTTGTTGAATCATGTCAATATCTTTCCCCGTTCCCCCGCTGTAGATTTTCGCGGTTTTTAGCCACACCGTTTAATATTTTCATTTGAAATTTAACAGAGCGATGCGTTGTGGATATATGCATCTATGTGTAAAAAATGAACAAAATCGGACAAATACAGAAAAAGTTATAGTCAAAAATGTACAAATTTCACTGCCCCTTGCCCATAAAGTGCATCAATATTTGACTCCTCGTAATTATGGTTACAAGTGACCTAGAATCACAAGCTCATTCATGTGGCTCTAATGAACAAATCCACATCCAAATTTTATCGATGCGGTCCGCCCACCCCCCGCAATCCATTTACCGTGTTTTCTCCCACACCCCTCAACATACCAACTTGAAACTTACCCCGTATACTTTTAATAAATTCTTTGTTGTAACATTCGAGTTTCATCAAAATGGGTAAAAATTTAGGGAACTTATAGGTATAAATATCGATTTTCACCAAAAAAAAAAAAAATTCAAATTGGAAAGTTCTTAGATGGAATATGCAGGAAAAATTTTTTTGACACAAAAGGTACAGGGTATTCCACTGTCGGGCACCGCCTCGACTGTACCACATTTTTTAAGTAAGAAATTATGACTCTGTCTCTATTTCCATTTTAGTAATTTTTCAATGTTTTTTGTTTTCTTATTATCTACCTATAGTAGATCTGGTCACATTTATCTAAAATTGATAAGCATAAAATCTTAAAAAAAAATTTAAAAAAATAATAAACAAATTAAAATAATATTTTAAAAATATTTTAAGTACAAAATTATGACTAATTTGTTTTAAAACGAAGTCTTATGTTTGTTAATTTAAAACAACGTCGGCAAAAAAAAATTATATTATAAGTATAGGCTGGGCCATCGGTTGGTTTGTTTGTTAATTGCATTTTATTCGCATATTTTGCAACAAAATTTATACCAGATGCAAGTTTGAAACTATTCATTTATGTATGAAAAATAATATCGACCAAATCTTCGAATGCTGGCTCTACAGGCCCGCATGCGAAGATCGTAATTTTCGATGACTTTTTAGTGACGAAATGTTCTCCCATCCATTGAACGAATAGCGACGCTGATAAAGGTCCACATGCAAAATTCAACGCAAAGTGGTCCTGGCAAGTGTAATTCTTGCGAAAGATGGCGCATTGATGTTCGATGATGATGTCGACACTGGCCTCAACTATGTTTTTTTCACAGAACGGCCATTTTCATAGCACGCCTGTACCACTTTTACGCTTTGTTCGGATGTTAAACGATCCATGACTTAAATTGAGAAGTTTTGAACTTGACATATATCGAAGAGCATCTACGGGTATGTTCCGAATCATGATTGTTTAACAACCAAACCAAGAGATGGCCCTATATTTAGAAAAAAAATTTAACAAAATTTAATATTAGACACAAAAATCTCAAATATGAAATAAAGATCACATAGATTTTTGTGTTCGGGGACCAGCCCATTTGAATTTGCATCCAAGATCCGAAAAACCACTGCAAATGAGGGTTCTGACATAATCTCGAAGGAAGGGATTAAAAGACGTGCTTAAAAAAGTACATTTAATATGTTAAGGAACATACTTAAACAAATTACGAAGTTTTTTTTTTTTAAGAAATTGTGACGGTAAAAGAACTATTTTTGTTTTGTTTTAAAGAGCCTCAAAAAATATTCAGAAGTTTAGTCACAATGATAAATATTGTGAAAAACACTTTTTTAAACTAAGCCATAACGTGCTATGTTTAAAAACTGAAATTTAAAAAAAAAAAATTGTTAACCTATGCATCAATCTGAATTATTACTTTTAAAAAAACCATTAAGAACAGTATTCTTGCTGCTTATAGCGCTAGACCCTTTAGATGGTAGACTCATGTAAGCCTAATCTACAACCAACATTTGACTTTTCACATGCCTACTATCCCCAATGTATCAATGCCAAGTTAAGCACAAATTATTAATTTTTTGGGGAAAAGTGAATGCAGGGTATCCCAATGACGGCAACGCCCCAAGGGATTCACCATTTTATTTTTTGGTAAGCTGCATGTCTATAAAAATTCGAGTCAGGTGTTTAAGAGTGTGAGTTTAATTTAGCGTTTAATGAGAAGGCGTTTGTTGGTCATTAAACTACAGACGAGGCGGGGGACTGCAAATAACCAACTGTCCCCATGCCACCTTCAGAGCCCACTACATGCCTGTACAAACATGCACGTAATTATGACTTGGCTATATTTTTTTTTTTAAACATATAAAACAGCATATACTATATTTTATATAGTGCTTAACACCAGCTAAAGAGCTTGCCACATTTTGTGGCAAAACGTTAGAGACTTGCGTGCCAATGTGGCAAGTTTATCTTGGTAGTAATACTCCTCGTAGGTTATGCATGAATATGAAATATACTATAATGCAATTAAGGCCCAAGTGACGTTGTTAAAAAGATGTGTTTATCATGTCAATGGGTATATTTTTAATGCAAATTTGATATCCATTAAAAGTTAATAAATGTATTTAGTGTCGACCCTAAGTAAAAGTAGTTCCAGTCTAGTTTCGTAAAAGACATGCAACATGCAATCTATCAAGCCATCTTGGTTTATTAAGCAAACAAGCTATAGGGGTTTGCTTAGAATTTTTTTTAAACAAATTATATGTTAATGAATTGAATTGAGGAATTACTATTGATTATTGTATCATATGGAAGAAATAAAATATTTTGCATTATCAATAAAACAATAAGAAATAATTCAATCATCTAGAAACTTTATTAGCAGTGGACCCCCGGATAGATGGATAAATGCAATATCCCAAATGCAATTTTTTTTTTATATGAAGTTTTGTCATTCCGTGCGAAAATTTTCGAACTGCGTATTGGCCTATGTTAAAAAAAAAATTATAAATTTTCAAAACTATAAATATCAGAACAGTCTTCAAGTAATGGAAATATTTTTCTTCTTTTCTTTCTTTATTCAAAAGCTTTCGTGATTTGCTTCATAAGTACAAACTAAGGGGTGGTGGATGAACCATGATGTCTTTTTGGATCAAAAATTTGATACAGATGTTTTATTTGTCGAACTGTTATTTGATTCTTTATGGTTTTTTGACTGATTAATTTATTATATAATAATAATAATAATAATCACATTTTTGAGCATTTCAATCAGATTGTTCTAAAGTTATTTATGTGTGTAATTACAGAAGTAAGTCAATGTATTTAATTATTTTCATTATGATGGAAATTTTAAATTAAAAATTACGATTAAAATATTTTTATTTTGGAAAAATTAGATTTTTCGAACATATCGGAATGGTTTAATAAACATACTCTCTTTTTTTTGTGTCATATAAAAAAGAAATAATAGAATTTCATATTTTCAACTTGAAAAGCCTTGCTCTAGTTTAACTTTATTGCAATTTCCAACTTAACTTGAATCTCTTAATCGGTTTTTCTAATTAACTGCGCAAATTACTTGCATAACAATCATTATTAACAAAACTTGTTGACATTTCCATTTGTATTAATTCAAAATGCAATCAACTTTAAGCAATTGCAATCATCATTTGTAATTCACGAGAATTGCATTTGATTTCATTTATTTTTTTTCCATTCGAGTTTGCATTGTAAATTCAGACATTTTAAAATCACATAAATAAAAATCACAATTAATTGTCATGCCAAATGTCAAAAATCTCATTTATAACAAAGTTGCATATTTCATTTATATATGTATATATATATACACACACTCTGTTATACGTATGTACGTAAAATATATTTAGTATGTGTGAATTACAATTAATTCAAGAGCGTTAAAAAATTCAACAAAAACAACAACAAAAACAACGACAATCCAATTATAATGATAATTATAATAACAGCATTGTCGCCATATTTGAAACTGTGCCAGCAGACTATTGTTGTTTTTGCGGTACGAGGGCAGCTTGATAAGTTAGTGACTTTTGTAATAAAAGAGGTTTTTGTCGGCAAATTGCGTTTTACTTATCAAAACGAGTAGTATCTAATAAGAAACGTACAAAGTGAGTGTTTTGTAGTATTAAGGGCAGTACGCAGCAATCCGAAAAGCTTTCGAAAAAAACTACAACTTTATTGCTTCAAAAAGGTGCGGTGTGTGTCTATTAACGCAATGTGTCTATTTGCTGGTCTGGTTGTTTATGGCTTGTTTTTGTTTGTATTTTTGGTATTTTGCCAAATTTTTCGGGTGGAACTGAAAACGGTCATAATGAGGCGTTTTGTTTTAGTTTCCTTGATGTTCTTTTTGTTTGTTATTTTTAGTTTACAACATTTGCAAAAATTCAGCTTTAATTCTAGTTTGTGGTTAATAACAGAAATTACATTATGTTCGAAAAATTCAAAAAAAAAAAAAAAACACAATGAGGAGAATTATCTTTCTACTATTATTAAATATTAAATATTAATATTACTTTGTGTAAATACGCGATGATGGGAATTTAGCAAAAGGCGGAGTATCTGGATGAGAACTGAGAGTGATTACATCTCAGAGATGTGCATATTTTCAATTAAATAAATTTTGCAATACCGTTATCTACATTTCGTGACAAATTTTAGTACAAACTTTTATTTTTTTATCCAAACATTTTTAATTTTTTTGTTTGAATATGAAAAAGCAATGCAAAATATTTAGTTTATTTGTTATTTATTGCTGGGCAGGAAAAATAACGGAAAGAGCCGTACAATAACATCAACAACAAAAGTCCCGTTACGGTCGCACAAGAAATTCTCGAGTAGGTCAATAAAACTCGCACACTGTGTGTATTTTGTTTTTGTAAGTTGCTGTGAGTCGAGCGATGGCACACACTTTGTTTTTGTAAATTCAGCGCGTCGCAGGCGTGCCCACCGCTGTCTATTTAGTGTTGAATTTTTTTTTTTATTTATGCATAAAACCAAATATAATTACATTTTACTGAACTCTTGAAATTGTAATACCCCAAGTAATGAAAAATTATTATTTTTTTGTTTAAGAGTTAATACAAAAGATTTTTTCTAGCGCGATACTTTAAGATCACGTATTTTCCAATATATTTTGCCCCTCCGAATAATATAATAGGATTTCTTAAATTAAACCGCCAAAATACTTCTTTAGTTCTGAAAACAGGTAATATTTGCAGGGGTCAAATGTAAATAGGTTTTACGAGATAGCTGTTTCAAGCCAAGTTGATGGGTTTTTGCCACTGCAAGAGTGAGGTGGTGAATCACTTCTTCGAAACATCGCAAAAACTAGTACAGATTGAGATTATACATCGTCAAACCCTCTATTGAGGTGGTAACGCGTTTGCTTCACCTCTTCTCAACTATTGATTCAAATGTTTTTTCAAGCTTTTCTTGTTTTTTTGTGGTAATTTTTATTGATGTAAAATATACTTACTGACAGTAGTAAGTTTAAGACCAGTCTATCAATACCATATATTATCATTAATGCTGTTGTAAAGGAAAACCATTTTATTACAATCAGTTACATCTTATAATAAGTAATAATTCATAATGAGAACGCAAAAAAATTAAACATATTTTTCGTCGAAAAAAACACATTTCTATTGTATCAACAAATTTTTCAATAGTTTCATTATCTATTGCGTACCATGCATCTTTCAGGATCTCCCACAGTGATATTTGTGAAGTTGGACGCTTTTTCACACTCGTCGATCCAGCTCGATCGGATTGAGATCAGGGGATCGAGGTGGCTTGACGTATGTTTAGATCATTATCTTGCTGAAATACGAATCGAATTTGTAGGAGCGGAAATTTGAAATATGTACTATTACTTAAAATATTATTAATAAGACTGAGTTGTACTTATTATACCCTGTACCGTATGGTACAAAAGGCATATTAAGTTTGTGCAAGCCGAAAATGTATGTCACATACAGAAGGAAACGTCGGAGACCCTCAAAGTTACCTAAAGTATGTTCAGGGTGACTAGAGAATTCGATATACCCATGTCCGTCTGTCCGTCCTTCCGTCTAGATCACAGAGATGGTTAGAGCTAGAGCAACCAAACTTTCAGATTAGATCCGTTATTATCCTACGGGAGACAAACTTATTTTATTTTTTTGATATCAGGGTTCTATTATATAGCTCACATAGGGATGTTTCAGAGGACCTCGAAAAAAATCAAAAGTTTTAGATGAAATTTGGTGTTTGTCAGTTTTTTAGGGTTACCCAGCACTGAACCAAATTTGATCAAAATCGGTGGTCTATATCATATAGCCCCCATAGGACCGATCGGCTAAAAAAACGTATTTTGAACAAAATTCGTTTTGTTTCGTTTGTTTATCAAGATATCGTAACCAAATTTGGCACTCGGCAGTTTTTTATAGGTCCCGAGCACTGTATCAAATTTGATCAAAAATCAAAATAAGTTGACTATATCGTATAGACCCCATAGGACCAATCGATCAATAAAACGTGTTTGGAGAAATATTCGACTTTTTTTGTTTGTTTAAAAAAATATCGAAACCAAAGGCAAAGAAATATCCTTTTGAGTTCGTAAGCATTATATCGGACTTGATTGCAACGTGGTGGTACAGAGTATCCCAAAGTCGTCCGCGGCCGACTTTAACGTACGCCATCTTTTTTCTAATGTTTCCTCTTTTGAAGCACTGGTCTTAATCGCTCTGACGGTAGTGTTTGGTGAGAAATTCATTCAAAAGTTACTTATTTTCATTATCGCCGAAATGTATAAGGTTGTCTTCTTTTTATGGATTTAAAACTAAATGATGTAGGTATACTGTGTCTATTACATGTATTTGTTGGCATTTAATTATATACAATATTTTTCAAACGACCCTCGAAGTTTTATTTAGACACTTCTGCATTTAAATTGTAAAGCGCATATGTGTGTATGTGTGTGTTTTTGTGAGTTTGTGTGATTGTGGCAGTTGCAAGTTTTTGTCTGTTGCACGCCATTGTTTTTTCAACATTTTGTTTGGTTTTTTGTTATTGTGGCTTAATTTGTATTAATTATAGACAAGTCGCCTCATTTTGTTGCAAGTTGCAAAAGTATCTCATTTTCCAAATTACATGTACGAGAAGAACCCAGAAAACCGAGTTACTATGGATTGCCATTCAACTGCCATTTAAGTTAAATATTTTGTCTGTTTGTTTCTTTGTCTTTGTCTTTTTGTTTTGTTCGTTTGCTGCATTTAAATTGGCACATTAGTTTGGCTAAATGTGTTTTGGCCGTCTCAACAATCCGTAAGCCATTGTCAAGCCCCCAGACTTGTGTGACGAATTGCTGCCATCTTGGCACGCCCATTTTATTATATTGCGCTGCCTTGGTCCTTATTTGTAATTCATAAGCCTGACTGATGCCTTGGCGACGGCTTTGCCTGTTTGATGTTGATTTTTGCGCATATATTTGTCATTTGGCAACAGAAAATAGGCAAACAGAAACAGAAAAAAAAAAATCATTGTGTCCAATTACACGTTGCAACAATATAATGACATAATGTGTCAGGCCAAATCAAGCCAGCCAACTGCGCTGCCAACTGCGCTGCTCTTGTGCTTTGTATTTATGCAAATTTGAATAATTTTAATGGATTACGTTGGTTCACCCGAAGAGTTAATACTCTACATGCAGTTAGAGATATGCACATTGAAAAAATCGAACGGACCAACCCGACTTAAAGATACCCTACACCCTCGAAAACTGGGGATTATTTCTCAGAGTTCTTATAAGACTTGCATGCGCAGAATCTTATGAATGATCGTTAAGTCGCAAGAATATATAAACAGCAAAAAATCTGTTCCGGAAAATTGAAGCTAAGTAATACCAAGAAGTAAGTCCAAATTAGGCTTCATGCCAATTAAATATCGAAAAACTAAATGCAAGAGAAGAAAAGCTATAGCATGAGATGCACCTTCCAAATAGATGGCCGAGATGAGAAAGAAATCGATTAATTTGTAGTATTAATCATGTTAGTTTAAACTTTGTGGCGATTTATGTATTCATTTTCTTCAAGATGTTACACAAAAAATTGTATTTTGTTGTCAACTGATTAACAGTAGCAAACAGCTGGCATGCGTCAATTCCGTGCATACAGACGGATGCTAATCATTTTTATATAAAAAACGTAATGGGTGATTTTTTAAGAGCTTTCGTATTGTATTAAAAAAAAAACATAAAATTCAAAAAAATGTATGATCTCTTTATTTGAGTCGACAGAACGATCTATATAATTTAATGTTTAAAGATGATTTCATGTAAATGTTGACCGCGGCTGCGGTATAACCACTGAGCTTCGCCGCTGAACACAATATTCCGATAAAAAAGTGGATCTTCATCCAACTTGGGCGCTGGCAAAAGTTAGCCGTTGTGGTATGTCGTGTGGCTTCAATTCTTGCACAAGCTGTATTTTAAAAGGGTTTACACCCAAATCCTTGCGCAAAATTTTCCACGTAGTGGAATAACAGAGGCCCAATTGCTGCGAACGGCGCCGAATCGATAATTTACGGTCATAAGTAGCGCCCCATTTTCGGGGCTAAGAACCTGTTTATTCCTGTGTAGGCGACCGCCACCTTTACTTAATCTTGACCTCATACCTGTTTAAATTAATCAATTAATTTATATAATAAACCGAATTTAAAATTCAGCTAAATATCCAGTATGTGCTGCCTGTTGTCATGTAAACATTAAGTAAATTGGACATTTACCGACTTGAGTGGACATGTTTCTTAAATGTCATTAAAAATTTAATTATGAAACATTTCACACCGATAAAATTTGACCAAACAGTCGCTTGAATGTTTGACACTGAATCTTATTTTTGGAAGCACGAGCATTTCACACTCTTTGGCTACATAAAGAAACAAATGTACCGCATTTGGGGATTCTCTACATGAAATCTATGAAATACGATTGCCTGACCAAAAAGTGATTAGGCTGGCGTTTGCATCAATCAATCATTCGATCGTTTATCTTTAGAGAAGGCAAACAATCGATATGAATCGATATTGGGGAATATTGGCTCACACAAATGTGTGAAAACATTTTGGACGTTTACTGTGTTCGTCAAGACTGGCGACGATTAAAAGGACGTGCTATGCAAAAAAATGGCGACATCTACAGGTTTGATCATTCCGTTTTTTGTTTTGTGGTGTTATTCAAAAAACAAGGTGACGATTGACCACTGACGTGCTCAAGGCATTTATTCGTGATAAAATCTTGGCTATACCGCCCGAAAAAGGAATGGGAAACGTTACAAAAAGGGTGCACTTTCTTTTGACCAATAAAGGCAGTCACTAAATTAATGCTTTATTTAAAAATTAGTTCAAAAAATTAAATAAGTACCCAAAGAAATAAAATAAATATGAAGGACATTTTTATTTTAAGTAATTTAATATTCACATAACGACATAAACGATGGCGCACCATGTATGAAGAATAATACTATTGTTAAAAAATAAACTTACAAATTCTGTAAAATATTCGTTTAACTTTTTAAGCGATTATTTACGTTTCGCATAAGTCATGTTTTTAAAGTCTTTTTTTTACAAGGTTTTTAAATAACACGGTTTAGAAAAAAAATAATAACTGAATTTCGTTCGATTTAGCACGATTAAAAAAAGGTATTTGATTGCAATTTTAAAGAAAAATATTTTTATTCAACTAATCTTTTAGAAATTTAGTAAGGGCGTATTTTTTAACGCGGTTTTTTTCGGAACGTATGTACTATGTAATAACAGAATTAGGTGTATATTTATATAACCTGATGTTACATGCACATGTAGTATTACCTTACTTTGACTCTAACTCCTATTTATGTTATATTTTAGTATTAATTTAGTACATAAGTAACTAATATAACTGCTGCATAATATTCTATATAAGCCCAGATGTTTATAATATAGGGTGGGCCATCTGCTGGTTTGGTTATTAAACACTCATAATTCGTAACATATCCGTTCAATGTGAATGTTCTTCGACAGATGTCAAGCTCAAAACTACTCAATTTTAGTCTTGGTTCGTTTAACAGCCGAACAACGTGTTAAAGTGGTAATGGTCGTTCCAAACTTACAATGTTCGCATACGCATTATTTTTCATACATAAATGAGTAATTTTAAACTTGCATTTGGTATATAAATTTGGCCAATTTTGTTGAAAAATATACGAATAAAATGAAATTAACAAACAAACCTACAGAAGGCCTACCCTATAATTAATTACCATGATTTAACCCTAACTCTCATTGTTAGAGTTTTTAAATAATTAGCAAGTTGGTATTAAAGTATAAAATTTTTTACGATTACGAAAAAAAAATGTTTAAACAAAAATACAATTTTTGAGAAACTTTCCATAGATTCTAATAGCTCATTCACAAATTAACAAATTTAATGAAATGCTGGTGTCCCCAACATTTCTTATTCATTTTCGTAGTAAAACGGCTTATTAAAATCGAAAATTTTTCTATGGAACATATTTCGGGATATTTCGAAAAAAAACCTTATTTACATTTAAAAAAATGTCTTTCCTTCTTTGAAATAACTCGTGGGGTACTAAGCCGTTATTCATCACTCAAATTTAATTCATTCAACATTTATTTATTATCTGAGACAACCTCCAAATATAAAAAAAAAATGTATGTATGATTTTAAACAAATTTTTTATGAAATTTTTGGAAACGTCAGGTTGCTAAGATAGCCTTTTAAAATAGCTCGTTTTTTGGGGTTTTCTGGCGTTGTTTCAGCCCTCATAGTACAGGCTCTAATTGGTTCTGGGATTCAGATTCGGTAGCACGAAATCTATAAGCGTAGTCCTGTCACATGTAATGTTTAGACAATTTTTTTTTTATTCGCTTTTGTTTTATAAATATGTATTTTATTATTTATATATTTGTATTAAATTCTTCGTAATTTTTAACAAGTATTTAGAAAATATTGTAATTAGACTACAAATTGCTCATAAAAGAAAATCTTTATATTTGTTTTTATTCATGGATGTTGGAGTTTAATCATTTGCGAATAAAATTAGGTTTAGCAAAATTTTCCATTTTTATTATACGATATGTTGTATAATCCAGCTCTGTCAGAAATTTTTGGTGCCTTCAGGTTTTTCCGATGGGAATTCTTTTTTTTTTACTTCTTCTACATTTTGTAGCTCCAAGATGCATCCTGAAATGATGATACGCTCCCTTTACCCCATTTTTTACTTCCACAAATGTTGTTGACTCTCTTAAAGTTATTCTGGTTATCTCAATTGTTGGTTATCTCTCTAATAACTTCTTATACTAGTCCCACAAGCAGCTCAGGTAGCCCATAATGCTCTCAATGCCGCAAAGAGTATACAAAAAAAATTGCCGCATTATAGTTTACAGTTTGCAATTGGCTTGCCGCATTTGGCCCTAATTGCATTTGAAATCCTGGCCAACAATTTCAACTACAACTAAAGCAACTGCAACTAGTATACTACATGCTATATATTTATAGCCAAATGAAAACTGGCTAGCAAGTAAAACTGGCTAGCAGCTGGCCCAAGCCTGTCTGATTGGCTGCTCTGGCCGCCATGGCTTTAAAGTTCAGTTGGCTAAAAGCAAGGCTTGGCATTCGACTTGGCCGCGTCTCAAATTTGTTTATAGCCTTTGGATGATGCGCCGCAGCCGCATGAGCCGCCATGTTGTATGTAGTATGTGCATCATTAGGCAAAAGTGTTGTTGTTGTTGTGGGCCATATTTGTTGTTGCGTTTTTTAATGGCCAACATACGGCAACATCTTTGGTTGTAGTCTAATTGTCTTAATTGCATTGTTGTTGTATGTTTGTTTATAAGGAAGAAAAATCCAAATAAGCACAAGTGTTAATTACTAGACCGATTTTAAAGGTAGCATAATTATCATGTGGATTTGTCATGTGCTCAATATGTATGCCATATAGAGTATTAAGGCGAGGGTTGCCTTTTAGGTTTCCGTCCTTGGATATTTTAAGTGTGATCAGGTCTGCTACCTCTATTAAAAAGATAGACATTTTTCATTAAAATTGATTTTGGCAAAATAATCAATTTAAAAAATAAACTATTGCGTACGTTTATTTGAAAATTTTTTTTTTTATTTTATGTATCCACTTTTTTTTTGATGTGCTAACTCCAATATTATCAAAATTAAATAAGATGAAATATTATCTCGTATCTTTTCTGAGATCTAGGCGTTTGTACCCTCAGCTAAGCTAAAGATTATAAGTGCTTCGAAAATTGTTAAAAAAAAGTGAATTGAAGCATACTTTCAAAAATAGACAATTGCCAATCACAATTACCCGCTAATATAAGTGGCAACCCTCGTGGTACGCATACGTAGGTAGCAGCTTTACAAAGCCCAGACAGTTCCCAAAAATGTCGTAATGCTCGTGACTAGCGCATGATTAGCAGAGTCGGATCTATGAAAGTTGACTCAGTTCCACTAATTGTGCCCAATACAAGTCGATATATAATATGGCATGAACATATATAGTATATACGGCCATTTTGTTGCTAACTATATGGTACATACTATATATATACAAAAATAAATCAATTAGTGCCTGACTAAAATTTTAGACGTGATGTTAACTTAATTGCTGTTTGACTGGATTAAGCTAATTAAGTTGCTTCTGACTTTCTCAGCATTGACGACGTCGACGACGACGACTGCGTAAATAAATTCATTTAAAGTTTCACCAATTAACACATTTTGAGGTAATGTTAATGGTGAAATATAAAAATTTTATTAATTGCCATGTATTGTTGTTTTTATGGCCATGCAAACTCTTATTTCCTTTAGTTAATTGAAACGTGTGTTTAATTAATGCCAAGTTGGTCAAAACCCAAAAATAACAAAAGATCAGCAAAAACAAATCTAGCAACAGCTGTTAATCAAAATTAGTTAAAACCCACTTGAACTCATTTTATGATTACGCAAATCACATAAATTAAGGCGCCACAAAGCTCTAAGTAGCAGACACTGTCTACAGCCCCCCTGCAATCGACTCGACTCTGATCAGTGATCACCATCAACTAGAATTCAAAGTCACATTGACTGACGTGCGATATGGTATTAGGTATTAGGCCAACTCACTTGTTTTTGTATTCATATGAGTTCCATTAGCAACGTGGCCATAATTAAGCTAACTGCTAAAACAATAGCTTAGTTTAGTCATGGCAACAGCGTAACAAATTAAGCCATTCATCAGCGAATCATCAACAAATTAAAGCTAACTAGAAATCATAACCAATCAACGTATCTTGAATTTGGCAGCTGTTTTGTGATCTGTGGACTGTACCAAAAAAATAAAACAAAAAAAAAAGCATTTGACTTGATTATTTATATGATTTTTATTAAAAATAATTTATGTTCGCTTGATAAAAATTAACGTTTCGTATAATTTCTAAGAACTGGCAGCGATGCATACCAAATGACTCTGTCTCTGACTGAGAGGCAGGCAGGCACCATGCTTGGTTTGCTTCCGAATGTTTCCGAACACTCCGAAACTCCCGTTACTCTGCTCCGGCTCCTGAGATGATGGGTCTGGGAACCAAATCGAGCTGGGCAATGCGTTGGCGGTACTTAAAATTCATATATTCCGAGTTTTTTTCGTCTTTGTGGCTGCTTCATCACATCCGGCAAATATATGAATATAATGTGCATAAGTATATATGTATATAAAATATGTGGGACTGTATTATGTGTATTTTATTTCTGCTAATTGGACTGTCAGATATTATGAGTGTTGAGTTGTCTTTTTGTTGGCGGCATATTTAAATGGTATAAATTTCACTTAAGTTAGCAAACACGCCTATCCAAAAATATGACTCAAGGGGCAGGTCTGCATATAGAAGTGCCTATGTAGTATATAAAGATCCCATTTACTTGTATTTCTGAAAAAGGAATTCTATACGAAGAGTTATAAAAATACGGATAGCCACTTTATTTGCTTAAATATACCTTTTTTTTTGGTTTTGTTTAAATATCTGCCTCTCCCTCTATTATAAATAAAGTTTTTTTCGTTGTCGTCATGGCCATCGTCATCATTTATTTTTCTGCTTAGTGTGGCCGTTTATTAATACTTAACTTTTGGCCGCTAGGTGGAACATCTTTTCTAGTGACAAAAAGTTTACCAGCTTCTATCGCTAGATACCGCATTGCGCAATTAAATATTCTTTAAACAAATTCAAAATAATCAATTTCTTATAATAAAATTAAACAAAAACTATTTATAAATTTATATACAATTATTATAGTACAGTAAACGAAGGCTCAAAAAAAGCGTTTATTGGTCAAAAATCCTTAATGGATGAAACTTTCAGGGACCTTGTTCTATGCCGAGTTTTCGTATTTGTAAGTATGGGGCGTAAGTATATGTTGCTACGGGTTTTGCATGATATCTTTTTTTCTATCAAAGTTAGATTCATGGTTTAAAGGTCAATATTGTTGCAAATAAAATTATCTATCAAACAAGACTTAAAGCCCCGCAGAGAACTTATAAAAATGACGAGTTTTTGAAAGTTTAAAGTTGGAATATAGCAACTTTTAACGCCCAAACAAACCGAGTCAGCAGTGTGGTGAGTATAGTATATACTATATATAGTACTAAAAAAAAATGTTACATAGGGTAAATAGGCAATATCAAAATTTTGAAGGAAATATTCAAAGATATCGATGTAGAGGTGCTGAAGCCAAGGCAATAAAACTAGGTTTGAAATACCACCAACTATTTTTTGTGGAAGTTAGAAGAAGTTAAGTTAGGTAAATATCATAATAATTATTTCATCACAAAATGTATATAACGTAATTATTTCGTACATTCAAATTATAATAATCGTTTTAAACTAACCGATTTCAAACCGGATTTTTTTTTAAAATTAAAAATAAATATTTATAAATTTATATACAATTATTATAGTACAGTAAACGAAGGCTCAAAAAAAGCGTTTATTGGACAAAAATCCTTAATGGATGAAACTTTCAGGGACCTTGTTCTATGCCGAGTTTTCGTATTTTTAAGTATGGGGCGTGGCACCGCCCCCTGGCAATATATGTTGCTACGGGTTTTGCATGATATCTTTTTTTCTATCAAAGTTAGATTCATGGTTTAAAGGTCAATATTGTTGCAAATAAAATTATCTATCAAACAAGACTTAAAGCCCCGCAGAGAACTTATAAAAATGACGAGTTTTTGAAAGTTTAAAGTTTGAATATGGCAAGTTTTAACGCCCAAACAAACCGAGTCACCAGTGTGGTGAGTATAGTATATACTATATATAGTTCAAAAAAAATGTTACATAGGGTAAATAGGCAATATCGAAATTTTGAAGGAAATATTCAAAGATATCGATGTAGAGGTGCTGAAGCCAAGGCAATAAAACTCTTAGTATTCTCTATTCTTTCTATTCTAGGTTTGAAATACCACCAACTATTTTTTGTGGAAGTTAGAAGAAGTTAAGTTAGGTAAATATCATAATAATTATTTCATCACAAAATGTATATAACGTAATTATTTCGTACATTCAAATTATAATAATCGTTTTAAACTAACCGATTTCAAACCGGATTTTTTTTTAAAATTAAAAATAAATATTTATAAATTTATATACAATTATTATAGTACAGTAAACGAAGGCTCAAAAAAAGCGTTTATTGGACAAAAATCCTTAATGGATGAAACTTTCAGGGACCTTGTTCTATGCCGACTTTTCGTATTTTTAAGTATGGGGCGTGGCACCGCCCCCTGGCAATATATGTTGCTACGGGTTTTGCATGATATCTTTTTTTCTATTAAAGTTAGACTCATGGATTAAAGGTTTATATTGTTGCAAATAAAATTATCTATCAAACAAAGTTTAAATCAATGTTGTAGGTTAATTGGTTCAAGCACAATACTTGTTTAAAGTAAAAGTTGGAAATGGTGTTTGGTGTTTTACGAATAATTTGCAAATATTTCAAAACAGGTAGGTTTTTTCGGAAATTTACTGTACTATTAAGAGCTATAACGAGATCACTTGGAAACTTGATTTTTCGACATTCTTTTTATATTTCAAGAGGTATAGGAATGGACTGTGCCTATGACTGCTCTATTATAGAAGGATTGTGACAAAGCTTAAAATATGAAGACAAAAAAAACAATAATTGAAGTTAAACAGAAGAACGTTACCTTAAGCGTAATCGACCCTTAGTTTGTAGTCCGTTAAAGCGTTAGACAATAAATAAATTTGTTATATAAGTCAGATTGCACTAAAAATGTTGTCATCTATTATATATCAAATACACAAAGACCTCAACATATGTTATGTAAATGAAGAAATTAAGCAACGAACAGAAACCTATATAATCAGACTAAATTTTCATGAAAACTCATTAGCTATAAACTTATTAGATAATAGCGCTGATACTAGACGATTGAAGCGATATCATATCCTAGATCTTCCCCATAGATTCTAAATTAAAACTAAGTCTGCTTAATGTTATATTGGTTTAGCTCATTGGAGTCAAGCCAATCATAGAAATATTTTTTGTAAGATGTAATAAAATTTGTTGAATGTCCTTTGGACAGATTGCAAATAAACAAATATAAAAAAAAAAAAAAAAAAAAAATCTATTATATAAAGCGAAATAAAATTAAAAATAAATTAATTTTCTTATTAGAAAATAAGCTCATATAATAATTACCAGACTACCGCAAAGCAAAAAAGTTGGTTTACAAAATTTCTCCTGCTTTTTGTATTTTAAAACCTACTCTTTGAATGTTTTATATAAAAATATCTAATAAGTTCAAAACTCTAAAACTCGACTGTTCAAAAATCACGCTCTGAAAAGTATAAAGCAAGAAAATACTCTCATCTGAAATTATGTTGTACAAACTATGCAATATTCATCGTTTATTAAACAAACAACTTGCTGATATATATTTTAATCTATAGCATAACCGTGGTCAAATGCTACAAAACAATACAACTTTTGAAAGATATGGGTAAAAATACCTACATTTTTCGCCACCTTCAATAAACTGGTATAATATACCAATTTGTTTCATAATTAATCAAGCTAGATCGGCAAATTTTGGTATGTATACTCATGTGAGCCAAATCAACAACGAAGCATTGATATTTTCAAAAAATCACAACGCTACCAAGTTTTGGTATGTAGACTCATGTGAGCCAAATCAACAACCAACCATTGATATTTTCCTAAAATGTCAACTCTACCATCAACAATTTTCACTCCAAAAATTTGAGCTAAAATCTTTTTCCTTAGGAAAACATGGCACAAGGTATCCATCCCACTGTCTTGCGACGTCTCGGATATATTACATATTACATGCACGGATCAATGCTGCGGCACAGTTGTTAATTAAGTGCCATTAACTGAAGGATATAAACGCAATTAGCGCCGAATGGATTTCAAGCAAATCGTCAAACACCAGCCTCCATTTATATACACTTTTGCTGATATGGCATGCATCTCGGCAATATAGTCTGAAGTCTGCTTAATTAGTCTACATGTGTCTCTGGGAGCAGTGTCGGTCCCAATGTCCGTCCACATATGGCTGCGTTGGCCCAACTCATTTAAGTCGCATTTAATAAAATCAAAATCCATTATGCGTAATTTCGATTAAAACATTGCCACCGCGCAAGTCGTCAGCTCATTGCAATACCAGCAGAAAACCAGCAAAGAACCCTCGGAGCACCAGCCCCCATCTCAGTACCCAACCCAATGTATGCTCATTAAATTGTCACGCATGTTATGCGTTCAGCGCCCAACACTTTGAAGTCACATGCGACCGCCTTGCAACCATGCCCCCCCCTTCCGGCTGCCTCCAGACAACAATTTCTGACACTTGGCTGATATGTCGCTTGACAGTTTTGCATGGCGGCATGACACTTCCACTTCACACATTTGTTGCCGAACTGTTTCGACGTGATTCCTCATAATACTCCGCATATAGTATACTTACTCTACCCTCCCCCACCGCTGACTCTGATTGGTTTATGTGTTTGCGAGTAGCGCCAACACCTCAGTCTAGTATTTGCAACATCTGTCGGGGTGGTGGCAGTGGCAGTGGCAGTGACAGGGATAATGCCCGTGGTAGCAAACGGTGGCAGCAACATCATCGACCACATTCTTAAAAACGATTTAATTTAATTTTTATTGTTGACATAAACGTAATTGTCAGACCATTTATCCGCATTAAGTCTTGTGAAGCGTAAGGATAACAACAGCAACAACAGCAATGAAAGCGGTGACAAACAATATGGCGTCGCTGCGATGACAGTGGGACAAAAACTGGAACTGTTTGTTGAACTGACAGAGTAGAGGAAAAAAGAGACCAAGATTTCTATTAAAAGTCTATAGTTTTATAAAAAGAAGAATGTGATGTAGTTTATATTAAGCGGTTTAAAATTGGAAATTTTAAATTGGAGGGCTGGCAGCCGAAAAAGTTCTTAAATTAAGACTTGGTGACATTGTTCAATGAAGAGTTCCAGAGTTGTCCTAGCCGCTTCGAGTTGGCTTGACGACCGTTGGGCTTGTCCTTTAGGGAAAAAAAGATTATTGTGAGCATATGATGGGATCGGCCAGGTGTAATCCTTTATGAGTTGCACCAATCAGGCTTAACATTTACAGATTTCAATTAATAAATGCATGTCCTTAACAAAGTTTCAAGAGATGAATTGACTCATTCATTATATTTTTCAGGCGAAAATGCTTTTCATATGGTTTGGTTTCCGTGCTTTGCGAGAAAGATGACAAATAGTAGTGGAAGACGATTGAGACTTCTTGGAGTAACAATATAGTTATTATTATTATTCATAATCAATAAACAAAAAAAAGTTATCTTGGTAAGAGAAATCCAAAACTTTTCGAAAAAAAAAGTACAGTCACAAAGCATTTGTTGGATGATTTTTAACTTGTCGACTCTATTGTCGTAATGGAGCACACACATACATGGCTTTCGGTTCACAGACTGGTTAACACCCCACTCATTGTCTGAAACCTATTAAGTATTAAGTATTAAGTATAATAGTAATAGCTTGAAAATACAAATTTTGCGTAATGTTTTAAAATCTACATTAACCCTGCTGACCACACGTTGTTTTTTATACGTTTGTCCACATGTTAGTCGAATCGACTTATACGATTTTTAATTGTTTATAACTCTAATCCCAAATCATTTTATGGTATGCAGTTAATTGAATATCAAACTTCATGCTATCAAAAAATAGGATTAAGATATACTTTTTGCTTTTTTCGTTTTTTAAACAATTGTTTAAAATTTGTTCATACAAAAGCAAAAGGCCTTTTTTTTGCAAAATCACAAAAAACAAAAATGATGTTAGTCGATTCAACTAACATTGTGTGTCTAGGGTTAAGGGTATTCACGTTTGCTCTTGTGCATTGAGAAGTTAAAAAGTTGAGGACTTTTACAACAAGAAAATGTAAAGGGTTGAGTTTTCCTCAATTCAGAACCTATTCTACTTTTTAGCTGTTGAGATGGAGTGCATCTTAATTAGTCAGCCTTCGAGGGAAGATTGACAGGAGATGATTAAAGAATCTCCTTTTCAGCCTTCTTATTGAGCCTGTTTCCACAAGTCTGGGATCTGGGGGATCTTTGTGATCTGTGCCTTTACTGTAGTAATAATGAAATTACTACGGAAGGTCGGAGTACCTTATTTTGTATGATTTGGTACCTATGGCAGTTTGACTTGGCTGAACACCATAACAATATACCATACCCTAAACAATTCTCAATCTGCTGAAGATACTCACAACAATCAGAGTGTAGAACACAGACATAATCAGCGTAAGTGGCAAAAAGTATCTCCTCCGGGGACATGCCCATATTGCGTCTAGGTCAGTGATGGGCAGTCTCTCAATTTACATAACTCGCGAGGCTATTGCACCAAAATCTGCCGCTGCGCAGTCGGCTCATATACGGTCCAAGTGTGTGAAATCTCTCGCTCTTTTTTGCTTAATTGCGGTTCTTGCTCTCTCGTGCGCTTTTGCTTACTGCGCTGTTTACTCACACAAAGAAATGTTTGTTGGTATGAGTTTTGCCCATCACTGGTCTAGGTACATTTCCTGCCCAGGAGTGTTCCCAAAACACCTTCCTAAGGCACTCCAGTTAAGGCTATTCTGATTAGCATTGTTTTAAAGAAATTTATTGAATTCTTCAAGGACAATTACAGTTTAACTTATTTTGCACGCGATCGCATTAATTTTCACCACTGTGCTCAAACTTCATCACCCAAGAGCAGAGCAACCACTTTGCCATCCAGGGAGGAAACATAAATATTTACAATTTCGTTTACCATAAAATAAGTAAGTTTAACTTTATCTCGGTTTTGTGGTTGTTTACCGAAAGCAGCTCAGAAATACTTACATCCGCATATAGTACTATCTACATTCTATGGAGTCTACAACGTTCAGTCTTTTGTTCACTTCCTTACATTATTTATATTTATATGCAAGTCAGGTTTTGGTAACAAATCGTTGTGCGTAATGGCGTCAAAAGTCCGGATGGCAGTGCAGGGTTGTCAGCATGCTCGTATCATGCGCCTCACTGGTCACTAATGTAAAAGTGCCCAGAATATCGGGCAGACCGTAGACCAGTAGACAGACACCCCGTAGCGCTTTCCACTGGTGGTTGTTTTCACTTTCACACCTCTGGCTGTAATATGGCTTAAATGGGCTTAAAGTGGTTGGTTGGTGGCTGAACTAAATGGCATATGTCAGGCCAGTCCAGTCGATCCGATTATTAAAAAGTTTGCAGTTCGGTCGATGTCGATGATTGGTTGCTTGTATTACTATTGAGGCTTTAATTAACCTAATTTTTGTATGACTTTGTTATTTAAAGTGCTCGGGGTTTATTTTGGTTTTATTTAATTTGCAATTAAGCCATAATTTGTTGCTGCCACATGCTGAGTTTTAAATTTCCGCTGAGTAAAAAACAATGTAAGAGCGCGGCACGTGTGTGTTTGTGGCAAGTTCAATAGGCCAGCGGGATTATTTACCTATATACATTGTAATACATATCGTATTACACATATTGAAAGTCTGTATAATTTGGTACAAACATATTGTTTGCAAATTGTTAAGGCCAACAAATAATTGTGTCGACATTTATGCCTTTTAATAGCCTATTATTATACCCTATAGCCAAAAGTCTTAGAGATTTATGCAGTGCATGAAGCAGTCAGAAGTGGGCAGACCGGAATATACCTGTAGATACCAATGGCTTCCACTTGGGGAGCGGTTAGTACACATCATTTAGACTCCGTAAGTCCGCGGATCTGTTCAAGATATCTAGCTACGGTCACCAAATTTATCTAGTTTACCTATTTTAATAAGCTTACAATGTTTCTCCACAGCACTATGGGCGAGATTGAAATAGTAGTACAACAAAATAATCTAATTTTTAATAGCAGATGGATTGATGGTTTTATGTACTCATTATAGCCTTCGGACCTAAACATAATTAAAAACCCGTATAATGTTTTAAAACGCATCGTAATACATTGTCGAAAAATCTTCCAAAAAGTAGCTACTCCAATCAGAAGATGATGAAGTCCGATTAATATGAGGGCCACAATTGGCCATAAGACTGGCTAAGTGACCTGTCTATGATGTTCCCTGTGGTTCAGGCTGGATTGGCGAATCCATAATTTTAGATAAAAATTAGGTGTTCTATTTTTCCCTGCATGAAATTTGGGCCGATTAACTTCGACAATATTTTTTTGGAAATTAAGTACAATTTTGTTTCCAACTTTTTGCAATTTTGATCTAGATTATCTATACACAAAGAAATTTGAGGCTCAAATTCTCTATAGATAAAATACAATCTCTCAAAAGTTTGTGCGCAGTATTGATGCCAAAATTTTGGCACAAAATATGAAAATCTGGGCCGTAGAAGTGTGTTTTTGTTTATATCTACACTATTAAGAATTTATAATTTTTTTTTTTGCAAAAAACAATAAAAATTGCATCAAAAAAATAATCATAAAGTTATAAATTACATTTCTTTATCATTATAGAACCATCCTAATTGGTTTGCAAACTGTGAGCCTAATAAAGAACAAAACGTTGACTTGTATTTCAAACTAAAAAAAAAAACCCTCTTCACAAACCCACGCAACCCATTTAACTTGAACACGTTTACAATGCTCAACATATAAATATAATTTGGGGCCTGCACCGTCGAAACATACATTTTGAATCTGATGTAATTGCATTACGGTGTTTCCTACCCGACCAGCTCACGTCCTAAAGCTTATTTTTTTAACGAGTAGCTTTTTTGTAATCAATGGCATAACTAAATATATATATATATATATATTGTTTATTCATCATCATATTTATACATTAGTTTATTCATACAATTTATAGAGATTAGCTTAAAAAGAAGCTTTACAACTAAGATTTGAAAAATCGTGTTGTGTAAATGTTTGTATATGTAAAATTGAATTTTATAATTTTTTATATTGAATTTGGTTTTAGCCTGACTTATTTTTTCATATCAATGGCATAAGATATGTATAATGGTGATTGTCAGGAAAAAATCTAAGAGTAGTGTTGAAAAATGCAATAATCGAAGAGCTGCACTTGCTTTGAGCTACACTGCTTCACAAAAATTTACATCTATCAACAATAGGTGTATTCATGCTTACTGTTGAGTTTAGTAGTTGAAAAACTGCCTAGAAACTCAACATGCTAAGGCGTGAATCCTTTTTGATTAGTTCATGAGTTGTTGAGTTTCTGCTTTTTTTCTCCCAATTCTGTAAATGTTTAGGTGTTGATTCATGCATTTACAAGTAATAATATTGAATTTGCTTAATTTAGAACAAAAGTTTTAATATTTTAGCATTTCCGAAATAATAATTTATTTCATAAGTTAATTAATCTTCTGGGCCTAAAGCATAAAAAAGTACAGTAACACGATTCAGACAAATCGTTTACAGGAGTTTTGTTCTCCTTGTCAAATTTTCGAACCGCACATTCTTAAATGTTTTTCAGCATTAAGAGGCAGATAAAAAGTTATGTTTTGTAAATGGTAGATTTCGAAACAATGCTACAGGTATATAGTATATAAAAATTTCGGGGCTTAAAGTGTTTTATTAAAGCTGTGCTAAACACGTTTTTTTACGCAAAGAATATTAATGAAGGGTATGTCGGTTCATCGTCTGAACACCATCACTCAGAACCATCCTTAAGAATTTAATATATGGATATTTCCGCAGAATTGTAAACCGGGCCGAAAAATAAAACCAAGCTTTCTTATTAAAAAAATTAAAAGTTTTTCTTTTCTCTTTTCTTATTTTAAAAAATTGTCCTAGAAACTGAAGATTAATATGTTTAATTAACCTTAAGAGTGCCTTTCCGTTTACTTTGTCTAGGATATTATTTTATTACTAATTTCGTTGTACACACTTCTTGAATTATTTATATTTTTTCTCATATATATTAATATTTTCTTATTATATAATATTTATTGAATTAATTCTGATGCAAAAATATATCGCGTGCTACATAAGACTGATGCTAATAAAAAAAAACAAAAGTATTTATTTTAATATGACTAAGTTAAATATATACTATAATAAAATTCTTCCATATTTATTGCCAAAATATTGGAAACATTGGAGCTACAAATCTTTTCGTTTGCGCCAAATATTAAAAAAAATAAAATTGTGGCACGAGGTTCTTTATCGAGTAGACTAAAAATAATTTTATTAAGAGCTGCTTCGATTCCATTGTGTATATAATATAGATATATGTATTGTAAAAAAAAATTACAGATTTTTAAATAAACAATTTTATATATTTTTTTTTATTGCGTATATAATTTTTCATTAATATTTTTTGCTCTTTAAATAAAACTAAAATTTTTTGTCTTAAAAAAAAGTTGGGCGGTAGGTTGATCCCATTTTGTATATAATATATACTTATAGAAATTTTGTACAAAAAAATTAAGGTTTTTTTAAATAAACAATTTAATATTTTATTTTTATTTTTTATTTCGTATATAATTTTTAATGAATATTTTTTGCTCTTTAAATGAAACTTAAATTCTTTGTCCTAAAAAAGCTAAGCGGCAAAATGTTTTTTTCGTTTAAAAGCCTGACAAATGTCTATCTCGTTCTTGACCTTTATATTAAGCGACTTAATAACTTTATTTTATCAGAACCCAGCAGTAATTTTGAAAAATACCGCATATTTTGAATACTTCACCGTTCCGTTCAAAACGCATTTTTTTGGAAGACCTGTTCCAAACCTAATTTTGGCAAATATTAATCTGGCTGCAGGGTATTACAGTGTCGGGCAACTCCACGACTACAAGTTTTTCTTTTTGCATCTATTGTAATGATGATGTAATCGCATAGGCAACTCATTAAACCGCCATACATTAAAATCTAATTAAACGAATCATAATGGTATAAAAACCAGCAGTTACTTAAGTACACCCCCCCCCCCCCCCCACAAAAACTTGGTGCTAAGAGCATTTAGTCTAGCTATTATCAGAAACAAATTGTTGAAAAAGCTTCAATAGCAACAGCCCTTGGCAACTTGGGTGGCTTTTCGGTTTCAACACTGCGTATAATTAATAAATTGTATACGCGTACCAAAAATAAAAAAAATAAAGGCCTACTATTATTGATATTAGTATTGTTACTCTGGCTGACTGACTGCCGTTAATTACATAAATTCGTTTTTGAGCAGTCCATTTCTGGATGTGCTCAGCGAACCCTCCCCCCTCAACTCCACCAGCCCGAAAGTAAAGCCAACTCTAAGAATCAAACGAACGCGCGCGTCAAAAGCGGAAATTTATTTATAATCGTTGCTGTTGGCGTGTGCGTTACACAAGGTATATATGCAGCTATATTTATATACTACTTATGTGCCTAATAGGTATATATATGTATAGCACAGTGTTGCCATACCAATTTCCTAAATGATTTCGTTTCGAGCCATAAGCGCACCAATCAAGCCAAACAAACCCAAATTGATACATTACCCCAGTCGGCTATATTTGTGTTTCAGTTTTTGTGCGAGGGCTTGGCCAGGGCTGCAAGAGTTACTTCTGGGTGTTCCAGGGACCATATGACATGCTACTTTCTTGCCATTGTCTAGTGTTTTAATTTGTGTGTGTTGTGTAATTTGCTTTTCTTCTTCTTTCTTTAATAAATTTTTTATTGTTTGTTGCTGCCACAAAAGATAGAGAGAGACGCCTCTAGACGCAGTCTTGTGTTTGATGACCATGGAGCACGCGGCCTTTGTTAAATGTATCTATTAGGCGTATTTGTATTGTGTCAGCCAGCATTTTCTCCCTTTTTTTTGTATCTTGTATCTGTATTTAAGAAATTAAGGCGCTTGTAACGCCCTTTCAAATAAAAAAAAAAAAAAAACCCTTTTGTCTGAGCGAGTGTTCGCATGTGTGTTTTGATAAAGGATTTCGGGCTACGCAATTAGTGAGAGAGAGACCCGAAAAATTGTTGTTTGAAAACCGCAACAAAATGCACAACATGTGAACGTCATTAGAAAATTGTTTTGCCAAATGGTTTTTAAATTATTTATATTGCAGCCAACAACATTTCTAAGCGCTTTCTATTTGTATCTTTGTATCTTTTAGCTGCCAACTGTTGGTTTATTTGTTTGTTAGCCGCACCAAATGAGTTTATTACTTGCCATGGTCTGTGGTTGCTGCTGATGCGAACCGGACATTGTAGGTTGTGGCTACTCTTAGGACCGCTTATGAGTTATTAACAATTTTAGGCTTGTAGCTCCAACAACTGTTTGTTACAGATACAGATACACATGCCAGTGTAGTATTTAATTAACATGCGCAGCATTGACGTTTAAGCCAAATGTAAATTAATACTAGTAACCAAAACACATTTGGCCAGCAATTATACAAACTGGTACGAATATCTGCCAGTTGCTAATTGTACGCGTTGTGTTGCCAAAAAAGACGCTAATTAAACTCAGACATAAGACCATTTGGGTACAAACTGCTGGCCAAGATGCTAAACAATAAGTTATGGTTATTTTGGGGCCTGCTATGGTCTATAAATATTTAAGCCGTCTAGTCATGACAAATTTTTGTCTAGCTGCTAACTAAAATTTTGCGATTTGCGTCATTTAAGCAGCTTCGTGATCTACAAAAAAAACAAACACTGAGTGTAACAACAAAAAGCGAGCACACTGTATCCAAAGTCCATTTTTATTTAAGAAATGCAAACAATAAGTCTCAACCTATACTTTAAAAATGTCTCATATATCCTTAAAAGAAACGTAAAATTCTACTACTCGGCTATACTATGGCTATGGCTTTCGTAAGCCATATCTGTTAGTCCCTATGAACATCTAGATCTCAGCATTAAATCTAGAGCCATCGTATGCAAAAGTCAGGCGGTAAAAATTTGGCACAATTATATACATTCTGCCCTATGCTCCGACTAGGAGCGATATCTTGTGTTATATATACAGAAATAATATTAAGGAAATGAAAGAAAATATACATTATTGATTAAAAAAAAAGTGGAGCCACAAAATTTCGTATGTATGTTTAAGTGAGCCTAATAAATAAAGAAACGTTGACACTTTCTCTAGACATTGTGCCACTTTTACCGATACTAGAGGTGGGATACTATCGATAGTGCCACCACTCGATAGTTTAGACTTCGATAGTACTATCGATAGTACTATCGAACAAAGTGAAATATGGCACACAAAAAAGGGCACATTCTTTAAATAAGTGGGGAAAATACTTAACCCTCCGTCGGACACCTGGGTCTGGCCAGACCTATTTCGTTTTTGACCGTTAATTCAAAGTATTTCTAACTTAGATATCGACTTGCGCTTCCAGGTAGCTTCCTAAAATTTTATTGGCTATCGATCCATGTATAGTAGAAATATCAAAAAGTCCTTAAAACGGACGAAAAAAAGGATTTAAAAAAGTTAACCCTCGGACGGACACATGATGCCTGGCTGGACCCCTATATATTTCGTATGGAAGTACATGAAATTTGATCAATATCGACCGCTCTTCGTGCGTTTTTTCAATATTTTATATTATTTATGGGCTCATACGGCCATGTATGTTCACTTATCACACAGACAGGCCCCCCCCCCCCCCCCCCCCCCCCCCGGCCCTTTTCCTCTCTCTGCCCATTTTCCGAGCGGCTATGTTTTATCAGCGGTTCAAGCTTTTATCGCGATATATTCGTTTCGATGATGGACGTACGCGAGAATTTCGCTAACAAAAGCGATACATCTGCACCCATCCGCGATATATGGAATTTCATGAATGAAAATCTCGCCAATAACTATAATGCGACGAAACTGTAACAGTTGATGAGCAACTTTTTCCATATCGATTCAAAAACAAAATATCCTTTGCAAGGAAAATTATACACTGGCAAAGAAGGACTCGAGCGTGAAGTAAATCAAGGGGAGAATTTGTTGATGCAACTTGCAAATCGCTACGTGACCAGCGGCCGAACCATTGTGACCAACAATTTTTTTACAACATTGAATGCAGCTAAACAACTTGTTGCTGTTGGTCTCGCACTTGTTGGCACCATAATAGCCAACAAAAGATGTATTTCTCCGGAGATGAAAAAATATGTTTCTCGTCCAGTTCATTCATCTTTCTTTGGTTTTCACGAAAACATTGTATCAATTTCCAGCTATGTGCCCAAAAAGAATAAGGTCGTGAACTTACTTTCAACAGTTCATTATTCGAAATCTCTTGAAGGCGAAGCAAAAAAACTCGAAGCGATCCTTTTTTATAACAAAAATAAAGTGGGTGTCGACTGTATGGACCAAATGGTCACACACTTCACAACAAAACGACCGACAAGACGTTGGACGTATGAAATCTTCTGCAACATTTTAGATGTGATGGCTTTGGCTTCTTTTTGCATTTATAAAGAAGTGGAAGGAAATAGACGATCAGGCGCAAGACGTGCTTTTTTGGATTCGTTGGCTAAAACTTTAGTTCTCGCTAACGTCGAAAGTTGAATGAATAATGCACACGTCATTTGTCAATTTTCCACCCGCTTGGCCGTTGAAGAATTTTTTGGCAGACCAATCAATATTACAGAAAATGCGATCGTTGCAAATAAAAGCTGCGCCGATACACTCACAACCAAGAGAGACTGTCGCATTTGTTTGCAAGGAGGCGATAAGCTGCGTCGCAAAACTCGTTTTTTTTGTAATAATTACAGCAATCCCGTGTGTCAACAACACAGTAAAATCGCTTATACGTGCTTTCTATGTGTTCCTAAGAGTCCATAAATGATCTTGCATTATATTTCATAATAAAATACATTTAAATCCCTTTACTTTCGTTCAAACAACATTAAATTTAATCAAAAAAAAAAAAAAAAAAAAAGTGATTTTTTTTCCAAATTTCGAATATTTATTTCCTCAGGCAAGTAGCTCAACATATGCCAAATCGATACAGAATGGTGATTATTTAAGAAAATATACCTCGTTGGTATATAATTAAGCCGAAACATGAGGTATATTCCCATATAAATGTATGTAAATACATAGGGGTCCAGCCAGGCATCATGTGTCCGTCCGAAGGGTTAAAAATATGTGTCCGACGGAGGGTTAAAATACTTTTTTAAAATTACATCTTAAAAAAACAAAAACAGTCGGTTCAACAAATAACAATCATAAAAAAATGTTCTTTCTAGTAGCTTGTTTTTGTGGCAGAAGACCAACGTGTCGACATTTCTAGGTTTCATTCGGGTCCTTATGTCGAAAACTATGAGGCCACTTCTACTGAACATCCATCCTCTCACTTTCAGTAGAAGTGGCAGGAGTGCATAAACATTTGTTGACTAATTTCTGTAGTCCAACACATTCGGATCCCTGAAAGTAGAATAATTTTTAGTTACATTTTTTAATTGTTTATACTAAACTTCAAACTTAATGTGGAATATCATATATTGCTGCTACCTAATTTTTAGAGATTTTTTTTTCTGTATTTTGCAACACGAATTTTATGAAATTCGAAATTTCGGAAGCAAAGTCGTCTACTATCCGGAAATGCTAGACGTCTGTGGCAATCATTATTAAGGCTAATGCGGCATCGATTTCTGGTTTTTTATGAGAAGAATTTTTATAAAAATTTGACTGAAATAATTTTTTCTGGTCCCCATCGGATTTTATAACTCTAAAAGCGTCGGATGGTCAAAAAAGTTCGAGGTGTTAACACTGGTTTTGTATTCTTTCTGACATGTTGCCAATTTGTTGTCCGTTGATTTGTCAAAAAAGTTTTTTACATACAAAAGTATACTATCGATATATCGAACAAAATCATCGATAGTATACGTAAAATGAAACTATCGATACTATCGATAGTGCCGTCGATAGTATTCCACCTCTAACCTATACCTATCCATCCACTTGAATACGCATAAAATCTCCAAAATTTTTTCGCTTATAAGTTATAACCATCATTTACCTCATTTAACAGTAAGTGATTCATACTGTTTTGTTTTTTCGGCGCTCACTTTTTTTTAACAATCTAGTCTGAACAATGCGAGTTTTGTCTCATCGTTACGATACTCTGTACTCAAACGAAGGGCTGCGGATCCAGCGTGGTCCTGTCAAAACTTCTTGTTAGACTGTCTACAAGCAGCACATGTAAAAGAGAACTACGTATCTAGTAAAATTATAAAATAATTTTTTTGTATATGTAAAGAGTGTGCCAATCGAGCATTCCCTAGCATGTATTAAAATTTTTTAAATTGGAAGACAGATAAGTGGGACTCTGGATTAATGCATTTTTTCCCCCAGTTTTTACGATAACATTAAAGAATATAAAATTACCAAAAGGATAGAATTTTTAACAAATTCCGCTCCTGCGCATACATAGCTCGCACGTGCCGAACTTACATCGATCAAAAAAGAACATTGCATCTACAAAATTTATAAAAAAAAAATTTGATGCAGTCGTGGCGGTGCTCGATAGTGTAATACCCTGTACCTTTTTTCTCGAAAAAAATGTTATTCCTGCATATTCTTTCCAAGGACTTTCCAATAGGAATTTTTTTTTTTTTGGTGAAATTCGATATGTCGACAGATTTTGATGAAAATCGAAAGTTAATTAAGTTAAGAAAATTTGGATGTGCGTTTGTTAATTAGGGCCACATGAATAATCTTACCAAAATGGGTGATTGTAGGTCATTTTTTACCATAATTACGTAGAGTCCAATATTAACGCAAGGGGGGTGAAATTAGTACATTTTTGACTATAACTTCTGTTGTATTTGTCCGATGTTGCTCATTTTACGACGCATCGCTATGTTAAGTTTGAAATAAAAATTTTAAACGGTGTTGCTAAAAACCGCGAAAATTTACTGCGGGGCAACAGGGGAAGATTTTGACATGATTTAACAAACTTCATCTTCTGAGGAAATATTCGCATCAGGTGGTAAAGCTTGGTGTCTCTAGCTCTTATAGTCTCCGAAATCTAGGTGTTCATACAGACGGACGGACGAACGGACGGACTGATGGACACAACCCGAGGTTATGCTAAGCATTTTGGTATAAAGGACTTGGGGTCTGTCACGCCTCCTTCTGTCCGTTACATACATGCACCCTTTGTACCTGTAGGTACAGGGTATAAATATATAAATTAAATAGTTCAAATTTTAAATTAAGATTACTGATATGTAGGAAAGGCAGACCCCATAATGTCTATATATTCTTGATCAGCCATGTACTTCTGTCCGTCTTTATGAACACAAGGATGTCTTGTGTGTGAGACTTTAAGAGGTAGAAGCCCCAAATTTTACTAAAAGAGGCGCATTATCTGTACGCAGATCAAGTTTTTTAATTCGTTTGGATTCTTGTCTCGTTCCGCCGTGGCTTACAACCATACTAAAACTTCAAAAGTTAAATGTGAAAATTTTGTTTATGACCCCTCTCCTAATGACTGCATTCAAACCAAGCTATTTACTAGGCTAATGTAGGCTAAAATATCAAAGACCTTCTTGTTCGGGGGGATACAACCCCTCGGTCTTCCGCAATAGTTATTTTTTATTTACTTCCAAAACTTTATACATAGATAATTTGCTATTATAATCAAAACTCACCACATACCGATCCTCTTATATTACTTATACATAGATGCAAGTTTTATTCTAATCCGGAAACTTCGGGAGCTATAGCCGAAAAAAAGACAAAATTAACACCCTTTGCTTATAAGATCCTTTGAAATCTGTGTGGATTGCGTTGGTACGAGGTATTTTAGAGTCAGGCAGGCACACGAAAGAAAAAAGTCACAAAAACTTGGTTTCTGCTCTACTTGGATAATTTTTTTGGACATATTGCTATACTTACCATAATGCTCCATGTAGTCGAAAAGAAATTTCGCCCTATTTGAATATGGTAGAATTGCAAAAATCTAGCATGCCGGGGGCGCAGCCCACTAGTTATATAAAAATGTAATAACACAGATAACATCAGAAACACTATGAAAGTCATATTGTTGGATTGACATCAGTGGATTTTGCATTCCAGTGAATTAGGAAATAAAAAATCTTTGTTTCTAATAGCACATGAGACCGGCCTAGCCGCCATACTAGGTGGAGTCCGGCCAATAGGAAGAATCTGGCGGAGGTACTTCGGGGTGCTTATAAGCAGTAGACCTGGATGTACCATCGCGGAGCAGGCCCAGAGGCACTTCGATAGTAATACTATTCATACTGTTCATATCAAAGTATTAACATTAAGTACTCTTCTTGCTTTGTCAAACAATATTTATGAAAAAAGTAAATTATAACTACATGAACAAATAAAAATATCATCTCTCTTCGCCAAACTAACAAAAAAACATTGTTTGAAGCTTATACATCATATAAGTGCCAATAATTTAAATCTTACTCCAGCTTTGTTTTTGTTTCATATGCCAAAATAAATGAACTTTTGGTCCAGTGTGCCATGCTTAACATAATAAAAAACTTACTCATCAAAAACGCGTTGGCCATAAAGATGGCTTTTTGTGCGCATGCAAAGCTCGAAACAAAAAATAATTCAATTAACTGTAAAAGCCGTCATTAAGGTGCTATAAAGTGCACGGGCCTTACAAGTAAGTAGTCCCCGGACAGCTCGTAAAACTTCACAACAAAGTCACACCTAAAACCTGTGGCCATAAATCAGCCAAAAGCTACTAAAGATACTCCATACGGCAGCAGCACCTACAGATACTCTCATACATTTGGACGCTGCAGCAATGGGTCACTTTTAATTACCAAAATTATGACAAAGTTGTTTATGACATTTTAACGTGATTTAGTTCGTTGGAACGCACTGAAAATTTAACACCAAATTTATTGATTTTTAAAAGTTTTGTTCGTCGGCTATAAAGCTTGATCATCAAAGACCGCGCTAAGACAATTTATGCCTATATTGATCCGCTTAGCTGTGCCCATCAATACACATTTAAAATAAAAATAAAAAAATAAAAATAAAACAGCAAAAAATAGCCATTAAACATAAAACTTAAGCCTAACCCGCAAAATCGTTAAACTGTGCTACCGTTTTTTCATGCTTTTCGAGATTCGAACTCCCAATTCGAGGCCCCAAGCATTGTAATTTTCTTAAGCGCTGCTCATATGCTAAAGACTTTGGGTTTGCTTTTCCGCCACACGAATTTCTAATTTGAAAATAACCAAAAATGATTATGATCGCACTCTCTTGCGGATGTTGGCTGCATAAAATCGATTTAATCCTTGCCGCAATCACCGCCAATCGTTGGCTCAACCAGGCCATCCATCCATTCCACAGCGGCGACTGCGGCGGTGGCGGCGGCACGCTCGAACAGATTAATTGCCGGGCAGCGGCAGCAATCGACCTACAGCAGCGTTCAAAATTCATAGCCACATACATATATACATAGGTATTTAGGTATATATGTGAAGCAAAAAAAAATCCAATAAAGTCGAAATTATCAATTTATTTCACGCCTTGAAATCACAACAACCACAAAAACGACAAGGGTACAGGCTTGCAACAAGGGGCAAGTTAGGGCCAGGCAACGATTGCAGCCAACGGCTTAATTACGTTATGGATGCTGCTGCTGCATCATCATCATTTGAAGATGTTGAGTATGTTGTTGAACCTGGAGTCGAATGAGCTGCGTATAACCCAAATCTGCAAACTCCTTTTGAGATTACATATTTTTTTTATATGTAGTTTAGTTTTGGGCACGAATAGAGAGAATAAAGTTATGTCTTCAATCGGCTGGAGACTCTTTAAAGGTTGGACCTTTCTTCCAAACACAAAGTTACGTCATGATAATCCTTTTGGTTACTCCGCGAAAGGTAGCCTAATTTTTAACCATTAATGCAGAAAAGTCCCAACTTGTCTCGAATTTCATATGATCTAGTAAATATATTTGCCACTGAAAAGTTGTTGGACAAGAGTGAAGCGTGAAGAAGTAGTGGTTTATACTTTTTCCAACAGTCGTACCAACTTATTCTTTACAAATTTTAAATTTTTGGTAAAACCAAATATAATTGATTACCCTAAGAACCATAGATGGACTGTCCGCTTTTAAGGAACATATTTTAAATTAAAATTTTTCGTTTAAAAACTTTATTATAAGATGAAGATAGAGACCAAAAATTCATCTTCGGAATAAAATTAAAAAATTTTTAAAAAAAAGTGGTGAACGTTAAAATTGTGAGTGGACGACTTTGAGAAGCCCTGTACCTATAAAGAAAAAGAACTCCATTGCAACGATTTTTTCATTATTACGAATTTTAATCAAGTTCTAAGCTTTTTCGTATAATCAAAGAATATAGAACTACTAGTTCTATAAAGGTATATAGTACTTATATATATTTGATATAATATTTGGTATAATACAAAGCTTAAACAGATTTTCTACTTACGTATTCGTATAAAATTTCATATCAAGAAATAGAAAATTTTGCAAAAATTGACTTCGACTAAGAAACGAACCTAAGGCTCGAGCCGACTTTGAATCTACCGACTCGAACTATAGCATCTTAAGCTCTTTATTGTGATTATCTCTAATATTTATAGAAAATTTTTTTTATTTCTCTGTATTTTATCTCTACAAACTAAAGCTGTAAAATTGCAATTGAATGTAAAAGAGCGCTTTGAAATTATTTGAGGGTGGAAGGCGCTTTGGAATAGAAAACATAAGCTTGATCTACCTATAAATCTAAGAAGTCAAAATCTCAAGTTTGGCTATACTAGCTTTTATAATATGCAAGATCAAAGCGATCTAAGATCACATCCTTTTGTCCTTCTGACAATGTTGGCAGTAACTTTTGGAATCCTCAATATAATTTTCTTCTGCTGACCATATTGGTTGTAACTTTGGGTAGTCTCTGGACTCTACTTCTCTTTGAGGTTTTCTCGAACCTGCTTTTAAGCGAAATATTGCATTATAATTTGCTAAGCATTAAATATGTTTGCAACTAAGTGCCCGACTATGGTATAGCCAGCACCCATTTCCACAAAAAATATTAATAAAGTTGGCGTACGTTAAAGTCGAGCGCGGACGACCTTGGGATACCCTGTACCACCAGTAATCAAATCCGATATATTGCTTACGAACTCCAAAATATATTTCTTTGGCAAATTTGGTTACGATATTTTTATAAACAAACAAAAAAAGTCGAATTGTGCACCAAACACGTTTTTTTGAACGATTGTGTTATGGGGGCTATATGATATAGTCAACCGATTTAGATCAAATTTGGTACAGTACTGTAACTCTCAAAAATTTCCAAGTACAAAATTGGGTAAACAAACGAAACAGAACGAAGTTTGCACCAAACAGGGTCTTTTAAACGATCGGTCCTATGGGAGCTATATGATATATGTAGTTAACCGATTTTGATAAAATTTGGTACACACGTGGGGAACTCACGAAAACTGCCAACCACTAAATTTGGTTACTATCTTCATAAACAAACGAAATATCCATCTAAAACTTTTTTTTTCGAGGTCCTCTGGAACACCCCTATGGGAGCTATATAATGTAACCCCGATATCAAAAAAATAAAATAAACTTTTCTCCGATGGAATAATAAGGGATCTAATCTTAAAGTTTGGTTGCTGTAGCTCTTAACATCTCTGAGATCTGGCGTGACAGACGGACAGACGGACATGGGTATATCGACTTCTCGAGTCACCATGATAAATACTTTATTTAACTTTGGCGGGTCTCCGACGTCTCCTTCTGTATGTTGCATACATTTTCGGATTGCACAAACTTAATATACCCTTTGTACCATGCGGTACAGGGTATAAAAATCAGCGCCAAGTTTCGTATCGAAATTCAATTGATTAGAGGATTAAAGGATTGCTTTTAAAAACAAAATCAGTTTTTTTTATTATTAGGCTCATATTCCAGTCTGTACTCCATATTTAAATGTATTTTGCAATAATATACTTATGGAGTAAAGTACTAGCAACAATGGTCTACGACTTGAATTTTTTTTAACGGGGAAGCAGCGGTAGATCTCAACAAGATGGCGCAAAATTAATTAGGTGGTGCTATCTATTAAGGTGTCCGAGATCTAGGTGTCCATACAGACGGAGAGATAGACGACATTTATTTTTAATTTAATAATCTAATCCTTCTGCGCACCCTCGCTCCTATAAAGGATATAATCATAAAACTCAAACCAACAGCAATCTGAGGAAATATTTAAAGCCTGCCTTATACTCATATTAACAATTTAAAAGAAACGATAGCATTACAAATTATAGCCATTGTTAAAATGATATGCATAATGAAAAATCTAAAACGATGCTTAGTTTTATTTAAGACTTGATTGATTTGCTTTGTGTGGAGAATAAGATATGCCAATAAGCCCAAACAAAAACAACGAAATTCTAGGGTCAATCAAAAATGGTAGGTGTTAAGAAGGTGTTATCCTTTAGCGCCCTTTACTTTATAGACTCAGCAACAAAGCTGCAAAAAGCAGCGCTCATGCCGCCGCTCATAATTACAGCCTCAATCCACCAGAACACAAAAGCGAATTTACAATGCCCGAAAGGACATAGCAGATAGAAACAAAAAAAAAACATAAAAGAAGAAAGAACTGCGAACCGAGCGCCTTTAGACCAAGAGCCCAGTTGTTGTTTGGGCCATTGTTGAATCTTGCCAATTTCTGCTGCCTCTTTTTTTTTCTTCTTGCAGTCTTTGTGGTCAAATCGAGCAAAATGGCTTGCCGACTAAAGACTGGGGACGACTGCCTGCTGCCTATAATGAATGAATTCCATTAAAGATTTATGCCAGTTTGATGATGCCGCTATGCAACGCAAGGATCGCAGCAACCAACGCCCCTGCTATGCGGTTACCATATACCTTGATTGAAGGTTGATTTGTTGCGTTCAGTTGGCCAAACTGTGGGCCCGGACTTAGTCGGTTGTTTTGATGAGATTAGCACACGTGTTGAACACGCACGCCATTGTAGCCAAGAGGCTGGGACCACGACGAAGAGGCGTATTGTCGGTGGCTTAAAAGGCCGCAGCCAAAGCGCTAAATTTATTTTGACAAATGACATTTCAATTGCAATTGTACGCGCAGCATGTGGTGGCATGCAGCAAGTGAGAAAGTAACCAAGCCCAATGTTGCAGGCCACATTGCAACAGCAGCTAGCCATTTCACCCAGCTTCCAACACTCACTCACATAATTCAAATCGAAACGTCGCAATTCATTTGACTAAATCAAACAAATCGTAAAAGGCAAGGAGTTAAAAAAAACGTGATTGGTGCCACCTCAAGCTGACGCCGCCAACTTAATCTAAAAACAGCGACGGTCAATGGAAAATTTTAAGGGGGTGCAAATTTCTAGAGAGAAAGCTCAAAATGATGCCGCCAACTGGTTGACCGAAACCCCTGTACCCAAGCACCGAATGAGCCACTGTTTAAAGCTACAACTAAAGTTAGAGCCCCAGACCAAAGCAAATGCATTTGGGTTTACCTACAGCATCGCTGGCACAACAGCAAAGTGATTTGATCTTTGCACCAAAGTGGTAATCCGCATCTAATAATGTGAAGCGCAGCATTCGGCGCACGATCTCCAACAACTGAGAAGATGTAGCTGCAAGCTGTTTGCAACACAGCCGCACCACATACACACACACACACACGCACACACACACACACACACTACAGACACAGATACTCCACAGACCTCCCAGTTAGACTTGGTGTGGGCTGACTCTGGTTCGTTGAGGGGGTAGAGTCGGAAACTGCAGACGCGGCCACAACGCTGTGTGCTGCCCCCAAAAGTTGATTGGAGTCAACGATGGAGTTATTTGTACGATTGCCGGTCGGCCGGTCTTGGCCAGCTGCTGCCTCTGCCTCTGATCGCTGATCAGCTCACGTTGATTATGGCGCGAATAACAAAAACAACAACAACAAATTATATACGTCTCGAGTAATTGAGAAATATTGAGACATTAAAGGAGCATAATAAAGCAAAGAGAGAGAGAGTGGGAGAGCAACCATATACCGGGTGTTGCAGCAATTAGAGACCGCACAAAACTTCAAACTATGTATATGTATACAATTTCTTATTTATTACATGCTCATATCTTTTCACATAATGTATAACGCTTTCAAATCAAAACTGACTAACTGAGCTGAGTATTTTGCTACGTCATTGGCAGCGCCACCAACGGCCAAACAACGGTGATTTTATTTCATAGATAATTCGCTTAAATTATGGCGCAGCGGCTGCCACGGCCACACGGCGGCGGCAACTCCACCACTTAATGCCCCCCGGGCGACCTACAGCAGCGCTGATTGGAACGCTTTTCAAAAAAGCGGCAGCAAGTTCGATTGATCGTTCGATCCATCGTTCCATCGATCGTTTGATGGATGGATGCTTGACTGAAACGATTGTGCTGTAAATCAACCAACGAATTGAAGAGACCGCAATAATACTCATCGGAATAGCAAAATGGCGTATAACAAAAAGGCATTTAACTATGTCACATCATTGTAATACTTAAAATGTTTATTGGTGTGTCGTGTCACAAAAATTAATCGAAAAACCTGTCATGCATATTGGCTTTGAATACCCTGCACAAAGTGGGGTTAAAGGGTATCACAGTCTTTTCCAAGGTATGTAACAGTCAGCTGGGGGTGTGGCGCACCATTAGTCACATATAAAATCTGCCATCTGTCCGCTTTTCCGTCAGTGTGTATGAACACCTAGTTCTGTTAGGCCATATGATCTACAGACACCAAATTTTTTCAAAAGTTGCGCGTTATCTTGCTTCGCGTTCCCGTACGGGAATTTCGGGGTTAACCTCCAAATTATAAAAGTCACCTGGTACAATTATAGTCCTGTGTACGTACAATGTGATAGACTAGAATACACCAAAAAATCCCCAAGCAAATCGGTAACTCAATTCCTGCATTCTTAAGGTAGATGTGTTGAGTATTTAAATCTATATTGGTTTCCTCACCACCATTAAAGTAAAGTATCTAGAGCTTTATTTTAAAGTGGTTTTCATATATTTTTTCATCCCCAAAAAGAGCGCAGGTGTGAAGTTGTACAAACTTTGATCCGGAATTTCCTTCACTTATGGGCGGAATTATCCATAGTCATCGTTTAGTGCGCACCTACACCATAAAACGAAACTCTATTACTAATTTTTAGCCGACTCTTTAGTTAAGGATATCCCAAATGGGATTTTGTTTTTATATGAAGTTTTGTCATTCCTTGCGAAATTTTTCGAATTGCGTATGGGCCTTTAGCTCAAAAAGTTTTGTACATTTACAATTTTTTCGAAAAAGTGTGTAAAGGGTATCCCACTGTCGTGAAAGGCAACAAAATATTCGCATTATTTTTTTTCTTGTCCAAGTTGTGCAAGTTGGCACCAACAACAACAACAATGACCGTTTTGGCCATTTAACGAAATTAAAAGCACACACCCACCCAGCAATATAATCACACAGATACTACCCACAGGTATCTCTGGGTTTGTGAGTGTTTTTGAGTGCCTGGAGGCACGATTGACAAATTAAAATGAATGTAGTCATTCACTTGGAAAAGTTCATTAAGTTAAGCCACCCTAGTGGTAGCCGACACAGGCTCATAAAAACTCCATACCTTGACAGGACATGGACATGGTTGTGGATGTGGATGTGGACATTGACATGGCCATTATGACAGCAACAGCAACACCTCAAATGACATGCACATGATTGCTTAAATGGTTGCCACCACGGATGGCACTTGTCGCTGCTCTGTCATGAAATTGAAATTCTTCATCGTCATCAAGCTCAATGACAACAAGAAAAGACTTAGTCTTAAGCTATGGCGAAAATTGAATACACTTTAAGCGGTGAAGACTTGAAATGTATATTTATTTAAATTCGCTAGTTACCACGATGCAGAAAAATGTGTACACTTTAAAAAATGCACTGTACACATTTGAATTAAGTTTAAATGACCCTACTTAAAGTAGGAGAAAATATTTTAAAATATGACCAAAACTTGGAACAATTGGATGCGTAGGTTTATTGGAGAGAAACTATAAACCAACACTTTAGAGAGAGATAATATGCGATTACGAATTTTCTTGTTTATAGTTGAGAGTAATTTTTGTAATTTGTGTTCTACGAAGTTTAGGATTTTTTTTTTTTTTTAAATTTGAGTAGTATCTACTTTAACTGCATTTATTTTTTTTTTAAATTATTTTTGTCTTTAGTTTTAAATGATTATAATAAAATTATAGTCAAACTCCTTTATACTTATAAATTTATTATCTTAATTTCTCAGTTGTAAAGATGTAATATCTAAACTCTGTTAAGCTAGTCTTAAGCAATAGTTTTATATTATATTATTTCGGCAAATAAAGCAAATTGTAAATTAAATTAATTAATAAAATTATGGGCAACAGCAACATGAGTAAAAAAAAATGTGGTACAGTCAAGGCGGTGCCCGACAGTGGAATACCCTGTACCTTTTGTCCCGCAAAAAATTTTTCCTGCATATTCCTTCTAAGAACTTTTCAATTGGAATTTATTTTTTTTTGGTGAAATTCGATATTTATACCTATAAGTTCCCTAAATTTTTAACGATTTTGATGAAACTCGAATGTTACGTCAAAGAAGTTATTTAAAGTATATGGGGTAAGTTTGAAGTTGGTATATTGAGGGGTGTGGGAGAAAGCACGATAAATCGATTGCGGGGGGTGGGGGGACCGCATCGATAAAATTTGGATGTGGATTTGTTCATTAGAGCCACATGAATCAGCTTACCAAAAATTGTGATTCTAGGTCACATCTCACCATAATTACGTAGAGTCAAATATTGACGCAGTTTATAGGCAAGGGTGGTGAGATTTGTACATTTTTGGCTATAATTTTTGCTGTATTTGTCAGATTTTGTTCATTTTTTACACACAGATGCATGTAACCGCAACGCATCGCTCTTTCAGATGAAAATATTAAACGGTGTGGCTAAAAACCGCGAAACTCTACTGCGGGGGAACGGGGGAAGATATTGACATGATTCAACAAACTTGATCTTCTGAGGAAATATGCGCATCAGGTGGTAAAGTTTCGTGTCTCTAGCTCCTATAGTCTCCGAGATCTAGGTGTTCATACAGACGGACAGACGGACATGGCTCAATCGCTACCCGAGGTTATGATAAGCATTTTGGCATAAAGGACTTGGGGTCTGCCACGCCTTTTTCTGTCCGTTACATACATTGCACAAATCTAGTTTACCCTTTGTACCTATAGGTACAGGGTATAAAAAAGAGTTGGATCGTTGTTAGGCTCAAATCGAAAAGAAATTCGTATGCTTGGTTTACAGTACCGAGAAACTCAAACTATGAGACAATCTAATATTATTGTCATAATGATAATAAAATTGAAGTCAAACCTCTTTTGAAAAATCGAAACTGAAATCCAATTGAAGTGAGAGAAAGCTCGTAACGTCGTTTTTAATGTGGTAGTATCTAGGAAACAATTACGAAGGCACTGAGGGACTGTATAAAGGTATATAAGATATACAAATTCAGCGGAAAAGCTAGCCACACCATACATTAGGGATAAGCGGCCATAAGTCATCAATAAAGAACAGGGTATACAAGTCACGCTATTACCAATGCTGTGATTTATTTCGCACTTTTTTTGGCATAAATTCAATTTTTTTTAAATTAATAATTTTAAATTTGACCCGATTTTTGTTTTTACCATACTCTAGTTAGATTGAAAATTAATCAATTTTCAAATTGGCGCCAAAAGTGATTTATCGACACGCTCTCAAAGTCAGCTGATCTTGTATAGCATGCTGTTTGTAAATTTGGCGGTAAACGCACTACAACGTTAAGTGTTTAGTTTAACAAAAACAAACGTTAGTAGAGGTATGTAAAATTGTAGTTTTTGTGTAATTGTGTCGTGTTTTGTTCATGTGTATTTTTAGTCTAATCTTAAAAAGTGTAGTTGTGTTTCGTGGGGCACAGCAGTCCTTAAAGTGGTAAATGGTAAATTATTCATCAAAATGTGCTGAACATTATGAAACAAATCATTTTTGTTATTTCGTGCAATTTCTTGAATAAATTTCGTTTTTCTAGAACAATATGTGTTTGCGCATGCAGAGCTGATTGACATATGGAATATCAACAATCGCTCTGAGAAAGCAGTACAAAAGCACATTATTAAAAAAATTGGCGAAAAAAATTTAAATGAGGAACAATTTATTGTAATAGGTCAAAAGGTGAGGACTTTTGTGAGATACATCAAAAAACACCTGCCAAATTGCTATCGAAACCTCGATATATTTAAAAAAAAACACTCGAAATGGCTTACTAATAGCAGAGAAACCGATTTTTTTACGAAAACGCTAGTTCCCGATTAAAAAGAAAGTTAGCCTCGGAACTTGCGGAAGGAAACAACAATTCATTGCCTTTGCTTTTACATGCTACTACAGTTTCAGCAAAAAAAAAACAGCAGAAAAAATCATGGCTGTAGTTTTAAAAGCTGCTGGGACTACAGAAAATATCAATGAAATAAAATGAAAACTTTTTTCGACTGTGCCTTCACAAATGTCTGCGGACAATGCCTTGGCATTTTTACTTGAAAATGGATTCACACAAAAGCAATATAATAATATAAGACAAATACAAAAAAACACGGTTGCCATATATATCCGACATATCAAGACTTACTTAATTCGAAACTTAAACTTAGACCAAATGATATTCAGTATTTTGCAAACAAGGCACAGGTTCCATTACAGAAACTTTTAGACCATACAGCTTCCCGAATTATGACTTGCAGATGTAAAATTCTACTTTTGTGATTAATGGGCGTAAAGGGGCGTAGCAAATATATATATATCATAAAAATGTACATATGATTGTATAAAAATTTTTAACTCAATAGAGTACGAAATAATTTAACCTTATATGGGCGTTAGAGGTGGACGTGGTCCGATCGATCTGAAATTTATCTTATTTTTTATAAATATCACTACAATGCATTGTACAAAATTTCAAGTTCCTAACTTCATTTTTCGAATTTATGCCAAAAAAAGTGCGAAATAAATCACTGTGCAATGTCCGGTTTATATCGACAATAAGATAATTTGCTTTATCGTCAGAAACAAGTCGATTTATGAGAAATACGACGCAAACATATTGTAACAAAATTTGTTTTTTATATATACCGAATCTCTATAAAACCAAGATATTCGAAAGATTCGAGTGCATTTGTTTAAACTTTAAAGCGTAGTTTTGCTTTTAATATAAGTTTGCAATACAGAGCTGATCAAAATAGACCAATTTATTTACCAAATTTTAGGTTAATTTGCTTAAAGCGAAATTTCGTTTTTAAATGATGGGTGGATCTATTTCAAATAACTAAATAAAAAACAATGACAAAATTCCAATGGTAACTCAATGGAAAAACGAGGATAGATTTTAATAGATAGCAAATCCGTTTGGCAGACGTTCGTTGAGATGACGAGCGAAGCATACAGAGAGCGGAACCCTCTAGTATTTAAATGTTGTTTTTTTTTTTTTTTTGTATTTTCTGCATTTTAATTCCTTGTCCCGTCTTCAGAACCATATCTTTACATAAAAAGAAAAGAACTAGAAAAAGTTAGATATACATATTTTAAACACCCAAATTTTTCTGTCAAGTTCTACCTTCTGCAAAATCTTGCGATTCCTAAAACTCCATGTACCCTTTGTAAGAGAATACAAAAGTATCAAACTTAGCAGAGGCAGCACCGCCATCATCAACGCCGTCGTCGTCGTCGTGGTCTTTGTCGTCATCAATGTTTATGCCCATGGCCCACCCTGGGCTGTTTGTGGCTCACAAAAAGCGTGACGTATTTCCGCTTCCCATTTGCACCTGCATTCATTATCCTGTACCATATTTTTGTTGTTGTCATCGTAGTCATTGTTGTTGTTGTTGTCGTTGTTATTTCTTCTGTGTGCGTAACTAAGTTTTGGGCCGTAACTTTTATGTGTGTAACTCCGTAGTATATCGTATATCCCGCATAATGAACGAATCTTATGGGCATAAAGGGTCGCAACACACAAGGCGTTCATGATTATATGACTAGGGGTGACATATTATGCCGGAGTAACTTGGACTGCTTTGCTGGTGGTACAAGTGCGCGTGTTCAATGCGATTAAATGCAGTCAAGTGACTTTATTTTTATTAGCAAAACTTAATGAACTCGAAATTCCAAAAAAGTCAACATGTATTATCAACTTGGTGTTATTAGAAAGTCAAGTGATTTATGTGGCAAGTTTGGCAACTTATCAAAGCCAAAAAAGAAGAAATATGTGACATAGTCTAGGTGGTTCCAGGCAGTGGCATATAGTGTAGCCTTTACAAACCTTAAACAATTTATTTATACAAACTTTAGTGCTCACTTCTCTTAACAAAGTCACAGGGATCTTTTTGGTCACCGTTAAATTTCGCGAGGATTTTAGTGCGTTAACCTTTTTTCCATTGGGGAGACGGGCCATAAACAAGTTGATCCCACATTGTGGTTTCTGTAAAGCTTTCGAATTTGACAGACTTGATTGCAGAAAGCATTTACTTTATTTTAAATTAATTGCCGTGATTCAAAACAGACTTCAAAGCTTCTTTAAAATAACATACAATAAAAAAATAATCACAACAAATCGATTCCAGCGAGTTTTGGGGTGGTAACAACAAAGGGTAGACTTCCTTTTGTTTATTAAGCTCACATAAAACTAGACCACAAATGTTTATGCATAGCTTTATCCGATATAAATTATACCCTGTACCCATAAGGTTAAGGATACTATGATTTTGTCCCATGTATGGTAAGTAGCATCCAGGCGGAAGAAAGCATGACGGACCATAGATTCGTTTTGCATTAATAATTAGATTTAGCCATGCCCCTCTATTATCCATCCCTCGTTGAAATAAAGTTTAAAGATATTGAGCTGAGGATATCCAATTTTACCAAAAGATGCGCTTTATTCTTATACAGGTGAAGTTTGTCAAATCATGTTGATATAAATTCCCGTTCCTCGAATGGAGAATTTCGCTACAAGGGCATTCTGGTGAAAACGGGGCATAGCTATACACCATGCTAATCAAAACACTATGTCAAGACCCATTTGCGCCTAATAAACCAAATAAATTTGGAACCTTTCTCCCCAATATCTCCCTACCACCGCAACCCATTCCGCTTGATTAGGACTAGAACCAATAAATATCGCACTCCACACAGATCCACGCAAATGCTAAGCCCGTAAATGTCAACCATCGATATCGTTACCCTCTTTTCCGAGGTTATGCAGCAACCCTTGCTTCTTTCATCTCTACTATTTATGAGTGGCTCTGCCAGCTAGATCTGCCCCAAAAATTCGCTCATTAGTGAGCGGCTTAAATGACGCATTTTATGACATAGCCAATCAACAAATGCGAGAAAGTTTAATTACAGCTTTTTAACAACAAAAAAAACTAAAATATGTGGCTCATAATTATAGACAAGAGTGCGGCATAACCTTTACCTACGCGCCACATAAAAGCCATGACACATGCGCGTAATTGCAACACACACGAAAAATGTTATAGAGGGACAGCGAACTGAGAAGACTAGAAGACTAGCAGGGTCTAGGGGCAAGGGTATGTGGCAGCAACTGAAGCGAACCAGCGGCCATTGTTGTCTTTACAGGCTTATTTATATGGCCCAACAGCCAGTATTGTTGGTAATTCTCGTTGTTCTCGTTGTTGTTGGTAAGCTTAAGCAAATCGCAATCTCATTACTTACGCGTTCGGGCCCATTAATGTCAGGCTCGCGTTAAAAATCGATAGATAGAATGTTGCCTGGAACAGCAACTACTGGCCAAAGATGTTGCGCTGCCAGTGCCGCCAACGAAGTTAAACCTGTAAGACGACAATAACGAAGATGACGACGACGTTGTGGACGACAACGATTCTTTTTAAAGATACTTTGCTTGCTGTGGCCTTCTCGGCGGCGGCTAAAGATCAAAGCGCGCGAAAAACCACCATCATCTTAAAGGTGGTAATTATGTCTCGCTTTTGGTCTTGCTCTGACTTTGGGACGGCATCGTCAGTGTCTTGGGCCAAGTCGAGAGAGTCATTGCTGCTCCTGCTGCATAAAGCCTTGTTGATTATGCTGCTGCTGCTCGTTGGTTACTTTGTCGCCCGCTGCTTGTTGTCAGTGAAAGCTTCACAGCAAATTTATACGCACTTGCGGCCAAAATGGCTGACCAGGGATCACTCGAACTACAACTGGCCATTGGCAACTGGCCAAGTTGGCTGCATAACCCAAAATTTAATTTAAGTAGCCTTCATAACTCAGCTGTCAGCTGCATGTCACTTTTGTGGCTACTGCCACTGTCGATAAGGTATCTGGTATATGGATCGAACCGCACTTGGAAATTGTATATGCATTTAGCCTGAAATATTATTATCGACACGTACTCGTTCGCACCGCAGAGCCAAAGAGCCACAGAGTCCATAGTGGTAGTAACCACACCACAATTAGCCTCAATTGAGGAATTTTATTCGTCTTAAACTCTTTGACCGCATCTCTCGCACTTGTTCGAGTTTCAGTTTCAGTTGATTTCACTTTGTAAGCGGTTATATACTTGGGTACATATACGAGGGTAGATTGTTAAGTCAGTAAATTTTGGGAATTCCCGAGTGTGCCTGTCAAATAATGAAAAAGGCTGATATTCGAAAGCATTATTTTTGGCACAAAAAAATCATCACCGAAGCGAAGGAAAGGCTTAGTAATGGTTAGTATGTAGCTTTATCTTAAACGCCAAACGTTTAGGTCGCCCGATTGGGGCAATCTAATAATTGTCGTTAAAATCCATTGCAGATTCACGAATCGTGCTTTTTTAGGGGCCTAATAGGCAAAGTGCCTACCAGGTTCCGCTCGTGCCTGTTATCGTTCGCTCTCAGTCGATCTCTGTACGCAACCCCCTGCTCTTCCACCGGTAGCGGGTTGGAGTTTCTATGGAGCGTTGAGTAACGGACGAACCAAGGGCTCCTTGTGATAATCCGCATGGCGCGGTTCTAGAGCCTCCGGGCCATTCGTTGGTTTCATAATTTAGCTAATTTTGCCTGCGCAGACTGTTTTGGCCTTAGCCTGGGCTTTTTAAGGTACGCCTCATGTGAGGCCCACATATTTAACCTTTGCAAGCTGCTCTAGAGCCTCATCGTAGATGTACATCGTGTAAGGTTTATTACGACAGAGGGTGAAGCACATATTACAGAAATTACTTTCTTCTGCGTGTTGAGCTTTACGTTCCATCTATTAACCCAGGCTTTAAGAGAACCAACACATATCTGCACAATACCGGCGGACACTCAAGGCGATTTTGCCATGAGCAGGAAAGAGGCTAGAATTCCGAGGGTAGAAGGTTCAGTAACAAGGATGTCTGCAGAAAAAAAAAAGCCCAACGACGTTACCTTGTGGCTTCGAGATCTGGTGCGTAGCGATTTTTTTCTGTGTCTGATCATAAACGAATGGCTGGGCTATAAGAGATTAGAGTTGAATGAAGAGCTCAACACTGAACAAGGAGACTTGAGAAAATCCATGATTTGGAAGGAGTATGTAGCGTCGGTAGCGTACTCGCTTTACAAACCGAAGGTCGGTGGTTCGAATCCCCGCAGTAGCACTGGTACATTTGCCTAGCACTGGCATCGCTAGCTCAAAGACGCTATTTGCCAAAGAAAGTCTCTATTAATTAAAGACACCGCCGTTCGGATTCGGCTATAAACTGTAGGTCCCTGTTCTCTTTGAACAGTTATTAATAGAGATCCCCATGTCCCGCCCAGGGGCGACTGACAAAAAAAATTATCAGTCAGGGAATTATTATATTATATGTTGAGAAACCCAAGTAGTTTCAAAAAGTCACGTGACTTATTAAGCTGCCCTCGCGTGTTACGACTTCTCGTACCGTTTATTAACAAACACAGATACTCACACATACTAATGTAATTACCCATATATGTAGCTACAATTGAAAAGCTGCTGACAAAAGCTGTCATTGATGTGGCCCGAGTTTGTGAGTTTCCGAGTATCTGAGTCTGGGTCTGTTTGAAAATCAAATTGCTTGCTGCTTGTGGCATTAAGTGGCAGCAATTAGTGAGCGCCTGCCAAACGGTAGTTTTTTTTTTTTTTTTAATTTTAGATCTTTTATTTTTTCCATTACTTTTTCAATTATGAATAGAGAATGATTGATGCGCCAGAACAATGCGCATATCAAGCTAAAAACTTATTTAAAAACTTAATGAGCTCAGGTATTTGTGGTCGTTGCTCTTAACAAATATTTCAGCTATTAATTAAGCATAGCCTGGGCACATTAAATATTTAAGTTTGACTTTACAAATCGAAAATTTACAAAATTGCAGCTAAAAGCGCTATTATCATTAGAGCTACGACATTATAATTTACTAAAATGTATGGCCCGGACTTGCATATAATTTAGTCTACAAAATTATATGCTATCTAACTCTGTTGTTGTTGCTGTTGTGATTGTTGCACATATACCTCGAGTAGACACAAAATAAAAGCAATCCATTCCAAGACTGAAATTGAAACTGAATTGTGGCGCGTCAATTCCATTGAAAATGTCACAAATGTTGACGACAACAAAACACAATAAAAACAATTGCCCTGTGAATTCATTAATTTATTTATGAGTTATCGCCGCAACTGGGCGTGGCAGCTGCGGCAGCTCTGGCTATGAAAACAAAATTACGCTGAAATTATAGCAACAATTATTTCAAAATTGAATTGCATCCAATTACAAATGAAATGAAATGCAGATGGCAGCAGATAGCTGCCCCTCTAACTTCTCCGCCCGAGACGCTTAGCAACTACTGCTACAAGCCCTCGCTGACCCACCCAAGTATCCAGTACCCAAGTGTTGCATGTTGACAGCTTGCTGCGTAAGCAAATGTAAAAAACCAATTAGAGTGCGAGTGCGACAGGCGACTTTGCGCTGTCAGGACATGAGTTATTATCCTGCAATTAATTTGGCTAAATGTTGTGTCTGGTTTTGCGCCGACGCAGTCTAGAATGTGACCAAGCTGCTGATTGGCTGCACACAACAGTGACGTCACTGTTGCAAGACACGCCTGTTTTCTTTTCTGAGAAAAAAGAGAGCAAGACAAACAATGAGCGAGAGCAAGAGCCAAGAGCCAGAGCCAAGGTATACCTATTTAAGGCTCTCAACGAAAGTTACCAATTTTTATTTTCCTTGCGACTGCGACTGCGCGTGAGGAGGGTTGTTTTCACGCATATTATTTTAATATGTTTGCGTTCTCTCTCTCTCGGGTTTTCTTGCTCTCAGTAAAATTGGTGACGACGAAGGCAGCATTACTCTACCTTAAATAAGTATACCTTGGCCAGAGCCAGCAAAACTAGCTAAAGTTAAACATGTTTGATGTTGCCTTCATACCAAAAGTTGTAAGCGTCTTGCTAAAAGTTCCAATCGGTTTGCAATGGCTGCAATCCAAGTGGACTTTATAAAGTACGGATAGTCAATAATGTCCGAAATATTTCTGAAAAATCTGAGCATTACCTAAATTGCTAAGTTAATAAAATAATCGGTCAGTGTTTTTAAAACAGATTTATTGATTTGGCTGTTAGAAAAGATAGTCAACAGCAGAATGTTAACTCTGCTATATTTTTAAAGGGGTTGTTAATTTTATGCCAATTGTTTATGAAGTGTAATAGACCCTATTTAATGTATAATTTTTTTTTCTCCCATAGTCGTATTTAAGTCATCTACAAAAAAAAATGGTTTAATCTAATGCATATAGTTAGGAAAATTTTAAAAACATTTTCTAAGCATATTATTTTTATGGATTAAGATAAAAAAAGTGGTGAGTGAGGGAAATACAAATTTTCAGTATAAAAATAGGCATTTTACAGACGATTTTCAAAAAAGCTTGAAAACGACCAGCAATAAAAAGTCTTGTAAGTTGTCACACTTGCAAAAATTGCTGAAAATTTTGATTTTAAATTTAACTGAGCATTAAATTTAATTTAAAAAACAAGAAAAATTTAACTTTCCAGAGAAAATTGTGGATTTTTGTGATCGGTTTTTCTTGGTCGCCATACTAAAAATGAGTTGTTACCGAAAATATTAAAAGAAAATATTTTAAAAAAAAATATCCGAAAATGGCAGAAAAATTCACTAAAAATAATTCAAATTAGTTTCAATGACAATTCCACACAATAAAAAAGTCATGTAAGTAACATAGCAATGTAAAATAATGAAAATAGATGTGTGCCAACTTACAAGCTATAAAGGGTTCCAACTTACATTTTTGAAGCCATTTTGAATTACATTAAAAATAAAATTGTCACTGTATGTCCGAAAACCTTTTTTGATTAAGAAAGTTCATTGAATTTCACTTCAAGCACATATATTTTCCTTGATTTTTTATTTTGATTTGATCACTTTTTGAGCGCAATCAAAAACAATGTTTTTTAATTTCCGATTTCTTCAAAAACAATTTTTATATTTTGTCACACACCCACTGTGCTTTTGAATCTGTTCGCATCAAAAATACATGAAAATTCTTTACGGCGTATTTGCCATCGAAGACAGGTGGAATTTTGGTGTTTTCATTGCAGGAACATAAAAATCGACCAGGTGTCCCAACTTACAAGCCGTCCCAACTTACAAGCCGTCCCAACTTACAAGCCTTTCCCCTACAATATTATTGATAGCACAGCCTCACAAAAAGAAAATTGATTTTTCGGATAAGGGGGCTGTGCCATGCTTGCCAGATGTTTTTGGATTCGCTGAATCCGAATCCAATTCCTGAATAACACCAGCGCATTAGGGTTCTGACATAGCCCCAAATAAATGGCCAATGGCCAATATGTGGAGATTTTAAAATTATGTTGCTTGGACAAAAGTCAATATTCACTAAATATCCTTGCAATTTGTGTTTGTGGGATAGTAGAAATAGAGATGATCACTAAAGCAAGATAAAACGATTGCCAGTAAGATCATCGCGAACTACAGGTTTTTATAAAATCATCAATAATAATAAATTCACATATCTCACAATTCGTCAAAGTCGTTAATATGAACCGATTTTTTTTAATGTATGGTTAAATTCAAAACGTAGAAGCGTTAGAAAGCTTAGATAACGAGGTATTTTAAGATTATGTCAAGACTTTGAAATCCAGGGATTTTTTCGACTTCGTATTCGGATTCACCGAACTCTAAACATATAATATAGGTACATCAAAATTTGAATGTTTTTTTGACGTGCTAGAAAACACAGATTCGTTTTCAGCGACATAAGGTAAATATGGCCTAGCCTTCGAATCCGGAAATGGACTGTGTAAATTAAAGGGCATACCACTTATTTTAAAGAGTTTAATTAGTAATTATTTTCTTCTTGTTTATTTCCAATATGGAAGCTTTAGAAGTCGTGGAATATCGGTCTTTCGATTGAATGTCTTGTCTCATAACGGCTATTATGGTTGTTTTTCAATTTTAGAGATGTTGAGACTTTAGGAATTTAAAGATAATTCAAATTAGTTTAAAAAAATTTAACATAGTGACCCTCAAAACTATAACCATAAGATGAGGCGTCCCAAGTACAGACATCAAATTTTGTCATTTGAATAAACTTGCTCTAGGGCTACAAAACCCAAACAACTTAACCTCAAATTAACCTTTGACCAAGATTCGGTTACAAGGTGATGTGGCAAGAAGCTAACCCAGCAATTAGAGACAGCTATTATAATAAAAAGCTTAAGCTCATAATTAATTCCGAACTGAGCTGAGAATATAGCCACATTAAGATAAACGTTAACACGGCCAAAAAATGAAGGCACGGTTATTGGCTGCACACAGAGCGAGAATATTAGCTGCCTTTTGTAGCGCCCACTTGACCACATGCCACACACATACTATATAATGTATATAAATACATATACAAATGCCGCTGAGCCATTAACTAAATTAAATTTTTAACTTGTCTTATCTAAAAAAAAAGCCATTGTATGAAAACCTTTTAAAGCAAGTTAGTAACGCTGTGTGCAACTTGTGTGGCAAATTAAAATTCAATTTTTCAAAAAATCAAATCAAATCAAATTAAATAAAAAATGTCTAGAGAGTGAGAGAGAGTGAGATACAGTAGAGAATCAAAAGGGCCAGAACAATTTAAACAAGTTTTAGCTATAGAAAGAATTTGATTTTCAGCAATTTATTTTGTTTGTCAGCGCGTGTGTTAATGACACATAGTGCTACAAAGGATATATGAGCTGCTCCATTGTCTAGCTAGGTGCTGCAAAGGATGCGTAGTAAATTCGACAGACAAGAAGAGCGTTGTAATTGGCACAGGTTTGCCAGAAAAGAAACGGAAAAAAAATCATTTTAAAGCGTGTGATAATCCACAGGATAACACTGGTAGAACATTAGCTACACATAGTTAGCGCAAGGATCTTTAAGGCACTGCTTTCAGCTCGGCGTTGGTGGCTAATGGACTGTGCCACTTTAGTTTTGGTCAATGCCTTTCACACCTACAATGTTCCTTGAGCATGAAGAATCGTAAACGAGTGCACAGCATCTTTTGTGTGCCTAGATCTTTGATCTTTAGCGCCTTAGGGATCACACAGTCACACACACGCACACATACAGGTGTTTAAATGCAACACTTTTTAGCCAATAACCATGCCACAATTAGGCCTTAATATGCAGGATCTGCCGTGTCCAAAGATTTATAATTGTGTTAAAAACTCGCGCTACAATTTTCAGAAGAATCCCAATCTTCCCTCAGACCGTGGGCGTTTTTGTATTTGGTGTGGAAATTTTAAGCTTATTTACACATTTGGCTATAACCAAAATGTAACGTCACTGCGTTAATTGCTGCTCAGTCATTGCACTCTCTCAAACACGCCCCAGATTAATCTCCATTAGTTGTCTAGAGATGCCCAAAGTAGATGCTCCCATTGCTTTCAACACCGCGGAAGCAATAAAAACTCAAATTACATTTCGCTTACATCCTGTGAATCTCTTTTGCTCCTAATTTTTATGTTAATGACAGCAATTAATTTTCCTCGCCCACGCACACAAACATCTGCACGGGCTTCTGACCCCAAAAACGTGACCCCCAGAGCAACCAAAAGTTAAACAAATCGGGCAGCATATTTTTATTGCCTTTGCCGCTGGGTGCTATTAATTACTCAAAACACAGACAACAAATCGTGGAAAATCTTTGGAAAATTTGCTATACCCCAAAAGCCATGGCGAATTGTTATCCTTTTTCCACTTTCAGCAACTTTCCAACTTTCGCACTACACTCCAATCCCCACCCCGGCCCACTCGCCCACACAAAACTGTTGCTGTCGCCTGGCGCTGATTTATTGCCTAGGCCATAATAAATTTCTGCACTCCAGGTGTTAACCTATAAATCAATCCATTAGTTTTTCGCCATGTAGTGTGCAATGTACATATATTTCGATTTGTTGACTTTGCCTTTTATTTACTTGACACAGCTTGTTTTGCACCATTTCTTTCTGGGGTGGTTGGCACTGAGCTTTGGGCTCTTGGCTTCTGTCTCCTGGCTCTATTGTCCTCAATTCGTTACGCAGTTTGGGGTAGCTTCGACTTAGCTTTGTTTTGTCTCTGGAGTGACAATAAATTATGAGCATGATTAGTCTAAATTTGTTGTACCCCAAAGTTGCGCAAATTTGTTGGTCAACTTTACTATGAGTATTCCCAGCGCTCAAAGTTTTTCCCAGGCGGTGATTTTTCATCCAAAACATTTTTCACACGGCAGCATTTGCTCAAATTATCAAGTCAGCAATAAGGTTTGAGAAAAATTGATAAAGCAGAAACTAAAATAATTAATACTCAAAAAAAAGAAAGAAAAGACGCATAAAACACGCCCAAAGGTATGCAATGAAAAACTAGAGAAAGAGTTGTGTTGCATGCCACATACAAAATACAGGTGGCAATGTAGCCATTATGCCTAATGGCCAAACGCTTGCGGGGCACACACAAATGAGTTAAGCCAACAAAAAACAAGCCATAGAGCTAACGCGTTAAAGTAAGCCATAAAAAAGACAAAGCCGTCATTTTTCTAATGAAGCAGCAGCAGCAGCGGCAGTAGCAGCGGCAGATACTACATACAACCAGCTAATAGTATCTGGGTATCTGGTAGATGTTGGCCAAGTAGAAGCCAGTTAAAGACTTTAGTTGCGCCTCAGATGGTAGTTGGCCAATCACGCAGCTGCGCTAAACTTCAAAGCTAAATGATCGGAGTCTGGAGTAGTCAAAGCCAAACTCAAAGAAACAGTGGCGCAGTTAGGGGGCCGGGTATCAAGTATCAGCAAGCTATTATGGTACGATAAATACCCTATAGTGAATTACATTCAAAAAGTACAGTTTTGGCCCAAGGGTTAGAGTAAATTTTTTGAGTTTATGGCTGCAATTATTAATCATGAGATATTTGAAATTTTTGAAAGAAAATCACATCATGTAGGTAGGTAGGTAGGTAGAAGTGGTTGTCTTGCGACACACCTAGGCCTGCAAAGGCCCGTTGTGATGCCACTTGGGCTAGTCCTTACTCTCCCGTATCCTCTCTAAACCAACCTGACGATTTGATGAACGAATTAATCTTATTTACTTTGATTCCTGCTACTTCAGTAACATTTTCAAAAGTTTCGGAACCCAGTGTGTACAGTCTCCTCCTGCATAGTGCCATGCATCCACACAGGAGATGCTCCACTGTTTCCTCTTCCTCTACCTCCTGACAGCTTCTACAGTAGTCGAAATAAGGCACTCCCAATCTATTGGCGTGTCTATCAATAAGACAGTGTCCAGTAAAAGCCCCTATCGTAGCTCTTATGTCAAGTCTGTTAAGCTTTAAAAGTTGCTTGGTTTTATTCCAAGTTTTCCTACTAATAAGACAGGTTCCAGTATGCTCCCATCCATAGTTCGCATCATTAATGATGTTCTTATCTATTAATAATTTACAGGTCGCTAGCGGCATAGGTATCAAGGCCATGCTTGGCTGAAGTGGTACCATTGTACCCCGTCTAGCTAGTTCATCTGCTTTGCAATTGCCCACGATATCTCGGTGCCCCGGTACCCAAAGCAGCTTCATGGTGAAGAAATTTGTAGCATCCAATAAAAGCTCATAACACTCCTCACTGTTTTGGATGTAAGCCTTACCGATTGTAGTGCTTTTAAAGCAGCTTGACGGTCAGAACAGATGTGAATTTCCCTTTCGGTTAAAACTCGATTTCTAATGATACGAATACTTTCCATTATAGCCATGACTTCTGCTTGAAAGACACTACAATGATCTGGGAAACGAAAGGATTCGTTGATGCCTACCGATTCCGAATAGACACCCCCTCCCACCTGATCATTGAGTTTAGATCCGTCCGTAAAAATGGTAATCTTGCTATTGCAGTCTAGTATACCATTGTCGCAATCTTCACGAGATGGGAAACTTACACTGAACGGTTTGTTTAAGGATAACTCCATTGAGTTAGCAAAGTCAGTAGTTCTGGGAATTTGCGGAAATTGGCGCAGATTAGTCGAGTGTCCTCTAGAGCTAATGGCTAGATTCGAAGATTCTCTTAGCCTTAAGGCCGATTTCACTGCTATCTGTTTACTATAAAGATCTATCGGCAATAGATGCAGCATAACGTTTAACGCTGCTGTGGGGGTCGTTCTAAGGGCGCCGCTGATACTCAAGCTAGCCGCCCTCTGAATGGAGTTCATACATTTCAGTACACAATTTTAGTTCACCGCCGGCCACCACACCAGAACTCCGTAGGTTAGGATTGGCCTTGCTATCGCTGTATAAATCCAGTGAACAACGTGGGGTTTCAGACCCCATCTTGCTCCTACTGCTTTTTCAGCTGCTTTGTGAATTTCATAACATACCCGTATGTGTTTGGATAAGTAAATATTTTTAAAGAGCACAGAGCATACTTCAAAATTCCGACGACATTGATGACAAATAGGCTTTCAATATTGCCATAATACTTTAGCAAGAAACTTTTTTGTAAAATGTTATATCTAGAAGAAATTTTGGATCGCTTTTGGCATAACTTTTAATATAATTTTTGTACTTGGAAAATGTCTTAAAAAGATTTGTTTCCAAAGGCAATTCTTCATAAAAAGCCAGATCCAGACAGTTGGTAGTCGCATCTATTTTCTTTCAAAAAATGTTGTTATATTATCTGCGACAAGCGATGAACCTGTTTCAAGCAATGTCAATCTATTCTTTTGTTTACTAAGCTCACATGGGCAACTTATGAAACTTAACGGCTCCAGTTTATATGTTAATATTTTTTTAGAAACTGAAATTTTGTTGCAGTCTTTACGGAAGGGTGTCCTAAATTCATAGCTTATTAACTTGCTTGGTTTTCACCCGATGGTTTTTATGGTGTTGGTCAAAACGGTAATTATGAATAACATTAATAATTCGGCCCAACATTTCTGATTTTCGTAATAAAAGTGTTTATATGGACGAACAGATAGGCGCTGCTATTTTGATACTCGACTGGATGCTGATCATAATTGAAAAAGGAACTTTAGATCTATGACCCTTCTACCACGAGTACACAGTATAAAAAATATAAATACTTATAAAATTCATATTTCAAGAGCTTTTTTTTTTGGAGAAACATTTTTATAAATCCTAGAGTAAAAAAGTCTTGTTTTGAGACTTGTTCGGGCTTCAATTGAGATCGTATCTTTTTCCTAAGTATATGGAATACATATCACCCCCTTTCACAAAAGGCTGTCTACTCCATTGAGCACAGAACACACAAAGATGCTATGAGCCGCTTAACGGCTGTATACGGGAGAGGCACATAATGCGTGCCACACACAATCACACACACACAGTCTCTCACAGATACGCGCAACTTTGATAAATGAGCAGACAGGCGTACAAAGTGGAGAATAACGAGCGAAAACTGGCTGCCACAGCTCAGCTTTGGGGTAACGAGCGGGGAAGTGGCTTTCATGCATTCGTGTAGCATCTGTGTGTGTGTATCTGTATCTGTGTGTGTGTAAAGCAGGCTTAATCACATTGCTTGGCCATTGGCCAGGCGGCTTAACATCAAAGCCAAGCTTTGCTGTTAGATGCGGCTAGCTTGGTGGTCGATCGGCTGCTCAACTTACCTCAGCGGCTTGTCTTGGCTAGAATGGTACGTAATTGGTAGGTAGAGAGCCAAAGGAACGAAATGACATGCCAATGCTAAAAGCAAAATTGATGCAACCCCCCTCTGATTCCCTCACAATTCCATACTCATCTTCATATGGCCAGTCAGTCAGCCGTTTACACTATTGAGTCACAAAATACGATATTTGCTGCGAGATCTGCGCACATTTCATATTCCCATGACATTTTCCAAGTCAAATACGGCTGATCGACAGCGGAAGTGGCAAAATGAGTGGCGTTAAAAGACGCCGATTGCAGTTGGTTCCTCTGTCTTCCTCGTGGTTGCCAGATTTGGTTATGCGACAAAGTGACATGCAAAATTTCTGTCAAATTAAAGTCAGTCACTCTACACTGAGAAAAATTAAAGCGGTAGTATGGCATGATTAGAATACGTCTTTTACTTTGTGATGGACCGTTTTTTATAAAAGTGTCCAGTTGCTTTCATATACGAATGAAAGAGACCTAGGCCGAGATCGTGGCCCCCCCAAAAGAGAGATAGGAGCAACACGTGGAAGTTTTCTTTAAGGAGAGGAACTCTGCGATCAAGCTCTCAGATTGCGATGGAAAACTATGCAAGGACTTCGTTTACCTTGGCAACACCGTCACAACGAACGAAGAATTACTCTTGCCAATCGATGTCACTTTCGGCTGCTTAATATACGTAAAGACATCTCCAGCCGGACTCATCCTATCCATTATACTTTATGGCGTAGAAGCATGGATGATGACCCAGACAGTTTCAAACTCTGGCCCTTTAGGCCTTTCTAGTAGTAGAAAAATTAAAACTTAAAAAAATACAGTTTTGTGAAATGATATTCCACTATAAAATTAGATTTAAAGATTAAAACAAATATTAGTGCAAATATAACAAAATTTTGTATACGAAATTTGAATTTTTACCAAATCAATGTCTTTTTCGTACCTGATTAATGTAATTTAGACCAAATTTGATAATTTTATTTTTAGAAAAACAAAATTAAACTTCAATTGTTTTAATAAAAGAGTAATAAAACCCTCTTCTCAAATTTAAAAAAAATTAGAAGAATGTTTTAATCGTTCTCTATTTAAGGCAAATCGTATGCCTTCAGGTAATTTGTATTAAAAAAATATTTTTTTTAACCTTCTTGAATCGATAATAAATTATATGAGTATTTCTTATTCAAAGTGAACGAGTCCATGTTAATAAAATTTATTTCCTATAAAACTGAATGACCCAGAATTTTGTTTTAATGAAAAAAAAAAAAACAATAATTTAAATGAACTATTTAATTTGCACATAAAGGGAACAAATTCTTATACTTAAATTTCCAACTTGAATTTTAGATAAATCAAAAAAAGAATGACTTTTGTTAAACCTTATTTGAGTTTTGATGAACCTTTTTCCAATCCTTTTTAAAAAACAATATTAAAATTTACGTCTTAAATTTACTAAAATCGAAAAAAAGAAGAAAAAAGAAATTTTATCATATACAAACTTAAACGAATTACGAACTAAAAATGTTTTTTCGACCAATGTGTCCTGTGGGGCTATATAAAATTGTCAACCAATTTTAATAACATTTGAAACAGTGCTTAGGAACCCTTATAATTTCGATATCTTTATAAATTAAAAAAATTATGCCAATGAAACTTTTTGGAGGTGGTCTCTTATAATCCTTAAGGAACTTTATAATACAAATTCGATATCGAAAAAAATAAAATAAACTTAGTTCCCGCCACATAATAAGGGATCAAATTCAAAAGTTTGGTTGCTTTAGCTCTTCCCATCTCCTAGGCTTTCAGGCAGACAAACGGACGGACTGACCATGTTGGTAGTAACTTCTGGGGGTCTTCGATGTATTATTCTCTTGGCTACATACATTTGCACAAGTTTAATATGCCCCTTAACCTTTATACTGTCAATTGTCATTATCGTCACATGCCGAATTCGCCATTTTCAAGAAAATCGCCTTGGTCATATTATTATATTAGGTGTACTACTTCGCTTCCGCCGTTTTTTCCCAATGTTTAAGGCTTTATTGTAAAAAAGTGGTAGCTTATAGCGTAGTTAGCGACTCGACAAAACTGTGAATCTTTTGATGTGACCCAAGAATCGCTCCATTTTTTGACTTCTTCATAAGAGTGGAATTGCTGGTCCGCTAGACTGCGTCCCAAGGATCGAAACCCCTGGTAATCCGAAGCAGCAATATCTGGAGATTACGGCGGTTGAGGTAGGACATCCCATTTAAACGTGTCCAGGTATGTCTTGACCGGTCTGGCGACATGTGTCCGATCATTGTCTTGCTGGAGGATGGCTTTGTCGGGTACTGTGGCCGTTTTTTATTCAATGATCGGCTCAAACGCATCAATTGCTTTCGATACCGATCTCCTGTGATGGTTTCACCTGGTTTCAGAAGCTCATACCTCACCAAGCTGGTGAAACCAAACCAGTGCATAACCTTATCGTCAAAATCTTAAAAATAAATAAAACTCTATTTTTTTTAATTTAATATTTTATCTATCATGGAAAAAAAATCGCGTCAATATCTTTATTCGTTTAGAAGATATCGCTTGTCAAAGAATAGTCTAAAAATGAAAAACTCAATTTTCAGTTATCGATAACTCGATAAAATTTGACGTGGGTACTATTAGCTAGTAGCTCTACCAAATATATAAAAATCATCAAAATCGGAGAAGGTCGGGGGAAAGGTTGTCAGCTTCACTTATTTTCGACGATATACATTGTTCAAATTTCGCCATAACATGTTCCAAGAAAAAGCAGATAAAGTGATTTGTTTTCGTTAAAACGCATTTTTTGAAGAGGTATCCATACTTTTGGCCTATACTGTATACCACAGTTTTTTAAAACTAAAGCTGATTAAAGCATCGGCTTAGTTTGGATTTAAGCTTATCTGTGATATTTTAAATACGTGTCGCGCATTAAATGATGCTTGATGCTGGATACTAAAAATTAATAAATCGACCAATATTTTTTTGCATTACAAATATTTCTGTTTTGGACTTAAATAAGTTTTTGTCGATTTAACAATGCAAAATATTATTATTATTATTATTGCAATATATCTAAGCTTTGAAACTTTGGCATTATTTAATTAAAAATTCGGATTTTCATGTAAAATCTAGAAAAAATTATTTTTAAAATTTTTTTAAATGTCTCTTTGTAATTCGAAAACCTGTATTAAAAAAGTTTTATTCGATAGAAAAGAATGATTTTATTCTGAAAACTTTAAGTTATGATATAAAATTAGCCTTATATATTGAAAAAGAAAGAAACTGTTATTAAACTGCTATATTTCTCACAGTGTAGCTACCGAAAAGCCCAACATGGGACTGTTTTCAGCTCCATATCATTAGCATAACTGTCAAAAGCCGAAAGATACATCAAAGGTGTCGCTGTCTCCGACTCTGTCATGGTCTTTGGTGGGACTGACACGCATCACTGCTAAGCAGCCAAGAAAAAAAACCACAGAAATCCCAAATGTATTCGCGGTATTGACGCATAAAATATTCATTTGGCAAATGATTTTCGAAAAAAAGGCGCCACTTTTTTAAGATTCTCAGGCGCTATTAACTTTGCTAAACAAAAACAAACTACTCGTAATAGGAGGCACTTAGTGAACAAAATTGAGCACATCCTGACGGAAATGTTTTTTAACAAGCCAACTAGCCAAAGGATGTGCACTTTCCTGTCTTGCCACCAAAGAAGCGTATAAAATTTGAAAGTAATTACAGTCATAGTGAAAAAACTACAAACAATCAAAACACACTTGCAACGCCCCCCTACAAGTGCCCAGTGTCAGCCTAAAATAACAAATAAAGTAATCACTAGTATATAAAACATAAGAGCGGGGCCGCATATGTGGCAAAGCACATGTACTATGTGCTGCGTTGCAACACATGTTCCCACAGATGCGGCAAGCCTTTGTCCATCAGCATTACGTCAGAGGCAACAGGAACAAAAACAACAACAAATTGTAGGAAATTTATAAACGTCAAAATAGGCAAAAGGCGCGCGGGCGAATACCTTCAACAACAAAAAAAAACGTATCTGAACGATTTATCCAATGCATACAACTTTATGACTCAAGTGCGGGCGCATAGCTCCGAGTGGCCAGCGAAAGAGTGAGAAAATAGCCTGGAACTAGCAGACACTTGTCAAAAACGTGTGAATAGAAACGTCAAACAGGCTGCAGGTTCAGGAATACCATCATGCCACAAACAAAGAAATTCCCAGCAGTTTCTGAAATAAAACTAAAGAATATGCCGCCGATTTCACACTCGCTTTTTGGGCGTAATAAAAATTAAACGGTAGCTAGTTAGGCTGCACATAATATGCTTGTATGTATCTAAAAGATACCAACAGAACTCTTCTTGCACTGTTTGCATTGATTTTGGCAGCGGCGGCGGTTTTTATCTGTTTAGATTTTCATTAACAACCAAATTTTCGTGGAAATATGACGGCAGCTTCAAAGGCTGCCAACCTGGGACAGTTCTGAGAAGCACACGCTGCTTTTTTTTTTTTTTGGAAGCTTATAAAATCAGTTATAGCTATATCTTTATATAGCCTATTAAATATATATAGTTGCTTGAACTTGACAGTGTTTTAAATTATGTTTAATGCAACTAATTTGTTTACTTTTAATGGCCACACTAAATGTTAATTTATGAATTTGTTCCGGCACAGGTGATGATAGCCTATGAGATACTGTCAGCTAACTCTAATAAACTAAACTTGCCACATCATGCGGCCCATTCAGAGTGGCCCATTACGAAGATCTGCGATAAAATGTACCCAACTTGATTGATGGCTCTGATACGGAGAATCTGCTGTGCAAAATTGAACCAATGCTCTTTGGGCAGATAGATCATTAGCTGAGTTTTGGCATGGCGAGGTCAGTTCAGTATATACTATATACCTATACATAGAGATACTACCAAAAACAAACCAACTAAATAAATTACCAACTAATCATCAAAAATTAATCAAAAAAGCAGCAAAACATTTTTTTGTAAATCAAAATGTTTACGCAAATGAATTATAGACAACGACGACAATGAATATTTATGAAATCGATCAGGTGCGTACCCAGCAAAAAATTTCGGGGGCTAATTGTTGATAATGTTAAAAAAAATACTGCAATCTCACAGGGAATGTGCTACCTGTGCTATATATTATATTTTTGAAAGAAATATTCGACAAAAATAAAAAAAATTGTTTGACATTTATTTAAAAAAATCAATATAAAGTATCCAACACAAGATGGACTTAAAATATTTTTTGAGCCAATATGTTTCTAGAAATATTCGGTTCAAAACATATTTAAAGTCATTCTCTCTTTCCCGTGGGATAGCTAAGGAGGTATTAAAGTATAGATCATTTAAATGTACTCTTGCAATACAAACCTTACTTGAATAGATATATGAGAAATCAAGGTCTATTTGAAGGATATTCATCTTTTAAGGAAATATGAGGTATGGATGGAAAGGTATTGCAGTGTAAAGGTATATATGTCAACTGTTGCAATACCCACCTTGGTTCAAAAGATATTTCAATTCAATTTGTATTTTCAGTTTAAAGAAACAATTGAAAAAAACTTTTTTGAAAATATTTGAAAAAAAAAAATTGAAAATAACTTTTTCTAAACTCACTATCTATAAAACAATATTTTTACCGATTATGTTATATGGCTGTGAAGTGTGGTGTAACAGTTCCAAAACTTATTTAAACGAGTTACAAACAGCGCAAAACAAAATATTGAAGGTGATGCTTAACGTCCCCTACTATTATCCAACAAAATATTTACGCATGAAAGCAAATATTGACATGATCGATGAACTTATATCTCGAGCATAAAGAAAATTTAATCTTAAAATTAATGAAAATACTTTGGCTATACAACGACAATACACTTACAATATTTATTCATACTAATTAGATAATTCATCTAACTCTGTAAATTTTAGTGGCTAGCTTTAAGTAAAACATATATTATAAAAATAAAGGAAATTGTTAAACTAATTAAAACTAAAGGTTTTTCCAATAATTTTATAATTAAAAAAATTTACAATAACTTGTATTTGAAAAAATATTGAAAATATTTTATATATATTGATACAAACAAAGTTCCATTGAACTCAATCTGGCGCTAGTGGCCGTAATATACGAAATTGAAATAATAAATAATAATAATAATAATAAAATTAATTTATTACCATAAAATGTCTGATACAAATTTAAATTTTGTTCAATACCGATGTTAGACAAATTAATAATAAACTGACGATATATCGTAAAACAAAAATATCGGTATCGAATATTTAGTATTGCTCCAAAAACGTTATCGTTGTTGAACATCTCAAGTCATTTAGCCAGTGAGTTAGTTAGTCACTCGAAGATATTTAAAATAAATTAAATTAAAATAAATTAATGAGTTGCTGCTGCCACTGCAGCGTCTAAACAGAAGCTGCGGTAAAATGAAACCAAAATCGAAACCAAGTCGAACTCAAACCCAGATGCCACCATGAAGCAACGGTTCGAGTATGAAGCTGTTTGTCAAGATCATCATGATGTTTCGGCAATGATGATGATGATGATGATGATGATGATGATGATGATAATGTTGGCGTTGTATTGGTAACGGCAACTGCGGCTTCCTCACTAATAAAATTAATTAATTTATTGCTCTAAAAGATACTGACAGTAGCCACTGACACAGTCACACAGATACACACTTAAATGTTTAGATATAATAAATTCAAAATAACGATAAAAATTTGTAGCAAAAGATATCTCACATAGTACCGGGTGGCCATTCGAATAGACACTGAAACAAATCGCAGTTTATTAGTTAAAAACTTAACTACAACAAATTGCCATTAGTTTGTGTCAGTTTTTGTTGCTATTTTTTGTTATTGTAGTTAGAGCTTGTATAGTGGAAAAAAATATATTGCCATCAGATATCATAAATAAGTCATCAAATATAAGATAAGATCTAATAAATTCCATTTGCCGCTGATTTTGTTTTTGAAAAATATATATTACTATAATACAGTCAACACTTTAAAATGTTGAAAACAAAAACTGAGAATGGGTTTGATTGTTTGTTGTAAATATTAAGCTGGGCCCATGCTGATTCGTTCCGGGAGTTCCAGTTCAACATGTGTATTCCAGATCGTTACAATATAATGATTTCTTTCATATTTATCATGTGGCTAAATCGCATAAATTTATCAGTTCTTTTAAAGTAAAGCCTAGACTGTGAACAGTGTGGTGAAGAAGGTGGAGGGAAGCAGTCTTCCCAAAAAGAGTGCCTTCAATCAAGGTGTCAACACAATATTTTTAAAAGATAAGCGAAAATCGCTTAGACCCGGTCCTGAAATTTTTTTCGGCGTCCTTAGGCGTATAAAATATCAAAAATTAATGTAGTACAGCTTACTTAGATTAGCAAAACAAATTCCCAAGAAATATCAAATGCATCAACTTTTCTCGGTAGGGAATAAATAGAAAGTTTATCCTTGAATTCGATTTGTTCACTCCTTGTCCTACGTAGTATCAGAAATTTTCACTATCAAAGCTTTGAACTTGGTTTCTTTTTAGTGTTTCAGTTTACAAATTATAACGTTTCTGTTTAGCAATATTTTGGAGAAACATAAAATTCCAATGAGGATAGAGATTCAAAAGATGGAGATTTCCAGATCAGATAATAATGATCCATTTCCTTGTTTGACAAAAATAGACGAAGTAATTTTTATGACTTTATCCGCCTTAACCCTCTGTCCAAAGATTCTTAACAGTGTCACAAGTGTTATATGATAAGGAAAGTTTTTTACAAGTTGATAACTTTGAAATAGCCCATCATTCTTGCACCAACCAAAAATCAAAGGCTTTTTCAAACTTTTTTCTATGGAATACATTTATTCTGCGCCAGCAAAGCAGCTTTTATTTTAAAGTTGGGTCCTTAACTTATTTAGAATAAATTTTCTAAAGAAATATCAAGAAAATTTTAAGATTGCACAGATTCAGAAATCCAAAATAAAAACTGTACAGGGTTTTCTGAAACAAGAAGAAACAGACTCTTTCTAAGATATGAACTAGGGTACTCAAAAAATATGCCTGGAATTTTATGAAAATCTTGTAATAGTTCTAGAATTATGTTGTGACATTGGAGTGGACTGTCTTCACTACCTTAAATAAAAGTTAAAAATATCTTAAATGCACTATTGGTTTCCAGTAGAGCACTGAAAGATTTGTCCTTTGGACACTATGGACAGTGAAAGCATCTTTAAGATAGATAACTTTTTTTTTTAATATATTTTTCAATACGTTTGCCATAATTTCTCTCGTTATAGTGTGTCTCTAAGAAAGTTTTAATGTTTATCGAGGGAAGTTTTATAGCTTTCCATATACTCTTACGTACATAGACTTTTGGAAAGTGGTCCAACAAAAACACTCAGTTTTAAGTTACAATCTTTATACAATATTTATACCGTTCAGGATTAGGACATCTGTCTGTCAGTTCGTATTGCCTATATCTCGAAGATCAAAAATGTTAGAAGCATGAAATTTTGCACAAGGTGCGCCTTATGTATTTCTAGTTTTTGTTGCATTCAGTTTTTTGATATTGGACCCCTTTGCGCCCATAGAATTTTGCGGCTTACTTCAGCATTTGTTAACCAATAACATTGAACGAGCTTTTCTTTTTGGAAACTGATGGTGCAAATTGCATTAGAATCGGTTAGGAACTTCATGAGTTATAGATAGAAATGGAGAAGCTCCACTATGTATAAACAACCTGACGGTAAAAATTTTCCACAAAAGCTATAGCATGAAAAATCTTTTTACTTTTTGGGGGTGCTACCACCAAATAGAATTTTGACTATTTACCCTCAAGCTTTTCACGGTAGAAAGTTAAATCTGGAGTTAGATCCTCTATTTAACATAACCCATCTAAAAAAGTTTTTGTTTAAAATCAGTTGGGAACTTCGGTAGTTAAAGTCTATAATGAAGAAATCCCACTAAAAAGATTCATTCAAGATATACTTTAAAATTTATGGACCTCAAAATCGTATGAACGCTGTAGGAAATAAGAAAATGACAGGGTATAGTACATCCGGGATGTTCCGACTGTAAACGTTCCCCGGAAGTTGGCGTGCGAAACACTCAGTAGGTGAAACTCCCTTTTAGAATATAAGAAATTGAATTATATTCATAGAAAGTTTATTTTATTTATATAAAGCTAGCTATGTAAATAACACAGAGTATGAGTAAAAACATTTTTCAAACACACTTAACATCCAGACCTTAACCACCAAAAGTAAAACCATTTTCTCTTAGCCCTGTACCCCCCAGCGAGTGTTGCCTGTACAGGCATGAAATTCTTGATGTATATTCAGCATTTAATTACTCGAAAATTTAATTGCCTGAAATAAACGAAACACCACGGAATAAAAATGAAAATGAGATTTATGCTGCAATTTGCGCAAAATTATGTTAATTGCAGCATGGCAAAGTGTAGAATACAGGGGCTGAGGGGTGCAACCAGCAGCTAGTATATATCTCACTCAAGCAAAAAAAATATATATATCATTGATTTAAATTAATGGACATGTCAGTCAATTAATAAATTCAAAAAGCATGCCAAAAAGGCGTTCTAGTCTCTCGAAGAGGGTGCAAAATGCTAACATAGAATTTGCAACTTATAATATCAGATATAGCCAAGTGAAGATGCCGCAAAATGTGGCACTGAAGTGGCAACTGGGTGGCCATGTTGATGTTGGCGTTGAAATTTGCAGCACGATTAACATTGAAAGTCTTCTAGCTGAGACTCTGTGTGTTTGTGTGTAATCAGTGGCCAAATACAAATATATATATGCCACTTTTGGCAAAGACATCAAGTTTGTTGCAGCAATTAATTTAATTGCACTTTATTTGAAGGATACGCTCCATCGCAGTCTTTGAATAGCGCATAAGTCAGTGATAGCTAGTTGGTTCGGTTCCGGTTTTTACTTTCCATAAAATTGAGGCACAACAAATGTACCCTAATATCGCCAGAATTCAATAATTATCCGAATATTCTAAGCTCAAATATCAAAATGCCAGACATGGATTTGATAGCCACACACAACCAATGACGTTGACGTCACACTTATTGCAATTCTTAATCGATTTAAAAAAATAAAATATTGTGACTACAGCAAAATTTTGGAGTGTACCGAAGAATGGAATGGATGGAAATAGATTTCTTTTGGTGCCTCGATTACTTGAGCAGAAACGTAGTCTTACTTGTTTTGTTCTAGATTTTGCTCGCAACGACTTTTTGAGCTACCCTCTTACCCTTGTCGAATAGAATACAAAAAATTACTTGAAAGTTTTTAGACGTTTAAAGTAAACTTGTGACAATTTTTGCAAATTAAGAGCCCAATTCACTAAAATTAAGCGAATTCAATTTCAATCAACAAAAGTGAAAACCGGAACAGACCTGATAAACTTTACAAATTATCAGTTGCTGCTACACTTCCGATTTCAAAGCATTGGTCACACTGCTTGTCAAACCTTTCGGACATGCCTCAACTCACCCCAAGTGCCGCAAGGCTTTAATAGACTCATAAATATTAAGTGCGAAAAATTTAATTTGTTATTTGCAGCTGCATGCAGCGATTTTATGCTGACAATCAGCAGACCATTGTCTTCTGTTCCTGTCACATACTTCAGCTAATGAGTTTTCGATTAAGCGTTACACACACACAGTTGTTTGTCAGTTAATCGATGGGTTTGATAGATACAGGAATCGTTTTAAATGTAGGTACTATTCAGGGAAGGAGCAAAACTAGCCACCCTTAAACGCGCATTACGTATACGCAGAGGGTTACTATTGGTCACGCGCACTTGTTTGTCAACCCGCCCTCTTTAAGACTTACGCTTCAGTGCTGGCATTTAATTTGTTTAGATTAAAAAGCCATAAATTCAAATACAGTTCAGTGCGTTGGTGGTGGCATGCAGCATGCAAAAAGTGCGCAGTCACGTTGCAAGCTCAAAGGAAAACTGCTTGATGCGCTCATTTCCGGTGGCATATGCCAAGGTTGTGCCTGGACCAGCTCTAAAACCTGCTTGCCTACGTTTTCACACTCATGCAGCTAATGAGCAATAAAATTAAATGAAAATGCCACACAACGCAACAAATGCAACAAAAAACCAGCAAAGGAAAACTGCTTAAGCCACAAAAATAAGTATGGCGAACTTTTCAGTTGGGCGCAAACGACTTCGGGATACTCTGTAATTATATATGCATAAATAAAAAATAGTCTCGTCTGGGAGTTGAACCAACTATTTTAAGCTTTGAAAAAAATATTAAAAAAAAGTATTGGATCGCAGCCAATACTCTACCAATTCGAATTCCAACCTCAAAAACACTGTTTATGATTATATCCGATATTAATCGTTCGAAACAATAAACCGAAAATAAATCCAAATAATAAAAACAATCTAGATTTAAACTTTTTTGTTTGGTCCTAAATTCGCGACCAACGCAACGGATATTGTACAATCTTAAAATAAAATAATAAAAAAATTTTTAAAGAAAAAATTGTTTTGTATATAAAGAGATAAAAAAATCTTAACGATAAGAATATAAATATATATATGTTCCTTTAATTCCTCTTTGGAGCATAGGGCGTACGAATGCTCATAAAAAATAAGACTTTTCGTATTTTGAACAATGAGATTATTAAAATCTTAAAAAACTGTGAGCTCTAAAGAAGGGGGTTTTCCTTTAAAACAAGAATTTCCGAGATGGGGGTGGTAGGGAACATGATATAAAAAAAGAAGCTTGACATGTCTACACATATGTCGAGTCCAAAACTCATGCTTGGCTCTTATATCTCTTTGGTTCTTTTGACGAACCATATCGGAGTTCACTTTGCAAACGTAATATACCCCTTTATATTAGAATACAGTGTATAAAAAAAATTTGCTTGCAACAAGCACAACGAACAAATCGATTTGGTCAATTTGTTATTGTTGCATTGGAGTTGGCTTTAAACGGTGGATGCTGCTGCTGCTGTAGCTACCCCAGCACCATCAATCTCTGCCTCTTCTGCCTCAATATATCAGTTCCCCCGGCAAGCCTGTACGCGCTCAGGCATTTTTTTTGCGCTGAGCTTTTGTGGCAAGAACAGCCGAGTCGAGAGAGACAGAGAGAAAAAGAGAACATTGCGAAACTGACTCAGTTTGGCGGCAAAGTTGAAACGTGTCGGCATCCTTTGATCAGTTCATATTATAAAATACTATGGTCACGCCTTAAAGGCATTAAACGAGATGGCGCTCAGCTTCACACACACAGACATACACTCTCTCTAGATTCCTCTTACTTGCGAGTTCTTGCAGTTTCCTCATGCTCATCACGAGCAACTTCTGCATCATTATCAACTTCATCATCACCATCATCATCATTGGCTACAACAGGAATTGTTATTTCCACATATGGGCAAAAGCAGAGAACTCTACAAGAACAATACAAGCACAAAAAAAAGAAACGACAAAAAAAAAACGTTTCCTCGCTTCCTGCCTCGAACTCAGCTCGATTCAACTTGTACCGACCAAGCGTCGCAAATGCAACGTCATATAGTCGTACAAGGCGCGCGGCAATCAAGCAATGTGGTCCAGACCCGGGTCTGGACCCAGCCTGGCCTTGCCCCCAACCTTGTCCCTTGCCTCTCAACTTTGCCTGCCTTGGTCTGTGCAACTTAATGCTCTTTCTTTTGCCCACTGCTACATGAACATGGACATGGACCACCAACAAGCGGCTTGTATCTGAGGTGTTTGAAATGCGCTTTTTAACTGCATTGTAGTTGATTTGATATTCATATGTGTGTGCGTGCCCTTTGTATCTGTATGCGAGTATCTGTGTGCCTGCATCTGTGTATGTGAGTTGGGCTTTTTAGCAACAGCAACGATATAGCAAAATGTGGAGCCATATAATTAGTGTTTTTTGCATGCAAATGCTGATTGCATTGTAAAGCAAAGTTAGTGCATAAACAAGTTGAAATTAGTTGAGAAAATTCAACGAAGTTTAGATACTCTGATGATTTCAAAATGTCTATTTGGGTGTAAGAATGGTTGCATAAATTCAGCGGAGGTAAGAAGAGCGGGTTTTATTTGTTGCCATCCATTTTAATGGCGCCAATAAAACTTTGTTGGACTTGCAATACTTTATGAGCCCTTTCCCTACTTCTCTACTTTGTCGGAGTAACTTAACAGTTTCCTAGAGCATTCAGTAAAAGGTTGAGTTTATTTGGTTCTTCAGTGAAGCTTTATGTTGAATTAAACTCTAAAGAATCTGCGACTCTCGTATACTCTATACCAGGGGTGACCAAAGGCTGCTTCCCTGCAGGAATTCGGTGTCATATAAGTGGCCTCAACTACTCTGAACGTAACTAGTTTTTGAATTGTTAAAAAAAGAACCAGCGCGGATAGGATAAAACGATAAAGGAGAGCGCTCTCTCTGTCAAATTTGTACCGCTCAATGCTCCCGCTCTCTCAGAGAGTGATTTTGTTGTTTTTTGTGAAAAGAGATGAATTTTGGGTATACATAAAAATGTATTAGAACCAAAAATGCTGCATGCCGCTGTACAAAATCAGTCATTGTTAGTGATAAATATTTTGTTATTTAATATATTTAAAAAATTATTTTATACGAGTAATTTAATAGTAGCAAGTTACCTATAGTTTTTTATTTTCAGCTTATATATAAAAGATATAACTTGTTTTTTTTTTTGTTTTAAGTTTTATAGGAATGTACACCAAATAACTTGAATTTTTTATTTTCAGCTTAATATGTAATAAAAAAAATTGTTTTTTTAATTTTCAGTTCTATAAGTACATATAACTAACTCATAACTTGTATTTTTTTCAGTTTTATAAATATAAGAAATTACTTGTGTTATTTATTTTCAGGAAAATTAATAATAACGGAGTGACCTAAAACTACTTTACAATGAACATTTAAGTTAAACACATGTATATAATTAAAAAATCTGTAAATTTTCAATCTAAGTCTATAATTTAAGAATTGTAAATGATTGATAATAAGTTACTTATAGGTGAATAAAATGATTACAAATTAAATTAAATAAACTAATATTTTAATACAACAATATTTACTAGTTCAATATTTGGGTTAAATATACTAGAACGATAGCACACCCAAACGAATTATTGTATTCTAGTACGGAAGCAACTAGTTTTGTTCCATATGCAGGCGAACCAGTTTGCTACCAGTTGAACATCATACCAAAAAATTCTAGTTGCTTCCTATGACAAGCCCAAGTTAAAAATACTAGTTAGCCAGGAGCAATCATACTAGGTTTAAGACACACAGTTTCACAGTCGGGGTGGTTGGGAACCAGTTCTGAACTATTTTTTTTTCCTGCAGGGTTATGGAAGAGCAAACACCAATACATATGAAAGAAAAACACTGACACATCTAAAGCAAACCGTTTTTTCATGTTATTATGTACACTGACAAAAATAGTATATACTCATATAAATGTTTTGTTTTTTGTTGTAACTCTTTTTTCTTTGCAAGCTATGCCTTAATACTCACATTTAACACATGGTGTACAAAAATTTCGTGTCCGCGATCAATCCTACAACCTTTTTTTTAATTGCAAGAGTTCAGAGAGCACAAACGAAAACCAACAACAAAATTACAGTGAAAATCAGTGGGCCAACAACAAATATACACAAGGGTTGTTTCTATGCTCATGAGCTCAGAGAGCAAAGAGAGTAAGGGAGAGAACTCGCGAAATTGTTTTTGTAATTTGCATTGGCATTGAGTGATATACAGTTTGGGCCGTGCATGTACACGCGCATTGATGCCTATGCCTAAGAGCCATTACAAAAACAAAAAGAGCCAGATGAGCAATGGGCCTGGACACCCCTGATCTATACCCTCCCCCAGCATGCCAACCATAATCGAAAACAAAAATTTTCAGTCTTAATTTAACTTCTTACTTCTTATGGTTAGTATATAAATTACGATAATCTAATGCGAAAGATAGGGGATTACATTGATCCAACATTTATCAGCATACTCATTTGATTAACTGCTGCCTTTTCACAAACAGATTAATTTTATTTATTAATTTATTTTTATTTTGCTTTATTTAACAGATATTTACAACAGGCAGGGGGATTCCATGGCACGAATCACGGGCTTGACATACCCGCCTTCCCCGAGTCGCGGCGCAGTGCATAAGAAAACAAAGCGAGGCCTGGACGCTGGCCATGAAAAACTGTCGAGAAACAACACCTTGGGATCCTACCTTGAAGTATTGTTTACCGTTGTTCCGGGGTAGAGTAGGTCCAAAAGAAGGGGTGGAGATTTTGCTCGTGCAAGTCGGGCTTCCACTTTCGGGACGCTGTTAATGGACGCGTAAGCGCATTTGCTCAACCTCTTAAAAAAAAAAAAATACATATTTACAATGTAAATAAAGACTAAGGGTCTGCGCTTTCTACAAAATGTTAATTCACTACTTCCCTTTTGTGAATAAGGTAAATAATTATTATAAATTTTCTGACTGCGGAAAATCTTAAAATTAAGTTCGTAGCACATTCCAATTAAGTCCCTAAAACGAACTTCTCTAAATGCAATTTTTTCATATTACGACATTTTTCTAAGTAAACTATTCTTGTTATCTCCTCATGACCAATTTCTGAATAACTAATATTCTTTATTACGAACCAATAATCAGCTCCTGCGCGAATTCGCTATAGGAAGGTTCGACTGTATTTATAGGTTTTGTGGCTACAGTTTATAGCCGAATACAAACGGCTGTATCTTAAATAAATAGAGATTTGCTTCTTCTATAAAAAATAGTTCTCAGACGTTGAGATCACGAGATAGAAACTTTCATTTCTACGCAGTAAACAGATCAATAGTTAATAAAAAGGCTAGTCTGCTTTGATTCATTTAAAAGTTACTGCTTGAGAATTTAAAACACTAAGCAGCTCAAAATGGTAAACATATATCAATTTAGACAGAAAATACCAGGAGAGGTAAATAAAACTAGTGTCGGACAGTCGGCCACAAGCATAATGACAAGAAATAAGAAGAAACTCTAATCTGCTTCGAGAAAATAGAGCCCAATTGAACCTTCTAGCTCAACGAAATAAAGTAACGCCTAGACGGATCCTGGCCATGCACATATCCTTGGGAACGAAGAAAAATGGAGGCGAAGTAAGACTGGGTCAATGCGACAGGCATAAGGATGGCGACGCAACTACTTGGCTCCTATACCTTACTTAGACTTAAAAAAAAATGACAAATGAGAAAGAATTGCCAGATCTGCCTGGGATTAGAAGAAGAGAAGACACACCGGATTGTTGTGCATTATTATTAATATTGAAGAGGGATTCTCCCAAAACACTCCCTGGTGATTTTGGTTACTCGATTAGAAACAACTATGAGGGTAAAGTTTGGGCATTGGGCTATCTGAGAAATTGTAGTTCTAGCAAAGAGCACAATACATACCTAGGATCGCATTGCAGTCTTAACCATTACTATATTATTATGTTACATCTCAAGAAGAGTGTACAGCGTCATTATTTGCTCTTTTTGACCATGTAAATTCCGGAGTTTCGGGCTGCCGCATTGTTGCTACTGTAATTTCCACTCGCATTAATTATGTTAAACACAAGTTCCAATATTTAAACAAGTCGGCCGAAAAAAGAATTCGAACTTCAAATGCCACTGAACCATTTGTTTGCGCACGGCCGATACAAAACAAAAAAGCCACCGACATGGTCAAGATGCCCCACAAAGGTTACAGTGCCACTGGCTGTGGTAGTTGCAACTACGAGTAACACGGATGAGCATCAAAGCCATGCGCTCGTTTTGTTGTTACCGCCGCAGTGTTGTAATTATCACACATCGGTCAAAATCAACGCCAGCCACGCGCAGTGGCAACTCTATTAACTCAATTAAGATGCAACCCAGCACAAATATTTGTATGCGGCATTCAATCGAAAAAGTATCTAAACAAAGTTCTCGAGCGCAGAAGATGTTAATGTACCGCGCTTAAGGGAAGTGTGTGGGTAAATATTTACACACAGATTGCGCATACGCCGTGTGGGTACGCCTTAAAGATGCAGCGAACCATTTGATTGAATGCTGCCGCTTTTAGCTTAAAAAATGTGAATCCGACTATGGGATGCACTGCAAAGAAAGTAAGTATTTATTTAATTAGGCATATTCAAGTGAAGCGGCTTAGAGTGTTAGGAAGGTCACTTTTTTTGTGTAAACGTTTGTGTATATCTTTTGGGTTCCGGATTTATTATTTTACTGAACCATATGTTATATTTCTGCCACGCCCCCAGCCATGCCTCCAGCCCCTTATAATTTCACAGCACTATAATTTCTACAATTTTAATAAACATACTTAGTTTGTATTGCTAAAAAGCGAGAAATTAAAAATCTTTGGGTTAATAATAAACATCATTATCAGACAATAAATATCGGAGATTATCATAATATAGTATATATTTTAGTGGCGAGAGCTCATAAAGCTGCAGAGAGGTCTTAGGTAGAAAGGTCAGAGTTTCAGCATTTAAAAATATTATCAAAAAAACTTGCCGGATCCGACAGTAGCTTTGGGAGTCGCCATTGGTTTCGGATCCTGTGGTAATTTTGTCATCATGAAGAAATTCCGCAAAACAATCAGATTTTAGAATCTTTTCATGTCGCGGTCACATCTCTTATTCTTATCTTAATTATCTGATGTTAATTATTTTGTTATTACTTTTGACATGGATGCTTTTACGGGGTTATCGTAGACCGCAAATTCCTCCCACAGGGCAAGGGGGCCAGATATACACGATCGTCAAACCTTAACTGTGTATCTTTTAGTAAAGCTTTGTGTCTCCAGCTTTTATGTTCTCTGAGATCTAGGTCTTTATACAAATGGTTGCACACGGTTCAATTGCTGCCTCTGTTTTATGATATATATTTTGGTATAAAAAACTTATGATCTGCCTGTTGCATACATTACACAAATCTTTAATAACCTGGACGCATTGGATACAGTGTATAAAATCCAACTAGCACCATTTGTATTCGGATTTTTTCAGCTTTTAACCGCTGTGCTGCGGTTCGGAGATACACCGATTTGTAGTTAGATAGATTTGTGTGGAGATATCATCAACCCACGTGTATGACGAAAAAGTTAAAACATTTCAATTTTTGGGACAGCACTTTAATTAGCATGCGCCTGTTCATTGTTTCCATTCTATACGCATATCCATTGAGCATTTGATTTGTATCTCGAAGTTTGGCTTTTAGCTGCTTTTACTACGGTTTTTTGGTTTTTGTTACCATTGGGGATTGGGCGCTTCATTAGCGTCTTTATTCATTCATAGCGTCGTCTGCTTCTAATTTTAAACCCAGGTAAAAATTTAACCAAGAAAAGATAAAAGCTGCTTTTCATTTTTTTTTTTTTTTGCTCTTTGTGGGTGGCCCTAAAGAGCTTAGTTCACTGGTTTTTTTTTAAGGTCTTTGTTAGGCCAGCAGCTTTACTACTGTGAAATTGGCAACATTTAATGGCCAAAATGTCTCCTTTGTCTAACTGCTTTTAGGCCATTATGATGACTTTTCTTTTAGCCACAAACGAAAAGCAAGTCGAAACGTTTATGACTTTCTCTCTGGGTTTCATTTGTGAAAATCTCGCCAGCTTAGTAGCACTCAAAATCCTCATTAGTGATCCAATCTGACAGACAGCAATTATTATTAAGCTCTCAAATGACGTCAACTATCATCAATTTGCAAATAAGTTTTTCGTGTCTGCGTTAAATTGTTAATTGCATTTTAATTGCAATTGATTTGCATAAATCATCTAAAACGCAATCCAATACGGCTGCATAATAGATACATTGTAGGTTATCAAAAGTATGCAAAATAAATCATGATTTGAATAGCTAGGGGCTAAATACTCTTCCGGAACCACTTGTTGGTATTGAATACCTTAAATAATTTATAACATTTTTATTTATTTAAAAATTTTATTAGATTTTTAGGCTAAATTTTGCAATTCTATCCGGTTATATTTATATCCTTTACTCATAGGATCCATAGATTTTGTAATATATTTATTTACTCTTTTCAAGAAAATCATCTAAAATTTCTACATTAGAATATATGCCAATGCTTCATCTTTTTCTTCTGTTAGACTGGTCCAAACTGTTTCAAGAGATCTAGCCAACAACAATAAACTCGGCATTTCTTTAATTTAATCGAAGATGCAAGATCTTAAAAACTCACGATGAGATAATGATAATTTTTACTATTGGTAAAGTGGAACTTATGGGTCATAGGCAGCGGTGGGCACGAAAAATAACGGAAAGAGCCCTACAACAACATCAAGAAAAAAAAGTCCGGTTACGGTCCCACAAGCAATTCTCGAGTAGGGCCATAAAACCATAGTCGAGCGATGGCCCACATTGTGTGTAATTTGTTATTGTAAACTTTTCGCGTCGCCATCGATTGCTTGTGCGAGTACACTGAACAAAATTTTGCAACACATTCAAAGACACAGCGAAGTCATATGTGTTTATATGACAATTTTAAATTACCAAAAAAAATACTCGGTTTTACAGTTGCCAAAGTAACTATATTTCTGTGCTCAGTGTACTTGTGCGGAATTTTATTCAGCGAGGACTAATAAAAAGCCCCGTTACGGTCGCTCAAGCATCCTCGAGTAGGGCCATAAAACTCGCATATTGTGTCTTTTTTTTTTGTAAATTCTCGTGTGCGTCTGGCGGGCGTCACTTTCAAGACATAACGGAAAGAGCACTCGGAGCAAAAAGAGCCAAGGCGTGCCCACCGCTGGTCATAGGGATTATAGTAGATTTGTGCAATTTTCTTAGCAGTTAGATTTTTTCACCTGGGACGACAAGTCCAATATCTAAATTTTTGCTTGGACAACCACCAAATGTGGCTCAAATCGGAAAGACATTTCTATCAACTTATGGCAACAATTCTAATCCGGACTTTTGAAGGTTGGTGGCTGACTATTTCCTTACAAATTTAGTTTTATCTTAGTTGCAACCAAAAGAAGAAAAAAATCGGTATTCAGGTTCAGAGGACCTTATTTTCTATATATTTTTGGGTTCGTTGCAAGCGAATCCGAGGTTACGAAAACTCCAACATGTCAGGGTTCTTAAAAAATCCCAAAAAAAAAAACCCACAGATGAGGTATTTTGAAGGTTATTTCAGAGACCTGATGTGCTTGGGTATTTTTGACTTCGAATTCAGCGACCACAAAATCTTATAAAAATATTTCCGGAAAAGTGGCCTCGGAGAAAAAATGTAAAAGGAAGAGGGAAAAATTGAGCGTTTCGTAAACTTAAGGGCAAACGGAAGGAATAGCAATTCTTGCTTCCTTTCAAATGGAGAAGGAGATAAAACTAAGAACACTAAATGATGTTAGGTGCGTATGCGCCGGCAATATAAATAAAGAAAGACGGTCACACAAGCGTCAAGGGTGCGGAGCCCCCTAGCTTTCTAGACAGAATAATTAGAAAGTGTTACTTAAATTTAATACATATTTAGAGCGGTTCGTTTTAAATATTTACCTATTCATCGTATCCGTATAATTAATAAATGAATAGTGCGATCAAATTATCAAATTTTTACGGCATTAAGGTCTTCTTTTGTATAGGATCTTTCAAAATTTCATAAAGAGTATTGGAAATACTTAAGTGGATTCAACTATTACGCTTCTATGTCCAGCGTGAGGATTGAAAAACTGTTATAGTTGCTTTGGTAGATTAAGGGGACAGCTAAGCAACATGAATTAGCTTACAAAGACTTGGTTCTCTTATGAGAGATATTGTTACATTTTTAGAATAATTTATATGTGGGACTTTGCTTTTGCTTCGGAAAGTTTTTTTCTAACTTCACTTCTCACAAACTGCTCGTGCACAGACGTAATAGCTTTTTGCCCAGGGGGTTAAGTGGCACTCCCAAGGCTGGCTAAGCAGTAATGTCACCGTTGTCAAGCTTCAGCTGAAACTGAAGGCGTATATATTCATAATTGAACTGCTTTAAGCAGGCGCAAATGCATGGTAGGGGTCGTGGAGGTACGGACCACTCCCGGTCTTGGAGTTTCTAACAAATTTTAAAAAAATTTCTAATAAAGCTTTATAGTGTTTATACTACTATGTCTAAGTCAAAAATCACTTCCCCTGGAAATGTTAGTCTAGATCCGCCCTTGGCTATGGTATTAATAATATATAATTCAGCAACTTGCTACCAAACGAGGCAAGTTTTTATCGAACAAATCATAGCAAATCAAGTAGACAAACTACCATGTGTCAATTTGTGTGGGTCGCCGGCTCGGAAACTTTGTGCACATACGAGTAAATACTTACCTATATAGCGCTCTCATGGCTGCGTCATATGCAAATTATATAAGCGGCAGCTGCTCCCATAAAACATTGAAGAAAATCAAATTTCAAAAGCGCAACAAAAAGTGGAAGCTGTGACATGGTTGCGACTTGCTGCAGTCGAGTTTAAGGCTGAAACTGCGGCTGCCGTTGAAAGCTTGCTAATTGACAATTACAGTCAAGTTGACTTTATGGCTACAAGTGTGTTGGTGTGTATCTCTGTCGCTGTGTATCTGTGTGAGCGTGAGTTGTGCCCCCAGGCGATTACAATGGAAATCAACGTAGGCGACGGCGTTGCGGTTGCTTTTGAAAATACAGCGCATAATTTTTCGTTTAATATAAATCGAAGTTGGAATCGTTTTTAAGAGATTTATAAGCTGATAGCAGCCAGCTTCAAATAAAGTGAGTTAAATTATAGAAACTGTAGCATATATCTTAAACGATAAAGTGTTTCCGCAGCTGCGCGGCAGCAGCTGCTGCTGCACGTTGCCACAAACTGCTGCACAATATTTTTTATATAAATCAATGAATTTGGAATATTAATGAACCCCTTCTTTTTACACTTTCACCCGGTTAGGTTAGAGGCTGCAAGCTGCAGGAACTAAAACCAAATCACATTAGCATAGAACTGCAGCTCCTATTTATCAGCGTGTGAATGAAGCCACACACATGTAGCACAGTCGGCACAGGTGTAAATAGACTTTCCTTTAAAGGATTTCCAATTTAATTTTACTTTTGCTCAAGGATGCTCTGCGGGCACATAATTAACAACGCGAGTTTTCCCACGCACAGCGCTCCGCGCGCCTTTGCCTTTGTATGCACTTGGGTGTATCTAATAGATACACACTAATAGCCGCCAAGAAGAAAGAAGTAAGAAATTAGAATTAGAAAAAATAACACACTGCCAATAAAGCAATACAGAAGCGCTAAAGTTGCCCAAGAATCGGAAATCAAAAGGGCCGACACAATCGCGCCGAAACTCAATCACAAACCCAATGCTCAAATATTTGTGTGATTAGTCCTTATCAACAACAGCCGCAGAAGTAGCAGCCATGGCTCGATCAGGTAGCCCAGTGCCCTGGACCCACTGTGGCTAAAGTCGAGCGCAGCTCCGGGAACGGCTGGTGGTCGCTGCCTGAGCTGTTTGATTCCTTTTTTTTTTTGGTTTCGTTTAGCATCCTGCAGTGCTGGCAATTGGTTTCGTATACAGAACGAACTCTGTACGTTTAGTCAATAGACCTTTGGCCTTTGTTTTCAGACGCCTTGACGCCTTTTGTATTGTTCTGTATGCCGCCTACAGACCATAGTCAGTCTGCCTTTTTTCTTCCATCCATCTATTTGGTATTCGAATAATGCGCATTTGTTTCAATTAAAAGGATTTAGCCAAGAGCGGAGCTGTTAATGTCAGCAATATGTTTTAGTAGACAAAAATGTGTGGACAATTTGAATTGGTTGGGATTGTGTAAGTGGAAATTTAGCATGGCAGCTTAAAGAGCAAACAATGGAGCAAGTCAACAGAGAGAAAGCAAAATTTGTGTTTGGAGGCGAATTAAAAATTACATATAAGCCGTGTTGCTTATAAATGTAATCCAATGTAATGAGACATCTTGTAAATAGAGGCATATGGTTGAAAAGCATACGAAAACTACCAGTTACGATAGAAACTTATTCTGAGTTTTGCAAAAATATTTAGTGTTTATTTTCGAAGATCTGCCTTGTAAAGCTGCAAAGATCAATTTCTATCGATTCGGCAGATGGAACACCGTTGAAAATTCGGTCTCTTCCAATTTATAACATACTACTAATTAAATATTCTTTGTTTGATGACAAAATATTAGAAACGAAGCATCACGTCCAAACAAAAATAATTGCCACCCAATCTAAATATTGTAAATGACATAGAAATGAGGACCAGGCAGTATTGGATTTATTACATAAACGGATCTTACGGATAATAAAATTTTTAAGAGATGAAAAAAATTTTTGACCTAAACAGCTAACGCATTTACTTGGGGAAAAACGGTTAAACTTCGTTTAGTTATTCATTATTATTTAGTTAGTCTATATAAAACAAAGAAATATTTTCACCAAAATTTTTTTTTAATATTAGTTACAAAATTCTAAATTTATAATCCGTAAAGAAAACAAAATAATATTACTTCAAAAGATAAACAATAATTTTTAACGAAAACGCAGTAGATGCGGGGAAACCGTTCAAATTTCGCCTAAGAGCTAAGCCTTGAAACTCAAGAGGGAAAAGGTCTTCTTTATGTGTTTAATTATTCGAAAATAAAGCATCATTTTTATAAATCAGTATGGCTAATTGATTACTCACATATTAATGCACAGACCTTATTTAAATTTTGAATACTTCTTATAGAATTGTTTGAAATGTTCTTTTAATTTCTACAATATAATTTATATTTATAATACCTGAAATTTTTATAATACCTCAAATGAGAATTATACACTATTGCATTAAACAAGGACTAGTTATCATAAATATTTGGTTATTGCTATCATAAGTTAACCTGATTGCCTCGAGTTTTTTTGACAATCCATCCCATTGTTCAAAATTTTAGTTGCTTGAATTAGAATGAACTACTTACTTCTTTGGTTTAAAATAATTTATTAGCAAATTTTTTTTAACCTTGAATAAAATATTTTAAAACTGTTTGGATTATTTCTATCAATTTTTTTTTTTCATTATAAAAATAATTTTATAATAAATGTTTTTAATGTTTGAATTATTTATGTTCAGGCTTTTTATTATTTAAAAAAAAGATTTGTTTCCATATTTTAAATATTTTCATTTAAACTTAAGTTGATAAAAAACGCACATTTATTTTTTTTTCAACTTGCATTCAAACTTGTTTTATTTAAAAAATACTATTTTATTTTTATTAAATGCACAAAATAATTCAAAATCTCACATTTTGAGCAACCAACTTCTTAACTTTTTATGTACAACACGAATCGGACGCATGTATATAAAGTTTCTAATTTTACGATATTAGTTATTAGGTTGAAAGATAAATATGCTTTCAATTGTTACAAACCAGTATTGTTCAAGGACATAATATTTTTTTTTTTAGTCAGTTTTTTTGATCATTTTCCACCTTCAATTTCAATAATTATGTCATCATTGTTTTAGTTTTGAGTTTTCTTCACTATTCAATTGTAGATATAAAGTTAAATTCGAGTAATAATTTCACGTCATGCCATTTTTTTTTTTTTTAAATGGATGTCAAAAATATTCAATATTATCATCATTCATTATTTAAAGTGTTGTGAAGCGCATTGTTGCCTAAAATGCTTTATTAAAAAATTGTATTTTAAATTAAACATCTATTCAACATTTTATATCCAAATTGTTATTTCAAATAAGTTCTGTTAGTTATAAGCTATAAATATATTTTAAAACCGACGGCAAATTAGTTTTTATATCTTCACTTGATAGTCAAGAGAGCATATCTAATACAAGCACACTCATACTTCATATAGCAACTAAACAGCCTTGCACGGACCTTAATTAATTTCAAAATGTCTAAAAATTTATGCACATCGTTAGTTTTTGTTTCATGAAATCATTTCGTTGTTATTTATTTTTTTCTTTTTGTTTTTTTAGTTAGACTAAAATTAATTGTACGTTTTTCTTGCAGCAAATTAATTGCCAACGCTTGACAATTAAATGTGCTCGGGCAGCGGTGGTTTGGGCGGGGGTACAGACTTATAGACGAAATACAGGCAAAGGCGCTGGGGGTATGGCTAGTAATTAAATGGCATGAGGAGGCCGACACTGCCGCCGCCGACCACGCTGCTGCTGCCACCACCACTGGATCCACAGCAGAGCACGACGACGATGTTTGAGAAAACTTTCCAACTAATACTAAATACAGTCTCGTTACAAACTGAGAAGCATTTGGGTGTTTTTACTGCTCGCACAAGCTGTCGCTGTCGCTGTCTCGTTCAGGCAAACGCGACTGTGTGCGGCGCACCAATACACACGCGACGGACATGATGAACGCCATAATTACCGTTACGTATGCCACCATTGCTATTTTTTGTTGTTGCCAAAGCAGCGGATTGGTGGTGGCTAAGCTTATTGTTGTGCACGTGAGAGTGAGCGCATAGCTAAGGCTATGCCACTCTAACGCACGCAATCAATGCAAAACTGGTCTGCTGCTTGACTCTCGCAGAGAGCGCGCTCGTTTGGCGTTTGCCGCGACGTCGACGCCAGCCGCTTGTTGTGCAGTTATGATTTGATTGCCGAGTTTAACCACCGACAAACGAGACACAGACACGACGAGCCGCATACGCACACAACGACAGCACAAAGCAAACCTCAAAGAGCAAACGATGTTAAAGAGACGAGCAGCGCACACACTCACACACAGATGCCCACACAGATATAGCATACATAGAAAGCATTGAGTATGCGTCGTCGTTTGTTAAGCGAAGAGAGTGAGTGAGAGACGCAGTCGGCGCGGGTTGCGCAGCAAAAGAACTGAAGAAATATCGACGTGTCTAGTTAGCAAACCAATCTTCAATCTAGTTTCGAACAGTTGACTGTGAAGCGTCGAGTTGAGAGGTCCATCTATTGGATCGTCGTCGTTGTTTTTCTGTGTATTACGTCGCATGTCAAAGATTTATTAACAAGCTCACACACAGATACTAGTGCTTATGAACGTACTAAGTGAAGCAAAGTGCATTCAACGCTAAAAAGCCCAGCAATTGAACGCAAACTGTTTAGTGCTTTGATTGATTCTGAACTGAACGCACAAGCCTGTTGTGCTAGTGAACCGTGTCGTGTTGTGTCTAAATACAGAACGTATTTGTAAGATACTTTTTAAGCAGTGCCTAGTAGCGCTAATAAATAATTCATACATTGCTTGTCGCACGTGCAATGCTCTGTCCACCCACCATGCGACCGGCCAGCCCTGCCGAATCCGAGATATCAGTCGGTGGCGCCCCAAGTCCACTGCCGGCTCAACATTTACATCATCAGCATACCCATCAACCGCTGCCACGCAGCAGCACCATTGATCTCTTGCAGCAACAACAGCTGCTTATGCAGCAACATGCTGCAGCTGCCGCTGCCGCCGCTGCAGCCGCTGGCTTAACCCGCAATTCCGTCGGCAACTTGCCGGAGGATTACTTCCAGCCATTAAAGCGCTTGCGCATGTCTTCATCCTCGTCGGAAACGCGTGAGCATACGCCCAGTCCGCCCGCGACTGCGGTGAGCATTACACAAACGCCGCCGGCTAACAATACTACCAGTACCAAGTCGGGCATTGAGGGCGTCAAGAGTTTTTCCATTGCCGATATACTGGGCCATGAGAAGCAGCGTGCTGCTTCTGCTTCCCCGCCAGCTTTGACCATAACACCAACACTGCTGGCACCGCCTGCTGGACGTCCCGGCTTATTGCAGCCACGCACAGAACCCTTGGATGTTCATCCAGCTGCGGCTGCCATGTTGCTACCTGGTGGACAAATAGTACGGCCTTGGGATCATTTGTTGGGGCCCATGCCCGTGCGACCTTTTATACCTTCAGCCTTGCTGCACTATGAGCAGCGTTTGGCTCTGGACTATCATCGCCAGCTGCAAGAACACTTTAATGCACAGGCTCAACTGTTGCGCCACATGGGCATGGACATTATACCCTCGGAAAGTGGCTCCGATCGCTCCAGCTCAGCAGCCAGTGACTGCTGCTCACCCGAAATTGTACGTTCCTCTGCCGAATCTGGAGCTACTGCTGCCTCTCGCCATAGCCCACAGTCGGCGGCTCAAGCTGCTGCGGAGCGTGAGCGTCACCATTCCAGTGGTTCGACCAATGCTGGCAGTCCCCAAAGCGGCAATGCTGCAGGCAACTCATCTAGCGCACAGAGTGCAGCTGCTGCCAAGGCCAAGGCCAATGGCACGCCGCTGGATGCGCTCTTCCAGATGACCACCAAGGACTTTGATGAATCACAAGGTAGGTTAAAGCCAAATTTGCATTAATTTTTTTTTATTTTAATTTAAGTTTAACGAATTATGCCAAATTGTTTACATTTGTTACAAGTTTTCATTAATTTGTTGACTGTCCCCAATTTGGGACGAACTCATTTGTTTCATGCTCATTGCTGTACATAAAATGTTTTGATATATGTCTCAATTTTAGGCGCTTTGTCATTGTTGTCGTAGCTCAGTATATTTAAATTTATTTTCAAAATAAATTTATGCAAATTTTAATTAATATCAAAGCAGCAATTAATTCTCAGCAATTTTGTATTGAATGACGACAAACTAATGTATATTTGTTTGTTTTCGAAAACTGAATTCATTTTTATGTGTCTCTAATTGAAATGGTTGTCAGTTGGCCTGGCCAATATGCCTCTGGTTATGTAAATGCCTTGGCTAATTTTCGTTTTGTTTTTAATTAATTGATAGCATGCGCCAAATAAACCAAAAAAAAATTATAAACAAGTTGTGGGTAGCATATAAATAGACAAAGATACTTGAACGCATATAGCTAACTAAAGTATCTAGACCAGAAAGAAAAGCTAACTTTGCTTATTTAATATTTTTGTATGGAAATTTTTATTGTAATGCATTTTTTTTTTCAAAAAGATTTCTTCGTATTACAAACGAAATGATCCGAAACAGAATATGTCTAGACTTGAAAAAAATTTTAAGTTAATTAACATGTTTTCAACAATCGTCTTTTAAAGTAAATTTTAGCTAAACTCTCAAAAAATCTATGACGATTGTTTTATAAATCGAACGGGTTATAGCAAAACAAAATTCTACAATTAGAAGATAATTAAAGTCAAAAATTATGTTGAAAAATCACGTCGGGCGCTGATAAGAAAACGCCATCTTTTAAACAAATTCGAATGCTTCTTTAATTTAATCTATTTAAAATTGTATATAAAAAAATGGCAGCTTTTTTAAAAACTTTGATTTTTCAAATCTTTAGTTAAATGAAAAAAATACGTAACTAAAAACTAACTCTCAAAATAAAATTTTTGCTACAAATCGTTCCTGTGCAGTACACGATTATCTTTTTAAAATTTTTAGCACAGCGAACCAGAGTTATATTTTTTACGAAATTAGTATTATGTATTTACTCCATATGCTAGCCTTAGTCATGGTCAGCCATATTATTATTTATGTATTTGTAGCATTTAGTGGGCGTTTTAATGTCAATGCAAGTCGTTGTACGGGTCATATTAGGCTGCATATTTAGTGACTTCATGGTAATTAATCTTTAATAACTGCGCCGCAAACAATACTCTAACGATTAGCAACAATTACCAAGCAGTCAACTTAAGTTAACTTAACTCATACATTACTTAATAGCCTTTTGGTTAGCAATTAACATTGCAATTTGCCATTTGCCATTGCAGCTACTCAAAACTAATAGCTGTCAGGCTTCAACAACTGATAGTCGTAGACAAGTTGTAAAAAAAAGTAATACCGACAGCTTAAAATATATATGTATGTATATACATATGAACAAAACGATATACTATAGTAGAATATATTATTGTTGTATTTATTTATGATATTGTATAACCAAAAGACGAAATATTTACGATTGTAGTGAAAACTTCTGGGCGCTATTTGGCTTAGATAGCGCTTGTTTTTAAAATCATTTGTCACTCATCGCTTGCTGGGGGCAGAGCGATAGGCAGCTGCCTTATATATGTACATACAATATATAGTACTTATATATACTTATGCTCATGTAAATGAATTGGTTGCAGTTCTTGAATATGAAGACCACACTGTAGACAGAACATTCATGTCACTGACACTATGAGAACTATAGGGAACGTTTGCAGTAAGAGCTCTTAACAGAGAAATAAATACTGACAGCTAGAGCTGTATAGAGTACATGAAATCAATTATATAAATGCATTATTGCTTCTGACTTTCTATATAATTTCTATGCCAGCTCCGTATTTACAAAATATCGTATTCTAAGGTTGATCGAAATTATTTGGCTGTGTACCGAATTTGTATAAATATCTTGACCCTTTAGCAAAATAATACTACGGAAACCGAAACAAAAATATCGTTTCGGGTTCATTACAAAAATAATATTTTGATTTTCAAATATTCACAAAATAACCTATAAATTTTTATGAACAATTGAGCAGTTCTTAAAGTACTTAGGAATACATGGGATTTTTCGGGTTCAATATTTATTAATTTATTGGATCGAATAAAAGTTAATATAGTTTTCATTGATTTAAAATTAAAAAAATCAAAGATATAAAAAATTCAAACCAAATATTGGATCCACCACTGCTGGTTAATTAAAGAGTGAACGTTTTCGCAATAGTTCCATGACATGCCCTTTCATACTGATCAGAACTATTATAGAACCTTAATTAAAGCTTTTATTATATATTGTTTTTGTAATTTAAATACAATAGCTCTCTTTTTATAGCATTAAAATTAATTTAATATCCCTTTATAAAATAACGGGGCAACATTGTTTTCACTGTATAAAGTTTAGATTCGTTTTGAAGCGTTTTAAGTTGCTGTTGTTAGATACGTAGGTAATACACAATAGGAAAAGGGCCAAAAATGTTTTTTCAAAATTTTTTGTATATTATCATGAAAAGATATAAAAGGCGTGGAAACACGTTCTAAGATATTTTTCCTTTGTGGACCACCATCGTTCTTGTTTTTTTTTTTGTAAGCTAACAATATTAAATAAATCAGTGGAATCTTAAAACTCATAGAGTTTTAGATTCTGTACAAATTTAAGCTCTGAATTTTTTTTTGGTACCTATGAAAATAACTATTTAAATGGCAAATGCCATTAAATTTTTTTTTTAACCTAGTCAAATGAAACTTATATTATTGTGTTTTGGAAAATTCATGTTTTCTAAAATTTTTTCTAAAATTTTTGTATTTTATGTTATAGTATAATATAAAAAGATAAAAGGCAAGGAAAACACGTTTTGAGGCTTTTTTTCCGTCGGTTGGCTATTATCCTTGTTTTTTAAGGTTTACAATGTTCAAAAAAATATTAGGATTCGTGAAATCTGAAAAGACTTAATGTTTCAGACTTAAGCTTTTGAGTCATTTCAAAGTAAAAACCCAATCAAAATAGTAAATTCTTTTAAATGGAAGATGCTATGAAGATGATTTTTTTGGAGCTCAATCATATAAAACATATGTTGATATTAAAAACTAAATGGTATCCCAAAGGAACCAAAACAACTGTGAGCTACTTTAAAGCAAGGATAAACGCGTACTAAGCTTCTAAAATATTTACTGTATATTATATTTAATTTAATTATAATTAATTTAAAAAAAAATGGATCAAATTCAGCCGGACTTCTTTAATATATAATACATAAATATAAATAAATATATAAATATAGTTCTATATATTGAATCAATATTCTGCTGTACCGATTCCTTATAGGTATGCTTGACTGTATATTAAAATGTATCGAATATACTCTAAATTTCACTACCAAAAATATATACCAACTTATCTAAATTATTGCTGATCTAATTTTAGTTTTATTAGGCAATCTTTCAAAAAATTTTTGAATATTAAACATATTAGGTATTATTGACCATATGTACTTAAGGCAGCTCAATCTTACCAGACATACTGTCTGAGTCTGCTTAGGAAACCCAACTATTAAAAATTCCTGGTATCCACTTGCTCTAAATTAAAACATAAAAATTTAGCTGCCAACTGTTTGCTCATTAGATACTTCATTGGAATTTCGGATTTCTAGGCATTTCACAAATCTATCAAATCTTGTCACTTTAACTCAAATTTCACTAAACATATTTTAGCATATTCTTGCACATGAAGTGAAAGTAACCAAAAAAAAAAAAAAAAAGAACCAGACAAATGTGACCAAAACAAACCACCCCTTAAACAAAGTTAAAATTTATGTAAGTGGACACCTGAGACCGAAAAGCAGGACTCCAGGACTCAAGAGGGTCTCGGAGCACACAAATTAGTGCCACTCCAACACATTACAGCTGTAGTACTTCTTTTTTTTTTCCAACTTATGAGTTTGTAGATAAGTCATAGAAATTACTTAATGAGTTAGTGATAAAAACAAATACCAGGCATGCATATATAGGGGAGTACACACACGCACATACATATATACCCAGTCAAGTGCTTAATGGGTTTTGGGTTACAAAACGGCTGAAAGAGATAACAAAATTATGCGTTTATATTTAAAATATGCATCACATGTATATAGTTAGTTATATGCATTTAATATATGTAGTTAAGCGAAACATTTAATTGGTTTTTAATGTCTGCTAGTCTAGTTTGCTTGACAAGTCCGCTCCGGCTGGCAGCCCTGGGTGTGAAGTAGCCAGCCAGCTACCAAACCGGTCAAGATGGCCAAAGATTTCAAATTGCTTTGCCTGAGCGTAACATTTTTAGCTCTTCTTTTTTGTTTTAGCAATATAAAATAAAATAAATATTTATGATGCGCAACCAAGTTGCTTTTTTTTTGATTTTTTGAGCAACTGTTGAAAGCCCACAAATCCAAACTCCAAAGGCAAACGCTTTTAACAGTAGCCGCTCACACAGATACACACCAATACAGCGACAAACTTGAAGACAGCTATAAATTTCGTTTGAAATGAGCCGCGTTTAGATACAACAAAAGACAAAGCTTAGAAAATTAGTTTGGAACTGGAACTGGATTAGGGCGCAATCAATCGCTAGATAGTTACTGAAATAAGCATTTAGTAAGCAGGAAATGTTATGCAAGCGACTGACTACTTGGGTTAATGCTAATTAATTAAAAGTCAAAGTTTCTTAGCTGATTTGTAGGTGTCAATAATTATTATGGCATTTTATTATAAATCAACAAACCAACAAGGCAATGCACAAAGCTCAAAATGCCACAATAGCGGCAAAGTTCAAGCAAAGTTCGAGTATACTTGTTATACCCTGTAATTTTGGCTTACACGAGTATATTAATTTAAAGCAGAAAAATTTAGTGTGCAACAACTGGAAGGAAATGCGTAATACCCTACAACCTTTGCAAAGTGATTTAGAATTATTCGTCTGTTTGTTTGTTCATCCGTCTGTCAATCTTTCGAAGAACAAAAGAGTTGTCTATTTCTTCACATGCAAAGATTTGGGTCAAATGAAGAAGTCAACACAAGGCGCTTTTTAAAGCCTTGAGAACTGTATCGATCTAAAAGTAGACTATGTTGAGACATATTGAGATGGACCCAGACTTATCAAAATTACCTCGTAGAATATTAAAATTATGCAACAGCCAAGTCCGCGTAACACTTTTTCAACTTTAAAACAATAAAGTAAGAATATTTGACATACTTTTTTGACGCGTTAAGATCAGTTTAAGTACAGGGTATATCATAGTCGTTATGCCCGAGATTTAGCCGTCCCACATATTTAATGAACATACGTTACTTGGCTAAAAGTAAAGTCAAGTACGCCCACAAGTCGCGCAATTAATCACAAGTAAATTATATATAGACGTGTGCACAATTCAAATGAAAGCGTTTTGCAATTATATTTGTAATATTAGCATATATATAAATTAAATTGTTTTAATTAACACTTGGGCAATACGATCGAGCTTACAGCTTAAACAACGTCAATTAAAAATTATTTCTAAGCTAACAAAGTCGCTTGTTAACACTTAGACATTGTTGGTCTAAACCGGTTTCGGCCTATAAACAATCTTACTTGTTTGATTTTTATGCAAAAATTACTTTCAAGCGAAAACTCTCAATAATTTCTGATTCGTTTTCTATTCGGGAATATGCATGCCCCATAGGGTTTTATATCTCAAAATCTTGCTTACTGAGAATATGTGCATTAAGAAAAAATATCAATTCTTTCATGCGAGAAAGTGATAAATCCTGACTTGATTTGGGTGCAAGAACGAATATTCTAAGATGTAGAGTGCCGAACTCATTTCATGAATTTCATTTAAGTTCAAAAGCCTGGAATCAGTAATCTGATTTCTTGAAAAATAAACTCGAAATTTTCTTGTAATAAGTGTACCAATAAGTCGTATTTCAAATACAGAAACTATTGGACAAATGACCAAATACGGATGCCAGCGACTGACGATATTACCTTTATACTGGCAGAGTTGATAGATACAATCGAACCTCTCTGTGAGGAATCCCTCCACAACATAATTTTCTATATTACAAATTTTGTTCAAATACACTACCATTCTGACTTTCTTGTAACGAATTTCTGTATACTCCGTTCATTTGCAAATTCACTTTATCGCAGCTCTTCTGTACATTGAATTTGCAGTCCACGGTGGTTTTGTGGTGCCCTTTATCTTTAAGGAAAAGTTTATTTAAAAATAATAAAGGATTTCCGATATTTTATCATATGTTTAGGAGAGCATCAAACAAATCGATATCCATCGATAGTTCAAAAGCAAACATCGAACTGCGGCTTCATCGAAATATAGCTTACAAATACAAAAATTCTCTATTTTCCAAATTAAACATAACGCTCATTTAACTCTCTATTTTATTAAAATAAAAAAAAAAAATTTTAATACTGTTTAAAAAAAAGGTTGGCCTTGTTATCCGTTTTAAGTTATTTAAAGCCCCTAGAGCTATTTAAATTAATAACTAGCCATTCAAATCCTTGAGAAAATATCATCTCTTATTAAAAATACTATATTACGATTATATGGTCCGATGTTGGGTATTCATCGAATGATTTCGTTATTTCCTAGTAAATAAACATGATTTTCCTCAACATATAAGGAGTAAAAATCTAAAGTTTGGTAACCCTAGCTCTTGAAGTCTTGAACATATAGGGGTTCATACAGACGGACGGATATGTCCACATCAATTCCGTTTGTCCTCCTAACTATATTGGAGGCAATTATAGTGGCTCGCCGGCATTTCCTACTCTATGTTAAGCTATAATGTATAAAAAACAAGTTTACTTATATACGCTCTTTTTTGCTCCTCTCTTGCAGACAAATCCCATCTGGACATATTCTCGAACCGCCCGCAGCCCAAGAAGAAGCGCAAGTCACGCACTGCCTTTACAAATCATCAAATTTTTGAGCTTGAAAAACGTTTTCTCTATCAAAAGTATCTCTCCCCGGCCGATCGTGATGAGATTGCTGCCTCACTGGGTCTATCCAATGCGCAGGTTATAACCTGGTTCCAAAATCGTCGCGCCAAGCAAAAGCGTGATATTGAAGAGCTTAAAAAAGACTTTGACAGCGTTAAAGTTTTCTCCGCGCACAAATCTTTCCTGGAGAATGTCAACGATTTGAGCATACTGAAAAAGAAGCCCATGCATGAAGCGGACATGGTGGGTCTGGCAGCAGCTGCTGCTGCGGCTGGCATGGTGGTGCCCGTATCCGCGGCCGCCCAAGCGCTGGGCACGCCCAAATGAGCGTCGGGCGCAGTGCGTGAATGGTACGGAAAAGGAGCAAAGTATTGAGGATTGCATTTATACAAGTTGTATTTTCTTTAATTTTTAACGCCAAGTGCAAGGCGCCCAAAGTGGTGCGCACTTAAGGGGGTGACGGAGGCAGCCAATGCTAGTCTCCAAGTCTCCCCAGCCGCTCTTTGTGACGGCACTCGTCACTTGGTTGAGCGTCTTGCTTGTTAAGACGCATGTACAATTTTATTTGACCGGATATGAACAAAAATGGCAAAATATTGGACTAAGGCCGCACAGGCACTTACACACACCCTATATGAGAAACTACCTGGATGTGGCCAAGCGGGACTACGGCCAAAACGGCCAGTCGGAATAAACAGTTGGCTGCTACCAGAGCACACTCTAACCAGAACTACTTAGCGAAAAAGAAATCGGCTCTTTTCAGAGCCACCATATCTATGCCATAAAGAGTTTTGTGAATTTTCAATCAATGACAAAGTTTATGAATTAATATTAATACAAACTAATTAATAATTTCTCTCTCACTCTCTGTCTTTGAGCTTATAACAAAGAAACTTAATAATTTGTTCATAAATTTTAAAGTCTTTAAGCAAACAACGTTAGTTCGGCGCCGTCAGAGGCTATTTAAGAAATGATTCCATATAGCAGTCAATCCCTCTACCCTTTTAACTGCTTAGCGGGGCCAGCGCCAGATTCGTTTGCATTCATTTCGAATTCAAATTTGCTACCAAAAAATTAATGATATCTCGTTGTTGTTTCTGCGATTGTGCGGACAGATCTTAAAATAAAAGAAATCTTAGTTAATTTTTATTAATGATTATTTACAACCGTTATTCATAAATTAAGACTAATTAATTATTAATTTAATCACTTGGCAAAAACAAAATCACCAAAATGTTGTATACACTTAATCGTAACAAAATACGCAAATTAGTAGCCCAAAACCGCTCAAAGTGTTTAATACCGAGCATGTTTTTTTTTGCAGCCTGCACTGTAGTGCTGCCAATTTGCATAAAAAATTTATTTAAATACAAATTCGTTTTAACAAAATTATTTCGATATTTATTAATTTCAAGCGCGACTGAGCAGCACATCATCATTTTCATAAATTTCTAATAAGCCAATAGCTCGACTGGCCAACTAGCCAACTAACCAAGTAGCCAACAAACAACTGGTCAAGTGGTCAAGTGATCAAATGGCCCGAGCAGCTACCGGATCGGCATAGTTCAAAGGCTGCCCGCCGGCGCACACATTTTTCACTTTGGATCTCTTGGTGTTGACCCGTAAGTCCCCATCTCTTTGTGCACTTTGCAGCTCATTTTCGGTGGCTCATCTCTGGGCAAACGGCACCGGCGTCCGCTTCCACTTCTCTATCGATCGATCGTTTGTTAATAATTTGAATAATCAAGCTATCAATTCCAGTGCTAATGATGTCGATCGATTGTGCCGCTGCTGCTGCTCTTGGAACTGGTCGAAATGTCGAACTAGAGCTCGGCTCGTTTGAGTTTCAGTTTAGTTTTGGCTTTGGCGCTTATCGCCACGAAGTTTCGATTGTCTCTCACAGTTCATAAACTAGGCGGAAAAGCCTTTTACATATTCATGAGTTCTGTACACTGGGCGAAAAAACGGCCTTAGGATACTTTTACACTGCAAAGCGTTAAGGGTAATTTTTTTTAAGTATATTTATTGTTATACGCAGTTAGTGTGTCTTTTAAGAAAAATTTAAATTGAATAAGGATTTCTTTAAAGATTCAAGCATGAAGCAACAAAAAACTGACCACAACGATTTAAAAAAAGTAACAATGCGAATATAGGTAGGTAAAACAAATTTTCATGAAAACATCAGTTTTTAAACTTAATGCGTTACAGTTTTTTACTTTTGGAATATCAATGAAGCAATTTTTTTTAATCTAGGTTATCAACAAGGCACATTGAAAAAAAAAATTGTTTTTTCTATCCTTCACATTTTCGTAAAGTAACTGATACAATTTTCTAATTCTCAATCTTTTTAATAGCGTAGATATTAATAAAATCGACTAAGTGCAACAAAGTTTCAAAAAATAAATTCGAAAATTTTTAATTTTTAAAAAATTATATTACACACTTTTTGTTTTTAAAAAACCTCAAAAATTTTAATACAAATTTGTAATATTTTACAGAATAAAAAAGTGTATATGTTTATGTTTTGAAAAATATGTGTATTCAAAAATTGCTTAACAAAAGTGAATATTTTTGGACCCACTTTTTTTTTAATCTAAGTTGGAAATAGGGCTATTTAAAAAAAAATATTTTTTTTTAGTACCATTACCTTATCCAGCTTGACCCTTTAAATGACCTACTGTTGCATTTAAATGTTCCTTTCAAAGTGTTTTAATAACAGTAGCAAATTCTATCATTGGTTTCTTAAAAAGTCACGGTTTCTCAGCTCTAGAAACCTTTGTTTATTTTTTCGAGTTAACAAATAAATCTCGTAATGAAATACACCCAATATTGTTTTTACACGGTTTTGAAATAACACGGACAAAAAAAAAATTTTTTTTCCACGGTTTTTTCTGGAACGTATTTACCGTGAAAAACAGTGTAAGGCGTAATTAAGTTTTCGAGTTTCCGTTCCGAAGTGTATCTTTTCAGTTGTTGCAATAACTGTAGCCATAACCAGAAATTTACGAAAAATTTTCGAAGAATTTTTTTTTCGTTGTGTTAATTTTTTTTACACCAATTCAGGGCCTATGTATTATCTAAAATCGATTACAATCATGAAATTAGCTTATTAGTTTTAAAAATTATATAATCGATTATACTGAAAAAAAGAAAGCAGATCCGAAGATACAAGTGACCGAAAACAAAAGAAATCTACAAATTATTAGCAAGAAAGGATCTTACTAAGCAGAAATATGATTTTAACCATATTTTGCCATTGGTTTGTCTTGCAGTTATAAAGTATCCTTTAACAGCTTCATTTGAGTTTTAACAGTTCATAATTTCGATTACTAGGCGGTGTTTCTGATTTCCATTCTGAGAAAAAATATTTCGTTTGTCGTTGTTATCGCAACAAATAGTAAGTCGCAATTTATACATCTACTGAAACAAAAACTACACGGCGAGTACTGGCCTTAAACGAGTTTAAGCCATAAGTGAAAAAACTAAATAGTGTTGCAACTGAAAAAGTGTAATATGAAACATAATATATTAGTATTTTATAAAAGATACGATTACGTTATCTTAGAGATACTTTTTGTGCTTAGTACTCATAAATCAACAGACAGACCGTTGGGATTTCGACGGATTAGCTCGATTCATGTATACTAAAAATGTTCTCGTTAGAAACTTCTGTCTAATTTAAAGAAAAAAAATGGTATATAATCATATAAGCAACTTAACATTGGGGAAAAAAAGGAGCAATAAGAGAGCTTAAAGTTCCTTTCCTCTATGCAAATTGTTCTGGAAAAGACTTGCAACAAAATTTTAAGTAGCTCTAAATTAAATAAAAAATTCGAAGATGAAAAGAATTTTCGTTAAAACGCTTTAGATAAGATCAAATACATGGACTCTGTTTCGTCTGTCTTTCTCTTTACTAACATGACACCACATTACTTGATTTTTTTTCTCAGTGTATGTTTTAGTTTTAAGCAATTTATTTTCATTTTTAAATGTGTGACAATGCGACGCATGCGCCCCGATAAGCTCCATCCACAGAGTGGAAAACTCTTTTCCAACTTGCTTCTACCCGGGTGTTATTAATACGCTTTTTTTGAAAGTGCTTGAGATCTGGCGAAAGTTGTTTAATTGAAATTGAGCCATTGGGCGTTACGAGGCCAGAGGCTAAATTACTGACTATTACCGGTGGCATTTCGGTTGAGTAGCTGAGAAAACCACTGCGAAAATTGACTAAACTGTAGCTCTAATTATGGGAAAATCTCTAGCACTTCCGTCAAAAAAAAAAAACAAACAAACAAACTAGCCAAAGTACGACTTAGATACCTACCAACAGAGAGGTCTATAAAAATGCGTAAATGTCGAAACTCATTAATCGAATCAACTAAAAATGACTAATGAATGGAGCACACGCAGTTGGTTTAAGCTTGTCGTTGACTCTCCATTGGTTTAATGAGCGAAACGTAGAAATTTTTACAAGGTGGAGCATAGATTGATGAAGTTTGAACTCAACGGTGGAAAACGGTAAGGGGGCTCAGGGAAAAGCGTTGAAGTGTTTTTCTTCAAGCCTAAAACAAATTAATCATGGTAGTAAAACTAGCAGTACCATGAAGTGTCGAATTTTCAGCTATTTTGGGAAGGATTGAAAATTACTCGTAAAATGTAACTTTTGTCAACGAGAACCAATAACTAATGATTTTGAGAAGAAACTCTATATCTTAGAAAGTTTAGTGATTTTGGGTTCAACAAAGAGAGTCTATTTCTTTAAGTACCGAAGTACTTAGGGACTGTTAAAAATACCCAGTATCTATCTCTACAATCTCAAAAATCTTCCTATGAGTTTTAAACAGATTCTGTAAGCTGCATTCTTCAAATCAAATGAGCTGAACCATTCATTATGGTCTCGCGAATATTGGATAGATATTATATTGTATCAAATATATTAATGATTTTCTGAAGAAAGTTTGTATGTGAAGAGCTTGTTTAAACGGCAATGTCAAAAAAATGCCTAGAATTTCTATGAATACCAACGAATCTATTTAAGCTTTTGGAACTTACAACTGAGTTCTTTTAAATTTAGCCTTAACCCTCAGATGAATAAATTTTACCATATACTATTAATCAATCTTTAGAAGTATTATTATCATTGATGACCAGTTGTTACTTCGCTGACATAAACGTAAGATGAATTACAAAAAATGTTTGAAAAATTAAAATATTGTAACTAAAACGCAAATATTTGCAGACTTCTTGATTATTTTATAAACAGACATTTTTTAATAAAAAAGATGACGACTTTGGGATACCCTGTACCACAACATTGCAATAAAATCCTATATATTCCTTACGAACTCCGAGAGATATTTCTTTGCCAAAGGTTACGATGTTTATATAAACAAACAAAAAAAAATCGAATTTCGCACCAAACACGTTTTTTTTGATCGATCGGTCCTACGGGAGCTATATGATATAGTCAACCGATTTTGATAAAATTTGGTACAGTGCTGGGGAACTCTCAAAAACTTCTAAGTACCAAATTGAGAACGATATCCTAGTAAACAAACGAAACAGAACGTAGTTTGCACCAAACACGGTTTGTTGATCGATCGGCCCTACGGGAGCTATATCATAAGGTCAACCGATTTTGATCAAACGAATTATGCATCTAAAACTTTTGGTTTTTTCGAGGTCGTCTAAAACACCCCTATGGGAGCTATATAATAGAACCTCGATATCAAAAAAATAAAATAAATAATAAATAAATAAATCCCGTAGGATAATAAGGGATCTCATCTGAAATTTTGGTTGCTATAGCTCTTACCATTTCTGATATCTAGGCGTTCATGCAGACGAAAAGACGGTCATGGGTATATCGACTTCTCTAGTCACCTTCTGTATGTTACATACATTTTCGGCTTGCACAAACTTAGGGTGTATTACTAGTGCTGGAAGTAACTACGATGTTATATCGATGCATCGATGTTTTTTATTTTTTTCGATCATCGATATTTTTATTTCGATTTTCGATTATCGAGCAAATCCCATTACGGACAAAATATAGGCAACCAAAACGGCATCCGCGTCGCAGACACATTTCGCTTTTTTAGAAAAAAACAAATTTCAAAAGATCTGAAATAGAAGGGGTTGACTCAATTTTGGCACTTTGACAATATTTTAATGTCGAAATCTTAGATTCAAGCATGTGCCCGTTGAATTACTGGAAGGTAATACCTTTTAAAGTTTAGCAAGGCTGGCAATCTAGTGAGCGACAAACGGAGTTCGCTTAAATCAAAAAACGTTGACATGATTTTATTTAATAACCATAATCAATGGATCTCAAATTAGTTTAAAGATTATGAGACTGCAATTCTGGCTGGAACAGAACATTATTTAACATGCTTTTATTAGCTTCACCTGTATGTATGTATGTATGTATGTAACAAAATCTTTCAGCTTAATTATCACCAATTTCAAGAAGTCTGATCATCTTGAAAATATGCACAGGCGTCGAGAACTGATGACAATACAATTATTTAATAACTTTGTTCTAATGTCCTGACTAGGATCATCAGGACTTAAAATATAAAGTCTACACTAAAAGTTTGCAACAGTTTTTCAAAATAATTAGTAGGCTTGTTGACAAAAATCCATGTTTTTTTTTAGTCTTGAAATAAAAAATTATAGTTTAAAAAAACTAAAAAAACACGCTTTAATAGTAAACCGAACTAAAAAGTAGAAAATAATTTTGATGTACATATCAAGAGTTTGTAGTACAGCAATAAAAAATTCCGACAATCAATTACGACTAATTAATTTGGAATAAGATTAAATTAGAAATAAAATAATTCAATTATAGTAAAAAAAGCGTGGGGTGCAATTTAATATATTTTCATAATGACCTTAATTTCATAAATAGCTACTAAAATAATTGTAACATTTAACCCATGTGTGAAGGAGTTTTTTGGACTTCGGATTCGGCTGCTCAAAATCCATAAGGGATGCCTCTGTCACATGTAAAGCTTACACCTCTTTTTTTATGGCCTGTATTATCTTTTGCTTTCGTTGTATAACCTTTGGGATTGTTATTTATTATTTCTTTGCTTATTTTTCTATTAAATGTTATTAATTTTGAAATGTATTTTATGAAAATATAGTTATCTCTTGGTTTGTTTGTTAATTCCATTTTATTATTTGAAATTACTTATATATATAACCAAACCAATAGATGGCCCACTCTGAATTAATTTAAGCATTCAAGAAATGGCCGCCACATGTACTTCGATGTATCAAAACATCGATGTATCGAAGTTAAAAAATATCGAAAGCATCGATGTTGGCCAACATTAAATTATTATTAAAAATATTTTTGCATAGATTGTTAAAATGGCTATAAACAATTGGACCACTCATCTACACTTCCTTAAGGGTACGATACAGCTTACTTAACATTTTCTGGGGAGCAAGACCCTATCGATCGCTTACTTAATTCGCGATATCTTTTCCGATATGAACTTGCTCTTAACATAAAAAAGGTTTCATAACATAATATGAGGGCCAACCCAGAATTAGTAGACCTAACATACAAGTGTTGGTAATTGATCAAAAAAAAAGAAAAAAAAGAGGTACAGTATTTTGAAAGCTTAAATTTAAAGTTTGGTGTTATTACATTGGTTCTCAGTTAATTTGCCAACATGGAAAAATTTTGAATTCCTTTTTTTCGAAAATTTACCAACACTAGTATGTTAGACCGGCTAGTTCTGGGATGGCACTCGTAAAAATGTATTTTATAAGTTCTCTAAAGAAATATTAGGCACAATAAATTAAACAAATGGAATTCTTCTAAGATTTAAGAATCTACTTTTATTTCTATGTTAATAGCCAGTACATCAAATTTAACTACTTACGAAATCAGAGAATATTTAGCATTTATAATCTTAGTTTGAATTTAAAACCCCATTTAACTTTAATTAAACAATGGCTTGTTAAACCTTTCTTTATATCTTTATCTTTATATTTATATATATTAGCCTGGCTCCCTGGCGCACTGAAGCATCACCGATAATCAAAACTTGATATTCTGATGGGTCTGAGATATCTCCAGCAAAACTTATCAAATTAAAAGTATTTTTGACAATTTTCATTAAGTATCTGCTATAGACCACCGTTCCTAAGATACAGAAAAAATTGTATTCGAAAAAAAAAAAAAATGTTTTTTTCTGGCCCTTAACCTTCAATATCTTTAGTAATGTGCATGAAACAAAATTATTATTTGGATCGAATGAAAACTTGAAAATGTTTTGGTAAAATATATCATATTAGACCTGCTTCTCTCCTTTAAATTGCAATATTATACGAGTTGGTTTCAGGATTTACCCAGCCAGAGCCACCAGAGCTTGTTAAGTAGACTTATGTAGGGTCAATTAGATATAAAAATGTACCTTTTTCCCCCTTTTTTGTCCGCAAACCTATTTACATAACAAATTGAAACTGGATGAGAACATTAAAATAACCAACATATATGCTTCGAAACATATTCAAATCGGACGAACACTGTCAAAATTAACTAGATGGTATATTAAAGTCGTGATTTCCCTCCTACCGACTCTATTCAGACATGATCAGCTGGCGCCGCCGAAAATCACCAGAGAAATGTAATGTTTTTTATTTTCGCCCAGGGTGCCTACAAACAAATACTGCCCTGGCAGAGTGCTGATTATGATAAATGTAAACAATTCAAATTGGCATACAAATGCAATGCAATGGAAGAGGAAGGATGGCAATTACAACTTAGTTGCGAACAAACCAGTTAAGAGCAAGCGAAGCAGCACGCACGCACTTACTCGCTTACTCAAGCGCTGGCCCGCTCCCTCCCTCTCTCTCTCTCCTCTTTGGCGCTCTCTCATGCGACTCTCTTTGGTGTCGCGGAACATGCTTAACAACATAAAGATCGTGCCCCCCATGCGGCAGACATTGCACACAACGACGATGATCTTAGTTGCCTATTGTAGGCAGTTTGGCGCTGTGTATCTGTAAGATACATATTTGTATCTTTATATGTGTGCGATAGAGATATAAAAGCTAAATTGGTAACTCATACTTAATTTGTTGGCGGCACCTTTGAACACGCTTCCAATTAGCTTACAGCCGACACCTCAAGCTCTGTCATGCCCAAAGACGATCGCTCGAGGTGCGCTGTTGTATTATTTGCTGCATTCTGTCTGAGGAGGAGGGCAAGGATAACACAACAGCAGCAACAACAACAACAAGCGCAAACACCTAAAAACAAGTAAGAAAATGTATCTCAACGTAGCCGAAATGGAAATGATGCAGCAAAAATGTGTTTAAGCGCAATGAAAGCAATTTGTTTCATTCACATCTCGACCGCTTGATGGCGCATGATGTGGCGCATTTCCATAGAAAAATCACAAAAAACAATAAATATATTTGATTCATGAATGAAATTTTATGTTTCGCATCGCATTGCTTATGATCTCTTAATACATATTTCTTTAATGAAGTTGTAAATTGTGAAAGGCCAACAGCAGATTTGATTGAACCATTTAATTTGCTTATTTGTGTACTATACTTTAATGTAGACGTGTTGGGTCTAATGAATCATCGTTGTTGTTGATGTAGCAGACGAAATTCTTTATGAAAGAGATCACGATGTGCTCAACATTGTTGCAATGCGGTTGTTGTCAATCTTGGGAAACATATTCCTAAAAATATCGCAGGCACTGTATATAAGTATCTAAGGCGTTGTAAATCAGTTCAAATTGTATCTTAGCCATTTCTAGTTCATTTTATTCAAAGCAAAATTATGTTTAATAATAAATATGTTTTATATGCTTGCCTTTTTGTTTATAATTATAATTAACTGTGAGGGCGTTCTTTGCTGATTAATAAACTTGAAAACTTTTGCTTGTAATTCCGCCTAAAACATTAGGTTAGGTTGAACCGGTTGACCCCTGGGGGGAGTCACACATAGACTACATAGTCCTTAGTGGAATCGGAGGATGCGGCTGGTGTACATTACACGTTAGTTGTCAATTATGCGCGTGTGCTTGACGAACGCCAGAAGCCTTTGAGGTGCCCTTTCGGCTGCCTCTTCCAGTGAGGTAAGCCAGGGTTTTCCTAGATACTTAAGTCTCGAAGTGCATAGGGCGTGGCAGCGGCAGATGAGGTGCTCCAGAGTCTCTTTGACATCTGTCTCCCTACACTTCCTGCATTCGTCGCTGTTGGTAACGCCTAGCTTCTTAGCGTGAGCTGCGGTCAGGCAGTGACCAGTAAGTATGCCCACTATGAGTCTGCAGTCTCTTCTTGGGAGTTTCAGAATATATTGGGCTATCTTGCAGTTCATTATTTTGTGCCACCTTCTGACAGATCTGACTACCGCGTCTTCTTCTGCTCGGTGGTTAATCGTCCTTAATGGAATCTTTAGATCCTCAAGTGACGGTTGTCTTGATTCGGCCCCTTCCTTTGCGAGCCTGTCAGCTATTTCATTTCCCTCAATGCCCTGGTGGCTGGGAACCCAAAAGATGGACACCACCTTGTAGGTGCTTAGTTCATCTAGTGTGTCCCTGCTTGCCAGTACACTTTTGGAATTGATGCTGAAGGCTATCATGGATTTGATCGCCGCTTGACTATCAACAAATATGTTTGTTCGGCTCTGCTCTAGGGTAAGCGCCAGTTCTGCAGCCTTCTTTATGGCGAATACCTCCGCCTGGAAGATGCTGCAGTGGTCCGGTAGCCTGAAAGATACCTCCATGGGTGGGTCTATACAGTATACCGCGGCCCCAACGCCTGATTCCATTTTGGATCCGTCTGTGAAAATTTTTATGGCTCGTTGGTCCATACCAATTTTCCAGTCATCAGGTCCCATTAGAGTGAGTGTTCTGGAGAAGTTGCTTACTGGGGTCATATAGTCAGTGCTATTGGGTGTTACCCCTGCCACTTTGCTGTGCCCGTAGTTCGCAAGGGCCATATTCCCTGCTGCACAGAGACGTTGCGCTGTTTTCTGTGCTAGTAGTCTGGCCTGAATGTCTAGGGGGTGGACTCCAAGTAATGCTTTTAGGGCCTTGGTTGGAGTGGATCTTAAAGCCCCCGTTATGCACATCAGTGCACGTCGTTGGGTCTTTTCCATTATTTGTAGGTATGTGGACTTCTCTGTGGCTCTCCACCATACCAGAACTCCGTAGAGTAGTACTGGCCGCACGACTGAGATGAAGATCCAGTGCATTAGTCTTGGTGACAAACCCCACGTGCTACTTAGCATCTTCTGCGATGCATACAGTGCATTTGTGGCTTTCTTCACCCTTTCCTCAACATTGGATTTCCAGCTCAGCTTGCTGTCCAGTACTATTCCTAGGTATTTCACGCTCTTTTTGGGTTTGAGCGGAGTGCCGTTTATTGATGGCGGAGTCCATCGCGGTACCTTGTATCTCTTGGTGAAGAGAATTAGGTCCGTCTTGATGCTGAGTCCGGCTTCCGTGGCCCACTTCAGTATCTCCTTTAACGTACTGTCCATGATCGAGCTGATTGTCATAGGACATTTACCCACGATAATTATGGCTATGTCATCCGCATAGGCAGTTATCCTTGGGGCTTTCCGTTTAAAACTGTGTAAGATGTCGTTTACCACTAGATTCCATAGTAAGGGCGATAGTACTCCGCCTTGCGGCGTGCCTCTGTGTGCCTCTTTTATCATGGTCGTGGTTCCCCATTCCGCTCTTATTTTCCTACAGCTCAACAGGCTTTGTATCCAGGAACGTATGGCCTCCTGAGATACCTTTGGTCTGAGGCTTCGCATTATAGCTTCAGTGGATACATTGTTGAATGCACCGGATATGTCAAGGAACGCTCCCAGGGCGAAATCCTTGTGATGTAGGGCTTTTTCGATGGTAGCTACCATGGAGTGCAGCGCTGTTTCCACCGATTTCCCATTAGTGTATGCGTGTTGGTTGGGCTCAACAAGTTGGTTCATGCCTTGTCTTATATATTGATCCAGGAGTTTCTCGAGAGTTTTGAGCAGAAATGAGGTAAGACATATTGGTCTGTAGTCTTTTGGTTGCACGTGACTGCATTTCCCCGCTTTTGGCAGGAACACAACTCGTGCTGTCCTCCAGGATACAGGAACATATCCGTATCTCAAGCATGCTTTGAATATGGAGTCCAGCCATGGCGTGACTTTGGTCTTTGGTCTTCTGTAACATGGCCGGAATTACACCGTCTAGGCCAGGGGATTTGTAGCTCGCGAAGGAGTCTATGGCCCACTGGATCTTGTGTAATGTGATTACGTCCCCAGGTACGATGACCTGTTGGCTGGAACGGTTTGTTATTGGGTCGGATGTAAGGATATCTGTACATCGTGGGAAGTGCTCGCCTAGCAGGGCGTCAGTCGCTTCCTTGTTGTTTTCTGTCCACTGTCCCCTGTTCGTTTTCAGTTGGCTCTGTATGGCGGGTTGACTCGATAGTAGTTTCCTGAGTCTTGCGGTTGCTGTGACCTTCTCTATGCCGGAGCAGAAGGATCTCCATGAGTTTTTCTTGGCCAGCCGGACCTGTTTTTTGAAGTCACGGAGTCTGACCTTATACTCGTCCCATACAATATCATCATCTGCTTGCTTTGCGAGTTTGAAGATATCCTGTAAGTCGGTACGTTGTGCCTTCAGTCGCGGGTTCCACCAGGGCGGCCTGTGTATCCTTCTATTGACTGTCGTTTTGCACGAATCGTTAAAAGATTTTGTAAGGCGATGACATAATGTCTCCACGGACTTCTCAATGTCATCTGTCGATGTTATCGTTGGTGGTGGTGGGAGTTTCCTTGCCACCTTGTCTTTGAACATCTCCCAGTTGGTATTCCGGGGATTTTTGTATTCTTTTTTTGTCACTGCACACGTAAATCTCGCTTTGAATTGGATGTACATGGGGTCAGAGAAGGAGTGTTTACTGAGAACTTTCCATTCTGTGACCGACGTGTTCAAGCCAGACGAGAGAGTGAGGTCAATGACACTAGACAAAGTCGGGCCCACATAGGTGGGTTCCTCCCCTATGTTGGAAATACTTAGATTGTACCTTAATATGAAGTCTAGCAGTGACTCACCTCTCACGTTTACGTCCCTGCATCCCCATATTGTGTGGTGGGCGTTTGCGTCGGCTCCGATGATCAGGGGTTGCCTCTTCCGGCTTGCCTCCTGGACCAGACGCTCTGTTTCTTCTGTCGGTGCATCTCTATCATGCGCGAAGTAGCAGGACGCCACTAGGAGCGGATCATCCTTACCGCCCTCAAGCGCTACCACCGTGAGGTCGTCAGTGCTGTAGTGAGACATAAGATAAGCAAAGATGCCTTTTCTACTACTCTCGGGAAGAGTACCTTCGCCTTCGGTACCGACGGAATCAGCGTTCTGTCCGCCTTGTCGTGGTCAGCCGAGCGCTGCCTTTTAGCTAGCAACAGCTCTTCGACCTTGTTGGCTTACTGGCTACTACTGGCCTGCATTGTCGGTTTGCCATCGTAGTATTTCCGGCCGTCCTTGATCTTTTGTTCGGCCCAGTCCAGCTTCCTTCTCTCCTCAGGGGTGAGATTCATGCTGTCACCGAGCCGAGCTCTGATCTTCAGAGCGGCCTAGTATTGGGCTTTAGCCTTCAAGCCCTCTTTACTCTTTTTGGGGGGGAAGTGGACCCCTTGGCAGGGGAGCGCAGGAGCTCTTCCTCCGCCTCAGCACTTAGTGAGCCTTGTGGTTCGCAGTCTGAGTCTTCGAGGACCGCAGCACCGCTCCACAATTTGGCATCACGTATCGTTGTTGTTGTGGCTGTAGCTATACAACTGTCCTGGCCTGCTCCAACCAGTTCAGAGGTGTGACCGCTGGCGACACGCAGAGGGGTGTTAATCCCTCCGTGAACGCCGGTGCTAGCAGTCACGCATTCCACCGACGTTTGGGCTGATATCCCAGCCCGAGTTGTTTTCTTTGAGGACTGCAGCGCGCGGGGGTTTGGTTGCATTTTGTTCTTGGGAACCACCCCATAGCATTTTATGCCTGCTGCCAGGCACCTCTGACCATGGCTCCAACGCAACAGCACCAGACTTGGTGATCCGGATACTGCTGCGCTGTTGCCGCAGCTAGACCGTGCACTGGCCCAAACATCGAGGGGAGACAAGTGCCTGACTCTGATGCTTGAGCCAGTACACCGTCCATTGCCCAGCCGGCACCCTCTTGGAGGGTTCAGCCAGAGGATTTGCGCCAGCCTGCCTAGAACATTATTTGGATGTCATTATATATTTTGGAAGATGGCTATTTGTTCTACCACTGCGGTTCGAAACAAGTATTATGCTGCCATACTTATTAAAATTTTATAAATCTGACCCACTAAATTTTTTATATTTTATTTTTTATTTTTAAGTAATAACAACTTATTCACAAAGTGTAAAAAATAATAAATTCAATACAATTTTTAAAAATTAAAAAATATACCAAAAAAGTTTTAAAACCACGAATTATATTAGATTAATTGAAGATTGCAAATAACAGAAAATCTAGGAACAAGGCAAACAAATATATGTGCAAAAAAAAATGAGCTTACTTTAAATTTGACGCCATTTTGAAATGGAGTTTTAAATCAAAAATATTGATCTATATAATTAACTATTTTATATATATTTTTTTTATTATAATTTTTATGTAGTAGTTAGTATAATTTATAATTTAAGGAAGGAACTTTCATCCTGACGGAATTTCCCTAATTGGACCACAATTCTTTTTGTACAATTCAAAATTTTTTTGTTAATTACATATAAATAAAAAAAAGTTGATTTTTCTTATTTAAACCAATTTTTGGACATAATTAAAATGTTAATTTTTTGCGTCTATAACAGTGAAAATTTTTGCTAAAAAGGCTAAATAAAAATCTCTCCTTGTAGTTAAGATATAAATTTCTTTCCAAAATCAGCCATATATTCATTTACTACAATTTCATAAAATAAAATAATTTCATAAATAATAAAATTTAAGTAGCCTAAGAAATTATTCTAGTGATTTCGCAAATCTAAGTTATGGTTAAGACAAATTAATGTATATGCAGCTATAGCAATTATTAAATTGTTTATTAACCAAGCAGGTTATGAACACAAAAATAAATTATGATAAACCATTATATTTTGTAATTAAAAATTATTTTTTAATCATAAAACGGTGTGAAACGCGCAGAAAACCATTTTCGTTTCTGCGCGAAAAGAATTCAGGGCCTGATTAAGACATGTCTAAATGCAAGTCGATTCAAAAATACTAAAAATAAAAGACCAGGGCTGGATTTAAACGTGTATTGTCTAAGAGCTAGAGTAAATGTTTGGCCCTAAACGAATTAAATGAAAATTTTTAATCGCCCGTGCTCCGGAAAACGAATTCGAACATTTTATTCGGATTCATTTTGAAATTGGGAGCAATCCACCAAACCGGATTTTTCATGTGGTTTGAAACCGAATGTTTTGTTGCAAGAGGAATTAAAACGAATCGGCAAAAAAGGTTTAAAAAAGTATTTTATTTATGCCAACTTCAAGTTGAATATTTATTGACAATTATTTTTAATTATTTTTTTTCTGACGCAACCCAAAAAGTAGCATGCGTTGTGCAAAACGATTTTTTTTTTTGTGTATGTGTGCTTATCATTCTTGAACACATGCCCGATAAATGCGACAGGGTTCCCGCGTTATACCAAGAAAATGTATCTTGTAGTAGTAATAATAAAGAGCCAGCAATATTTTAATGAAAATAAAATTTGAAAAACATATAGTAATAAAATGGTGCAGAGCTGCGGCAACCATGCCAGCTGTTTTGAATCAAAAAAATAATAATTTCGTGCCAACACAACAGGATAATTTATCGGAAAAATTAGGGAAATATACGAACTTATCGAAAATGAAAAGCACGCAAAACCGAATCCGAATAAAATTGTTCGGTTTGCATTTTTCGTTTTCCGGAGCACGGCTGAATAATTCATTTTTTTAATACATACATATCCTACATTGTTATAATAATAAAATATTGCCATAGAAATTTCGTATTATTGTTTCTATGCTGTAAGAAACTAAAGCCATGTTAAAAGATGTGGGGTCCCCAGGGTCCGGAGAGAAAATGTGGCGGCCCTATCACGATTTTTAATATAATTATTATACAACGTAATACTGCAGTATTCTTTCAAATACAACATTGGGGTGGAGATTATGTAATTATTTAAAAAATTTAAATATATCTTCACAATCAAACTCGTGGGGTGTATCCGGACTTTGTAGACCAGCGCTGGGCAAAACTACTAATGCAATTTTATGTGTGTATTACAGACGAGCAAATTTTAATGGCCAATAAAAATCAAATATACGCAGAGTGCCTATTGTTTCGAACTTTTACTGTTAAAAGCTCTTTCTCGTACGTGTGAAAGCTCTTTGGCACGCGTGCCTTCTAAGTGCCCACCGCTGATCGAGACTGAGAAGCATCGGATAAACAATTCTATCTACTTTTATATTAGTGCAAAGGCGATTTTTTTTAATTTAGTCGGCCTTTGCTTAAATCCGGCCCTGGGAGAACACAACTATTATCGTTTAATGTGCACAAAATAAGTAAGTGGTACACTACCTTCAGGGCCTGGTAAAGCTTTACTATACATCCTATGATGGTCACCTTCCACTTATTTTTCGAAACGTTCTTTGCCCTTTTTTTTTTGATTAAGGGGCAAAAGGTTTACTATCTTTTATGTCCCATTACTTTTACTGAAAGCACCACTCAATGGATTTTATAGCGAAATAAGTAAGTGCTACAGTGCAGTTTTTGGGACAATAAACACGTTTCGGATTTCTATTTTTATTTTAGAAATTATTTGTATAAAGGGGTATAAAAATTAATATCAAAAAAGTTTATTACAAAAAGATTTTTTAATACAAGTCAAAACACACTTCTATTATTTGGAGTTATCTTTTAATGGATACGAACGATAGTTGCCATTTATTTTCTAGGAATAGTGCTAATTGGTTGCTATGTAAGTATAAAAACAAAATTTTTAAAAATTTTCTTCCTTTTTTGTCATAGTTTGTCGTGTTAACATGTCGCTACGTCAAAATGGAAATGCCTTTTTTTACTGTATGCAATCATTATTGCATTTAGTACTACGAATAAATTAATTTTTAGAGATCCCAATTTTTAAAGCAGTTTGACAGTCGCACAAAAAGCTCAAGTAATTGCGTACGAGAAATTTTAATACCTTATCTGGCTGGCATATTGTGTAAAAGGTTTAGATAATAAGGTGAACTTATAGTTACACAACTTAAAGATACATTAGCAAGGTTATGCCTACTTATGAATATGGATTATGGATTTACGAAAACACATACCTAGTAGCCCTAAGCTTAATAACATCATCTGTAGATAGATCTTTTCCATTTATTAGCCACTTAGCGCATCATCAAACAGAACACACACGTGGGCGATTAAAAGTATCTATGAGCTGTGGAATTCGCAGCGTGCCTCTGGCCTTAGCCAAATTCAAAGCTGTTTAAGCCACTTAAGCCAACTACAGCCAACAAACTGGAGATAAAAAAAAAACACACTAATTTAAGCCGACACCAGAAATGCAGATGAACGAATAGAAATTGTGAAAATTTTAAATTTGAGCTACCAAAGTGTTAATGGATGTCACTTTAAAATTTAAAGATACATTGCTGCCGCAAAGTTCGAAGTGTTATTAAGGCAGCTGACATTAAAAGCTTCATCAAACGTTCAACTTCGATTTGCATACAAATTACACACGAACGTTCCGCACTGATCGACCAAACACTCAGATATGTTTTGTATCTTGTTTTCGTTTTTATGATCATTTTTATTTTGTGATTTTTCGGGTTTCCGACCACAACAAAAAGCCGACACTTTTTGCCCCCAAACGCTACCAAGTGGCAAACGGCTACCGATTTTATTATTGATAATGTTTTGATTTATCACTAAGATATACAAATTGCTTGCTCCGGCCACACTGGCATACCCCAAGGCGCGGCCGATTGAGTGCGCGGCACTTTTGTGTATCTTACGGATACACGTTACTTGGACAATATGTTATTTGGGAACGCGGTAGCCACAGCAGCCAAGGTGTCATTTTGTATTTAATATTTGTGGCTTTCTTTTGGCCACTTGCATACAAATGTAGTTTTTGGTTCTTGGTTTTATAAACTTAATGTTCGAAGACATACAAATTGTCAGCCACAATTGTTGTGTAAATTATTTTGGACATTGGCAGCATTTTGAAATTGTGGTTGAAATTGGCATAATTTGTTGGCTAAAATATTGGCAGCTGCACGAAAAACTGTCTGTTTAGATCAGGTGCAGTTGTGAATTTTACATAAATATGTATATATAGAGCTGAGCATTTAAATAGTCATATTTAGCTATGCATAGAGGCTAAAGGTGTGCATTGTTGAACTACATGCCCGCAGTCATAAGCGGATTCGTCACAGTTTTTGGCAGCTGAAGGATCAAAACTGCTCCTAGCACTCCAGTGACTTTAATTGGCATACATTTTCGAGTTGCTTTCGTCACAGCAGAGCTGGGTTCCTGACTGCCTGCAGCATGTTGTGATTGTAGTAGATGATACTGCTGCTGCTGCTGATGATGTTGATGATGATGATGATGTTGATTGTTGACAACTATGTGCACAACTTCATCAGGCCCGGAGCAACTTCAGTTCAGCAAAACAAAAGGCGACATTAATGCATTGCCAGGCCGCCAAGGGGCGTGACAAATTTGACTATAGCACAAGCAATGACTTTATTACAGACTCACTCACTCAACTCTGACTGCCACCACAATACGGATTGCTCCCTAAACAAACCCAGAGTAGGGCTCAAGGGACGCCTTTGGCTTCGCCAGCTGTCTATCTGTGTGGCTGTACGAGAGTGTGACAATAAACACTTTGGCTATTTATGAGGTTTTAATGAACATCGTGTAGACCAACCATCTTGACTAATGAAAGGATATGTGACATGTTTAACTAATGAAAACCCGATACATTAGGGCTTATGAATTTGCAGTATTAGAGCCATATCGAATTGTTCTTGTGACTTTTTGGGCTTGTTGTAGGGGCGCATGCTAATTGTGATTGACAGGGCGTGTCGCGCCTATTGAGCCAGACAATTGTTACTATTACTGCTAAGGGCCAATTAAGTGGCAGTTCATAATTGATTTTTTTACTATATATATATATGCAGCGAAGCTATAGATACATTCCAATATCATCAATATAGTACGAGTATGTTAAATTTATTACTATGCGCCAACTAAATTGAAAACGCCGCAAGCAAAACATTCAAGTCAAGTGCAAGCATTAGTCAAACCACACCACCATCTTGTAAACACACACATTGATACACACACACACGCGAACTCAGTGTGCGCTAACGGTAATTGCGCCAAATGCCAAGCAACGCTAGAAGCAACAGCAAAGAGAAAGATAAACAAACTTTGGATATCCGACTTTAAGATACGCTTGAAGATCACCTTTAAAGTCAAGAATCTTTTAACTCTTTGACTTAAGATGATGCATTTGCTTGATATGCATATGTGTATAATATATCGGCAAAAATAAGTGAACTTACTACTTTTTGGGTCAACCTTTTCGATTTTGACGATATTTATGCCCTTTAGCGAATGGTTTGTGCAAGCCGAAAATGTATGTAACCGGAGACCCCGAAAAGTTACCCAAAGTATAATCAGGGTGACTAGAGTGTCGATATACCCATGTCCGTCTGTCTGTCTGTCTGTCTGTCTGTCTGTCTGTCTGTCTGTCTGTCTGTCTGTCTGTCTGTCTGTCTGTCTGTCTGTCTGTCTGTCTGTCTGTCTATCTGTCTGTCTGTCCGTCCGTATGAACGCCTACATCTCGGAATGGTAAGAGCTAGAGCAACCTTTCAGATAAGATCCCTTATTACAAGTTTATTTTTATTTTTTTGATATCGGGGTTATATTATATAGCTCCCGAGCTATCGATATCTGAATATTGGATTTTTCATTTTTAGATTATTATTTGACAAGCAATTTTTTTTTTCAATGAAACAAAAAAATTTTTTTTTTAAATGATTAAGTAAAATCGCTGCAAAAAACAAAAAAATAAAAAGTTAGTAAATCCTATAATTAAGGAAGTTATGCTTATTTTAGTGATGGCACCTCGCATGGTCAACATAGTAAACAGTACCTCGAAAAATTACAAATAAGCATAATTCTTAGAAATTGAAAGATAATTTGATAAGCTAATGAGTATGATATTTTTATGGGCTCGAGGAATCAATTTTTGACATCCATTTTTATTTTTGCCGCCAGAGTGCGCTTTCGTGCATTATTTTATTGAAATATAAAATTGGCGAAATTGTTGCGAAAATTTATCATTATTTGAGTTTTTCATAATGCAATCACAAATTTTTAATTGAACAAATCTTTCAGCACTCATTCTCCCTAGGTATATCGATTTCATTCAATTTAAGACAACTATTTTTTTTTTTAACTCTCTGAATAAGCAGAGCATATTTTTTTCAAAAATTCAACTATGGAGATAAAAACATAAAAAATGCAAATTAAAAAAAATTCGATTGAATTCAATAATAGAAGAAACCGAAAGACGAGTTTCAGAAAAGAACCGAGAAGGACCCATTTTTGAAACTTTTTCTTGTTTTCAAGTCTAGTGTCATATAACTTCTTGGCATTGGCTTATTCTTATTCTTTACATAAATTTTTAAATAGCATATAGTTTATCATATATGTATAAGAGTAAGAAACTACTGAGTTTAGTGACGTTATAAGTATTTATAAATTGAAATATAATATTAGTGGATAGCAACGTGACATAAATCTGTCCTTATTTGGGCCACTAATATGAAAAAAAAGACAAGGAATTTACAAAGAGTTTAAAGCGAGAACAGGACGTTTAAAGAAATTCAAAAATTCCGAAAATTATAGACTATAATTTATAGTAAAACGGGTTTTTTCATTATTTGTTATTAGATTAGGAGTAACGTCCGTCTGACTCCATAAGCGTTTTATAGTTTTTTTTTAAAGAAAGAAGTATAAGTAAAATCAAAACAAAATTGACTGATTCCTTTAAATAATTGTTACAAAACATAAAAGCATATTATTTCTGTAATTTTTTTATTCTTTTTATTTTATTATTCTTTATTATATTCTGCTCCCTTTGTTATCTTATTATTATTAGTACAATGTTTTTCAATCAATTCTAACAGAAATGATTTTTTATTTAAAATTTAATTAGCTAATTTGTTACTGAAACTAGAAAATTACTATTTAAACGTTATAAAAAAAAAACTATTTAAAAAAAATACTAAATTTTTGTAATTTTGAACCAAATAAAACAAAGAAGATTCATAAATAAACAAAAATTGCTGCAGCGCCTATTAAATATATTCCTTATATATTCCTAGAGACAAGGTAATATCGATGGAAGATGATTGCTGAAATTTTAAACAAATAATTAAAGCATAACTGTCCCAAAGTCATCCCTTAAAAAAATAATTTTAACAAAATTATTATAGTCATATAAATATTTGTGTTTTTGTGGTTAGGCACAAACATTTATACAACATTTGCTTTATTTTTTGAAGTATATTCACAATTTACGGTCGATAACTAAATTTTTGGTTAACATGCCGAATATATAGGCATAAATTAAAAAAATTAAATAAAAAAACATATAGAGATATTCAAGATGGCGCCCGACTTTGGGGGACGATAAACAGCATTTCTTTGTGTACGTCAAAACTGACATTTAACAAATTTAACTCCGAACAGCCGTAAAGTTTTCAACATGGCTGCTAGGAAAAACAACTTTTGGTCCCCTTAAAATACCCCACAGAACAGTTGCACTAAGGTACAACATACAAACTCAGTAAAGGCAAAAATTAGAATATAGAGAAAATATGTGCGAAGCAAGTAAGAATACAAATGTACAATTTTAAACTGTGAAACATATGTGAAACAAAAAAAATATAGAAAGTAGAGTGCGGTTCAAAAATTTGATATCTTTTTCTTTTTTGTGGCGATGGATGGTTCGTAAAATTTACGGTTCTGGAAAACAATATTCCAACAAAGCTGAACTTATTCAAGACATAAAACGTGCTTGGTCAGACATTTCTTGAAATTATATTGAAAATTTACAAAAGTCACTTTCAAATAGAATATTTGAAGTTATTCTCAACAAGGGAGGCTCACCTTATTATTAAATTTATTTCGAAATGTTCAAATTGTAAAATATTTATGTTTGTAAATCACCTTAAATATTATTTTAATTTTTAAGAACTATGTACTATAACTTTAATCGTTAATAAACCACAAAAAATTTTTAAAATTTTATCTCTTTTGATTTGGCTGTAATAGACCCAAAACTATTGGAAAAGCATGTCAATGAAAAAGGTATCAAATAAATTTTGTTAGGTTCCAAAGTCTTGACAGGAAATTGAGGATTATATCTTGGAGATCTATAAAAGCGACAAAGTAATAAATCTATTTTTATATTCTTCTATTTTTTGTTTATGCTGGAGAGATTACAGCAATTATCGACTCGGGGACCCATTTGACTTATTATGACTCTTAAAGCAAGAGGACTACTTCTTAGTGTGCTATTATATTTTTGATGAGTACAAACTCGGTAATAGTTTTGTTTTATTTTGCTTGAAAAAATTAGTGTGATATTGACTTAGCTGTGGTCTTAAGTAATTGTGAATAAAGGCTTGTTTAACACCAGAGCACTCCAACCTGCTAGTATTTATTTAAACGTATTTTCTGCAAATCTCAAGTACTTTTAAAAATCTTAGTTCTAAGATTATGCTACTACTACGTATACATATGTCAAGAAAAATAATATTTTTTATTTTATAAAGATTGTTTAATTTTAGAAAATTAATAATATTAAAATCATATAGAGCATTAAAATTTTATTACTTTCAATTATTAATATAGAAATAATAGTATTAATATATATATTGAGCATTAAAAATTTATTATAAGTATAGTCGCACAAGCTTGGTGTATTATAAAAAATGCATAAATAAATATATTTAGAGTTCATCCTGGCGTTTTAATGTCCAATTCCTCAGAAGCGCCAAAGCGCGTGTACGCTTTCATAACCTATTTTTTTATTAAACTTAGATAGTGTCCAGAAATAAAAATATCATAATTTTTTTACAACTTTCGATTAAAAAAATAAATATAGAGCATTGTAGCTTAAATAATTTTGGCATACACTAATCTTTATGCTATCGGATTAAGATTATGCAGGTTTTTTGTCTATGAAAAATAATTATCTATTTGGACAGCGCTTTCGCATAATTGAGATGTTCATAAGTTCACTAACGTACCTACAGAAAATTCGCAGTCACGTACTTAACACACGCTATAATATTAATGCTGATTATTTAATTGGCTTACCTTTCCACGCCTTCCTTTGAATAACTAAAAAAATGTCCGAACTAATGAACATACCCTATTCGAGGGTATAAAAAAATCAACAACAGCTGTGTACGGCATTGAAAACAAAAACTATTTATCGATTCCGGTTCAACAGTTACATCATTTCACTTAAACAAAAACAACTCCAGGGGGGGTCCAAGTTGGCATTGCACATTGCAGAAAAACAGTTAAATAGACATTTGCATGCAAAATACAATGAAAAATCAAAAGAAGACTAAAGACGCAAAAACCAGGACAAACAGCAAAATGGCAAGCGAAATTGAATAAAAAAGACACACATAGAGACAAACACAGCAAAATGGCAAAAGTGATTTACTGCAATCAATTTAAATGCAATACAGTAAGAAGGCAAAGGGTCGTAATGGGGGGTTGGCTGACAGAGGCGGCTGCAGCAAATTTTTGGAAAGGAAAAGTTAAAATTTTATGCTTAGTGCGCTTTCTGGCACTCAGCCACTGGCTGCTGCTGTCATTGCTGTACAGATGTGTGCCAAGTGCCAGAGTTGAGCAATGCGAATGAACTCCAGAGAACGACTTCGACTCCGACTCCGATTGCGAATGCGAATGCGACACCTTCCCAAAGTTGGTTTTAAAGACTTTTGCAAATTGCCGCAGTCAGCAGATACATCAGCGGCGAAAACAGCCGACAAAGGCAGCCACGTAGAATGAGAATAAAAAGAGTAGTAGGAATAAAAATAAATAAAAAACGGTGCAAGCAAAGCCGACTGAAAACTAGACATCATTATTGATGACAATTGAGTGCGCCAGCCAGCCGGACCCAGAGACAGCGGAGAACCCAAAAAGCAGCTGGAACAAACGAGAAAGACAAGACGCTGTAGAGCGGCAATTACGATAATTAACGCAAGCAGCCAAGTGGAAAGTACGCAGAGCAGCAGCAGCAGAAGATGGAAGAAGGCAAAAGAGAGAGCGAGAGAACGTAGTGAGCGCATGTCAAATTGTAAGAATTGATGACGTATGAATGTAAGAGGGATGCGCTGCAGGAGAGCATGCTGCAAGCTGATTGGCTGTTGAGCATAAAGCACGCCTCTGCTGCTACAAGGCGTTGCGCACAATTCCAATTAGACTGCGCAGCTGCAGTGACGTCATAACAAACACATGTGTGAGTGTATGACTGGTTTGTTGCTCCAAACCGGTTGCTCCAAAGCGACTGAGCGCCAACAGCAGTGAGGGAAATAGAGTGAGAGCGCGCTCAGGCGCTTTGACGAGAGCAACCACGAGCCATTTTTTTGCGTGCCGCAAAGCAAACGCCAAACAGCCGAGAGCGCAGCGAGTATTGCGCGTGTTTGTTGTGTTGAACGTTGCACGTTGTAAACTCTATCACGCGTTCACGTCGCGGCACGTTTTTGCCGACGCGTTTTTTGCATCAAAACTAACTCTAAATAGAGCACAAAGTGAAACAATATGTAAAAATAATAAACGTAATAAACAATTTAAGAGATAGTACTTTAGTTGTGCAATAAATGTTTGTGTTGCATAGTAATATGCCGCCTAGCCCTGCCGCACTGGGCCAGCATACGCGTGGTTGCAGCAGTCCAGCCATTTCCGAGATCTCTGTAGGCTCACCCAGTCCGCCGCCAGCGCCTCCGTCTTTAAGCATTAAGCGTTTAAGGCTGCTACGTAGTCCCACGCACATACAAAGTGCACGCAAGTGCAGTCAGCCACAGGGTGAACGCATCAAAAGCTTTTCCATAGCGGACATTTTGGGCCGCAATGAGGATAAACAGCCGGACACGGCTGCCCAGGCTGCTACGCTGCACGTGCCAGCCGCTGCTGTGCCACTAGGTCTGCTGCATAGCCAGCTGCTTAGCGAGCGTTTGGCGGCACCAACTGTACCCAAGCTGCCGACAGCTGCGCCCATTTTATGTGCACCGCCTGCTTTGCATACATTTATAACGCCCACACTGCTGCACAGCTATGAACAGCGTCTGGCCTGGGATTATCAGCGCCAGCTACAGGAGCATTTTCAGGCGCAGGCGCAACTGTTGCGTCAAATGAGCCTGGATCCTGCCATAATAGCCTCTGAGGATGGTTCCGAGCGTTCGCATTCCAGCAGCAGTGACAGCATAGAGTGTTGCTCCAACAATAGATCCACAACGGATGAAAAAACAGAGCAGCCGCAGCATGCTGAAGCTGATGCGGTTAATAAAAAACAAGCGGCCGATACACCACTCGATGCACTTTTTCAATTATCCACCAAAAATTTTGATGACGAACAAGGTAAGTGGTAGGCAACGGAAGTGCCAGCTGTTGGGCCAACTGCTTGAACTCAATCAGGCTAACCGGCAACTAAATTACATTTTAATATAATTTGTATTATATTGGCCACAACAAGCACAATTTCACTGACTGACATTATGATCAGCGTCATCGTCATCGTCATCGTCATCAGCATGATAATCTGTGCCAGCGCTGATGATGATCTTTGTACGTTGGAGCGATTGATCAATTGTTGTCATTACGTCTTGATGAGATTCTGCTTAAAGCGTAAAAACAGTAGTAAGGTCAGTTGCCTGAGGTGGCTTAATCAATTTCAACCATTACCGCGCTCAGGTTGTTGTACCCATTGTTGGTGTTGTTGTTGTTGTTGTTGCCACAACTCTGCTTCTTCTTCTTGGTCTTTCTGGCGCTGATCGCTGATCGCTTTGGCGCATGCGTATCGTTCGGCATAATTTGCTTAGCAGCGCGAGTAACCAACTCAAGATTGGCGTTGATTTCTCGTTAAGCTGGCAGAGACCTTGCAGCTTCTTCTTGATAAAGCAAATCGTGTGAGTTCCCAAAAGCGGCTACTGTTTGAATGTTTTGAAATTGAATTTACGCGAGGCACGTACAGCACAAAATCGCCGCATAATGTGGCAGCCACATTGGGCAATGCTCATCATTGCTCTGCTTTTACCATGATCCACGTAGATTGCCACAGTCTCGTACGACTGCATCTAATAAGTTGGTTAGCTACTGGCATTGAGTACCACCACAAAGTGATTCTGATTATGATTATGTTTTGTGATTCTATTACTGCCGCCGCGTTCTATATAATCCCCAGTGCCCCAAGAGTTTTGGGTCAGTATTTTAGCGCCACTGATTGCGCGCACGTAATATAAAATTGTTTTCCCAAGCTATGAGTACTCTACTGACCAGACCAGCACAGGACTTTGGCGCATCCGGTTTTCTCAAGCCAAACTAATTCGTATGGCCATTAGGCTGGGCGCGCAAACAATTTGCCATTAATAAAGTTATGAAGTGCAATTTGTGCACTTGCCTGCTTTGTAGTTAATTAGAAATTGATCAAACGTTAATGCCGCTTAAGCTTTATACTCACACTGCACTGCACTGCAATCAAGTACTTCCGTAATTCGCACGGTTCAAGTACTTGCTCTTAATAATGAGTAATAAGTAAAAGCAGCTGATTGCACATAGATATATCTTATCTGTGGCAAATAAAATGGGCTAGAGAAAATAAAGGTACAAAAGTTAAAAAGCGGCAACATAAAAAGTAATCACAAAAGAAATGGCTGAAAAGCTGTAACCATTTGAACAATGGAATGGAATTGTCGTTAAAGCTCAACAATTATGAGCGCAAGCTAAAACAATAATGGCAAACGAGTTGAGGGTGGTAGAGGGTGCTCTTTTCAGAGGCAATGGAATTATGGAGATTAAACAGAGAGTTAAGCTGAAAATTGGCTATACCCAAAAATGCAGTGAAAAAATTTGCTATGGATCAGATTTTGCAATATTGCAAAAAAAAACATTTTTTGGAATTAAAAAAATTTATAGGAAAAAATATATTATTTTTAGCATAAAGTTACTACTTCTTGAGATAATTATTTGGTTGCGAATGATTTAATTCGTTTGATACGTAAAAAAATATTCTCAAAATATCACATGTATATTTAATGTCCCATCAAAAAAAAGTTTTTATTTTTAAACCTATGTCACTTACTTACATTTACTGGCATATATATTGTTCCCAGTCCTTGGGACAAGGCGAGAAGGAATGGGGCCCGTAAATTAAAAAAATATTCTTAATGTGTTCGCACATATATCTGAAACAATGCTTATCTTTCCGCTTTTCTTATCTAGTTTTTCTGCACAAAATTTGAAATTATATCGATAGTACGAAGCGATAGTCGACGCACAGATTGTTTGTACAATTTCCAAGATATTTATCTTAATGAAATGGCACACCAAACTGATTGTGGTGTGCAAATGAGTCATAAGATCTACCGAATTAGTGACTTTTCTAACGCTATCGATAAGTTGAGCCTAAAAAAAAAACACCCCTTATAGAGAAGAAAAATAAAAAATAAGTGAAAAACATTTTTCATAAAAAGTGTGGGCAGCTGTTTGATAAAAAGCCAAGACAATTGGCTTAGACAGTAGACAAAACGAAATAATAAAACATAATAAAATAAAGCAGCAAATAAACCAAGCAACACCAACGGATGCATCCCTAATTACAATTTAATTACTGAAACTTTTCCCACTTGACAAAAGAAGGCAGCAGCAGCCACAGCCGCAGCAAAGACTTCTTTGCTTCTATATACTTTATGTGTATGTCTATGCATCTGTGTATCTGTTTGTAACTGTGTGTGCGTGGCAGCGAAGCATGAACCACAAAACACAACAACAACAGCAGCAACAACAACTATGTACAACAGCACTTTGAGTTGACAGTTGATTTGACAGATAGCAGTGTAAACATTTTACAACATGCGGGTCGGAACCAAGTCAGACCAGTTTTTGGCTGGTGCCGCGGGGTAGGTGGGGTTTAGGCGTGGCAATGACAACAGCAACGGCAACCACAACTAATTAGCTCAACTAGACGTATGCTTTTGCTGCTTTATTTCCACTCAAGCAACCCAAGTCAGCAACTAGATCAGTCATAAGGGCGGCAACTTTTAACACCAGCTAACAAAATACATAAAAAAAAAAACACGAGGAAAACATGAATAAACACAAACAAAATATTAAGCATAAATTATATAAAATATGTAATTATAATGAAAATGCGACGAGTAAAATGTTAACTACCATATAAATGGATTTTAACCAACATTGTTAGAATGCAATTTTCAGTCACGTCAACAGCTTAAATAACAACAACAGAAACATGCTAGGAGGGTAGCCTGAGAAGGTATCGAACTAGCCAAAAAATTTAACCATGAATGAACTAGATGATAATAATGAGGACTCTGCATATCAACTATTTAACATTAGACAAATGAATTTAAGCTCAAACATTTTTATGCCTACATAGTAGCAAGAATTCCACCCGATTAGGTTACGCCAATGACCAGGCACACATAGGACCCAAAAAAAAGTAAAGAAAATGCCCCAAATATACATAGACGACCAACGAGTGCAGATTGCTAAAGCTTTAGGTAACTCATGCGAATGAGTGAAAAATATAGGGAAGTTATATGAAACAGAGATGGGACCGAAAGTGTTCGTATTTGTTACAATAGTATTTGGCGATAAGAAGAATTTAACGCGCCATTTCGAAACTGGGGTTAAAAATTCTTAAATCTATTGAAACACAATAGAGGTCAAAGTACATCAAAGCAGTCGATAAACTATATTTTTACCCGTTGAACTATATCAAATAAAAGTATGGAGAACCCTATTTAAATACCTTTAAAAAAAAAAATTTTATTTTGAAAATTGCTCTTACAAGTGGAGGAAATGCTGGGTCAAGATTTTATGGGCAGAATATTTTTTTTTTGTAAAATCGACTAAGCTCATTTTTCAATTTCTTGAATAATTCGAACTCAAAGAAAGGCAATTTGAAAGACATAGAGCTCTTTTTCACTTCATGCTATGCTAGTAGGCAGAGCCCACTAGTCTTAATATAAATCAATATGTTTACATAAAATAGGCAATGTTCAAACGATTGACAGCCTCATCTCTCGAGCGATAAACAAATTCTTCATTAAAAAATTCAATACTTTACAATTCTATTTGTTAAAAGGTACTTCACCTAATAACTCCGACAGTCAGCGAAGACCTTGTAGTGATTAGTATGTTATAGCTTTGTCTCAATATTTCCCATTATTTTAATACCCTGTACCGTATGTTACAAAGGGTATATTAAGTTTGTGCAAGCCGAAAATGTATGTAACATATAGAAGGAGTGGTCTGACACCTCCAAAGTTTTCTAAGGTATGATCAGGGTGACTAGAGAAGTCGATGTACCGTTGTCCGTCTGTCTGTCAGTCCGTATGAACGCCTAGATCTCAGAGATAGTAAAAGCTAGAGCAACCAAAGTTTTATATTAGATCCCTTATTATTCCATAGGAGACAGTTTTTTTTTTTATATAATGTATGGGTTGCTCCCATACGGGTGTTTCAGACGACCTCGAAAAACCCAAAAGTTTTAGATGGATAATTCGTTTGTTATAGATATTGTAACCAAATTTGTTATTTGGAAATTTTTTAGAGATCCCCAGCAATATACCAAATTTTATCAAAATAGGTTAACTATATCATATAGCTCCCATAGGACCGATCGGTCAAAAAAAACGTGATTGGTGCAAACTTCGTTTTGTTTTGTTTGTTTACGAAGATATCGTAACCAAATTTAATATTTGGAAGTTTTTTAGAGTTCCCCAGCACTGTTCAAAGTTTTATCAAAATCGGTTGACTATATCATATAGATCCCGTACGACCGATCGATCAAAAAAAAGTTTTTAGAGCATAGCTCGGTGGTTTATAAAGGTATCAAATTTTATCAAAATCAGTTGACTGTATCATTTGGCCAATTGGTCAGAAAAACGTGTTTGCTGCAAAATTCGACTTTTTTTTGTTGGTTTATAAAAATATCGTAACCAAATTTGGCAAAAAAATATCTTTTAGAGTTTGTAAGCAATATATCGGATTTGATTGCAATGTGGTGGTAAAGGGTATTCCAAAGTCATCCGCGCCCGACTTTAAAGTAAGTACGCCATCTTTTGCTTTTGCATTTAGAAACCTAACATAATAAGTTATGAATTACAAAATTTTATGTAAATTCATTATTATAATGTTGAAACATGTATTGAATTTATTTCATCTTCGATTGCTTTCAAAGATGAGTATGCTGAGAAATACAAATTATTTTTTTAACTAGACCGATTACTTTTCAGCCTACCCTCGTAAATTGACTAAGCAATGTGTACTTATCACATATTTAAAGTAAACATACAAGACCTGTCTATATATCCAATAAATCGACTGTCATTTTTAAAATAGCTTGCTGTGGATGAGCGCCTATCCCTCACTGGGCGGGAGGAGTTACTCGTACTTAGACATAGAGTCGTACACACGTTACCAATTTTAGAAGTTAGCTTTTTCCATTATATGTTGTTAAATATATATACAACTATACATATGTATATGATTATTGTACTTGCCTAATAGTGGTTAAGCCACGCCCATTTGCATGTTCAATGGTCCAATGGTCCGAGCCGGCACAGAAATACTAAACATGGGACATATATGTCTGATCTCTATCTACCATATTAGTAGCAATTAGATGTATTGTGCTGCTGTATACTTGCTTAAATATTTGCATTTAACTGTTGTTTATTAAAAATCTGATAATTTTGATTATAAAAATGCGACGCTACTTGTAACACTAAAACGTTATCCCTGTATGTATTTATCTGTTGGACTTATATAATTAATTGAATTAAGCTAAAAGGAGAAATTAATGGATAAAATATGTAGAACATCGTCTGATAAGAGATATAAGCTAAATTAAGTTGTAAATAAAGTTTAAAACAAATATTGATATAATATATATAGGAAAAGTTTCTTCTGGCTAATACTGAAATAGAAAATAGGAAAACTTTTTTAAAACCAAGGGCGCTAAGGTTATAAATGATTGAAATGATAAATGATGAAGCGTTCACAAAGAGCATTTTGAACGGAATGCTTAGTCTTAATGGTGGGATTGAGAGTAATTAATTTATTGTTAAATAAAAATAGAGAACGAAAAATTCTTAGAAATATGAGAGTAAATAAAAAAGAGCAAATTCGAACTTGCAATAAGGTTGGGTTGTTTTTTTTTGAGTGTTTGTGTTTACCGAGTTACTTTAAGACGTAGATAGGAGCAGAATTTGAGACAGTCGAGGCGCTGACGGAAGGGAGAAGACCCTGCATATATTAAAAAAAAAAAAATGTAATATCTGCAACAAAAGCCCACGCAAGATATATTTGCATGGTAAAAATAAAGAAGTACATTTTTTGCTTATTATACTCACAAAAAGGACCGCCAGAAAAAATTAAGTTGTTGCAGTTTTTAGGGTGAAGGGGTGAAACAAATACATTATTTCTGATTTTTTTAAGACTTCTAGATAGAATTATCAGTATTTAGTATGTATAAAAACAGATTGCGTTAGCTTCAAATTCTCGAACGGGGGTACGTGTTAAGATATTAACATGAATGGCCAAAGTTTAACTGCATAATGCCCATCAAGGTGCAACGCAATTCATTTCAGAAAATTACTTGAAGTTTATGATATGCAGGATTTTTAACCTTAACGAAGTCAGGTACTCATAGTGATAGTTTGAAAAACCTTCAATTAATCTTGACACTTATTAAATTTTTAACTTAATATGTTTTTTCAACTTTCTGATGTTATTTTAAAAAACTTTCAGCATTCAATTCACTAACTGGAGTTATGTAGGAGTATTTTTTTCTTAGAATACTATTTTCAATTTTCAGAGCGTCTTTACTAAGGATTTAAAAAAACTGATATTTATGCATACAAAATTATTTGCTGTACAATTATTTCGATTTTCAGGGATGTTTCAACATAGTTTTAAAAAACAAAATCGTTTTTTTCACAAATTCAAATAATAGGAACAAAAACTTTTACATAAAATGTATTTTGTAAAAAATTGAAGTTTCTCATCAATTTTTGAGAGTATTTGTTATTTAGAAAATTATTTTTAATTTTCCGAGCGTTTTAACAATATTTAAAATAAAAATATTTTTTGCCCTTAATTTGCAAACTGAGACTTATGTATTAGAAAAATGTATTTCATAGAAGTATTTTTTTTTTGGGTTTTCAAAGAGAAGGAGATATTGGAGGTTCCCAAAAGTTACCTCCAATATGGTGATATGGTCAATCTATACGCGGTATTTTTGTATAAATACAATGTGGAAAATAAAACTCTATTTTGATTAATACCCGGCAATTCGAATCGTCTCAGTGTTTGAGCGACGGCCTCAAAACTTAACTGCGCAACGTTCAATAACTGGTCGAGGCAATTTTTTTACATACATACAATATATACATACAAAAATACATAATACCTATATATATGTAGAAATTAAGTTGCCTTTTGGGTGTCTCAAATTCGGCCGCGCCCGACTTTAACGTTCGCCATTTTTACAAATTTCAAATAAATCATTTTTTTAACTCAATGTTAGACGATAAAATAAGTAGGTAATAATAAAAAAAAATGTGGTACAGTCGAGGCGGTGCCCGAAAGTGGAATACCCTGTACCTTTTGTGTCAAAAAAATTTTTCCTGCATATTCCATCTAAGAACTTCCCAATTGGAATTTATTTTTTTTTGGTGAAAATCGATATTTATACGAATAAGTTCCCTAAATTTTTACCCATTTTGATGAAACTCAAATATTACGTCAAAGAATTTATTTAAAGTATATGGGGTAAGTTTCAAGTTGGTATGTTGAGGGTTGTGGGAGAAAACACGGTAAATGGATTGCGGGGGGTGGGGGGACCGCATCGATACAATTTGGATGTGGATTTGTTCATTAGAGCCACATGAATGAGCTTACCAAAAATTATGATTCTAGGTCACTTGTAGCCATAATTGCGTAGCGTCAAATATTGACGCAGTTTATTGGCAAGGGGAGGTGAAATTTGCACATTTTTGACTATAACTTCTGTTGTATTTGTCCGATTTTGTTCATTTTTTACACATAGATGCATGTAACTACAACGCATCGCTCTGTTAAATTTCAGATGAAAATACTAAAAAAAAAAAAAAACTAAAAACCGCGAAACTCTATTGCGGGGGAACGGGGGAAGATATTGACATGATTCAACAAACTTCATCTGCTTAGGAAATATGCGCACCAGCTGGTAAAGTTTTGTGTCTCTAGCTCTTATAGTCTCCGAGATCTAGGCGTTCATACGGACGGACAGACGGACGGACGGACGGACGGACGGACGGACATGGCTCAATCGCTACCCGAGGTTATGATAAGCATTTTGGTACAAAGGACTTGGGGTCTGCCACGCCTCCTTCTGTCCGTTACATACATTGCACAAATCTAGTATACCCTTTGTACCTATAGGTACAGGGTATAAAAAAATGTTGACCCATATTTAGTGATTTATAACAAAGTTCATCAAATAAATCAATATAAAAAACTTTTCTATCGCAATTCTTTTTTTATTTTAAAATTTCTACAAACTGATCAAATTAAAACGAAAATAATAAATAAAATTTTAATGGCAACAACCTCAAATAATTCCAAAGAAAACATATATAGTACTATACATAAAGTTACCAATGAATTAAAGCAGCCAAGAGAAGTACACTCCCAATCAACCGAATAGACTCAACAAGTTTTTTCTTTTACCTTTTGATTTTCGGTGTCATAAAGTACTTACTGTTTTGCTTTGGGTATGCCATAAAATGAGCTTTTTAGTCGATCATCCAAATAGACTCAAAGGCTGTAATTTTAGTTTGTGATAAGCTATGCTCTTGAAGCGGTTTATTTTGTTGTCAAACGCAATTTCTGATTAATTAAACACACAATGGGGCGTGTTACTGCCCTAACATCAGAAGAAAGAGGCAAAATTTTGGCTTAAAGAGAGTGCAATCTTACAACCAGGCAGATAGCTGCAAAAATTTCTAAAAGTCAGACTGTTGTGTCTCATTTTTTAAGAAACCCATCAAACTGTGGGAAAAATATGAAAGCACTTACTGCTTACGAAGAGCAAAGAATTCGTCGAGAAGCATCAAATTCAATGTGCTAAGCAGTTAAAATTCGATCGAATTTGGGTGTAAATTCAAGTATAGCAACTGTACGGCGAGTGATACGCAAAGCAAAACATCTAAAGAGATTGAAACTATAAAAAAAACCACCGCTTACCGACATTCGTAAGCATTCACGCCTTGTTTTTGCACGGAGTCACATGACATGGAAAAGCGACTGGTACAAAATCGTTTTTTTCTGACGAAAAATGTTTTAATTTGGACGGACCAGATGGATTTCACTATTACTTCCATGATTTAAGAAAGGAAGAACACCATTTGACGCGTCATCATAGCCGTTCTCCAACATTTTTGGGCCAATTCCTTGGACATTCCAACAAGATAATGCCCCAATTCACACGGCTAGAGAAGTAAAAAAGTGGATTAAGGACCAAAATGTTACCGTCATAGAGTGACCTTTTTATTCTCCCGACCTTAAGATTATCGAAAACGTGTGGGGATGGCTTTCCCGTAAAGTCTATGAATCTGGTAGACAATTTGATGATATCGAATCGCTAACAAATGCCATCAATACCGCTTGGAACGAAAATTCTTTGAATTATTTGCAGTCCCTTTATGATTCAATGCCTGTTCGAGTTTTTTAAGTCATTTCTAATAAAGGTGGATGCACACATTATTAATTAAGTACGAAATATTAAAAAATTCAAATAAGCGTTACATTTTTGAAAAATGTTGCTATTTTTATAAGTTTTTAGAGCTTGAGTCTATTCGATTGATCGATAAAGTTAAGTATTTTTTTTGGTTCAGTAACAAAAATATATATTAAAAATAAACCATTTCATTTAAAACTCCCATTTTTGTTTTGTTTGATTTGTTATTGAATACTGAATAGTAAAAAAATTCCTCCTTGTTTATTTTGGTCGGCTTTTTAATTTTCAAATATAACATTTTCGAAAAAACCTTGAGTCTATTTGGTTGACCGGGAGTGTACATACATATATAAAACTAATATATATTCTAAAATGATTAATAGTGTTGCAAAGTTCCATATGAATTTGATTATGATTAACATAATTAAAACGGCAACAAACATACCACATCAACAATATTTACAAAATAACTGCAGGCGCTAAGATTTTAACAGCATAGACTAAACATTTAATAAACACACTAATAAATAATACTTATATATTATATGTATATAACACCTAAAAACTTATGTATACGCTCTTTGGGGCAACTTATATAAAAAATTGCAAACTGTCTAAGAGCCGCATTGAGTTACGGACAGCCTAGCCCACAGCTGATCCCCTCTAATAAAGATTCCCTCTTGGAACACGCAAACAAGTTGACAAGGCAATCAGCATTTTGAGGTGTTCGCATAAATTTCCTAATTAACGGTTGCGCCTTAAATAATTTATTTAAGAATTGTTATTCTCTCTAGTAAAATAGCAGGAAAATATGAGTTTGCGTGTTAGTTGGCCATAAAGTATTTGCATTTGTGTATCTGAAATAAATAAGGCAACAAGAAGTGGCGCAACATTTGCGTGGCATCAATTTGCCCAGCTTTCAAATAGTTGGGTTTAAGCCTATTACAAAAAGAACAAGTGGATTAAAGAACTTGTAAGGTTCTACCATTTGAAGCTTTCACTGTAAATGCTTTAAGATATACATATATGTGTACTTTTGTGTATGTTTGTGATTAACCCTTGGGCAGAACACATACACACGGGTGGTCCAGGCTGGCACACGAAACCCTTGAAGAAAATTACATGAATTTATCCAGCCGGCCAAAAGGTGTAGCAGCAGCAGCAGCAACAACAACAGCTCAGAATCAAGTGACGGACTCAAACTGACGGCAGTTACTAAAAAGCCAACTCAAACACATAGAGAGTAAAAAGTCAGTACACTGAAAAAAATTTATCGGAGAATGAACAAACAAGCAAAGCTTTTTGGCCGGTTCATACAGAAAGTTTTTAGTTTTGATATTTTTTTTCCTTTGGCTGTTTCTGAATGGATCAAAAATTGATTAAAGTTTAGTCTAAAAATAAATTTTCGACGTACCAACAATTATATGATATCATAGAATATAATAATATTTTCGGTGTAACCTTTAATATTTTTTACCGCATGTTTTCTGAAAATCATTAATATCTTTATATATCTCTAAAAACTACGAAATCAATTTTTCTCAATAAATATTATAGTATATGAAACTAGAAACTAACGATATGCTCATATTTCTTTATAATGATTATTCAACGAAAGAAATTCTCCTTTAGCAAAATGTATATCAAAATAAATGAAACAGAAATCAAAAGGACACGAAATACGAACAGTACTCTCAACTTTCTGTTCAAAACACTCGTGGAAACCGATTCTTCTTTAGCAAAGTATGTGTCAGAAGATATGCAACCGTTTTTCCCACCTGATCTAAAGTTTTCTAAAGTCGCGCGTAAATTTGAAAAACGACACTCTTTTGTCGGTTTTGTTCTGACTTCAGCGTATTACTTTAAAGCATGTTCAGAACCCCACGTACGGAGGCTATTCGAAACCATTTTAGGTATAAAGTCCGTTCTTGTAAAAAAGCGTTTTGGATTTCTTGAAATAAAACAAATTGTTAAGATTTTTGAACTTCATTCGTGAACTCAAAAACAAAATCACAAAGAAATAGAAATAAGAAAAGCTTCGGATCTCCAAGAGAGCTTGCTTTTATAGAAAAGGATATAATTATAAAGAATGTGATATAACTTAGACAGACTTCTTATTCTTGAACAACTATATTATCTAAATATGAACTGTCTAGGAACACTAGACACAACTATAAAAATTTGGAACGGGCATGTCGGTAAGGGATAGAATGCACCCATTTTCTTAACAAAAAAAATTAAAATAAAGCTTTCCTTAATTTTTGATGGAAGACGTGTAATTAATGAAATGCTTCTCCATAAGAATAGAGCATATCTTTCGATAGCAAATTATTCATAGGGACAGACAGATCCATAAAAAAGTCGGTGACGTTCATGAGAAACTTCTGCCACGTTACCTTCTGCCTCTTGTCCTATGGTTTCCCTGACACATGTTAAGAAGCTTCCCAATAGCTAAGTGCAGTGATTTCCAGACAGATTTCATAATTAGTAATTCTAGTTTCTCTCAGTGTAGCAGTGTGCAAAAGCAACGCATTGAAGGTGTTACCTGCACGCTTTTGATGAGCACTAATTGAGCTCAAGTTGCATTTTTCTTTGCTGGCCATTACCCGCGTCCCAGCCAACGATGATGACGAAGACGGCGTCAAGATCAAAGACCAAACCGGCTTCTATAGGGAGACAAGCGAAAATCAAGCATCGACAATTGGACGCGCCAGAACCCAGCCAAGGAACTAATACTGACAGTGAAAAGAGACTGCACATATAATACTACAACAATTTGGTAATAACTTTATCATGGTACCAATGTAGCGGCCATATGGGAGGCCCAACTGTTATTGTGGCGGTAAATGGCAACACCCTGCAATAAAGCGCCGAAAAAAAAGGGAGCTGACACCAAACAAATGATTCGCATTCACATACAGAGACACCAGCACCAAGACGCGAGACGAGAGTCAGGACCTTGTCAAAGTTTTTAAAAACGCATTCGCGTTTATGCCAAACATTAATCACGCGCGCATTTCGCATACCAGGGTCAGATGCCTCTTTGGCAACCCGTCTATAGAGTTAGCCAACAACCAAGCGAACCACCAGAGAGCTGTGAATTTTCGGCATGTGTCGAACATCAAAAGGCGCGCCACGCATAAAAAGCCATTTAAAAACGCATTTTCTACCAGCCCCATGACTCCTCTCGTCTGTTGCTGACCCCCAGGGGCCAGCAGCAGCGGCAGTCAGTAAGCCAGGAAATGCAGCCGGAGATTGATGCGTTCATAGACAGCCCACTGTAGCTACTCGGACTACTGCAATTGCATTCATTGCCGCCTGTCTCGCAGCTGGAAAAGCCAAAGTGCGAGCCAAACATTGGAAAAGCCAATGCATTCTTGTTACCAGTTTTGTTGCAAGTGCATTTCCATTCCTCTATGCAAAACATAATACTTCTTCTTATATGGGTCACTAGCTGGTTATTGGCGCCGGGTGAAGCAAACCAGTTTTTAGTGTTCCAACGGTTAGGTTCTTGTAATTGAACCATATCAATGTGCGAGGCAGGTAGTATTGTTTAAGTTCAACTGAAGTACGGGTTCCTATACTTTGAGTACTTGACATCAGTCAACCTGAGATCAATTCTTCTTGGTAATATTCCAAGCGCAACTTAAGAAGAAGACGGCAAACAAAGCTTAGACTGTTTTACATGGGCCAAAAATACCTTTAGTCAAACGTAAGGCCAAAACGGTTTTCCTTATGTTAAGTGAGAAAATATTACAACAAACTCTGAACGGATTACACAGCTACAAAGGTATAATCGGTATAGTCATGCTTATACATATATATTTTCTATTACTCCCACAGATCTAACCCTATTAAAGGTCAATGTGGCTTAGGTTATTAGCTTTACATTGGGCTACGTACCAAAGACTCGAAATTATGCTAGGAGGAAGACGCTTCGAAGAACTCCTAAAGCTATCGAAAGTAGATGACTAGAGAAGTCGATATAGATAAAGAGCAACTAGAATTTCGGGTTAGATCCCTAATTTTGTCACAGAAAACAAGTTTATTTCCTTTTAGCGATATTTGGGGAATTATAGAGCACCACGAAAAAAAATCGAAACTTTTAGATGCATAATTTGTTTGTTTATGAAGATTGCGTAACCAAATCGGAAGTTCAGAAGTTTTTTAGACAATTCATAATTGGATCGAAATCGCTTCAAACAACACATCGGCTGAAAAGCCCGTAGGACAACTTGTAAAAACATTTTTTTTTTTTAGTTTTACTTTATGCATCAACATAGATTCGTTCGAGAGCGATATAATCTGGGAAATGGTATCTCTAACATTCAAATACCTTTTTGGTAGATCGATTTCTCGAGGCCAACAGAATAGGCCTTTTTTCTGGCATCACTTTGTTACTTGAGCGAGATCTCTCTCCAGCAAGCATTTTTTGTTTGAGGTTTGCGAACAGGTATCAGTTGCTGTGGGTCAAATCTGATGAATAAGGGGGTTGCGGAAGCAAATCGAAGTATAATTCATTCGGTGTAACTACCAATTTTGGGCGCTCAGTGCGTGGTTCATTATCGGTGTCTGTGCGGTGACCTTTAATGTCAGCAAACCACTTCTCCATCATTTTTTTCAATGGGGCAGAAAACGAATAACACATATCAAGCCAAGCTTTAGCTTAAACGATGTTTCTCATCACACGAAATTGCTTTAAATCCATTTTTTTTAAAGGCCCAATAGTACCGTCACTAAAACCAATGTAACTTGTGAACTTAATATCAGATTGTCTTAAAATTTTCACGGGTTTTCCTAAAAATGTTGGTACTTTCCAAAAATAATGAGGGTACAGCATGTGTGGCATCATGAACAAATTTATTTAATTTATACAGGTATATGAAATAAAGTTGTTACTGTTAAAATTGTAGAAAATATAGCGCTTTAAAATTAATTGGGGGTAGAAGGTTGCCTACAGATAAAAAAAAAAAAAATTATCTGGCTGGACATATGTATGGCATATGTCAAGTTTGGTACTCATAGCACATACAGCCTCCAATATCTAGATACTCACAGACGGACGGAAATATCTATATCAATTTCTTTTTCCATCTTGACCGTGTTGGAGGTAACTTTAAGGATCTCCGAGGTCTCCTTCTCTATGTTCAACACATTTGCACAACTTTAATATAACTTTAAGGTGCAGGGTATAAAAAGTGAACGCAAATGAAAAACTAGAGAATATCGTAGCACTTCTGGTCTTTGAGAAATAGGCAGCACAAGCAGTCAGACGGACATTTTGGAATATACTTTGTCGCTTTCAACTGATTGACAATATTTATACCGTACTCTTTAGATGTATTACTAGGTAAAGTCGAGTTTGGTATGATTGTTAGGAATAACAACTAGATATTATTCGGTCCATTAAATATCAGTGCTCAGTTCTTTGAAGATCGTATCGTAAGACCCTCCCAATGTTGGTATCAAACAATTTATAGGGTACTTTGACTATAATTTGATTAATTCACTACTAATTGATGGTATGGCAACACACCTCATACAATGTTGTTTAATGTTAGTCCCAGCTAGACATAATTTCTTGGCCATCTTTCATTGCATTTATGAATGCAACGAGCTGAGCCAAACGAATTGCTGCTCCTTAAAATGAAATTTTGCATTACAAAGCGCATGGAACTTGCATCAAACGATAGTCCCCCCTTGATGCACTTTGAAATGACTGAAGAGCGATCATCAACTGACACACCTGCCAGCGCAGCGAATGGCCCAAAACACCTTGTCTGTCGGTTTTCCCGAGCAGAGACCAGTGTAAGCGGAGCAGAGCAATTGGTACGGCGACCGGCAATGGGACATTTTTAAAGGAAGTGCAGTGGCCCAGCCCGCAGCTCCTCTGTGATCAGCGCATTAATGTCGCCCATGCCGTAGCTGTGAATAATTTCACCATCCGCTGCTTGAGTCTATAGAAGACTCGGGACCTGGTCTGAGGCTGGGACCGGCACTTGCTCGTTTGTTCGGCATCGTTGCTAATGATTTGAATGCTTTAATTTATGCTGGCTTTTTAACATTTATCATCAAAGACTTGAGCAGACAGACAGCCAGAAGACGGACATTAACACAGCAGAGAGTCTGTCAGTCGGCACACAAATATATATAGTATGATCTGTCATCATAAATTTATAAGATTATTATCTTGAAACCTAAAGAATGTATTTCATATAATAGATACAAATTTATGCACATCTCGAACTAGCAAATAAGTAGAACTAATTTAAATAAATATTTACTGATGAAATTGTCGAAACTTCCATTAAGTTTAAACAAAAAAATCTTAAAAACTTTTAAGAATTTAAAAAAAAAATATTTTCTACGCCCCATTGAAGATATATATAATAGGGGTTACTTCCAAAATAAATTATGTGTAGTTTGATCAAAATTGGCCAACTATTTCATATAGCAGGCTTACAAAAATTGAACCAGTTTTCTGTGCAGACGAGTTCGCTCAGTTCTTTGCGGCACCTTCTAAAATGCATTGCATCTTCTTATGAAGTTTTGAGTCTGATGTCTAGGTGTTTATTTAAGACCCTGGGTCTTCGAGCCCAATGATGGGCTCCGCCTTTTTTTTATTCCGAAAAATTAAATATTTTTTTTTAAGGGGAATCCCCAGAATACCTGTCGTCAATCCTGTTCGTACCGAACGGACGGATGAATATCGCTTAATCGTTATGAAAGGTGGTGCACTGGCACGGTTTCTTACATACAAAGTATAAATCTACCTTGACTTTATAGGGCATATATGTTAGGCGCTAAAAACTTATTAAAATATTTAGTTTGTTATATAGTTACATGTTGCGTCATTAACTGAAAAATTAAATCCATATCCTATTAACAAAAGTTAAACCAAAGATAAAAAAACAGGTATGCAGTGAAACCCCACTCTTTCTCAACCGTTGTCAATCCAATTGGCATAATAAGTCATTTTCACACCCTCCATTGCAGACTTCTCCAGAAAACACCCTTAAATTTAGTTAAGAACATAATAATAGCATAACAAATTTCAAAACAATTTACAAAAACAACGAAATTCAGTGATTTGGAAAAATGCACAAGTTGTTTACACGGGAACATCCAAGCCACAGAGGAGATGTTCGGGTATACGAAAAACATCCACCAAAAATAAAAGCAATAAAACCAGCAACAACATCAAAAGCAATGACAAACTTCACGCTAAAATCTGAGGAAGCTGTGTTAAAATTCCACATTCTCTGAACAGGGCAAGGGCAAGCGGAAAGTGTGTGAGGATGTGAGGATGTAGTTGTTGCTGGCAGCTACAATGTCAACACAACATTTAACACCTTCATCACACACACAAATACAATGCCCTTTGGGGTGTTGTTGTACTCGTAAATTTTCACAGATACGAGGGCAGGCTGAAAAGTAATCGATATTGGCAAGAAACCACGTTAGCAGTCTTTTCTATTAGAAATTAGGATTTTCGAATAGAAAAACCTAACGTCATTGGTTTATGAAGAAAAGCTAAATACTCTTGTTATCAAATGTCATCCACGGTTCATAAGATGGTGCATGAATCTGAAATTATGGTGACTTTAATTGTTCCTGTAGCTTCATTGGATTAATTCCATTGACTCAAACATGGTTTAAAAAAATTCGCAGATCAATAATGCGCACGATTTAAAAACATATGGCACTAATATGAGGATAAAAGAAAGCTCTCTGCCAAACGGACACCGTCATTGATTACTTCTCAGCCTACCCTCGTACTTGTGTTTGTATCTCTGCGCAATAATCGTTTATTAAAGTGTGAAGAGAATTAATTTGACTATTTGATGCTGGCATTTTTCTTACACTTGAACCAAAATGACTTTCAACCGTTGACAAGATTAATTACCAAGTAATGCGAGGTATGTTTACTTGTTTTGGGAGTTCTCAGTGTGGCCAACGGATCGTATACGTGTTACTAAGAAAAGGAAAATAAAAAAACTTAACTCAGTTGGCAATAATTGATTTTTTGTTGCCAATTTTGTTTTTGCTTTTGTTGCATTTAAGCACAATTGTTATGACAAGGCTTGTTATGCCAACGAAAGACGTCGGGATGGGGGCGGCTATGTGTATGTGTGTTGTTGTTGTTGTTGTTGAGCTCAATGTTTCATGTATGCCGACGTCGCGACGCCTTCTTTGCCCGACTGCAGACAAAGAGGGAGCGATCAACAACAACAAATGGGTCGTTTACAGACGATGCATAGCGACTTTTTTATGCCCTTTACCTTTCGAACTTCATCAAACAGGCAATACGGTTCAATGGACTGACTAGCTTATTCTATCACACAGATTATTTTGGTGTAGTCTTTGTGGCGCCCAAGGTAGTAGCCAATTTTGGTTCTTCTTTTTCTGTTGGCCCTTCTTCTCAGTTTTTTATATTAATTGGCTCTTTTTTTGCGATTGGACCTTAAAAATTTCAAATCTACTATCTTATGTGTTATAGAATCATTTGAAAATTTGACTACATAACAAAAATAGTTAGCCTCAATTGCAATTATTTTATACTCTTAAAGCTATATTTACTATATTTTCATAATGACTTTATTTTTATAAATAGCTACTACTGAAATAATTGTAACATTTAATATTAAGCACCCCACGCTTTTCTTACTAAAATTGAATTATTTTATTAATAATTTAATTTCTAATTTAATCTTATTCCAAATTAATTAGTCGTAATTGTTGTCGGAATTTTCTATTGCTTTAATACAAACTCTTGACACATCAAAATTATTTTCTACTTTTTAGTTCGGTTTACTATTAAAGCATGTTTTTTTAGTTTTTTTAAACTATAATTTTTTATTTTAAGACTACAAACAAACATGGACTTTTGTCAACAAGCCTACTAATTATTTTGAAAAACTGTTTCATATATTTAGTGTACATTTTATATTTTAAATCCTGATGATCCTAGTCAGGACATTAGAACAAAGTTATTAAATAATTGTACTGTCATCAGATTGGTGAAAATTAAGCTGAAAGATTTTGTTACATACATACATACAGGTGAAGCTAATAAAAGCATGTTAAAAATGTGAGACGCTAAAAGTGATTTCGTTTATTTTTAAAATTTCTCTTCAATAGACTCAAAACGGTATCAACGAATTGAATTTTCAAGTTTACGGAATAGCCAAAAGTCGCACGTTGACAATTCCGATGAATACGGTGATTTTTGAACAATATGTGTTTTATTTTTGGCGAAAAACCTCACGAAGAATCACAAAAAAAAGTCCAAAACTCAATGTTTTCGGTATCAATCGAATCGAGAATCTTCAAGAATCTTTGAAAACCGATCAGTTTATATGACTGTAATTGTTACACATGGGAAACTCAAGACTTGTAGTATTTTTCAGCTTTGAATTGCTCGAACTTCATTACGAGTTATCGGTTTTGGCCATATCTGCGACATTTACCAACTTTAGTCCATCAATTTTGTTATTTTGAAATATTTTAGGCAGATATACTCGCATATATGGCATAAGAGCCGGAATTTTCACTACTGCATCATATAGTTAGCATTTAACTCTCTTGTCAGGGCCGTCGATATAAAAGTAGGGGCCCGGTGGTGACTTAAAGAACTTGGAGCCCGAGGGAATACCGCCTTTCCCACAACCCCGTTAAACATGGATTGTCTATTACTTCCTGCAATGTTTCTTAGGGTTGGTAGCTATAAAGGATTTCATTGCTTCCCGTCTCTTCCCGGGATTCCCATTTCGATCGCATCACTAGTCTAGCTTGTTTTTTTTTACTTGTTCCATACTTTATTGTTTTTTTTGGGCCAACTAAAAATACTCCTTAGCCTTAGGATGCAGGGTATAAAAACAACTCGTGTGTGCACTTTTGACAAGTAATTTAATAAAGCGAACAAAATGACGCGCTTGTTGTTGTTGATATTGTTGTTGTTTTTGTCGTTATTGTTGCTTCTGCTTAAACATGCATAAACCCAGACGCCTCGAGTGCCAGTCAGTTAGTCATTCAGTCTTTCAAGCAGTCCAAGACCCAACCTCAACCTCTTTTTTTTGTAGAATTTTTTAGCTTATTGCAACACATATTGTTGTTGTTGCTGTTGTTGCCGTTTGATTGCAGCTTGTAATCACAATTAAAGTGTTAAGCATAAATGCCAAGGGCCAAGAGCCAAAAAAAAATAAGTAAAAAACGTTAAGACCAAATTATTTCGAACTGTTTATAAGGGTTGCGGGCTCAGCCGTTGACTTCTTTTGTAGTTATTATTTCTGATAGTCAAGACTTGGCTTAAATTCGGAATTTATCATTTAACTGACATGTCTAGCTGACATTTAAGAATTTCGACAGTTTTTCCATTAATTAATTGTCGGTTTGAGTAAAAATTTAGTGAAAGCACCAAGTGCTTAATATCCTTATGAGGATTATATTCATTTTTGCTTAAAGCTTACAATATACATTCAGAACTTATTTTATCAAAAAACGACTTTACTAGTTTACCAAATACAATTTTTTAACGTTTAAGAAAATTTAGTTAACTCATAAATTCTATAAAATGAGTTTCTAAACGTTTCCACGTGTAGTCAAATGATGATTTTTTCGTAAATAGTTTAGAGTTTAGTTTTAAAGCTTAGTCTATTTTTCCAACTATTTCTGTCATAATTCATTCAATTTTGAAAAAAACATATCCAAGGCCATTTTTTTTTAATGCATATAATCCACAACTGGTTGAAGTAGTCTATTGATGTAAGCGAAAAGTGTAGCGTTTTACTAGTTACTGTTTACAATTGACAACTCATTAAATCAATAGTTGCTTTAAGATAAAACTTTCTTAACCGTTTTAAACTGTTTTTTTTTTTTATTATATTTTTTTTTAAATAGTATTTCAAGTAGATTTTAATCTTAAATTTGTTACAAACCCTTGATTTCGAACAGTGGATTTTTATCATTGTTATTAACAGTCGGGTAAACCTCGTTCATTTCACTGAACAAGTTCAATCATTCTTTTTTTGCAATGAACGAAGTCGTTCTTTTCGTTCAGTTGTTCTTTTTTATGCCGCTATTCGTTCTTTATCATATGTCCGTTGAAAAATTTAAATGCTTTATTTGTCTAAAAAAAAACAAGGTGGGTTATTTTTTTTCCTTTATTTAATTTTTTTACATATCGTTAAAATTAAAAGATAGTTCTCAGTTGTACATTATCCCAAATGCCTTTGTATTTTAAAGTTTATAATAATATATATATAACAGTAAGTAGGATTTTAAAAAAAGTATTTCCATTCATTGAAAACGTTTTATATTTGTTGCTTAATTGTTAGAAACAATCTTCATTCACTGGTTTTTTAATTTATTTGTTAAATTTTTTAAGACGCATCCAGTTTATTAAGTATTGTATATGCCTCAAAGTGATTCCACAATGAGCTATATTTTCGTTTAAGAGACATATTATATTTAAAATAAACAAATTATACCAATGGGGATTTTTGCATTTGCGCGCAATAAAAACAGTAATATAGTTGCCCTACTAATAAAAATGAGATAAAATGTGGGCCATACTAAGAAAAGCAACGACAAATAAGAAAAATGTGGTACAGTCGAGGCGGTGCCCGACAGTGGAATACCCTGTACCTTTTGTGTCAAAAAAATTTTTCCTGCATATTCCATCTAAGAACTTTCCAATTGGAATTTATTTTTTTTTGGTGAAAATCGATATTTATACCTATAAGATCCCTAAATTTTTACCCATTTTGATGAAACTCGAATGTTACAACAAAGAATTTATTAAAAGTATACGGGGTGAGTTTCAAGTTGGTATGTTGAGGGGTGTGGGAGAAAACACGGTAAATGGATTGCGGGGGGTGGGGGGACCGCATCGATAAAATTTGGATGTGGATTTGTTCATTAGAGCCACATGAATGAGCTTACCAAAAATTGTGATTCTAGGTCAGTTGTACCCATAATTGCGTAGAGTCAAATATTGACGCAGTTTATTGGCAAGGGTGGTGAAATTTGCACATTTTTGACTATAACTTCTGTTGTATTTGTCCGATTTTGTTCATTTTTTACACATAGATGCATGTAGCTACAACGCATCGCTCTGTTAAATTTCAGGTGAAAATACTTAACGGTGTGGCTAAAAACCGCGAAACTCTACTGCGGGGGAACGGGGAAAGATATTGACATGATTCAACAAACTTCATCTGCTTAGGAAATATGCGCACCAGCTGGTAAAGTTTCGTGTCTCTAGCTCTTATAGTCTCTGAGATCTAGGCGTTCATACGGACGGACGGACGGACGGACGGACGGACATGGCTCAATCGCTACCCGAGGTTATGATAAGCATTTTGGTATAAAGGACTTGGGGTCTGCCACGCCTCCTTCTGTCCGTTACATACATTGCACAAACCTAGTATACCCTTTGTACCTATAGGTACAGGGTATAAAAATAAAGAATAGTATAAGACCGAAACACTGTATAAGAATAGTATAAGAACGAACCACTGTATAAGAATAGTATAGGACCGAACAACTGTAAAAGAACGAATAACTCAATGAGAACGAACAATAAAGAACGATGTAGGTGAACTTATTCAGTTCGTTCTTTTAAGTGATTACATAGCTTTTTTTTTGGTCGTTCGTTCATGAACAACCCAACATTAATTTCATTAATAATTGGTCGTACCCCCCTCGGTGACCCCATGCCCTAGTAGTCACGTAGTAATTCGTAAGTCCTAGCAATTGTAATAAAAAAAAAACAACAAATTTTGACTATTTCTGGAGCCAATAAGTAAAAAAAAAAAACAACAAAAAAAATTAATCCCTTACAGAATATTATTGACTACGTGACATAAACATAGAAAACTTTACTTCATCATTTTTTTAAATGTTACTTAAGTACACATCCCAAGCTTGGCTTAGTGCCTTATTTATATTTTTGAACCAGAAATTAGAACTATGATTTTAAAATTATTGCATGTTTGCAATATTAAGTTTTTTCTTATATCTTCAAATCCAGATTTAAGAGAAAAAAATTATCAGGCCTGAACTTGGTACAAAATTGTATTTTTCTTTCATGATAAAAAGAATTTTCCGCATTTGGTGATTTTTCGAGTAATTATAACATGATGTTTACTTAGGTAACTTTTAGGGCTTCTAATAAAAATAAAAAAGTTAGCTTACATAACTAAAACCTTTAAATTCCATTGAATTGCCTATAAATTTTTAAATGCCAATTAAAATCAAACGCCGTTCCAAAAGATACTAAAAGCTAAACTCAAGTTGCAACTGAAGCTGCCACAAACACGAGTTAACAATCGCAGCTGAGCATCTACTTAATTGAATTTACTTCAGTTTTATATACAGCCCTGGGTTAGGGCCATAAAGAGCATATGTAACGATATATATCGGCAGTTTTCATTAATCGGTTTAGTGTTAATTTATAGCATATCTCTATAGCTGACTGCAATCACTTCCGCCTTTTGTAACGGCATTGTCGGCCATCTTGCAGCCGCCGGCGCCTCAAGATGATGCACTTGAATAGAATCTGTCTCCTTTGCTGCAGCGGCTGCCACTGTTTCTTCTTCTTCTTATTCTCTGGCTTACTAATTACGGCAATTAAAAGGCACTAAATAATAAAACGTAAAGATATTTTACAATTCTTCTGCAGCGACTGCATTTCCCAGGCCCAAATGTCAAGTGGCAGGCCAGGCAACTAGACAGACAGATTTCAAGTGGCTACTACTGCGGCTGCTGTTTCAGAATGCTGCACAGTGGTCGAAATGATCGACCTACATGAAATAAATCTAATTTAAAAATATTGACTTGTTTGAAATATTTATTAAAAATATGCCATTGTAGATTGTAGCGAAAAAAGTGTTCTAGATGAATGTGCACACCAATGGGGTGTCCAAAAATAGCACATTCGTAATTTAATATAAAAAAAATTTAGTTTTATCACTCACTTTTTATCCTAAAAATTGAAATACCAATTTTTTTTTCAAAATATAAAAGTAATCAATCAGCCAATTTCTTTAGCATCGAAAAAATTATTTAAATATTATGCGTATAAAAAACAACTTTTTAGATGCTTTTGCGTTCGTAACTAAGACAAAGATTTACGAACAAGATTTATATCCTCGTTGTTTTTCAACGACCAAAATTTCTTTCTTAAATCAATGGAGTTACTGGAGTACTTAACATTATAAACCATGGTTAATAAAATTTTAAATCACTTACGATTGGTTCCCTTTTTTGTCAATATGATTTTAACAGGACAACGTCCTTAATCAGCTTAAGCACCAATTACAGTGATTCCAAGAGCTCAATAATCATAAAATCTCATTTTCATAGGCAGTATTTTAATCACATGAAGATGTTCAGAAACTTCTTTATTTTGAAGCTTTACAAAAGTTCGAGATTTATTTTAGATGAAAGCTATATTATAATGAAAATGTAAAATTTATTTTAGTTTTTTTTTAACATAAACTAAAGAAAACTTTTTAGTCTGTTTTTAAGCATGGTTCACTACAGAATCACGCATGAAATCAAAACTAAATTTTCAAAAAGTTAAGTTAAGGTAAAATAAGATTTCAAATCACCTATGAATTAATTAAAAGCCTGCAGAACCGGTCACAATACTCTCTAAAATAAATACTAAATACTAAACTAAATGTCTATGCAAAGGCATATATCAGGCTGCAAATTAAACACTGCATTAGAAGTCCCGATTCAGGACAAAGACGTTTCCAGCCTGGTATTTTAAAATTGCAACATCCTTGGTAATTTTTTAATCATAACGTTTTTCGTACTAAACCGTGAAATTTAAACCAAAGCTCCTGGAATCTGATTGTGTTTAAAAAAAACACTCAGTAACCATTTAGGGAATAATTGAGACACAAATAAATTATGCATCAAAATCGGTTTAAGCTAGAAGTTTTAATTAAATTTTTTTTTTTAAATTAACGTTATTTGTTTTTTGTTAATGCATTATTTTGATTTCATTGTTCAGTAAACATTTTTTCTATATAAAAATAAAAAACTTAGTAAACCTCAAAAGTTCTAAAAGTTATTCACTTAATTGCTGATGCTACATATCCTTGGAAAACAAAATATTAAAATTTTTTCATAGCAACAGTAGCTTAAATAAACAAAATTTTAAATATCTCAGCCGATAAAAAATAATTTTTACTCTGAATAATAATAATTCCTAGTGGCTAGCTTCAAGCAAGATTATGGTATAGCAAATAATCTATAATAATAATAAAATTAAATTAAATTTACTACCAATATATCGATAATTTGAACCACTGTGCACTGAAAGCAACTCGAAACAATTTCCATAATGAAATTATTAATAAAGCATATAATTAATACGTGCATCTAATTAGGCCAAATGTTTAAAATGTTTGCTTGGCATTCACTCAAGTGTTTGGCGGTCCTTTTGAGTACGCCAGGATTCCGGAGCACATTAGTTAGATGTCGCCACTGATTAGCTCTTACATTGTTGTTGTTGTTGTTGTTTGGCGGCAACAACAACTGCAACAACAACAATTGGCAGCATTTCTATGGCAAGTCATAAACAGTTTGAATTGCCGTTGCACATTCGCAACACTCAATTAACGCTTTTCAACGTATGCCCAACAATAACAATAATAATAATGCATTCATCATTTTATGACAGCCATAGACACTAACTTGGCCTAGACAATAGTGTCAACCATAAAGAGACTGCAAAACTTTTGCGCGTATCTATTAAATTATGCTTAACTATGCGCCTTTGTTGTTGCTCTGAAACAAGTTTGTATCTTTATTGTTGTAGTTGTTTTTGTTGTTGTTTTTGTTGTTGTTTTTGTTGCATTTGACAATAGCCAGTCACTTAGATACAATGCAGTCAAAGCAGCCGAGCACGAGGCTATGTATACCAGACTCGCCACCATATGACCACTGGCTGACTTTTCGATGCCATCCTAATGAATCCAACGGATGAATCTTTGTGTGTGTCGGATGAGTCAACTGTAGCCCTACTTAAGCTTTAAATATTGCTTGTCAATAACAAACTTAATGCATTATACATTCAAGAAATTCGCCAAATGGTAGTCATATTTATTATAATGACAACGTCACGAATTCCATTTCGAACCAAAACTGTCAAACACTTAAAATTAAACCAAAAATGTGCTACCCACGTAAATATGTTTGGACACTTTTGGTAACACATAACCACACAATTACACGAACAGGTGTTTATAAATTCTTGTTTCATTCAAATGCGTGGGATATCACACGAAGCAACTAATAAAATATCTACTATATCACTAAGAATGGCAGATATGGGGGTCTAAGCAGGCCGCCAGCGTAATAGTACATAGATGAAAATAAGCACAGCTGGCTACTTTAAATGGTTTTCTTAGAGGAATTGGCTAATATTCAATTATCGAGTTATTGGTAACTAAACTAATTCATTGCTAAATAGCGTATAAAGTTCACCAAACGGGTAAGAGATCTTTAAAACGGTCAATATCTTTTTTCCATCTTTCTTTTATCTTTCAACTTTTATGCTCAACGTAACATTTTTGAACACCTGTTAAATAAATAAAACATATGAAGATTAGGGGGCTCCGCACCACGCGTGCTTCGTACTCGAAACTTGGGGTTCGCCGCCCTCAAGCACTAAATATTTTAATCTATCCTACCAACATTGAGGTAAAGGATTTGGTGCGTTTTTCCTTGTATACCTAAAAAGGGCACATGAGCCAGTTGTAGGTCGATTTGTAGCCTTAATTTTCCAAAAATGATAAAACGAAACTACATTCAATTTCATGATTGGCGTTGATAAGGCCAGAGCGCCTTCAAATGTATCATATTTAAATCAAGGCCCATTGCGCAAAACACTTCGTTTCCGATGTATTGAAAAAAGGCTAGACATCAAAGCAGCAAAAACATCCAACATAATTACTTATTAATGCATCCTGTACAACTTCCTAAATGATCAAAAAGGTGAAAAAATAAAGGTAAAAACAATCGTCCGAATACATTTATGGTTAGTCTTAAAAGTAAACCAAATGAAATGTTCAATAATGAGTCCTTTTTTGTGTAACATTTTTTCTCCAAACAATTTTTTTGATGTGAAATGCCCTAATGTTTAATAAGGCACTGCTCGATTTTTTGCGACCGCTTGGTCCTGCTTTCCAACAGTTTCGACTAGGCTACATATTAGAAGCAGGGACATAGCTAAAATGTTTCTACATTTATACATCAATACAATTGCCAAAAAGGACAATTTCATCCAGATATGAATAGGATGTCACGTACATTATGCAGCGCTCTTTTGCTTAGCTCGTCGGATCGACGAGGTTATTTTTCTTTCCCTATTACTAAAGCAATATTTGAATTGTTCAAAATAAGTAATATTTTGACATAGTTGACCTAATTCGTCAGATCAGATGCTGTTTAGTGTTGATGCAAGAGAATTCTTTTACAAACATTTTGAGTCTAAGATCTTCGAAATCGGATAGGAACAGTAGATGTTATGGAACCATGAACAAAAAATTACGACTACTGCTGCATGCAAATTTGTGAAGTCGTAACTGAACGCAAACGAAAAACTTTAAGTGAAAATTTTTTTTTCATACAAAAGTGTGATTGAGTGAAGATTGGAACTTCCGTACATCGTTCCATAGCATCTACAGTTCATACCCGATTTTAAAGATCTTACACTCAAAATGTTCGTAAAAGAATCCTCTTTCAGCTAAACATAATTTTTAAAAAAATTTTCTCGTTAATAAAAAGCAAACCGAAAATTTGTAATTTTGAAAAATGGTCGAAAATTACACCTTTTTTCGACTTTGGTTGCTTGTAACTACAATATTTTTTACTTAATCTGAACATATCGTATATCACCGTAAAGATACCGCATCAATACCTTTCGATCTAATTACCTTTTATGTCGATACAATTTTATTCACGTGATATTGTCGAATAACTAAAAAATTTTCGAAAAAATCTCGAAAACAGTGCTTAAGAAAAAAAAAATGAATGCCATTTTCGTATTTTTCGACCCAAAATTACCCTAAAAAACACTTTTGTACGAAGGTTCACTCGATGACCCTTAAATTTGTAAACTAGTGTAAGAGGCCAAAAATATTACGTACCAAAAAAATTGTCAATAACACACTCTTTTAAAAGGCTTTCACATCGTAAAACACCTGAATCTATACCAATTAGTTTGTACTTAGATCCTGCTTATAATTTCCCTGACTGACTATTTTGTCAGTCGCCCCTGGGCGGGGCATGGGGATCTCTATTAATAACTGAGCACAGGGACCTACAGTTTATAGCCGAATCCGAACGGCGGTGTCTTGAATTAATAGAGATTTTCTTGGGCAAATAACGCCTTTGAACTAGCGATGCCAGTGCTAGGCAAATGCACCAGTTCTACTGCGGTGAATCGAACCACCGACCACAAATCCTGCTTAGACCTCAACATTGACCGCATTATCAAATATATTTGATTTGTCTGGCACATTTAACTGTCAATTGCTGTGACTGAGCATAAAGTACTATCTAGTATTTTTTTTAGCTGGGGAACAGTCTATAAAATTCCACAATAGCAATGAGCGCTTGGATTCACAAAACACACATATCTTACAATGTGAATATATAGGGTGTCTTTTAAGAATATTTTTTAGTTTAACAAATCTTATTTAAAAAAAATGGCTTTTTGACAAACAAGAAATCCATAAATATAACAGATATTGTAAGCTGTACCAAAATGAGATTTGACACAAGTATGTCTCGTAAAGACTTGCCCTATATTTTAAACAATTTTTTCAAAAAACTCTTTTGGTGGCAACATATGTAAACCTTACGATATTATTATTGATATATATAGTTTTTTTTTTTTTTTCACACCTCTTTTTATAAATAACTAACATATTTAATGTAATGTTTTTATATAATTTTTTTTTTATTACAATCTATATTTCTTCTTTAACTAAATGCTTTGTACATGATCAATATAGCTTTAATATATTATTAATTTCAAAAATGTAAATTTTATATGCCAAAGTTTGAGTACCCATCGGGGTCAGTGCTTTAAATAATAAATTTTGTAACTAATGTTTATAATAGTAATCAAATAATACTGTCTAAAATAAATAAACATCTTTGAAAAAAAAAAATACTTTTTGAATAAAAGCCATTTTTTGGCCATTAGTGCACATTTTTTCGATTTCGTTATTCTTTTCAAATAGTTTTTCTAGCCCAATTTAAGAATTTTGCATTGGATCCTACGCGAAGATAGCTCTTACATGTCCAATTGTTCATATAATACATAATATATAGATTCAGTTGATGTGCCTACGCATTCAGCCAAACAATTTCATGACGTGAGAATTTCGGAATTATGAAAAAACCCGCACACTATATAATCCTTTCCCATCCAGCACTTTTTCATTTTTGCCCGACTAACGGTTTTTCTGTCCCTAGAACTCGAACATTTTTTTTTTGTGTTTTCATTTGTAGACTTTTTTTATTGCATTTTGTGTAGCTTACATATTTATTATAAAAAAGCATATTATAATTAAAAAAATATTGCAAAAACCTCATGTTTATAATCAAGCAAATACAAAAGCAAAGAGTTTTTGACAGGGGTCATAGTATGGGCAATGCAAATATGGTGGCCGCCGTCTAAATATAATTTTCCCTTATTAATTAATTATTGTGTAGACCTCTCAAAAAGACACCCTTTACTATCACAGCCCAAGCCCATTAATAAATGCCAACAAAATTGTAATAAGATGTCATGTTTTGCGGCTTCTTCTTTTTGCTGTTTTGTTGTTTTTTGTGGAACATAACCGCAATACGCGGCGTATGCGTAATGGGCGCTTAAGCAAATGGCGGCAGATGCAGTCGCAGCCGCCACGCTGTCATTGACTGCGTGCCTCCAAAACGCAAGCAAAATGCATAAACTACGAAATTTATGCGTATTTAGCGGATCAGAGCTCTGTGTTGGCCAACGGGGCGTATATTTAATTAAATAAATTCCAAGAGCGACACATGCAGCGACAACGATGGCGACTGCGACATCCGCGACTGAACACACAGTAAAAAGTTGTCGTCGCATTTTCATATTTGCACATAAATTGGTAATGAAATTGTGTCATTGTGAGTGTGTGTAGTGTGTATATGTATATATATAAATGTGTGTATGTGACACGGTTATAATTAAATAAATCTGAGTGTATTTAAACTTACGCGCAGGCGCAGCTTGTTATTATATACATACAACTACATATAGCTGCACATTATTTTGAGAGTTTATTATTTTTTCCTAAACGAGTATTACACTTACACACGCTATTTATATACATCTGTATGCGTCAAATGCGTCACACCTACAGGCCAAACCTAACGTCAGCCTTGTTATTTAAAAAATAAAAATAATAATAATAATTGCGTATGTAAAATACGGCGGTGCTAGAGTCGTTGCTCAACAGATACCCTCTACGGTTTGTACACAAAAAAAAAAATCCGAATTCCTTCAGAGAGTTAAGCGTGAGTTTCAGTAACTTTTTAGAATTGAGCTAAGTTAGGGTGTATACAAATAGTATACACTCTAACCAATTGTTAGGAGGTTTTACAGAACCAACACGTGTCCGATTTCATGATGTTTACTTAGGGAATTCCTGCCCCTTTCTTGCACTTATACGAATTAAAAGAACCAAAAAGCTGCTTGTCCTGTCGAAGGTCGACCGTGTTGATCCAGTTTGTGTTTCGTTTTTATTATTTCAACTGTCTTTGCAGCAGCTATTTAGTGGTGCGTCTAAAACCTCTTTCGTTTTTTTAAATCATTAACCATTTATCTGTTACATACATTTGGATAAACTAAATATACCCATTTGCTCTATGAGTTATGGGTATAAAAAAATGCCTTTCCATTTAAAGTTTTATTACCTATTCGCACTATATCAGATTCTCGTGTGTGTATCTACACACACACACACGCACATACATGAACTCAATCACATATATCAAGAGCTTAACAATTCGCTTACATTGTCGTCAAGTCGCCTTGTCGCCTCAACGCCTGCGTTGCAGTCAACGTCGCCGTCGCTATCGCTGTCAACGTCAAAGCTATTCGTTTAATATTATTATTTTTTCTTTTTTATATTTTTTGCTTGCGCCTTCTGAACACGCATTTTGATACTTTAATTTATGGTTTCAATTTATTGGTCATGCCATCGTAGTAATTATAAAACCGTAACAAGTTTTAGTATATGAAAATTTCTATATGCGTACATGCATACTAGGGTGGCCATTTTTGCAACATCTCACGATTTTACTAACACCACCCCCTAAAAAGTTTCCTTTTTACCTGCATATAGCGCCTGTAAAATTTAAAAACGATCCGAATGTATTTGATGGTCGCGGGAATAGGTCAAAGGTTATAAAAAATGTTCATATGAATAAATAGCGACCAAACCGTAAGTTTGACAAAAACATGTTCCAAATTAAATCAATGGGTAATTCAATTATCTACAGTCGAGAAAATTATCGAAATCAGTTTAGTATAACCAGAGATATTTGCTGGCACTTTTTTTTTTTTTTTAATTTCGTTAAATAAAGCCCGTTTCATGAAAAAAAATTTGGACTGCATTTTCAGTTTTAGCATGTCATTTTACTACAGAAACGATTCAAAAATGTTAAGGATACCAACATTTTTTTTTATTTGTAAACTGGTTTAATTAGTCAATTTTATCAATTTTAGAGTTTACCAAATTTATTTAGGCCGACTCTATATTTTTTTAAAATTATGTTTTGGTAGATATGAGACTTTGTGAACCATAATTTGTTTGATTGGAAATAAGTTTTTAAAGTTTATGTAGAACAATAAAGTCAAAAACGGAAAAAGTGCAAGTTATGACCTTTGACCTATTCCCGCGACCATCAAATACATTCGGATCGTTTTTAAATTTTACAGGCGCTATATGCAGGTAAAAATAAAACTTTTTAGCGGGTGGCAGTTTTGATATCGACGGTTTAAAAATCCTCCATAGCAGCGGCGGCCACCCTAATGCATACTCACATAACATGGCATAGCTGCGTCATTATGTACAAGTATTATGTTATGTGCATTGGATCAATCTAGATCTTAACATAAATATCGCATTTAATACACACGCAAACATGCGTCAGTTGTGAACGTTGCAACAAACTGGCTTTAATCCAAACCAGACTTTTAGACCAACCATTGAGCAAATAACTGTTTAACTTAAGTTGACTTAAATTTTACAAAGATAAAGCGCATACCATGGATATATCATCATATCAAAGTGGTTTCGGGATAATCTTTAAAACGCCTATTTTAGTAGCTGACGAGACTGGGTTAATGGCAACCTTAATTTAGACAACAAATTTCCTGACTTTTACGTCCTTTTTTACTAAATGTTTTACCAGCCATATTTTTTTTGTATACTCATAGCTCGTTTTACTGTGGAAGCTGAAAAAGTGATTAAGAGCGGAACACCTGCTGCAGCTACTGCCACGCTCTAAACAGAAAATGACTTACTGCACTACAGCCTCAAAGAGATACCCCAAGAAAAGATCTCAAAGTGACTAACATTAATTTTGCGCTCGTTGACTGGATAAGAGCCAACGACTTCAGAGATAACAAAGCATCCCAATAAACATTAATTGCCTAACTTTTTTCAAGCAGGGATAGACACTACAATGTCTACAAAATTTTTGCCAGAAAACTCCCTTTCCTATTTACAATTTTCCCCATGTGTCTTCAAAGAAAGTTTCCATGAAATTAAGATAACTACTGTTGACAACAAGGGCATGTAGAAAAGCTTCAATGGCGTGCTTGATGCCGAGTTCGAAATGAGAGCAGTAGCTTTACTGTGAGAAAGAACTTTTAAATGAGCACGCCTGAAAGGACTACTCAGACCTTATAGTACATCCGAAACTTTTTTAATACACCAGTGTGGGACACCGGGATGGTGACACAGAAATAATCTCTCCGGGTACCAACTAATTCGGTAAAACTACCATTCATATTTATAAAATGGATAAACTTTCTTTTAAAGCCGCCTCTTGCTTTGCACTAAGGTAGTTATTTTGGCCAAAAGGAGCCTTTAAAGTGAACCGATGTCGATATACTATGTGCCACAACCAACTGGTGTTCACTGTGTTCTGAGAACACTCTTTTTTCGGATAGAAAAAAAAGTTTATAAAAAGGGTAATAAAATGGTTATAAGTAAAATAAGTAAAGTGAACTCCTTGCCTTAATAAGCAGAATGTTGCAACGTAAATAAGAATCTTCTCCTCGCAAAACAGGTACCCAATCGCCCTTTACCTCTAAAAGCCGCATTGAATACCTATCATCTACTACGCACAACACGAGAAGTTCACCTGCGTAACTGTATCAATCTCGTAGTAGAACCATTGCGTTAGTCTCGCTATCAAATGCGATAATCGTCGCCAAGGTCTACAGAGCCCAAGATCTTATAAAGAACTTTCTCATAAACAACTGCCATTCTTGAGAATTACCTATTCATAGGCGAAACGGAAAAGATGAATAGAATGTTAAATTTACCAGTCGATAACTTATTGTCTACTGATACCAAAGCAGCATTGATTCTTCAAAAGCGATTCTCGGCGATCTTCATGCTGAAAAGCTTAAAGATCAAATAAAGAGTCAATCTATAAGTTGAGCCAAAATCTCATAACAAAATTAGTCCCCAAAAATTATCCTCTTAAAAATTTTATCCAAATTTTCCTAACTTAATTTCGATATTATCGTTAGGTTAGGTTAGGTTGCACCGGTTGAGCCCTGGGGGAGTCACACATAGACTATATAGTCCTTATGTTATTACCGTTAACTTATTGTAAATTACGAAACCCCCACTTAGACTGTTAGAATTTGCTATCCGAAAAGTTACAGAAAAGACCGTCAAATCGAATTGAATTAAAAATTAGTCCCCAATAGATTTAAAAGAGGCTACATTTTTAAGGAGATAATAATAATAATAATAATTTCCCTGACTAACTATTTAGTCAGTCGCCCCTGGGAGGAGCATTGGGGATCTCTATTAATAGCTGTTCGAAGAGAACAGGGACCTACAGTTTATAGCCGAATCCGAACGGCGGTGTCTTGAATTAATAGAGACTTTCTTAGGCAAATAGCGTCTTTGAGCTAGCGTTTCTTGACACAAGGGGGTGGTAACTGGAGTGGGGAAAAACATTAAAGATTCTTTGTGAGAAAAGCAGTCCGATTTTCTTTCGACAGCACTGACTACAAATATGGTGCTCTTAACCATATTAAAACTATAATAAAAATTGCCTTTTAAACATACCAATCAAAGCTGGCTCTCAAGCCAATCATTTCTAACCATGTAACCAGGTTAAACGCATGCAAATGCCAAACTGAATCTTACAAGAACCACATTTTGTCTCCCCTCCTGTGATCCACACAAGCCGACAAAAACACAGCTGGGGCAAACTTCGAGGTATTTTAGTACGCACACTAAAAACCAAACCTACGAGCACACCAAAAAAAAAACCAAACTCCCCGATATAAATAATATATATAACCAGGACAAGCTTATCATGCTGGCGATATCGATAAACATAAATAAAATAATATTGTCGCCTCAATCGCAACTGCAGTCGGTGCAGTTTTAAGAGCTGCCAACAAACCAACGCCTTGACTGCGCTTTACTTTGGATATTGGATGCGGATATCGAAGACACGCATAAAAATGAACCATAATGATAACGATAACGATGCGCAGCGGTTGTTTTACAAGAAAATTATGTGTTATTAGCACACGCATATGGTATATACGAATACACGAGTACATACACGGAATAAGCGAATACACTTGTCAGTGTGTGTTTATGGCAGACATTTAGTCGTCCTGCTGCGTACCTTTCGTTATAAAATTAGCTGCTTTATCACGATGCCAACACTCGATTTCCGATACTAAGCGTTTACGCACACTGAGAGAAAAAAGTCAGACTAAAATTAATAGAGTGTGGGCTTGAAGTAAGAATTCGTAAGCATATAAAACTAATCTCAAAATAAATTTTTGAATTGATACATCCTGTCTTATACGAAAAAATATGATAAAGAAAAGGGAAAAAGCTAAATTTGTAACAAGATTTTTTTATACTTACATAGCAATTAGCTCGCACTATAATTAGTAAGAAAAATTTAGCAAAAATCGATAGTATCGATTAAAAGATATAAATAAAACTATGTATGGGGTTACGTTACAAGAAATAGAATTGAGATCTGACTTGGACTACAAAATTGCAAATTTCTGCAGTCTTTTGGTATATAACTTTTTTAAATAATTTGAAATCATTATTATGTTTATTTATTAAGTTAAAATATATAATATAATAATAGGCTTAAGAACTAGAGTACTAGCAACGGCTCGAATTTGAAATAAAATTAGTTAATATTGCTAATTATTAAATCAAAAATTCATTTCTCGTTATTTTTTTATTAGCCTTGGTATCTGGCGTTGCGTTACATGACGTGACGTTACTCGAATTTCCATTGCAAATTTGTCATTATCACCTTTTTTTTGAAAACCATTTAACTCAAGAAAAACATAATTTTTAGCCTCAATATTAAAACATTTAATAAACATATTTCACTTGATGATAAAATAATATTAATTTAATGAAAAATAATATAAAAAATATCTGACCATAATATGAACTAGCCAGATTTAACGTCATTAATTCAAAAACTTTTGAACATTTTTCTTTATTAATTTGAAAAACATTTTAATTTAATTTTTAATTTTTCGGTCATCGTGGACCTTTCTCTGAAAATGCCCATATGTACGAATAACGTATATTTACAAAAAAAAAAAACTACAAAAATTAAGCATCAACATTCTTATTTAGAAAATTTGCATTATTATTTGTAGCAAATAAAATAAAATATTTTAGAAAAAATTTTTTCGATTGTGTTCTCACTTTTAGCTTTATTTCAAACTTGATTCAAGTATAATCTCAAATCAATTTTTTTTTTTTGTCTTAAGAACATTATGTGCTTACAAGTTAAATATTAATTTGATTCAAGATGCAAAAACACCTAATTCTGTTTTTACACAGTAGATACGTTCCAGAAAAAAACCGTGTAAAAAAAGACATGAAGTAAATCCTTAAACTACTATGAAAATAATTTATAAAGGGGAATTCCCTAACTAAACTTCTTATTTTAAAACCGTATAAAAAAGTGCGTATAAAAACAGAATTGGGTTTATTTTGGACCAAAATCCTGCGAACTTTTTTTAAGAACATTTAATATATATATTATATATATTTAATATATTATATATATTTAATATATATATAATATATTGTTATATCAATTAAAATTCAAGATGTATTTAAAATAATATTTATATACGTTTCTTCTGAACATGTTCTTCACTCAAAAATGGATTACTTGACATGATATCTTGATTCTACATTTTAAGACTTTTGTACTCCCACCTAAATGAACTCTGCAATGACCACTTTTAAGCACAAAATACCTTATTTTTTTTCTCAGTGTCTACTCGTATTACTGATACTCATTCGAGTTATTCATTTGGCCAGTTAAATTAACTTGTTTTTGAATTGTGAGTTCTGCTCGTGCTTCTACTGCCTGCGCATTAACGGAAATTTATCATAAATTCCAATACCTTGCTACTAATGGGCGTTGATTAGCTAATTTGATGCGCTCGTTTAATTTTCTACTCTCATCCCGGAAAGTCATTTCAAATAACTTTTACTACCAGCGGAGTCTACTTACTCACTACGATGCCACTACGAACCACTTTGTACCTCAGTTCGATCAAAATTCTCTAGATATTTGCCCATGCGGCGGCATATTTACTTTGATCTCGCTACAAGATCAGTTTCTCTTTCGTTCACACCAAAGCTTTGCCAACTGATTTGCTCTGCTTGCTTTGGCATCTCTATCTCTCGCTCTACTATGGGTCAAGCTAAAAAAAAACTATTTATTTCAGTCGAGGCAGTCCGAAACTGGGATACCCTATACCATTTTCCCCAACAAAAATTATATATGATAAATTTTAAGGAATTTCATTGTGCAAAAGAGAAGAAAATATTTTTGTAATATTGGGCGATAGTGCATAGTAGTATAGAAAAGCTTTAGAGGGTTACTTTTCTCACTAATTAAAATGCAAAATACAAATATTTTCAAAATAAAGTACGTTCAATTAAATGGTATTAGATGTTGGAGAAAAAAGCCCTAAAAATATTCTTGAGTTTGAAAGTTTATTTAATTTCTAAACTTTTAGAATCCAAGAATATACTTAAGTTTTTTATACAAACAGCCTTAGAACACCAAAGTATTCGATATCACAGCCACACAAAAGAAGCCGACTTTCGTGTTCCGAGGTCCGACAAAGCTATTTTCAATGTTTCGAGGTCGCTGGAACCGAATTTCGATTCTGGGTATCCGACGATGTTTTTTATATTTTTTTGGGATGAGTGGGGTAAGTTATTTGAGGTTATGTCAGAACCCAGACGCGCTAGTGTTTGTTTTTCTTCGTACATATGTTCGCCCTGAAATCAACCAGCATATTTCAGCTGTTAGTTGATCGGAGCGAATGGCAGATGAAGAATGAATTGGAGAAGAATAAGAAGAGCGTCCATAAGGATTAGAATAACTGCAAATTCAATTGAAAATATTGAAATACATTTTTAAGAATTTTTATATTTTTTGCAATTAACAACTGAGCCTTGTGCATTTTTTTTTACTTAATTTACCAAGCAATTACTACTTTTAAGTGCCCAGCAAAACGGCGTAGGGTGCTCAGGAAAGAAAAACCGAAAGCCCAACAGCCAACTAATAAACTAACAAAAAGGGCGTTCACGCTTGAGCCAGTTGAGTTTTTGCGCAGGTTTTGAACTGCTCAAATCAACAATCAATTTTAATTCTTTAACTGTTTCTCCATATTATAAATCAATTAAAGTTAGATAGAAAAATGTTTAAAAAACTTTTTCAAATATTAGGTTAGGATAAAAGAGAAGACTTTTTGACAGGTGTCAAAGTTACTCCGCCAAACAGAATTACTCAATCCTTTTTAGAATGCTCTTGTTATGTCTGAAGTCTTGTGTTTGGCTTTTATCTGGAGATATCGTAATTTGCCTGTGACTTTGGAAAAAAAAATAAAGTTAAACTATTTGTCATGTGGCTATTGTTATCCATTGTTACTATGGAAGCTTCAGGTGGTCAAACCCCTTTTAAGATATCCGATTTTGTATATCTTCGGCATACAGATTCAAAATTAAACCAAGTTCCATAGATTTAAGAGCAAGGTTCAAAATTCCTTAATTATACAGTGTTAATATGGTGCAGGTGCAAGGTGTTTCAATAAAATGCGTTCATATGGATGAATAGTTAGGTGAATGGTCCTAGCCTCAATCGCACACACATGTCTGTTCTAAATTTTGATTCCGATTCCGAATTGTTGATTGATCAATGCCATTTTTCGTTATCGGTAAACTTATCGGAAAATATCTGCAGCCGGCTTTGGGAAAAACTATGAAAATGTAACTGTTATATTACGAACTACTGAATTTTTATATCGACGTGTTGGAATCGGTATCCAAATCCAGAAGATACATAAAAGTCTCTAAGGCATTCATCCATCTGTTACAAGCATTGCACATATATAAAGCACTCTATGTATCTTATGGATACAGAGTATAATAAAAACCAAAAATAATGAATGAAATCAAATCAAATCAAAATTAAATGCCATTTTTGTTTTGGAACTGAGTCTGGTTAGACGGATTAGCATGTTTTTTTGTGGTTGTTGTTGCTTTTGGTGTTGTGTAATTTTTGGCACGCACAAAATGCCTGGGAAGGAAATACCAACGAGCCCTGATCTCGCTCTCACTATATGTGTGTGCGCGCTGGTTGTTCCACTCAACAATGAGAAGATTAATTTATGTTATTAAGTCGGCAGTGTAGGCTTTGATCTTGGGATCTTCGCTTAGGTGTAAAGGTAGGCAAGTCAATGCGGTGGCAATGCCGGCACCTAAAGAACTCTAAAGATCGTTCAAATTTCGGTTCGATCGATCGCACGATCCGGCAACTGCAGTTTGGACTGCCTGCTCCGCTTCCGCTCTTACCAAGGGAGTCGCGCTCTCGCGCTCGCTCTCTCTCGCTACCTGTGTGTGATAAAGCAACCAGCACTTGGTGGTACTCTGGCTTATTGGGGTAGTACCCTGAACTGCTTTACATGAGCAAACGAGGCCAACAAATTACTAGCCAACATAAAGTTGCTATTGTTGTTGTTTTTATTGTTGTTGTTGAAGTTGGCCCAAACCTGCGTCTTGCGTGCTGCCATGTCTCTGCTTCATTAATTTGTAATTTATGACAGCTTGTCATAATATCAACATCGCATTCAAGCGAGCCGTTAATGTTATTGTTATTGTAATACTACCAATAAGACTAATGCTCATTAACAAGCTGCGCTCTGTATATCATTTTCATCTGATGTTTTACCGACGCTCATTTTTCGCTGAGTTGTCAAAACTATCGAACAATGTCTTCTGGCCATATTAGCGGTTTTGGTTTGGCCGCATCAACATCACCACCATCATCTTCATCATCATCATCGCCTATCAGCTGTCTATCTAACTATCTATCTGTAACCATTCATTCTTCTGGCCAAGTTTGCTGGGGGCATTGTATGCTTTATGCTGTTGTCAACGCTTTTTGTTATACCACCAATAAAATGTCGGCACCTTTGTAGTTGCGGTCAGTTCAAAGTGTAAACGAACTTCTAACTCAATTAGTGTGTAGTTTTTTAAACGGTTTTGATTACAAGCACATATTTCTTGGCTACCCCAACTACTATACTTTGTAGTAGTAACTAAGCCCCAGCTAAGACATCAAACAAGCAGCTATAACTACTTATAAAGACATTAAGCCAAGTAACACCTTCTAAACCGCGCACCTTGCAGCTCGTTTGGCCTACATTGGACTGACCTTCCTCTAAACCATGTGCCGTATCCTACTATGAGAGAGCTACCCAATACCAATACCACAGCGAGACCTTTGGCTGAGCCGCGCTTTGATCGCATTTTAATGATGATGACCATTGTTAGCTGATGTTAGCGATTGCAACAGGCAGATTTTCACTTAACATGAACTGCGAATGCCGCCCCAAACCAGAACCAGTACCAGCACCGGCAACGACTCCAGCTTCAGTCCCCAACAGCGGCACATTTTTGCCGTTCTTTAAGGGCATGCAAACATAAAAATGATGTATGAATCCATGTACAATTGTGTATGTGGCTCTGGCTCTGCGTCTGGCTCTGTCTGTCGCTGCTTCTTTGAGTTAATGCTTGGCAGACAGCGCCAGCCATGGCAATGGCCACGTAGTCGGCAACGCTGTATTTAAACTAAGCCCAGTGCCAAGTGCACGAGAACGCAGCGCTTCATCGAGCGTTGCATCCAAATTGCAAAACTACATAATTTTTATTACTTTGCATTGAACATTGAACGATCCACGCAAATACTATGGGTTGTATAAAAAAAGAAATGAGGAAGCTTATCTTAATCCTACATATGAGTTTTGTATTGATTTTTTACTCAGGTAGTGTAAAAGCAATAAAGTAAAGTCGCTCTATAACTCGATTATTATTTAATTCGAGCATAACTACAACTCGAGATTTACAAGAAAATTATGAGTAGTTATAAAGTTTTCAGAATATTAAAAGAATTTTGTCTCCTAGCTCTTATAAGATCTCCTGCTGGACACCTGATCTACTTGATAAATCTAAATGATTTTTTATAAGATCTGGAAGATTTATACTTCCAGCGAAAAGCTTTCAAAAAAAATTAAAGAGAATCGGCTTAAAAATTCAGAGAAAATACTTAAACCATATGGCAAAATGGGATTAGTGCGAAGAGTTCGAAAGTAGAAAATCGGCAAGACTACCTACCCAACCGAAAAAGTGGTGTCTGATATAGGGAAAAAAGTCATTGAGTGCCATCTCGAGGAGATGATCATGATACAAAACATGTATCATAGTAATATTAATTATAACCTTGGTGATGATTTTAGCATCAGATGTTTTCGATTTCAATAGTTTGTTATATTTAATTTTTGTATAAAAACATGTGGCTCAAAAATGAACCAAGTGCCAGCGCTACATTTTTGGAATAATTGACATCTTCAAAAGACAAAAGTTTTTGAATCTTCTAGTCTCGAATTAATTCAATTTTGAGCCAGTTTCGACTGGTTACAGTAAATGATTTTCTAAGTACATAAAATCCTTCGAAAAATCAAATCTTAAAATTTGCCGAAGAAAACTTATATTTTTTAATTACCCATTACCTTTTTCAGTCTTTTAAATTCAAACAAACAATTTAAGTAATTAATATCTAAAAGAGTTTTGGACACGTTTTGCAAAGATTGGCTTCAAATGGTACTTGAACACAAATATTAAACAATTTTTGAAATATCGTTCTTAATTATGGAAGATTTGATTAATTTTGTTACCAGAGGATCATTTTGATGCGGCATGTTAGGAGCTTCGAACTGGTCTAGTGTGATTGCCCGAGATAAAAAAAAAACATTTAGGGTGCTCACTTGGTCGGGAAATAAAACAGATGATCCCAAAAAACGTCAATATAATGGGTGCGCAACTAAGTTCTCGCTGTTTTTTTGATGAAAATGTAACTTTATTGTAAAAAAAAATGGTTACCAATGAATCATTCAAAGTATTGCCCTATCCACAAATCAAACCATTTTGTGATGTCTTCATATGAGTGGAGCTGCTGATCAGCGAGACCATGTGCCATCGAGCGGAACTAGTAATAATCGGACGGCGATATATCTGGGGAATATGGCTGGTGGGGTAGGACCTCCCATTTGAGCGTATCCAAGTAGGTTTTAACAGGCTTCGCGACGTGAGGCCGACCGTTGTCATTCAGTAGCATCACTTTTTCATGCCTCTGCTCGTCTTGTGGCCGTTTTTTGAGCAGTGCTCGGCTCAATCGCATCAATTGTGTTCGATACAGTTCCGCAGTGATGGTTTCCGTCGGTTTCAACAGCTCATAATAAATAACACCGACCTGGTCCTATCAAATACACAGCATAACCTTCGCAGCGTGAATATAGAGCCGATGACGTGGAAGCATGACCGGGTAGTCCCCCAGATTTGTTTCTCTTTTGGTTGCTGTAATGAATCCATTTTTCATTACCCGTCACGATGCGGTGAAGAAAACTTTACCGTTTTCTTCGAATGGAACAAGAAAATCAACACAACCAAAAGTATATAATGCAAAAAAAATTCGCTAATGTGTCATAGCGGTTTGTTTACCATATGTCTAGGCTTGGTTCATGACGTTTTGGATATGTCAAAATCGACCAGCTCTTACTGCTAAAGCCATCTATTGACAAACAGCGAGAACTTAGTTGCGCACCTTATATACAAGTGTCAACAATTTTTTTTTTTTTGTATTATTTACTGCTTGTAGTGTAATAGAAAACTAAACAGCTGTTTGTAAACAACCGCCAAAACTACGCACAATCAATGTTTTTTTAATAATTAAAGTTATTTTATACTAGAAAATCAGCAAATATTTATTGAACTGACTAGTATCCAAAATCTTGTACCCTGCTTCTAAAGGTAATTTTCCTCACAAAAAATATTTTTACAAACTATGTAAGTGTGTCATATGACATTTGTTTTTAAAAGCCAAAAAGTGGGGGACTTGTGTTAAGCTTAGCAGAAATTGCAAATCGAATCCGTCTCATGCTTACACCTATACAAATAGTATTTTAAACAGCCATGTCCCAACTGTAAATATGTTCGCCATGTGACACTTGTAAAAATCAGTTTGTTATTGCTCACGTCATCAGTCGGGCACTTCTGCATTTCTGCCCGATAAAGTGAAAACCCTACTTTTTTACTTACTTTTTTTCGAAAGGCTTCATAAGTTGATTTTGGCTTAAGTAGTTATATCATTTTATTATAGTGTGTATACATTACACATACGAATAGGTCTATACTTTTGGAAGTTGAGATCAATCGATAATTCTTCGCTTCTGATTTTAATTACGTTTAAACGTATTTTTTTTTATCAATTTTATTCATTCAGTTCATTTTATTCAAATTCAGCGCCAAAAAATGCGTACTTACGGACCATCGATAGTCACTTCCCGGCCGTCAATGGCCATGGCTACGAATGTAGTACCAATTTTTAATTAGTTCACCCATAGTTGCTAATCAATAGTTCGCTGCAATAAATATTTATTTAAACACAGATACTCCATAAACATTAACAACTTTCACTTGTAAAAAAAAAAAAAAATCAAGCATGATTTTGTGCCGGATGCCAACGTTCCCACCCACTGTACTTTGGCATGGTGGTGGTGGTTCGATTGCTCGAGTGCTTTAAAGTGCGCCTTGGGTTATGTGGTGCAGTTCATGCAGACATCATCGTCTACTGTCTGCGACTGCGTCTGCTCATTTGGCTGTTGTTGTTGTTGCGGCTGCTGCTCTCCGCTGACTGACTTCATTGCTCTTTACGTTACGTTAAGTTAAGTATACGTTGCCCGAGCGCCATCTCGTTTAATCTACCTTTTAAAGGGCGTGGCGATAGTATTTTATATGTGTTGATCAAAGAGTGCCGACTCTTTGTGCTGTAGCCGACAGGCGAAGAGAACGACGACCGAGACGAAGACGTCGCTTAAAGTTTGTTGTGCTTTTTTTGTTTGTGTAGTTGTTGTTGTTTTTTGTGCTCTCTCTCTCTCTTGACTTTTGCGAGCGGCGCATGCGCAACCTTGTTTTGCGCACAATCTCGTGAGCGAGCGTGTTTGAGCTTGAACTAAGCTTTACGTGTTCATTATTGAATTAAGGATGACCACGATTTTGGCGCTTTGTTCCAAAGTAATGCAATTGATTTGCCAAACATTAAAATCAATCAAGTTTAAAAAAAAAATAAATCAAGCATTGAAAGCAACAAGTCAGTTAGTCTTTAGCTTTAAATTTGTTTGCGCATACTCTCATATGTTGTACGATCCTTAAGCTACTATTTGGTTGGCGACGCATAAAAGAAAGTTACCGACCGACCATATAAAGAAATTAAACCGCCAGCCGTTGACTCTTTTGATTATAGCCTCAAGATACTGAACATGTTCTTCGTCGTTGCAAATTAGGGCAGTACAAAAAAATTATTAGCTATATATGTATGTACATGTTTACAATATGTATCAGCAATCAAAATAGCTGCGGGCCTACATGAGCAAAATTTACCGTAACTGCTGTTTGCTTTTGTGGGAAACATGAGAATTTTGATGGATGGAAGATAAATATACGCATGATAGCCGTCCGTCGTCTAAATCAATCATATGAAGTTTTAAAACTGAATTTTTTAACTCACTAGTTGGATAATACAAATTTAAGCTTTGATGCTTATGTATTATTATAATAACGCTTAATCGAAAGATATCCCGAATTTTGCCCACACAAGCTAAAGTTGTAATGTTTAAATGGCGCTTTCATATAATTTATTGGTGAAATGAAAGAAAGAAGCAAAAATAAACTGGTTCTGCCTGCCTGCACATATAAAAAGTTCAAATATTAAGTTTGTTAAACCAAGCCTTCATAATAACCAAAATCTAGGCGTTCATACAGACAGACTGGCGTACGGGCAAGTCTATATGAATTACTTTTGTATCCTATATATAGGATGCAATTTAAGCGGTCTCCGGCGTATCGTTTTTTAAGTCATACATCTGCGATTTTTTATGAATATCGGTTATTTAACAATTATATGGGCTGTGCATCAAGTAAACGAAAATTAAAATCTAGAGCAACTAGTCAAATACCAAAAAAATTTTATGAATATAACCCAGAAGCTTTAGTAATAAAACAGTAAGCATTGACATACAAATATTTCTCTTCCTTAATGTCTTTGGAACAAAAATCAGTTTTAAAACAAAATTTAACAAGTGAACATGTATTTACATTAAAATTCTAGTGAAAATGTTTTGGGAAAAAATGTAAAAATATTTGAGAAAAATTATTGAACAACAAAATTTTGCAGTAATATTACACGAAATATTAATAGCATCTAAACATACGTCTGGACGCAATTAATACGCAAAGCCAATATGATGAGGACAGGCAGAAAGAAGAATGATGATTTCAGTTCGTTTCGTAAAAGCCAGGAGAAGTTGACGCTTTATGGCGGTCATGCGCAGTGAAGTAAAGCGTCAATTGAGGAACAGGCTGCAGGTATGCCAAATTTGTAGAAGGAACTCTAACCCATCCATAAATTTATTATTTACCTTGGCATATGTTTAAGCAGAACCATAACGACTCTGAGCTGCAATATAAGACTGTCGGGGCTTTGATCAATATTAGGGCGGACAAGGAGCAGCACGCCGACGCAATCATTGCACCCGTCGGTTTACCCGCACTGCGCAAGCTGTTGCACCCTTCTCCACCCGAGTGAAAGAGGCTGCAACGAAAACGCCAGCCATCCAAAACAAATAGAAGCCGAACAACTTTGTGCCAATTTTGAGGGGCTGTGAAATAGTGCAGCCTAGGAATCGTGTGTTTTAACCAATACGGTTACAGAAGACGCGCCCGAGCTAATTGAAATTGTATCCAAAAAGAACAAGCAGCTCTAGTATGTTAAGGTCTACCTAAGGCCCCACATATGTCAGTAGCATGATGACCTATGGCTTAACCGATGTCCACTCACATTCAGGAAAATGCGTCAATTGCGTCCTCACGTATGGTTGATAGGACTATTCGGACGTCTTTGCGGAACGGTTCGACGTTGCTGAGACAGCTTTACGGGTTGGTTATCTGTAGACGAAACGTGGCCCAACGTCTTTGAATAGTCTCATACCCCAAACTCTTAAAAAACTTGTGCCTACGTTTAGAAAGAAATTATAAATAATATCCATTGTGTTTGCGTTTCCCCCTCGACACCGACAAACAATGCAACAACAACAACAGTAACAACATCTTATCCTCTCAAAAATAAAGAACTTTTAAAAAATCGTTTGTACTTATTTCAATTAAAACCGATATTTACGGAAATCAAGCAAAATCTGAGAGCGGCAGTCTAATGCAATGTGAACATCTGATCTTTCGAGCGCAGCTCCCAACAAAGCCTTAGAAAAATTTGTGACTATTGTACAATGTAACCCATATGTTCTTTAGCAAAGGCCACCAATAAAATGGTTATGAACTTTTCATGTGATTTTGAAACACTGAATTCGAATACCAGATTCAAAAACCACTTAATTTGTTTACCATTTAAAATTTTCAACGATTTTTTTTTATGTTTGTGGTGTTGCTGAAGCTGAATCCGACGCCCAAGAAACCCCTATCCCGTCAGGCTTCTGAGCTAACATCCAAAATACCCAATTTTAGAAAGTTATGCCAAAACTGCCAAAATGGCCCGCTTTTAAGTTAAGGCGAAATCCGGTTGTTTGGCGAAGTTTTTTTGTGTTCTTGGGGTCGCCGAGGGAAACAAAAACCCATGTAAAGTTGACACCATTTTTAATTTTTTGCATGTAAGAAGAAGATTAAAATTGATTGTGATAAAGTTAGTCCAATACTATTTGCTAAGACTCCATATTAAACACATCGATCTGAAGGTCTTATATTATTAAGTAGGTTAACGTACGATTCATGGATAAATAGTCTATCTAGGTATTTTCGAGAAACCTTTATTTAATATAAATGGTTGCGAAAAAAAATTATTGTGTGGAACTTGAAAAATAGTACTAAGTCGCGAAATTCCGCATACACAATAACGTGTAACTCTAGTAAATATTCAAAGCTCTTTTGGTCTTTGCGAAAAAGACAAAAGTGTGAGATGGATATGGCTCAATCGAGTTTTTTTGTCGTTGTGATTAAAGATTACGAAGGTGTTCTCGTTTTCAACATCTTTTTGCCCTGACCTAATACACCCTTATGCCAAAAGTAAAGGGTATTGAAAACTTATACAAATCATAACCTCAGTAAGCTTTGACAACCAAATTTTTTTCTTCAACTATTAGTGTCATTAGAATAAAAATCAGTTTCGTTACAAAATTAAACAAGTGAACATGTTTTAACTAAAATTTCCAGTAAAATATTAAAAAAAAAAAATTTAATATTTGAGCAAAGTTTTAGTGAAAAAAAATTTGGCAATTAAATCACAATAAATGAAACGTTTAAATCAAACACATGTCTGGACTTTACTAAAACACAAAACTACAAATAAGGATGGTCAAAATTTCCACAGCAATAATGAAGATTTCTGTTCACTTTTCGTATAGATCCAGTGACAGAATGTGAGGTATCCTTTTAGGGCATTCTGTAGGTACGCCAAATTAGTAGTAGTTCTAGTAACTCCAAAATAGATTTGATGATTTACCATGATGTACCTTTTACGCAGATCTATTTTGACACTGAGCTGGGATTTGAGGCCATCGCGGCTGTAATAGACACTGCACGAGTTCTGCTGCACTTTCCTGGTCCTCGATGTCCAATAAATCTGTAAAAGCTGTCAGCAACATAATCCTTGTACATCAGAAACACATAGAAGGCATTATTGATGCCGACATACATGAAAATATGCGAGCCTGTACTGTTACAGGTTTGAAGTTCAGAAGAAGGAAAAATTGGTTCTTACCAATACGGTTACAGTAGGCACGCTTGAACAAAGAACGAGCCAGCTAATTTTTATTTAGATGTCCTCATAAAGAACTTTATAATGGCAGAACAACTAACAGCTCAGAAAAAGTCTTCTGCCTACAGCAGAACTTGAAGAAGCTGGAGAATAAGGAAATTTTACCATCGTAACCTTGCCCTAATCTATACCTTCACCAATGCCGTACAAAAGTGAACTGATAATGAAAGATAACTTATCAACCCTCAACATAACTACAAACAAGTGCAAAGTTCTTATAAATGCCGATACATATATTCCAAATATGTCCTCACGTGTGGTTGATCGAATGTTACGACTATTCAGATGTATTTGTGGAACGGTGCGACGTAGAAAATTGAGATAATTTTACTCGTTATCAGTTTACGAAACGTGGCCTATCATCTTCGAATAGTCGATATTTATTATAAATAATATGTATTATGTACACATTTCCCCCCTCAACACCTACAAACAATGCAACAACAACAAGAATAACAGTAGAAACTCCTTATCCTCTCAAAAATAAATAAATTGTAATTATTCGAAGTTAAAGAATGGTTTTCTTTTGTACCAATTCAAAGTAAAACTGTCATTTGACGGAAATACTAAAACGGAAATCAAATGGTTTCTAACGCTGGGAGCGGCGGACCCCAGCAATGGGCAGATCAGTAGTAGCTCGAAGCTGAAGAAAAATAACTATAATATTAATCTACACTCATTTGACCACAATGCCTTGGTCATAACACTTGAGCTGGGCCCACACAGCAACGCGCTCAAGTAGAGCTAGTTAGTGTAGCCAGCCGGCTAGCAGACAAAAGCTGATTGCTAGCATTACAGTCACATAAACAAGCGTTTCAACAATGCCAGAAGTCAAGACCCCACCAGTTGAAAGCGGGCCCTAACAAAGGCCTTGGAGCAACAGACACAGCGATAGAGCTCAAAAATGAAAATACCAAAATTTATAACTTTCTCGTTATGGAGTGCCACTCCCTCCCGCACTCGCAGTGTTACCGCATGCGTTCCCAAGCCTCCACCCATAAACTCTTACGCCTTACTATGACGCTTCGTTGACGCTCTTTTGTCGGCGGCTAAATTTGTCTCATCTTCTTATATTAATTTGTGTTATTGTATTTCGGGATTTCGTAGCTACTTTCAGAAAAGGTAGCCAAATGTATCGAATTTTATAACCTGCTCGAACTCATCAATTTCGTTGCTAACAACACGCAGACACGCCAAAGTGAGAAAAGTATGCAAGAAGTCTTGGAACTGAGTCTGAGGCTCGCACTGACTGAATCATCAGAAGAGTGGTCTTTGTGGTTAGGTTTGGTTTTTTTTTTCTCTTAATTTTTATTGTTTTCAAAACTAACCGACGTTGTCATAAGTAAATTTCTGGCGTTGTTTTGGAGATTTCAAAAAGCCATTTAGAATAAATTAACATGGACCTACCGCTAAAAAGATTCAACTCGAATTTAGCTGGCTGTCTACCTGCTTAACGCTAAGAGTTCTCCAGATTGAGTGAATGAGCGGGCGAGTGCGTCGCATTAATCTGATCCCTCATCAACGTTGAACCCAAACAGGATTAAAATTAGTTTTTGATTACGCTTTCGAGCTTCTGGACAACGCAATTTGTGGTCACTGCAGCAGCGCTTTGCATTCCAACTGTTTGAGGTTTTTTTTTGTTTTTGGAGCTTGTAATTAACGCTTTTAGCAAAACTCTCTTGTGGCGGCGGGATTTAGCTTTTATCGTCAGCAGCGACCTCGAACGTCCTACAGCGTCCTCGACGGTTTATCATAATTTTGTTTTGGTTGCTCTGTGGCTCGCTGTCGGCAAACTTATAAAGTTATTGGCAGGTATTTAGCCCGAGTCCAAAATGTGAAATTCCTTGTGCTCATAAATCCAACTAATAGCCAACTTCTAATTGAGTCTTCCGTTGCCGCTACACCTCTGCCACACATTCCACATGTCATGCTCGCTCTCCTTGCTGTCGCTCTATAAAAGATACGACTTATGTATATGGGGTAGCCGTACAGCTCATCTTACAAAGAGGACCCAGAGTGCTCCGCACATTTGAAGAGCGTGTGAACAGCACCTTGTGTTAAAATATTTTCTGGGCATTAGCATTAGCCCAAAGATACGCATCTTGGTAGCTAAAAAGATCTCGATCTTTGTTGGCTTTTATTTTGACGCTTTGTGTGTAAGACTAGAGCCCTGCACTTTATTACATTTGCCTTTTGGCGCGTTGAGCCGATCCCATCTGATTGATTTTAAGTTGGCTTTAATTGAATCGTTTTTTTTTTTTTTTCTTCCCTCTGTCTCTTTGGCTAGCTGGCGTTCAACTTAATTAACATAATTGCCTTGGCCAACCAACCACTTGGCTGCTTTTCTTTATTTTTATTCCTTTTTAACACTTAAGCAGCTCAGTGCTCCATCTAATAGATTTTGATTGACTTTTCCAAGAGCTGTAGCAGTGTAGTATGATGCATGTTTTCGATATGGCTGCCAGTTGGGCAATGTTTAATTAATTGCTCTTAATTTATGTGGCATACCCCAGCAGAGGGAGCAACACCCAACTAATTTGCCTAATTACCAAACCAGACCCACAGCTACGACTCCAACATGAACCACTTTTTTGATTTAGCCGTGATAAGACATGCCAACATGAAGCATGCTTTGTCCAAAGGACTTTGTTTGTGCTATCTCAATTAGTAACGCTGCCTTTTGGCATAACTTATGCTTAATTTGGTCATTCCCTCGACTTGGCAGAGCACCATTATGGCATGCACTGCTTGTAAGTGGATTCCCGCTCCTTGCCATGTGACACTTTTCCTTTTTTTTCTTTTACTGTATACCGCCTGTCACAGTGATTAGTTATGCTGAGGACATTGTTTGTTATGTCGTCTCAAGGTGCGTGGGTGCAGTCATAATTCTTTTGCCAAATACTTCAGACACAAACCTTACGAAATTTAAATGTTAATATAGGTAAGCGGGAGTTAAGATACTCTTGTAGAGCTTAAAGGAGTTTCTCTGCCTATTTTTACTTTATAACCTATACCCATAGTACTATAGTCGTATGAGAATCTGCAAATTTCTTATACCAAAATGCTTACCGTCATCTCGGGTAGCGTTTAAGCCACTTCCGTCTTTCAGATGAACACTGAGATCATAAGATCATAATTTCGGGTCATTTATCCAAAAATACAACTGCGTTTTAGGTTTTGGTTTGGTTAAAAAATAAATTGGCTCCACCAAATTTTGTATGCAGACTCATGTGAGCCTAATTAACCACCTAAGTTGACTTTATCACAAAAGTTCCTGCTATGGGAAATAGCTTAAAGTTTAATCAAAGTGCATTTTATACAATACCGGTACTGGGGATTCTCCCCGGAGTTTTGTAAAAGCGTCCGTAGATTTGAAAAAAAGCATTAAAACTTTCAATTCGTCGGCAAGAAGGCGCATAAGGCCCGACGATAGTCACCACCGTACTTTTCTTTCGACGATCCTGATGAAGCTAGTAATTTATCTGACCTTAGAAAGTACAAGATAACTCTAGATACATATAACTTATAATTACTTGAATTGAGCAATTCTAAAATAGTTGCAAAAGTTATGCACCAGAGTTATATTTGTTACAGTTTTATACGTTCCGAAGCAATATTTTGAGATGCTATTCCAATGCTTAAAAAAAATAATTAAAAAAAATAAACGTAATCGGTAAATTGTTATCCAAAATCGAACCAAGCATTTGTACCTTCCATATTATTACGATTATTGGTAAATTAATGCTGGGCTTCCTCTAGTCTCGTTTTAATCTACAATGATCCGTACGCAACTCAGTCAGCATTGAAAACGAATTCTTGCACACTCGGAAACTTGTCTTCATCTCACCTTAGGATTAAGACCTGTTGTTAAGATGGATAGTCTTTATATCTATTTTTCTTAAATTTGTAAGAAAGCTAAACGGGAGAGTTGAATATTTGATTTATTAAAGACATCGGAAATTTTTTAAGAAGCTCTATAATTTCATCTCCCTTTCATTAAAGTCGAAAAATTTGGTTCCCCAAGAGATACAATTAAAATGTCGCTCTATAATTTCCTTTCTTACACCATACCCTTATGGCTTTCTTTGGTATAATCGAGAGTTCGAAGAATTGTATAGTTCAGAGAAATTGGGTTACTAGAGTCGTGGTAAGTTGGTGGCGTCACAATAAAAGTCAATATTTTTTTGTTTATTAGTCTCACATGGGTCTATAATAGGGTGGCCACACCTGGTATGGCATAAACTGACGATATTTCTAAGCTTAGGCTTATAAAGCAACTATAACCATTTTGCACTCAGACCAAACGCTTGGGGAACAATTTGAAATTTTGTTGGTAATATATGGAGGTTAAAGGAAATTAAGCTTATTGATTTCGTAACCTTTTGCAAAACTGGTCACCCTAGTCTATATATTATTGTCGTTTCAATTTTCTACTCTTTATTTCGCATTTTTCAACACTCTTCGTTTAATAGATGCTTTTCGGCTTGAACAATAATAAAAAAAAATGCACGTAAAAAAAATTTAGGAGAACGAACAAGAATATTTGGAAACACTAATTTTAAAATTAAATTAAAATAATAATAAAATACGTAGAAAACAATTAAAATACTCTGTGATGAGACTGAAATCTCGCGAGGTTAGATTGCAATTCGCTCGAAAAATGCAAAAAAAAAAAAAAAACTAAAAGAGATTAGGTTTTAGGGACACTTGCCTTCTAATAAATATCATATCGTATATTACAGAATATTTTACTGGGGAGTAGTCAAATTTTAAAATAAGACCATTTGATGTATTAAATTATGGGGGTACAGATAACTCCGAAAATACCGCATTTAATTAAATAATGGTACAATTGAAAATTGTTTTGTTGGTTTATGTTTGGTAAAATTGCGAAGAATTTGAAGCCAATCGATAGAGGTGAATGTATTCGGGCCAAAGCCAGAAAGAGTTTTAAGTGCAAGCCCTGATAATTCAAGTTTATAGGGGATAAAATACAATAGATATATTTGCCTATATCTTTTAAAGATTTTAAGTTTCAATCAAATTACGGACTGAAATTGTGTTTTGCAAAATTTAGTCTTTAGCTCTTAAAGTCTCAAAGATCAAGGAGCTCATTAGTACAGATGGACAGAAGAATATGGCTTAATGGATACCCAAAGTAGTTCATGATCTGCAACGCCTCTATTGCGCTAAATTAATATAAAGCCGTTTACCCTGTAGATAGATGGTACAAAAATGTTTGGAGCTCGGTAATAATTTCGAGACCACGGAACATGGGAAAACTTTCCACCATGACGCTTACAAGTTGAATTACAAGTCAGACAAGTCACTATGGGTATATTCATCGAACATATTGTTGTTGAAGCTATTAGCCAGCTCTGGCCAGCCCCATGGATAATTAATTAAGCGCAACAAATGGCCAATATACACACCTACAAGCTTTGGCCAAGACATGGCACAGACATATGCCAACTTTTGATTAGAGGCGTGGCCCTGTGCCTGTGCAATACATGGCCGACACATTGGTTAAACGTAAGCTGACATTTTGGCCAATTTGTAGTAGACAACTTGCAGTTATTACGAAATTAATAAATGAATGCAAGTCATAAATTCGAGCAAGTAAAAAATTCGTATATACTAGAAAAAGGCGTTTCTGCATATGTCTAAATAAATTAAATAACCCATAGCTTATGCTTATATAGACATCACAAGAGTGACAAAATGGCTTTGGGTTAAAAACCACAAGCAACCCTTAGTAAACAAGAGGACATTAATTGTTGATAAAACGACATGTTGCTAAACACTTTAAGAACCGGGGTTAAAATACACTGCCAGCTGCCAGGGCTGTACAACTACATATGTACTTATTCACTTCCGTTGCAGTCGCGCTTAGTATCCAAATATTTTGCATAAATAAACAAGTCGAAAAACACTTAAAATACAATCTTAAACGTGCTTTATAAACAATATCTTATGATATGTCTGCAATTTCCGCTGACAAACCAACAATAACCAGAAAATATCAATCAGTATGCGTATTACCTTTAAACATGCCAAAAACAAATACCAGCAATCAAATGAAATCCAATCGTAACGATTAAGAAAACAAAAACATAAAAGAAATCATTCAACAGGCCGAATCCAATAAAAATTCAACCAAAAACTACTAAAAAGTAGCCCAAAAATGGGGTGAAATATTATCATGCAGCGCGGTACTATGCCCATAAACACTGACAGATCAACAGAAGATCGACTGAACGGACAACATCAAAACTTCAATAAACTCAAAGAGTCTCAGAGACGTCGCTGCGTATCCACAAGATACTTTTCTGTCTATCTGCGACTATGCAACGCTTTTAGGCGTTTATGACCGCACATTTGTAGCTCTTGTTTTGTTATTGTTTATTATGAATTCCATTGAATTGTGGTTGTATATCTTTAAATTGTTTCAACTATTTAGTTTGATGATTGAATTGAAAGTGGAAACGAGCGCATGCGTAGCAGCCATTAAAAACTAACCGATTTCGTATCTAACAAAATAGTAAAAAATGGTAGCACCATAAACTTAATAACAAGGCGGTCAATACTATAACTGATTTTCTACTAAAATGTTTATGGAATATTTCCAAGTGTTTCTTTTTTATGAGCACACACTTTTTATACCATTTAATAGAAGAAGCCATGCCATATACAACAACACTCTTGCGGACTGTTCAAAAACTGCGTTAATTTATGGCGCCATATATGACACCTTTGACTTTATAATTAAGTGCGTGGGGGGATTTGCTTTTGAACTTTGTTATTTACTTCAACTTTTGATATCTTGCAGATCCCGCTACGCTGAACATCTTTGCAACGCGTCCGAACCCCAAAAAGAAACGCAAATCACGCACTGCATTTACAAATCAACAAATATTCGAGCTGGAGAAACGTTTTCTATACCAAAAATACCTATCGCCTGCAGATCGCGATGAAATCGCCGCCGGTTTGGGGCTGTCCAATGCGCAGGTGAGTATGGAAAGCACACACTAATTATTCAGCCGTTTTCTTAACTAAAAACTTGGAAAAAAGACTGCAAAGGGATGTTGTATTAAGTTAATAAGCCTGATTTTAAGTAATACATAGCATAATTATCCGAAAAGTATTTCGGCCGATTAATTTTCAATTTTCTCAGCCACAAACCGTATATGTAGCAATATATACAGTCCCTTGCCATATTATTAGATCCATACTGCAAATTTAGTTTTTTGATATGTTTCTTGCTTTATTATTATTATTATTATTATTATAAATTATTATTTTTATTTATTATAAAGTTTTGGAAAACTAGCTGTTCCCTCAAATGAAAAAATGGTTCACGAAACCAAAAAAGCCTATTTTTATGCATGATGGAGGGCTGCAACATATTTTGTTGAAAAAAGTGGATATTCTCGACCTGACATGAACCCTATCGAGAACGTCTGGAAGTTTTTGAAATCTGAAGTTAGAATGACACTCCTACAACCAAGCAAGAGTTAATAAACATCATTACTGCTACTTGGAAACACAGCCTAGAGATGCCTCGTAACATTCACAAAATACAGATTTTTTCGAAAAAATTTATTTTTATGTAAAAAAATAATATTTTTATGTAATTTCTGTGTGCCAATATAAAATAGCCCTCATTTTTGAGCATGGATCTAATAGTATGGCCAGGTACTGTACATGTAAACATATCGCAGCCCAACTAAGAATCATAAAAGTTTGATTTATAAGACATGCTTATTTGCGAAGTCCTGAAAATCAGATTTTTATACAATTCAGCTTTAGGCATTGTACGTTAACAAAGCATAACCTAACTTTGTGCACATGGTGTATGGGTTTTTGCTGTCAAACAAATTTTTATAAAATGAGGAAAATAAAGTTGAAAGTAAAGGGTTATCAATCTTGAGGTTTTTTTTTGCAATACGGTTTTTTGATAAACTACGCGTGAGTACTGTCAAGTTGCCATTTTTTTTTTTATTCAGTTTTCATTGCCATTTCATCATGGAAAAACTTACAACCGAACGTTTACAAATCGTACAATTATATTAGGAAAATTCGCGTTCTGTAAAGAATGTTTTTCGCGCGCTTAGGTCGTTTTGTGGTCGCCATAATTGACCTACTGAGACCACTATTCGCAATACCATCAACAAATTTGAGACCCAATATTCATTATTGGATGACACTCGACCGAATAGACCTCGTCCAGCGCATAGTTTATGGGCCGGTGGAATCATGACGCCCGAAATCTCGATGACATTTGGTTTCAACAAGACGGCGCTACTTGCTACACAGCCCGTGAAATAATGAACATATTGAGGAACCAATTCGGTGAACAATTAATTTCACGCTCCGGAATTGGCCACCAAGATCGTGTGATATCACACCGTTAGACTTTTTCCTTTGGGGCTACGTGAAGTCAAAAGTGTTTTTGGATAATCCAGCTACGATTGAAGCAGCCAATATTACCCGTGTTATTCGCGAGACACCGCCGATTATGCTGCGCTTGGACGAGCTACGGCGCAACTGCGGCCAACATTTGAAAGGGACTATTTTTAAAAAGTGAATGGCAAGAACGGTTCTTTCTATTGATAATAAATATCTTCCGATTCATTTGAAATTTTTGTGTTTTTTTTTTATTTTAAAAAAATAAAGTCTCAAGATTGATGACCCTTTACGTATAACATATGTTTTTTAACAAAGATTCTATGCGAATTGGTATCCATATTACTTAGTGCTGACTTTGATTGCTCTCCAAAGAAACAGGGTTGCCCCAAAATTTGAAATCGATTTTTTCTCGTCTAATTATGATATTTAAATATTAAAAAACACAAATTTTGGTAATTTTGCAAAAAAAAAAAATTTGGTTTATGCCAAAAAATGTGAACAAAAAAGCATAGTTACATAGTTCAGTGAAGCATTTCTCATACCGATATTGCGAGATGTCACACATCGAGCCAAACAAGAAAGTGGAAAAGTATTCTCAAAATTGGTTAAAGCGCTTAAAAAAATTTCATTGATCTTCATGCAGAATATTTTGAAAAACACTCAAGTCTTTTCCAATCTTAAAGTAACGTTCATTGCGGGGCGCAAAATATAAATGGTGGCATTCGCTGGTTCTGTGCGATAGGGCGGTGGTTTTGAGAAAATGTCAACGTTTCTTATATCAGGGACTTTCATGCCTAACAATATTGCATTTAGTGTAGAAGAGGGTCTAATATTGGTTCAAGATTTCCTGCATGGTACTGATTTTAAATTTTGTAGCTGAGCTTATTAGCTATCATGTGATGAGTTTGGAAAGAAAGCAGTCAGTAATATGAAAGCAGATCGAATATACATTGTGACCAGAAAGTTTCCGGAAATTGTAAATAAAACGCAAAATTTTGAATCTTCATCGATATTCATATTGTCTCCTCCAAAATATGACCTTTTCGAGCGATACACATATGCCACCTCTTTTTCCAATCATTAAAACATGCCTTCTAGGCGTCGGCCGGGATGTCCTTCAGCACCCTCAGCGAATTTTGTTTTATGGCCTCAATAGTGTCGAAGCGGGTTCCACGAAGTGGCAACTTTAGTTTTGGAAACAAAAAAAGTCACCTGGAGCCAAAAAATCCGGCTGAATGAGTTTTTGGCCTTATAATCATTCACAATTACAGCTCGGTGCGATGGCGCGTTGTCGTCATGCAAAATCCATGAGTTGTTGGCCCACAATTGCGGCCTTTTACGACGGATTTTTTCAACTACATCTTCCCCTTTTCCATTAAAAATGTTCTGTAATTTCTGCAATTTGTTAGCTGCCAAATTTATTTTGTAGTTAAAACGTTTTTCTAAAAAACAAATATTTTTAAAGTCGTTACCTTAAAAAATGCCACCATGGTATAAAATTTAAAGTCTGCTTATTTGGCAACATTTGAAAAAATTTAAAGAAGACTGCAAACATATCTGGGCGGATATTTTTCAACCAAACTAGCACAAAAGTCTCTATTAACATAAAGGGGTATCATAGATGCCAGGATTCACGTAGCCCTTATAAAAATTATAACAATTATCTCCAAATAGCCAATTGGCTTAAATCAAGTTTACAATTAAGAAAACGGCTGTAAATCGCTTCTCATTAAATTCATATTAACATGCAATATTCCTAGGTCATCACTTGGTTCCAAAATCGACGTGCCAAACTCAAGCGTGACATGGAGGAGCTTAAAAAGGATGTGGCAAGCGCTAAACAATTGTCAGCGAACAAAAGCTTTTTAGAGAATGTTAATGACTTGAGTATTTTAAAGACCCGACCAGTCAGCAGGCAGCATGCGATCGCGTGCTCAACAGCGCCATCTATTGACGGCCATGCAGCCGAACTTGAATCCCTATCAGCCCCACAACAACAACAACACCAACAGCAGCAGCAGCCACAGCAACCGCAGCAGCGCGGATAAAGACAAGGAAGAGCTGCGTATGCTGAAGATGATGACCCTAATGCGCTACTCAGATGGGAAACTGCTCTATCAGGACGAAAAGCAACCCCTCAACCAGCTTTGATTTATACGAATATACCCTGCACAGGGATTAGCTTAATTTGTAAATTGCTTGTTATTTTGTAATTTGAAACTCATAAAAACACGCACAGATTTGCACTACATACGATACACTGGCAAGCAAAAGTCTGCGTACAGTGCCTAAAAGTAATTTTTTTTTTTCGCAAAGAAACAACCGAAATATGGAAAATTCGTTGTAGAGGAGTTTGTTATAAAAAAGTTCGAGTATATAAGATTTTTTTTCGAAAAATTAGGTTTTTATGAGCCGATTTGAAGATATTCTGAGACCATGAAAGGTTCCAAATTTTTAATCGAGAGTGAACAAAACAAATAGGTACTACACCAGTTTTCAAAATTGTATGCAACAGTGAACTAGAAAAAATAGAACCCACGTCAAGTTCCAAAATGATACGCTAGGGGGAGCAAGAAATAATTGTGTGTATGTAAGCTTCAAAGTTTTCCGCGAAAGGAAGCAGGAAGAAAAAGGATAAACGGGTGAATAGCATTTGTTTATATTAAAATAAGGTGATGCACTTAAGTCAGTTAGGGAAGTAAACACTGAGAGAAAAAAAAACAATTGATAGTAACTAGCTTTGAAGACAGAAATTCTTGCAGACAGAAAAACATTTTTCATATTATAGACTAGTTGGCTAATTGACTAATGACGTTTCAAATATAATTAAATAACTTTTGCAAATTTTTACTTAATCCATAGAAGTATATTTTTGGTGCTCTGCCTAGCCCACAAATTTTTTTCGCTGTGCGCAGACTTTTGTAGGCAAGTGTACGTATGTTACATGCGTTACTAGGCAACAGACAAAATTTGCATTACATGTCTTTTTTGCTTATTGTTAATTTTAATAATATGCAGCAAGTATATTAAATTACGCATACGCCGCTTGTAACAATTTTTTAATTTTAATAACTTCCCACAACGCAGAAACAACAACACAATTCATTTTGTATTTATTTTATGTCTTGTAAACTCACTTTTAATTGTTAGTTGTAAATTATAGTTAAATTAATATTATTTTATGCAATAAAAAATGAAATAAAGTGTTTGAATACTAGTTAGATATTAATCTTTATTAAAAAACCGTGCCGTTTAGAAATAATTTTCATAAATTACATTGACTGCGAATGTTGTAAACATGTAGCTCAAAGCTATCAACAAGTTGATAAATTTGTACTTTGTAGCAACTTGTTTAATTGCGCAACATTGAGTAGCAACATGTGTACAGATGCTTGTAACATAGCAACTTGTTGCAGTTTATGCTGTTGTTCGAATATTACGATAGATGGCTCTTCTCAGTGTTTGATTTCTCACTTATCAACTAGATGGCGCTTTATCAGCTCCACACTTTTCATTCGACACTTTAGTTTCAGCATACAAGCAGTACGAAGCAGTGCTTTTCAATAGCATTTGTTACAGTTCACAAAATGTTATCATAGCTGTAATCAGAGAGTACCAAATTTGGTACTCTCTGGCTGTAATTGAATTTAAATAATTGTGTCTTTGAAACACATTGTAACAAAACTAAAACAATTTCAAAAAGCCTTGACTTAGCTGTTACGACGACTGTTTCTACAAGATCTATTTTTCTGTCTTGTTCAGATGAAATTAAATGTTTCATATTTCATTTAATCAGAATCGAAATCTGGCATAGTCATAAATAGGATTAAAATGGCATGAAATAAATCGAATAAAAGAATAAACAGATTATGTATTTGAAAGCAACCGCAATAAGAGGATTGATTAAATTTGCGATAAATATGTATTTTAAATGTAAAGTTTTGTCCGGCGGCTATTTGGTTTGGTATGGAACTTGATAGGGAAACTAAAACTATCTTTAATTTTAATAGGATTTTCTGTAATGCTTTATAAAATCATATTTTTTTGGATAAGTAGCCTGACTCGAAACCGGCATCAAATTAGAATTAGCACTGCATAAAATCAGGCAATCTACGAGATATTGAAATATTGGTTCGTTATCCAGAAATTTGTTAAAAGAAGATCAAAAAAGCAATTTACTGAAAAAAATTCGTTTTATGCTCAATTCGTTGCAGAGGAGTTCCTCATAGGCATTTCACAAAATTAGATCCACTGAGTACATAAATTACAAGTTTGCACAGGTTTAAGCTGAAAATAAAAAATATATTTTAATCTACAATTTCCCGACTTGAATTGTATATGTAATCTTTGAGCCAAAATCTGGTTTTACTCGAATTAGATTGCAAATCGTGTTAGATTTCTGAGAATTCAACCATAATAACTTTATTCAAATCCAAATTCAAACGATCAGATAAATAAAAGATGGCGTACGTTAAAGTCGGGCGCGGACGACTTTGGGATACCCTGCACCACTATCCTGCAATAAAACCCGGTATATTGCTTAATTACACCAAAATACATTTGATTGCCGAATTAAGTTACGATACCTTCATAAACAACCAAAAACTGACGAATTTTGAAACAAAAATGTTTTTTTGACCGATCGTTCCTCTTGGAGCTATATGATATAGTCCACCGATTTTGATCAAATTTGGCCACGATATCTTTATAAACAACCGAATTATCCATCTAAAACTTTTGGTTTTTTTCGAGGTCCTCTGAAACACCCCTATGGGAGCTATATAATGTAACCTCGATATCGAAAAAATAAAATAAACTCTTCTCCTTTGGAATAATAAGGGATCTAATCTGAAAGTTTGGTTGCTCTATCTCTTACCATCTCTGAGATCTTGGCGTTCAAAAGGACAGACGGACATGGGTATATCGACTTCTCTAGTCACCCTGATCATACTTTAGGTAACTTTGGGGGGTCTCCGACGTTTCCTTCTATATGTTACATACATTTTCGGCTTGCTCAAACTTAATATACCCTTTGTACCACACGGTACAGGGTATAAAAATATTTAGATGTTAAAATACTTATCTAAAAATTTTGGATTATATTAATATTTTCTATTTTCAATCTTTCCGATAAGTTACTCTCAACTTTTTTTTTCAGTCAAACGTGATGCAATATCTGAATTAGTTCAAATATAATATCATGCAGTTGTTTTTTTTTTTAGTTGTTGAACTGCTTTAGTCTACGCTGAAGCACACGTAACGGTCAGATTTTGTAGATATTAAGCTGTTTCCATTGAAAGCAAGGAATTAATTCAACAGATGACAAACTGCAGAATTTTTTAGCCATAATTTATAGAACTGCTTAACTACCCAAGCAAATTAAAGCAGTTCAACGTAAAATTAAAGTAACTATTTTTTTTTAATTTATGGAACTGCTATACATTATGCCTAAATGTGCGTGTCTGCAAAATTTTGTTTATTTGTTAATTTATTTAACTTTAAATAAGTTAAATAACGCAGCATATTTTATTTGATAATTTAATAAACTGCCTATTATTTTTATTGTTATTATTTTAAAGTTAAATTTATTGAACTGCTTACCATTTATGACTAAATTTGCGTAATCGTCAGCTATTGTAGCTACAACACAAGCAGATTAAAGTAGTTCAACAGATAAATGTAACTGCTTCTTCGTATTGAACTGCTTTACATTATGCCTGAATAGGCATAACTGCACATGCATAAGTGCAGCAATATTTTGTTCGCTAACTTATTGAACTGCTTTGCAAAAATCAGTGTAGCATCCAGCTTCTATGGTTATTGCGCAAGCAGTGCTTAACAGACAACCGAATGCACTGCAGAAAGATACATAAGCAGTTTTGCACTGCATCTTAGACAATGAACTAAATGCATTTTGAAATTTTGTTATTAGCCTCAAACTTTGTAGGAAATTTGCACAAATTTTAGGCAACTATTAAACTTCTCACAGAAATATACACGGCTAACGAGAGAGTTATGCCACAAGAAGCATCTGGCAGGGGGCCACAAAAATAGAAATCAATAATGCCAAATAGCTCAGCGCCACAATAAATCCGCAGAGTGAGTGCAAATTATGAAGACGTAAATATGAAAATGGGATATTCTTGTAATTGACTTGGCAACGATTTGTTTGTTGATTTGCAGCGCAAATCAAAATGTAAATTATGTCAATTTTATTGACAAATGAAAATAATTAAAAAGCGCCAGAAAAACAAAACAATGAAAATTCCATCCAAGTTAGATACATAAACGCACAGTTAAAAGGTCAACAAACTTCAAGAAGAACTTCAAAGATATTATCACGCATAAATGACTTTTAGGGAGTTATTGTGGCCACTTGACACTTGACTTGAGTAGGCGCACTTTTCCCAGCTATAGTCGCCATAGAGTTTGCTTCCTTGCACTCTGCTCCGCTCTGATAGCTACTCATAATGACACAATTAAGTCAAATTATGCGGCTGCTGAAGTGGCTTATCAGCCAGCACCCCAAAGACACTTGCAAGTGTTTGAGTTTCAATTCAATTCAATTATGACAACTCTCACAGGGATTACCAGCCAGAAATTAGCAGCAACACTATGCATAGTTCTTTGATTGTCCTTGGCCCACGGGCTATGACAATGCTTTGATTAATTCCACACGAGCGATTTTGAAGAGTTGCCGGTGATTAAGAAGTAGCGCACGGGACAACAAAAGTTTTGCACCATAAATCGCGGGGCATTTACATAATAAATCCCGTGCCGGGATAGTCCCAGTACCAGTCTCAGTGCCATGGCGCATATGTTGCATATTGTGCTCAACATAACGTCGACCACCCACATGGGCCAACATAGCGCGTTGCCTTTGCTTTTATTGCCTACAAAGTAGCATAAACAATTCGCGCGGGCACGGAGCTACACATAGATCTACACTGAAAAAAAAAAAACATGTGGCTATAATGATAAGATATTGCATGGGGAGCTAGGGTTAAGATTACCTTCGCCCAAAACGACCTTAAGTCGGTACAGAGATTTGCTTGATTAAAATAAACTCAAAATTGCTTCAGGAAACCGGAACCAAAATAACTGGATTCCAGGAAATAAGAATATCCCTGGACACAAGTTGAGTAACTGGCGAGGAACAGGGACGCAAAATCGCCAGTAGGGCCTGAGCCTTTTAGTGGTTTTAGCAGGCACGTCATCGAGCAGCAACCAGCAACTAGAAGTAGAGGAGAACCTCCGACTCAGCCTGAAGAAAATCTGTCCATTAGAATTCTAGTTTGACTAGGTTACCTACAGGACATTGTAAACTAAGGAAACACCTAAGCAAGGTAGGCATCACGGATTCTAGCACCTGTAGGTTCTTCGAGATTAAGTAGGAATTTTGCCGACACAGACTTACAGCGTGTGACGATCCTAACAGAAGATAGGCATCCTTCATTGACATTCATAGGATCTTAATGCACGATGTTTATCAGAGCTCAGTGGATCCTCCGGGTCATAGTACACCCAAGCGAACCCATTTCTGAAAATACGTAGATTTCTCGTGTTGCAGGCTTGAATTCGAAAAACCATACGGATATCCAGTTGTAACCAGTTTGGTTTGAGCCTTTTTGTATAAAATATTATTACTATTACTACCATTATTACTAAATAATTCTCTAGCCATAATTTTGTCATTGAATTTGGCTTAGCTCCACTTTTTTGTCCCAGTGTAGATGCAACTTTGGCGGCAAAAGACAATCCACAAAGTCAACGCCACCGCACACCTGATGGAGCAGTTGAATAAATGTTGGCATGAATGGATAGAGAAATGGTTGCATAGATGGATGGATGAATAGATGGATGGATGCATGAAATGATTGCTGACTCTTGAGTGCATTAAATGTGTCTTGCTGCTGTGGTTACTCGTTTATTGCGTTTGTTCGTTGTTGTTGTTGTTGTTGTTGTTGTTGCACTTGTTATGACTGTGGCTTGGTTTGATTATTTAAAGTATGGTTTTTTGCGCTGTGTGGTCCTGCCCAGTCGCAGTCCCAAGTCCACTTAGACGCGACATTCAACTTGTGACTTTGCGACTTGTCTAATTTGTTAGAAAACATTGGCAAGACGCTGCTTGCTAATGTGTCACAATTGTCTTCGCTATTGTCCTGTGGTGCAAATCAAAATAAACCACTTGATAGAGCTGTGGCACAAGTGGCACAACAGGACCACCGTACAGCTGTGTCTAGACATAAGACGACGTTATTGAAGTGACGACATTGATGAGGCAGGCGACGGAGGAAGCAAATATTTGGATACTTGAAACCGTTGCGTTAAAACTGAGCAGAAAAGCGTTAATAAAGTGTTTGGCCTATTATTGTAATAAAATAAAACCAAATAATACAGATGTACCCCTTTTAAAAAATAATCATTTTTTAAAGGCTCGAAGCCACAGCTGAAAAACAAAAAAAAAAACCATTGTTAACAATCTTTTTCGTTAAAAGATGGTAAAGGTGGCGTCCATTAAGTTAATGTCAAAGACCAAAGAAGCTTCACATGCCCTGAAGAAACTCGTCAATAGCATAAACCTCATATCCTCAACGACTGGATGACGTAAACATGGACAAACGAAGCCTCAATAAATTTTAAATGAACTTGGTTAGTTGCTATCTTGATGATATCGTTAATGGAAAAATAATAGTATTATCGTAAGATTTTGTGGATGAGAGTAATCACGATATGCTGCGCGAAAAAACCGAAGTATATAATTACAATTGACAAAAATTGCATTAGTAGCCAAAACATTTAAGTTTTCAAAGTGCAGATCTCAAGGCCCAAGCGTATCTTTAGTACGAAGTGGTCCAACACGTTAGATTCTTATTAAAGCCAAAAGTGCTTGGACAATAAATTAAAAAGATAATAGATTATTACCATGTAATTGAGGAACGAGTGTTGCATGTTGTCTTTTTCTTCATAAGGTCAAAAAAATTTTTTTTATATCCTGAACCTTAAGGTATAGGGTTAATTAGGGTTGTGCAAATATAATATTAAAGGGGAAAGGCCGGAGACAACCCAAAATTACCTTCATTATGGTCAGCATTATAAAAGAAATTGATCTAGACATTTCCGTTCGCCTGTCCGTCTGGGTCTTGGAGACTATAAGAGCAAAGTTAACCAAAATTGATATTTGGACTCCTTATATGTTTGGCAGAAGAAATTTACTGCCTGGTCCCCTTATATCCACATATAATTTCAAAGACCTTCTTTTGTAAAGTTTTAATGTTACATCTATAGTCTTTATAGGGAAACGACGGAAAATAAATAAAATCATTGGACTGATATCCAACTTTATTATAATCCTAACATAAATATCGCTGATAATCGCAACATTACGCAATTTATGCCCCAATGGCAGAAGTTTACAGGTGCAAAAATTCCTTAGACTTGAAGGTAAAAAAACTTTCAAAAATAAGTTCTTCTCAATTCTTTTCTAAAACTGGTCTTTCCATTTCTTCCAATTCCAATGACTCCAATTGAATTTTTTTCATTTCCATTTTATATATTATTATCTTTAAGTTAAGCTTTTGAAAAAAATCATTTTTCATTAAATTGAACTAAATCAATATAGATTGTGAATGACCTGCCCTAACGTCATCCCTTTCATGCACGCTACTTGCACAATGCAATATTATTATTATCTCTTCTTGTAGCATAGCATTCATATATCTTAGAGTCTCCGAAATCTAGGGGCTTATACGGATGAACATGACTCAATCAACAAATAATGGTATGCTCCTACCTAAGTCTGTTTTCTGTCCACCTCATCGGGGTCCCGGGTCACAGGGATACTGAGGGAAATTGCATAGCGGACGAACTGGCAAGACAAGGAACTACCAGCATCCTCCTTCAGGACAAGGAACGTCTGGGTATTCCTATGGCCAGCTGCAAACTAAGCGTGAAAACCCATTTCGCTCACACTGCAAACCAAACGTGGAATCGAACATCCAATACGTACAGGATCTCACGGCAAACTTGACCTGTGTAATGCAGGAAAATAACCAAAGAACTTTGCTGTCTAAACAGAGCTCAATGCTTGAAAGTAATCCAAGCAATCACCGGACACTGGCTGGTGGGAACTCATGCATTAAGGCTTAACTTCGGCAGAAGTTGTTGCTATGAGGAAGAGCTGGAGACGGGGGAGCACCTCGTCTATCACTGCCCGGGACTGTGTAGAACAAGGTTTCGCTTCCTCAAGTCACACTTCCTAAATGACTTATCCCAGCTCTCAGAGCAGTGTCCGAAATGCCTTTCGAGGTTTATTCAGGCCACCGGATGGCTGTGAATTAGAGCATCTAGAGGACCTCTCTAGTGGGGAAGGGTGGAGGAAAGTCCACCATTGCGGTATCAAACCGGGCCTATTTTTGTGGCCTAAGTTAATTGGGACGTCACGTCCTAACTGCCGCCTTAACCTAACCTAACCTATAAGAATACTTTGCCAAAATTTCAAAACGTGATTATTTTTTAGATCTGCAGCGGAACTTCAATTTGCCATATAATCAGATAACTACAGCCAAAGATATCATACCATCCAAAATCTGTCCAGCATTGACCACACAAGTAACTATTTTATGCACTTGAGACAAATGTTGGTCAAAATATTGAAGCAATTAATGTCTGCCACTGACCACTTGAGACGCGACCAAGCGCAATAGCTATAAATTCACACATATTTCAGAGGCCTACTGATCATGTCCTTTGACAGCGACAACAAGGACGACAACGACAGTCTCAATTGTGGCGCCTGGGCGACAAATTTAAACACAATAAACGGCGGCCCAAAGTAGCTACAAGGCGTGACTTGTAAACAAACCCATGCCAAACCGAACTCAATTGAAGCGCACGCAAGATTACATGATCAGAAAGGAGCAAGCTGCTCAAGTGGCTGTGAACTGGTTTGGCGGCAATAAGTCGTAGGCTTGGCCTAAGGTTTCCAATTACGCTCAACAGTGGCGCTGTTGTTCAAGATCTCTGCAAGATCATGACGCCGTGCCGATGACGAAACAAATGACCAGCACCAACGTCTGCTACACTTTTAAGCTCTTAAGTGCAAAAGATTTTGGATTTTGCAAATGTGCGTTGGCTGCTGCTCAGGCTTTTCATTTCAATTTCCATTTTCGAAATATGTTTTTCAATTATTATTGTCCGTAGTACAAGTACGCGTATTATTAATGTAATAGCGCCTAATTGCGCATTTGAAGGCCTTAATTAGAACGAAACACTTCAGACTATAACTTGAAAGCTTTGATGCGGCCAGCCACACTTGGGAGCTCTATAGGATTTATTGCCTTCTGTTTGGAGATTATTGCAACGATTGCTACTAATGGGGCGTCTAAAGTGCGCCGTACCAAAAGATTTTGCCAAACGATTAGAAAAATGCAATGCAATTGTTCACTTGCCCTGAATATAACATATGCCAAGTATACCTACCATAGACAACACTTGAGTCCAAGTGCGTCGATAGTTCAAGGTTGCCCAATCGCGGCAGCAGCAAAAGATTGCCACCACGAAATAGTTGCAGCATTTATTTGGCCTAAACGAGAAGGCCCATAAACAAAGTATCATTGCTGCCTAAAGAGCAACAAACAGTCATATGTAAATTGGCTTGGAAAATATGGCAAAAAATTCTACGAGAATAATAAAAACAAGCATAAGAAAATATTACTATGTAAACAATAATAAAGCAATGCCAACTGATTGACTGTTTGACTGATGTAGTGAATGACTGAATGCTTGAGCCAAATTGAATGATCCCCACGATCAAGTCAATCGAATGTCTTCACCAGCATTACCAACAAAATTCCAGCAAAAAAAAATACAATTTAATTGCCTACAAATTGGCGCGTAGAATTTTATTGCATTTTAAAAATATTCAACGATTTGGCTAAGCAAAATTAAAATGGACAAGCAGTTGCGCACACACAAACACCCATCCATGCATAACAATGTGAAACAATGTGTATGTGTGTTAGTGTGTTAGTGTGGGTGGCCATTTTTGTCTTTACGGCAAACGGAAAATAAATATTTAACCAAGACAAATGCTCATTGATTTATTATTTTCTAGTGTTAAACTTGAATTTAAGAGGAAGTGCTAAAACAGAGGAAATACGAGAGTCATTGAATCAAAATAGGAAAACATCAAATTTGTGAATTTAAATTAAATTAAACTGCTTAAAAACGAACTTAAAAGGTGTCTATATTCGAAAATTTATTTCGGCCCCTTGCAAGTCTTATACGGCTCTGTAACGGTTTACCCGCTTGAGTCGAGGAAAGAGAAAGAAATCCGACGTTGCCATTCCTGGACTGCAGAAAGGGACTCTGCTAGGACAAAAACTCCCTCACCGGTAGCGCACAAACCTGGCGCTCTCCTTCAAAATAAATAATCAATAATTCTTTTTAACTGTACGAAATCCCTAACTCAACACATTTTCATCAATCCTTGGAGTTGATGGGCGATCACTTAAGGGGCTCATGACATCCTCGTAGAGATTGTTAATCTTGCCGAGGGTCTTCGACGCGATTTTTCCAAGTTTGATGCAGAATTTCTTAATTTCCTTCATACATCACGTCAACGGTTCTTAACAGAGGTTCACGAAAATCGACGTGCTTACGCACATCTTGCCCGCAGACGGCTGGAAAAAATATCGGTCTCTTTGAGAAGCTACCCACCTCCACGCCCATGTAGTCAGACTTCAACTACTCTGTGATCTTACCCAGCAAATATCTTAATCATCAATTCAGAAGGCAGTGCCTTTCTTTCAAGCATTATTATTGTAAATATAATTGACACAAAGTGTTAAGAAATTTGGAATTTTGTAAAATAATCTATTTCAGATTTAATATCATTCATAGCACCAGACTAGAGAGTGCTTAACTTTGTAATTTACCTATTGGATGATAGCCTTAGTTTCAAGTAGGCTGATGGCAATAAATAAAAAAAAAAGAATATTGTGAAAACAAAATTATTTCCAAAAAAGCGCGTAGAAAAGAACTTAAAACTGTAATCGCCAAACATTGTGGTGTTCTCTTGCCTATATGTATTAAGTCCGACGTTTAGCGGGTACCAAAAAATTCAACTTTCTAAAGGATTTTTCAAAAGAACTAGGTAGCTCTGATGGCGACATTTAACGGCCATATTTATTTTTTAATGCCCTGCTGCTAAAACGCAACTTCAACGTAAAACTAGACTAAATCATAAAACCTTAATGGTTTTGTTTTTAGTTTACTATTTTTGGTCAAAAATTACTGTATATGTATAGGGTGGGTCATGTGAAGGTTTGGTTGTTAAACACTCGTAATTCGGAACACGCTCGTCCAAAGTGGATGCTCTTTAACTTAAAAGAGTCAAGTTCAAAACTACTCAATTTTAGTCATGGAAAGTTTAACAACCACGCAACGGGTAAAAGTGGTACAGGCGTACTATGAATATGGTCGTTCTACGAAAAAAAAACATAGCTGAGGCCAATGACGACGAGTCGCCGGGGACATCGCTGCGCCATCTTTCGCAAGAATTACACCTTGCCAGGACCCCTTTGCGTCGAATTTTGCATGCGGATCTGCATTGAAGCTCACGAACCATTACACTAGTTTACACGAAAAATGAACCTTCATAAAAAAGTGTTTTTTAGGGTAATTTTGGGTCGAGAAACACGAAAATGAGATTTTTTCGAAAAACATGTTTTTGGGCACTCCTTTCAGTTATTCGTATTTTGTATCGACACTAAAGACGATTAGATCGCAAGGTATTGATGTGCTCTTTACATTGATGTATGATATGTACAGATTAAGTAAAAATTATTGAAGTAACAAGCAACCAAAGTCGAAAAAAGTGTAATTTTCGACCATTATTCAAAATTACAAATTTTTGGTTTGCTTTTTTTAATGAAAAAAAAATTTTTTAAATTATGTTAAGCTTTAAGATGACAATTCTTTTACGAACATTTCGAGTCTAAGATATTTAAAATCCGGTAAGAATTGCAGGTGTTATGGAACCAAGTACGGAAGTTCCAATCTTCACTCAATCACACATTTGTATGAAAAAAAATTTTTCACTCATAGTTTTTCATTTGCGTTCAGTTACGTCCTCACGAATTTGTATGCAGCTGTAGTCGTGATTTTTCGTTCATGGTTCCATAACACTTGCGATTCTTACCCGATTTTAAAGATCTTAGACCACCCCATATTTGTAAGGTGAGTGAGGCCTTTTTTTTCCTGAAACTTAACGATATGAATATAGATGATATCTGGTGGCACATTTTGCATGAACGATGTGAGAATATGGTTACATATCACAAAAATTACATAAACTTGCCACCAAGATCAATCAATTTGATCGACATAGCTCTATGCACCAGCGCGACTAAAAGTTCACCACTCAGAGCTGTGCTAACCTAAAGCCTAGGGGACATTTGAACGTTGTTATACTCCATACATAATAATGTACATTGGCAAATCATACAAAAGGAATCTTGTTAATATCTCATACACAGCTTTTTTAGTTCCATTTGAACATCAATGGAAAACTTTATACATATATAAAAACCGCATAAAATCTCACTATTGTATGAAAGATGCCAACAATATAAATATATAATTTTTTTATAAATTTCGTCAAAGAAAGCTTATGTTCTGTTCAATTTCGGAAAAACATCATTGCGAGTAAAAATCAAGATTTTGTGACATTATAATCTATTAAAATTTCAACAAAAAAAATTTGAATTTGTTAATCTTTATATGTTAAAAGTGGTTGAATCTTCTTCCCGAGTCTGCAAGTTTTTTTTTTTTAAGTTCCTTTATCCAAAATAATTAGTTATACCAAATTTAAATAATGCAATCAAGGCTGTTTAAAATGGAGTATGCTTAGTTTCTAGTATTATATATATGTTCCTTTAACTCCTATTTGCAGCACAGGGCGTCAGTTTCTAGTATGTCAATGCCAAATCTTCAAATTTTGTGCTGCTCTTTTATTTCAATTTTTCATTTTTTGCAAAACCATGCCGACACTTAAACTTTGGCACTTGAGTCGTCTACTTAAGTATTTAATGAATCACAAAAGCACATATATATGATTTATAAAGAAATATGGAAAAACACGCATAAAAAATCTACTTAAGGCGTAAGAGTGCCATGGTGAGTGTGTTCCCAAGAACAACAATAAACTTTCGAACTTCTCTCAAGCATCTAAAAAGTTAAGCAAAAATGCAAAACATACTGTATAAGAAGCATGGAAAATTGAAATCTCTTAACGAAAGAAACAAATTCATCATAAGTTAAATGGATTTCAACATATTCTAATGCCATAAAACAGAATTGGATTTGGAATTTGATTTTCATTGCTTAATACGTTAAGTGTAGTGGCCCTTACAAAATCGCCAAGCACTAAAGTGGGGTACACTATATACATATATATGTATGTGTATATAAAAAATAACATGCCAAATATGTAAATATTGTTTATAAGGCAGTCCAAAAAGACAGTTGTTTCCTGCAAAGTGAGCGCCGGCAACAAGTTTTCAAGCTTTCTATAATTCTGTTTTGTTTATGGGGCGCCCCATTGGAGACAGCACGCTGGAATCCCATATAGAGTTAATACACAAGTGCACTTTAAGAGCGGGAGCGACCTTATATGCTCATTATGCATGCACGAACTGACATTGAAGTGGATGAGACGACGCGGCATCATGGGACGTCTTTTATGGCAAAGAGTTCACGATGCTCTGTTAGGGCTAGATTGCCCATTGGCTTTATTATTGGTATTAGTAACACATGATTACGTTTTATTGTAAACAAAGCCACATATAAACGATGGAACATATACAATCTCATATACATAGCGGCGGCTAATGATATGTTAATGCAGTGGCGGGGCATACAGTGCGTATGAGTGCTATGCTATTACCAGCGGAACGAGTGTAACAAACTGTTTGTCTGTCAACGGCTTGGGCAAATAAACTCTATGTGTATAAAGATTTGTATGTGTAAGGGAAAAATAACTCACGCACTCACATAATATAAAGTTCAGTAAATGCTTTTCAAGTGAAATGTCTAATTGCAGCAATTAGCTGTGCAGATTAGCTCAGCAAAAATCGAAACAAAAGAGAGAATTTCATACAGTCGAGATAAAGCCCGAATATGGGATACCCTTTTTAAAAGCAATTGCATTTCTGTGGGCATAATGGTATTTACTATTCCGAAATCTTCTGTCCTAAGCTGAAGTACAAAAAGTTTTTGATGTACCGATAAAAACTCTGTGTCGTTTGTTTTATTAGGCTTACATCCATGTTAGAGAAGTCACTACTACTACCTCGAAGTCCACTTTAACCGAAAAAAAAAGCTTTAAAGACTTAATTGGCTGCTTAACCCCAAAAGAAAACTTCCAAGGCCCTATTCAACCCCACATGGTCGTGCTCCATCCAAATCTGGGGCTTTATGTGAAGCACACCTCAACATGATACGAGTTTTCCAAGTAAAGATCCTAAGGAAAATGGCCGTTAATGACAAACCGATTAGTCATCCCAATAAGAGAGCGGGAAATCCACTGAACTCAGGCATCCCAAGAAAACGACTGCACCCCTCTAATACTAAAAAATAAATACATATAAACAATGTTTAAAATGTACTAAAAAAAAAAGATGGTGTACGTTAAAGTCGGGCACGGACGATTTTGGGATACCCTGTACCACCACATTACAATCAATTCCGATATATTGCTTACGAACTCTAAGAGATATTTCTTTGGCAAATTTGGTTACGATATCTTCATAAAAAATCGAATTATCCATCTAAAACATTTGGGTTTTTTTGATGTCGTCTGAAACACCCCTATGAGAGGTATATAATGTACCCCCGATATCAAAAAAATAAAATAAACTTGTCTCCTATGGAATAATAAGGGATCTAATCTGAAAGTTTGTTTGCTCTAGCTCTTACCATCTCTGAGATCTAAGCGTGCATATGGACGGACAGACAGACAGACGGACATGGGTATGTCGACTTCCTAGTCACCCTGATCATACTTTAGGTAACTTGGGGGGTCTTCGACGTCTCCTTCTGTATGTTACATACATTTTCGGCTTGCACAAACTTAATATACCCTTTGTACCACACGGTACAGGGTATAAATAGGATCCAAAACGAAACCAAAGAGAGCAATCTTTGCTCTTTACATACGCTCACACGTGCTTTCATTTTTTACTCTCCCATCCCATATAAAACAAAAAAAAAAAAAAAACAAATTGCACACATTTAAGCACGCACCTTTTCGCACACATGCACGGCATTGAACATTTCGATTGGCTTTCCTGTTTCCGCTTTTCATTGCCAACTTCAAAGCGCACTTTATTAATTTTCTTAAATATAATTTTTAAACAATTTGTTGTTAATAACTCTTTTAACTGATTTTACATATTTCAACACTTTTTTGTGCCGCGTAAACTTATTCATTTGTAAAAAAACTGCAGCGTGTATCCGCGTCGGTTACTTTAATCGCGTGACTTATCTCTTTTGAGAGAACTAATACTTTCTCTTTCCATAAAGGGCATAGCTTGCTTTTTTAACAAGGGGGCCCATAGATGACATTTTTTTATACTATTCATACTTTCATTAACGATGAAAATTTTTTTTTTGTTAATTTTTACTCCAAATGCTATAAGAAGTAATATGTAATATCCATTGAATGTTATTTTGGAATAAATACTATATATATATGTTATACAATAATATATCTATCGCAGAAAATTTTTGCTATTACCAAATATCACAACTTACGCATAAATGTACTGTGACGTATATTGGAAAATAAAATTGTGTCATTATGATAGGGAGGAAACATAAGGACGCCCTTGACTTTCTTCCTATTTTTTTATCCTGCATTGCCAGCTGATCAGTTAATAGAAATCAAGAATGTACAAAATCAAATTGTTGCTCCCAAGCTTTTTGAGGCATACCTATACAACAGAGTAATCTCAGTGAGATGCAATGCCATGGTGTCTGACAATTATGTCATAGAAGCGGGAGTGCCTCAAGGCAGCGTACTCGGACCAACATTGTACGCCTTGTACACCGCAGACAATCCAACAAGCCTGCGACTGAAAACCTCAACATTTGCCGATGATACTGCGATTCTTAGTCGCTCCAAATGTACAATGCAAGCAACCGCAAATCTTTCTGCTCATCTGCAGGCCATAGAAAAATGGCTATCAGATTGGCGTATCCAAGTAAATAAACAAGAATGCAAGCAAGTAACGTTCACTCTAAACAGACGAACTTGCCCACCTTTGGTACTGAACAATACGCAAATTCCACCAGCTGATGAAGTAACTTATCTTGGCGTCCACCTCGATAGGCGACTTACTTGGCGAAAGCATATTGAGGCTAAGAAAATTCACTTAAGACTAAAAGCTAGCATATCCCTGGAAATGAGCTAGCATACAAACTAGCAAGGACAGGTGCAGCAACACCGCTAATCGGACCTGAACCATACTGTGGGATTGCCCTATTGAGAATAGAGGAAGAAAATAAACGGCAGCTTCACTGGGCACAGATACCAGGACTTAAGCAGTCAAAAACCCTCCTCTCTAACTACAACCGTAAGAGGTTCAAACTCATGATAACTCACGGGAAAAACACCGTGAGGATCCAGACAGGCCTCTTGACGGGACACTGGAGGCTAAAATTGGCATAGCGGATAGTGGACTTTGTCGCTTCTGTAGCATGGAAACTTCAGTGCATCTACTATGTAAATGCACTCGTCAGCAAACGAAACAAGCTTCTGGGCATGTACGTTATCTTACCGAAAAGCGTTGTTACCCTAAAACCAAACAAAATACTGTAGTATATGCAGACCATTGGACTTTTGGGAGAGCTCTATGCCGTGAAAGGGGGTACAATAGATCCACTTGGATCTTACACCCATTACAAATAATAATAAATGCTAGCAGTCTCCATTGGCTATAATGTGTTCGATCTCCCCTTTGTCTGGACTATAAGGTCTTACTCTACAACTCAACTATAAAGCCAATCTGGACCTATGGCTCTCAGCTTTGGGGGAACGCAAGCAGCAGCAACATAGACATCATACAGCGAGCACAATCCAAGATCTTCAGAACTATTACTGGGGCACCATGGTATATTCAAAACGAGCACATCCACAGAGATCTGAATATTCTATTCGTTAAAGATGATATTAAACTCTCTACGCACTCAAACCATCTGGCAAGAAGCTTAACCAGAGTTAGTAGCCCAACCTGACTCCGGCGAAATGATCTTCCAACCCAGCAGTAAATCCTTAGGGTCCTGCAAACCAAATACAGTCACGCCAGACGTTAGTTAAGTTATTATAATAAGATTTTATCACTTATTGTTAGTCTTTATTAGAGAAGATCCAATAAATAAATAAATAAAATATACCTATATAAGTACCATATAAAAAAAAAAAAAATTTCGAGCGTCAAGTAGAACGTGAAGTGAGATAAGTTATCTAAGTGTAGTAATAACATATACCTAGTTCAATTGCTGAATTACTTAATAGGCAAAGAGCCTTAATAAAACACGTTAACCTCAAAAAAAAATATGTCTTTTATACACATCATAAAATAGAATGAACATTTTTTGTTGCTTATCAATATTCGACAGAAAAGCTAAGATAATTGAAATCTGCGCCAAAAGGTCTAGAGTTCTTAAGTTTGGATTTTAGGCATTTCAGTCTTCTTTTGTAATACTTTCTATCTACAATAAAAAGTCGACAAAACATTTCGTCAAATATCTTATTATCTTTTTAACTGTTACTCCAACTTGCTGAAATTTTAGGGATTTCGCGAAAGAAACCTCCATCTTAGGATCAAATTGTTGTGTCCTGCATTAGTGGTGATCATATTGGCAAAAACAACATATAGTTTGGCCCGCCTTCCTTCTATATTGCACAAATCTATAACACTCGTGACCCCATGGCTAAAGGGTATTAAGACTTAAACTTAGCATATCTATGGGCGTCTTGCAGAGATTTGACTTGAATGCAATCTAATCAGCGCGAACAAAAGCCTGACCCAAACGCTGGCCAACATTTCTGACCAACCATAAAACACGCCACAACGTTTAAGTATAATTTTCTTCTTATTCCCATTGAAGCATGTCCTTTACACGCATTTAGAATCAACTCAGTGGCAGTAGTCAGTGCCTGAGAACTGTTCTCTGCTCGTTAAAAATTCACTTCAGCCGTTGCTTTCACTTGAGATAAACATAATGGCCGTTCATTTGCGATGACAACCAAGTAGACAGACAACCCACCCCAGCAGCCACCCAAAAGAAATTCCCAAGTAAGTCTTGACTCCTTTAGAATCGAAGTCGAAGCACAGGACAATTGCTGCTTGTACGTGTGTCAGCTGCTAAGCACACATAAAAGTATTTTCTTCTTTCTTTTCTTCTCTCCTCATTTTTCCTCTCTACTTGGCATGTCTTTTCTTGGCTTGCTCTCTCTGCCATGTAATTTGCTCTTGCCATGTGCTTCATCAGAAAGGAAATTGAAAATTGCTGCTAATGGCTGCCGGCTGCTTTTCTTGGGTTTGACTAGGGTGAGGGCGGGCGCTGGCGTAAGAAAGAATTTCTGTATAATGATTATGAAAAAAGAAGCAAAAAAAAATGAGAAAAATTGGTTCTAAGAAAAAGTAGGTGGAATTCATTGGCAACGTAAATTGCAATGCTTAGTGGTCTGGCCCCTTGCAACCTCTCTCCTTATCCATCGTTTAGCAGGAACTAACGAAGCATTGCAAGATGTCAGCCAGTCCAATAATAACTTGGTGCCCATATCCATCTGAGATTATGATGAGCTAGATGATTCTTTCTTTTTGCTGTTGATTTATGCATGCCTTAAAAAATGTTGGACTCAAATTGTTTATTAGCTGGCAATTAGCTGCTGATGCAGAAAAAGCTTACTCTAAATTGTTGGGGGCGTTGTTCCGGCTAATGAATCATATCACCCATATGTATAAATTTAGTCATTAGTTTTGCCATAGCAATTATCGGCACATGCACAGTAAAGATTCAACCGTATGGAAAAGTGTCACGGAACCTACCTGATTTGGTTTTGTTGCGTTTTTATACTTAAGGGATTATTGGCGCTGCTCGGCCTGCCGTGTTGATCCAGTGTGTGTTAAGTTTGGATCTCGCCGCTTTCGGTAGAACCAGTTTGGGTGTGTGAACTGTGGAGGTTTTGCCATTTGGTCGCAAGTAAACTTTTGCAAAAACTTTTTCAAGCAAAACGACTTACTTCTGCTTATCCTTGCAAAAATATTTGCTTTTTAGAAACAAGTCTTTGTTGGCATCAGATTTGTATATCCTGCCAGTAATAACGTAGAAGAAATGTCTTTATAGCAAAATGCTAATGAACCTCCTTCCTCATGAAGGCTTAGATCTCTGAAATAAGATGCAGCAGGTGAAATTTGCAAATTTATATCGAAATATTTCTCCGTTCCCTTCATGTGAATTTTGCGTTTTATGGAATTAGAACATCAACAATATTCATTATTATACAAGCTGTAGCCAACAAATTTAATATCTACACTCATGTGAGCTAAACCTACAAGATTTTCTACCTCCCTTGAATATAACAATACATCAGATACATTATTTAAATAAAAAATTCAAATTCAAATCAGTCTTTCATTCACTTCCAGCAATACTTCACTGTATTTAACAGACGTACTCATGTACTCAGCTATCCTATATAAATTTGTTTACTTTTCTGTGATGAACACTTAAATGAATTTAAGCGCCTTGTTTTTTTATGAGGTTCCAAAATGTATTTCAAAACAAAACTTTTTCAACAAACATTTAGCATTTAAAAAGTGTTGCCTCAGGTGCTTTTAACCAAAAGAAGAAAATCTTCAACAGCAGCAGTCATAAATTTTCCTATGAAAGGTGTCTGGCAAATGGCGCTAATTACACGCGTCATAGAAGAATCCTACATGATATATATATTATTATTATAGTTTGAGTCTAAAGAAACAGATGCATCAAGTGTTTATATAGTTAAACGTTGTATGTTTTCTACATAAACACTTTTGAATTGCCAAATCTTGGCCAGAACCAAACACTATATACACAAATAAATCCATGTCTACTTCAAAAGCTTATCACTATGTCGAATTCAAGTAATTTTTACGCCTATTAGTAGCGCTCTGTCAGCTGATAACGAAGAATTATAATAATAATATCAAAATATGGCGAACTTTTGAGTCTGAAGAGGCTGACTTTGGGATACCCTGAGTTATTACATTATAGGGCAACTTTATATCTAACTATATACAGCGTAACTTCCCTATAACGAACTCCTCGCGGGAGTACTGTCAAGTTGCCATATGTTTTTTATTCAGTTTTCATTGCCATTTCATCATTGAAAAACTTACAGCCCAACAACGTGCAATATTGGGGAGGTTTTTAGCATTTGAATTCCCTACAATGGGATACTCTGAAAATAGTTTTGCCAAATAAAGTTTTTTTTTGATACAATTATAATAACTTCAGAATTACTAAGAATTTATTCAAGAGACAGAGGGATGTTTTTGAAAATGTCAGCGTTTTTGTTGATTACGCTCACATAAGTATTAATGAAACGAAGTGGTCTATTGTTTTAGGGTGCATTTTAAAAAAGACCCGTACTTATAATAAGTTTAAATTAGCTAAAAACAAGGTTGTTTGTCTCTAAAATTTATAAACATTTTTTTTCTCTCTTGCTTAAATGCAGAATAAAATGCTCTCGATCTCAGCTTTAAGCACTTTTTCTTAGAATCCTTCGAAACATTTTCAATTTAAGAATTTCTGTGAACAAAACAAATGTTCTTGAAATATGAATTTTACCCTCAATACTATTATTCGCTATTTGTGGTACTTTTGACATCGCTAAAGTTTCTTAAAAGGCAAAACGATCGGTTTTTTACGCAAAATTCTTCATTTTTTTGTAATTGTACGGAAAGGGGTATGTTATGAAGTTTCCATCTTGTAATATCTTGCAAATGTGCAAAATTTCAGCCAGGTGACTGCGAAATTCTCCTAGGAGGCAAAGGACAAGATATTGACACGAGTCGATCAACTTCACTAGCGTGCAGATTTTTTGTTAAAGTTTCGTGTTTCTACCTATTCAGTTTATAAGTTCTAATTCTACATACGAACGGAAGGATCTAGCTCATTAGCTTCCCAGGACGATTCTACGTCTACCTTCTTCTGACTGTATTAACCAATTAACAAAACTATCATACCCTTGACACTATGGGTTACAGTGTATACAGATATAGATCTCAGGCGCACTTCTAATGAAAACTGTTGGTCAGCTATTGCGTCTTTAATTGTCGAGTGCATTACGAATCCGGCAGCTCCATTAAAAATGCTAATTAAGTTGCCTCAATGGCGGATATGCTACCAACACACATCACACTCTAGCATATGTGTATGCCGCAAGATTTTTATCCAAACAAAGAATCGCCAGGCTCTATTCCAAATTTGCCCATTTGAATACCAACCAACGAGTTGTCTATAAAATATATAAAAAAAAAGCATCATTTTATACATGCGGTAAAATTTAAACATTTTTTAGACGAAATTTGAACAATAAACAAAATCACAAAAACCAAAACATTTATCATTTAATTTTTTCGACCATTGCAATGTGTTGTGCTCGAACCAAGTATTAGGAGTCTAAATCATTTAAATGCTTTTTTATTTGAAGCAAAATAAGCAAAGGACTGGCAAGTTGGAATTGTAAAGCGGGGTAGTACTATAGCCTAGAGGGCGTGGGTGGAGTGCAGCATATTGAGCAATAGGCGAAAGATTTCACATTTCAACAGCTGTTGTGAAGGTGGGTGGCCATTTTGTTATTATCGTTTTCTTGAGCTGTTAGTGTGCCATTGGCGGTGGTGCTGGTGGTTATATACATATAGATATATATGTATATACATATGTGTGTAATCAACAACTTGCGCAAATAGCTCCATCATCCAACAACAATTGGTACAATTTCATAAGTCCTCTGCCCTCTGCTAAATGTGTGTGCTATATTCTTGTTCTCTTGTATATGCTTCCAATGAATTTTGGACCGCACACAGTCAAATTCGGGCCCTGAGTTTACTTGGTTGCCTGCTTGGTTAATGAAAAACAATTAACTATAAATTAAACGCACAATTTTCAAAACAAAATAAACATAAATAGAATTTGGAATTAGAATTAGAATTAGCTACCGGGCGCATCATTTTACTTGTTCCACTATGTACTTTGCTTTTGTGTGTTTTTGTTTACGCCCGAGGAACATTTCATTTCATTTTGTTCTTTCGGATTTAACCCATCTCGCCATATTGGCAGCCAAGGCAATTAGGTAATGTCGTGCTAGATGAACCCAGCCAAGTTAGTCCCCCCTCACCATTTGGTGAACCCATAAAACAAAGAGCACAACTTCAATAGCAAAACAAAACTAAAACGTAAATTTCGGTTGCAGTTTAGTGGCGTTTGAATACTCTTATTGGGATATTGCAATATCTATTGGATTGGATCTAGAGTGAGCCTACGGAATTTTCTCCTAAAATATTTAAAACAGTTCTCAATAACTAGAGTGCTTGCACACCAGCCCCTTTACGGCCATCCACGCCGATGATGCAAAAACAATGATAGCCATAAAAACTTTGACCGACTATTTTCATCATATGGAAACCGAATTCCGTTATTATATTATTCCCGTGCAATTAAATTGCAACAATATAGTGCTTTACATTGAATCCCTATGCTCCATTGGGAGATATAGGAATTGATGGTGATGACATCTTATCTTTAAGGGTAAATATAGTCAGTCAGGTCAAAAACTTGTATATACTTGTATAGATAATGTATTCGGGGAGTACTATCCTGCAATCCCCGAGCTCTGTTTTGCCCGCAACTAAGCTTAAAGCTACTAACCAGCTTTATTTCCGAAATAAGCCTAACAATCTTGGGTGTTTCTGACTGCGCTAAAGAAATTTTCCCCTCCTTACTGTGACTCCATACTCTGTAAGTATGTACTTATGTACTGAAAGGTTTCATTCTTAAGTTTAAGTTTCATACTAAGTAATCTACAAATGTAAGACTCGGTGCTGTTCTTCGGTGCCCACTTAAAAAACAAGCTAAAAGTCTAAGAAAGTCCTAGCTCATTTTAAAGATTTTGTAAAACCTATTAAAGTTATGAGATATAATGTATATTATTTTTTCTAGGAATTCCGTGCAAATCCATTCTATAATTCGTCAACATCTCTTCTTTCTCTTAGTAGTTATTTTGTGACTTTCAATGGAGCTCTAACCCATTTGGGAGATTTTTCAACTAATTAGAGTGATAATGTATGCCTTTTGTATGCTTTCCACTTTGCAGCTGGTCTAGAGCACATGTCCTCTCTTAGCAGTTGCTTTATAACTTCCACTTAATTAATTAATTGTGAATATTCCGCACCGAAAAAAATATCGAAATAAGAGTCTTCAAGCTTAACAACATAAGTTGGGAAAAGTCTGAAATTGTTAACAAGATCTTTATCTTTATCTTAAAGCTTTATCTGGCTCATTTGAAGAATAAATTGCTTTTATTTCTAGCATTAAGGAACTGACTTTAAGATCTAAAAACTTTAAGGCTTTGAGATTCCCTGTCCATCACATTACAATCGAATTCGGTATATTGCATTAGAACTCTAAAAGAGTTCTCTTCATATATAAAAGAATTGTCCATCTAAAACTTTTTGTTTTTTCGAGGTGCCCTGAAACACTATGCGAGCTTTATAATATAACGCCGATATCAAAAGCATGAAATAATGAGATATCTAATCTAAAAGTTACGTTGCTGTAGCTCTTAACATCTCTGAGATCTAGTCGTTCATACAGACAGACGGACGGACCTGTGTTTATCGGCTTCTCTAGTCTCCCTGATCCGAACTCTCATTCTGTATGTTATATACATTTTCGGCTTGCATAATATTAATGTACCCTTTGTACTATAAAGCACAAGATATACAAATTACGATCTTTTCTAAAATGGACTGATTTAAGCTTTTTAAATCTTATCTTAAGAAAAGTTGGTTTTATTGAAAAAAAAAAATAAAAAATTTAGGAATGCCGAAAATGGCAATTAAAATTTTTTTATAATTGAAAAAAATTAAATTTAAATTTTTGGTTATATTTTAAAAATATTTGGTGTTGATTAAAGTTTAAAAATTCATGCAAAACTTTTAATATTACTTTATGAATTTTTGGTTTTGTTTTAAGCATTTTCGGTCTTATTAAAAAGTAAAGTTTCTTAATTCAAGACTATTAATGTTGTTTCACGATTTTTTAACTTATTTTAAAAATTTGGGTTTTAATTTAATAATTTTTGGTTTTATTTTGAGAATTAAAATCAAGAATGCTGAATACTTTAATAAAAAATTTTATTTTTATTATTTGTTTCTAAACTATGAAGTTTTAAGTAGAACCATGTATATCGGTGAGATTACATGATGCATGTACAAGCCAAGCATGTACAAAATGAGTTATCTGGTTCTAAACGAGTATGGAGAGTCTATGACCGCCAAAGTTTGTTGTTCTTCTTCTGGCTAGAGTTTCGTTGTCAGTTGTAATAAGTTTTAATGTAGTTCCAATTTCACAAAACCTACTTAGTCCAAAGAAATTCTTGCCTATTTAAGAAATTTGCTTGAATTTTCTTGGCTTTATAGAAGCCAGGGAGCCTACGCTAGGCCTTACAGTTTAATCCTTTTGGCATAACTTTTTAAATATCTAAATTAATACATCAAAGCAAGAAAGCATGCTAGATTTGTCAATACTACCTTCAATAAGAGTATATACAATAAATTCTTGCTTTCCTTTAGTAAAAAGCCAAAGAACTTAGTGTTCCAATGCTACTGATGAATTTGTCGTGCGTTTTTCCTACCAAGAACTGTTAGGCTGTTGCATAAACAAAAACACGTGCAACAACAACAACAATAACATTGGGACGATCTGTAGCAGCGGTAACTCCAAATCGAAGTGCAGCAACTGCGCCTAAGCAGTGTTCCAATAGTTCAGAGTCATCCCGCCAAGTCGTTCAGTCGTTGTTCCCGAGGTCGTCCCATCAACCCAACGAATCTCGAAGCAGTCTCCTTTTATGGCGCACATGTGTGCAGCAGACACCAACAAGCCACTATGTAGTATATACCGAGTATATACAACCTCACGCATTTACCTACTATTGAATAAAGTGCATTAAAAATGAGCTAGCAAAAATGCATTTGAGGCAAAGTAATGTAAAGTAAAATTCTGTGGCAGATCTGTGTTGCTTGTTGCAAGTGCATTTTGTTTACACTTTAAGCTGTCCGAAAAAAAAAATGTTTTTGCTTTTGATTTTTGCAGTACAGCCATTTGCCATTAAATGCACTCTCAAAAGCCGCTTAAAAATTCTGGCAAAAATGTTTAAACAAACAGCGCTAAAAGTAAAATTTTATACTATTTGGATTTTGTTTATGAAAAGTTTCAGACTGCAAGTATAAAGATTGCGCATACGCCACTTGGCGGCACCCGTAACTAATTTCCATATTAATTACAAAGCAAACAAACGGCAGTCGGTCTTTTAAAAGGATTACGCTCAAGTAGCGTGGATGTGGCATGGATGCATGTATCATAAAAAACAGGCCAGAGAACATAAACAAATCGAACGAGAGAGAGACAGTTGTGTATATAAACAAATTAGTAGCTGCCGCGTGCAGGACTCGAATTCGATATGGGCGACCACATGCAGCGCCCCTAAATTAACCCTTATGCGGAATTTTTCACTCCTCAGTGATCTGATAGATGATCTTCTTTGGAAGAGAGGGGCATCGTATACTTTAAATGTAGTGCAATGTGAATATTGTTTTACCGCGCCGGCAGCAAATTGAAAAAAGATCAATAGATTCGGATAATTTATTTTAGAAAAATCTTGTTGGAAAATTTTAAATCAAACGGTTCAAATGTGGAACAACTATGAAAACTATATTTGGTGCCGAACTTCTTCATCCAACTTGTTGATTTTTTGGCGAAATGCTCACGAAGAACCAGTACTAACACGACGGTCTTTTTCAAAAAAATTGAGTGTTTTTGGAACCATTCGAGCTTGGACTCTTCTCAAGCACAATTCGTCACTCAACATCGACTGCGCCGATCCAAATGATATGCCCAAACTATCAGCGATGTCTCTAATAGTCAATCGACGATTGCCAAACCCTGGAGATTTAAATTAAAAATTCAGCTTTCAATTTGATCATATATGTATATAAATATAGTTTAAGGTAAATATCGGCATTGGGCTTAAAAATTATATTATTCTTGAGAATAAATAAAAATTTTATATCAATATGGTTTTTTTCCCTCATAATAATCATTTGCCTTCAAGATTACTTAGTTTTTGAAAAACTGAACTATACTTGAGTCTATGACAAAGATTTTACGGCTGATTGACTATTTGTAAATATGCATTAATATTAAAAGTATTCTATATATTATAATTACAATAGTTTAATTTTATAATACTTTTTAATTTACCATTTAAAATCGTAAATCAATAAAATTAAAATTTCTAATAAATAATATTATATATTAATATTATTAATTGGGTTTCCCGATAAACAGAAAGGTTAAATACCCTATTTTTTGGAACTATGTATATAAATTTTTTTAGTTTTCAAGAATCAAAATTTATATTCTTAATCTCTTGGTCAATATAGCCTGTGATCTAAGCAGTAAAGCTTTACGGCTTGAATAGCCTATTTAGTATTTTAGGGATATGCTTGGAAAAGAATATAGCCAAGACATATGTATTTTGCAAGCTGAAGTAGCTTCTGCTCCAGATATTTAATGTTAATATACTGCAATAATATGTTTATCATCGTTTTCTGTATCTCCCACTGGAGCACAAAGTTTCAATAAAGCATTTCCAAATGTTCGTCATTTTTGATAGCGTCATTAGTTCGTTCCACTATTTTCCCCATTCATCAATTTCTTTTTGTTCTCCTACACATGGTTTTAGGGCGACCACCCTTGCGGATTCCTTGGGTATTCTAATTAAGAGCTTGTTGGCAAATTTCCGTAGTACCTTCTCCATCCTTTTCCATTTTCGTGATATTTATAGTTGGCCATTCGTTCCATGTTGCATTTTTTATATACATCATCATTACCGATGATATGTGGCCACCACACCAAATTACTTTAGTTGGTTAGCTTAGAGTTACTGGTATCGCTTATTTTGGATCTATCTCTTCTAGCTTAGTAGTTATGGGCATCTAAAGTTGAGAAAATAAAATTTGTCCGATATAGATTATGGCGCGACTGACACACATCTGGACTTATTTTGGATCTGTCTCTTCTAGTTTAGAAGTTATGGGTATCTAAAGCTGAGAAAGTAGTGTTCCTGGATTTCGCTTTTTTTGGCTCTAGCTCTTCTAGTTTAGAAATTATGATAACCCAGGCCATCCCATCACTAAATAGAAATTATATGTACGAAACTGTAACAAAAGGGCTCGCTCAACCGTCACTCAAGTCATTAATAATGTTTAACTCAACTTCTTAACAGCGCTTAAAATTTTGTTAACCCCTTGGATTTTTTTCAGCAGAACATTCTATACCTTGCTCTCCACTCCAGACTAACCACATTTGATCTTAAATATTAATACATGATCTTCTTTCCTGGAAATACTTTTATTTAAAAAGTAAACATTTTAGAAAGAGCTGATTTTCAATCAATCATTCTTTGAAATAAGATATACGACAACTATATACAAACCCACTCATAGTTCGCATTTAAAAATAATGATCCATAAACATCCAAAAGATTCATGGCAACCAATTCGCGTTAAATACCAAGTACTACATATGCACCACGCCATAGCACTGGTCACATGTCCAATGCTCCACATACTAAAGAGACGCCTCTATTGACACAAGTAATTACGACTGTCAATCGGTTTTAGTGTCCCAAATTTGTCAAATTGTTTTCAGCTTTTAGTTCGAGAATTCGATCAGTCTGAAGACTTGGGAAGACCAAAAAAAAACTGCCACGAGTTTATTATTTTTACAGTTGTTGGCAGCGCCACTTGTACAAATAGAAATTAGTAGCTGAAAGGTTGAAGGGAGGCGTAGTGGTAAGGGGTTGTCTGACAAGTAGTGCTCAACGATCCAGAAAATGTATGGCAATTTGTAATATGATCAACAATGTTGCAACTGAGTCTTGATTGGGCAGCTGGAATGTTTGTGCTGATTTATTTATGAGGGCAGGCAGATAACTAACAACGATAGCATCATCTTGGTTAATTTTTTGTTTCTCAAGTTTTACACACCTGTATGACCCTGCGAGTTGACAGAGAACAACTTTCGCAATAGTTAATGTTATTGGGCACCAAATTGAGTATATTGGGACTTTGGCCTGTCTATATAAACCATTTACATACCTATCATTGAGTTATATTTGACAGCAAACTTAGGTTCGGCTCTCATACAGATAGCGTGATAAATAGATGCACTCGAGCTTTATACACGTGTAGAAGGGTAGCTGAAGAAGTGACAGAGGCTAGCCTGTGTATGTATGACAGGAGCCATGAGAACCCGTCCCACAGCAGCATTGGAAGTCCTTATGGAATTAACACCAATCCATATCGTTATAAGGCTCCAAATGAATTGGCAAGAGTCACTTAATAAGCGCTAAAGACGCTGACGACCTGAGAAAAATGGTCCCCTCAATCCTCTTACCCAGAGATAAGATGACCACAGAGTACCACTTCGAAAGACATTTTAGAAATATTATGAGCAACAAGAAGAATTGGACAACGTTAGAGGAGATACATCCTATGAATAGACACACCATTGTGTGGTATACTGACGGGTCTCTTACCAAAGAAGGCACCGGATTGGGAGTCGTGGGACCAAGAACGCGACTGTCAGAAGCTCTGGGTATATACACTAGCATATTTCAGGCAGAAGTATGTGCTATAGGTCGATGTGTGGACATCAACATGGATAGGAAATATAAAGACAGAGACATTACCATACTGTCAGACAGTCAAGCCGCGATCAATGCGGTGACTGGCTAGAAGATTAATTCAAAGTTGGTTCGGGAAACTAGAGCCAAACTCAACCATCTAGGACAATTGAGCAAAGTCTCCCTTAGATGGATCCCGGAACGAAACAGCTGACGAACTGGCGAGAAATGGTGCTGCAAAACCACTAGTAGGGCCTGAACCTTAATTGTGGCATTGGCAGACATACGATTAGACAGCTGCTAAGAGGAGAGAAAAGGTCTAGACGAGAAATAGACTGGACCGGCACGGCTGGCTTACGGGCAACTCCTCGGCTCCTATAACCTAAATAGGTACAAGAAAATATCCCAACTGGGCAAGAATTCCCTTAGGATACTAACTGGGCTACTGACGGGACATTGCAGACTCTGGAAACACCTGAGGACTATTGGTATCGCGAGCTCGAACAAATGCAGGTTTTGTGAGATTGAGGAGGAAACCTCTCTACATATACTTCCAGAGTGTGACGCCCTTGCCAGAAGAAGCACATTCTTCCTCGGCGAACATAGAGTATCAATATATGACATCCCCAGACTAGACCCATCTCAAATAATTAAGTTTGTTGCAGATATAGGGCTAGTTGAGGAGCTCTAGGGCTAGAAGGGAACACAATATATCCTAGTGCACCAGTGCCGCATTCCCCACTATATTATATTATTACTATTACCTAACATTGCTTGAGAAAAAATATATATGTTTTCGTTTGCCGTTAGCTCAGCCGAAGCTTGTTCTTCAAGCTAAGCTGAGACTTAAGAGCCAAAGGCAAAGGACTTGAAAAGATTTTTTTTTATTTTTATGAGTGTTCTCCATATAAGACTTCGATAAAAGTTAATCATGAACCCCAAGGTACTTAACATTATCGCTTTCTGGTATTATTAAACTGCTTAATGACACCGACAGACATTTTCGCATAAGATTTTTCCGGCATCTGCAACTTTTTCTCGAGGGACCAAAATCAAAAATCATGCTGAAGTTTGTTTAAATTAATAACAAAAAAATTAAAAAATTGTTGGAAAAACCAAGAAATGTTTTTTTTTAATTTTGATCAGTTTTTTAGATATTATAGTATATTTTTATAGTAAGGAATCTAATTAAACCCCAATTTGAATGATAGGTTATGGATTTATTTAGTCTATGTAGAAGTGAATAATGTGAAATTTGACTTATTTGCGCGGCCATTAAATACTTTCATACCAGGTGCGGCAACCAGACATCCATGACCCTGAGAAGTATAGCAAATACTATAAGAGTTCTAGAAAATAGAAGTCGCTTGCAGCGATTCATGCACTAGATCTCTTTTTTAGATCTTAAGTGTTCATCTTGTCATTGTTCGCAAATATAAAAAAATGTAGATATGAGGAAGCTGTCTAACTTATCATGTTACCATTTACATAAATTGTAGTAAGGGATCATCCTTAAGCTACGTGACGCTGATTTTCGTCAAAATAGACCCACACCCCCCAAGTTCGACACCCCTTCGACGCCACTGGTTAAATTGCATTGTTTTGTTGAAATAGGTGGCATACAACGGCTATCCCCACAACATCACTATAAATATTTATTAAATACATTAAAATATAATATAGAAGTAAGCTGTTTATTTCATAGACGATGTATATTAATATGCACATACTAACTTTAGATGATAATACTTTCTTGTCTAATACCTTTGAGAGTTTCATTTTTGAGCTTACCTTTTCATTTAAATTATTTTGGGGAGTAATTTTAATATTTACAGCGCCGTTAAAATATTTCTTATAGCTTTTATGGTTAACATATACCTTGAGACTTCATCGGTTTCAAACAAAATTCTGCGAGTATGCACAGTTGGATAGTTGTGGATCTGCATATATTGTAGACGTCTCTCTTTTCTTGAAGATGCTTCACATACATGATTTTTTGAAGCACTGCTGTAATATATATATTTAAATAAGCTCTTTTATTCAATAACCCACACAGCTTGATTGAAAACAAATTTCTTTAAGTTCATGAGATTATGTTCTCCGGAGGGCGCACATATTTTATTTCAATTTCTCAACATAGCCTATAACCAGAAAACTCTCAAGACACTTCTAACGGACCTACATTTGTCAAATTCTGATAAACAGTTTAGAAGTTCTGAGCAAACAGATAAACATACATAAGAAAATACTTGTCAAAATCATAACCTTTCTTTTTTCTTCATAGTATAAATCATTACGATTTTATTTAGCTACTAAACTAAATAGATCGCGTTCAAGTAAAATTATAATTTATTGAAAAAAAAGACACCGAAAGAAAAATGTATGAACTCTCGCATATAATATGATTCGAAAACTGACTAATCTTAACTCCATACTTATCTCTTAAGTCTAGCTTAAACTACCACGGCGAAGCGGGGCCAACTTCCAAAGAGCGACGAAAGCTTTTGGCTCCCGCTCCGTCATACTCCCACTTACACTAGACTTCATGAAAAAGTTAATATTTGAATACTTAATAGTTAGAATTATCCCAATGTAATCATTTATGTACATCTTATAATCATTCAATAATCTTTGTTATATATCTTTGAAAATTAAAAATATATTTAAGAATTTTTGTCATGAGCGCTCGTCTGTTTGTTTATTCATGTATGTACCTTATCTGTTTGTCAAAAATAAACATAAAAAAAAAAATTTGCTAAAATAAAATATTTTTTTTGACAATTTGGGTTAATTCAATCTCATAATTAAAAATAAAAAAATAAAAATAAAATAAATCTATAGTATATACACATACTAATAGTACTTTAATCTTTAGTCATAGTTCTTAGTTGCAGCAAATAGTTTAAAAACAAAAAATAGTCCTCGCAATTTTATTGTAATTTTTAAATAATTAAACTTTTAATATTTAGTAATTTAAATTAAGATAAACCCAAAAAGAACATTAAGTTCATAATCACCATAAGAAACTTTTAATTTTAAAAAACATAAAAAAATGTTGATAATGATAATTATTTTGTGAATTAAAATATTTTTTACAGCCTGCCCTCGTATTTATTAGGTGTGTGTGTTTGTTTGTTTGTAAATACATACATATGTACCAGAAGTTGTCGCCGTTAGGCACTTGAGTGGCGACCGAATCCTTCGACGTCAGACACCAACTGTGCTAAGGACATGTTGCCATAAACCACTTGCCGCACGCTTTTGCAAAAGTCTTGAGCATCAGAACGCTATGTGGGTCAGAGATGCAGTCAGTCCGTCATTCATACAGCCAGTCCGTCCATACGTCACTCCGCCAGTCATTTGGCCAACTATTCATTGAGCTGACACATTGAAGCACTTCTATGCCGACATTGAGTGGACAACGTCTCTTCTTTTAGCTCGCTGAGTTTTTTGCAAGGCGCAGGCCACACGCATGGGCACTTTCTTATCTTTTGAAGCACTTTGGGACTGATCGCTGTCATTGAGTTGAGCAAATGAGGTCATGCCATGATGTTCATGTGGCAACAAGGGCCAACACTTTAAAGGCCACTCAAAACTACTTAAACGCATAAAGAACACAAAATATTGTTTCTAATTAATTGATTAATTATATTTATTTAATAAGCTTAATTCACTTTAATTTTATAGCTAGTAATTTGTGCAAACAAGTCTAAAACTTAGGACTACTAAAGCTACATAAACGTCACTTGCTTGTTATCCACATCCGTTCGCTGCTATCACAAAAACTTAAAACCCAGCTGTCATCTAGTCAATTTCCACATTTTCCTCACAATCCTCTGTGGCCGACTGACTCTCTGCGCCGCTTTCCAAGCTTACCACATTGCCGGGACTAAGTTGATGACGCGCCGGCGATGATGAGGCCGATGAGCTGTGTCCATAGCCCGGTTTACTTATAGCTAACAAGTTGGCGGCATTTGTTGCGGCTTGCTGACTGGGCGGCGGAATGGGCTGTGGCACTTTGGGCTGCGGGTAAAAGTAGGGAAAGTGCATTTGCGGCAAGTGCAGTCCACCATAGGCCAGCTGCAGCTGATGCCTATAAATATTGAGTAGCGCAGGATCCAAACCATGCGCATAACCAGCGGCCGAATGTGCATAGGTAGTGCTGCCATCCTCCCGTACCAGAACCTGCACGGGCACGCGTTTGGTGGCGCTAAGCAAAGCAGCCTCATGTTGTTGTATCTGCTTGCGTTTGGTTTTATAGCGACGATTTTGAAACCATATCTTCACCTGGGTCTCGGTTAAACGCAGCGTTTTGGCCAACTCCGAGCGTTCCGGGCCGCTTAAATAACGCTGCTGTGCAAAACGACGCTCCAGCTCGAACACCTGTGCATGACTAAAGGCGGCACGTGAACGTTTTTTGCGACTAAGCGCACCATTAAGCGACTCCTCATGCGGCGACAACGGTGAGGCAGTACGTCCATAGCCAGCAGCAGAGCTGGAGGGTGAGCTGCTCAAAGGCGGCGGCGAGTCGCAGTCTGTAAAAAGCGCACATAAATGGCCAAAAGTTAGCACAAAAGGCTAAGCAAACAATGGGCACAAAATTAAAGGCCTTGGCAGCTGGCAAAACTTACCGGAGTCGTTGCTGGTGCAGCGGCGCATGTCTAAGGCGCCACCGGCGGACAAAGCGGCGCCAAAGTAAGCCAATTTACGTGGCATATAATCGCCGGAGTGGCTGGAATTTGTGACGCCACCCGCCTTATTGTTATTATCCAAGGCAGCTGCATAATACTGCAAATAGTCGGCGCATTTGGGCGGCTGTGTATCCACGCTAAGCTTGCATTGTGCCAGCTTGTACAGATTGAGATCACGACAGAATACAGGCGGCGTCTTGGTATTACGTTCCTCGGGCTTGGCACTAAGCTCCGACTCCGAGTCGACGCTAGAGACACGACGCGTTGGCGGCGGCGGCGCCAAATTGCTGCGCGTCAATATATCATTAATGGAGAATGGCGTTGTTAGCGTCTTGCTTAGACCCGCAATTGTGGCACCACCCGTACTTTCCATATTTAACATATTTTTTTGTTTTAATAACTTTTATTATTTCTTAAAAATCCTTTTATTATGCACTAGCGGCACTCACTGCGTCTACTCTGCGCAAACAATGCGTAACGAATGAAGCTCACTTGCGAGTGCCGTGCGCCTTTTAAACAGCTGCTCGATCTTTTGCTGGCTTGCACAGAGATTCACTCCACTCAGTGGCCACCTCAAGTGCGCCTTGATTTTGAGTACGCTGCTGCTCTTAGGGGTGAACAGTGCTCGACTGTTTTTATGACCGCGCACTGAGATTTGAGTTGTTTAGTGCTTTGTGGCATTTGCTATGCGCCGCTTGCCATTGGTGGAACGGTCTCTTGCTCTCCGAGTTGCTCTCAAGTGATTCGTCCGAGTGTGTAAACAAAAGTTATACGTTTGGGTGAAATATTTGAACCAAAAACTGGCATGTTTTTAAACGCTGTAGTGCGTTATTTTTGGAAGTACGTGCATCCTGTTTATTGTTTACAGTCTACTAGTTAGTTAACTATTAGGCAATAGTTTCTGGGATCTGGGTTTTTTGGGTACAGTCTGGACTTGACATAATCAAAGATTGTTTGGATTTGGTTTTGTTTGGGTAATAAATTTAGGTGTTTATAGAAAAGGGTCGAATTACGTAGCTTACGTTCTCTACGTTCAAAAACTATTGCTTCCTTTTCGCCTCAAAACCCTTTTCGATTTCGGGTGACAATTCTTTTTAGAATATAAATGGAAGATTTATAGGTTTTAAAATTTTTTTAAAAGAATTGTGCACTGTACTTATGTAAGTAGGCGTGCTGGACCAAATGCTCAACATCACGCCGTGTCCATCAGAGATTAAAAAGATGAGACAACCAATGTACCACACACGCGTGTCATAAATTTTTATATCAAATATCAAAAAACTTTTTTTTTGTTTTTGAAATTTAAATTAAAAAAAAAATTTGCAATGGTTAATTACAGGTATATTTAAGAAATTAAAAAAATATATTGTATTATAAGTTTGAAATTTCTGTTGAAAGCCTTTTTTGGAGAACCGTGAAGCAAATTTTATTTTTGTTGCGATTAAAGTTTTCGAATATATTAGTAAACCCTGAAACAAATCTTCCATGGTGTAGGCTCTGGCATCCTTGCGAGCATGGCTTAAACGATATTAGCGGAATTTTCTATTTCCACTACATAAGTTAGTTCTTTGAACAAGAAATTTGTGTATAGACGGAGCCATATAGAACCAACAAAAATATATGAAAAGCTTCGGAATTTACTGCATATCCGCGTACCATCGTAGTCCAAATTATTCCCAGTCTTTCTATCGAATCAGTATTAACTCCGGGTATTTTAGAAACTAATGTGAATTGCTGGAAAACCCTTCTTGCCTTTGCTTGAATTCTCTGAACCCACCATTTAAAATTTTCAAATAATAGCTGAGTAGTATTTCTACCTAATAGACAATTTTGATAAAGAAAGTGGGCATAAAAATTTTTATTGGTTTTTTAATACTGGGACTCTTAACTAGAACGTTAATTTATACAGGATTTATTTCGCTAATATAGACATTCCTAAAAAGTTAATACGTCGTATATTAAAGTATTTAACAAATCAGGACATTTTTATACCCTCTACCGAAGGTACAAAAAGTTGTACTAAATGTATGTATCGGGCGGAAAGACGCGTGACAGACCCCATTAATTGTATATACAGTATTCTTGATCGGCATTAACAGCCGAAACAATATAGACATATCTGTCCTTCCGTCCGTAAAGGCAAAAGGATCTCAGAGACTATAAGAGGTAGAGGATAAAAATGTATTAAAATCGTCTGGGAACTCCGGAAATGCAGGCTTTGCTTGTTACAAAAAGATAAAAAAATATCTAGGCAATATAAGTCAAATAAAAGCTATTGGATTCTCTCGCCAATTTCACATAGTGTAAATTTTTCTATGGAGCCTATTTAAGTAATTAAGGTGCACAGATTTCAAATACTAAACTCTAATGCCTGCTCCGGAGTTGGTGGGAAAGTGCCTTCATCATGGTTGGATTAAGCAATGCTTGGCTTGAGCTCTGATAAAAAAAACAACTTAAAATATATCAAGATGATCTAGTACAAGAAATCGGCTAACTAAAAATTGCATTCTAAGATTCAAACCCCCGAATGCGGAAGAGGTATAAATATTAGCGAGCTGAGCTAAGAGCATTGCAACTCATGGGGTCTCCTTACCATTTTTAGTACTTTTATTTATATTTTTTTTCAAGACACTCTACAAGACGTTAAAAACTCACTCAACAAATCTCATCACCAAAGTCACCTAGAAAACCAAAGAAAACGTCTTTGAGTGCATTTCCAGCATCCCAATTGGCTGTAGGTAAAGTTCTCTCAGCAAAAAGTATTCTGATTGGGCAACGCAGCAAAATGGCTGCTGATTTTACTCAACGAGTGAGAGAGCGAGCGAACAAGTGGACAGGGATGGGAACAAAAGTATGCCAAGAAAATTTTACTCGATTAAGTACACCTAATTCTTTTTTTACACGGTAGATACGTTCCAGAAAAACCGTGCTAAAATGAACCGTATAAAAAAAGACAAAGTAAATCCTTAAGCTGCTATGAAAATAAATTAAAAAGGGGAGTTTCCTAACTAAATTTGAACCAAGTTAAAAACAAATCACTTTAAAAAATGTGAATTCGTTATTGGGGTATCCGACAGTGGCACACGGTTCAGCTATTTTTTCAAAAAAAAAAAAAAAAAGATAATGAACGTTTATTATTTTAGCTCCTATATTCATTGAGACATATGAACAGTTTCGCCTTCTTCTAATAATTTCACAATTCTATATTTACCCTTTAGATACAGGGCATAAAAAGTGGCTTTGTACTAAAAAGAATATAAAAAAGGTCTCTATCACATCTTTATATACTATATAGATGCACTACCTATTTCTGCTCTTATGTTTGTTTGTAGTAGTATGTAATTATGTAAGCCCTATAAAATTATAGTAACCTTTGGCTTGAAGCAAATCCTTAGCTTACTCAAACCGGCTTGTGAACCAGAACCCATATACTTACGTAGTCTGGAGTTCATTAATCAAACTTCAAAAGAAATTCCTTATATTTGCAGTCCTATTTAAACAGTAACAATAAGGTATCATAAATAAGAGTTATTGGTTAATCACAGCAAAATATTTAATAATTTTTTTTCTAAAAAGTAAAAATTGTATTTTGTAATTTATTTAAAAAATAAGTCAACTGTTATTTTATAATATAAATAATAGTTAAATACAAATTTGTATTTAAAAATTATGAAGTAGAAATCATTTCTAAGCTAAAAATAATATATATTTATAGCCAGAGCAATAGAGGCCTTCAGGCTGAGAAATAAATCTTATTTTTCAATTTTAATAACAAAAATTTATAATAATTTTTATTTTTAAAATTAGAAATAAAACAGAATTAAAGGATATACATATATTACGGAACCAACAAAATTTAAATTGAATTTAAATATTTGTTGAACCGAGGCTACTATTACAATTATCGGAACATTTATGTGCTTTAAACTTTAATACCTTTCCATGTTTATTTTCAACACATACGATAAAAATTTTTAATTATTTGTTATAATATCAATTTTTACTATAAACTCATTTTTATTCAATTATCAATTTTCTTTATCTTTAGATCTTTAAACAAAAATTTATATTTAACTACAATTTTGTTTTTATTTTTCCAATTTAATTTAAAAAATCAATAAATAAATAATGGTTATTATATGATTTTTATTTTAATAATTATATTCGTTACGAATCCTTGCTTTGCCTGACGAAGCTTTTTATGGCAGGAAAAATAATCCTAAAAACTAAACAAAAAAACCCCCTTCCTTAATCTTAGATTTACGATAATACAATTCCTCAAATTATCTGAATTCCTGTTTTTATACTAAATGGTTTGCTTTAAAACTATTTGGCAGTTTATTTTGGAATTCAGCTCGCTCCTTTTCATAATAAAAACTAGTTAACAACATATCGATTGTCCAAAGAGTAAAAACGGGTTTGCATCCCTGAAACGAAACCCACTCAAAACGAGTCTATTTTTGTTCCGAGTTGAGTGACTTTTGCTCAGTCTATGCATCTGCAAACACATGGACTCACCACACAATATTAACCCAGGGTTGTGTAGTTCGACTCTGGGACTTTTTCGCCGCTCTGCTACATTCACACCTTCGGGCTATAATCTTTTTATTGCCAATTGAATGACTCTTTGTGCGAATGACCCGCCGCGGGCGCAAAAGTCAAGCCAACAATAGAATCCATGTACAACATTGGGATTGGGTGTGCAGTTCGAGTTGTTGTGTTGTTCTTGTTGTGGCTGACTGTTGTTGCGGTCAGATTTTTGTAACCAATTTCGAAGTGTGCTCAAAGTGAGTCAGAAGCAGTAGCAGGAACAGAACAGGAACACACACAAACATTCGTTATGTTCATTTCAATTGAATGAATTTCAATAATACTTGAGTAATTAGTATAATGATGCTTGCCACGCGTCGCCACGAGAGTTAAAACCTGAACCACAAAGCTCCTAGTACGTATGTACTTCTTTGAATACCGCCGCTGTTGCCATTGCACTCCTCTTTTGTATGGTTGCACATGCTAATCCTATTATCCTTAAATAGTTTACTGGGTTTTACTTTTGTCCGCAGTTGGTATACAATTACACGCCTTGCCAATGATAAATTGGCATTTTCAATTAAATATTATACTTCTCCACCCTTAGTAGTTGCTCCTCTATCTTATTAACTTTGGTATTGGATTCCCTTTAATGGTTTATCAAAAACCACTTCAATTTGTTTACTTTGCCTTCGCTTTGCATTAACATTCATTGTTTTTTCAGTTCAGAAAGTTTTGATATTTGATACCATTATTGGCATTTATTTTGATGCATCCAATGATTGATTCTGGCAAGTGTTCCTTGTGCGCTTGTTTGTATTGGACAAGTTTACAAGGGCTTTAAGAGTACTAAAAGCAGACTCATTGATTTTTTTTTACTTTGGTAAAGTGTATGTTGAGGGTACTTTATGAGCAAAAAATCACAACCATTAAAGTCGGGAGTGTTGGACCTAGTTAGCCTGTTAACACAAAATTTGTTAAACTAAAAATGTTTTTCTTTTAGATGGAAGGATATCCCATACGCTTTTTACACCCTTTACTTTAGGTTTATCCCACAAGGAAGCGTCCCCGCACCGCTGCTTTACAACCATATTACGGGAGCTGGATGGGTTAGTAGAGTGCGGAAAGTTTCTAATAACCATATATAACGACCTTGTTTTGCCTCCAATGCGAGTATGAGACAGAGATGTAATACAAGAGTAAATCTAACTGCTTGAGATCTGGGCTTGCAAGAATGTCACGCTGAACCCCTCCAAGTGCCGGACAGTGTTATACACCTTGAGTAGGAGACAGCCAACGGCAGTTTGGCTAGGTAAGCTATTCCTTGGAGTTATAGAGTGAAGCCAAGTGCCTGGGGGTCACCTTAGATAAGCGGCTTACCCTGGAATCACATATTATTCAAACCGTGAAAAGCTGCAGGTTCAAGCTAGCGAGGATGAAGTAACTACTAAACTACCGGAGCGCTCTCCCACTTAGACGCAAAAGAGCCATCCATATCAGGCAAAAGTGAATATAAAGTTAGTGCAAAAAAATGTAGTGTCTACCACATAGAAGGAAACGAGTGGAGGGAAAAGATGATCTTCATTTGCATTCACTTGTTTTTTTTTTTTTTTGAAGTGAGCCAGTGAGCCAGGCCATGCCCCGGGACCAGATTTATATCGGGGCCCATTTTTGTAAATAATTTAACTGGTACAAGACATATATTTATATGTGTAATCAACTAAGCACTTCTAGTATATTTTTTATAGTAATTCCTTTACAAGGAAATTATTATTTTAATCAAGAAATTACGGAAATCACAGCACAGGGCCCCATACATGACTGAGGCCTAGGGCTTTAGCCGCGGATCACTTCTCCTCCCAACCCAAGGGAGAAAATTTGCTTAAAATCGATTGGGAACTACGGAAGATAGAGGAGCAAATTTACTTAAGTATGCTATTTAAAAACTGCCTTATAAAGAAGCTTCAGCCACCAATATCGGTATTTAAACCCATGAAGACTGAACAACTACCTAATTTTGGACAGAATTTTACGCCCCACAACTTTTTAGAATATTTAAAAGAATTTTGAATCACGAGTAAAATGTTATTGGCAAAAACACGATTTTGTGACCTTTGACCTTAAATATCTGGAGACGGGGTCATGACATTCATTGTTACTTTTAAAATTGATCTTAGAAAATCAAAACGAACGTTAAAATCAAGTTTGAACTTGTTATCTTTGAATTCCGAGGAGTTATGCTCATTTGTCATTTTTGAAGGTACTGTTTACTATAACGAATGTACGAGGTGGCATCAATAAAACAAGCATAACTTCCGCAATTCTAAGAGTAACTAATTTTCTATTTTTTTTGTTTTTCGCAGTGACATAACCACAACTTTTTTATTAAAGGCACATACGAATTTCCGTGCGAAAATTTTCGAACTGCGTATGGGCCTTAAAATGGGAGATCACTTTTAAAGTTTAAATTTAAAAAAAATGGTTTAAAAATTTAAAAAAAAAATTCTTAAGAAAAATATAAAATTTTTTTTTTAATTCAATATTTTATCTATCATGGAAAACAAATTTGCGTCAATATCTTTATTTGTTCAGGAGATATGGCTTGTCAAAGAAAGTTATAAAATCTTAAAATATTAAGTTATCGATAAATCGATAAATAACCGGCATTTTGGAATTAAAATTTGTATGGTTACTATTCTCTAGTAGCTCTATCACTTATGTAAAAATCGTCAAAATCGAAGAGGTCAACCAAAAAAGTGGCCCGCTATGTTTATTTTCGCCCATATATACTTACTTAAAGTCGTTTAATTATTTTCATCATACACCTTGATATGCATCAAAATCTGATAAACTCATCGAAAACAATTAAAAAAAGGTACGGGGTATATTATAGTTGGAATGTCCCGACTGAAACCACGATTTTTTTTCACTGAATTTTGGATCATCAGTGCTACATCTATTTATCCAAGTTAATGTAAAGTTAATGTTTATACTCAATATTTTTTCAATAAATAACTAATTTGGGAATTTTAATAAGTGACAGCATAAAATTATTACCTTTCTCATCTGTTTTTGTTAAATTTCTCAAAAATAGTTAGGGTTCTCGAACCACAGAACTCTATCAGCCTTCATTTTACCCAGAAGACAAGTAATTGCAAAAATTTCGGGCCATTACAATTCCTTCAGAGAGTTTGATTAAGAACGAGACCCTACAATAATAAGAAAACGCAAAATAATGTAATAATTGTTTCAAAATTATGTACCAACTTGATGTCACTCTGAGCTTCAAATAAAATGAGCCAAACTGCACAAATTTACAAAAAATTAAGAAAAAAAAAAAAAACTGCATTCTTCTTATTTCGAAAATTGAACCGAAGTAACAATGATGAAAAGAGGCAGCAGCCCAAAAGTATGCTGTGCATTGTAGCATACAAATTCGTTAATAGATGGCGCTAGAAATTTGTGGTGCGTGTCTTGGCTAATGCTTTCGAAAATTCGAACTATGGTTAGCTATTTGTCCTTTTTACTCTGCAGCAAAAATACATATATCATAGAGTTGTCTTTGTTATTAGCTGGCACCAACGGTCTTTTAAAAATTCAAATATAAATATCGATAAACTAAAAACATATTTCGAAGTGAGCATTTGCCATAATTTTTGAAGCATGTTATTGATTTTTTTTTAATTAATGAATCATTGTAAGAAAGTAATTCTTATTGGAGTATATAAAAGTAAATTAAGTTCATTTAATTTATTTACTTGCTGACATTTCGATTTTGTGTACACTACTAATCTTAAATATTCAGAGTATAGGCTTTTTATATATGTACCTTTGCTGCTTAGACATTAATGATGGAAAAACCATTAAATTGCTGAAATATATAAAAAATTTGGGAAGAACATTTATTCGAAAAACCCCATTTATCGCGAAATAACTCCCATTTTTCAATTTTTATAATAAAAATTAAAAATAAAGGTTAATCTGCTATTTTTATTATTTAAATTACAAATTAAAGTTATGGCGTAATTTTAATTTTAAAAGTCGAACATAAAAATTGAATTTAAATATCTTTCGAACCAAGGAGCACACAATAATGGTTGGCGCATTTATGTGTTGCACACTTCAAGACCTTTCCGTCGATGCCTTACATATCCTTGAAGGATCAATAATAAGGATCCCACATAAGAAAAATTACATTTTAAACATCTTTCGAACCAACAGGAGGAGTATGTATGTTCACTTCATGTCCTTGTATGACCTTGAAGAATCAATATTAAGGATACCCCAAAATAAATATAAAATATCTTTGGAAGAGATTAAATAGTGTTTATAAATAACCCATAGTCACAAAATCGGCGTATAGACTTATTCATCATATGGCTTCAAAATCGGAACACTACTTATGCGCAATTTTTAAAAGTTTAAATTAGAAGAAAATGTTTCAAAGTGCCAACTTTGCAATCGGACGTTTGTGGGGACGTACTTTACTAACTTGAGAAGGCATTTGAAGGATTGCCATCGGGAAATATACCAAAGTGAAGTAGAGGAGCAGAAAAAAAAAAAAAAAAAGAAAATTGCAATTTCGTTGACTGCGTTGGAAGTAAAAGAAGCGTGTGTGCAGCTAGTTATGAAGGAGAAAATGCCTTTTTCAATTTTCGACTCGTTGCCATTCAAAAAATTGACTGAACAAATTTTCACTGGACTGAACATGAACCCGGGCAATGTTATGGAACATGTGGGAGAAAAGTATAAAACTTTTAAACGATTACTTTTGTGATTTTAAAAAGGAAATCTTTAAAAGTTCCTGTATACCATATGACTAAAATATAAGAAGGATCGGGATATACAATAACATACGAGAGTCTTCAACAACCCCGGGAGCAGTGGCCGGGTTTCTTCCGAAACAATTCTCCAGCACCTTTAAATAAAAGTAAACATTGTTCCTCAAAAAAACTTTAAAAAGAATTGAAATCTAGAGGGTTGCAGAGAAATAAAGTTTGTTTATATAGTATAGTATTGGTTTTTAGGATTTATTATTTAATTTGTAAAAAAATGTTTTAGGAAAGATTTTTCCAAAATGGTTCTATTTTGGATCAATTTTATTTGCGTTAAATACCAAATTTTTGTTGTCTTAAAGAATTCTCGAAATCACAAACTATAGTGGTGCAAGTGAGCGATACCATATTTTTATTTAATATCAACAATTTTTGCAATTAAATACAATATTTTTTATATATACTTATATAAGAAGAAACTTGATAACCATAAGCCAAAAGTAGTTAAAGGCAACAATATATTTTTCCTCTTAGCATTTGCTTGCATTGGCATACATTTATGAGGATATACTAAACGGAAGAAACGCTTGAACTCGGATTTCATTTGTTGACTCTCATGAAAACTAAATAATTGCCGCCCGCAACAAAACTACTAAAGTTCCTTGTTGTTTTTTTTTTATATGGATACACTCGAGCAGAGATTTCCACAGACAATAAATCAAATGCTTAAAAACGACGGCAAATACAATTCCAAGGCAATTACTCAATTAATTTGAATATAATTGTCACAATTTTCCACTTGAAAAGCCACACAGACTCACCCAAATGGCTGAAATAAAACAGAAACAAAATACACATCACCCACACGAGGAAAATGTAAAATGAGCGCGCCATTTTTATGAGCGAAACATCAAATGGAAATTAAAAAAGAAAATGTGATAGGGTTGAGGCGGTGACCACGACAGTGGGATACACTGCAGACAGTTCTTCCAGTTATATGCTTCAAATTTTGAATTGGTATGTTAAGCAGAAACAATAGAATGAAATAGAATAGTCAACGTTTCGTTGGATATTAGGCTCACATGATTCTATATAAGGAATTTAGTGGCTAGTTTATATCTGTCTATAATAAAAAAAAAATATTTTGCTTTGTGAATCATTTATTTTTTATACCTGCTCCGTTTTCAGAAAACCTTTGAACATGGGCATGGTCATAGCAAACGGGCACTCCCGCATAATAATAAAAAAAATTAAAAAATATAAATCGAATTTCGCCATAATTCTCATTCTCGGTTGCACAGACATTCCTTTGGTATCTCTAGTCAATTAAATTCACCAATAAAACCAATTTTAATACAAAAAACCTATTTAAAAAGGTTACTATTATTCAGAGCTATCTGTAGCTCTATAATTTCTTGGTTGCTTACATACCAAGATGCGTCTGCAAAGTTTCTTTGAGGTACTGATTGATATCCCATTCCTTTGGTAGGGTTTCAAAATCTCTAGTTTTACCGGCATTCCATTAAATTCACCAATAAAACAAATTTTAATCAAAAAAAACGAATTTAAAAAGGTTACTAAAATTCAGAGTTATCTGTAGCTCTATAATTTGTTGGTTGCTTACATACTCTGCTCCCAAGTCGGGAGACTTGGGCTGATGGTAGCCCCTGTGGAAACCTCCGGTGGCAACAATAGTTCACGGATGGGTCCAAAACTGAGCAGAGTGTAGGTGTTGGAGTCGTCCGACCCAACACCAGAATCTCTACTGCAATGGGCATCTGGCCCAGCGTCTTTAAAGCAGAGATTCATGCCATAGAGATCTGCGCCCACAGTATCCTTCACAAGGGAACTAGGAGAGCAAACATCTGTATTTACTCAGATAGCCAAGCTGCTATTAGGGCATTATCATCATGGAGCATCTCCTTCAGGATGGTTAAAGAATGCCATAATTACCTCAAACTCCTGTCCTCCCGGAACAGAGTCGTGCTATGTTGAGTACCTGGACACTCAGGAATGGATGGTAACACGATCGCTGACGATCTAGCAAGATAAGGTGCCTCCTCCCTGACTACATCTGCTGCGCCTTTCTGTGGTATTGGTTGGTCCACAATTAAGACCATGGTAAACAAATGGGCTGCAGGAGAACATATGAGATACTGGCTCTCCTTACCGGGGCTGCGTAAAGCAAAAGCGCTTGTCAAACCTCTGGATATGATCAAGACAAAAGGTCTTGGCAGAGTGGACTTAAAACTCCTGGTAGCATATCTAACTGTTAGATACCATCTACATTAAATTGACCTATCGGATTCTTCAGAGTGCAGACTCTGTCTCGAGGAGAAGCATCTGAAATGTTTCTTTGAGGTACAGATTAATATCTTAACGGCGTTTTAAAGTTTATAGATGCTTTCCGATCACCAAATCTACGGTACATACATCCACAAGAACGTAATTAAATAATTTATTTTGGAAGCTGAGTCAATTTCCAGATTCATCTGTTTAATATAGACTATTAATATAGTTGTACATGGATTGAATGATTGATCCACTAAGTTGGAGCACAATCAATCCTGCCAATCATCTTATATTTATAAAATTTGCAAGAAAAATTACATTTTAATAAAAAAAAATTCCTCTCAAAGGTTTTTCTAAAACGGCGAGAAATCTAAAAGTTCATGTTTTGATCCATTTTGTTAATTTTTAAAACCATCTCTTTATCATCCTCTCTTTATCATTCTAATATCATAATCTCAAAAAAATTAAGTATATTCATTAAAAATTATATCGGAGGCAAAAACCTAATTTTTTGCGATAAACTAACGTCGCTTCTATTTTTTGTAACGTCACGCCAAGGGCAGTTTTGCTTATACACCTTAATCGGTAAGGTGTTTGTTGTAACGATTATACCCACTACCTTAAGGTTGGGGTATATGGGGTGTTTATAGAAAATAAGACGTGAATATACAGAATATTTTGAAAAATTTTTGGTTTTTGCACATGTAACATCACGCCAAAATGGAAAATGCCACTGCTTTTTCCGCAAACAATTTATTACATTTTTTCAAGTGTCGGCGGGATGGGTTCTTACTAGCGAGGCGAGCAGATAGCAGATTTATTACAACAGCCTCTCGCTCTTCCGCCTCCTTCGTCCTATTACACACATTGAACAAGTCTATAATGCCCTGGACTACATAATTACAGAGTATAAAAAAAAAAAAAAGGAACAACATGAAAATCTCAATTGCTTTTTGATAAAATGTCAAAGGTTTTAATAGCAACTGACAGCAAGTGAGTATAGCTGGGTAGCACTGCGATAGGAGCTGGCCCCGCCATTGGATCTGTTTCTGACTCTGGGGTTGGGGGTTGGGACTACAGTGAGCCACTTCAGAGTGCTGGGATTTACACAGAGGCACGCAATGACAGCGAAAGCGGAAAAAGCTGAAAGTGAAATTACGCAATGGAAGCGGTTTAGGAGCGGCAGAATTCAAAAATGCGGAAATGAAGAATTGTTTGGTAGGATATACTCCAATTGTCATTGTTGTACTAGTTGCTGCTTTTCATATTGTTTATTTATTGGAAGACTAATAAATCTTAATTTGCTTACCTTACTCTCACTTTGGCGGCTTCGCACGTTGGATACATTCCGGTTTTAATTGAGGAAATCCAAATAAAAGCGGTGAAAGTGAGCAGAAAGAGACAGTTCGGAAGAGAGTCCATGCACAGCTGTGTGTCGCTTGTGGCGCCTTTGATCCTTTAACGCAACATGAATTAAACGGCGCTACAAGGCAAAAGATCCTGGCTTATCGCACGACTACGTCTACTCCAAGCGTGTGATATATGGGAAGATGACAAATTTTCCACTTGAGTTGAGGTTGCTGTCGGTCTAGACTCTATGTGGAAGACACGTTGCCGCAACATTGCCGCCGACATTGTAAGACGAAACCTTAATGTTTAGAAGTTAGATCCTGGATTGTGCTCCTTTTTTTTAGTTGGTCAGTGTGGTCCATTAGCTGCAATATGAAAGTACTTGAAGTGCATTAGCTTGGACCATTGGGGGGTGTTTTGTTTACAGTGCCGTAACTGTCTACGCCCTAAGATTTTCTTTGTTTTATTTTCCCGCCGATATTAATTGGGAACATTTCGTTTTAACGTAGTACCCGATGTTTATAATGCTCATAGTCCTGTACTATGACAGAGTTGTTCGTTGGAACACGCCTTACTATAGGCAGCACCTTTCAAAGGCATGTCAAGAAGTATCAGGACTGAAGTAGTACAGACTTTGTAGACCTGCTTTCCAATGTTTTTTTAAACTTTGAGAAAGATTCGGATTGCGGTTACAATGAATAGGTTAGGCTAACATTAAGAAATTAAGCTGCCATGGTTAACTTTAACTTTATATTTATTTATTTATGATGAAAAATTTTTAATTTTTTTTTTCCTGCTTCTAGAACAATTTTTTGAAATTATAATTAAAGAAATTTGCATATCCCGGCCGTAATATTCCTCATAGCCCTCCTACTAATTTCCACAGTTTTCGTTCGATATTGACGTGGTTGTAAAATCGGTGCGAAACAAATTGTTCATGGTTCGCATCAAGTTTAAGCATTCCGGGCGTGGAGTATTGGGTTGTGTACTACGAATGGGGTCCCCAGAAAGTGAAAATTATTTGAACACTTCATTCCACATGGGGATCATCCATAAACTACGTGACGCTGACTTTCGTCAAAATAGACCGGTCCGGAGCGTGAAATTAATTGTTCACCGAATTGGTTCCTCAATATGTCCATGGTTTCAGGGGCTGTGTGGCAAGTAGCGCCGTCTTGTTGAAACCAAATGTCGTCGAGATCTCGGGCTTCAATTTCAGATATCATGGTGCGATAACGGTCGCCATTGACGGTTACGGTCTGACCAGCGTCATTTTTGAAGAAATATGGACCGATGATTCCACCGGCCCATAAACTACGCGCTGGACGAGGTCTATTCGGTCGAGTGTCATCTAATAATGAATATTTGGTCTAAAATTTGTTGATGGTATGGCGAATAGTGGTCTCAGTAGGTCGATTATGGCGATCCAAAAATGGCCTAAGCGCGCGCAAAACATTCTTTACAGAACGCGAATTTTCGTAAAATAATTGTACGATTTGTAAACGTTGTTCGGGTGTAAGTTTTTCCATGATGAAATGGCAATGAAAACTGATTAAAAAACACTTGGCAACTTGACATTACTCCCGCGTGGCTTATCAAAAAAACCTTTTTGAAAAAAAAAACCTCAAGATTGATGACCCTTTACAATGTACAAGGTCTATTTTGCAAATAGCCTAAAAAATAAGACTTTTTCTCAAGATACTCTCGGCATTTCCTAATGATTTCAGCCAAATAAATAAATGGAAAAGGAAGGTTTGGTAAAAAAAATGAGCCAACATCCAAAAACCGCGTGAGCGCGACATCTTGTGACCAAAAGCAGCACCTTGTGTGAAGTTTGTATGAACCTATCTAGCTCTTTTAAGAAACATCCAGGCACGTTATACAATTTAGATTAAGTAGCTATGCATATCTAGTACAGAACATTTAACTTCTGGGGCAAATTTAAGTACACTAATGCCCACATTTTAACCAACCATAAATTTAATTGAAAATTTTTGATGCATGATGATCCGTGACATTTATGACATAGCATGGCAGCCATCAACCATTCTGGAAATCGAGAAAACAATTACAAAATTAGCACAGCCATCCTGAAGAATCTTAATAACTCAATGATACAACGAATAAATGGCGTCCAATGTTGTTCGATGGAAATGCTGTTGACTCATAATTTTTTATTTAAAAATTACAACCAAAACGTTCAAGAAAAACACGAATTTATAGCTTGTTTATATTCGTTGTGTCAAGGCTATACTAGATTTGTGCAATATATGGGCATTTCCACAGAAATGTCAACCAGGACCGAAAAATTAAATTTGAAAAAACTATTGATTTTTTTTTAAATTTTATTTTAAAAATGTCCAATATTTAATAAAATAATGTCATTACGGCTTTTCTGTCTTATTGTTTTATAAAAATTGGCCTCAAAGGTGAAGATATTGTTTTCTCGCTTTTATTTACTTTTAGAGAGGTTTGCTCTTAAAGATGGTAAGGCTATTTAACAACTGTTTACGTTTCTCTCATCAATTGAATATTTTTAACAACATTAAATTAGCATTAAAAAAAAACAATTGAAACAATTTAAATTTAAATCAAGTTTAGTGACTTAAGCTAAAAAAAAAAATATAGTGTGTAAAAAGGACACCAAATTTTTATTATTAATTTTCAAAGTTTGTCGCGTACGCAATCGTAGGCCAAAAATCGTTCGGTCCTATGGAGACTATATGATACAGCCAACCGATTTCGATCAAATTTGGAACACTTATTGGGAGGCCCAAAAAACTTCCGAATGACAAATTTGGTTTCGATATCTTTATAAACAAACGAATTATGCCCTGTAAGCTCTTTTCTGACAGATCAATCCTATGGAGGCTATATGACATAATCAACCGATTTTGATAAAATTTGGCAAATTGCTTCGAAACTTTAAAAAACTTTCGAATGTCAAATTTTGTTACGATATCTTCAGAAACAAACGAAGTACAACCTATTTTTTACAAAAAAACGTTTGTTTGACCGATCGGTCTATGGGAGCTATATAGTATAGTCAACTGATTTTGATCAATTTCGGTACAGTGCTTGGGAGTTCGGAACGCTTAATTTGGCGTATATTACATACTTTTTCGGCTTGCAAAAACTTACTATACCCTATACTTACTATATAAGGGTATAAATTTGTCGCGTACTGAATGTTAATGTTAGCTAGTGTATATATTTTAACGTAATAAATTTTAATAGGAATCTACAATATTCCACTTTGGTTATAAATTAAACGCTTTTAAATATTCTTTTATATTTCGCAGATTTTGGCATTTTTATAGATGCAGTTGAAATCGACTTCTATTTTTGTCACGCACTGAATCGTAGGTTTATTGCCGATATATTGAAAACGGTAAATTAACAGACCCCAACTTTTACACTATATATACTGCTACAAAAACAGTATCCAAAAATAAAAACAAGGAACAAAAAATTTCACTTTTTCTTTACTTTTTTGCACTTTAAATTCGTACGAATGTCGCGTACTGCAATTCTGGAAATGCCCATATGTAACAGGCAGAAGGTTTTAAGCAGATCCAGCAGATCGTATGTTATTTATACCAAAAAACTTATCATAACCTCGGGTAGCGATTAAGCCAAATATATCCGCCTGTCCGCATAAACACTTACTATTACTGCTAGATGCGAGGGTCGCTATATATATTTTGCACCTTGGCAATACTAATGTTATGAGATGCACTCTAACACTTCCATTGAAAAGTTTGACATTTTTAAGCATAAATGTATTTACAATGTTTTGCCCGACGAGTGCTTTTAAACTGTTTACAATTTATTAAATATGTTGTCTCAGCAAAAAATTAAATTGAACTTTTTTGCCATGATTTATTACTACTACCGATGGCAACTATCTCGACAAAAGTGCCACGATCAACTTCTTGCGACTCTTGGTGATAAAGTCCCACATTACATTATGTCCAAAGTTTAATTATTAAACAGGGTATCACTACGTCATCAGTTTTGAAATGGTGAGATAACTAACCCTTCAAAACACGGTACTTTTCGCTGTTTATTCTAAGTCGGCTAATTCTGGGACGGCCCTCGCATCCATTTCACTAACAAACAAAATTCGATATGTAGAGAGAAGTGAGCCTAATAAACAAAAAAAATGTTGACACTTTCACAATGCATACAACGCATACAATCGATAACACTTGTTTACAAATTTAAGCGTCATCGATTGAACCTTCGTAAAAAAGTGTTTTTTAGGGTAATTTTGGGTCGAGAAACACGAAAATGACAACCTTTTTTTTCTTAAGCACCGTTTTCGAGATTTTTTCGAAAAACATGTTTTGGGCACTTTTTTCAGTTATTCGTCAATATCTCGTGAGCAAAATTTTGTATCGACATGAAAGGCGATTAGATCGAAAGGTATTGGTGTGCTCTTTACAGTGATATACGATATATGTATACAGATTAAGATTTAGAGTCTAAGATCTTCGAAATCGGATAAGAACTGTAGATGTTATGGAATCATGTGCTGAAGTTCCAATCTTCACTCTAGCCGTCATGGTTTTCAAAATTCAGGTGTTCCTAGGTACTGGTGGACATTTGGGCATAGCTCAGGCTATAGAAAAAATTTTCCTAGCCCAGAAAACAAACATTAGATTTACTTATAACTAGCTTAAAAAAAAATAACAACATGATCTGTGATTGACATTTCACCCTCATAACACTTCCACAAAACAACTTCTCCACCCTGATTGCCATTGGAGCATCTCAATAGCAACTCTAACAAGTTCATTCTGTCAAAATTCTATATTTCAACTCAAACTGCCCCAAAAAAAAAAAACAAAACAAAAAAGAAGTGTGATCAGCTGCACTTGCTGTGCCTTGTGCCCGGCCCGGCCTGGTCTGGCCTGGCATGTGTTTGTACAGTAATTGATATGCCACTCCAAAGCCACAGCACTGTGTTCCCCACTTCCTCACCCAAGCGCCCTGAAATATTAGCCCTATGCGGCGCTCTCTGTCTGTCATAAATGTCGAGCGGAATGAGTTGCCTTTGTAGGAAAACACATTTTACAGTTGCATTCTAGCTGCCCCGCCGCCACTTAAACGTTTCATAAAAGCAACCTTTGTAATGTCTGGACCCGGGATGCGCTGCCTCACCCCTTTGCCATAAGGCAAAAAGCAAAGGAAAACATTTCATATACTACCCGAACCGAACCGAACCGTACCAAATAAAAACGGAAATTGTTGCTTTTTCATTTTTCATAAAACTGATCGTTTGATTTTGATAAAATTGATTTATGCGGCGATCGACAACAATTATACGCAGATGCGGTGGCTAATGGATGCGTACGCAGATATAGTCAGGCATATTGTTCGACTTCTGTGCCAGACGTCACGAACTTTGCCTTTAAGAGGGGGAGTTGCAACAAAAACAATGGAACACTTTTTTGTTTTTGTTCTTGCTTAAACTTTATTTATTGTCCAATTTTATTTACAATTACAACAAGGTACTAGAGTTATGAGGCATTTGTTTTAACTAAAATCTTTTTAAATTTATATTACTTTTTGATTAAATTGCAATAAATTATAATAATAACAACAGCTACAGGTGTAATTGTTGGGATGTTTGTTGGTGCTGTGGTTGTTGTTGTTGCTGTTGCTGTTGCGGTGCAGGTGGCCACATCATATGCGTGGGTGGCAAGGCTGGCGGAGATATTGCCTCCGATTTGACTTTAAATAGCTTTGGTCCCTCGCAATCAATATCTCCACGTTTCGATTTGTAGCGTCGATTTTGGAACCAAATTTTCACCTGTGTGGCTGACAGGTTCAATTTCTGTGCAATAATTTCACGCTCGGCTCCAGTCAAATACTTCTTGAGTCGAAAGCGACATTCCAGCTCGAGCACCTGCGCTTGTGAGAAAAGCACTCGAGGCTTGCGTTTCATGCGGGGCTTGGAGCTACCAGTTCCATTGCTATTGCTGCTACTATTCTTGCGCAGCTCGGAACGTGTGCTCGTTACTTGGGTGTTGTCTTCTGTAATGAAAAATGGATTTTAGGGATACAAAAAAAAAATAAGATAAATGAGTGGAAAGGCTTTAAGAATTTTTCACTGTGGGGAGAGGGTGGCTCAAACGTTAGTTTTAAGAAAGTTCTAAGAAAATCTGCTACATAGCTCTGAAGCCTCTGGTTATATGTTTCCACCTGTGCAAACGGATTCGACGTACGAAATGATTTCCCGAAGCATGCATACCTTAAAGTCGATGCCTGTTGCCAGGTGATAAAAATACCAATTAAATTATTCCGGGCTGTGTAGTCCGTCCCACTTGTAAGATAGGTAATTATTAGGAAACCTATTTCACTTTAACTGACCCCAGCAAAAAATACAAATTTTGAAACCTTTGCTTAAAATATGGCAAGATAAACTTGTTGAAGTGAAACGGAAACTTAACCAGGGCCGTCGAGAAATAAAAGGGGACTCTGTTGTAACTATTGACGGGTTCCATTCATTAAACAAGATATACCTACAGTCTAACTTCTCTACAACGAATTTTTCAATTTTTTCAAGCATACTTCTATTTGATCTCTTAGTAGGAATTTCTATATTAAGAATTTTCTATATAACAAACCAATATTAAGTTCCCGAGCAAATTCGGGCGAGCGAATGAGAGAATTCCCCACAATTTTCTAAAGAGCCAGTAAATTTGAAAAGAAATAAAATCACTCAACATATAAATTCTTCTCGGTGGAGGCCACTTAGGAACCTCCGATAATAAACAACGTGCCTGTACTTTTCTCACGACGTCTCTGGTTAGGTTAGACTGTAGTATGCATTATGTGATAAAAAAAAATAGATAACACTAGTTTACACAAAAAGTTAATCTTCGTATAAAAGTCTATTTTAGAGTAATTTTGGGTCGTGAAACATGAAAATTACATTTTTTTTTTTTTTAAGAAGAACCTTTTTCAAGATTGAGTCAAAATTATAAAAGTTACAAGCAACCAAAGTCGACATTTTCGACCATTTTTCAAAATTATAAATTTTTAGTTTGCTTTTTCTTAACAAGAAAACTTTTTTAGAAATTTTTTTAAGCTTTGAGCTGAAAGAGAATTCTTTTACGAACATTTAGAGCCTCAGATCTTCAAAATCGGGTAAGAACTGTAGAGGCTATGGAACCATGTACAAAAAATCACGATTGATGCACATCCGTAAAGACGTAACTGAACGCAAACGAAAAACTTTGAGTGAAACATTTTTTTTTCGAACAAATGTGTGATTGAGTGAAAATTGGAACTTAGCCATACCTTTCGATTTAATGGAATTTTATGATAGTAAAACATTTTGTTCACGAGATATTGACGAATAACTGAAAACAGTTTTTGGGTACATGTTTTTAAAAAAAATTTCAAATACTGTTCTTAAGAAAAAAAAAATGAGTGTAATTTTCGTGTTTCTCGAGCCAAAATTACCCTGAAAAACTCTTTATTTTCACGGAACAATCAATGAACCTAAAATTTTTAAGCTAGTATAATCAATAAATAGAGATTGAAAAAAAAAAATATATCACATTCTTTTTTTCCAATATTCGAAAACAACTTTAAGGAGAGAAAAGGTTTCTTTTAATTCTACGGACCCCTAAGCATCCTCGGCTAATCCACCATTTTTTTCATTAGAAACATTACCAAATCTAATATTTAATGGTTTAAAGGTCTCTCTGAAAAAGTCCATACTCATCAAGGATGCAAACTTTACGATCATTCGTAAATATAATTCTAGTTAGTATTATATCCTTTTTCCAAACTTTTCTTTCAGTTATTCTATATGGCACACTCACCCTCTGCTGAGTATCTGGTCACTCTAGCATACCCGGTAAAAACGGTTCGGGTGCGCCAAGAACGGATCACCTATATCAGCGGTTCCTGCGGTTACGCATAAAAAACCATCTCTTCAAGGTGTCATGTTGAAAATTACAAAGATTGTCCGAGCCTAAACAGAATGAGAATGTGACACTACGCCCAGTTATCGCATCTATAAACATTTTGGCCTAGGTACCAAAGCGAACAACCCAACTTTGCGGTTCAACAAGAACAGTACCAGGATGATGTCAGGAGTTGTAACGGCGCACAGCACCGTAGAGCCGAGACCATACACGTTCCCAATGAGATGAGTAGTAGATAGAAAGCACCCAATACATGTATCCTACACTTCTTGGAAAAGCCATCCAGCATCTGTGAAAATACTTCTTTAAAGATCTAGGCGGTCTGGCGAATCTGTCCATAGCGTACCTGACTCTTTATATCACCAGATATGCCACCCAACTTACCTAGCTCGTCTGCCTCCACCTCTTCCCCACCAATCTAAGTACTTTCATTTTTTCTATCTAGGCAACACAATGGACACCCGGTCTCTGGATGATCTTGGCTTAAGCCGAGCAGCCTAACTAATCTAATCTTGCCTATAGCAAAGCCGCCACGGTGTCCACCTGCACAAATTTTCAAGAAAGATCTTGTTGATAGTCTTAATTATATACATTTTCAAGAAGTATATAAAAAAGTGGATTTGAAGCCCAACTGTAAGTACGTTTCAAGGAGCAAAAATGTAATTTCCACAAATGTGGAATGGACCTGGTCGCAATAAACATTTTGGCACATAGTTATAAAATTCTTTTTTTTTTGCTTCTAAAATACTTACTGCGCTTGTTGGACTCGTTCATGCCGCTCTCAAAGCGACTATTGCTCTGCGCCTGCATGGAGTTTATGGAAATGCTGCGCATTGACGCAGAATTACTTGCAGTCTCCAGGAGATTATGCGCCAAGTTGCCGCCCAACTTATGCGCCGGCGTGTGCGCCTCCACCTCGGTGGAGCTATTCAAATCCAGTGTGGGCGAGGGCGTGACATAAGGTGTGGGTATATACTCGCTTTTAATGTGCGCAGTGCCGGCACTGGGCGTAGGCACTGCGGGCGTGGCAGCATACACGTCGGCAGCTCCACAGTAGTTGTAATTATAGCTGGCATTTTGATAGGCGCTGGACGTGGCGCCGGCATAGAACTGTGACGTCACATTATAGGCTGGCTGATAGCCTTGATGTGCATGGGGATGCGTGTGGGCGTGTGGATGGGCATGATTAAACATGTGTGCAGGCATGCCATAGTCCTGATAGCCAGCATAAAGCTGATGGTGTCCATGTGGCGGCAGTAACGGCGACAAGGCCGTTACATCCTGTTGTTCCTGTAACTGTTGTGCTTGTTGCTCTGTCGTATGATGCAGGGTCGGTTGCTGGTGATGGTACTCACCGGCGCCATAGAGCGCTGAAGCTGCGGCGGCGCTGCAAATGTAGAAAATCTTCAGTTTAAACTGGCTAATGTGCAGCACATGTTGCATATAGAGCAGCAAGACGTCCCGATATTCAATTGCGAAAAAAAAAAATACAAGGAAGCAGTATTGAAAATCAAATTTAACTTCCTGCTGTCCAGCCCTTGGTGACATCATTTCATGCCTCATTTGTAATAATGACACCCCAGCGCGTTGCCCAAAGATTTGTGCGCATGTCCACACATATGCGAATCACATGTGTGGGACAGGCCATTTCTATTATCCTATTTCTAACGTTGACGCCGTCGGTCTGCCTGACCACAACTACGCTTCCTTGAGTCCTTTGACTTTTGTTTTTCTTATTGTTAACACTTTGTGTGCCTGTGTGTGTGTGTCTTTTTGTGTCTTGCCTGGCTGCTTGTACAAATAACGACGATGATTTGTCGAAAAGGATGCAGAATCCGATAGTTAGGTTCTTGGGACCTTTGGTCCTATTTGCAATTCATGCTTCGAATATGTTTTTATAGGATTTCAACTGCCTTGGCGCGCTCAGTCTTCGCAGAAGGTTAGAAAAATATTTTGTTTTAGTAGAAAATTGGTAGAAATTAATTTTCGTATGGCAGCCTTATTAAAAATAAATAATAAAAAAAAACAATCACAAATGTCTTGCTGAGATGAGAACTTAAATCTGTTGACAGGTAGATGTCGAGATAATGCTTAAGATTTTCAATGCCAAAAACAATGTAGGAGAATGTAACTGCTGCTTTTTGTAAAGTGAAAAGTGTAGCTATAAAACTTTACTTTATCCAAGGATAATAATAATAAATTAAACTATAAATAAGAAATAAAATTAATTAAATGAGCTCTTTTTATTCAAGCTGGAATCGGCTAAAGTTTAAACTCAGCGACTTGAAACACAAAGGATTTGGTCAACCAGTTTGCAAGACATAGAAAAATATAAGAAAAAACTTTGATTGCAGCTTTGAGCCTTAATTGGACTTTACTATGCTTTCTGTTTTGTAATTTGAACCACGTTACCTTAAATCGGGATCACCCTACATTAATCCCGGACATGAAATATTATTTATTTAACAAATATTAAGAAAGCGACGATGCTTTATTTTTCAGAATAATAAAAAACCAAAATTTCTGAAATGTGCAATGAATAATCTTAAACTAGATAATCTAGAAACTAATTATATATATTGAAAGAACTGTGCGAAACTTTGTAAAGAAAACTTAATAAAAAGTCATATTATTTTAGAAGGTGTTTGAAAGCGTTTTAAACTATCTATAATTTTAATTTATTTTTACGAAAAAAATCTAAAGTAATATAAGTAGTATTATGTAGAAGTAGTTTGCAACATTCAAACAAAGTTATAAGGGAGACTTGGTAAAACGTCATATTTAAAAAATTATTCGGGTTTGAAAGCCAATACGCAGCTCGAAAAATTTCGCACGGAATAACAAAACTTCATATAAAAAAAACCCATTTGGGATAATTAGTAATTAAATTTATTACTCTCGTACAACTAATTGCATACCTCTCAATATGTCCATAGGCGCCTTCATAGGCTTCAGTTTGATTAACCATATTTAAAATATCCTTGACTGAAAAAGGCGTTGTGTTCATAGCATCCGCATTGGTCATGCTGCCGGGGCTGGGAGTTTGATTGTAGTCATAATAGCCACTACTTTGTGGCACCTGTGTTTGCTGTTGATGATGTTGCAGCATTTTTTTTTTTTTTTGTTTTCTTTTTTTTTTTGGTGCTACAATCAAATAATCACATACACTTGAGTAACACTTATGTATTTACACTTGTAGATATATATTTTATTTACAACAAAAACAGTTTGCCAAATTGCACTTGAACTTGCAACACATCACGCCAAGTGACACTTGACTTTAGCCGTGCCACCACCACCCCCTTTCTCTTGTTGCAACGTAGCGCCGTTAGTTGTGCGTAACCGTAAACGTTGCACCGTTCCGTTGCGCAGCGTGTCTACAATTTGTCAGCGCGTTTTTTGAAATGAAGTGAAACTGAAGCTGCCACTGTTCTTCTAGCCACTCGATGAGATGCACGCACACATGTAACAAAAATTAAAACAAAATGGCCGACAAACAGCCAATCACAGCTATGTTAGTTTTGTGTGTGTGTGCGAGTGAATGGCTTACATGTGCCTGTGTCCCTTCATAATAATTCATTTTTATACCCTGTACCGTATGGTACAAAGGGTATATTGTGTTTGTGCAAGCCGAAAATGTATGTAACGTACAGAAGGAGAAGACCCCCCAAAGTTACCTAAAGTATGATCAGAGTGACTAGAGAAGTCGATATACCCATGTACGTCTGTCCGTCTGACCGTCTGTCCGTCTGTCCGTATGAACGCCAAGATCTCAGAGATGGTAAGAGCTAGAGCAACCAAACTTTCAGATAAGATCCCTTATTAATCCATAGGAGACAAGTTTATTTTATTTTTAAGATATCGGGACTACATTATATAGCTCCCATAGGGGTGTTTCAGAGGACCTCGAAAAAAAGCAAAAGTTTTAGATGGATAATTCGTTTGTTTATGAAGATATCATAACCAAATTTGGTAATCGGAAGTTTTTTAGAAACCCACAGCACTGTACCAAATTTTATCAAAATCGGTTGACTATATCATATAGGTCCCATAGGATCGATCGGTCGAAAATTTGATTTTTGTACAAAATTCGTTGTGTTTCGTTTGTTTGTGAAGATATTGTAACCAAATTTGACATTAAGAAGTTTTTTAGAGTTCCCAAGCACTGTACCAAATTTGATCAAAATCGGTTGACTATATCATATAGCTCTCATAGGACCAATCGGTCAAAAAATCGTGTTTTGTACAAAATTCGTTGTGTTTCGTTTATTTGTAAAGATATTGTAACCAAATTTGGCATTCAGAAGTTTTTTGGAGATTTTCAACACTGTACCAAATTTGATCAAAATCGGTTGACTATATTATATAGCTCCCATAGGGCCGATCGGTCGAAAAAAAGTTTTTGATTAAAAATTCGTCTGTTTTTGGTTGTTTATGAAGGTATCATAATCTAATTTGGCATTCAAATGTCTTTTGGTGTTCGTAAGCAATTTACCGGATTTTATTGCAAGCAGTGGTACAGGGTATCCCAAAGTCGTCCGCGCCCGACTTTAACGTACGCCATCTTTATTTATTTACTTATAAGCAGCTCCTACTTAATTAAAATTACATTTCGAGCTATAATTAGCTTTAGCGTGAGCCTTATATTATATTAGTTGAAATAAAAAGTACCATTAAAATCGCAAATCAAAAATGTAAAGTTAATTTTTAAAATAAAGCGTCTTAATTTTACATAAGGAAAATACTTATGTTTGCGTGTATACACAAACCCTATAGTCTTGCCGCTTACTCTTAGTCTTGTCTCTGTCTGCTGTCTGAGGGCGTAATTTTTTGTATTTGTGCTCTTCACAGTTTTTGCCTGGTGCTATTGTTGTTATTTGTTTGTTCGCAGCCACTTTATGCAGATTTTGTTTCGCTACTTGAGCTTAAGTAGCATATCTTCCAGTATTTATGTATATATTATTATAAAGTCCTTAAGTTTTATTGTATATACAATATAAATTGTATGCGGAATTGTGTAGTGCATTTGTAGCAGGTTTTCAAGTGGTGCTCGAGTGCAGATTTTCGCATATGTACTTGAGTTTTGAATTTTCTTAGTAAACAAATCTTTGTTGCTAATGTTTAGTTGTAGCTTAGTGTTAATTGTTCAAAAATATTTAAGTCGCCCACCAGCTTTAATTGAAAATTTTGAGTTGTTATCACTTTAAATACGTACTGGTCGACTTTCAATTAAATTGTATACAATTTGAACAATTGGACAAATATAAGATATTAATTAATTATACCCTGTACCGTATGGTACAAAGAGTATATTGTGTTTGTGCAAGCCGAAAATGTATGTAACGTACAGAAGGAGAAGTCGGAGACCCCCCAAAGTTACCTAAAGTATGATCAGAGTGCCTAGAGAAGTCGATATACCCATGTCCGTCTGTCCGTCTGACCGTCTGTCCGTCTGTCCGTATGAACGCCTAGATCTCAGAGATGGTATGAGCTAGAGCAACCAAACTTTCAGATAAGATCCCTTATTAATCCATAGGAGACAAGTTTATTTTATTTTTTTGATATCGGGACTACATTATATAGCTCCCATAGGGGTGTTTCAGAGGACCTCGAAAAAAAGCAAAAGTTTTAGATGGATAATTCGTTTGCTTATGAAGATATCATAACCAATTTTGGCAATCGGAAGTTTTTTAGAAACCCCCAGCACTGTACCAAATTTTATCAAAATCGGTTGACTATATCATATAGCTCCCATAGGACCAATCGGTCAAAAAATCGTGTTTTTTTTACAAAATTCGTTGTGTTTCGTTTATTTGTGAACATACCGTAACCACATTTGGCATTAAGAAGTTTTTTAGAGTTCCCAAGCACTGTACCAAATTTGATCAAAATCGTTTGACTATATCATATAGCTCCCATAGGATCGATCGGTCGAAAAAAACGCTTTTTGTACAAAATTGGTTGTGTTTCGTTTGTTTGTGAAGATATTGTAACCAAATTTGGCATTCAGAAGTTTTTTAGAGATCTTCAACACTGTACCAAATTTGATCAAAATCGGTTGACTATATCATATAGGGCCGATCGGTCGAAAAAAAGTTTTTGATTAAAAATTCGTCTGTTTTTGGTTGTTTATGAAGGTATAATAATCTAATTTGGCAATCAAATGTCTTTTGGTGTTCTTAAGCAATTTACCGGATTTGATTGCAAGCAGTGGTACAGGGTATCCCAAAGTCGTCCGCTCCCGACTTTAACGTACGCCATCTTTAATTAATAATGAAGTGAGTGAGCCGTCTTGCTCACGCACCTGCTTATTCATAAATTCAAATATTCGTAGGTTACTTTTTAAAGAGTATTTTTGTTTATAAAGAATTGGTAAACTTAAAAAATTTTAAAGGTGCTGTTGTTGGTTTAGTATGTATTATAATGAAAAATTGTTTATTTTCTCTAGTGTAATATTTGTCGTTCTAGAACATTGCAAGAGACTTGGTAAATGGTAAAATCGACACAATTGTGTATTCAATTATATAATTGAATATATATATAATATATATAATTTTTCTTATGAGCTGAAACAATGTATATGTATAAAAATACGTTCATATAATAGTCAAAAATAAAACTTTGTTTTTTGTATCTTTTCTATCATTTTTTTAAGCGGGCTGTTCTACTGTACGAATTTTGCGCCATCAAATCAAATGCGCGGGGAGTTTAACAAAAAAAAGTGATTTTACAAAACCTACAAAGATGCTTACATTTTATTTTCAAGAAAATAAATATTATATAAATACAGTATATATACATATTACAAAAAGCAATACAAAACAAACACGTTTTACGCATATTAGCATATACAATTTGTACATGATAAACAAAAAAATTCGCTTAACTTATTTTCAAATACAAATAGTCGTTGCGCAAGGTTATACATCGATAAAAATAAAATCATGCATGTAAATATCGCGCTAAGTAATCGAATTTTGGTATCACATCAACAACCCTGTCGTTGACATGACGCTTGCTGAATACATAAAATTTTACTCGTTGAAAAGGTCGGACGCAATTTGAGGCGCGTCGCAAACGCAAATCAGTAATTAAGAAGTTTCTGTGCAAACTACTTGTATTTTGTTGTAAAAGATACTTGTAAAGGTAAGCCCAAGCATACAATCACATTATTATTGTATTATTACATTAAATTGTATATTTTTCTTATACATAAATGCAAGCATAAATTGCAAGGGCAGAAAGAACTCGCAGTTATGCTTACGTTTGCTGTTTAAGGCTATAAGCATATCTAATTATATTAAATAAATTATTACTAGCGCATAAAACTCAGCGTATTTATAAATAGCAAATTACAAATTTACATTTTTGTTTGATTATTTTTTTCTGCTACAGCACCCAGCCAGCATCGACAAACAGATACAGAAAATTATTGATTTTACTTCTCTCGTCCAAGATGGCGGACGACGAGCAATTTAGTTTGTGTTGGAATAATTTCAACACAAATCTTTCTGCTGGGTTTCACGAATCGCTATGTCGTGAGGATCTGGTAGATGTTTCGCTTGCCGCGGAGGGCCAAATTGTGAAGGCGCACCGTTTGGTGTTGTCTGTCTGCTCGCCTTTTTTCCGCAAAATGTTTACGCAAATGCCGACGAATACCCACGCCATCGGTAAGTCTAAATTTGCAATTGCTAAGCTCTTAACTATATTTTGGTTAAAACAAACTTTTTGTAATTTTTAGTGTTTCTGAACAACGTCAGCCACTCCGCTTTAAAGGACCTAATACAGTTTATGTATTGTGGAGAGGTTAATGTGAAACAAGATGCCCTGCCAGCATTCATAAGCACAGCGGAATCACTACAAATAAAGGGGCTCACAGACGTAAGTATTAAAAGCAACAAAAACCAAACGAGAAGACCGTAGCAAACACCAACGAGAGCACGCTTGGATAATGGCGCGAACGCCAACACATACACAAAAAACACACACCATGCGAGCAAGCAACACACAAACGTGCCTGTATAAGAGCTTGCTTGACTGTACCGGGCCCGGACAACAGAGAAAAATCTCGAACTCTTGCTGCAAGTATAAACGTTTAAAGTGCGCCAAAATGGGACAGCACGAGTGTGTGTGTGTTACAAATGTATGTTTCTCTCGCTTGCAAGCGCTATTATTTGGTGGTTGTTTTTAATGTATTGCTTCACTGCTAAGGCAAAACAATAACATGGAAATAATAATATATTTTTTTTTAACCCGCATAGAACGATCCTACGCCGCAGGCACCGCCGGAGCCCACACCTCCGCCACCAGCGTCACCACATGTACAACAAGTCCCAGCTCAACGCGTGCAGCAGCGCCAACAGCGCGCTCCTGCAGCCCGCTATAAAATCGAGACCGTTGACGATGTTATGGGAGACGATAAGGGCACCACACAAATTGTCATACAGACCACAGCCCCGCAAGCCACCATTGTACAACAGCAGCCGCAGCACATACAGACGCAGCAGCAGGTCCAGACAGCCAACACAACGACCGCCACGCTGGTGTCGACAACAAACAAACGTACTGCTCAACGTCTAAGTGGCAGCAGCAATGTTAAGCGCTCTAAAACTAACACCACCAATGTTACTGACCCCTTGGACTCGAGCACGGAGACTGCGACCACGGCCACTAACGCACAACTGGCACCACAGCAGATTACAGTGCAGACTACTGTTGTACAAGCTGCTCGCCAACAAACGCAACAGGCCGCCGCTCAATCCGATACAGAATTTATTGATCTCCCAATTGAATTGCCGACGAAATCAGAGCCTGATTACACTGAAGAACATGGCGAAGTTGCTGGTGATGGCGAGACTACTTATGTAGAGGATGATGCTTATGGTGATATGCGCTACGACGACAGCTATTTTACTGAAAATGAAGATGCTGGTGCGCAGACAACGGGCAACACAAGCGGCGGTAACATGGCAGCAACCACCTCGAAAGCAGTCATTAAGCAGCAGACATCACAGAGCTACAGTGATACATCGTTTGTCGACACCGGCGGTGAGCAAGGAAACACAGAGGCTCAAGGTTGGTTGAATTTTACTTTTGTGATCCATATGGTCCATCAGCCTATTGAGCGTTGGGTCCAATGGATCGGTATAGATTTAATATACTTAGTATAGTTACATTGAAGTAGAGCTGCTTGCGAATTTTGTAAGCACTTTAAACAAGTTCTATTCATATGTTTTATCAGAAATCTGGTGTACTTAATGGCGTTATAAGTCAGCTACAAAGCTCGCAAGCTAGCTCTTAAAAAAAAATAACTTGATTAAAGCGTATTTAAATCTGAATCTACTTAAAAAAAAGCATAGATTGGCTGCACAATAGATTGAATACCGATCAGATTTACACGCTGCTTTTATTAAGTTTTTTTTTTAGTTTTAGTTGCGCCATTGTTCTATTATATATCGCAAAAGAACATTTGGTCGGGTGGCTGTTCAAAGCAATTTGATGCTGTGAAAAAGCTGCCCACGCGTTAAGTTTCTTTTAAAGTTGAGAGGTAAGTAAAGTGTTAAATCTTTGTTGGCGAACTGGCAGACAACATCATCCCGAGCAGCAGAAACAATTCCTATGATGAACCGTGGCAACTGTTGGTAACAAAAATAACCAAAGGTACTGTAAACAGATGTTCTTTATATACTCTTATACTTGACATACATTGCATATTTTTGAATTTTCAGTGATTTGTTGGGCGGTGCATGTGGGTACAAACAAGTCTTATTCTGTTGTATTATAATGTGTCCTTTAGAATATTGCTGCAGGCGTAGCCGTAGCCTGCACAGCCCCGTCAAAGCTATATCATTTTGGTTGAGTGCACTTTCAACTAGAAAAATATAATTTTGACTCGGTTCGTGTAAGACACACTCGATGTGTACAGTTTTTTGGTGCTGCACGTATTAAGTACAGATGTTGTTCAGGTTTAATGGTGCAACATAAAAGATTGTTACCATTAAATCTGACAATGGCATTAATTGCCGGGTCTCCTATGTGGTAATTGGTTAGTTTAACGAAAATTTAGTTAAGCTGTGGCGGTCGTGTTTATTGTCGAATGGGAGTGAATTAAATTTGAAATATCATTTGGAGCCTATTGGCCGTTTCCTAAAGAGCTAAAAGTGAAGTTTTGCCAGTACGTTGATAATTTAAATTCGTCAGTTTTTACTGCTGGAACGCCCTCCCACGAATGAACTTGCGTTATTTTCTAGAACAATACTGAAACTATCAATCTTCCATTTTATATCATATGCCAAAGGTTTAAGGTTGTGCAGACCGCATGAAGTAAATTGTATTCTTGAATAGCCGATGTCGATATCATGTCTGTCCGCCCGTGTGAACAGAAATATCTCGGAAGACTAAGAGATTTAGTTTGCTTTATTTTTATAATTTTTGAGTTTTGCTTAAAGCTAGCCATTTAGATTTACAGAGTTGGATAATTAATCTTTTCAACTGGAACTATAAGAGATATAGAGCCAAAAGATGCGCAAAGTAGTCAGGCCGGTGAAGTTTTGCGATCTTGCTCCATTCCCCTGTAGGAGAATTTCGGCGTTTGGACCTATACACGGTCCCCAAAATCAGACAAATATGAAAAATGTTTATAGTTTGTGGAGATACCACACCTATATATTTGTTTTTTATTGCCCATCCGTACATGCAAACTATTAAATTCTGATAACATGACCAAATTAAAACCCCTTGTGCCTAGAAGATCCTTTACAAAATGCGTTGGTACAGGGTATTTTAGAGACGGGCCGGCACTACTATATCATTCTAATAAAAAAAACCTTAGAAATTAAGGAAACTTTAGGCCCTTTGGCCTAAAACTCTCAGCTAGTCGCCAAAATTGGTATTAATTCTTAGAGTCTAATATATGTAATAATAATGTTAGCCCACAGTCCACAAGTTTCCTCGTAAAAAAATTAAATGTGTAAACCATAAAATAATTTTTTCAAGGTATCTTTCCAACTGTCGGGATTTAGTGCAAAGCTTTATTATAGTCATAATGTCGCGGCTTTAGTCGGCTCACTTGTTACATGATTGCGTACAGACTAAGGGTTTGATTTGCATAATTGGTATAAGAAACCTTAAAACGATTTATTTTCCCCATTTGACAAATTTTTAGTTAAAAACGATTGGTGTAGAATATTTTGGACTAAAAAGGTAGTTTAATTTTAAACTATTCTTTGATTTTAGATAGTGAAATTCTCTATTGATAATTAAATATTCTTAAGAAATGAATACATAACAAATGCTGTAAATTTTTTTTTTTAAATAAATGCATCGAATTACAATTTTCATTTATTTTTTGTGTGTTTGTGCTGCCAGATTGTCAATTTATTTTGTGTTTTGGAAAATCGTACAGTTGGTTCTCACTACCAAAAAATGCAACGCTTGGGCCTGTTTTGAAAAGTGGCAACGCCGCATGAAATTTTATTGTAGAGAGAAGCGCATCTGCATTTTTATATATTTCTTGTTTTTGGCATTTTGTGTTCATGAAAACTTATTGTTGTTGATGCGTACCTAGTCAAATATTGTGCAGATTATTAATGTGACATTGTGCGGAGTTAGATGTTCAGCAAACAAGATTGAGTGTTGAGTTTTAAGTGTGAGTGGTGTAATTTTTTAGTGTACTCTTAATTGAGTGGTTTATATTACAGGAAATATGTATGTCCTTTTGTTAAACAAAAGGATCTCGAGGACTATAAGAAATAGAACGCATATAAAAAGATACCATTCCTTGAGAGTCTTGCTTTTATTGTAAGTATCCTCCTAAACATCAAAGTTGATTATAAGTTTCCTACGATTCTACTGCCAATAAATTGCTTTTGCGCCAAATTTTTCAATAAGCGTTGTTTTATTTCATCAAATCTATCTTACCGCCTAAGTATCACTTAACAATTTAGTTTTAAAATAGATTTGAACAAGCTTAAAGTATTCGCAATTTACTCACTTGTAATTGTTGTCCGTTCGCGCACTCTTTTAGGCATAATCCAGTTCATACGAAGTCAAAAGAAGAACGCTCAGCTAGTCTATAAGAACTATATCTACAACAAGAAGCTTACCCAAGCCAATGGCCAGACCACCTGGCGCTGCGCAGATGTACTTAAGCTTAGGTGCAAGGCCGTGGTGATAACTAAGAATGGGCTTTTTGTGGATGCACGACGTATGCATAATCATGAAAATCATGACGTACGCATTGGACAGCGGCAGACGTACAGCGTGGAGGAGGACCTGGACGAGTACATCGAGATATGTGCATCGAATCCAAAGCTATCCCAATACTTGAGCAGCAGTAATATGAACATAATGACGACCAAAAATGGCAAGGAATGTAAGCTATATGTGCCCGCGTCGGAGGCTAATGAAATCGAAATGCAGGAAATCGTCAATGCTGAACAAGATGATGAAGGACATGATGCCAATATAAGTTTCGAAAGTGCCATTATCGAGCACGTTGTGGAGATTAAACCACTTCACAAACTACAAATGAAAAACAAACTTCAGTAGTTACAATAAGTACAATTATTATATGTATGTAGCTGTAATGTTTCTTAAGTTTTAAATAATTTAATATTAACACATTTCGAACACATTGTATCCAATCGTCTAATAAAACCTACACCAAGACAATTGTTTTGCTTACAACATGTACTTCAGTTATCTTAATTAAGTTCTAGAGTCCTTATAAACCAATTTAATCTAACCATTAACTTTACCTATACCGCAGATGCAGAGCTGCTCTTCATAGAGAGCCCCTGGGCCACACCCTGCCTTGTACTGAATGGCTTTATGTATAATTGCCACAGCCGCAAATGCAACAAGGAGTACTGGCGCTGTCATAACTACTCCAAAAAGGTGCACGAGCAGCGCTGTCGTTCCCGCTGTGTGCTGGAAAATGGCAAGCTTAAGAATATTACTGGCGGACCGCACAATCACCTGCCGCATACGGAAAAAATAGAGAAAATGATACAGCGCAACCGCTTGGCAGCGTTAAGCACAGGACGCACAAAGCTTGGCCGACAATCGAGCATAAATCAGCTACAAGAGCAGGAACAAGAGCAAGAGGAGGGTGAGGAGGAGATGACTGTCGTGGAGCAACAACAAGGCCAACAGCATATGCAGCTGAGCAGCCAGGCTAATACGTTGCAGCTTTCAGATCATGATTTTATGCACGCCTCCTTAATGCTTATACACGACTAGATTAACTAGCAGAGGGGGTGGCACACTAGGGCGCCTGGCTAAACAGTGCAATTTAGCTTATAAGACTCTCTAGAGGTCGTCTTATGAAATTAATGAAATATATTGTATGTATTCCCCGACGACCCTTAACTGATAGCATTATAAGATTTTGAACTTCAAGTCGTCTAATAAAGTTAAATAAATAAATTAAATGCATAACGATAGACCCTTAACTGAAGGGACCAACTTATGAGTCGTGCAAAAAATTGTCCAATATCCTTTTCTAACCACCATCCAATTGCAGTGCCAGGACAGCGAAATAGTTTACAACATACTTCCTCAAGTGGTAAGTGGATTTAATGTGTTTTGAAATTAATTAATAATATAGTAATTACTTTATTCTATTCAGTTGCCGTTCTTGCCTACAACTTCCGCGGTCACCTGGTTCACGAGGGCTTTACCTATAGTTGTCACATAAGAAGTGGCTCAAACTTCACAGTCTTCTGGCGATGTGTACTCTATAAGAAGAACCGATGTCCTGCTACACTAACTACTCATCATAAGGCAATAATATGCCAGCGCCAGCAACATAATCATGCACCACCCAAAAAACAAAAAACTTTTTTGCCTAAAATTTTAAGCAATGAATGACAGCCGCAAATTTTAGGCCAAGAACTCAACTTTTGAAGCGATAATTAAAAATTTTATCTCGAGAAATGATTGAAATGAAAAAACATTTAAAAAATGGAATCCCATGCATGCTTTATCCTGTATTTTTCCGCACTAAAGACAGCCGCACCAAGCGCAAAGCTTTAGTTTCTACCCGAATATTTAAGTTCGTTATATATTTCGCATGGTCAAAAATTTAACTAATTTCCTTCTCTTTATAATTGCAGAGGACTACACTATAAATGAATACCGGCAGCTAGTATATCGCGGCCATGCCTACGCCTACGGCAGTGCTCGTACGGGTGTGGTCTATTGGCCGTGTGCTGCAAATGCTCGAAATGGCTGCCAGGCCTTAGTAACCACTAAGAACAAAAAGATTCTCATTGTCAAATCACAACATAAGAACAATTGCAAGTTGGTTACTGAGACGGTAAATCGAAATGCTGTCAAAGTTATCCATTTTCGTATTGAATAAAAAATTTAACACTGAGGCGCCACGTGTACTGCATTTTTGTTTAATTTTTACAAAATACTTTCAAAACGCATCTTAAACAAAAACTAAACCAAGATTAATTAATTTAATTGCAGAGCCCAAACCCAAGCGTACGCTTAACACCGGAACAGTGGCACGTCCGCTTGCTCTCGTGCAACGCGGGCTGAAATGCAAAGTGGCCGAAAATTTGACGATTAAACCTATGAGATCTGTTACACCGCCGACAATTTCGAACGCTGTATTTTCAATTGCTACGGCAGTAAAAACAACACGTAAAACTGCTCTTAATTTAAATAATCCGGAAAACATTTTGCAAACCTCATCCAAAGGTCATAACTTTGTATTTGTCAAAAAGCCGCGTTTGAAGGGTCAGTGTGTAAACTGTCTGAAGAACGGCAAAAGCCATGTGAACAAAGTGAACACGTTCTGTGACACCTGTCCGGGTGGCAATTGGATGTGTCAGCCTTGCTTTGTGGAGCTACATATAAAATTGTAAACAACATTTTATATTTGACAGCATTTGATAAAGAGCTTGTAATATTTTTCACAACTATATGTTGAAAAGTTTCAACTCATTTTTTCAATTTAAAAAACTTGTATGTTCCAAGTTTTTGTATACAAGCTTTTTTCAAATACTTTTGAAAAAGTCATGATTTAACATTATTCTATATACATACATATATATTTTTTTCAATTTTTAAATAAAAAAGCATTTTCAGCATTCACAAATACCAAATTCAGTCTAATGGATCTGTACGTTATTAAATGTTCCTTTTCCAAACTACGAATTTGATTATTTTGTAGTTTAGTTAAGTTTCATACTATGTAAAGACCTCTTTAAACTAAAAGTCTTCATAATTATTATTAATATACTATTTCTTGGAAAGCCTAGAGAACACTACTAACAAGGAACGTTTAAAAGAAATTTTAGATTTGTTAATAGCCAGACTTCTGTAAATTCTAAAAGGCTGTAAAGTTTCAAGATTGAGAAGTAATCTTTACTGATCTTAACGTGTCCTTAAATACATAAAATTTCTTAACAAATATAACTATTAATATCGTTAGTCGCATTGTTTTGGGTATCGATATAATAAATAAAAACCTAGATTACGGAGACCATAAGAGTTATGAAATTGGTTTTGTATCTGCAGCGTTTCTTGCCGTGCAGACAGACTCTGAACTGGCAGCCACTATTTTAAATCTTTAGTGTAGAATGATTTAGATAAAAATATACCAATTTTAGCTATTAACTACAATAATCTTATTACCAAGATTTGCCAACTCTCTCTTTCTCTACGCCCGGCCACAACTTGCCACGTCCACGTTTAAGTACCAACTCATGGTTATGCTGTGCATGCAAAATCTCCAAACGTTTGTCTTTCGTAGTGCGCAATCTAGCGCGGCATTTTGTGGTGGACCTTGTGGCACATATCCACTTAATGCCTCTGCTATTTTCCATGTACTTGACAAAGTGATAATTGCGATAAACCAGCTTGACCGACTTGCGCTGACCCTTGGTAAAGTGGTAGGAGTTTTCTGTAATAGAAATTAAAGCGATGTTTAGTTAAACTGCTGGAGTGTTCATTATAGATCGGGTCTGCGTTGTAGTAATGCTGTTAGAGCCTTTATGAGTTAATCAATACATCAATATTTATTAGAAATACATACATATATATTATATATTGTAAGTGTAGTAGGTGAGTGACATGTTACGACCTAGTTACAAAAAAAACACAAATGAACCTAAGGACTACGTAAGCTTGGGAGTGTGTGGCAGGTAGAGCTCTCTCACTTCTTGCGCACCACCACCCGAGACTCCACCATGCCGGTTACATCGGCCACAATTTCCTCGTACTTCAGATGCATGCCAAGATCGTTTACATCAATTACAGCTGGTGACTCATCAGACAATGCAGTGGTAAGCATGGCATCTGTGGTTACCTCCTGCTGCCGCTGCTGTGACCTGGAATCAACTCTAATCGGCGACTCTACGACAGCGGCTGGCACACGGCGCACGCGTTTTTTACGACGCACAATCTCCTCGTGCGTATGATAACGATTCAGAGGAATAACAATATCATTGATGGTGTAAACGCGCGAGCGGCAACGCTGATTCCACCACTGGTTGCAGCGCCAATAGCGCTTCTCTTCGCCTGTGGAAAGTTTCAGTGTTTTCTCGAAAATAAAAGGCTGCCCGCCATATATCAGCTGCATGCGTCCGCGCGATGTGGGTGTGTAAATGGCACGCGTGTTTTCTATAGCGTAAGAAAAATAATCAAAAATTTTTAATTAGTTAAATTATACTGGTTAAAATTGTTATCGCTTAACTATCTAAGAACAAATTATTAGACCGTCTATATATTTTGGCATAGCGCCCATGTATTTGCTACTTATCAGCTAATTCTTTTTGTGGCTTTATATTAAATGCAGATTCTCCAAACATGCGTATTAAGCGGTTTGAGGGCTCATGATTGTGCACAGGTCGTGTCAAGCACACCTTAAAGCGACCATTGTAAAGCTTGGTAGTGGATATACGCGCATTACAACCCGTTGTGCCCATACGTCTTATGCGGCAGTTCCAATAAGTTGTTGCTCCATGCACGTTGTTCTTTGCATAAGCATAGTTATTATAAACTAACTGTGGGGTCTTGCGTTGACCCTTTATAAATCGAATGATAGGCAGTTGGTCCAATGCTAGCTTTTTTCCATGCTCATCTAAACCGAATTCAACGGGCAACAGGTCTCCAGCACCTAAAATAACACAAGAAGTATGAAAATATGTATTAGTTTCAGAAAAAACACTACAATCCTTCTAATGGCTGCTAAAGAAAATTCTGAAACGTATGAGGCGTTTTGATTTATTAGATATTTTTTGGTAGGTCTCTAAATTTGCTTTACATTTTAGACTTTTTCCTGCAATTGCAGTTTCATCTGTTTGCTGCTCAGACACAGCGGGTTGCGCATCAGACTTGGCTTTTGCGCGCTTTCGTCTTTTTGCAGTATGTACATTGGTGCATGTGTGTGGCAATGGCTGGTTACATGTATGCGATCCCCCAGACGTGTAAATCTAGTAACCAAACGTGCTCTACACTTGGCTTTGTGATACATGGAGCACTTCCAATCACGCGAACGCTGACCCTCGCGCAGTTTTTCATTGGGCGTATAGGTGTTACCCTCAAAGAAGACCAGATCTGTGCCCCGATTTGAACGTACGTACTCAGCAGCTGTAAGGGCATCAGCTGAAAGACAAAAAAAATGTATATGATTTGTTGTAATCTTGATATTATTTGATTACAATAAATTGGCAATGATTTTTATAAAGGCTTAGACAAGTGAAAAGCAGGTGAAATTTGGCATGAATATGCTATTATTTATTTCTGAAAGCACATTGGTACTTGCTCCTCAATGTTTGAAAGTGGCACAACGTCCAGCAGGTAACTGTTGGCTTCTGCTGTGATTATGTGCGCCAAAACGCAGCTGCACTTGCCCGGTAAGCTTATTTTGTATAGCGCGTACACGGCACTTGCTTCTAAAGTTGGCGCACTTAAGATAACTTCGCTGTTGATGCTGAGAGCCAATTACAAAACGAAAGTCATCAATGAGCACATAGCCGCCGTTTCCACGACGCGTGTTAGCTCGCATTCTTCCCGAGGCTGCTTGAAAATGTAAAAAAACAAGTATAATTAATTTATTAGTAGAAGCATCAGATAAAGCATATAAACGTTATAATCTAAGTTTGGCTTACAAGGAAAATATACGTTTGTGTGTGTGGAAGGCAGATAAGGCATATTTATTGATTTATTAAAACTCTGGGTACAATCATATGGGATCGATCATTCATAAACTACGTGACGCTCCAAGGGGGGTGGGGGTGGGGGGGTCTGGTAAAGCGTCACGATCATATGGAAAAGTTTCAAAAATATTCCGTCACAGTTACATAAAGTCTATTTTGACGAAAATCAGCGTCACGTAATTTATGGATGATCCCCATAGCGAAGCAGTGTCCTTCGATGTAGTGGTGCAATATAAATTTTGAGGACGACGCTAAGTCGGTTCCAAATGTCCTCTGCAAGTGCGAAAAAACGTAAGTTAAGTACAACAAACTAATCCTAGATCATAGTTACTAGACTTCAGAAGCCCATCTACGTAAATATCTTTATTGAGCACTCATTTTATGACATTTGCTCACAGCTTGTGCACTTCGTGTACATTTGCACTCAATGCCTCCCGGATAACAGGCGGCTTCCTTCATTTGGTGATGTTTAGCAAGTTGTTGCACTTGCTGTTTGGCTTAAGCCATATTTTGTGGTTTTTGAAGCATTGATTTATGACAGAATATAATGTTTAGCGGTGGCAAGTGTATTTTAAAATGATCTACAAATAGAAAATGATTGCGGTCTTGATGTTATTGATTATTATTGACGTATTTGTTCAAATGCATTCTAACATAGCTTTGCTGAAGCAACACTATGAATATTAAAGACAATTTGTTTTTGATTTGTTGCAACAACCCATTATTGGCATATTTGAGCAATTGTAATTAAGCTATATTTGTAATATGGGTACAAACATTAAATATTGCAGGCGGCATTTCTAGGAATGATTACGCTGGCGTCTGCATTGAAGCGCTTTAAATTGTGCTTGTAAAAAGTCACTCAACAGTCACTACCACTTCAATCAATATTTGTTTATTTTATAAAAGCTTACGCGAATTATTTGCTATCAATTGTATTAAAAAAAAACATAAACTACTTCACTTGACATTTTGCTTTATTTTTTTCTACTGCGCTAGTAAGCAGCGTTGCCAGTATATTTGTTAAGTGCTGCCAGTTCGTTGAAAAGCAACACTCTGACGATTTCGCTTTGATTGCAGCACCCTGCAGTTATTTATTTAATTAGTTGACACTGTTTTTTAAATCTTTTGTTGGTTTAAGCTACGAATGTGCAAATATATATGGTTGATGACTTAATCTTAGCCCTTTGCTATATGAAGATATAAAGATATAAAGTACGATTTTGTTATTTAAGTTTGGCTACAGGTCATGTAGCGTGTGGCGCCTATGAGATCGTCGAAGCGCGCTAGGCTCTTGCAATTTGTATATGTTGGCGGCATGATTGTGGGGACGTCGGCCTATCTTTATTGACTTGTTATCTGGTAGCGTGGTAACACAACGGCCTGGACAACGCTGTCCAGATTTGCTGTTCTTATAACAGACCCAGTTTATGGTAGTATTATATTTACGTTCCACGGAGTAAACATGTCCATTATATTGCAGATTCTGGCCACCACGTCGATTAGGCACCAACTTATAGCTGCGTTGTAGCCAAATACCATCTGCAAGTTAGGTAAAAAAGGTTTGATTAGGTACTATAAAAACATGAAACTAACGCCACTAAGTTACAAGACTTTTGCAGCCAATCTTCACAGTTTAAAAACATATTTATTTGAAAATAACTTATGTTAAACACTTTTAAGTTTTAACGACTCGTGCTCTTTATTGATGATTATGCTGACCGCGCAGCGCAGTGACTTCGTTTAATTTAGTTACAACACGTGCAGTACATTTAAGGTTCTTGCAGCGCTTCTTGACGCACTCCCAGTAGCAGACATCCTTCATACGCCGATTAAGTGTAAAAGGTTTTCCGTCAATGTTAAGCAAATCATTGCCTCTTGTACTGCGCGTGAAATAAACACTAAGGTGCTCGAAGTTTTGTATTTTGATTGGACGACGTTTTAGCGGTGGCAAGTGTATTTTATAATCTGCAAACGGAAAAGATTTATTATTTGGATGTTATAACAACACGTTTGGCTTTAATGCGGTTTGCAGATAATTTCACGATGCCTTAAGTGAAAACAATTTAAACTAAGTTTGCTTTAGAAAAACTTTATTGGTATATAAGTACATATGAAATAACAATGCTAATATTGGTATGCCGATGCAGCCTTTAAGTTGGTGGTGGTACATAAATAACAATTTTATAAGGCTATTTATCACAAGTGGCACTGAACAGCCACTAATTATTGTCACTTTAAACAATTTTTGTTTATTGCAGCACATATGTCCGTTATTTATTTGCGTTTTTATTTAAATAAAAACAATAACAATTCGTGTCACTCTACTGACATTTGGGAATTTTTTTTCTTATGCACTTTGACGTGGCGTTGCCGGACTTTGCATGTTGTCATTGTTTTTGCCCTGCCACATTGTTGCAACGAACCATTCGATAACGCTGCGTGGTGTGCATATGCCATTTCGCTGTGTTCCTGCATGTTTTAAGCATTATTTTAATTTAAGTCATTAAAGTTTAGCTTTTGTTCAATGAGTTTTGTTAATAGTTAGCCGTAAAAGTGCGCCAAAATGTGTTCAGACGTTGTGACAGTGCCACCAAGTTCTTAATTTTTTAGGAAACCGCAAAGACAAATAAATATTTCCAAACATCTTAAAATTGCGTTTTTATTTGTTTATTTTTTTTAACTTAAGGTCACGCGTTTCTTTAGTGCTAAAGACTAACTCTTCCTTTGTCCTTTCAGCTGTTACCAAATTATCAAAACCTAATACGTCAAATAACATTTTGACCACGCCAAAGAAGGTGTTAGCTCCAAGTGCTTTAAAAGTTCCTAAGCCGGCTGACAAAGATGAAATACCACTCTTTGCTGGCAGCAGAGTGTTTGTTTCCAAACAGGCTTTGGCCAAATCCTTTATTCCAATGCCTACTGTTTACGCATCTCGTGTAACCGACTTGGTAATAGGACGCGCCACTTTAGAAAGAGTTGCACGGGCAGAGGAAACTTTGGACAAGGAAAAGACGCAGGCGATAAAAAGTAGGCAGAAGGCACGAAATTATTTTCAATTTTTTGAATTTACTCTTTTGCCACTTACAGCTCATGTGCGCCAGGTCTTTGCCATGCGCGGCGATCAGTTGTCAGAGGAAACCATACAGCAGTTCATTGACCACAAGATAAGCACCATCAAAGCAAACTTAAGCAAATAAAACGCCTATTGCCTAATTGTTAGTTGTATAATCTGCATTAAATAAAAAATTGTAATCTAAAAAAGTGAGGCCTTCTTATGCTGTAAAAGAAATAACAATCAAAACATAATATTTTTATATTCACAACTTTATAGCGAGCTGTAAACTAACATGTTTAAATGTCTCTTCATTGCAGGTATCATGCAATCTATTAATGCGCTTTTCGAGGACAAGCAAACCAGCTCCAACGTACAGTATACCACCACCCAACGAGGGCGCATTATGTTGATTTATAATGGCTATCGCTATGTGGTCAATCGTCAGAGCCTCAAGAATGTTTTTTGGCGTTGCTCGCGTTATGTAAAGCATTGTTGTCGTGCCACATTGGTCACCTCCAAAGTTAACGAAGAAGTTTCATTACGCATTGCTGGAGCACCACATACCCATGGCCCAGAAATGAAAATGGACAGCACGTTACAGTTGACGCCTGAATTGCTGGAAGATACATGGCGATCTGCTGAACAAGTGCAGCTGTCGGAACTAAAGTAGCTCTAACAGCATTTATACTTAACGCAAATTCGCTTAGTCAAAATTTATTCTCATAGCTTAATTTAAATAAATTACCTTTTAAAGAAATTTTGCTGTCTTAAATTGTTATGGCGTCTTAGTATTTTTATGTAAAATCACTTGATAAACTAAAATTAATCAATACTTTTTTCTCTTTACCTTATAGTTGAAGTAAAACTGGAGCCGCACTCGCCTTTAAGAGACCATTCTTTGCTTACCTGCCTTAGCGGGGTGGATTCGTTTCGCAAACCTTTCACGTTGCCTAGAATCTTAGATGGTAAGTTTTATAAGGACGTACACCCAAATCAAAAGACTGCTGGAGGCATAACAGCTACCTGCACCACCTGCTTTGGCCTAATATCGGGAACACCCAAATCAACGGGAAATTTCCTTAGTCACATCAAGCGGCGTCATAAGGATTTACTGCCTGCATGCCAGCTATACTGCCAGGCCAAAGCGAATCCCAACTCAATCGTTAATAAAACAGACTTAGACACAACCCCAGCTAATGCGGCGGAATTGGTGCCCAGTGAACAACACCTGACCACGCCTTTCACCGCATTAGCCGTACCCGGCCCATATCCCATGACTCTGTCCATGGTGCAAGCAACCACAGCCACGCAAGTAATGGCCATAATGCAGCAACAACAAAGACCACAGCAGCCAACGGATCAAATGTCTCAACTACAGACGCTGGGTCAAGCCCCTGGAACGGTCTTTTTAAGCAAGGATTACTAATTGCAACTGACTGTTTTTATACTCTTTACGTGGAGCTGGAAGTCAACAGTTTCTCTATCATATTTTTATACCTTGTATCGGCGGTGTGTATTAAATAGTCAACATAAAGAAAAATACACGGTATATAGAAGTAGGGTCAAATTATTGCTTGTTGTTAGCATCTACTGTTTTAAACAAAGACCTAAACATAAGCATTCGAATAATGTTTCTTGATTCCCTTCTTAAAGACCTTGTCATACCCACTTTAGGTGTGAAAGTCATCATTGAATGCAAGCGTCAAGTGACATAAGCCAACCTGAAACAGAAAATTGAGACTTCTATTCCGACTGATCCAAGTTTGTGTACAACTCAGCTGTAACTAAAGAGTATAAGAATCGATATCAGCTTTTTGTACAAAGAATCATTAGAACAGGAGTACGAGTACCTAGACTTAGTGCAAACTTTTATATATTAGCATATAGGAAATCAACTGAATTACCAATTTATAATAAACAAAAAATAGAATAACTTTTTATATACAAAAATGAACAAATGATTTTCATAATTTTTTTTTAGAATTTTCAAAAGATAATGCTGTTTTGTTTAGTGGACGGGTAAGTACTCCTTTGTTATTTTAATTTCCTTCTTTTGCAGTTTACATTTCCATGATTTGTATGCAATTTAACAAAGGTAAGTAAAAAAAAAAACATATATTGTATCTAATGGTTTTTAATTTTGACACCTCTTGCAGTTGCGACAACCATCTCACTAGCAACACAAAAAAAAAAACAAACCGTTTTACCTTTAATTTGCATAAAAATAAATATCATTTGCTACATATATTGATTGGACTCACTGGAGCACAATCAATCCTGCCATTATTATTTTATACATACAATTTGTCTCATATGACGGATAGCCAAAAAAATACATTAAAAAAAGTTGCTACATAAAATTTATGATTTCTTTTTTGTTGTAGAATTTGATTTTATGCAAACATCACACGAAGAGAAGATGTATGAACTAACATATATAATTTTTCTATCATTTATTTCTAGATAAATCACGGAAAGTCTCAAGAAAAACATTAAATATTTGGCAAGAGTCCCGATTTAGGCAAGTCGCAAAGTTTGGTCGGTCGGCAAGGCAAAAAACTAGTTTGCTCGTGGGACCCCATTCATACTACTATGCTTGTAAGACTCGCGACAAAGGATTTACCTGGCGCTGCTCTGTTCGGTACTGCCCATCAAAAGCTCGAACAATGCAAATTGGAGACTATATCAAGTATTATGTGAGCGATAAGGTGCATATCCATTAAAACTTATTTTAGCTCTTCGCTATTTATTTAATTTGTAATAACTTTACAACATAAAAGCAGTTAGAAAGTTTCCGAAATCAAATTTTGGTTGATGATCTAAAAGAATCTAAAAATTCTCATAATTAATAACTTTGATAAACGAAATAAAAAAAAAACCAAACGATGCAACACGACGGGAATGGATCCCTAGAACATTTAGGTATTGTAAGGACGCCATTTATTGAAAATAGTGTAATAATTTTTCAGTTAAGTTGCTGAAAATGTTTTTGTTGAAAATTATTTTTCAACTTTAAAAAACTTTATAAAGAGAAATTTTTACATTAGTCTAAAACAAACAGTATTCAGGCCTTAATTCCCTTTTTATTTTTATACTATGTGTCAATGATGAATGACATTGATAAACAAAACAAAAACCAAATGAAGCTAGACAACGGGAATGGATCCCTAGACCAAAAATTCTTTAGGTATAAAGAAACTCATCTATGGAAAAGGAAAAAAAAGGCATTTTAACTTTCAATAATTTTGCAACTTAAAAGCGGTTAAAACGTTTAAGCCATATCTTTAAAGTTTATCATATAAAAATATTGAAGATAAACGAAATTAAGTTACAAGATGGGAAGAGAACATAAAAAATGTACCCAATATCACCCATTTTTCATGTAAAATAAAACAATAGCAGTTTTGTTCAAACTTGTTTTTTAAGTTAAAATACCTTGTGTCGAAACAGAGTGGTTTCGATTTAAAGCATTTAAGACCTTTTTCCAGGTTAAAGTTTCTTCACTTTTGTTTATACTATAAGTGTCAATCAATAAAAAGAAAATATATGATAATTAAGATATACATAACCGCTTTGCAAGTTATTTGCCGCTATTAAAAAAGATTAAGTTTTATTCACACCAAAAAAGGAGATCAAAATGCATCTATAACAAATAAACCAAAACGTTTTTTTTTTTTGATAGGAAAATAAAAAGCACTAAATTATGACTATGTAGTAGTAGCGGATTAAGGATGGGTTTTGGATGTCATTCTCTTTTCAATTTAAATGTCATAACGCAGAAGTGTAAATAAATAAAAACTATTCCAACTTTCATTTGATTCAATACAGAATAAAAAAAAAATATTAAAATTAAAGTTTAAACCTAACAAAGATTTTTTCCGATATCTTCTTCAAATTGTCAAAAGTAGTCTTTTAAATTCTGCCAAAAATGACTTTTTTAATGTATAGACGCAATCTTCAAACGCGTTTAATTTCGTTGATTTACAAAAAGCGTTTTTCTCAAAATTGTCTTTAAAATAATTCCAATAATCTCATAGAATGACAATACACAAGGACAATAGCGTGGACAAATTTTCAATTTTCAATGCGTTACAAATAATAAAATACGCGATTATAAAGTATAACCAGAAATGAATCTCAGACCGACTTAAATGCAATCGCTTCCAAATACTTTAAGTGATTGAATTCTAAAAACTTTTACAAGGCCAGTACGCACTTTTATGAAAAGTAAAACATTATAAGGAAAGATAAAATAACAAGGGTATAAAAATTCAAACGAAAAAAGTTCAATGAGGTGTCTGTCTTCAATATAGGAACTCTATAGGATTATAAATATTATGTCTTACATACCTAACCTACAATTTCTTTTTAAACAACTTCTTTTCACTACTATCTGTGCTTTTATATCTGCAATAACTGTGCATACGATCGGCAGTCGTAAGAGAACTTAGTTTTTTGTGTATCAGCATACCAGCTCGTTTTGCGGCATCTATGCGTTGTGAGTCGCCCTCATGATTATGTACATCTAGGGGCATATAACCAATTTTAAGCAATAAGTTTATAAATTGGTTTCAATGTAATACAAACCATTAGTTACAAAAATATCGTCACCAACGGTCTTTAAGCGGCTGCGACATTTAACCGATCGATTTTGTACACATTCCCAGTAGAGAATATTATTCTCTTTGCCATAGAACTTAAGATTCGAGCGATAGACAAAGTTATTGATGGTTAGCAGCGTGCCACCTTTGCGACTAATGAGAAAAATTTGTGGACCACAGTTTGGTACGTGCTGGGGCGTAGCTGCAAGAAAAGAATGGTAAAGGTGTCAGTTATATTCAAAAAAATTTGTTTATATAAAAACACATTTAGCAGGGATTACAATGTTTTAAATCTTAAGTGCTAGAAATGACAATTCTGTATATTGAAGTCACTTTTATTAGGAAAAATATTAGATATGAAAATTGTTTTCGTTAGGCCGAAACAAACGTGAATATAATATTGTATAAAGTAAATAGCAAAAAGTAATTAAATGAATATAAAATTATTGTGCATATGCTTGCTGCTGTAGGCACTGCGGCGTGGAATCCTTAGACGTTAATTTCATTTTTTCTTGTTTTGCAGCGCCCTTTGTAGGCGACGCTTTATTTTTTCACGGAAATCATTGTGGTCAACATCGTCATCTTCAGCTGTTTCTCCAGATTCTGGTGGATCATCGGGCAAAGGCAAGTGCAAAAGCTCCACCACGTGTTCTTCGATTTTGGCATCAGATATTGCCTTGTGCTCCTGTTCCTCATCCGAATCACATTCCTCTTGAACCGTCGTAATTACAAACCCTGCGACAGTTGTATCAATGATTTGAGAGTCCGTGTCGCCACCGGGCACAAACTGCGCTGAAGTAACGCTTTTATCGCTGGCCTGTTGAAAATGTGTATGTTCCCCATCAAAGGGATACACACGCTTTTGATCGCACACCACACGCACTTTACACTCATCGCGATTTTCCTTGTAGCAGCATTGGAACACCGAATAGTCTGACTTGCGGAACAAGTACTTGAAGTGATGCCCGTCATAAACCAATTTTGAGCCACCTAAAAAGAAAATAAATATATATATATTATAGTAGCGCAACAAGTGACCCAGTTTTGTATGTGGCTTACCTTTGGTGCACGAACCATAGACAGCTCGCTGGCTTAAAGCTTCATTTTTAGTGGCTTCCTTTAGTTTTTCGAGTAGGCTCAGCTTGGGGGTAGTATCAAGAAATTTGGTTCTGGGTCTGCCGCGTTTACGTGGAAGTCCATGTAAAGTAATTCCAAAAACTGTGGGGAAAAGATAGTCGCATGGAAAAGAAAATAAAGCAACAAGTTAGTAAAACTTTTCAAAATATGAGATATTTTACAAAAATAAAAATAAAACAACAGTTTCAAGTTTGTACTAAAAAAATAATTTATTACAAGCAAATAAATGGTAGAAAAATGTAAAAAAAAAAAAAATAATGCAAAATGGGCTGCTTGGTTGTAAAACACGAGTTAAGAAGAAGCACTGTACTAACTTTTTCAAAGTTGCCACACCGTTGCAAAGCTTGTGCGGTAGTACAGTGTTGCTGTGCTACAACGCACAAATATTACCGGCGTTGCCGTATGTCAAGGCAACATTTAGTACGCCATCTTGTTGTAGTTGTCTCTTTGGTTGCGCGCAGTTTTTTCGCCGTGCTCGCTTCGCTTGGTTTTTTCTAGCTGTTTATGTGTTTAAACAAAATAATGCAAAATGTTAAATTATTTACAAATTCTATGTTGTAAGGTGCGAGTGCGTGCATTTGTTTAGATAGTGCTGTTAAAATAGCTTTGAAAATAGTTTGAAGTGATTATTATTTAGATATTTGTGAGCGTGTGTGTATAAGGTTTATGTTGTTACGGCAGTGTGAAAAAATCCAAACAAAAGTGTATCAAAAATGCTTTAAATTTGTGTATTATGTTTAAAATACAATTTGTTTTTTATAATTTAAAAGTTCTGGGTAAGTTCGTAAATTGCAGCTGCAGCAGGTGCACTGTGGGACAATTGAACAAAACTCTATGCAAAACATTGGTACAGTGAGACCATAAATTACTCGGACACTGAAATTTTAAGTAAGTTCACTTAACGCACAGTTGTAATAATAATATTTCTTTTTATTTTGCATTCAATCATTTCTAAAATTGAGCAAATCTTAAAAATCATATTTTAAAAGTTAAAAAAAAAAAACTTAAAAAAGGAACTTTTTAAGCCCAAAAATTATTCGGACACTAACTAAACAACAAGATATTTTATTTGAAAAAATTAATTGTGTGATTCGTAAAATTTTTGCTAGTACTGTATTCACATGCGTATAAACCAAGAAGATACATATACAAAATATCTTATAGTTTCTCAAAAAAACTGTGTTACTTTTAGCTATTTATAAGCACAACAACAAATTAGGTAAGTGCAAGCGCCTCTTCAACATACATACATATATAATTTTAAGTTATTTAAAAACCAACATAAATTTTCAAATAAAGTCTGAATTTCCTGCACACATGCTGTGTTTTACTGTGTTTTGCTTTAGAATAAAGGCTGTTTTGGGTCTAGGTTTATCCATGGGATTACTTGCTTACACCATGTTTTCTACTGACTATTTTCTTCTATTACAGGACAGTACACAGGACCCGTGCCAGTAGGCGTTTGGCTTACCGATCAAAAGTACTTCTTCATGCGAAATCAAAAGCAGGGCTACAATCTTGTGCACAATGGCTTTATGTACAAAAGAGAGGCCAGTTTTCGCTCCACAGTCAATTGGATCTGTTCGGATGGCAATGGCAAACGCCTTTCCGAAAATAAATGCACAGCGCGTGCTATAACCAAATTTAATGGTGGCATAAAGCTGGGCAAGAATGAGCATAATCATCCAGCACGCTTTAGTGGCAATTGTGTACCCGAGAATTTAATGCCCCCCAGCATTTTTTTAGCTCCGAACTTAGTGCAGCAATAAAATTATTACATAAATTCCAATAATCTTATACTGCTTTTAAATTGTAAATAACATTTTACGCTAAGTTAGTTACATAAGCTTGCACACTCATACACATTGATTGACTCACACACATAATAATAATACTTAATGTATTGTATATTTGTCCATTTCATCCACACATTTATAGTTAAATGGAAGCGCACACTCAGCGGCGAGTTTTTGATTATAGGCCAGCGTCCCTATAAGAAAACCCGATCGCTGCAATACCGCAGCTACTATCATTGCCCGACGCCCAATTGCCCATCTTATTATACCTTTGTTGATCTGCATCGGAAAACACAATTAATCAAACATCATACTCATGCGGGCCACTGTGTACCGGGACAGCTGCGCGTCTAGACCTAGTTTTCATGTAATACTCCCAGCTAACAGAAAACATAAACGATACCAAATTAAATATCAAATCCTGAGTGTTTTATTTTTCTTCTGCACTTGTTAAATATTCTCTACTTAAGCATGCTGCAGTCAATTTAATCTAACAAAATCTTTTTCAATACCTTTGCAGCAAAATTTGATTACCAGATCAGCGTAGAAGTCCCAGGCACGGATGGCTCACCCATGCAGGTACAATATCATCCGCGCAGAGGTGAAACCAATGCGCCCTTCTTTATTGTCAGCAAATATGGCACCAAGCAGATTATGCTAAAGCAGCACACCTTTAATCGTCATATAAGTCGCGAGGATGTCACCTACTGGCGCTGCAGTCAGTTTGCGGTGTTGCGTTGTCGCGCCAGGCTAAAAACCAAGGCAGATACGTTGACCATACTAAACAGTGAGCATAATCATGAGGTCATCACCAAGGCGCGCAAATATGGTTCCTTGAAAAAACAACGCGCAGATGCCGAGGCTGCTGCCAAGGCGGCAAACAAGCCTGAGTCCACGAAAGACCCTACAACGTGAACAACTGTGTGTTAAAACTCTAAATAACTTTTTTTACTATGTGTTGTACTATATTTATTATTTTAACAAAGTTTTTAAAGAAATTTAGCGCTAAGTGCATGTATGTTCAAGCAAATAAATAAAATAAATTCTATTTGGCTGTCTTTTTTTGTCTATTAAAAACATATTTCGAAAACAAAATTAAAATTACCTAAATAGCTTTACTAAAACGCTCTCTTTTTGCTTCGCAGATCCTGTTGCCTATTATTCCTACATAACCGGATTTCGTGGCAGCCGCAAGCTTAAGATTGGCGATTATACCTTTACCCGCAACAAGGCCACTGGATCAAAGACATATTGGAGCTGTGCACGGGCTGGCGCACACAAATGCAAGGCGCGCGTAGTTACTGTTAATGAGCACGAGTTGAATATTAAACGTGGCGACCATAATCATCCGCCCTTTTAGTTAAAAAAAAAACAATCAACTTTTCTAGTTACATGTTAACATTTTTAGTATATTGCTTAGGTTTTTTCTCCGTATAAAACTTTGTGCGTATAGCGTTTTTGCTTTAAGAGAAACAACAAAATTGTATAGCAAAATACAATATTTATAAAATAATTAGTTGCGTTAAATTGTTTTTAAAATGTAGAATTATAATTATTATGCTATCAACTATTGTCAAGTTTGTTATTAAGTTCATATAACTTATGTTCTGTCTGCTTTTTCGCAGACTGCGCCGAAACGGATGAATTCGATGATATGAATGGAGCCATCAAGCACAGTTTGCTATCCTTTACGACGGGTCAACGCGGCTGCAAGCTACTCGCCTTCAATGGACATAATTATGTGCGCAATCGACGCAGCGGTTTGAAGACTTATTGGATATGCTCCAAAAAGGTGAGTCCAGTTTTAGGTAGTTGTTCACAATTTCGAATTTCTAGGCTTTTACAATGTTTGATATCAGATGATTCACGAACAATTATCAAATTGAATTACAGTTTCGTGTATTTGTTGTCCTGTATTGGTAGTACATACATATGTAATTTTTTAAAGTTATTGCAATATATATTATAAATAAAAAGAATGCATTTACCAGTCAACTATAAAAAGGCCAGAGTTTTTGTCTAGAAAGTCTTTAAATTAAAAATCAGTTTCTATCGTAGGCAGGACTCCAGCTTTTAGCAATAATCTGTATTCTTATCTATTTTGATTTTTTTAAAAACGCTTGATTCAAATTTATTGCCTTCTGTTTGGTCATGGACTTAATTTTACACCGACACTCTAATTGTTTCAAAACAAAAATTTTATGGAAAGATTACTATCAAAATGAAAATTTGATTGACTTTTAAATTTGAATGGCTTTTTTGAGACTACAAAACACGAAAAATTTTTGCTCCGTCATTTATCAACCGTTGTCGAACTTTTTAATGGAATTCGTTAAGTAGGATTATGATCTCAACAAAACAAATAGAATGGTCTACCAATTACTTCAAAAAACTTTTTTCGACTATTGTATTTCATATTTTTTTTGTTTTAAAATGGTTATTCTGGTATAAAAATTAAGGCATAATTGGTAAAGGTAATCCATTTAAATCATGTAGTGTTTCGTTTATTGTTTGTTTCCTGGCATATTATGTTCTTAATTTCCAATCCAATTCCGACTAATCTATTTAGCAACGCAGTCTTTTCTTATATATAATTATGTATTTACACTAGACTTTGCCAAAAACAGCACAAGCGTAACTATAGTGCTAAGCTGGATTGTTAAATCGACAATTTGGATTCGGAATCGAAATTCAGAACAGGTGTGATTATAAAATATTTATTGTTAAATATTTTAAAAAACTTTACTCGACGCATTTAATGGTTCGCGTTTTTCTTTCAAGACATTCAATTTATAACATCTTTTTCTATGTACATATTAAACATTGCAATAGCTTCTAAAGTAATTCGAACTTGTGAACATCTACTGTCTATATAATTTGTTTATTTCAAAAAAAAACATATATTAACTATATTATACTTTTACCCACAACAGGGCAGCACAAAATGCAATGCACGCGTGGTGACTAATGTCATTGATGGTGTGCAGAAAATTGTGCTGGAATCTTGCCATCATAATCACTCACAGATTGTGGAACGCAAGAAACGCAATGCTCTGGTAGCCAAAGAGCGCAGCAAGACGTCCTCCAAAGAAATACCACCCATAATTAAAAGCGAGGCGGATCTGGCGGCGGAGTTGCGCTCCCTTAATCTAAGCATTGAAGTCTTTCAGCAGCTGGAGTAAAGCAATTCTCCAATAGTCTAGATATATATAGTACAAGTTAGTTTTTAAAATTAGCATTGCGACTTACTTACTACCTTAAAATAAAACAAATGAAGTACTTAAGAGATTTTTTGTAATGTTATCCCTTATAATGTTTCGTCTATAAATTTATATATGTACTAATATTTGATTCTTACTAATATTATATGCTTTTATGCTTTTCAGTGCACTTTGAAGTGATTACGTATCCGCGTGCAAAGCCTGCTGATGTGAAAACTTTTGTGAAGCGTGTGCGCCTGGACAAGACCATGGAGCAGGACATACGGTACATTAGAACGCCTTCTGGCAATAGTGTACTGCACTGCGGCGAGCATCGCTATTTGCGCAATGCCTGCTATAAGGATAAAGTCTACTGGAAGTGCAGCAAGTGGCGTAAACAGTGCCGTGCACGGGTCATAACACATACCAGTGGAACGTCCACAACTATGGCACGTTATGCCATCAGTGGTGTGCATAATCATACTTGAGTAGGATTACGGGGGGATTTAAAAGCCAGAAGGAGGCTACCTAGATACTAACTTCATCTAAGGATACTAAATTAAACTCATCGCTTATAGAATAAAGTCAAAGTATTTCAAAACTATTTAAACATTTTAGTTACTTTTTATGCTTTTGTGCGCGGTAGGCAAGTTTCAAACACCATAATTTTTACGGGTGAGTTTTTCACGAAGCACTTAAAACAGTATTTATTTTATGTTCATTGTTAAATTATGTTGCTAAATTTGTTATATTATAATGTTACAATGAAATCAAGACACTAATGAAACACCCCACGGTGGTAGATATACTAATCCTTATATTTTTTGGTGCTAAATATCATATATTTCGGACTATTATTCATACTTGACTCTCAGCTTTAATATTTTTAAATTTTGTAAAAATTTTCATGGGGTGTGTCGTACATTTTTGTCTCTTCATTTTTTCTTTAATTAATTCAATTAATTTTTCGTTATTGAATTGGAAAAGTTTTCTATTTTTATCAATGTGCTTACTTTGCAAATATATTTGGTCATATTATATCATTAATAAATTTATATATTTTCGTTTTTTAACAGATCTTTTAACTTGCCATATTACAATGTCTCGGCTTAATATCATTTTTATGTGTATATTTTTTTTACAAATATAAATAAAACTTGCCATTAAACAATTTATTTTTTTAATTGCTTTTTAATTTGTATAAATTTATATATATTCTAATTGTATTAACATTTTTTTGTTTTCTTTCAAGATCTTGACGATTTGGATCCACGCGTTCTTGGTGAATATGGCAATGAAAGTTTTTTGCCCAAGACTCGCGGTACTAGACCACAAAATGTACGCTGCGGCTTAGCAACTCAGCAGAGCCTGTCGCGCACCTTGGATGATTGGGATCGTATACGCTATGAACGTTGCGCCACTGGCGATATACTCAACTATAATGGTCATCGTTTTCAACGTCGTGCTAACTATGGAGACAATATTTACTGGGCTTGCTGCAAAAAGCGTTTAAATTGTGGTGCCTATATGATAACACATAAGAACAAGCCCACTACTGTGGCCATTTGTGGCGTTCACAACCACACGTAGCTTTTTAAATAGCCTAGAGTTTGAGCAACTATGAAGATTAATAATAAAAAATATATATATATTTTCAATTATTGTTATGTTTGTGTTAGTTTGTAATTTTGATAGTGAAGATTGACAGTTTTTAATACGACTTTTGAATTTCTATTAATATTTCTTTGAAATTTCAGAATTGGCTGTTTTTGGCAAGGGTCAACGTGGACGCACGGTACTGCTGCTCAAGGAGGAGAAATTTGTAAAGAACCGCTGCTCAGCATCGCGGACCTATTGGATATGCTCAAGAAAGGTAATTGTGGCATACTATATGCTTGGCTTCTATTTTAATAATTAAGGGAGCAGTTCATTTTTAAATGAGTGTACTAATGAGACTAAATATAGTTTTTTTTGACGCTTGAATTTTTAAGGAGAATGAAACTTTACTTTCACAACTTTGTTCTTAAGTCACCTTTTAATGCATATCAAAATTATCTGCCTGTAATAATATCCTGATAGCGATGTTTGGTGAAAACAAAAATGTATCTGGTATGCTCATACTTTAACTAATTGGGCTTTTTGAGAATTACTATTTTGTATAGTGTAAATAGGTTTTAATGAGAGTCTCAATCATTTGTGTTTCATTTCAAAACAACATTTCGAGAAAAAGTCAACCTTTTGTTATTTATTAGGGCTCAGATACCAAATTTCGTGGTATTTGTATATTAATGCAATTAACTAAATTATTGTTGAAGTTTATGGGGAAAGGTTTGAAAATTGATACATCTAATAATTTTTTGGAATATAAGATTTTATTACTACAAGATATTATTAGAAGTAGTACTTACTAATGAGATGTAAGTACATTATAGTTTAACTCTTCAACGGATTGAGGTCAGTTATAAAAAATAATCATCGTCTGGTAAAATCTGAAATGTTTAGTTTAAAGGGTCACCTGTCAATGTGACAAAATTCTCAAGTTTATTGTGAATTAATATTACAAACTTTAATGCTCAGTTAGTTTTGATTCATTTATGCTCCTCTGTTATAAATGCTTAAAATGTCAGTACATTCGTGTCATGTTAAAGTAAGCAGGAATATAAATATATATTTTTTTTTTTCGAAAAAAGGTTGCAGGGTATCGTGCAATGTCTCGATTATATCAGGTTTTGTCTTGAGTCCCAGTTGAATATACATAAGAAAGTTTGAGACTTTCGTATTCAATATATGTAGACTATTTAATAGGCTGGTAGATAGGTAAAGAAGTAAACAAATTTTTGTTGGTCATAGCTAGAAGAATTCTTATTAAGATCGATAAAAAAAAGTAAACAGTAAGAGATTAGATTTTTAGTTCACACACATGTGATCTCATTCATAAGAAATCAAAATATATGCGGATATTTTTGTTTAATTGGGCTTCATCTCTCAGTTATATTCACATAGAGCTGGACTTAACCGCATTCTTAATTTACCAAAGACAATTGCGAACCAATTATTTTATATTTTATTGGCTTTAAACTTTCAGTTCAAAGTTGGTTCTTGTTAGGGCTCTTAATTTTACTTACTCCTCAAAATTTTAAACTAATAGATTTAGCTGTTGTAGTTGATATTTGAGCTACCCGACATTTCCGGAATATGTATGGCTTTAGTCGAGAGAAGCATTAAAATTGCTTACTTAAATCCTTTTAAGTTCTTAAGTCTGGCTAGTGACTTTCGGAAAAGAAGCAAAAACATGACTTGATAAAAGTCCAAGATATTTAACTGCTTTAGTCTGAAAGCTATACCAGCAAATACCAAAGGCCCACAAAAAAACCCTTACCTTATAGATTTTGAGCCACTGAATCCGAAGCCACTGTCCAAACGAAATCCCAGTACCCCAGAATAGACATAACCCTAATTAAACGAGGCATTTTGCCCTGCCTGCATGCTGGCTTAAGCTCCAAAAGATTGTGCTAACACTCGAAGTTTTTTGTGGCGCGATTTTGAAACATTACATTTGAGAAAACTATCATTGCTATCTGGTAACCCTATAGATATATGGTTATCATATATATCTTTTTAGTTAGAAGACTATTCTGACTTATTTGAATTAAGTAAGGATCTTTCATTATCAACATATGCAGACTAATCTTAACAATATTCAATTGATAATGTTCTAGAAAATAAATAATTTGCTAAATTAAATATTATATTTACAGGATGTGACTGTCTGCCGTGCTCGCGTTGTCACCGCCTTGGACAGTAAGGGCGTTGCACGTATTATAAAGCGCAACTTTGATCACGATCATAAACGAAAATATCCGACCAGTGGAGTTAGCATGACTCAACAGCTGTCCATACTGAAAACAGATAAAACTGATGTCAAGTCCAACGTCTTACCATGTCTATCTGCCAAATTAACAAAAGAAAAACTTTAAACAGGCTTTCCTGTATCCAAACTATACTTAGTTTAACGTACTTTACGCCTACTTTACAAGACTTAAAGCTTCTTTGCTTGCATTATGTATAATAAATTGTATACTATGTCTTAGGTTTGATGTTCATTGGTTTTTTTTTGTAAAAGGATATCTTAAAATATAAATTTATTTATTAAGACCAGGCCCACTAATACTGTTACTTACACTTGCCTCTTGCAGCATTTCGCATTGACTTCATAGACTCAAAAAAGAACGGTGGCAAGTTGCTCGTCATCAATGGGTTTCGTTTCTTTCGGAATAAGAAACGTGGCTCACGTCAATATTGGAAATGCAGTCACTATTACAAAGGTCAGGAAAAGTGTCCAGCCATTGCCATTTATGATGAGCGTACACTCAATTTGCGACTATGTCATCAGCACGAGCATATGGAGACCAATGACATTGAAATAAAACCGCTGTTGGGCAGCGGTAAGGTAGATACTCTGCAGCCAACAACTGAGGTGGTGCAGGAATGCGCTGAAGTTGTGGAAGCAGAAGAGCAGCAGGAGCATGTTACAGTAAATGCAAATTTGCCGCCACCTCCTTTGCATGAGTACAATAAACCCAAACAATGTTATGAATTTCGAAATCTCAATTGTTAAGCTACTTAATAAATTCTCTTAGATTGTAAGCCTTAAAGTGTGGTGTGTATATAGCAGAACCTTTTGGTATTAAAGCAGAAAATTGTAAAGGTTTCTTTTTTTCACTATGTAAAAATAACGAGGGGGCTCCGCCGTCTATATATCTATAACATGTAAGCATGTATAAACTGTAATACTTAATCTTTTTCTTTTACTAACATAGATTTTTGTTTCAATACTTCTCTGTTTTAAGGACATGGACAATATAGCGGCAATGATCCTAAAATACAATTCTCAGTATCGAAGCGTGGTGGCCAACTGCTTTGGCTGGATGGTCTGAAATACTTTCGTAACAACGAGAATCGTACCAATCTGTTCTGGCGCTGCCAATGGTACTACAGACAAGTGCGCTGCCCTGTCCTCATATGCATGAACAAGTTTAACTGCAAGGATTTTCGACAAATACACAATCATTGCCATGTGAAGCCGAATCGTAAGGAAAAGCAAACGGCAGGCACGCTGGTGCGTGCTGGGAAAGCGAAGGCAGGTAGCTCAACGATGGCCCAGGTGACCAGTGTGACCAATCTACCCGATTGCATCGAAGTTGAGGCGGAGATCTTTAATATTTAAGTGCAAAAGTAGAAATTTGGCGTATTGTTAAAGGAAGAAATGGGATCATTTTGGCCGAGAATGATAACGATTATATTGCGATTTTTGCAAGCACTTTAGAAGATCACTTAATGACAGAAAAACTTGTACAATTATTGAGAAAATCTTTAAAAACTTTCAAAGTATGAGATCTTAGAGGTAGTCTTGAATTTAAATGAAAATTTTTATGACTTATTCTAAGCTTCTTAAGAAATATTTATCATTGATCTTTGACAGATTTAAGTTTATTTATACATATTTGAAAGACTTTTAAATATCTTTTACAGTTTTTCATATTTTGCAATATTTTTTAAATATGCATAGAACATCTTAAGTATAAGAGTAATTTGTTAACTTGCAGTGACATATAGCTTATTGTAAATAATTATAATATAAATAAATATAATATCAAAACGTACCGCGTTTAGTTTTAGCCTTTAATTGGTAAATTTTTGTACTTATCTGACATATTTTTAACTTTTATTGACTTCTTTGTATACAATATCATTGCAGTTGTGCTTGCCAGCGAGGAAGTGCCCAATCCGGATGATGTATTGGTAATTTTCACACAATCTCTGCGCGGCCGTCCTGCCATTATGGCCAATGGCATACGCTTTTTAGTCATGAGCGAAAATAAGAAGAAAATACTTTGGCGCTGCAGTTCCATGGCTACCAAGAAGCTAAAGTGTCCGGCACGTATTACCATGATCAAGGGCAATCCACCAAAGTTTATTATCAACAAGGCAGAGCATACGCACGCCGAACTCAAACGGAATAAGTACAGCTCTAGCAAGGCACAGGTTATGCAAATCGGTGTCGGTGGACCAGTCAGCTTCGAAATGCTCGATGACATGAACCAGGTTGATGTGCAGGAAATACAAACAACGGAATTAGACACACTTAAGCAGGAATCACTGTGAGCAGCTCATGCTCTTACTATACAAATCTGTAAAATATGGTTTAAAAATTTCATGGCATTAAATTTAAATTATAAGTTTAACGTTTAACAGCTAATAATAAAAAATCATTTCTTCATGTAAGTCAACGTCAATACATCTATTATGGCCTAGTAAAACGTAAACATTTTTAAGCTAACTCCAATTTCACATAAGTTAACATATCTAATATAAACCTACATATATATTTCTTTGCAGATAATTCGAATTTTTGTTATGTTACCAGTCAAAAGGGACGTACGCTTTTACTACATGAGAACTACTACTATGTTCGAGAGAAACTCATCAATAGTAAGACCTATTGGCGGTGCACCCAGTATACAACGCTACTCAAATGTCATGGACGCATTCACACCCTCAGGGGAAACATCGTGCACATTTGTAAGCATAATCACAGTGCTGCGGAAAGTGGACGCAAAGTTAAATCCAAAATGGTCTTATCATAGATGTTATGTGTTATTAGTTGTACAGTTAAAAGAGTCCGAAATTTGTAAACTAAGATCCCTGAGATTAAGGTTAAATGTTGTGCTTAGCGGGGTTGGCTAGAATTTAAAAAGAAACACTTTTGAAAAGTCCTTTCAAAGACTTTAGTCATTATAGCAAGACAAAAGTGTTTTAACATTTTTGAGAAACGATTGAATCATCTTTATATAAAAAAATCATTAATCTTTGAGAAATTTAAGTTTATTTGTACATAGACAGCACATTTTGATTATAAATTAGTTTCATGATTTATTTTTAAATGTCTTATCGGGGCAAATTAAGATAAAAATTGTATAGCATTTAAATTATTCCAATATTTTCCTGTTTTTTTGGAATTACATACATTTCCGAGTTTTTTATATTAACAATGAAAAAATTATTCTTAATGAAATTTTAAGTCGAGTTAAACTTTAAAACTTTAAAGTAAACTGAAAGATATGATATATTTATCTATATAGTAGATGTAGTAGTCAATTTGGTTACGATATATATAAGTAAACAGTAATATATTCTTAAAATCAAAGTGTGGCTAAATTATAAATATTTTACATGTAAAGTAAGTAGTCTAAACAAAGAGATAAAAATAATTTATTGTGAATAAAAAATTTGTTATTTCATTTATTTTAATTCACAATATTATATGAATATTAATAATATAAAAATTAAAAAAACAATGCTTTCTTAAAATATTATAATTAGTAAGTAAACCAAAGTTTTGTTTTAACTCAATGTAATGAACACAATCAATAAAATTGTCAAAAATGCTTAACTTTGTAACCCTTTGCCTACTGCAAAAACCTTAGACATAAACCAAAACCACAAAAACCTGCCAAAACTCAGTAACTAATCCTTAAATCTTCACTTACAGATTTCGGCAAGATAGCCCAATTCAGCAGCACCCGTAAAAAGAAGCGCAAGCTTCTAATAGACAAATATGAGTTTGTTATGGATCGTAAGCTCAAACGTAGCATCAATTGGCGATGTGCTCGTTATCGTAGCACCCAGTGTAAGGCACGAGCTACAACACGGGAACTGGCCAATGGGCAGGAGGTGTATCGTCTGAAATGCGCTAAGCATACACATGCGTGAAGGCAGGGAGCCAGGCAAAGCCCTAAGACTGCATTAATACTAGCACCGTTTCTTAAGTATTCACTAGGATTATGTACTACCAATATTGCCTCTCGAAAATTAATCGAATCGCGAATCCATATAAGTATGTAAAAATTGTTGACAACGTGGCGCAATAAATCAAACTCAAGTCTAAACTTAAAAAAACATTCTACGCTGAAACGCTCTAAATGTTTAAGGCTCTAAATTGTTTTTAAATTAGCCATATACTAATATTTCCTTTTATGTGTTTTTTTTACAGGCCCTCTGCCTTATATGTATAACAAGTGGCCAACGCGGCAATCCAAGGATTGTTTACACGTGTAACTTATATGGACTTTGTTCTTTATATAAGAACAAGTTTAGCGACACCCGTGCTTACTGGAACTATGTGCTTCCTAAGAAACCGTGCAACTGTCTTATCATGGATGCAACGAAAGCAATTGCCAGGAGCAACATTATACGTTGCTATCCGCATCATATTAATGCGCCCAACTATGCGTAACCCTAGCTACTTATAGTTTATGATAAAAATTAAAAGCTTAAAACTAAATACAAATCTTCTGTTGGCTTTCTACCTAAACTAATGCACGTTACTTTAGTTAAGCCTGCGAATACTCTGTAAATTACTAATAATCCGCTTTGTATTTCACTTTGCTTACAGAACTGGCTCGCAAGCAGGGCATTATGATAGTACGTGGCACCAAGGGCAAGCCGAAACTGCTCATGGGTGGTTTTGAGTACTTTCGTAATAATAGTCGTGGCTCCAAGACTTATTGGCTTTGTGCACGTAATCGTTATATGCGTTGTGGAGCGCGCATTATTACCTGCTCCAGCACAGGCGAACTGGTGGTCAAGAACCAGCAGCACAATCATGATACCTCTCCGTATAAACCAGAACCCAAAGACTCAGAGGAACGAGAGGAGCGACAAAAATAATAAGGCTAACCCAAAATATCACAGCCATATAAAGCCATTTCATTAGTGCATACAATTTTAGCTTACTATTAAAGATTAAATTAAGAACACGTACCGCGAATAGTCCTGCTCATTGATTGCCATAGAGTAATGTGCAACAAAATTATGTACAATATTTTTTTTTGATGCATGTGAATTTTTGGTTCTGCGGCAAATAATTTTAAATTAAACATAAGAATCCTAGCTAGATAATTTTTTCTAATATAGTAACATCATCTGAAATGTAAATCTGGTTTATCTTTCGACTGTAGAAGTAAGTAAAAGTACACCATTATTCGGTTATGTTAAGGATATCGAAATTATCGTAAGTTCAGGTACGATTTCTAGAAGACAAATCTAATTTTTTTTATACACGTACGTAATGTTCAAAGGTATAATAATTTCCGTAGTTTTTTGGAAACAAAAGTTATAAACTTGTTGTCCTTCAACAAAATTAATTTCATAAACTTTTTATGGAAAAGCGACCATCATCATTAATGGTATGTAGAAGAAAAATAAGTTAATAAGCTAGTACCTTAGCAACAACAGTAATAACAATAAATAAAAAAAAGCCAAACTTCGTGCAATCGGCACGACGATTAATAAATAGGGTGGAAGAACGTCACGATTGAACAATCGATTTAGCGAATCCTTGTTTTTTTAAGCCGCCTTAGAGGCCTAGTGGGAAGTAGTCTCCTTGCGATGACACCTGAATCTGTCACTGTATCGTATCTACTAGTGTGCCTCCCTATCTGCTCTTCTACTGTATGCAGATTTAGGTCACGATGCAGTGTCGAATTTCGCAAGTACCAGGGGCAATTTGTTATTTGCCTTAAGATTTGATTTTTCAGTACTTGGATACTTTGACAGCATGTCCTTGCTGCAATATTGCAAATCTGCAGCCCGTAGGGCCAAATTGGGGGCGACACACTGGCCGTACACTGCTCTCTTTAATCTAAGTGACAAAGTATAATGCAATACTTTTCCTGCTTAGCAGCCACCTCAGTTGCTGCATCTTTTGACCACACTTCTTGCTTTCATGTGGGTATGTAGACTAAAAAAAACACAGATAAAACTAAACCTTTACTCTTTCCTTACAGATTTGGGCTAAATGGCCCTGTTCAGCAGCACCCGAAAAAAAGGAGCTTAAACTTGTTTGTTATGGATCGTACGCTCAAGCGTAGCATCAATTGGCGCTATTTTATCACAGGCACAATACGAAAACTGCGTTATTGACAGAAGAGCCAGTCAAAGCCCAAAGACTGCACAAATACAGAGACCGCATCATAAGTATTCATTAGGACTACGAAAATTAATTGTTAACATTGCGAAATAAACTAAACTCAAGTCTTCAATATTTTAAACCTCTAAGATTAGTTTTTTTTAAAGTTCCAAACATATATACTACATATACTAATAATAAATATTTTGCGTTTTCTTACAGGTCCGCAGCCCTACATTATAACTGGCCAACGTGGCAATCCAAAGATTGTTTACAGAGGGAACGTCTATATAAAGAACAAGTTTACCGAAAATCGTGCTTATTGGAACTGTGTGCTCGTTAAGAAACCCTATAGTTGTCGTGCCAGACTTATTACCGATACAACGAAAGCAATAACCAGGAGCAACATTATACGTTGCTATCCGCGTCATAATCATGCTCCAAACTACGCGTAACCTTAATCACTTATGGTTTATGATAAATATAAAAATTAAATATAAATCGTATGTTGGCAAAAACAAGAATCCCTTAAGTGCCAAGTCCGAACTATAAGTCGGACTTCCCAACATGAAATTAGCTGTTTTGAGTGAAAAAAATTCTCCTATTTGAGATCGCATTGGAAGATTGATTCGTTTTTGCGGTTGATATACTACCAAGTTGTTCAGGATGTTATTGAGACCCATGCGTTAAGTGGCGTGCGACGCATCAGCAGCTAAAACTAGAGCCAAACAAGTGGTTCGAAATGGACGTGAAGTCCTTCTGTTATCTTGGTAGCAAAATCAACAAATCTAGCGGATCTCCGAAGACATAATTTTTCATAATTGTTAAAGCTAAGCAGTCTTTCTGTCAGCTGTTGAAATTGTGGAGCTGTCTGATCATGTTGAGGCAGACAAATCTTACAATCTTTAACTGCCTGCCGTAGATTTGCAGAATGGCCAAATAGAATAAAAAAAAAACAAAGGGTCCAGACAATTCAAAAACCCATTCGGCAAGAAATACTGAGGCACACTCTGCGCAAGGCTCACGAAGATATTGCTTGAACCCCATCTGAGTCCGCAAGGGAGCAGAATAAGGGGAAATCATACACACAGTAAACCGAAACTAAAACGAAGCGAGGGCGTTGGCGCAAGATTGCGATAATTGAAATTCATTCGTCGAGACACTATGTTCCTAACTGGAATAACGGGGAAACTATATATTCCGAACTTAAGCATCGTATAAATCCATAAAATCCTCTGCTATTTCTGGCTCATACATGTACCGAAGGCACAAAGGTATAATATGTTCAAGCAAATGTATGTACCGGACAGAAGCAGGCATCAGGCTTCTACGTCCCAATATAGGATATCAGAATAATCAGCCAAGTTGATATAGCCATATCCGTTTCTGTATGAACCTATAGATACCGGAGACTATAAAAGCTAGAGAACAAAATATTTATCAAAAGATGCGTATTGTCTGTGGATGAAGTTTGTGGATTCGTGACGATATCTTACACTGTTTCCCCATAGAAAGGTTTCGCAGTTTTTTTCCACATTAGAAATAATATCCAGTCTAAATTTGGCACAATAATACACACACCTTGTTGCAATGAATAGTGTGACACAAGAACTATTAAAATCAGATACAAAATTTTAAAGCAGTAATGGGCAAAACTCATACAAACAAACATTTCTTTGTGTGAGTAAGCGGTGCAGTAAGCAAGAGCGTACAAGAGCGTAAGATCAACAATCAAGCACAAACAAGAGAGAACCACTGAAGTATCAAGTACCAAAAACTTCTAGTACGTCAGGGTTCCGAGATGACCTCCAAAAATAACATCGTTTGAGGCTATGCCAGAACCCTGACGTGTTGGAGTTTTTTCCACCTGTCGAAAAAAAAATGTTATTTGCTTTTTGGAGATTATTTCAGATCCAAGACATGTTGGGGTTTTTTGTATGGTTGTCCTATTACATGCAAAGTCCGATTACTTGTTTTGTTTTGGGCCTATGCTTATCGGATCGGTATGGACTGAGATGTGAGAGAGATAAAGTTTTTTTTTTAAATCATTGCTTTAGAATAATTTCAATTTTATTTACTTAATCTTAATCCTTACGAAAAACAAATAATGGTCTTAAAAAACATTAGACTTCAGGCTTGACTAGTTACCTTTTCTACTTAGATATTCAATTGTAATGAGTCATAAGAGGCAGGGAAAAAAGGTGGCGTTCGTTAAAGTCGGGCATGGACGACTATCGGATACTCTGTACCATCACATTGCAATTAAATCTGATATATTGCTTAAGAACTCCAAAAGATATTTTATTTGCCAAAAGTTATGATATCTTCACAAACAAACGAAACACAATGAATTTTGTCCAAAAAACGTTTTTTTGGCCGATGTCCTATGGGAGCTATATGATATAGTCAAGCGATTTTGATAAAATTTGGTACAGTGACTGGAAACTATAAAAAAGTGTCAAATTTGGTGACGATATCTTTATAAACAAACGAATTATTTATCTAAAACTTTTGGGGTTTTTCGAGGTCCTCTGTAACACCCCTATGGGAGCAATATAATATGTCCCCGATATCAAAAATATAAAATAAACTTGTCTCCCCTGACGTAATAACGCATGTAATCTGAAAGTTTGCTTGCTCTAGCTCTTACCATCTCTGAGATTTAGGCGTTCATACAGACAGACAGACTGACACCCTGATTATATTTCAGGTAACTTTGGGGAGTCTCCGACGACTCCTTCTGTATGTTATATACATTTTCGGCTTGCACAAACCTAATATACCCTTTGTGCCATAAGGTACAGGGTATAATTAACAAAAAACCCATGAAATTGGGGGAAAATATATATATGACTTATTCTATGACTAAACTATGTAGTTGGAATAAATTGTGTTGCCATTTTCATTTTAAGAAAGGCTAACCTCAAAAAGTACACAGGTATTTCTGGACTCCAAATTTTGAGTAATTTTCTTAGGTTCATAGAGGGAATTGTTTCCCAGAATCTCACATGCCCCTAACTAAATAATGGATAAAAATGTAAAATATTACTCTTACATTTGCCTTATTTATTTACATTCGACTCCAGACCACAACAGTCCAGCTTTATTGTAAACAGTTCCAAGAAGAGATGTGCGTATTCACTTAGTAAGTACTTACATAGTAATTGATGAAATGTATCAACATGAATGTCAAGCTTTGTGACCATCGTAAGGCTTTGTTGTGATACTCTTAACTCGTAAATTGATATACCATCGAATGCTAATTTCTTGCGTAAACTACGCGTTTATTTTGTTTATACAAATGCTACGGATATAAGTTCAAGGAAGAGAACGAACAAAAAGCTGATTCAGAGATTCAAGTCACTTAAAATATGTCGCATAAATTCTTTAAGAGCGACGTGTGAGTGAGATTGTAAGGTATGTATGTATGTACATATATGGCTTGTGTTGTATATAAGAATATGTACTATAAATATGTTAGTATTCATGAGTAAGACTGCATTGCGCCAGATAAATATAGGTGACTAAAAGTCTGTTGAACGACAGAACAATGAATGAACAATTGATAAGTACATAATTAAGATAATAGAATAAAACTTTTTTTTTTTGTTTGGGCTATTTTTAAATACACAATAATCGTGAGTATGTCAGTATATAAGACTAGTCATATTTGAAAAGAATACTGGCTTGCAAAACGTTAGTTATCCTATATATGTACCTATGTATGTATGTAAGTATGTACCTACACATGGTGTATAGACAAAAGATTAGAAATTAATCATAGAAATTTTCTTTTGAATTTCAATCAGTTACTATTTAATTTTTTAACCAGGTATTAAAAAGTGATAGGACATTAAATATACAAAAAATTCGGTTTTTTCGAGTTGCTCTGAAACTCCCCTATGAGAGCTATATAATATAACCCCGATATTAAAAATTTTAAATAAACTTGTCTTCGGTAAGACAATAAAGTACCTAATCAGAAAGTTTGGCTGCTCTAGCTCTTATCATCTCTGCGATCTAGGCGTCCATACGAACAGACAGACGGACATGTCTGCTGTAGTTCATAGGGACCAAATAATTAAAAAAAAACATTTTTTATTTTAATTAAATTAATTTAACAATTTTTTACTATTTATGTCAAAAACACCAAAATCAGTAAAAATCCGTAAAATAAATGACCAAACTTAAATCCATTGGCCTGGAAGATCATTTAATAACGTGTTGCTTCTAAAACTATTTGTGAAGAAACCACGGTCACCAAAATCGGTACGTTAGGATCTACTGTGCGCCCTACTAGCCCTAGAGCACCTCCGCTAGTCCAATTCCAGAGATAAACTTTATTATCTGTAATTGGTCAAAACACAAATTGGAATCTATTCAGATCATAGGAAGCGTGGAGCTGCTTTATTGTAAGCCAGACGTTTATGAGTTTAAGTCTCGTCGGAATCTCTTCTCTTCTTTGTCAATACCTGGAAGAATACAGGTCGTATTGATGGTTACGCAACATCGTTTAAGGGCAGTTTAATAGCTACTTCATTCTTGGGTATGTTGTTATGTCGTTGGATCCATATAAGTTTTGTTTGATTCTAGTTCCTAAATCAATTTCGAGTTTATTTGCAAGCTAGACTCCGCGCTGACTGTCGGATAATCTGTCTTTTTATTTTCTGGATATGTTGATGTCCACACATCTGTCTGTAGCCCATACTCTTGCGTCAAATATGCTGGTGTGTTTTCCCAGAGATTCTGATTGTTGCGTTTCTGGTCCCGCGACTAAGAGACTGGCGCCTTATTTTTTCAAAAACTAGTCTGCGTTCCACACAATGAAGTGCCTATGCATAGGATGTATTTCCTCTAGTGTAGAGTCCAATTACTGTTGCTAAAGTTGCTTTTGAAATTGCATTCCATGGTCATCTCATCTCTCGGTAGCAGAAGGAGGGAACATTTTTTCAAGATCATTGACGTCTCTACCATTAATTATGAGCCCTTTGACAATTCCTTCGGCTGACATTTTAAGCAGTGCAGCTTTGGATATATGCAGCGGTGTTAGTTCCATAATGACTTCCAATGCTACTGTAGGATAGGTTCTAATGGCTCCTTTCATACAAACACAGGCGAGACTCTGTACCTTCTTAAGTTAATTTTGGAAAAAGCTAACCTCCACCAGAACCATTGGGTATAGCCAGCATATAATGTTGGGGGATGTTTCCTAAGATTTTGCGGGCTATCCTTTGGCTCGTGTATAAAGCTTTAATGCATTTATTTGTCACATTTACGATGAGAGCTAAACCTAAGTTTTCTGTTAAATGTAACTCCAAGGTATTTTACTTTCTTGCTCCCTACAATAGGGAAGTCCCTGAGGTGAAGTTGCCGTATAAGTATTTGATGTTTCGTATCACCTAGTAAATAGTACTACTACTGCTTTAATTGGGTTCCACTGAGGCCCACTTCCTTGCACCAGTGGATTGACGGTATCATGCGATGTGTTGTTAAAAGCTCAATGGCTACGAAGGCACATAACACAACATGCCTGATTTTAACTGCTCTGCTGGGGATGATCCTCAGGTAATAGAGCGCAGTGCCAGTTGATCGACCTGCTCTTTCGGCAGGGACGGATCTACGGGTGTTTTTGGGTCCGCAGCCGCCACCAACCCCCAAAAGTTTTGAAAAATGGGTCGACAGTTTTTTGCAAGCTCTGATATACATACACTTCGAAATGGAAAACCCCCGCAAGACCAAATCCTGGATCGGCACCTGTTTCTCGGTATGTAAACTCATTTTGACTTAAATATTAAATTAAGGGCTTAATATTGTTGGGACAGGTCAGTCGATAGCGGGGAGAAACAGGGGGATGCATCGCGGGCCCGAAGTTCCCGTAGAAGCAAGTAGATTTAAAAAAAAAAACATTTAAAAACATTAGGTTTTTTATAAAAATTTAATAAGGTCTTACATAATTTTTCTAACAATGCATTATTTTCCATAATTATTGATTGCCTGTTTTTCATCACAAAATTCATTATGATGTTTCATTTAAACAATTTAAGATTAAAATGTATGCGCTTGGGGCCGTCTGCGCTTTTTTGGACGGCATTGAGGCGGGATAATTTGAATGAATATAGAAGGCCATACGTTGTTCGAGCCACCTAGTTTTCAATACAAACTTTTGGAAAAAAGCTAATTTGGGCATATTTGGTAGAGTAGCCAACTATTGCATCATTCGTAATTATCTGTTCAAAAACGTGAATACTTAATTTAACATTTTATAAGAGGTAGAATATTAAAGAAAGTCATTAAAGTTCTTAATTTAAGTGTTTCATTGAGAATTTAATTTCTAGACTGTTAAACTTCACGATACGTAAATTTTCAAATCGCTATTTGTGCAAAGAAAGTTAAAGTTAATTTGAGAGTTTTTGTCATTTGGTAGTTTTACTTTATTTACAATTGTAAGTTACATGTCACAACTTTTTAAATAAGTCCTCTTGTTTAACTTGAGTCACCCCGTGTATGCGCGCTATTTTTCAAAACTAGTAACATTTGGTATTTTGCAGCACTGAAATTACTTATCATATCGATATTTATGGGCTCAAAAATTTATCGGTGTGCAAAAACTTGCACTACAAGCAAAAGAAGCTAACAAATACTCCAACTTTTACAAATTAAAAATGTAGCAAAATCATTGAAAAAGGCCAGTTAATTTCAAAATATAATCTAAACCATATGCATACCTAAGCGCCATTAAATTTAAAATTTTATCGATATAAGGCAGCAAGACAACCATGTCAGACATTATCGATATGTGTTGTATTGCAATCGCAGCAACAACCCTACCGAACCATATACTATTTCTGAGATACAAATGTATTTTCGTTTTCGCTGTTGAACCTAGCTCGGGTGCGTTTCGTTTGAGTTTGCGCTGCAAATAAGAAGAAATTTGTGTATTGCAGCATAAGGCTGTGCGCTGTGTGAGACGGAGTACGGACTAAACCGAACCCATGGACGACGGCAAAAGAAAATTTAGTGTAACAAAGAAAATTGCCATTAAGTGTAGCTAAAAAATAATAAAAAAAAAACACAGCCAAATCAATAATGTTTAATTGTAAAACAAATATGTGTATAATTTTATAAACACAAAGTTCAAGGTTTTCTACAAAGCTAAAGTGCCACAAAAAAAAAAGAAAAAAAAAACGCCAAGCAGCAAAGTTCAATTGGAAAAAAGAAAAAGCAAAAAAACTGTGCAAAATTTTGTATACCCTAGAAATTTGGCTGCGTCGCGTGTGTCTATGTGTGTGTAAGTGTAACTGCTGCAGTTTTGTTTTTTTCTATTAAAAACCTCCCAAGTTGTTTAATTTAAAGCAATTATTGTATTAATAAAAGTGCATTGTTTGTGGGGCGGCATAGAGTACAAAATGCATGAAGACAACAGTATGCCAAAGCAAAAAGAAAAAAAAAATATAAAAGCTTTGTCTCGATATATCTGTTGAAAAATATCTAAACCCAATTACTCAGTTTGCTCTCAGTATAATTCGATTGACACAGAGCAGCAGCAGCAGCAAAGCAGAGCAGCAGCAGGCAGCAAGCAGCCCCAAACAAAAGTCAGCAGCAACGTAATCTAGGCACAAACGGTGGTGGAGCCATACAAACAACAAAAGCAACAACAAGAGCAACAACGACTTCTCAGATACTTTAGTCTCAGCTCAGCTTTGGCGCTGACTCTGGCTCTGCTTTTGCGCAGTTTGCGGCAGCGTGTGAATTCGCCGCAGAGTGCAGCCAGCCTGTGTCTCTTTGTGTGTGTGTGTGTGTGTGTGTGTGTGTGTGTGTGTGGATACACCTTGCTCCAATATTTTGCTGGCTGCGTGACCCCCTCTCCCCCCGCTATCATACACTCTCTGCGCTGACTACGCGCACAACGATAGCGACGTCGACGGTTGCCTATAACTCCGGCTGCGACTACATACTAAGCCCAGAGCCGTCACAGTCGTAGTCTCGGCTTCGGCTCGTGCGCGTTTTGCAATTCTTCTTGCCCTCTGCAAGAAAAGTGTTGCCACAATCTGTGAGTCAAAGAAAAAAAAAATCGTAGCAACAATCGTGCGAAATAAAGTATAAAAAAATTGTTTTAATTTTTTGTATGCCTAATGCAGTTTGGCAATGCGCTGCACGCGATTTCCTTAAATTTGTAACTGCAATAATGTTAGCTTGTTGTTGTTGCTGCCGCCACCGTCGCTGTCGCCGCTGCTGATGCTGCCACAGATTTGCTGCTGTTAGACCGAACGTTCAACTTGCCCCGTACTACCACTACTACAACAACATGCTAGAACAGGTTTGCCGCTTTGACTACACTCCACTGTCTGTGTCTCTGGCTTTTTTTGGGCACGGGTACGGGCACACTCTGGCTTGCTCGCTTATTCATAACTTTTTCGGTTATAGATTTTTTGTCACCCCGACAGAGTCAGCAGTTCCCAATACCCCAACCCCCAGTAACGCCACATACACACACAGACACACACACAAACACACATGCACATGCTCAACTGTTTCAGTTTTTCAATTATTAATGGTGGCCATTAGTGTGCGCGCCGTATACCCGCCCCGGCTGCCCTTATGCCAGACCTTACCATACCATATCTGCCCAGCTCCATTGCCTTCTATCGATATTGTAGCAGTTAGCCAGCCAGCCGTGTGTGTGCACCATGTTTAACGTGTAGAGTTTTTCTTATCGGACAAATTGTATTTGTCTGAAAAGTTCAATAAGGTGCGCACACTATGCATAGTGGACCCCCATATGCAATTGCACTACCAAGTGCCTGCGTCCCTGCGTCCGCGTGTCCGTCCCGCTGTCAGTCAGTCAAATTTATGTTATCGATATAGATAAAGATCATGTTGGTCTGTGTGGGCTTATGTAGCCCGTGCTACACGCAACAAAACGGAAATGCGTTTGTCATTACCATTTACCACAGAGACCCACAACTGTGTTCAAATCTTTTGCATAAGGTTCTAGCATTGTGTAAACTGAGGGTTTTGTTATAAAATTCAATGAAAGATTTCGGAATGCGCAATTTACGCGTTGCCTTGATAAGGCATTTCAGCATGCTGATAATTTTGCAATAATTTAAAATTGTTTACTAGACCTTAAGGTGAGCTTGCAATCTGCTTAAGAGCATATTTGGACTGGAAATAATCAAGTGATTGTATGCTATACATATATACACGCTACATATCTTAAGTGCTGGCTAGACGGCGTAGCCTTAAGCAGGTCAAGCAATAACTCGAGAAGAAAAAACTATTTCTAGAACAAATTAAGCTAACAGCAGGATATTACTCGCAATTTCAAAAGCTCAGCGCACACTTTTCAAAGAAGTGCTTAAGATAAAAAAAAGAAATCCAATGGCGTCCATTGTTGTTTTTACAAGCGTGGTTAGATTGTGGAAATCCGATATGTACGCAGTTGGAAATATATTTAGATTATTTTTCAGCTTTAACCAAATTGAACAATAATATTTAAATAAATTTGGCTTTAGGTTTTTAGATAGTTAAGTAGTGTATTTTTTAATATTTGATGGTTGAACATCATAACTTCTTAGGGTAACCAGGTTCTGTTTTTAAGAGTCTCAAAATTACCAACGCTGTGGTCATGTATACGGACCAAACCGGCTTGAGTCCGAAATCTCGATATTTTAGCTCTTTTATTTTAGCATTTTGAATCAAAGTCAATTCAACAATCGACATAAGGCATATGTTTCAACAAGGGTTTTATGGGATTTGTTTTTTACATAAAAATAAAAAAATTTGATTAAAATCAAAAAATACATTTATTCGGAAAGTAGAAAATTGGAAAATTTATATTCAAATCAACAAGACAAGCCTTCCCAGCCCCAGATGCAGCCATTAAATTTTAAAGAGATAACTAAAAATATTTGATAGTCTTTAAATTATGGCTCGTTCACATATTAAATCATCTATAACTCAAGAACGGCTGGACCGATTTTTACAATCTTTGATCTGTTCCATTTATATTTAAATATCGGAGCCGGAAACTGTGGCCATAATGAAAAACCAATGTGGTCTACTTTTTATTTTTTTCCAAATAAAATTTTCCAGACTTCACATGTAGATTTTATGGGGTTTAAAAAAGCACTTCATCGTTTTGAATAATTTGGCACCTAAAATAGAAATCATCTTTCGGTCTCGGAGGTCAGAGTATAGGATATGTTTTTGAGGTTCGAACCCAAGGTCAAAAATACGCCAGGACGTCAGGCTTTCGACATCATTTTAATTCAGATATAAGCATCGTATGTGTTCATGTGGAGTTTATTTGTTTATTATATTAATTCCAATGGTACAAGGAAGTAAATACCATATGTAGTTGTTGGTTGGTACCATATGTTGGTTAGTAGAATGCAAGCAGATCTTAATAAAAGACTAAAAGTTCAAATATTGTGGAACAGAACCTCCATTTTTAGTTTGTGGAGTTTATTGAATTTGTTTTTTGTTTGTCATTTTTTCAATGAGATCAGTAAAATGGGAGTAATCGACGCAAAAATGTAGTGCTTGCTTTTTTAGCCTTTCACGATTTTTCCCAAAAGCTACATTTAATTTCAAGTTCATGCAAGGCATGAAAATAAGCGCTTTGTCTTGTTCCCAATCAGACAGTTTAAACCAACATAAAAGACACTTTGCTTAAACTGAGTTTCAGGATAAGATTCCAAGTTTTTCTGGCTTCCACACCAAACGTAGCATTCTTGCGTATAGTTCGAGACTTCGATGATTAACTTGCGTATATATGTTAATACTTTTTAGTAGAGTCCTTGTTTCCGAATAAGATTCAAAGACTCGATACCAAAGCGTTTGCACTGGATCGAAATGTTTATATAAATTGTATCTCGAAGAAAATCCCAGTGCCAGCTCATACATGACTGGGCCACAGGGTCTGCCATGACCTTATTCTGCCTGTTAACTTATATTGCACATATCTATGACATCCTTGATAAATTTTACAAAAAATTCATTAGCTTACCCAAAAAAAAATTAGAAAAATATTTAAGTATTCATAAAAACAAGTCCTCAAAACGGAACTGAGGCAACCCGCAGGAAATCTCTGAGAATTGCAGCTCTTGTTCCTCTGTCCAGCGTTTTTTTAGCGGTTAGGGTGCATAAACGAGTTGGTTCTGACCCCTGTTGCGGGCATGAAATGGCTTGCATCAATAAACGACATTGGGTTACCAACTTGTTCTACTATATGTGCTACCAACACATATTGTTGATTCGGTTTACCCTACCTAATGGAGACTCCAAGACTTAATAACGCAATTACATGCAAATCTATCCCATTCCGGGCTTGTGCAGGGTTTCTATTCTTTTCAAACAAAACATGTTCCCATTAATCCATGTTCAAGAATCGATTCCTTTAAGAAATTTTGCATCAAAGCTTGCCAATGATCTTTAATGCCCTCTACCCTTACCGTAGCTGCCTACCCTTAAAGCTGGCCCTTATGTTTCTTTAATAGAGCCAGCTACCTTTAAAATCAATAGAGTCATTTTTAGACAGTTTCTCGTACCAGTAGCCAACCCTGTTCAGGTCATTTGGTAATTGCATGCACATCTTGCAATGCTTTGTCTTGGGCCAAACGCCCCTTTTGTAGCTCTATCTGTCTATGTGTCTATCTGTCGCGCTGTCCGACCCCTTTGTCATTTGTCTGCTGTGTGTATTTATTTATCCCCACACTCAATTCGCCAACACATGCGAATCGTTTTGGTCACATATGTTGCCAAAGTGATTATTTTCACTAAAAATAAACGAAATGAATGATTGATGAAGTGAGACGAGGGAAGCAAAAGAGCATACCCCATATATGCTACTGGTAGACTATCTGCTACATATATCCAGTGTTCTCGCTTGCCGTCAACACCAACGTCAACATTATTGCCAACACGAGGAACGGAGTAGAGGAGCGTAGTACGTACCAACAACCCCTGCCCCAAATTCAACTGGCAAAAGAAATTAAAATTGAAAAATACAAAGAAAAGCGGCAAATGTAATGAAAAATAAGCCGACGCATAAAAGAAAAGTGTCATTTAATTGAAGTGAAGGTAAGGTGTTTGCTTTAACTTTATTTTCATCTTCTACACGGGCTGTTACTCTACATCTTTCGTATTTCTTTGCCTTGGCCAGACGGAAATCATAAAAATGTTGCATAAAAATATATTTTTTATGGCGGCGTCTTCTCTAGTACTGCCGGGCAAAAAATAATAATAATAAAATGGAAATAAAATAAAAACAAGTACATACCATACGTTTCGAAAGGTACCCTGTACCGGTTTGAGTCATGTGCTGCCGCACAGTGGTCGAAATTGTCGATTCGGGTCAAAAGAAATCTTTAGTTCTATATTTTAAAAAAGTTTTCTCCGTCGATCTCTCGACACTCTCGCTTTGAAATGTTGAAACTTGGTTTGGCCTCCAAATATCTTTTTCCCCAAAGAATTTCTCGCTGAATTTCATAATAAATGTTATTTTCGGAATAATGGGAATAAATCTATTATTTCTTTGACGAACTCTTTTGATATTTAAACAATTTTCATCATTTACATGGTTTAGCTTAAATTGTATCTTTTTAAAATATAACTCCAAAGAGATGTAACAATAAGAGAAAATACATTTTTTTAGAAAACGAGGAAAAAACTAACTAGCAAAATTTTTTAAATTTAAAAAAAAATATTTATAATACTTACATTTTTTCATAGTTTATTGCTTAATAAATACTCTTAGATATTGTGTAAAAAAATCATTTCAATTTATTTTTGCACTATCCATATCTTCATAAAAAACAGTTAAAGGGCTTCTTGATCCAAGCAAATATTTTTCCGCGCATTCTAAAAGTCTGTGTCTATTATATATATTTGTTACCCGCAGGACATATATCAAACAATTAGTTATTCGAAAACACAGTCATCTATATAAAGACTCTCTGGTATTTATTGAATGGGAAAGTGGTCATCTTAATCAATACAATAACAATATGCTAACAATGATTAACAATAAAATTGACTGATTTCTGCTTGCAAACGCCAAAATTGCGTACAGGGCACTTCCTCGATACATCCCCGGGTGGCTTTTATGATGCGGGTGTAATATGCAAAATTTTTTTATTGGAAAATGAGGCAAATTATTGACGTAAATCTAAAAACGGCTAGCTTAAATATTGAAGAATTTCAAAAGTCTTACTTCACAAAATGTAGTATTTATTAATAATAATAGATTCTACTTTGAAATCGGCACAGATCTGAGCCATATTTTCTTAAATTAATACATATCTTTTTCCTGAACTGAAAATAAAAATAAAATTTTGGGCGTCCAAAAATATTTTGGATATTTGCTAGCTAGATTGTCCATTTCGACCACTCTACCTTATAGCAGCTCCAAATATTTCGTATATATTTACTTGACAAGTTTTGCACTGCGTCGAGACGTCGCCTTGCCATTTCGGCTAACGGAGCGCAGCAGGTCTGCTGCTCCTCCTGCGGGGCGTCATCAACAACATCATCAGCACGACCAGAAAATGGTCTGTCGGGTCTGTTGGGTAAGTAAGACCCAATCTCTAGTATATATGTGTGTTGGTTGCTCTATGGGTTTGTTTCTGCTGGCGGCGGAGTCTTTCGGTTTTATAGTCCAAACGTGATAGTATAATATGCTAGTACGAGTACCTCGAATTTTCTTTAGCTGGCTTGCCACACATTTTCCTAGCTATGTGCATTTCCATCCGTGCAATTCCATGCGCTGCTACTTGCCTTTGCTCCACACGTGTTTTGTGTGTGTGCGTATGCATGTGTGTGTGGCAACAATTTTCTTGGTAGGAGTAGAGCAGCTCGCGACTTGGTCTTCAGGAAAAATAAATTAATGGAAAGCATGCAAACATAAATTCTTTTTAGCTGTCAGGTGTTTCACATTTTAAACGTAAATTATAAATAAGCAAAATAAAATTATAATTCCACGTAAATGTTTTATTTGCCACTGCCGACTGCCATTTGCCGTGTCATTTCTCCGCCTTAGCCGCCTGTCAGTTGGTTTCTCTGCCCCATTTCTGTTTTTTTTTTATTAGATGGCATTTCTTACTTTTTTTTGGGAGGGTGGTGTAGTGGTTGGCGTGCTACATTTGCTATGTGTCTAGTATTTCTCTGCCCCTCCCCCTATGTTTTGTGTAAAATGAGAAATTAATTTTATTCAAATTAATGATGGAGCTTATAATTGGCCTCGTTTTTTATGAAGACACACGAGCATCATTTGCTTCTTTTTTTCGGCTGTTTTTTTTTGGAAAATGGTTTGACTTGGTCTTCATTTTCAAGCAATGCGTTTCACTTTGATTATGACATGAAGTTGGCCAAGTGCAAATACTTTGTTGGTACATCTTAATTAACTTAATTAGCATTGATGATGGTCTGAAAGCACTGCTTAAGTACATAACATGAAAATTGCATTATGCGCATGCCAAAGTTCAGGCAACGCGCTTAGCTCAAGTTCCATTTGATATGGGTTCTAATGAACATGTCAGAAAATTCTTGTCATTGTTGGCTGCAAATTCTAAGGACATCCGAGAGCAAATTGTTTTTAAGCGTAATTTCTTTGCATAGACAGAGGCTCAGAGTGAGTGAGGTTCTTTTTAAAAATTTAATCATACCTCTTTTATTTTTGCCTGTTTCTAGGGTATTCCGCGGGGATTACAATATGTTATGAAATTCAAGCTTTTTTTTACTTTTGTTGACATCTTCTTTTCTTACAAGTAACCATTAAAATATTGTAATTACTGACAGTTAAAGATTTATAGGTTATAAGTTTGTTATACCTTAAACAGAATCTTAGAGAACCTCTTCATATGTATATTTTTTAAGTAATACATTCTACGCTTTAACTGAAACGTCGATTTCCGTGTATTGGATAATCTTTTACTTTAAATAAAATTAAACTTGAAATTAAAATCAAATTCGTTAAAAAATTTCAGATCCATAGTTTCAAAGTTCAGATTATCTCAACAGTTCCGCACACAATTCCATCAAAGTCCTAATTAATAGACCTAATCAATAAAACTTCAGTAAAGCATATAAAAAATATTTATTTCTAAAAAAATTTGTATTTTAAGGAAGTTTAATTAAAACAATTATATTATGTTTGATTATTAAAACTTTTTTACTTAGGCTTGAAACTTTTTGAAAAATACAGTCGAACCCTTCATAAATATAGAAATTTCCTGGAAGGTACGCACCAGAGACCTGCAACCGGTATGAACAAGTCAGCTTAATCATGTTTGCTGAAAATGCGCTCCCAGTCGGATGCGGTAACGACAGGTTTCATTTTTATCAAGTACCGCACGAAGCGAAATGCTTCCGAATGCGTTCAGGATGCGGTCATACCGCATTTTCAGTTTTCAATTATGCGGACTTTTGCGGTATATTGTGACTGACTTGATTTTACCACATTGCTTCTACACACACAGCTGAGTTGAACTGAGTAATAATTTTCGGCCTCGTGTCTGTGTAAATGCACGAAGTAGAAGTGCTCGTTTCGTCTTTGGGCTGCCATACTATACAGTAAAAAACCGTGCTGCCAACTACTCGAATTGCGATACCATACTGCAAAACACAGATTTGTCAACTACTCAAATTGCGATACCATACCGCAAAACACCGAGTTTTCAACTACTCAAACTTCGATACCTTACCGCACAAAATCGAGCAGCAAACCAGTCAATTGCGATACCTTACCGCAAAAAATCGGGCTGCCAACCGGTCAATTACGATACCATACCGCATGCCAACTGACTGCAAAACCAAACCAATCACAACCGCTACTGGCCGCATTTTACCGCATGAAAGCAGGTGATTTGACCGCATAGTGACTGATACCGCTTTAAAACGCAAAATTCAAGTCAATGAACCGATGTGCATAAAAAAAGATGTCGGTTGCAGTTCTCTGGTACGCACCTTCATTAAATTTTTCCTCGATACAATCTTTCGGCTATCTATCTATATGTATGAACCTTGGGATCTTGGGTATGGCAACAAGTAGAGCTATGTATATAATTTTATATAGATTCCACTAAGTCGAGTCCGTCTTGAAGCGCGAAGACCTTTCTTTATAATTGGCCAGGGCACATATGAAATTTCAAAACTTGTGGAAAAAAGTTAAAATAAAAATATAAATTCTTTTTACTTTTTTGGAAGTTCCCGCAAAAGCATTCAATTTGTTTTTAAACTTAACCCCGCTATATACAATTTTATTCATGATTATCAACAATGGAAAATTCTTCTCTTTCAACTTCCGCCAAAACTATAACAGGGATGGGGCACAGGTGGCTAAAGCTATAACAGCAATCAGCTAATAGAAAATTTTAACAAAAAAATAAAAATAAATGAATGGATTTCTTGGCTATTATACTTGATTTATCATCATCATCATATTAAAATCTTAAAGCTCTGCAAAGTTCCATTCTTTCGTTACTTTGGTTGAAAATTGCGTTAGAATTGTTTAAACATTTAAACTATACTTATCGAATTTCATTTCTTTCATCAAACTATGAAAATTATTTAAATTAAGTGTAATGACGTGCATTTTTAACAGGATATAAAGTAAGAGCAGAATTTTGACTTAAAAGATAGTTGTCATAATTATATAAATTTTTTTACATATCGAAAAATAATATTTTAATTATATGTTTTAAAAATAAAAACAGCAAAGTTTATAATTTGTACTATTTACGCTTGCTTGATTGTGGTGCCACCTTGGACATATGTCATCCAGGTGTGGGACTCTGCTGCCAGATGTCTTATTCATAAAATCCAAGCTAAGCAGATAGTCCCACTATACGAAAATAAAATAATTCTCCTTGGTAGCTGCCTAATCAAATAATTCATAATTAATTAAATAATCTTAGCAGTCCCTACGTGAATCACTTTGTAATGACGTCACATATCACAACTGTAGGATAATGCTTTTTGCGTATGGTGGTTGCCTATTGATTAAATATTACAAAAAAAATAATAATTTTCTTGATTAAATTTTGATTTTTATGATTTTTTCCGTTTCTTAGGGTCTTGTCCTCTATCACTTCTCTTATTTTCAGTCATCTCGACTTGCCTCTTCAAGCATTCTTGTACAATTCGGAGTTGTGAAACTCTTTTGGCTTCTGGTTTTTCTTGTTTTATTTGTGATTGCATTTCCATTTTCCAACTTTGTTATTGTATATCCTAGTCTCTGGCCACTTCATGATGTCGGGCTAGAGATGCAGATTAGTTTATAGCTGTTTTTTCCTTCTTCTAATCTTTGTTAATTTTTCTTTATAAAATATTAAGTCCTCTGAGCATTATTGTTCAATTTAAATAAAAAAAAATAAGAAAACAGAACAGTTTTTATTTGCTTGCAACTCTATATTCGCCATTGCTGTACAACATATTATGCATGTTTAAGATCATAAACGTTTCGTAACGACAACTCTACACAAAGTTAGCTAAAATTCATTGTACCTATCTATTATAGAAGTGTTTTCCCTACTGCAACGATCCCACTTGTTTATCTTATGTTGTAATTATTCATTTCAATAAGTCAATTTCAAGAATCCGATTACTCATTAAAAAAACATATTCTTGTTGTTGAACGTACTTTTCTCAAGTAGTACATGAAAAACACTTGAATAAAGTTCCTACTTAACGCCGCGTTTGAATCTTTACCCAAATTATTTTCGCACTTGGTCCCTACCCCCATCATGTTTTATAAAGAGCTAAACATTTTTCGAAGTCCAACTGAGGAACAAATGTTCTAGTTTCTAAAACATCTTAATATCTTTCATGCCATGTTGTAATTATACATTTCAATTAGTTCCTCCAACTTTGAAAGTTTCTCATTTTCCATACTTTCGGGAGTCAACATTTCGTTTGGGTCTGTGTTTTTTTTTTTGTGGCCCTGGACTTAGCCAACTCCCTTTTGTACCCGCTCCCTTTGTTTTTTCATTTCATTTTTTTTTCTTTTTGGATATTCGTGCTGCTTTGCGTGCGTTTTTCAATTTTGGTCTTAATTTTTTCTATGTCGAGCAAGAGCGGAAAGTCGAAAAAAAAATCGCTCAAGTGGTTGTTGTTTTTATTTTGATGCCCAAAGGCGCTAAATGTATAAAAACAAAACGGGGAGAAATACAGACACGGCTTTACGGCATTAATTTATTTTATGCATGTGTGTGTGTTTGTGCGTGTGCATCTATCTATGTATCTTTGTATCTATGGTTATATATTTTGTCTAATTTTTTTTATAGCGCGTGATTTTTGATTTACGCGCGGTTGGACATTTTATTTCGATTGCCGCGTCGCGTTTCCCGCACCCATATTTATTTTTATTGCTTTTTAATGCGCGGCTGAGGAAGTTTTATTTTTGGGGGCAAACTGCATTTGTTTTTCCGTTAGCTATAATATCTATCCAGTAAGTTGAATTCTTTGTACTTCTTTATTCTATCGCCAAAGGTTGTGCGTGTGGATTGTTGAACAATGAATTTTGTGGGATTATTTATACGTTATGTGCGTAGCAGTGGCACAAACATAAATATACAACATGTAAATATGTATGTATCAGTAAGCATGTATATGAGGAGTTTGTATTGGAAATTGTGTTATCATACAAGTCGGGGCAATTGCAATGTCACGGCGCACTGAGAAAAATCATGCACTGAGAAAAATTATGCATTACGCTAGTGTTGACTGTATTGTTAAAACACTCAGCGCCATCCGTAACTTGGTAGGATCAGACGATAGAAACCAGAACCAAGGCAGAAAGCGAGCATGAGAACTCCTATGGTTCCAAGAGCTCCATAGGGACACTGCATCGCAGGCCTAATGACCGATAGAATGCACGTACCCCATCAAGACTTCTGTCGTAGCTGCGGGGATGAGAAGATAGAAAGCATCCAACATCTGCTATGTGACTTCCCTGTACTGCTTAGAAAATGTACCCAGTATCCGGGAAAGACTATTGTTGAATTCCTTGGGCTGTGTGGCAAATCTATCCCTCCCATTTCCTTGCCCCCCTTCCCTTCACAGTGGACCACACGGTTTTTAGGTGGTCTCGGTTTGAGTCGAGCAGCCTACGTAACATAGCCGAAGCTAACCTGGGTCCACTAAACAATTTACTCACCAAACACCAAACATGTACCACCCAGCTAATCTGCCCATATTGCGGCTAGAAAACGTCTGTTATCTACCTTCTTATTTCCTGCCACGAATAAGAGTTTTTGACGACATTAAAATCGTTAAAAGTTTACGGAATCGAACTGCTTTAAAAGGAAATAATAAAAAATACGTATGCGTAAAAAGATATTACAGCGAATTTCAAAATTGGAATAAGATACGTTTTAATAAACTCAAATCAAACTTTAACTATGTTCCTATGTTTAACCAACGCTTCAAAGAGAAGCGCCAACCATTTTGTCGGCTTTGTGGCTTGACTTTATATTATTTTTTAATGCATTTTCAATTTCAAATAGTTTTTTAATTTTTTTTCTGGAACTGAGCAGATTGAGCCTTGTCTTTATTCAGTCTCTTACCAAAAACAGGTATCACGTTCGGTTTTATTTTCTTTGTAACAATTTGATAATTGGACGCCGAATCAGGGCTATTAAGGCACAAAATTAAGTGTATTAGCCATCACATAGCGAGTTCACACAAACCTTCGGCTTGTCCTCATAAATTGGGATTACGTGACCTATTCTGTGCATTAATTGAGGCTTCTAAATTCGCTTGAGTAAAAAAAGGCACGTGCGAAATCTAAAAATAGTTTTAGCGATCTATTGAAAAATTAAACGCCGCTTGCTACACTACTCCCCGTTTGAGAGAGTCAACTAGTTAGCAATATTTCATATTTTGCCTGGACTATACTCTTGGGCTACCTTTAAGAGACACATTATTAAGTCTATTGGAGTCTTCAACTTTAAAACTTTGGAACATAACTCAAAAACTTTCCGTTTAAATTAATTTTTTGAAAGACTGTAATGAAAATACTCTTATGAAAAAATTTTCGTTGCTTTTTGCATAACTTATGATAAAAAAATCAATTTAATACATATTTATGTATATCTACAGGAAAAAATTTCCGTTGTTGGTACATGGATAACTTACTTAAATAGTTATCATCGTTAAATTGGAAAAAAAATTATTTTTGGCTGCAAATCGGGATTTTCGACCACTGCGCCTTATATGAATATATTTTTAAATTTTTACATTTTAAATCAAACTTGGGTTTATTTTTATTGGAAATATCTGAATGTTTTTAGAGGTGGCATTTAAAATTAGATTGGGTTCTCAGTCAGTTCTATTTTTGTCATAAACCTAATATCTTTGAATGGTTTGCATAGGCGAGATTCTAAAAGTAGATATATCGGCTAAGAGGCGAGGATTCTTGCTGGAGTTTACAAAGCTTTTATATGATTTATTTGTATGTTTTAAATTTGGTAATGCCAAAGATCTTTTTATGCAAAGTAAATGCTCTAGGAACTAAAGAGCATATAAATTTCGGCGACTATAAAGTACGACATATTTATTGAATTGAGACACACATGAAACGTGCTTAAATTAAGATTGCTGGAATGTGAAAAGTCTTGGAACGCCAATTGAACCCACTTTATTTTTTTTTTATTTCTCTTAGTGTAACTGTGGCGCTTTATTTTAAATTCAAATGCGGAAACTGACTCTGTTTGCCACCTTATTTCATATTTACTTGACAGCATGTTTGTACTTTATAATAATAAAATATTCCACTCTTGTCTTTTGCAACACGTTTATTACCCCACAGAATACGCAGCAGCGCAGCGGAGCACAAATGCAGACAAGACGGAGATACACAGCGACAGTCACAGCAGCAACGACTACAACGACCGAGCAGAGCGAGGAGTCTGAGGCAGCAGCAGCAGCAGCAGGAACCGTAGTAGTAGAATCGACCACGTCCAAGACGACGAGGCGAACGACAACGTCGTTAATCTATTTACCGCCTTTTTGCTATACATGTAAGCATGAGGAAGAGCATATGCCCGCGGCTAGAAAGCTGAGCAGCAGCGGCAGCAGCAGGAGCTGGAGCAACAGCAACAGTCAGCAGACTAGAGCTACTAGCCACAGGCATGTTGACTGCCACTACTATGGCAGCTGTTGTTGTCAACGGCGTTGGGCACATAAAAATTATGATAAACATGCCAGAGTCAGTGCCGGTGACGCTGTTGCTGCCACAGCGCCGACGACGACGTTGACACCGGGCAAGATGGCGTCAACGCTGGCCACAGCGACAGCGACAGTGACATCAACGTTAACGTCGCTGCAGCAGTTGAAAAATAGAATTACACCAAATGCCAGCCGAGCTGGTGATGGTGTTGGTGTTCTTGTGCCGGAGCATAGCATGAACATTGTTGATGAGGATGCGAGCACAAGAAAAAGGAATTTCCTGCAACGAATTACACACTTACCCATGGCCAAAGCTGCTGCGGCGCATAGTTACACGTGCAACAGCAGAGAGGAGGAGCGCAGCATGAAAAGCTGCAACAACTATAGCGACAGCTACAGCCAGTGCAGTGATCTCAGCAGCTACCACAGACATCAGCCGGCAGGCGCACAATTAGTTATGCCAATTGTTGTAGGTGTAGTAGTAGATGACGGTGATGGCCCTGGCCTAATGGCATGCCAGTCGCTGCTGGCGGCAGCCAAGCAAAGAAGGCAACGCCATGAGCGAGCACGACGAGAGCAGCAGCAGCAACAGCGAGCAAGTCATGCGTCAGCGGCGACGCCAAACAATGCCACGGACGCAAATCCAATCAGCAATGGCGCTGGCGTAGCCACAACAACAACAACATCATCAGCAAGAACTACAAAAAACAATTCGCAAACAACGACAACAACATCAGCTACAAATGACACGCTGCTGAATGATGATGAATGTAGATGCTTTAACTATAAAGGTGATATTAGTACATTGGCCTGGCCCGTAGACGACCAAGAGAAACAACAACAACAATGGCAACTTCCTAGACACGCCGGCATTACGTGGCTTAAATTCTGGCCACAGCTGTTACAACTACTACAAGGCAATTCCTACTCCTCCACAAATGCCAACAGCAGGCATAATAATAACTATACCAAAGCCACTGGCCATGGTCCTGACATTGGAACAACAACAACACCGACAACAACGAAAACACAGCTAAGAATGACATCGACAAAAAGTTGGCTTGGCTTGTTGCTAATGCTGTTACTAACCACGTCTGTTAGCTGCTGGGGTGGTAGCCGCCAAGATGGTAAGTACCCGGGAGTACTCCCAAAAAAAAAAACAACCAAAAACTGAAAACCTTCGCGCAACGCATGCTGATAAGTAGCGCTATGATAAGAATTTATAATTTGTTTTTTGTTACCAGCAGCAATATGCGTTCGTACTCCGTACTCCACCCACCACCAAACTCCTAGACAGATTGGCTGTTGTTGTTGTTGTTCTTGCAACATTTCATTTAATTTTGAGCATAATTTTTAGTGGCCTAAAGTGCGTCAGCTGCCGCAAGCAGCCGCCTGTCAGTACCTCAAACCCCCTGCCCTTATATAACACGCTAAACTCCCTCGCTTGCTTACGGTCATGCTCAATTGAATCCATAAGTAGTTTGTGTGACCGCAGATCTGCGTTCCAACTGTTTTTCCACAAGCGAATTTAACCAAAAATAATAAGAAAACAAAAAGCTGAAAAACAACAACTCCGAAACATAGAAACAGCCGCTGCCACCAACCAAGCTAAATTGTACGGAAATTGCTCGCAACAAACAGACAAACCGACAGATTGACCGTCCGACCGTCCAACCGACCGCCAACCATAATTCACTCAACTTAGACAAAAGCATTTTGGGTGCTCCGAATCCACAAAAACCAAAAAAACCAAAAAAACAAAAACCCAAAAAGCAAACGCAAAAACGCAAATGAGTCTGAAACGTAACGAAACGCACAACTCACGCGTCATGCTCTTTGAGTTACAATTCTATGGCTATGGTGCATGGCCATCATCGTCATCGATAAGGGTGGTCCCGGTTTTTGTTGTTTTGGCTGCTTGGGTTTGTCCGGGGTGCTCATAAGCACTTAAGTTGTGCACACCCCATAAGTGGGCATTATAATTATGTTAAGGAGCTGTTAGAGCAGACAAGTTCAAAGTTATCATTAGATGGATGGACAGATAGTTAGATAAATACCGACAGATAACGAGAAAAATGTAGTTATGTACGTATGTATATATTTTGATGAAATATTAATTCTAGCAAATTGGTTTTTTTCTTGCTTCGTTTGTGACAGCTATTATTTTTGTTTATCCTTAGCGAAAAGCGCACTACATCAGTTTGAAAAGTCAAGGTGTCCAATTTCCGTGAAATCTTATTATTATTTTTTTATATGCTTGGTTTAAAAAACCTACGAAAATTTTTTTTATATCCTGTTAAGTCTTGTCAACTCATATCTGCCAGTTCTGCATTAAAATACCAAGAGAACAAAAAACACGTAAGCTTTCAAAAATCTAAAGACATTTTTTTTTAAACCACCTTGAGTCTTATCCACTCATAACTGCCAGTTTTGCATCAACCAGGTAAAGAGAAACCCAGAAAGTGCCAAAGATATAAAATCTAAATTTAGAGCTGGGAATTCATAGTTTGTTAAATTTTTAGTCGGCTGTGAACAATTTTGAACATCTAGGCGAATAGAAAACCCAGAAAGTTGTTTATTATTAATTTTTATGTATACTTTGTCCATTCACAACTGCGAGTTCTGCATCAAAATACCAGGCAAACAGAGAATCCAGAAAGTGACAAAGAAATAAAATTCAAATTCAGAACTGGCATTTTTCGTCAAGGTTTCAAAAAATTCAGAATTTTCCGTCGGCTCTTGCCAAATTTTAAACACGCATAAGTACCATACCAACAGAAACCACATACTTTGTTTGAAGAACATTTCAAAATCTACAGACATTTTTTTCCAAACCCTTTCAGTCCTGTCTATTCTTAACTGTTAGTTCTGCATCCAAATACCACGTTAACAGAAATCCCAGAAAGTACCAAAGATCTAAAATTTAAATTGAAAATTCAATAAAATTTAATTTAAAATTGAAACATAAGAATGCATAAGAATTTCAGGCGAACAGAAAGCCCAGATATTGGCAAACGTAAAATTTTTAAATTCAGAAGTGTACAGGGTTTAAGTGCATTCTAGATTTGTGCAATGTGAGTAATGGGCAGGAGAAGGGTGCCGCCAGAACATATGTTATTTACTCCATATGACGAACATGGATTCGGGATCAATTCAGCAACGTCCGTCTGTCCGTTCTGACATCCCTATGAAAACTTTAATTTCAGAAACTGTAAAATATAGAAACAACTAATTTTAGGCAGGTGAAGCTTGTTGATTTAAGTCAGATCCAGGATACTTTTGAATTTATATATCATTACGTAGTAGAGTAAATCAATGAAAACTATTCCTATTTCTATTTATTTCCAACACCACTGATTCGCGTTAATATCTGATACTTAACTAGAAAAGCCTTTCGGTTGAAAGAACGTGCATCTTACTATCAAAATTTCAATGCTGCAAAAATTATTAAGATATAGAGAAATTTTAAAAATGAACAAAAACAAAAATAAGTGAACATTTTACCGATTTGGGGGGGGGCCATGATGTTCATTCAAATCGAGCATTTATACCGAGTTTTTGCTTATTATTTTTCCATTCCGAGGACTTATTTGCCGCTATTATAAGGTATATAAAGTGTCTTCCTCAAATCATCCCAGAACATGCCACGGCGTCTTATTCTTGCATAAGCTGTTACTCGGCCTTATCGATTCCAATGTACTCCTTAACAAAGTTACTTTTGTCATACCATCCAGAGTAATTCGTAACTTTCGACCCTCAGCCCTACAATTTTGTAGATCTAATTGTCTAACTAACTACCTTTACAATTTCCTCTCTTTCGAACGGCCTATTCAATCTATCACTTCTTCTTTCTTAAGTCATTTTGACTTGCCACTTCGAGCATCCTTGACCAATCCTATATTATGAGTCACCCACTTGGTCAACGGTGATTTATTGGCACTTTTTGTGATATAATGTTTAATTTGTATCTTAATTCCTTGTTTACAACTTTTTTATTGTAAAGCAAAGTGTCTGGCCAGTCTTGATGTGAGTCGGTGCATATCTTTAAAAAGTTCAACCATCGGTCTAGAGCAGTGGTCGGCAAAATATACATATGCATTTTTTTTTGCGTTTGTGTTGTATATTTTCTGCCGCTGTGACGTATTTCGACGCTGACGTCGCAAAGCAACAGACACGAAGTTGCTTGTGCATGACTTCGGCGCTTGCTTAGAGAGCGTGCTTGCTTTTTTACTCTCAAAAATGCTTGTGTACTGTTGGCTATAGCCATGGTATAATAAGTAAGGTAGAGTAATAGAGAGTTTATTAAGATCATAAATTTTGTGAGAGTAAGAAAAGTGAGAGAGAGAGAGAGAGAAGCAAGCAAAAATACTATGTTGTATTTACACACAGCATACACGTGCATGTGTATGCTTGCAAATGCTGCAAATAAAAATATTCACGCAATAAATAAAACAACAAATCTTGTGTTTGCACACATACACATGAACTGCGTGCTTTAGCTGAAAAAGAAATCATGCGCATCGCCAACCTACCACATCAACAGTCGCAACTAGACTGAAAAATATGATCTTCGTGTGAGCGAGCGCACTCTCTATTACTCTACCATGTTAATTATACCATGGCTATAGCCAACTAAACATAAACTGATTTTGTGTTTTCTGCCCCATACTAATGTTGGAGCGCTTTAGTTTTGTGAGAGTAAAAAGCAAGCACGCTCTCTAACCAAGAGCCGAAGTCATGCACAAGCAACTTCGTGTCTGTTGCTTTGCAACAAGAGCGTGGCAACGCCAGAGAATTAGCTGAGAGAATTTCAGTATAAAAATCACGCACACATGCATGCGTTTTGTGTACAACACAGTACGTGTGAACCATAGGCCCATGGGATAGGGCCGTGCCGACCACTGGTCTAGAGACGCGGAGTAGTTCATATCTATTTCCTCGCTCTATTTTCATGACTTAAAATTATTCAATTTTTATAACATAAGGTCAACTGAGCTTAGTTGTACTCCTCAAATAAATAAATTGAGTACTATGGTGACCAATAGAGATGTCTTCACAAAAATAGACATAACTTTTCCAATTATAGGTGAAATATGAATATTTTTTGTTTTTCGCAGTGAGTTTATCGCATTAAGTCTGATCGTTCTTACATTCAAATATCTTTATTCGTTTACGAGATACGTCTTGTCGAAGAAAAGTCTATCTATATATTTAGGTATCGATATATTTTGGCCACTTCTAAAACGCATAAATTTTAAAAAATTGAGTAGTTCGTGTGATTTTCATTTAATGTTCTTTATTCGTAGGATCTTAAAAAAGACTCACTAAACTAGAAAAAATAAAATAAATAAATAATAGTTTTACTCCTTCTGTTTTGATGAAAAGTCGAAAAAGTAATAGGGTGATTTGCTGCGAGATATTCAATCTTTTATTTTTTTAAAAACATTTTATCTTTGCATTATGTGTTGTTTAGGGTGGCTATTTTTGCAACATGTCACGATTTTAATAACAAAATCGCCTAAAAAGTTATCTTTTTAGCGCCTGTAAAATTTAAAGACGATCCGAAAGTATTTGATGGGCGCGAAAATAGGTCAACGGTCATAAAAAGGAACAAAATAAACTTTTTAGGGGGTTCCGTTATTCATATCGTCGGTTTAAAAATTTGGCATACTAGCGGCGGCCACCCTAGTGTCGCTTTTATTGGAGTGAAAAAATTATTCAAATAATTTTTAATTCAACAAATCTTGTATTTCAGTTAAAGAATTTTAAGCTACAAAAATAAATAGTTATTCAAAGCAATATTTTATGCTTGCTAATTTATGTTATTGCAAAAACCATTTTTTATTTTTTACTTAAGGGGTGAAATTGTACTCCAAAATGCATGTGTAGGGCTTTTAATTTCGAGATTTTGTTTGCTGTATTCTCTATGTGTTTATTCATTTATATATACAAAAATATATAAGCTTTGAAGCGTACATATGTATGACAAATATAAATATACTTGCTAGTTTAGTGAATAAGCTCATCATAGGCTTTAAAAATAATATTTCTTCAAAATGCGTTTCTAGCAAATTCCAAACTCTGAAAACACTTAGTTGTTATCTCCGTAAACCCAAACTCTGGCTGAAAAGCATTTTAAATTCATTTTTATCAACTTTCCATAGCTAGAGAGTTGCTCAAGTTTTATCAGTTTATCTGCTTCTGTAAAACCAAGGCAAACACAAGTTTTATTTATTTATTATATTTTTGTTTTTTTGAAATTTGAGCCACCCTAATCCATTGAACGCAAACATCTATAAAGCTCGTCATTTCAACTGTCTATTCGTATTTGTACGCTTGTCTCTCTGTCAGTCTGTCGGAGTGTCTACAGTCCGTAGTATATTTGCTTTAAGCTTGTAGTTATGTTTGTCCTGCCGCACATTGGCAGCATATTTTAGGGGGTAGCAAATACACTACATATATATATATACATATAAGGACGGAACGAAGGGCGCACCACAGTGATGATGTTGCCTTCATTGTTGTTATGTGGTTGTTGTTGTTGTTGACGTTGACAGCAGCCGCAGTGGCAGTGTCAGTGGGTCTCTGCCAGAGACATTGGCTCTGGCTCTGACTGTGGCACTCACGCAAAAGTATTGAATCATGTTGAAAAATTATGCACGCTACTTGAAATTGGCGAAACAATTATAACGCGCAACAACGGTGGCAACAACAGCGTACAGCAACAACAACAACAACCCGAACCGAATGGCAATGGCCGGCTTTGCACAGTGCCACAAAGTATGCAACATTTTTGCCAAATAGCCTGCTGGGTGTGTGTGTGTGTGTGAGGCGCATTATGACAACGCTTTGGGAAACCAAAAAAAAATATGCAGAAACGGGAAAACATGTGAGGACTATGACAACTATGTGATGCCCTAGAAAGAAGAACTTATAAAGTTTTAGTGCCTGACAGGAGGCTTATTAAAAGTTTTTTTTATTCGAATTTTCGTTACACTATAGAGTATGTGGCAAAATTTTTCAAATTCTGAAATCGCTCGATTTTTAGGCCCGAAATTTTCTACATTTTGTTTTTGGAAGTTGAAAATAATCAGAAAACTCCAGAAGTAGTGTGTGTCTTTAAAGATCATATGCACTTATTCACCCGAAAAGCTATTCAGCTATTTGCTGTATTTTTTTTGTAAAGATAGTTTTTCAACAATCAGTCTCGTCGCATCTAATAACTGATATTTACAGATGTTTTATTTATTCCGTAAGCTGGGTACAATTCGACAGTCGTGCAAAAACACTCTTTTTCCAGAAACAAATACTTTTTGTGTCACTTTTTCTGAGCACTGCATTTTTATGAAATTTTCATAAAATAATCTCAAGAGAAAATTATCAAAAAAAATTATACCGATACTTTTGGGTACTTAGATCAATCGATTTTTCTTCGATTCCAGTTAGTAGTAATTGCCTTTTATATTTGCGGCTCCTGTTTTTGTTTTCGCGACCCTAGAAGAGATTGTTTTCCTGACTTTGATTTGAGATACGATCAGATTGGCTCATCTTTAAGCAGAGTGTTATAAATTAAGTTGCAGTAGTAAAGTTGCTGCTAAATTTTAAAAGATCATTCTCTGAGCTGACCAAGGTAATCCAGAAACCAAAAGTTTTAGAGTTGCTTGAATAAACGGTAGAAGATTTGAAGCTGTTTTGGTTCACTCTGCAATATTATTTGAATATTTTGAGGAAAAAGGGTTCTTGAGGAGTTGTAAATTGATACACCGTATTATTTAAAAAAAATAATCTAAAATTTAAAGCTTATTATGTAAATATATAAATCTTCCGGGATACTATCTAAAAAAAATCTTAAACTTGACAGCCCTAGTTCTTAAGAAAGTCTTAACATTTTAACGCCTTGGTTTTTTTCAAAACCTTCGAGAACTTTTTGTTATCCTACGGTTTGTTACACGCCTTTAGATCTGTGCTATTATGGTATTAGAACTTTTTGGGTGCAGGGTATTACGAAAAAACAAGTCATCATGAACAACGACATAGTTCAGAGCACGCCGCTGCGTTGCGTCGTTGCCTTGCGTTGATCCTGCGCATGAGTACCTTTTGTTTGCCACAAATGTAAAAACAAAAAAAAAAAATATAAATGTTAAAGCAAAAGAAAGGAATAATAAAATAAAATATGTGCATGGAGCAGACAGCGTTGCCTTGCCGTCGTTATTCGTTCGCACATTCGTCTCTTTTTCGATGTCGACGTACTTGCGAGTTTTGTGTATTTGAATGCGTAGCTGAGACCAGTAGCTAAGAGAACGCGGGGACTGCAGAGTGGCAAAGGAGCAGCGCACAGCGGGCTCTATGCTGCTGATGCGGACTACCCCTGCTGTTGCAGCTGACTACTCCTGCTGCTGCGGCTATTGCACAGAGAGAAAAAAGGAAATATTTTAGTTAAATTAAGATTACGGGTATTCCATTTTGGCGTGACGTTACATTTGTTTGAGAAAAAAAAATCAGATTTTTTTAACAAATAAGTTGCACTATATAACAAAAATATGAGCACAATCGGCCTTATAAACTTAAAAAAGTAGTATAAAAACCGCTTGGCGTCACGTTTCAAAAAGTGTGTGTTTGGCTTAGATAACATAATCGCAAAAATCAAGTTTACCTGAAATAAATCCGAACTGTCTAACAGCAAATACCGTCAAATTGGTAGTCTTGTTCTCAAACATAAACATAAAACATAAACAAAATGTGTTTTAAAGTATTTAAAATTAACTACAAATCGATCTACACCTTATCGTTTTTCTACGATAAACACTATTGCCGCAGTCGAACGAACAACAGAGTTTAATTTTTAGCCGTAGTATATAGCGTAACATAACATGGACTTTATTTAAATTACAATCCATTACAATTTTTTTTAAAGCTATTCAACAATTTTAACTTAAAAAAGCATTAGCACAAAACAAACTCTTTTGAAATCTACAAAATATTGAATATCAGAAATAAAAAATCAGTCGAGACGGTACCCTAAAGTGGAATACCATTTTTATGGGCTTTTTAAATTAAAAAGGACAAAATAAACGTCAAAAATTCTACTTTGTATGTAATATGACATACACAACTCAAGAAGATTGAGGAGTTTTGCAAAATCAAAATGTGCAGGGTTGAGTCCTAAGCCTCAAATCAAGCAGTCAATCAGAAATTCAGAGCCTACTCTAGTGCCTTTGTTAAAACTTACTTTACTAACAAAAAGGTCGTTCACACTAAACCCTATTGAAACCCTCAATTCAACAGCCTACGTGAATATATTCATTATATAGTATATATATTTTTTGAAATTGCGTCAAAGGAAATACTGTTACTGAATCCGTAACATTTTTTTTTGAGTTTTGAGTTTTTAGCCTAAAATGTTCATTAACTGTTGTAACCCTAGTATGCAGCTGTCAAAAATGAAACAGTACAAGAACAAAATTCATGTTCAAGAAATTCGTGTTCAGATGTTGTTATAAACAACTGTCCTGTTTTGCAGTTCTTGTACGGAAGCGTTTTTTTTCGGCTGCGTACTGGCCTTTATTAATCTATAGTATACCAAAAATATGTATGAAAATCGTTCAGTTGCTTGAAGAAGTATGGCCGTGTTACTTAATTAAAGGTGTTGAACCTATTCAGTTAAACGCAAATCTTCATTTCTTTTAAATAACAATAAATTCTTACAAAATTTGATCGATTGATTTGAATAATCATTTTCAAATAATCACCTTCAGATAATTATTATTCTTTCATTTAAACGGGAATATCGAATCCAATTTTATTTCGAACCACGCGTTTTTCTCTCAGTGTAACTGTAGTAGGCTATTGCGCCCAACTCCCCTCTCTACCAATCGTGCCGAAACATTAAGCTATATGTATGTGTATATAACACGCTGTTGAACTGTATAACTGTATAAGTTTGTCTGAGGGTGGTTTTACCGTTTTGTATATTTTGTTGGCTGTGTGTATGTGTCTGTGCGCCCCTGTAGCGCCTGTTCTGGAACTTCTCTAGCCGGGTCTGTTGCCTCCCGGCTTGCCTTGGCGTTTCGACATTTCGTTTCGTTTGTGCGCTTTTCTTTCTCTATACTTTGGCATTTTGGCTGCTTTCTTCCTTTATTATTATTTCTTTTTTTTTTAATATTCACAATTGCCATTTCGGTAGTTCGTTGTGTGTGTTTGTGTGTAGAACTCTTATATGTATATGAGTTCGAGAGCGATTTTATGTGTATTTGTGTGCGGCGGGGCATTATTATTATTACGAGCAGTTTTTGGTTGGGCTGCTTGTTCAACTTACTTATTTATGCGCCCTTACTGAAGAGGGTCGTAAATTTTTGGTCATACACACTCAAATACACATAAAGAGCGCTAGATGTCTATGTATGGTGTACACGCACTTAAATACAATCATAATAATAATTGAAACAATTTATAAATTAAAAAGCCACAAATCTTGGCATAAAAATTGACATTACAATTAGAAGACCAGGCGCTGAGCTCCTCCGTTTTAAGAAAGTTGACAAAAATTGGGCAACATTTCATTGAGGAAAAGTACCGATTGAGATATAGTAGCTTTGCTTTATTGGAACATTGAAATACTTTGTATGTACTAGCTCTGTTGTAGAACTTGTTGTTCTTTTTTATTGACATTTTTTTTTTGGGCTGTTGTCGTTAAATGAACAATGGTCGTAATTGAGGTCACACTCAGAGAGGCAGACAGACCGACAGACACCCCGTGCGCAATTGTGTTGCAATTTAAGCAGAACAGAACTTGAGTTGCATGATATCTGCTGCTACTTATATAAATGATTTACATAAGGGCTGCAAACATCTGAAATTTTTTTTTAAAATCGGTTGGCTTTCGGCTCAACAATCGTGATTTTTTTTGCACCTAGTTTTTGATAAAACCCTTTATTGTCCAATTTTTACACTCACTAAAATATTGTAAAACTAAATTTGAATTTTATTCTTAACTAGGGGCCTCTGCCCCTTGCTTGCTTCGCCCGTTCATGAGTGTGCAACAGTCGTGATTGCACGAGTTTAAATTCGCTTCCAATTGAGCAAAGTCTACTTGAGATATTATAAGTAAAATGTGTATAAAATATTCACCATTTTGCAATTTGTTGCATTGTTTAAGATTTTATATCCAGAAAGTATTAGTATTTTTTTTTTTTATCTATAGGAGGACTCGACAATCATTGTTCTGCTTGGTCATTGCAGTTCGATATTGGAGCAAAAATACGAAATATCGAAAAAATATTCAAATTTTAAAAAGCTAAAAAAAAGCTAAGTAAAAAATTTGAGAAATTTATTTTTATTTTAGTGATGAAAACGAGGCCTGACAGTATTTATAAGCAAAAAAGTGTAGAAAAACAAACTCAAAGCAAAGAGAGAACGTTAAGGATAATATAATAGCAAAATCAACATTTTAGTCCATTTCGGTTTGTTTATTTCATAGAAGTGTTAAGAAAGAAAAATGGTATAGATATTATTATATAATTAGTGCAAAAAAAACAAAGGAACTCATCTAAGCCGAAATTGGATCTTCAAACATACTAGGCGCAAATTTCGAGATTTCACTGGAACAGAAAAATTAACATGACTAAGTACTTCAGATGAATAAATTATTCCAAGAAGAATCTTATGTAAAAATAAAACACAGTAGCAAGTTCCGGCCGGAATGTACTTATGTATGTACATAAGCAGCGATTTGTAGCCGACATTTGTACGTTCCGTTGTCCATTGTAAGCTTTTTCTGCTTCTTGACTGGCCCTAACAACGCCACATGAGGTACAGGCGCCTGTGCTTCGCACACGGCTATTCCACTCCCACATGCCTAAGGTCTTCTCTTTGCCGGTTTGCTTTAACAGCCGCATTAAACTGCTTTATTGCTGGAGCTGCTTTATCCATACGCACAATATGCCTCTGACAGCGGAGCCACTGGACGTTAATACAGAATTACCCATGTGAGGAGGATAAGCTTGTTGCAGCATCGTTTTTTCGTTCGCCGAGAGTTGTCTATAAAGGTATTTGCTTGTGGCAGTGTTTCACTTGATCTCAGATTTTAAGTTCAACTGCAGCATGGGATTCTGAACACGACCTTCTCCATACTTAAAAAAATCATATGTACAAATGCTTTTTCTTCATCTTATTTTTTATCAGACCCGTCCTTAGATTCTATATCGATATCGATAGTTACAAAGGCACAAAAGGCTGCGGTATCATCTTGTTTGATACGTCCAATTTTATCTGCATTATCTTCGCGGGCAAGAAACAAAACAAAGTTTAAGCCCACTTTCAACAAAAAATATATCGTATGGGACACACTCAATGTTTTTCAAAAATGGGATTCTTATGGATCCACATACTGCTGCCAGCGGGGCCGCGAGTTTGTACGCTTCCTAGAAGGCTGTGGTTGGGATGCTCTTGAGCTTGTTGTAGCGCTTCCGGCAATGGCAGGCGGTGGGAGGAGAAAAAGTCTGATGGGGCAACGTCGGAGTTGCAAGGTGGCTGAGGCACCGTTGCGATGGTGTGACGGGCCAGGTACGCCGGGGGCTGTATGGCTCGGCGCGATGTCGTGATGGAGCCGTCAGCAGTTACTGATGGCTGTGCGGACGCGGCTGATGCATTTTTTCAGCCGTTCGAGGAAAAAACGTTAAAACTGCATTAAAAGTTTGTCCCTGTAGCACAAATTCTCTGTCTGACCAATCGAAAAATCAAATGAACATGCCTTTCTGTTTCGACTTGTTCATTCCCGCCTCTTTCTGACATGTACACGTTTAAGTGTGCCCTAGTTCTATCGCATTGTACAAAAAGTCTGGAATTTCATTCGACTTACCGAGATGTTCCAAAGACAGACTACCTATGACTTAGCATGATTATGGATAGATAAACGATCTACACTCTAATACGCCTTAGAGCCACTCCGACTTTCCGACTTTTCCGAATCTAAGAATACCAGGTAGAAAGCCGCCAGCACTCCGTCTAGCACTCGAATAAAAATCAGATCGACTACTTTCCAGGTAGACCCTCTACTACATGCTCTTTGTTGTACCTTTTTTTTTTAAATATTTTTTCAATTAAACCATAAAAGAAAATCTATGGTAATATAAAAATTATTGATCAGTTGCGAGCTATCTATTAACTGCAATTATAGAAGAATACTTGTCCTATAAAATAAACAATTTTGAAACTTTTCTGTTTGTACTTGGTTGTCTCTACTACATGCTCTTTGTTGTACCTTTTTTTTTTTTTAAATATTTTTTCAATTAAACCATAAAAGAAAATCTATGGTAATATAAAAATTATTGTTCGGTTGCGAGCTATCTATTAACTGCAATTATAGAAGAATACTTGTCCTATAAAATAAACAATTTTGAAACTTTTCTGTTTGTACTTGGTTTGCAACACTGGTTTGCTTAAGCATTTCTTTTAATATTATATAATACTAAACTTGATTGACATATAAGTATTTCTTTTAATATTATGCAATACTTAATTTTGATGACGTTTTCTCTCTGCTTGCAGTGCCCACAAATTGCACATTTCCGGCACACTGGGAGGGCTCCTGGTTTCTATCTGGCTATCAGCAATCTATACACATCAAGGGCTCACAGTTTAGCTATCGAGGCAGGTGTGCGGCCTCGGATGGTAACAAATACTTGATAGTGGATGAGTAAGTATCTATATTTCATTTAACTACTACCCAAAGCTAACATTTTAACTCAAGACTCAAGACATTGGCTTACATATGTATAACCAACTTAGAGATGAAGATAATGATGATGATGATGATGATGGTGAAGAAGAAGATGATGAGTGCCAAAAGTAGTTTATTTGCGTAACTATAATTGAATAAGTTTTCGTTTTTGGCTAGTAAAAGGCTAATAGCAGCAAAAAGTTAACAAAGAAAAAGGTGTCAGTAAACTAAGTTAAGGTAAGGCAAAAGCAGAATGCTCGCGACGACTCAGCAAGAAAATGAAGCACTAACCTCATTAAAAAAAATAAAATAAAAAAAAAAACAAAATAGAATATAGCCAAGTTGCTTCAATGATTGGGCATTCACACACAGATACAAGAAACAGACACACACACAGCTACATAGATATACAAGCGCGGCATGCAACACACTATGTGTAGTAGTAGATACAACAGGCTGCACTCGGTGACGTAGACGTTGCAGTAAAACCTGTCGTCGACTTGGTTTACTGACGTTGTCTGCCAGCTGCCTATAACTTTGCCTTTTAAACTAGTTTGTTCTTGTCTATGCCGCGCTCTATATCTGTAACTGTGTGAGTATGTCTGTGTGTGTGTGTGTGTGTGCGTTTGTATCTATGTGAGTTAATTTTGCTGTTTGACAAGAGTCAGCCATGTACTAAAAGAAATACAACTACTACTACCATCTACAGCTCCACTTTTTACCTAGTCTATTCATATATGTATGTATGTATTGTATATATAGTATATACAAACTAAATCGAAACTTTTTTCCATGTTGTATTTTTTATATAATTTAAAGACTGTCTTTTGCCTTTCTACTGCGCAGCAGCTGCGAAAATTGTTACCAATTGTCTTACTCTCTAACTTTTGAACGTTTTTTGTCTAATGAACTAACTTAAAAAAAAAAAAACATTTTTTTGTAACAAAACTTAAAAAAAAAACTTGCTTTTTGTACTGCCATTTTTGTTTTTATACTAGACTAAAAAAATTTTATTTGGTTTATGTTCTGAATGTCTTTAATGTTAAACATAAAAAAAAAGAGATCTTTTTGAACCGCTTTTTATATTATTTAAAAATAAAATAAATGAAACAACAGTTATACAAAATTTTGATTTTTGTACAAAATGCCGTAAAAACTTGTGTTCTGTCATGTTTCTATATAAAACTTATGCTCTTAAATATATATTTAATATTATGCCTAAGCTAAGTGATGCTATTTTTTTAGTTGTAGCTGAAATGTGAAAATGTTTTTAATTTTTTAAACAAATTTTTGCTAGCAAAATGCAGCCAGTTTGCCAAAACCAGCTACATTTAAAAATTTTTATAAAATGAAAAACTTTAATTTTTGTTGTTTTTTTGTAAGAATTTTTGTCGTCATAAAAAAATTTTTTAACTAAATATTGTAAACATATGCAAAACCAAACGAGTCCAAGTAACGTACTACTTGAACGTATGTGCCTATAGGAAACTAACAATACCCTAACATTATGCCTTAAACCCAAAAAACAAAAAAATCAAACAGAAATTCTTTTAATTTAGATTTTAAATTAATTTAATTAGACATTCTTTAACATCACTTTTTAACAATATAATATATATATATATTTTTTTTAGCCTAAGTTTTTTTTAAGTGTAACGTCCTTTGAGTTCATTATGACATATTTTTTGTTTAAATACTACTCTTTAAAAAATATTAAATAACAATAACATTGTTTGTATTAACAAGAACTTTCATAAATGCAAGTTACCTAACGAAAGGCTGTATTTATTGAGCCGATTTTCGTTCAGGAACACATAGCGTTTAAATGTTTGCTCTGTTTTGGGATTTTCGCCAAGTTTAATTAATCCTACAAAAAATACATTTAGTAACATAAACACGTATGGGAGCTCCTTGTTTTTCTTTTATTTACAATACCATTTACTTTATGCACTATGTATTTGATTTTGGAAACATGCCATAAACAATTTAATAACAGCGTTCAAAATACCAAAATACTTTCAACTAAAGTTAAGCAGCCTTGATTTAAATCTTAGTTTTGTTTTAGTTTAAACTCTTAACATAAGATATAAAACAAAACTTTTGACAAAAAAAAAATACAAATACAAAAACAAAGCCAACTTACACAAACAAAAACTTGAACTAAAACCTAGATAAAATACAAATGCCATACCATTTAAAACCAATATTCAAAATACAATACAAAAACTTTTCGTTGCAAACAAAAAACTTTTTTTAGGAAAGGATGTCATCGGTGCCTGGTTATCTATGAGAAGCATAATAATGTGCTCCAGTATAAAGAAAGTGAGTGCGAAGGTGATAGTATGTATACGCATCAGTCGAATCCATCTGCACTGGCGATGCGTAGCTCTATAAAACAAAGTGATCATAGGGGGGGAGCTCATCCCAATACGAACGGGCATTCAAGACTATCATCATCGGATCAGTACATAATGAGATCCAATGACGATATGAATGATTGTAAGCATTAACTTTATATTTTTTGTGTTATATAAAACCTAATCAAAACTAAAACTAAAAAAAGAAAAACAAACAAACTATCTCTTAACTCGCTATCTCAAAATACCAGTTATATCATTTTCCTTAAAAACATTTCAATAAATGCTTTTCAGTTTCAAACATGACTAACATACCCATTATTATTTAAGCGCTATTTTTAAGTTACTAAAAAAAAATACAACCAAAAACAGTAAGAAAAATCAAAAGTTTTTTTTTTGCTTTTGATAGACTGAAAAGTTAATTGAAAAAAAAAACACGTTTAAAAACAACAAAACACAAAAACCGCAGGCTATTTATTTTAAATCATATTTTCAAGTTACTTCTGAGTTAATTTTTTTTAAGTTTTTTTTTTATAATTTATTAAATTTTTTTTTCCTATTTTTGCAAATTTTTTTATTTTTATTTTTTTTACAAGTATATAAAAAAAGCAAACCAAACCAAACTTGTAAATAGTCTCAAAATACAGCAACAAAAAAATACTCTGCATACGAAACGTTTAAAAAAAAAACGTTTGTCATGGCAAGGGTCCTCTCTCTCTCACTCACCTTAATTAAACAAAAAAACCATAAACTAAAATCGTATATACTTAACAAAAAATATATATATAACTAAAAAAAACGAATTGTATATTTTTCTCAACATACACACGTTGCAATTTATCCAAAAGATACAAAATACAACTACTATCAAAACTACTTAGTGTCAATCCAATTAAGCTACTTAGTTGCGATTTTCAAACGTATTAGCGGATTAGCAGATTAACCCGTCCCAACAACAACAAAAACAGAAGCCATTTGGAATATACAAAAAAAAAAAAAAAAAAACGCGCTTAAATCTAAAGGCAAACTCCAGCAAAAAATTAAAAAAACAAAACCATTGTAAAAAAATAAAACTTTTTTGTTAACAAAAAATTTGTTTTATTTTTTTGTTTCGAATATTTTTTTGGATTTTTGCTTTTGTTTTCAACTTTATATGTAAATAATTAAATACAACCCAGCAAATGAACCAATTTTGTAAATATATAAAAGAAATTGTTCCTTAACAAAAAAAAATAAGAATTGTTTGTTCATATATATTTTTTACAAAACATTTATATATATATCTATATATTTGCAAACTCTATTAAATATTTATATGACATGTATATTTTCTTTACTTGAATATTTTAAAACATCTTCAAACTACAACAACAACAGCAACAATTACAATAACCATAACAGCTCAAAAAAAAAAAAAAAAAATAAACGTACTACACCACCCAGCATTTAAATATGTACATACCAATAAATTAATTTTCATAAATTTTAATTTTATATTTTTGTCTTCAAATTTGTGTGTATTTTTGTGTGTGTGTGCCACCTTTTGTACGGTTCAATAATAATTTGAAAAAAAAAAAACAACAAGAAACACCCTCTCCCCCAAAAAAAAAACAAAACCAGAGCACACACAAAAATTTGATTGGGTTTTTGAAATTTGCATATGAAATTTTGTACATTTTAATGACCGCCGCTCTCTTTGCCACATGCAGCAACAATTTTGTACAGTTCGCGTTGCAATTTGTATAGTTTTCTAGAGTACTACATATGTACATACATATACGTATGTACAAATAACACGCACCAAAAAATATTTTTGTACTATTTACATTTTAACTTTATACCTCCTAGTACTACTCTGCTCTGATCAAAAACTGTTTTTAGTTGAGTATGTCTGTGTGCGTGTGTGGGTGTATATATGTACTTATATATATATCTGCCAATTCAAACCAAAACACACCTGCTTTATAAGGGCGGAGTTGTTGCGCCCATCGGACATTTCGACTCATTTGTAAATAAAATTCATCTAAATTCATGCAAAATCAAAAACAAGCAACTATGAATGACACTGTTCTATATAATCATACTATGTGTGTAACCATCCAGAACAACAACAACAGCAATAACAATTACAACAACAATAGTAATAACATTTGAAATGACATACAACAAGTACATACTACAATGCATACCTAAGTGGTACAAACTAACCATAAAACCAATGTAAAAACCTAGTACTCTTAAAAACCAGCCTAAACATTTTTATAGCCACAATATATTGCTCTCTACTTTAAAGGCATAGATTCGTATCGAGAAACAAAAATGGGGCCCCGAGAAATACTTTTACTTGAGTTTCGTTAAGGATAGCTTAAGAAAACGATAAATTTAAAAAAAAAAATATTTTCTTCTGGTTGGGTTTATTAGTAATTGGTTTCGCAAAGACGTAAACACAATTTTCCAAAAGCCTAGACTACTTGTTAGACTATTAATGTTCTGTCCTAGGACAATTAAACTCTGAACAGTCTCTTCCACGGGCGTATTTTACATTTAGGGTTTTCACTTTGTTGGGCAGAAATGCAGATGTGCCTCACTAAAGTCGTGAGCAACGCAAAGAACTGTCAGACTAACAACTACAATCAGCGTTTTGCAAGTGTCATACATACATACTATTATGTATTTGCTTTCCAAAACTATATTTGCTAATCTGGCACTGCAAAGAAATTACATAAATTCAGATTTCGGCAAAACTGCAGTATGTAATCAAGTGTCTGATTCGGGCAGAATTTCAGGATGCGGAACACTTATGCATGTTTGCCTTTTTGCATTTCTGCCCTACAAATACCTTAATTGACTTTGCCCTTTAATTTTCATATTCGGCAACTAAAAGAAGTCATTAGGCTGCTCAAAGAAATAAATTGTTGTATACTATTCAGAGATGAACGTCCTACGTTGGTTTAACAGTATTTTTCTAACAGCTGACCAGCTCCGGTGATCATTGCTCTGAAAGTGCTTTGACAGCAAACTACTTTTGTTGTATTTGGTTCGTTCGGAAACACTTCCAAACTCAAAGTGAAAAAATCTTAACCAGCTTCCTAAATTCTCATGGTATGTTATAAAAGAAGAGTTATTCTTCTCTGTCTGCTCTCAAACATCATCGCGTTGCTGTTGAAGTTGGCACCTGACCAGGATTCCCGTAGAAGCAGGTAACCATTGTTTCTTAAGAGCGAACCATTTTTGTTGCATTTGGCTTGCTCTGGAATTCTAATACGCTCGATTTTTAGTTGCAGAATCTACGACTCCATCGCCTATAACGATGTCATAAACGTGACTAATCCATCATTTCCATGCAACAATCGACATAAGCCTTTATTTTTGAATACAAAGCTTCATGCCTTGAATATATAGCCGATCCCACCATTTTCATATATAAGAAGAAAAATGTGTTTCTCTATCTGTTTATCAGTAGTTTGCAGGGTGCTCTAAAGCTAAAAGTCAAAAGACTATTAAAGAAAATCCTGTCTTGATAATCCTTATCAAAAATCGTAATAATTCACGTTTTAATTCAAAGTGTGAATTTTTCAATTGAAAGTGAAAAAGTCCATTTAAACAACTCATTTGCTCAAGTTTGGATAAACATAATAGTCACAAGTGCCCAAATCCGCAGTTCGTCCAATATTGCCATACAAAACAGTGCAATAGCTCCGCAGAATTTTTCCCTACTGCCTGATTCAAGTAAATACCTAAGTATTATTTCAGGGACAACCAAAAAGAAACTGTCATAGACTTATTTACTGAAAGGTGTCGATACCGCTTTAACTAATTCAAGTTCTATCCACTTTTAAAAAACGTCGGAAAAACTGCACTATTGTGCTCCCTACTAGCCCTTGAGCTCTTCAATAATCAAATTCCAGAGATAAACTTAGCTATCTTAAATGGTTCTAGTACATCAAGATTCTATGACCGGCAAATAGGGTTGCTCTTCTGCCGAAAAGAGTGGCATAATCCGTATGTTGGGAGGCGCTCCCTTAATCTCACAGAACCTACAGATGTTAGAATCTATGTTGCTCATCTTGATGATGTGTTTTCTGAGATTGCAGTGTCCGTAATTTTTTTAATAATAACCCAACTTTCAAAAATTTCGTACATTTGTTCCCATGAACTGAACATTTTTATTGAAAGCTCCTGAATCTCAAAACTTTGCTTAAAGTAAAATAAAGAGTTAGTTAAAGGTTAAAGACAAGTATTTTTTATGTCTGGCTTCGGATAGTACTGTCGATTTAGTACAAGTATTTTAAGATTTCGATTAGGTCCAGAAGCCTGGGTGTATTCAGCACTGAAAAGAGTGCTATATAGTAGGTCGTTAAATATAAGTAATCTGTTAGTCTGTCTCATGCCATCACTATCTAACTTTCTAAATATTTCCATTAGCACCAGTAATCTAAATGTTTCTACTCTATGCGCTCCATAGAACAGCTCAGTCCCAATTCCTGGAACCCACCCAGCATACTTGGAACCTTAGCGGTACATATCCCTGCTTAGTCGACCTTAAGCCAATACTATGGGGTAGTTTTGCAAATATTTCCATTAACACCAATAATATGGATATTTTCATGCTGTTTGCTTCACAGAAGAATTTGGTCCCTCCTCTTGGAACCTGGAACTCCCCAGTCTGAGTGTTAAAAATTTTAAGCTGTCTTTTGGAAACTTTTCCATTGAATGCCCTCTTTCAAAATAGGACTTGGTGATGTGCTTTTAACACCTCTTGTACGTTCAAGGATGATATTTTGTAAATGTAAACTACGCAGCGTAGTTTTAAAATTTTATTATTTTCAGAATTTGCAAAGGAAAATTTCGGATATTGAAAAATGTGAAAAATTTATCATAATGAATCAAACTTATTAATGAAATATCAGTTTTTTAAAAGTGTATAACATTAACATTTTTTGAAAAAAGTAATATTTATTTAAAAGAAAACTAAACTAAAACAACTTTCAGCTGCTTTGTTATCCAAAATAGCAAATGGTCGTCTTTAACAGGTGCTACTGTACATTTACTAATTTTTTTTTGCATATTCACATAAAATCAATTGAAATTTCAAAAAGCATACCACATATTGCAAATATCTACAATTAAACACATACTTTGTTGGAGTACATATTTATTGCTATAGCCCAAGTACGAAAAGTACTACAAAAATTTGACAACAAGCACTCGAAAATATTTTTTAAAATTAATTTTTATTAATTTATTTGATTTGCACGCCTAAAGTTTCATAATTTGTCGTGTATTTACAAAACATTATTTAAAAGATTTTTTATTTTGTTTTTATAATCTTAAGAACTTGAGCAATATGTAAGCGGCAGCAGCTACAAAATGAAAACCGAAACCACAAATCACCCCAAGTAAAAGTATTTTTTTATTTTTGTATTATTTAAAGAACTTGAGCTTTATTTTCTAAACTATAAATATATATATCAATTTGGTGCAGAGTTTTTTATTATAAGTACTATATATATAATTTCTTTTGTCAGCTGTGTGTGTCCTTGTGTGTGTGTGTGTCTCGTCTACGTTGTCGCCCGTGTCTTACCCAGTCACTCTATCCCTGTGCCTAAAAATAAAGTACATCAGTGCATATCCCATTCTCTTACAGAAATAGCTTCCGAACTCGAGGCGTGTATGTCTAAGAGTTGGGCAATGTACTGAGGCTTTATTTTACACGTACTTATGTATACCTATGTATAATTTGTATTATTTTTTTTTTTTATATTTAATACCAAGCATAATTGCTTCAGTTCGTTTACTTTATGCTCAAGTAAAAGGTTTTTTATTCTATTTCTTTGAATTCCTTTTTATAATTATAAAGTCGGAAGCTAAAGTCAAAGCTCAAGTGCAATTAAAGCAACGCACAAAAAAAAAAAAAAAAACTTGTACAAATAGATATTATATGCCGTATAAGTTATAAGTACCAGAGGAGCTAAGGAGCCCCGAGAAGGTAATACTACCGAAGCTATTTGAAAGCCAGCGGGTATGTTGCGGCTTTGAAGAGAGCGACGGTTGGAGTGGAGTAGAGTGGGTAGTTGCTTTTAAAGCACGTATAGAAATGTAAATTCATTATTTATTATTTGTTTACTTCAATAGAAATCAAATTAGTTTAAGTGGTGGCACTGTGTGTAGCATTGTGTATCCCAACAGACAGCCCACTAAACGCCCAGACAGCAGCAGACTTGAGTTAAGAACGCCAACTCATGGCACGCCCCAGTCATCTGTTACGCCCCACAATGCTCCAGTTTAATACGTATCTACATATACAGTAGAGCTGCTCTAAAACTAACTTTTCTATGACGAACTTCTCCCTATAACGTTTTTTTAAGTATGTACAAATATGCGTAAATTTTGATCTTCTTATATAGCCCGATCTCCTTATATAAAGATTGTTTTCTGTATAACGAACAAATTTTGTAGCAGAACGTTAAACTCACATAGGTTGCATACCCAAAAATACCATAAAGTTCTGAAACTCTGAAGTTCTCATATTCAAATACTGATGAATTACATTTCTCACCCGATCGCGTAATCGTTTTTCTTCTCTCTTGGCCAGCCAAAATAGTTTTTTGGTCGATCTCGCATATAACTATATGTTCAATATTTTATGCTTCAGGGTAACATTTCTTTTCGCAATAAAAGTAATTTTTGTGGTAATAAATTTTTAGATTAAGTTACAAATAAAAAAATTCTATTTTCTATATATATCTATATATTATATTCACATTTATTTGTCTACGAGATATAATAATGGTTCGTCATAAAAATATTTTTATTTGTGTTAAAAAAAAGATATTTCTTGTCAAAGTAAAGTCTATCCAAATATTCAGTTTGTCAACGAAAAGTACTTAAACATTCAGTTTGTTGATAACACGATAACAAATTATTCACATATCTTTAATTGTTTACAAGATATGTCTTGTCAAAAAAAGTCTACCCAAATGCTCAGTTATCGATAACTCCATAAAAAATCTTCAATTTTCAAATAAAAACTATTACAAGGTTAAGACCGACTGGTGCCTCCTATCACATAAGTAAAATTCTTAAAAATCAAAAAATCACATTTTTTTCGTACACATAATTTCTGTATAATAAATTTTCTATATAACGAACCAATATACCATAATTATACTTCCGTGCGTATTCGTTATATCGAAGTTCCACTATTTAAGACTTTAGGCGCTGGCTGACTTGACTGACTCGACTGTTGCTTGTTCTTTGATTTGATTTTGTTTAAATATTAAACCAGAGTTTTAGGTCTTATTTATAATTTAAAAGACAGTCACTGTAGAGCGCTGTCCTGAGGCAGCAAAGCGTTTATTTTGATTACTTGCCAGTTTATATAACAAAGGCACAAATAGCACAATAGCATTATAGTTTATGCTATTATTTGTTTCAAATGTTATACATACAATCAGTTATTGTATTTGAAAAGTGTGTATGTCTAAGGAAAAAGCTCAATGCAATTATAATGTGGCTCTTTTCTGATACACTTTAAATTGAATATTTTGTAAAATTCTCTCTAATGCAATTGCAAAAACATTTTTGACTAAATTCGTTTAATTTGCAAATGTTATTTTTATATAGAAGTCTGCAACAAAAGACGCACAAGAGGCCCCTACGGCAATTACTGGTTGGCCATAATTGAGCTTAGGCTGCAGACAGTTTGAATTACTAAAACTTCTCTATAGGATTAACAACATAAGCTTTGTTAATTGTTTGGCTAATGCAAAGTGTCATTTTCACTTGTGTAAAGCATCAAAGGATATAGAGAGCAAGTGACGTCAGACGACAGCAGTTAGTCAGCCTGCTCTCTCTCTCTCTCTCTCTCTCTGTCTATACTCTATTGTTTCTTTTGTGTGTGCGACTCTGTTGTGTGGCACTGTGTGTATGTTAGTAGCATATTAACAAGAATAGTGTAGCATGCTTTAGGGCGCATATGGCCAGTGACAGCAGCAATAAAATTCTTTTGCACACGCACACATTCACACACGTGCTCTCCTGCACACATTAGGCTTGTTCGCATGTGTGAGTTCAGTTACTGCATTGGTCACTTTTCTAAGAAACTTCCTAAGATTTTAAGCTTCTTATAAGGTACTATTGTTATAAAGTCCTGACAATAAGTAGTGCAGCTGGCTTTGTTGTCACACACACAGCAATTTACTTGGCTTTGCAACGCCTTATGCCTTATTGTTGTTATTCAGCTATATTACGAATTTTTGAAGCAATTTTTTGTCACTTTTGCTTACTTTTAGCTAGGAATTGTTGAAAAAAAAAATAGTGCAGGGGCGTTTATCAGATTTGCTACAGTATAACTTATAGTCAACGCTTATAAATTAAAAGCTTTGGGCTTAACAGGCATTTTAGAGACTTAAAAATTTCTTATTTCTGAAATTTATCTGAAGCGTGAAGTATTAAGTCAATGCCTTCTAAAACGTTAATGTAACTGCTAATGGCTCTTATAGTTAGAGCCGACACTTAAGAGATTGCATTGCTTTGAATAGTCCAAAAATATAAAATAATTGGTTGTCTGGATAGCTTAAGTTTTTGGCCTCTGATGATTTTAAAGCTGCAACTATAATATAAAAGTGAAATTATTCTTGAGAGTAATCCAAAAGCTATAAAATGAATAAAAGTCGAAAAACTTGTTAATTTCGAGGGTATTCCGCAAACTTTTCGGTTAAAGACCAGTATGCAGCTAACAAAAACGCGTCCGAACAAAACAAAATTTCTTATAAGAAAACGCTGTCAAAGGTTTGATCGCCAACGTAATTTTTATTTTGTTCTACAGATCACAGGAGTAAACCTGTCTTAAGGCAGAGTTTTAGCACTCTTCTGGAACGGACTGCTTGTGTTGTTTTGAATTTTATTGATTGGTATGATGAGCTATGATTTTGTAGACTCTTCCTTTAAGCCTGCGGCAAGGAGCAATTTCGCCAGCCTATTCTAGTGTCTTAGTAGATATACCTCATAGCGGCTAGTGAGTTTGTTTATTTGGAGGTCTATGGTCTCCGTCTCAGTCTGAGGTCATGGTGCATTTCTTACGTATCATTCGCCAGTAATAGATGTGAGGCCATGTTTTGAAACGTCTGGATGCGTAATCTATTGGTGGGACCCACCATATCCCCAATCTAGATGGTGTATCTCCAGGTATGAAGTATAACGCTCTCTTACAGCATAGTGGGTGAAGGCAGCATTTATTTAGTAGTCAGCCCTTTAGGCCGACAGCTTTTTAGGTTTTTTTTATATATTTGGTCTGAAAAGAAGTCGTGAAGTGGTGACCTCAAGGCATTGGACTTCGTTGTGCAGAGATTGACTTATTTTACCTTAATATGTATAGGACTGCCTGGCACTTGAGAGCTGGAAACATTTTTAATAAAATAATTGCACGGATGTGAATAATAAAATTACACTTATAATTATTGGTACCAACTCATTTTTTGATCAAAAGTTTTAGGATATTAGTCCAAATTCAGCGGCATTAAATAAAATGATTGTATAAGCAGCTGGAACCATCTTTGACAAATCCTGTCTTAAAGCCAGTTTTGGCCTTTATCTAGAACGGTTTGATTTAATCTTCCTATTTTGATTATTGGCGAAGAAATTTTTTGCGCGTTCTTCTTTTCAGCCTTTTGATAGGGAGTTCTTCCAAAGACCTTTCGCCAGCCTGTTTCGATGCCTTGTTAGCCGTTCAACAAATATATCGGCTGACGTGTTTGGTTATATTTGCCTAATGCTCATCTGAATAAGATGCTCAGAATTTCACCAAAGTGCGACAACGTCCAAAAGCATTTCTTTCTTTAGAACTAGCAATGAAGCACAGAAATTAGTGTGCTGGGCGATAGACGATTAATGATAACTTCGTTCGTTCTGTTATCAGCCAACTGAAGCCTGAATGCGGTCATTATTTGTTCGTGTTTCTAATATAATTTTTAAAGGGGTACTTCATGATGTAATCCATTAACACAAATGCTATTTATACTTTTTCCTTAAATACAAATTGCCCAATTTCCAAGTCAAGTACCTATTTTATCTTTTTTCTAATTGAGCACAACCCAGACACACTAAAGTAAGCCAAAAAGTACTTACAAAAAACCATTGCATACCTAAGGGCGTCAAGCTGTTTATTTTCACCACTTGAATAGTTTTGCCAATTACTTCTGACTTAGGTCAAGACAAAACGGCCACAACATAAAATAAAAATAAAAGTTTAATTAAAACTACATTAACGAGTAAAAGCTTAATAGAGTAAGGACTTTAAGTGAGCTGGCCCCTCTACAGGTAGCTCATTAAAATAGCAAACCGAAATTGTACAAAACCGAGCATAAAAACAATCCACACACACACACACCCACCCAGTAAACCATCTTTATACTTACTTACCAATTCGAACTAGTAGTCACAATGCCAGTTCCAATTTGGCTAACAAAAATTTACCTGTGCCTAGAATTGGGTACTTTGCTTTTTCGTACTTGACACCAGACCAACCTTGGTTGTTTCTTTCACCCTTTTCTTTATATACATATTTATAACTATATAAACAAGTTGCCAACTCACCTGCTTACTTAATTATATTTATGTTTTTGTGCGCTCTTTAGCAGCTTTTTGCATATAGAGCTTGTGACAGGTTGTTTTTGCATTTTAGTAACTAAAAAGCTAAAATTATGGCCTTACTTGTGCTTATATATATGTATATACATACTTGTACATACACTATGTATAAATAGAAACAGCAAGTGCTTATGCATTCAATGAAGATGGCAAGTTTGCCAACCCACAGCATTTTAATTGCAATGTGCCTGCGTGCCAAGTGTAAAAAAACACTTTTTTTTTTAAATCCAGAAAGAAAGCTGAACTTTGGTAGGACGAAGTTTATATACCCTTGCAACATATTGTTTTAATGACTTGGTAATAATCTTAAACTTTTTTTACAATTTAATATCTCTTTTTCTTATGTAGCTTTTAAAATAATGCTAAAACAATATATTTCAAACCTAGTTTTAAAAATGTTTTTTGTTGATATATGTGGGATATGCTTGAATAGCCGACAAGTACGAAACGTACACTCCGCTTCCCTCTCAAGTTACCACAACTAGGTATTAATTTTTGATTAAACAAAATATGGATACTGGCTCATAGGAATGCCTTTTAAAGAGCTACCCATGGAAGTATGCTATGATTTTTTTTCACTTGTTCTTGAAGCACTGCAATCATTATTCATTGAAAATATGTATACATGTATGCCCGTCAAAGTATCCAATTCTTGTCAAAGATTATTACTATGATTTGTTAATGAACTTGAGCAGATACGTATTTCTGGGCATTCTATGACTTCTGCGATAGTACAATTTAACGTGTGCCTTTATAAAAATCGAACTCCAGTCCAACTTTTGAGAATTTTCAGTTGTATAAGTCTTTCAAAAAGTCACCCTTCAAAGTAGGCTATAATTTTTGGACTTTTACGTCATGAAACTATCGACAGTTAATATTATCGCTATTGAATATGTCAAATTAGAAACCAACTATGTTAGGGTTCGAATAAGAGCCTATGGTGCTTACTTAGAGCCCACCTGTTTTATGCCACTATCGTATTCAATATACACTATAGCAGAAAGAGAACCTATCGAATTTTGTGTTATCGATGTGCAAAACATAGACTAGGTTAATTAAGCTCGTTACGCCGCCACAGCACCTATTTTACTTTAAAAACAGAATGCTTAAAATTTAATATACTTTGCCTCGCAAGGGTATAAAAAGTATATTGCAAATAAAAAAAATAATCTTAGGTAGCATAAAAAATAATTAAAATAATTAAGCATAACTACGTCGTTACGTTTTACGTTACTTGCGTTTCTTTCATACGATAATTTTTTATTTTTTTTTTTCGTTTTCTACGTTCATTCACTTTTCTTTTCAATGCAAATTTGGCATTCCGTAATTTGTTTTTTTTTCTTTTCTTTTTTTGCTCCGATTTTCCACTTTTTGCGGAGTGCCCCTTCATCCGATACTCGACATATTTTCTTAGTTTGATGGGTTTTTACTTTTCACCTTACTTACTACTAGTACTTATATATATTTTTTTGATTGTGTTATAAGGTAACAAACATACTTTAGCCAATTTAGGTACAAGGATATTTAAATTTAATCAAATGTCTGTAAAAATGTTTGCCATGCCTTTTATGCCAGCACACATCCACGTACACCTACGTTATACACACACGCACACACAGACACACACCCACCAAACGGAAATTCCATTGGGAGGCAGTTACTGTCAGAGTGTGAGTGAGTGTGTGAGTGAGTGGGTGAGTGGGTGAGTGTATGTGGGGGTGTGTAACATGGCAGCCGGCAGCTTCTAGTTATGTGCGTGGGGGTTTTTGCTACCCCCGTCACTTTTGCGTGCTTCTGTGTGTGTGTGTGTGTGTGTGTGTGTGTGTGCGCGTGTGGGTGTGTGTGTGGTGTGGTGCGGTTCCAACCTGCTTTTGGTACGTTGACTGGGTAATTTGTTAGCCCTACCAAGCAACGATCCGGCCAACCAACGAAACATTCAAGAGTCCAACAGCTCCAGCTCGACTTTTATTTTATTTTATATAGTTTTTGGCATTTTCATATACCTTCTCACCGCTGCAACCGCTCCGCTACTGGGCTGCGTGTAACGGTACAGTTTTCCTATACATAGTACGTATACCTATAAAAACTTATTTACCTAGCTGTGGCCAAAAAAAAACAAAAAATACAGAGTGAACCAAAAAAATAAAGAAAAAAGGTTGTGAACCGTGTATCTGGGCCTGGTTTATTTCACTCGGTCGGTGTCAACCATTTTTGCGTGTCTCTGTTTGCAATGTTGTTTTTGTTTTTTGTACATATTGTATATATACTATATGTATATTTTCACATTGCCATTTTCATTTCAATTCATTTCATTTATTTATGCAATATTTTATATGCTGTCCATTCATTTCAGTTGTTCTATTAATTTGTTGCGGCTCACTTTTGTTCACTTCTGGTTAGGGTTTTGTTTCTGTTCTCAATTGTATATATACATACATATATACAAAAGTATGGTAATAATAAAAGCCGTGTCATAAACCTCATTCGCTTTAATTTTTATGCCTTTATATTACTTTGATAGGTTTTCTTTCATTTTGTCTAAGAGGTTTTTTGTTGTTGTTGTTTTTCGTTTTTGTTTGTTTGTTATGTTCAAGAACATTTTTGTTTTATGTTGCGTTTAGCTCTTGCCAAAACAGTGTACAGAAAAATATGAATAAAATTGTAAGGGTAAACAAAAAAATAAAATAAATGATACTATACAAATACATACACACGCTGTAAATAAATTCTTCCCTTTTGTACGAAAGTTTATTGTGTTTGTTTGTTGGTAACTACAATACATAACTACTTACTATATACTTGATTTTATTTCGATTTACTTTACTGTTTGTTGTCACCAATTGAAACGCTTTAATTTCAGTTTTTTCAAAAATTTGAAACTCTTTGTACATGATTAACTATCATTATTAATGTTTATTATTATATATTAATCCACTGCTAACAAAAATTCATCAAAAATCATTCAAAATTTTGTACAGTAATACCTACTTACCTACTATGTAATGCGAGCAGCGAGTAAAATTTAAGGTTTTCGGCCAAGTCGAAGTGTTTTATACAATTTCCAAAAGTTATTTAAAGTGTGCAGGCAGTAAATAAAACTCATAGTTTTAGTAGAACTAACTAATTTATATATATATCTTTTTATATACAAAGTCCCAATAATTGTAACTTCCATCAAATTGAATGCGACGCAAAAAGTCTAATGATTTAAAATGAATGTCGTCATAAAAAGATTCAAACGATCAATTTGATTGTATATGTGTAGATATGAGTATAAGTGGTCGCATGAATGCTGGCAAAAATGAATCAATGAATGCATTGAACACTTTCCAATAAAATCGAGTACTGAGTATCGGAATGCCAAACTTCGAAACGAATTTGGTTGAGAACGATAAATCAAATGAAAATAACGAATGAATGCACTGCAAACAGCCTAATGAATCAGAGTGAATTGCAACAATGTCTTGTAGTGTACAGTAAGACAAAGAAAATTTTGTGTACCATTCGGTATACATGAATGCAGTCTTATGCATTTGTTGGTCTATATTCGTATTGCTTCCGCATACACATTCAAATTGGAGGTCTGCAAGACTGTATGCATTTCTAACTCCACTGTACTGCACTGTACATGAGTAACATTTTTTGGTGTACACATTCTCAGTGAATTTTTGGTCTCTTTTTAACATTTATACAGTCTCTCAGATATATGCAAAACGTAGAATTAGCTCGAGCAGCAAATTTGGCAAGAGGAGTACTTACATATGTTATTTCTCTCTGGTATTTTGTAAGACTCTTTTCTCTTCCATTGCTCTCGCGCTTTTAGCAGTTTTTTTCAAACTAATCTCTCACTATCCCTTCTCCAATCGTTTTCATTCACTGTACAGTGAGTAAACTTTCACATATACAACATTCACTTACAGTCACTCAAAAAAGTACTGGGAAGCATACGGAGTAAATGATTCATTTGCTGTTTTGGATGCACTCATACAAACGATTAATTCAAAACAATGTAGTCCCATTATATTGTATATTTGGTCAACTACTGAACTGTTCCAATTCGCCACACTGAGTTCACTCAATTCCCTCCTTTCGAACAATTTGTCTTGGGAATGAAATGTGTATTCGTTCAAAATAAAGTGAAAATATTAAGTACCCATTATTTTACTAGCCGAATTCATGCTTGCAGTAGCCATTCTTTCAATTTTTATAGACTACTTGGAAAAGGATACACTGAAAGCCCTCCTTTTCGTTCTCTCACTCATTACGCTTTTGCTTTCGCATTCATATTGGTTCAAAAAGATTTGCACAACAATTGTCTGTTAATTAATTGAATCAAAACTTTTTTCATAAAGAAAGAAATAAGTTTATTGATAATTTGTATGCACAATGTGCGGGCTGTAAAAATTTACAATTTTTGCCATATATGTATGTATTTAGCTTAGAGAGATTTCTAAGTTAAAGAGTATTCCAAGTTATTTAGTCCGTAAAAGTTATTTATCCGTTTCAAAGTCACAATGATAATATAGCCACACAAAAACGATCGATTTTCGAACTCGGATTCAGTGACCACTAAAAAATAGGTATAATCAACATCGGCACATATATATGTATATATGTATATTAGGGTGGGTCAATTTTTTTCGGTATAAAGGCTCACAGCGATTTTGATTCTTTGGGTCATTCTAAGCAACTTTGCCCAAGAAACTATGTGTCCAAAATGAATTTCGAGTCGCCCACTTTTTCAAAATATTCAAAAATCGACTTAAGCTTTAAGCTGAAAGAGAATTCTTTTACGAATATTTTGAGTCTAAGATCTTAAAAATCGGTTACGAATTGTAGATGTTATGGAACCATGTACGGAAGTTCCAATCTTCACTCAATCACACTTTTATATGAAAAAACAAATTTTCACTAAAATTTTATTATTTGCATACACTTAAGTCTTCACGAATTTGTATGCAGCTGTAGCCGTGATTTTTCGTTCATAACACCTACAATTCTCAACCGATTTTTAAGATCTTAGACCGAAATATTCGTAAAAGAATTCTCTTTCAGCTTAAAGATTAACATAATTCTTAGAAATTTCTTTCAATGCAATGTCTAAGTCGATTTTTGAATATTTTGAAAAAAAACCTATTTTGAAAAAGTGGGCGACTCGAAATTAATTTTAGACCCATAGTTTCTGGGGCAAAGTTGCTTAGAATGACCCAAAGAATCAAAATCAGTGTGAGCACCAGAACGTTTTTTCGGCTCCATACAAATTGACCCGCCCTAATGTATATATATATGGTGCTTCCAAGGTTATGTCAGAGCCCTGACGGGCTGGGATTTTTTTCGGATTTCTGATACATACAGTTCACAACGTCCGTACTCCGAATCCGAAAATCATTTTTTTTTGTTGTGTGGCTGCAATATTTTTTTTTTAATTAAAATCTCTCAGAGAGGTATTTTCACCTAGACCGCACACTGCGCACTTTTGGAGAGCGTATCAAAAAGCCCATACAATTTCATAATGGCTTCAACTTTCCTTAAACGGTTTGTTAAGTTTCCTTTGTTTGTCCGTGCCCAAAACCTTCCACCATCCAAAATTCTTTACATTTCTTTTCTTTAGTTAACGAAACACAGAAAAAAAATTAATTTGTTTGTATAAAGCCTAAAACAAAATTCAAAACACATTTTGTATAAAAAGCATTATGCTCATTACTTTTACTTACTCTGTCACACTTTGTTTTTTCTAATTCAATTTCGAAAAAAAAGCTAAAAAACGATGCAAAGGATTTCAGTAAAAAAAAAAAAAATATATATTAACTATATTATTACATGCTGTGCATATGTACAGTTTGTCATGCCAAAAAAAAAAAAAAAAAATAAACAAAAAAAAAAACGAATTATATATATATTTTGTATACATATTGTATATGATGATGAAATGTTGGGATGGGCTGCCCGGTGACCGCTAGTATAATTGTCTCATTTATCAATTACTTATGTACTTTCTTCTCTAACTACTTACTACCTAACCTAACCAACCTGCTACTTAACTTAACTATCCCAACTACTATTACTTACTATTCGTACTTTACTACTATATTTGCTCTATGAGTTTCACTACTTCCATGTTGTGTTGTCTTCCAACTACTTGCTACATGCATACTATGTATGTAGTATGTATAGTATCTATTCTGTTATCCTACTACTCTTTTATATAATATATATGTTTTTTTTGGGTTCTTTACGTGTGTACGTGTTTGTAATCTTCAGTTAGTTTGTGTTAACAGTGTGTTCTTTTCGGTTCTTACGTGTGTGTAATTTAATTAATGTAATTTTAACATGAAACTCAACAATTTCTGCGCTGGTTTTCATATTTTTTATGTTTTGTAACACACATTTTATTTATTTCTTTTCTTTTTTTTTTCAGTGTATTCTACTTTTTTATATGTATTAAAACGTAACATATAGTAGCTCTGTGTGTGTCATTTTTCATTCTGTTCTAAGTGTTGTGTGTGTGTGTGTTTTTTTTGGGCTAGTGTAATTTAGCCTTGTTATATAACACACACACATTGTGTACAGTTTAATATACATATATCAAAACGGAAAACGACAACAAAAAAATAAAGAAATATTTTTATATAAATAAACTTACTACAAAGTACATATTATAATTTATTTTTTATGTACATTTTTTTTTTTTTCTCATTGTCATGATATATGCTGCAACAAAAAAAAGCTTAGCTTTGGCAGTTCCACACACACATACACTTGCTGACCATTCTCCCACTCTCTCAACACACACACGCTGACCACACTCCAACTCTCTCTCTTCGCACACACGCATAGCTTTGTTTTGTGATATGCTTTGTGTAACTCTCATAAAGCGTAGTTGCCACTTAATTACAACCATTACTCACAGCAATCACCTGACGCCAACATGGCAACGCCCACATCCTGCATATCCGGTATCCCAATCACACACACACAGACGCGCACACAACGCTACATAATTATTATTTTTAGTTTTTACTGGTTTATTATTATTATTATTTTTAATATTATTTGACGCACCTAAAGCTTTAACTTTGCGCGTGTTTGTTGTACATTTTGTCGCTTGTTGTTGTTGTTGTTGTTGAACATGTTCTATATCATTTTAATTTGTTGTTGTAATTGTTGTTTTGTAGCTGAACATGAACAAAATATTAAAAAACTGAAAGCCGTTCAATTATTTGTGTGTGCTAGCTATAAACATTTTTAATACTCTCATAATATATGCCTGTATGTGTTTGTTTTTTTTTTAAATATATAAACTTATATACTTGTATGTACGTGTTTATAAAATAACAATTTTAGTTACAATTAAATTTTACCACAACTCTACATTAATAAAAAAAAGAAGTATGCAAAAAAGAGAGGACCCTTTATGACAAAAAAAAAAAAAAAAATATAAGAAAAACTCATAATGATGTGCCACGAGCGCGTTGCCTAAAAAGCCATAAAAAAACAAGTACTATATATGTTTAATTAAATTTTTGTTTTAATTATTAAACAAATGTTATGCTTGACCTAGCTACAAGTACGCTTTATATATGTACATTAATATATACAGCTACAGGCTATAACATTTTCATAACTCTTTTACTCATTTGACTTTGATGCCAAATTGCAAATGCAAACCAGGCATTTTTTGTTTTTGTTGTTGTTTATACTTTATATACCTTTTGTGTTTTGTTGTTTTTTCAACGTGTTGTGCTCTTCAGTTAAGTCTAAAAGTTAAGCAATGTTTTTGCCACAGCCAGCAGCAGCCAAACAATGCCGCCAAAGTTCATGCCACAGCACAAAGCGGCAATGTTTGACGTTGCGCTAAAAATAAAAATATACAGCAAAAAAAAAAAACTTTGTTTTTATACCCATTACTCATAGGAAATAAAAGGTATATACCGTTTAACCAAATCTTTGTAACAGGGAAACCAAAATAAAGTATACGCCATGAAGAGACCTAGCTATATATAGATTGTGCCAATCTGCCCGTCTGTCTGTATATAGCCTGAGATGTAGCATTCTCGATAAAACATGTTGAATTCATAGATAGATGACTCAAGTTTGTGGAATTCGATAGATATCGCATATAACACTGAGATCTAGGAGTTTTTAAATTGAAGTTTGTTGAGTTTAGTAGATATCTGCTTCCCTTTTCACCCAGTAGAATTTTTGAAACATGTGTGTCTGCTCGTTCATAAGAGGTAAAGAAAAAGTTTTTTAAATTGGCCAGATCAACTATCAACTCTCATTACTCTCGGTATCTGCTTGCCATTATCCCTGCAAAGTTCCTCGGACATTGCCGTCCGGCTGTCTGTCTGTACAAACACTTAGATCTCGTAGATCATAAGCGCTAGAGACAAAGTTGTTAAATTGACTAGATGTTTGCTCGCACTACTTGTTCATCTGTATAAACACTAAGATCTCGTATCTCAGAAGAGCTACAGACAAACACACCGCCCCTATTTTCCCAAGCTGAATTTCCCGAGCATGTTCGTTCATAAGAGCTACTGATAAAGTTTTTGGATTTGTCTAATTTTTATCACCCTTTTATCGTGATTTCCAGCCATAATTTTAAGTTTCAACTTAGCAAAATGTGCCACAAAGACATAAAAGTTATAATTAAAAATTTAAGGCCGGTTGCCTGCAAAGTACTTAAGTTAAAGGGTGATTTTTTTAACGCTTGGTTTTGAAAATTGCAAAAAAAAAAAAATTCCTTAACAGTTATGGATTTCATTCTTTATGAAGCGGCGGATTTCATGTCATTTACTTTATAAAGATTCTTTGTTTTTAATGTTTACCATGACTATTCAGTTCTAAGTTTGAACGACTTTTTGGTACATGCGAAAATTATAAAGCTAAGGATATTAATAATAATTCATTTATGTCCCAATAAATATCATAGCAAGACAAGCAGGGCATACCCAAAAATTTCTTCTGCAATTTTCCTTCCCCTTGCTGTAGCAGCCAGACTCTCTTATAGTAAAAATATCCAATTATTCTCAAACAGCGGAGTTTCGATCTTTTTACCATATCCGTATCAGCCAATATAAGAAATATCTCCAACTAAGAATTTTAGTGTAAGTTGAGTTAAATTTGGAGTTGTAAACTTCACCACCAGGTCTTACTTGTTTTCCGATGGACCTGCTTTTAAAAATTGTTCAATACTTAATATGGATATCTGTAAGTGGGTTAGCAGAAATTTTCAAATATAATAAATAGATTCAAAATTTGAGTAAGAATTTCAAAAGAAAATCTGCTTGTTAGACTGGATTCAAAACCCGCGAGTAAAGGGTATTTCAAAGTCGGCCACGCCCGACTTTAACGTACGTATTTTTTTTTTTTAATTTTATAAACGTATAGGTCCCATTTCTCATTTCTTACGCTCTCTTACTCTCTTTCTCTCTCTCTTTCACTGCTTAATACATTCAACAGAAATTGTTGTCGTTTCTTTTTGTAGCACTCGAAGCTGTTGCAGCACAGCCGGTTTGGGATTGGGTCCAAGCGTATTCCGTTTGAGCGAATTGCTGACGAAATTTTTGCTGATTTAAAGCTTCATTTCGCAATTTATTTTTCGCAATTTTCACTCAACTATATCAGCAACAAGCAGCAGAAGCAGCCACTTAATTAAACAAATTTCTGTGTAATTTAAAATGGCATGCTTTGCGGTCAACGTCGTGGTCTTATTGTTTTTGTATGCGTGTGACCTGACCCCCATGTCAATCCCGGACCCATGAACCATGGCGGCTCTTTATCGCAACAGCTTGGATTGCTACGCCTTTCAAAAAAAAAACAAAAAAAAAAATACACAAACTTCCTTTAAACAAACAACCTTTAGCCCCGCCTTTTGTAGTCTCTGTTTATTTACGATTTTTCATTTGGTTAAACCCTTTGCTTTGACAACTACTACTTTTTTGTTTTCCCCCTTAATGTGTTGCGACTAACTTCTACTATGTGCTCCCTTTACTGCTAATACATACTACTAATTTTCCATTTTACTACTTATGTACTTTGCTACTCTACTTATAACTAGAACTTCTATTTCTACTACTACTACTACTCTTAATCTCTATCGACTACTTCTATGTGTTTGCGAGATTTCATTTGCTATTTGCATTAATTGAATTTTTATTTGTGCTTTTAAAATAATCATGTCCCCCAGACTTTTGCAAGGGCCGTGAGACTTTACAGAATCTCTGCGATCAAATTCCTGGAGATGCTTTGCTGTACTCGCTGTTTCGCGAGAGTGCCGAACCGGTCAAATGTCCCTTAAAGGGTGAGTATTAAAACTATTATTAGTTAGCTGCTAAGCTTTTTACTTGTTTTCACGATTTGAAAAACTTTGTTTATTGGTTACAGTTTCAAAATATATAGTACTCACTTTGTTGAGCAGAAATGCAAAATGGCAGTAAATGCAGAAGTGTCCAACAACAACTAATTTTAAAAATCTGCAATTCTGCCTTACACAAACACTTGACTATGTATAAGCGCCCTATTATCTCTATCCTATTATTCTACTCAAAACTGTGTATTATATATTTAGTGTTTCTAGTGTGATAAAAAAAAGCAGCAAATCTGTAAAACCATTTTTTTTTTAATAATAATTGCAGCTTTAATTTCTTTTTTGTTCTGATAAATATCCAAAACTTTATCTTTTATGCCTTTAAGGTGGTATTTAATTAACAAAAACCCTTGTAAACAGCGGATTTTTGTTGCTTAGGTCATTGCTCGGGCACTTCTGCATTTCTGCCCTAAATGCCATTTACTTGATTTTTTAGGTTTGTGCCGCTCCTTCGTATGACCCAAAATCTTTGTTTAGTTCAACCTGTGAGGATGTACTGTTTTAAAGCTCTTGGCTTTTTGGTTATACCTAGAGACTATCATATTTGCGATGCAGCATATCCAACGGCTTGATTAGCCTTTCCAAAGCCAGTCTATGTTGCCCGAAACTAAATTTCCATATACCACATAATTCAATCCTTCTGTCGAGTCAGTCCTTCAACCAGCGTATCACCGTTGGCTCCAAAATAGAACGTACTGGTATAGGTACTACATAGAAATCACTCCACCTTCCAAGCAAAGCAAATGTTTTGCACGTTAAAATCTTTGCCATTATAAAACCTACTTGGTAGCCAAGTAGCTTCAGCACCCATGGTTGTTAAAGAAAATCGGCACATCCAATAATTTGTAAAAAGCTTTGTCCAAACCAAGTACGCGCGTCTTTAAATATCAACATTTAAGGAAACCAGTGGTCATCCTTACACCTTTTAGGATTACAATTGACCAAATCAAAAAACATCACTTGGTAATGGATGTTGCGGATATGATATATATGATGATATTTATACTGAAAAACGGTAGTACTATCAATAATTCCATTTTGGTATTCGTAGTTTTAAGATTTTCTGTTTTAATCAACCGGAAATCTTCGTCGCAGGTATTTCTCTAGCTATTCCAACTTTATAAACTGTACTAGTGAACTGCAAATCATCAACTTAAGTGAAAACAAAAAAACTCAGCTTGCGATTACTTTAAGTATTGAATGACGCCTTGACTATTTGCAGGTCCCTTCGTATTCACCTATAATCGTGGGCATGGTGAATGTAAGTCACCTGTATCCAATATCGAAAGCTGCACAGAGGAGAGTCGCCTGCTATTAAGTTTTCAGGCCTGTCCCGATGTACAGGGCACCGAGAGCACAGGTAAGCTTGGCGCTTATCTTAGCTTACAGTAGCTGTATTTATATCTCACACCCACCTTACAGTTGAGGAACTCACCTGCTTGGCCACTTGGAAAGATGGCAACTCCCGTTACTTGGTCGGCTTGGTATCACACCATCATGCCATTTCGAATGAGGAACGCTATCGCTGTTTTGTCTATGAAAAGATTTCACCATTAATGGGTAGGCTGTCGGAGCTGCAATCAGCAGTATCAGCTCATATTTAAAGCCTTTTTACTTTTTGCAGGCGGTCCCAGCATATTAAGCTCCAAGGATGCCGAATATAAGCTGGCACAATCCGGCGACGCCACTTGCAATGGCTTAGACAGCGCAGAGGTAAGTAGCTCTGGCACTCTATGTCTCAACCAGCCAAACAACCAAGCAACCCGACAACCTACCACCCACTCACCAATTTTCCAACATTTTCACTTAACTTTTGCCCTTTCTCTTATATTTTGAATGTGTGTGTTTTTTTTTTTTGCTCCATCCAACAACTTCTATTCTTGCTTACGTGTGCACGCCCTCAGGTTGGCTCACGTATCATGTCTCTACGCAAACCGCCGGTGGCGGAACGTTGTGATTTTCCCGTTTGGTTCAAGGGTCCGCGTCATTGGCATGCACTTATGGGCAATGCTGTCTACAATTATCATTCCAAGTGAGTAACTACGTCACTTCGTGCGGCGGCCCGCTGTCAACATTCAACGGTTGCCAGCGCCAGTGCCAATCCCGCCGCCGGCAAAACTGTCAACTAACAAAATTGTTCCAATTCTTTTGCAGTGATGGCTCCGTGCACATTATTAAGCCCAACGGCTATATGGAGACACGTGCGCTCTGCGAGCAGATAAACAAGCAGACCGCAACCGAAATGACGGCTGTGGTGCACTATACAACCGGCTGGTAAGTAGCTCAAATTGAAAAGGATTTCGCCCAGACCAATTTTCAGTTAAAGGATAAAAGGGTGTTGTAAAGTGGCAGGGCAGCTACAAAAATAGACATTGGAGTTTTTACAGGAGTAGATTTGTAAGTGAATTACTACTGTTCAATAAAATTCAAAGTTTGAGTCATTCGGGTGGTCCTGTCGCAGTTTTGTTCAAAATGTGTCATTTATAAATGCCAAGTTCGATTAATGTAGTCAAACCGTTTTTATATGTGTATAATTTTTTTTGGGTTTCCCAAGCCAGCACTAGTTCATAAAATGCTTCAAAATTATAAGCAACAGAGTAACACCAAGAATAAAAATGTTTAAGGATCTAAGCTTGTGACAGGTATATATTCCTATGTAATTTGACAAACTGAAACCGGCAAAAGAATTAGACTAACTAACCACCAGTCGGGACGATTTTTTTTTCCGAATCCGTTGGCGCTTTTTTTAACCTTATTCCGAACTTAGGATACTTGAGAGAAAGCTCTAAAGAATATGTACCTCTCTACACATTATTATTATTAGACCTAAAAATTTAATAATATTTTTAAGCTGCTAAGCATAATGGATTTGTATAATTTAAGGATTTCCTATTTTAAAGCAAACGAGGTATTGTTTAGTTCAAAGAAGAAATCCCTGTATTTTATCATAAGTTCCGGAGAGTGACCTTCAAGTCAAGAATTGACAAAAAATCGAAGTGAGCAACGTTCGATACAAATTGTAGTGGTTGTGTGAATAATCCAAGAAATATTTTGTAGAACTTAATTTTCCTTCCTTCTGAAACTGAAGAAACTGTAGCAACGATCCTAGACTAGGAATATATGGTAAAAGTGTAGGGGATTCCAAAACTTTAAGTCAGAATATCGTCGGCCACTCGAGCACGAAAAAAAATTTCAACGAGTTTGAGGTTAAGAGCCCCGACGTGCTGGGGTTTCTTGGATCTTGGTTTCGTATTCAGCGACTCCAAAATCTTTTAGTAAAACTGTTCTCAGTTTTTATTTTGAGAGACTCTTTTATTGATACTTCAAAATAAATATCATTTATTTAAATCTAGATTAAAGTTCGGAACATGAAGCTGGGCTCCCTTATTAAATAATTTTAAACTTTAATACTTAAAACCACAAAAAATTTCAAAAACTCTTGCGTATAGAAACTGTAAACAAAATGATGCAGGCACTAAATTTTTACGAAATAGATTAGAATAAATCGATTTTGAACTAGAAAGGAAAAAACAATTCTGAAAAATTTATTTACTTTTTATAAGCACTGAAAATAGTTAAGAACGTTAATTAACATAATAGAAACGCTCAAAATGTAAATTTTACTTTCCCAGGGCTTCAGAAATTTCTAGACTTGAGTATCCCATCTGCGCAACCCTTTTGATTTATTTAGATTTTGTATCGCTTCAAACGTTAGCTTAGAATTAATTATTGCTGCGAAAATATTTCCTAAATTAATCTGCTTTTCCAACTAATTTCGAACTTCAGAAAAACCATTTCGATTCATGCTCAAAACAAAGCCTTCCATTGTTGCTCATTACTCATTGCTCTTACTCAAAATCTGTTTTTATTTTCACAGTCAATCGGGATTTATGTGCATGATGTTCTACCGGCGCGACACACACGTCATTGAAATACAAACTGGCAAGCCGGCCGTACGCCTAGAGGATGCTTGTGCACCGGATCACTTTGATATCAATAAGATGGCCTACATTACCTTGCTGGGTGCGTATACTACTCCGCCCAACTATGTTGTGCCTTTGCATACTAAGCAGTGACTAACTTGCGCTTTACTTACTCAACCCCACAGCAAGCAATCCAGATCCGCAAATATGTCCCATGGAGGGTCTGTACAACTTGCGCGGTGCCATTGGGCCGCCTTATCTGGCCACACGGCACAAACGTAATCACAATGGCAAAGCCCATTTGGGCCATGGACATCATCACCATGATAGCATCAATGCCGGCGGTTTTGGCCACAAAGGGTACGTCAAATGATGAGATGTGATGTTTGATGTTTGCTGAATTGCAAGCATTCCTCATTTTTGTTACAGACACAGCACGCTCAGCTTTCGCAATGCCGAACGCATTGAGAGAGGCTCCTGGCATGCAAATACACGTGGTCTGCCCGTGCGCAGTCGACGTAATGCGCCCCAACCCGCCGACGCCGCCAAGCAGCTGCAGCAACTGCAGCAGCAGCAGCAACAACAACAACAGGCACTGGTGCTGAGCAACAAGAACGAGACGGGCGTTGGTTTTGTGGCCACGCGCAATCGACGGGACGTGCCTGGCTGTGTGACCAACTACAAGGCACAACGCCAGCTTTGGGTGGGCTGCACCGAACCAAATGTGATTGATGTGCGTCCACTGTGTGATGAGGACGGTGAGGAAGGTAAGCAATACATAGCACACGCATGGTGCACTTGACTTTGAAGTCATTAATTTGGTCAAATTTTCTTGTTTGCTGCTTGCAGAGTATTCCTGTCATGGCTCGTGGGCAGAGAATGCCACGGTTTTTATCATAGCACGTCATAGAGGCACCAAACATGGCGTATGCATTACTTATAGGCCCACTGAGGGCACAGCTGCTAAACTAGTTGTTGGTGATGCCTGCTATCGTGGCACACAGAAACCGCCTGATCATCATTTGGTGGCCAATCTCTCTGTATTTGGTGAGTTATAAACAAAGTTGTTACTAAGCAGTTGCACTAATTACTGTATTTTAGGTAAATGCGGAGAGACGGGGTCTGGTGCAGCAGCAGCAGCAACTCAGCTAGCCCATTGGATTGTTGTGCTGGCTGCTACAAGCTTGGTTATAGCTGCAACCCAACAATACAGCTGAGTGGCCAAAGTTGTGCGCTAACTGCTCGTTGCTAACATTTTTGGACTGCACAAAAATTTCTACATAGAATATATATAAACATATACTATATATATTTATATAGTATAGGCGCACATACATATATGGTTAGCACGAAAGGATCCACAACTAGACACACACACATATGTACTAACCAAATCCCGATGAACATGTATACAAGACACACTTAAGACTTATTGTATATTGCATATATAAGATGTAACAAAAAAACAATTTAATTTTGTTTTGCTGTATATAATTTATTGTTTTTTTACACTTTTACTTGAATGACTTTGTTTAGTTTTAAGTGCTTATAACTTGTATGTAATCAGGACAAAAAAAAAAAAAAAAACAAAATTCAATATACATATATACAAAAAACAACATTTTTAAAACATACACAATATGGAAAATGGTTTGCAATAAAGCCTTAGAGCAAGCGCTGTATTAGGCCTAGTAAAAAGCATCTATTGCTAAGTGTAGCGCAAAAAGTTATATATACATAGCATAAGTATATACATATAAAAAATGCTATTTATTTGAAATGTAATTGTGCATAAATAGTAAAAGTAAACGACAAAAACAAAAAAAACACAATACACACACAACTATACGAATATAAGCTAAAAGCTTTTTTCGTTTTGTATGCAACTTCTCTCAGTTTAGTCTACAAAAATGCATTTATTTTTCTAACTCATTTTCAAAAGCAAATGTTTCCTACAACAAAAGTACACACATATGACTAAGAAACTTTCTAGCAATTATTATTATAAAAACTTTATGCTTAGTTTGAATGTTTTTCAAAATGTACAAACGGAAAAACAACAAAAACACTTTACTTGGCACTGTTTTCAATGTTATATGTATGTAAGCGAAAATATGTAAAGCGAGATGTTTTTTAAATGGATCTTCTCGATTTTGATGATTTTTACACAGGCGATAGATACACAAGCCAATATTAACTTTGGATTTTGTAGAGACCCTCTACAACTCTTTTAGGTACCCAAAATGTATTTTAAAATTAATATTAATTGTTATTTTGAAAAATTCTCAAAAAATTTAAAAACGAATATTCATGAAATTCTTTTCAGCACTCTAAAAATATTTGAAAATACTATATAATTTATAAAATTACTCATTTAATGTCGGAACGAATATTCGTATCTACTTTTAGCTTTTTAAGCTGCCATTTCAAAGTTTAACTTTAATCACTACTATAAAGTACTAGTTTCTTTAAAGTGCATAGAAGATGTTACTATAAAAGTGACCATAACTTCTTCTTATACAAGAAAACAATGTTTCATTTATTTCTGTGTTTCTCAATAAAATTTTCATTTGATTATTTTTATTTTTGGGCGAAACTGAGATCACATTTTAGTTAGCAAAAATATAAAGAAAATAACTCAAATTTTTAAGCTTCATTGAAAAAATATATGTAAAAAAATTTTCCGAGAGCACCTTCAAAATAAATATACTTTAAAAAAGAGTTAAACAAAATTTTTGTATATCGTTGAAAATTAAAAGTTTTAAGTTTCTAAAAATGTGATAATATTTATTTCTAAATGCAACCGAGAACACATAAAAAAATAGGTAGATAAGTTTTAAAAATAACTATAAATTTTAGAGTTGTTTAAAAATTCAAATTAAGCTTCATTTAAAAAGCTAAAATGCAAGCTTACAAGAAATTGTTGCAATTGTGGCTACCTAAACAATTTGTTATCGATGATAACTCGAAAAACAATTATGGTTTAGTAAACTATTATATAATTTACAAAAAGAAATCGAAGCAATTGATATAAAAAGTGTCTCGATTAACGTATTTTCGCCTACATATGTATATAGTTGTTTGCAGGCACATGCATATGACATTATATATTTTTATGTACAAATGCAAAATAGTACATATAGTATGTATACATATATATATATATATATATATATATATATAAATATAAATAATTATAATAATAATGTTTTGCATAGGATCGCATTGGTTTCATAATAATTAATACCTTGCAAAATACATATACATACACATATATGATTCATAAAACATAGTTATAAAAAAAAGAAAAGAAAAAAACAAGAAGAAAAAAATCACTAAATTCACTTGGGCAAGTTTAAGTAAAGTTTAGCAAAGCAAACAAACAAAAAAACATAGCAAAGCAAATGCAAATTCTAATAACACTGTGCAGCAGCCAATTTGATGGCGGAATGATTCCAAGGCTGGGTAATACCGCTGGATGTGTAGGTATACTAAAAACCTAAAAGGAATTTACGTTCTGAGGACAAAAGTACAACTGACGCTGTATTATGGTTTTCTTAGGTAGTCTTAGATACTATTTGTCTACATCGTTTCCAAAGTTCATGTATCAACCTAAATTATGTTTTTAAATTCCTTTTATATAGAAAAAATTCTAAATAAGATTTTATACTGATTGTCTGCGGACAAAAGTTATTTCTTATATGTTTTTTTTTGCTTTTGCTAAATAGTCATATACTTTTTAGTTATTTATCGTTGGACACAACTTTTTCAAGTTCATTAATGAGGCAAAAAATTTTGTAAAAATATATGATTAGCTATAAAAAACACAAAACTGCAAATTAAATTACAGCTTCATACATTTTTTTTAGCTAAGAAAAACATAAAACGTAAATTAAATTAAGCTTTGGGCGCAGAACGCAAAAATCTTTTATGTTTTCACTATGCTCTATCAGCACCTTAATCCAAAATTGAAATCAATCCCGTGCCCAAAATACTGTTGCATAGTGTAAGTAGCACACAAGTTACGTTCAATCAATTCATCTTAAAACACAGTAAGAAACAAATAAACAAACAAAGACATAATGTTGCAGCAGGCAAATAGAAACAAAAATGGTATAATAATTAGAGTGTTTAAGGCAATTAAGCGGTGATATAGGTCTAGAATGAAAAAAAAAAAAAAAAAAAAAACAACTGTGTGAAAGCTCTTATGATGAAGCACAACAACAATTAGCCAAAATAGCAGCAAATGGCTTTTAAGTTGTACAGCAGCTAAAAAAAGATTGATATGAAAGTAAGGAAAAGAAAAGCTTTTCCAAAGCATTTTCATAACTAGCATTTTTAACAATTAAAAAAAACCTTAAATAGCTGAGTGCACAATATTTTTGATCCTAAATGTAATTGCAATTTCCCGGGCAAACTAGTCAAAATTAAGCAAGTGTAACTTTGAGTTCCAAAAACAAAACAAAAATTCACATTTTGGCTAAAACAAATCCCATGTAAATATAGCAGCAAATGTTATGCGAATTGAGAAACTACTACAGCTAGTTAGCTAAAACGATTTGGACAAGTGAAATGACTTTGTAAAGCGCGTAAAGCACACGATAAGAGTTACTTTTAAGAAAAATATATGTATATTAAATATATATATATATAAATTTAAAAGATTAATAGCGCGAAAAAAACAAAGCACTCTCAATAAGTTACACTAGACAAAAAGTTGACAAAGCAAAAAAAAAAGACAAAACCGGTACGGGCAACACTCTCCAATATAGTTACAGACAAAAAAGAGAACACACACACACACAGACAGAGCAGGCACTCCAGTTTTCCAGCTGCACTTAGCAGGGGGCGGCGCCCGGTCAAGACAAATCAATAAATAGCACTTGGAGTGGGTTGCTTTGGCAGTAGCAGCCAAGGCAATGATGAGCAGAGCATCATACATACATATAACTAACATATTCTTTTGAGTGTACCTCTCTAAGTAAGTATTTCAATTTGTTGTCAGCTTTTAAAAAGTAAATATGTAATAATTATAATAATAAAACTAACGTTTAAAGGCAAAGCAAGCAAAACAAAAACGCATTTTAAACTTGTAAAATGGGCAAAAAAAGAAAAAATAATAATAATAACAAAAAAAAAAAAAATACTGCATATATCTAAGCGCAAAAAGGCAAGTTTTAAGCGAAAACCCAAAAGTCAAAAAAAAAAATAACCCAACTTCAATTTCCAAAAATTTTCGTTTTTACCAACAAGCTTCAATGTTTTATTTTGCAAATGTTAAGCTATAACACTTTACTATACCCTGCCCTCATCCTATAATATGTTAACGAAGTTCCGGTATACAAACTCCTCTCAAAGTATCATCAATGTTTTTATTATAAACAACAAAAAATTCATAAGCATACGCATATTTTTTGTAAATAGTTAAAGCAACGCTTGAATTTTAAATAAATTTTTTCTGTGTATGGCCAACTGCAGCTAGACGCATTAGAAAGAGTACATCGTAGCACACTAACACCAAAAAATAAAAAATAACAGAGTGCTACATGGGATTTGAGGGGGCGGTGGGCGTGTACTGCGCGTAATTGTGAACGCTAAAGCATTAGAATTAAGCGAATTTTATATTCGAAAGTTTTTTTGTAAATCATTTTAATTGTCTATTTTTAATGAATGCAAAATGTAAAAGAAGTAAAATTATAAAAAAAAGAAAATACAACAAATCCGTTGATTTAGTTGATGTGTATGTGAAATTTTCGTCAATATTTGAATGTTTTAAATCTTGTGTTTATTGTTTGATTTTTTAAGCTAATAAAAATAAAAATACAAACATATTACAAATTAATAAACAAGTGTTTGATTTATATTTTCGTAATATCTAGTCTAGAAACGAAGTTTCTTTATGGTGTTCATGCCAAAACGGCATGAGTGGGTTAAGCCTAGCTCCGTGCTTAGCTTCGCTCAAAGAGCGTAAGCTGCACAAGAGATGATCCCGACCCCGCTCAGCTTATGCTGTGCTTATGCTGTTCTAAGCTGAGCGCAATAGAATTAGTTCTCCCATCACACTTAACGTAAGCAGACCCGCTGCACGCGTACCTTTTCGTATTGTTTGCAAATAAACATTTTCCAGCATATTATCTGTCGCTAAAGCTACGGCTAAGACATTGAATAAACACCAAATTATACACTAAAACACCAGACGTTTTACTTGGGAACAAGGGAAACTACACAGAGGAGTCCTAACCACACCACAGACGCCATCCACCTATTCAATGGAAATGACAAAAAAATAATAGAAAGATGGCGTACGTTAAAGTCGGGCGCGGACGACTTTGGGATACCCTGTACCACCACATTGCAATCAAGGCCGATATATTGCTTACAAACTCCAAAAAATATTTCTTTGCCAAACAAACGAAACTAAACGAATTTTGTTCAAAATACGTTTTTTTGACCGATTGGTCCTATGGGAGCTATATGATATAGTCAACCGATTTTGATCAAATTTGGTACAGTGTTGAAGATCTCTAAAAAACTTCCGAATGCCAAATTTGGTTACAATATCTTCACAAACAAACGAAACACAATGAATTTTGTACAAAAAACTAATTTTCGACCGATCGATCCTATGGGAGCTATATGATATAGTCAACCGATTTTGATCAAATTTGGTACAGTGCTGGGGGTTTCTAAAAAACTTCCGATTGCCAAATTTGGTTATGATATCTTCATAAGCAAACGAATTATCCATCTGAAACTTTTTCTTTTTTTCGAGGTCCTCTGAAACACCCCTATGGGAGCTATATAATGTAGTCCCGATATCAAAAAAATAAAATAAACTTGTCTCCTATGGATTAACAAGGGATCTTATCTGAAAGTTTGGTTGCTCTAGCTCATACCATCTCTGAGATCTAGGCGTTCATACGGACAGACGGACAGACGGACAGACTGACAGACGGTCAGACGGACAGACGGACATGGGTATATCGACTTCTCTAGTCACTCTGATCATACTTTAGGTAACTTTGGGGGGTCTCCGACTTCTCCTTCTGTACGTTACATACATTTTCGGCTTGCACAAACTTAATATACCCTTTGTACCATACGGTACAGGGTATAAAAATCGTCACGTTACCGTGTGAGGTGAGCTGTGTGTGTGTATGCCTGAGAGTAGCGAGTAGACAAACAATTGGGTAGCTGAAATATAAATTTTTAAATAATATACATACATATATTAGGGGTATCGCAGTTACATCTCTCGCTAGTTTGTCAGCTTTTGGTGCCGGATGAGCTAAGCGCGACTTTTTGCCGCTGTTCTTGGCTGGTTCCCATTAACAAAGCAGTAATTGCACTTAATAGCTTCAAGAAAATCACCACATACTTACAGAGTGTGATGGCCTAGAATCTCGATACTCAATTATGAGGCTAGAATCATTCCTAATAATTTACTTTGTTTTAGGAATTGCACTGTAGATTTGCGAGAGAACAATAATCATGACTCCTTTAAAAGGAGTCGCTTCGAAAATCGCCTAAGAACCGATCAATTTCTCTTACAAGGCATCAGCGCTGAAGGCGATTAGTAGACGTCTCAATGTTAACTTTAAACTACATGTATAAAGTTACGTTTACGAATGTTTAATTTTGTGAAAAACATGAGTCAATATTTAACTCACATTTTGTAATGCTTCCAATAAACTACAAGTATTGTTTTATATAGGATTTCTAGCATGGGGAACAGTCGGCTGATTGGCTCTTACCACTATACTTTTTTGAATAACTGCCTTTATGTAAAAGATGGCGTACGTTAAAGTCGGGCGCTGACGACTTTTGGATACCCTGTACACCACCACATTGCAATTAAATCCGGTATATTGCTTCAGGACTCTAAAAGTTAGTTATTTGCCAAATTTGGTTACAATATCTTCATAAACACACGAAACAAATCGAATTTTGCACTAAACTAATTTTTTTCACCGTTCGGTCCTATTGGGGCTGTATAATAAAGTCAACCGATTTTGAACAAATTTGGTACAGTGCTTGGGATCTATAAAAAACTTTCGAATGTGAGATTTGACTATGATATCTTCATAAACAAACGAAATACAACGAATTTTGTACAAAAATCGATTTTTTGGCCGATCGGTCCTATGAGAGCTATATGATATAGTCAACCGATTTTGATCAAATTTGGTACTGTGCTTGGGACCTATAAAAAAATTCCGAGTGCCTACTTTGGTTATGATACCTTCATAAAAAAACAAAATACATCGAATGTTATTTAGAAAAACAATTTTTGACCGATCCTATTGGGGCTATATAATAAAGTGAACCGATTTTGAAAAAATTTGGTACAGTGCTTGGGACCTATAAAAAACTTCCGAGTGCCAAATTTGGTTACGATATGGTATGTTGCTACTACATACTTACTATCTATCTCTGCATTAAAGCATTAAGTTTAAAAACAGCAATTTTTATACCCTGTACCTATAGGTACAAAGGGTATAGGTACTAGATTTGTGCAATGTATGTAACGGACAGAAGGAGGCGTGGCAGACCCCAAGTCCTTTATACCAAAATGCTTATCATAACCTCGGGTAGCGATTGAGCCATGTCCGTCCGTCCGTCCGTATGAACGCCTAGATCTCGGAGACTATAAGAGCTAGAGACACGGAACTTTACCTGCTGGTGCGCATATTTCCTAAGCAGATGAAGTTTGTTGAATCATGTTAATATCTTTCCCCGTTCCCCCGCTGTAGATTTTCGCGGTTTTTAGCCACATCGTTTAATATTTTCATTTGAAATTTAACAGAGCGATGCGTTGTGGATACATGCATCTATGTGTAAAAAATGAACAAAATCGGACAAATACAACAGAAGTTATAGTCAAAAATGTGCAAATTTCACCTCCCCTTGCCAATAAACTGCGTCAATATTTGACTCTACGCAATTATGGCTACAAGTGACCTAGAATCACAATTTTTGGTAAGCTCATTCATGTGGCTCTAATGAACAAATCCACATCCAAATTTTATCGATGCGGTCCCCCCGACCCCCGCAATCCATTTACCGTGTTTTCTCCCACACCCCTCAACATACCAACTTGAAACTTACCCCGTATACTTTAAATAAGTTCTTTGTTGTAACATTCGAGTTTCATCAAAATGGGTAAAAATTTAGGGAACTTATAGGTATAAATATCGATTTTCACCAAAAAAAAAAAAATTCCAATTGGAAATTTCTTAGATGGAATATGCAGGAAAAAATTTTTTGACACAAAAGGTACAGGGTATTCCATTGTCGGGCACCGCCTCGACTGTACCACATTTTTCTAACAATGTTTTGGCCACTTTTTATTTATTTATAATAATACATATTATTGTAAAAGCTTATTAATTTTTATTTTTCAGAACTATTAAACACTAATATTAACAAATAAAATTGATACACTTAAAAAAATGGCAAGCACATCAAAATCGAAGGTAAATTCAAAATTATACAGTACATATCGGTCTTGTTACTTCCAAGTTTTCTTTTTTACTAGGAAACCAAAGACTTTGCAACCTCAAAATCAGGGCCATCGACATCGCGCGCTGCAGCAGCAACAAAATCAAAGGCCTCGAAATCACGCGGTGCAGCATCCTTACAATCAAGGGCCTTGACACCATGCAGCAGTCACTAAGCCAGGGGTCGCCAACTCACCCGCTTTAAGGCCCCTACGCAGACACGAAAAATAAACAAAGCTTCATATAAAAAAACACAAACTGTTCTTGCAGGTGGTATGTAGACCAGTGTCGCTTGTTTTTTTGTTTTTTGATGCCAGTAGTAAACCATAGATGGGCACTCAGCAAAAACAGCTGTTCGGTTTTGGCGCCATAAACAAAACTTATGTGCAGCTATTTATTTTGGACGCGAAATTTATGGTTGGTCGACAAAATCGTTGCGGATCGTTGGGAAAGGATGAGAAAATAGCTATAATAAGAAAATAATTCATTTGTAACGTTAATGTGCGTTAAAATACGTCTATGAAATTCGTCCACGCTCAGTTCTGCGCGTTAAATATGGGGTCACCCAAACACTCCGCCTTTCCCTGTGTATTGCCTCCTGTCATCGCTTTTTTACCTCATCCAACAATTCAATTGCAATGCATGTCATTATCATTGCATTGTTTACACACAATAGCAAAAGTAATAAACGTTGACGATAATTCATGTTTTATTTCGCGCCTTTTGAAAATTAGCTATTTGTAAACAAAAATCAGCTGATTATCGATAATAATTCCGATAAAATGCACATTTTGTTACTAGAGACACACTATTCCTTTCGTGACCAAAATAAGTCTGTCTTTTTGCTAGGTGGCTGTTTTCGTGTCTCCGTAGGGGCCTTTAGCAACATCGACGTCTCCCACAGTTGCAGCCCGTAAACCAGGAACCATAATACCTCCCGCTGCGACAGCCTCTCAGCCTGGGCCCTCGACGTCAAGTGCTCCACCGACCTCAAAAACAGGGACCTTGAAGTCTACCGGCGCACCCATTGTAAAGGAGTTCAACATTCGTATTTCAGAAACTGGAATGAATCATTACATTATTCGTTATAATGGTAATGTGGATTTCAACCAATGGCGCGATATGCAAATGACACGAGAGAATGCTGCCGAAAACGGTCCTGGCTCAGATTACAATGGAGATCAGCGCAAAGAAACAAGCCGCATAAAGCATGTTAACGACTCTACGCCAGTGGACCAACCGTGAATTTAAAAGGTGGCGAAAATGGGAAAAAATTCAAAGGCACACGAGCATGCAGCGTTGGTGAAAATTGTTTTATTATGTAGTTGCCCAACAAGATTATGAGACTATAGAGGCCATGCCCGTAGAGAATTGGTATAACTTCCAACCTGTACAACGGTACAAAACTTTATCAGCGGAAGAAGCCGAGCAGGAATTTGGTCGTAAGGAAACAGTGCTAAATTACTTTTCAATTATGATGCAAAAACGTTTGACGTGGTGACGAGAAAGAGGACAAGCATTCGGAGAAAGTAAAATTGGAAAAATCTAAAAAAATTAACAATACATTAAAAATAACTGACATGGAAGAGTGGATGGATTCGCAAGACTCATCTGACGTGGACGGGGACGGGGAAAAACAAACGGAAAAAAAAGAGAGAAACAATGATCAACGCGCAAAAAAGTGTGCATACAAGAAACAAAGTCCTGATGTTGGCGAAGAGGAGTCCGATGACATGGATGAGGGACGTGAAATGGACTACGACACCAGTTCCAGTGAAGAGTGGCCTGTAATTAATTTAATTTATTTTAATTTTTTTTTAGTGAGCCACAGGCCCGTAGTCAGACCTAACTCAACAGCTGCCATCAATTCGAAGGCGTCTAGGAAAGCTTTACGAAATCTGAAAAGTACCTCCAATCTCGTCCCATTGTCAGCCTTCGCTTCCCGATTCATCAAGAAGTTTTTCAAAACTGTCAATTCTTCTTCCCAAGGAACTTTTAAACCTCAAAATATATGAATTCGAGCATGTTAGTAAAAGGCTTAATAATTCCATGTTGACTGTTACTTATTTCAAATTACCTAGTTCTTTAAAAATGTTCAAATTATCGGTTTTTAATTCGTTTATGCTGGAAATAGCAGTAACAAGCTCTTGATTATCCGAGAAGCGTCGATTAATTTCATTTATGATGAGATCAAGACATTCATTGCAAAGTTTCAGCTTCATATTCGATTCCTGTAGATCCCCATGAGTGGCGCGATTCATCGACTATGTAGGTAATCTAGTCTCAGTTATGTAGCTTGGATGCTCACTTGCTCTGATTGTTCGTTTGGTCATTGTTTTTTCCATGGATTTGGCGATGCGTAACAGCTTATTTGCATATTCTAAAATTAACTCGAATTCCTTTTCGCTTGATATTATCGCTTGAAGTTGTTGAAGAACTGACTACAACGTTTAGTCCGTCTTTCAAACTCACTGTTCGTGACTGCATTACAGCATCCGCCGTAAGAGCCCCAAAACCTTCTTAGCGAAAATCAAGCAAAATCGAAATTCTTCTGTCTTTATAACTGTTGTGATTCCGATACTTTTTGCTCTATCTTCTGCGTTGAATAATTTTGACTGGTACTTGATCCAGCACTCGATTTATTTCAGTGTAGTTAGATGACACAACCTGTGTAATTGCAAAATGACCAGACCATCGTTGTGGTAGCAATCGAACAATGGTCCGTCCTTCATACAAAGAAGAAATTTTGGGATGGTGAAAAATTTATTCACGCACATATCAAACAAGCTCTTCAGCGAATCATTGTCAGACACTGCTTTCACAACGAAGAGATGGAGATGATGGTTGAAGCAGTGTATGTAAGGAATTTTACGATTTAGACGTTGTTCTAGGAGACCAGAAACAACTCCTTTTTGACCACTCACAACATTGGCTAGGTCGAGTTGTCATAATTTTGGGCAATGATTCTCGAGCTTTTCCCTCCTTGACGTACCTAATAGCGATAGCGCGGTTGTTTTTGTCTCTGGTTCCGTCTTTCATTAGCGTAAACCATAGAACGTCAGCATTTTTCACATCAGAAACTACAGATTCTCGAGCAGATTCTGCCATAATTTGAATAACCTCATTTTGTATTTCTGGAGACGTGTATTTTCCATTTTTCGGAATACTTTTGATGCATTCAGCTAAAAAGTTGTCTTTCTTTAACTCGAAGTTTAATGAATAAACCACGTTCAGTTTTCTCATCAATGTCATAGGATCCGCTCCATTATTGCTCAATATAGAAAACAGCGAGTAAACGCTAACGGTCATTCGTTTCACTCTATCTAATTTTATTCTCGTTGCTGCGAGGTGAGGTGTGCTTACGTTTATGATATCGAATTTTCTTATCGATAATAATCAAATACTTAAATAACTCGAACTCAGAAAAATATAGGATGAACTTTAAGTCCACAAGTCCGATTTGGAAACAAAATGCCATTTATTCTATTCAAAAGCGAGATTAACCAATATTTAGAAAATGTAAACTACTCTTGATATCCTGTGTCTTATAGTAAGGGGTACATTAATTTTGTGCAAATGTATAAAGCATAGAGGAGACCCTTCAAAGTTACCACTCATATGCTCAGGAGGACAATGGAAATTGATAAAGACATGAGCGTCAGTCCTTGTCCGTCTATATGAAAGCCTAAATCTTGTCAATTATAAGAGCTAGGATAACCAAAGCTGATATTTGGACTCCTTACATCTGCAGGCAGATCTGTTTTTTTCTGTTTCCAAGCTCCCATCCACCCGCAAATAAATTCAGTGCCATATTTTCCAAAATCTGAAAGTTACAATTTTAGTTTGTTTGGCCAAAATACAGAAAATAAAAATCTTTTCAATCTATAATTGGACTACAAATATCGGAGATGATCACAATATAGTACATATATGAAGCCCAAAGTTTGAAGGGTAGCTGATTTAAACTCCAAGCGTTGTAGATAATCCAATACTTACTTTTAGTTAGCTTACAAAACAAAATAATTTTAAAATCTGGTTTTCGGAAAAATTTTTTAACTTTCAATTACAACTTTTTTTTTATACCAGTTACAGATTATAATGAATTCTTCTCAATATTTTTTAAACTAAGTTCTTTAAAGGAGCTTAGAGTTAAGTGACAGAAAATTCTTCACGTAACAGCGTTGTATGCTGTGAGTGTATGAGTATTTTGAGTAGACTACAAAAAATTCCGGCCAAGACGTTTCAAAGGTTCGTTCCAACGGAGACAAATTTTTTTCACTCCACTTCCATACTTCCACGTAGGCTGCCATATAGATTTTGTACAACATTCTCCCAGGAGCAAGTCCATTTTGGCGAATTTTGACCTTCATCCTACTGTGGCTGGTTCATAAGCTAATTGGCATGGTTCCAACGGCTTCGCGTTACTGTCCTCAAGTCACAAATATATTATTAAATATAAGAAATTTCTTTAGAAAAAAATAAGTTTTGGATTTTTAATGGTTTTAATTAGGGCACCCAAAAGATCTGTTATAATTCTCAGCAAGATATTGATTGATTCTTCCAATCCGTGGCTACTGCTCTTTTCATTGATTCCTAGGACGTTGTTTGTAACTTTCTTTATCTTTATTTATTTAAATACTATTGGGACACAAATCCAGAGACTAGAGAAGAGTGCTTACAATGTTTTTTCCGGAGACCTGTGTACAAAGAGCCAGCGCATTAAACTGGAAAGTTAAGAGTGTTGGAATAAATTGTGTGCAACCTGTATATAAACTGCCACAAAATTAGACTTTTTCATACTTATAAAATATGCCAAAATGTCCTTTCAATACTTGCCGCAGATACAAACTTTTAACATTGTGATCAACGATCGCTGGAGTCAGGCTTGATTCCAATTAGTTTTATTGGGGTTGTTGTCCACCTCGGCCACCGAACAGTTACGCCCAGCGGTTCTTGATGTCATATATCCATTGTTGGAGTTCCAGTTTGGTAGTCCTCCCTCTTGCACAACGGAAATCGAGCATCGAATCACTTTGATTCTGTTATTGAATATTTTAATCTCTTTGTTCATACATTTGGTGGGGTGAAGTTGTAAGACCGGTATTGTTAATACCGGAAAGGACGGGATATTTTTTTTTTTTTAAATATTTAAATTGAAAACATATTATGGACAATTTAAAAGACATCATCAACTTCACCCCAAAAATTTGATGCTTTTCAGTGTTCTTTTAAAAAGATATAAAAATTATATAAAAAAAAAATTTTAATTTAATAGTTTAGGGTTCAAAATTTTTTTTTGTTTTAATACATTAAAATAATAAAAAAAAAGAAAAAAAAATTAAAAATTCGGAAAGCAAAATGAAGGAATGAAATAAAGTATTCGTTATTTTTATCAATCTTTTCTTCTTTGAAATTTAAATATTTTTTCTGTGTTTTAAACAATTTTAGAAATTTTTTCATTAGTTTATTTCTTCCTTTAAAACAAATAACTTTTTTTGCAAACCAATTTCGATGTCTTCCAAAAATTTAAGACCATTTTGAAATTTGTCAACTTGCTTTGAAGTGAAAAATAAATAAAGATAACGCATAAATAATAAATAAATTAAAATTCTTTTTTACAAAAGAAATATTTTAATATAATTTTAAATTGTACAATTTTCGCCTGCCTTATTTTGGAATTGTATCGTGGTTGAACTCTCCTCACTGTGGTGCTAATGAAGTTCCTAGCGCCGCAAAAGTCAATTTTCAAACTGGCTAATCAAACCGATATTTTTTACTTTTTCGATAGCCAATAGAACCAGATTTTTTTACTTGATGACTTCAAATTTGGCATTTGTAGTAACATGTCCGAGAATTTATTCTATCAATTTCGAATAGTAAACTTTAAATTTAAAAAAAAGGGTAAAATATTCAAAAATCGTCCAATTTTTTGATTAAAAAAAAAAAAATTAAAGGTATTGTAGTAGGCTCTACTACCAACAGATACTATGGTTTATAAGAACTCCCACAAAGCTTACACCTACACATTGTTTATGAGAACCAACGTAAAGCTTAAGCGCGGACACCAACCTTACGAGCTTTCACACAAGCACACGCTCTGACTGCATACACAAAAGATCAAGGAGTTAGTCTATGATTGCTCGTGGTCTGAAGCATTGTGTTTTGTGTGCGCGTGATTAAATTGTAAAACAATAGACAATAGATATTTAAATAAAACCAAACAATAAACTCGCCTCCTAAAGTATGTATTTAAGAAAAAAAAAAAAAAAAATCTATGACCTGTGCTTAGGTGTTTTTGGGATAATTTCTAGCTTAAAAACCCTCTTCGATATGCTGTATTTTCTCTTGTACTATAAACTTCTTTAGAGTAAAAGTAACATAAGGCCGGCTAGGTCCGGCGTGAATCTTAGTTTCTTTGTTAGTCCATCTTGAATGTGAATTATCAAACATCAGCTGCCACTTTTTGCCGGTACTCGAATAATTTTGCTTTTTAGAAAACATGTTAGTGCAAAAGCAAGTGCAGTTTGAAGTTTGGCACGGGGAGATTACTCAAAGTAAAAAGAATTTAACTGCTGAAAATTATGTGTTTACTCATATAATTAATAGAAAAGAGTACGGTAATGATGAACACAAAAAAATGAAAAATCAATTGGGAAATTTTACAAAGCAATTGCATCAAAAATGGCAAAGTTGTAATAGAACAATTGAAATAGGGTTTCTGGTTGATATTCCGGTGGTAGGTTCAAGGAATGCAAATAGTGGAAATACTGCCAGAAGGTTTTTCGAACAACCTATATTAGTTGGACTATAACTATGGAAAACTTGTTGCATGGCTTGTTAATTCGTCGGACCCATTAATAACATTAAAGAGCAAATCACGGTTTTGCAAAAATTATACTGATTTAGACGAAAACGTACTTTCGACCCAAATATGAGACTTTTGTTAAATAGATTTGACAAATTAAAAAAAAAATGTGTATTTTTAATTTTGTAAATTAAAAAAAAAAAAACTGAAAAAATAAAACACAAACTAAAAAAAAAAAATTAAATAAAAAAAAAAAAAATAAAACAAAATTTTTATAATTAAAAAACAAATTTTAAAAATTGGGTGTTTTCTTTTATTAACCAAAAAAAATTTAGACAGCCGACCAAAGTGCCATACTTTTCAAGTTATTAATTTTGCGGTGCCAGGAACTTCATTGGCACCACTGTGCTCCAGTTTAGAATGTACTGTTACAAACTCTGGATCAGATAAAACTGATATTTAATAAGATTTATAGGTCTTGAAGTTACGCATACATTTCTGTAGTGTTAATGAAGGACCGCAATTTAAAATTGTAAAATTTTCGCCTGCCTTATTTTGGAATTGAATCGTGGTTTAACTCTTGTTTTTAGAACTTAATGTTACCAATTTTGGATCAGATAAAACTGATATTAATAAGATTTATAGGTCTTGAAGTTACGCATATATTTCTGTAGTGTTAATGAAGGACCGCAATTTAAAATTGTAAAATTTTCGAATGCCTTATTTTGGAATTGAATCGTGGTTTAACTCTTGTTTTTAGAACTTAATGTTACCAATTTTGGATCAGACAAAACTGATATTAATAAGATTTATAGGTCTTGAAGTTACGCATATATTTCTGTAGTGTTAATGAAGGACCGCAATTTAAAATTGTAAAATTTTCGAATGCCTTATTTTGGAATTGAATCGTGGTTTAACTCTTGTTTTTAGAACTTAATGTTACCAATTTTGGATCAGACAAAACTGATATTTAATAAGATTTAGATGTTCTGAAGTTATGCATATATTTCTGTAGTGTTAATGAAGGACCGCAATTTAAAATTGTAAAATTTTCGAATGCCTTATTTTGGAATTGAATCGTGGTTTAACTCATGTTTTTAGAACTTAATGTTACCAATTTTGGATCAGATAAAACTGATATTAATAAGATTTATAGGTCTTGAAGTTACGCATATATTTCTGTAGTGTTAATGAAGGACCGCAATTTAAAATTGTAAAATTTTCGCCTGCCTTATTGTGGAACTGTATCGTGGTTTAACTCTTGTTTTTAGAACTTAATGTTACCAATTTTGGATCAGACAAAACTGATATTTAATAAGATTTAGATGTTCTGAAGTTATGCATATATTTCTGTAGTGTTAATGAAGGACCGCAATTTAAAATTGTAAAATTTTCGAATGCCTTATTTTGGAATTGAATCGTGGTTTAACTCTTGTTTTTAGAACTTAATGTTACCAATTTTGGATCAGATAAAACTGATATTAATAAGATTTATAGGTCTTGAAGTTACGCATATATTTCTGTAGTGTTAATGAAGGACCGCAATTTAAAATTGTAAAATTTTCGCCTGCCTTATTGTGGAACCGTATCGTGGTTTAACTCTTGTTTTTAGAACTTAATGTTACCAATTTTGGATCAGATAAAACTGATATTAATAAGATTTATAGGTCTTGAAGTTACGCATATATTTCTGTAGTGTTAATGAAGGACCGCAATTTAAAATTGTAAAATTTTCGCCTGCCTTATTTTGGAACTGTATCGTGGTTTAACTCTTGTTTTTAGAACTTAATGTTACCAATTTTGGATCAGATAAAACTGATATTAATAAGATTTATAGGTCTTGAAGTTACGCATATATTTCTGTAGTGTTAATGAAGGACCGCAAATTAAAATTGTAAAATTTTCGCCTGCCTTATTTTGGAACTGTATCGTGGTTTAACTCTCCTGTTTAGAATGTACTGTTACAAACTCTGGATCAGCTAGGACTGATATTGAATAAGATTTAGAGGTCTTGAAGTTACGCATATATTTCTGTAGTGTTAATGAAGGACCGCAATTTAAAATTGTAAAATTTTCGCCTGCCTTATTGTGGAACTGTATCGTGGTTTAACTCTTGTTTTTAGAACTTAATGTTACCAATTTTGGATCAGATAAAACTGATATTAATAAGATTTATAGGTCTTGAAGTTACGCATATATTTCTGTAGTGTTAATGAAGGACCGCAATTTAAAATTGTAAATTTTTCGCCTGCCTTATTTTGGAATTGTATCGTGGTTTAACTCTTGTTTTTAGAACTTAATGTTACCAATTTTGGATCAGATAAAACTGATATTAATAAGATTTATAGGTCTTGAAGTTACGCATATATTTCTGTAGTGTTAATGAAGGACCGCAATTTAAAATTGTAAAATTTTCGCCTGCCTTATTGTGGAACTGTATCGTGGTTTAACTCTTGTTTTTAGAACTTAATGTTACCAATTTTGGATCAGATAAAACTGATATTAATAAGATTTATAGGTCTTGAAGTTACGCATATATTTCTGTAGTCTTAATGAAGGACCGCAATTTAAAATTGTAAAATTTTCGCCTGCCTTATTTTGGAACTGTATCGTGGTTTAACTCTTGTTTTTAGAACTTAATGTTACCAATTTTGGATCAGATGAAACTGATATTAATAAGATTTATAGGTCTTGAAGTTACGCATATATTTCTGTAGTGTTAATGAAGGACCGCAAATTAAAATTGTAAAATTTTCGCCTGCCTTATTTTGGAACTGTATCGTGGTTTAACTCTCCTGTTTAGAATGTACTGTTACAAACTCTGGATCAGCTAGGACTGATATTGAATAAGATTTAGAGGTCTTGAAGTTACGCATATATTTCTGTAGTGTTAATGAAGGACCGCAATTTAAAATTGTAAAATTTTCGCCTGCCTTATTGTGGAACTGTATCGTGGTTTAACTCTTGTTTTTAGAACTTAATGTTACCAATTTTGGATCAGATAAAACTGATATTAATAAGATTTATAGGTCTTGAAGTTACGCATATATTTCTGTAGTGTTAATGAAGGACCGCAATTTAAAATTGTAAAATTTTCGCCTGCCTTATTTTGGAACTGTATCGTGGTTTAACTCTTGTTTTTAGAACTTAATGTTACCAATTTTGGATCAGATAAAACTGATATTAATAAGATTTAGAGGTCTTGAAGTTACGCATATATTTCTGTAGTGTTAATGAAGGACCGCAATTTAAAATTGTAAATTTTTCGCCTGCCTTATTTTGGAATTGTATCGTGGTTTAACTCTTGTTTTTAGAACTTAATGTTACCAATTTTGGATCAGATAAAACTGATATTAATAAGATTTATAGGTCTTGAAGTTACGCATATATTTCTGTAGTGTTAATGAAGGACCGCAATTTAAAATTGTAAAATTTTCGCCTGCCTTATTGTGGAACTGTATCGTGGTTTAACTCTTGTTTTTAGAACTTAATGTTACCAATTTTGGATCAGATAAAACTGATATTAATAAGATTTATAGGTCTTGAAGTTACGCATATATTTCTGTAGTGTTAATGAAGGACCGCAATTTAAAATTGTAAAATTTTCGCCTGCCTTATTTTGGAACTGTATCGTGGTTTAACTCTTGTTTTTAGAACTTAATGTTACCAATTTTGGATCAGATAAAACTGATATTAATAAGATTTATAGGTCTTGAAGTTACGCATATATTTCTGTAGTGTTAATGAAGGACCGCAAATTAAAATTGTTAAATTTTCGCCTGCCTTATTTTGGAACTGTATCGTGGTTTAACTCTTGTTTTTAGAACTTAATGTTACCAATTTTGGATCAGATAAAACTGATATTAATAAGATTTATAGGTCTTGAAGTTACGCATATATTTCTGTAGTGTTAATGAAGGACCGCAATTTAAAATTGTAAAATTTTCGCCTGCCTTATTGTGGAACTGTATCGTGGTTTAACTCTTGTTTTTAGAACTTAATGTTACCAATTTTGGATCAGATAAAACTGATATTAATAAGATTTATAGGTCTTGAAGTTACGCATATATTTCTGTAGTGTTAATGAAGGACCGCAATTTAAAATTGTAAAATTTTCGCCTGCCTTATTTTGGAACTGTATCGTGGTTTAACTCTTGTTTTTAGAACTTAATGTTACCAATTTTGGATCAGATAAAACTGATATTAATAAGATTTATAGGTCTTGAAGTTACGCATATATTTCTGTAGTGTTAATGAAGGACCGCAATTTAAAATTGTAAAATTTTCGCCTGCCTTATTTTGGAACTGTATCGTGGTTTTACTCTTGTTTTTAGAACTTAATATTACAAATTTTGTATCAGATAAAACTGATATTGAATAAGATTTGGAGGTATTGAAGTTGCTCATATATTTCTGTAGTGTTAATGAAGGACCGCAATTTAAAATTGTAAAATTTTCGCCTGCCTTATTTTGGAACTGTATCGTGGTTTAACTCTTGTTTTTAGAACTTAATGTTACCAATTTTGGATCAGATAAAACTGATATTAATAAGATTTATAGGTCTTGAAGTTACGCATATATTTCTGTAGTGTTAATGAAGGACCGCAATTTAAAATTGTAAAATTTTCGCCTGCCTTATTGTGGAACTGTATCGTGGTTTAACTCTTGTTTTTAGAACTTAATGTTACCAATTTTGGATCAGATAAAACTGATATTAATAAGATTTATAGGTCTTGAAGTTACGCATATATTTCTGTAGTGTTAATGAAGGACCGCAATTTAAAATTGTAAAATTTTCGCCTGCCTTATTTTGGAACTGTATCGTGGTTTAACTCTTGTTTTTAGAACTTAATGTTACCAATTTTGGATCAGATAAAACTGATATTAATAAGATTTATAGGTCTTGAAGTTACGCATATATTTCTGTAGTGTTAATGAAGGACCGCAATTTAAAATTGTAAAATTTTCGCCTGCCTTATTTTGGAACTGTATCGTGGTTTAACTCTTGTTTTTAGAACTTAATGTTACCAATTTTGGATCAGATAAAACTGATATTAATAAGATTTATAGGTCTTGAAGTTACGCATATATTTCTGTAGTGTTAATGAAGGACCGCAATTTAAAATTGTAAAATTTTCGCCTGCCTTATTGTGGAACTGTATCGTGGTTTTACTCTTGTTTTTAGAACTTAATATTACAAATTTTGTATCAGATAAAACTGATATTGAATAAGATTTAGAGGTCTTGAAGTTGCTCATTTATTTCTGTAGTGTTAATGAAGGACCGCAATTTAAAATTGTAAAATTTTCGCCTGCCTTATTGTGGAACTGTATCGTGGTTTAACTCTTGTTTTTAGAACTTAATGTTACCAATTTTGGATCAGATAAAACTGATATTAATAAGATTTATAGGTCTTGAAGTTACGCATATATTTCTGTAGTGTTAATGAAGGACCGCAATTTAAAATTGTAAAATTTTCGCCTGACTTATTTTGGAATTGTATCGCAGCTTAACTCTCCTGTTTAGAATGTACTGTTACAAACTCTGGATCAGCTAGGACTGATATTGAATAAGATTTAGAGGTCTTGAAGTTGCTCATTTATTTCTGTAGTGTTAATGAAGGACCGCAATTTAAAATTGTAAAATTTTCGCCTGCCTTATTGTGGAACTGTATCGTGGTTTAACTCTTGTTTTTAGAACTTAATGTTACCAATTTTGGATCAGATAAAACTGATATTAATAAGATTTATAGGTCTTGAAGTTACGCATATATTTCTGTAGTGTTAATGAAGGACCGCAATTTAAAATTGTAAAATTTTCGCCTGACTTATTTTGGAATTGTATCGCAGCTTAACTCTCCTGTTTAGAATGTACTGTTACAAACTCTGGATCAGCTAGGACTGATATTGAATAAGATTTAGAGGTCTTGAAGTTGCTCATTTATTTCTGTAGTGTTAATGAAGGACCGCAATTTAAAATTGTAAAATTTTCGCCTGCCTTATTGTGGAACTGTATCGTGGTTTAACTCTTGTTTTTAGAACTTAATGTTACCAATTTTGGATCAGATAAAACTGATATTAATAAGATTTATAGGTCTTGAAGTTACGCATATATTTCTGTAGTGTTAATGAAGGACCGCAATTTAAAATTGTAAAATTTTCGCCTGACTTATTTTGGAATTGTATCGCAGCTTAACTCTCCTGTTTAGAATGTACTGTTACAAACTCTGGATCAGCTAGGACTGATATTGAATAAGATTTAGAGGTCTTGAAGTTGCTCATTTATTTCTGTAGTGTTAATGAAGGACCGCAATTTAAAATTGTAAAATTTTCGCCTGCCTTATTGTGGAACTGTATCGTGGTTTAACTCTTGTTTTTAGAACTTAATGTTACCAATTTTGGATCAGATAAAACTGATATTAATAAGATTTATAGGTCTTGAAGTTACGCATATATTTCTGTAGTGTTAATGAAGGACCGCAATTTAAAATTGTAAAATTTTCGCCTGACTTATTTTGGAATTGTATCGCAGCTTAACTCTCCTGTTTAGAATGTACTGTTACAAACTCTGGATCAGCTAGGACTGATATTGAATAAGATTTAGAGGTCTTGAAGTTGCTCATTTATTTCTGTAGTGTTAATGAAGGACCGCAATTTAAAATTGTAAAATTTTCGCCTGCCTTATTGTGGAACTGTATCGTGGTTTAACTCTTGTTTTTAGAACTTAATGTTACCAATTTTGGATCAGATAAAACTGATATTAATAAGATTTATAGGTCTTGAAGTTACGCATATATTTCTGTAGTGTTAATGAAGGACCGCAATTTAAAATTGTAAAATTTTCGCCTGCCTTATTTTGGAACTGTATCGTGGTTTAACTCTTGTTTTTAGAACTTAATGTTACCAATTTTGGATCAGATAAAACTGATATTAATAAGATTTATAGGTCTTGAAGTTACGCATATATTTCTGTAGTGTTAATGAAGGACCGCAATTTAAAATTGTAAAATTTTCGCCTGCCTTATTTTGGAACTGTATCGTGGTTTTACTCTTGTTTTTAGAACTTAATATTACAAATTTTGTATCAGATAAAACTGATATTGAATAAGATTTAGAGGTCTTGAAGTTGCTCATTTATTTCTGTAGTGTTAATGAAGGACCGCAATTTAAAATTGTAAAATTTTCGCCTGCCTTATTTTGGAACTGTATCGTGGTTTAACTCTTGTTTTTAGAACTTAATGTTACCAATTTTGGATCAGATAAAACTGATATTAATAAGATTTATAGGTCTTGAAGTTACGCATATATTTCTGTAGTGTTAATGAAGGACCGCAATTTAAAATTGTAAAATTTTCGCCTGCCTTATTTTGGAACTGTATCGTGGTTTAACTCTTGTTTTTAGAACTTAATGTTACCAATTTTGGATCAGATAAAACTGATATTAATAAGATTTATAGGTCTTGAAGTTACGCATATATTTCTGTAGTGTTAATGAAGGACCGCAATTTAAAATTGTAAAATTTTCGCCTGCCTTATTTTGGAACTGTATCGTGGTTTAACTCTTGTTTTTAGAACTTAATGTTACCAATTTTGGATCAGATAAAACTGATATTAATAAGATTTATAGGTCTTGAAGTTACGCATATATTTCTGTAGTGTTAATGAAGGACCGCAATTTAAAATTGTAAAATTTTCGCCTGCCTTATTTTGGAACTGTATCGTGGTTTAACTCTTGTTTTTAGAACTTAATGTTACCAATTTTGGATCAGATAAAACTGATATTAATAAGATTTATAGGTCTTGAAGTTACGCATATATTTCTGTAGTGTTAATGAAGGACCGCAATTTAAAATTGTAAAATTTTCGCCTGCCTTATTGTGGAACTGTATCGTGGTTTTACTCTTGTTTTTAGAACTTAATATTACAAATTTTGTATCAGATAAAACTGATATTGAATAAGATTTAGAGGTCTTGAAGTTGCTCATTTATTTCTGTAGTGTTAATGAAGGACCGCAATTTAAAATTGTAAAATTTTCGCCTGCCTTATTTTGGAACTGTATCGTGGTTTAACTCTTGTTTTTAGAACTTAATGTTACCAATTTTGGATCAGATAAAACTGATATTAATAAGATTTATAGGTCTTGAAGTTACGCATATATTTCTGTAGTGTTAATGAAGGACCGCAATTTAAAATTGTAAAATTTTCGCCTGCCTTATTTTGGAACTGTATCGTGGTTTAACTCTTGTTTTTAGAACTTAATGTTACCAATTTTGGATCAGATAAAACTGATATTAATAAGATTTATAGGTCTTGAAGTTACGCATATATTTCTGTAGTGTTAATGAAGGACCGCAATTTAAAATTGTAAAATTTTCGCCTGCCTTATTTTGGAACTGTATCGTGGTTTAACTCTTGTTTTTAGAACTTAATGTTACCAATTTTGGATCAGATAAAACTGATATTAATAAGATTTATAGGTCTTGAAGTTACGCATATATTTCTGTAGTGTTAATGAAGGACCGCAATTTAAAATTGTAAAATTTTCGCCTGCCTTATTGTGGAACTGTATCGTGGTTTTACTCTTGTTTTTAGAACTTAATATTACAAATTTTGTATCAGATAAAACTGATATTGAATAAGATTTAGAGGTCTTGAAGTTGCTCATTTATTTCTGTAGTGTTAATGAAGGACCGCAATTTAAAATTGTAAAATTTTCGCCTGCCTTATTTTGGAACTGTATCGTGGTTTAACTCTTGTTTTTAGAACTTAATGTTACCAATTTTGGATCAGATAAAACTGATATTAATAAGATTTATAGGTCTTGAAGTTACGCATATATTTCTGTAGTGTTAATGAAGGACCGCAATTTAAAATTGTAAAATTTTCGCCTGCCTTATTGTGGAACTGTATCGTGGTTTTACTCTTGTTTTTAGAACTTAATATTACAAATTTTGTATCAGATAAAACTGATATTGAATAAGATTTAGAGGTCTTGAAGTTGCTCATTTATTTCTGTAGTGTTAATGAAGGACCGCAATTTAAAATTGTAAAATTTTCGCCTGCCTTATTTTGGAACTGTATCTTGGTTTAACTCTTGTTTTAGAACTTAATGTTACCAATTTTGGATCAGATAAAACTGATATTAATAAGATTTATAGGTCTTGAAGTTACGCATATATTTCTGTAGTGTTAATGAAGGACCGCAATTTAAAATTGTAAAATTTTCGCCTGACTTATTTTGGAATTGTATCGCAGCTTAACTCTCCTGTTTAGAATGTACTGTTACAAACTCTGGATCAGCTAGGACTGATATTGAATAAGATTTAGAGGTCTTGTAGTTGCTCATTTATTTCTGTATTGTTAATGAAGGACCGCAATTTAAAATTGTAAATTTTTCGCCTGCCTTATTTTGGAACTGTATCGTGGTTTAACTCTTGTTTTTAGAACTTAATGTTACCAATTTTGGATCAGATAAAACTGATATTGAATAAGATTTAGAGGTCTTGAAGTTGCTCATTTATTTCTGTAGTGTTAATGAAGGACCGCAATTTAAAATTGTAAAATTTTCGCCTGCCTTATTTTGGAACTGTATCTTGGTTTAACTCTTGTTTTAGAACTTAATGTTACCAATTTTGGATCAGATAAAACTGATATTAATAAGATTTATAGGTCTTGAAGTTACGCATATATTTCTGTAGTGTTAATGAAGGACCGCAATTTAAAATTGTAAAATTTTCGCCTGCCTTATTGTGGAACTGTATCGTGGTTTAACTCTTGTTTTTAGAACTTAATGTTACCAATTTTGGATCAGATAAAACAGATATTAATAAGATTTATAGGTCTTGAAGTTACGCATATATTTCTGTAGTGTTAATGAAGGACCGCAATTTAAAATTGTAAAATTTTCGCCTGCCTTATTTTGGAACTGTATCGTGGTTTAACTCTTGTTTTTAGAACTTAATGTTACCAATTTTGGATCAGATAAAACTGATATTAATAAGATTTATAGGTCTTGAAGTTACGCATATATTTCTGTAGTGTTAATGAAGGACCGCAATTTAAAATTGTAAAATTTTCGCCTGACTTATTTTGGAATTGTATCGCAGCTTAACTCTCCTGTTTAGAATGTACTGTTACAAACTCTGGATCAGCTAGGACTGATATTGAATAAGATTTAGAGGTCTTGAAGTTGCTCATTTATTTCTGTATTGTTAATGAAGGACCGCAATTTAAAATTGTAAAATTTTCGCCTGCCTTATTGTGGAACTGTATCGTGGTTTAACTCTTGTTTTTAGAACTTAATGTTACCAATTTTGGATCAGATAAAACAGATATTAATAAGATTTATAGGTCTTGAAGTTACGCATATATTTCTGTAGTGTTAATGAAGGACCGCAATTTAAAATTGTAAAATTTTCGCCTGCCTTATTTTGGAACTGTATCGTGGTTTAACTCTTGTTTTTAGAACTTAATGTTACCAATTTTGGATCAGATAAAACTGATATTAATAAGATTTATAGGTCTTGAAGTTACGCATATATTTCTGTAGTGTTAATGAAGGACCGCAATTTAAAATTGTAAAATTTTCGCCTGACTTATTTTGGAATTGTATCGTGGTTTAACTCTTGTTTTTAGAACTTAATGTTACCAATTTTGGATCAGATAAAACTGATATTGAATAAGATTTAGAGGTCTTGAAGTTGCTCATTTATTTCTGTAGTGTTAATGAAGGACCGCAATTTAAAATTGTAAAATTTTCGCCTGACTTATTTTGGAATTGTATCGTGGTTTAACTCTTGTTTTTAGAACTTAATGTTACCAATTTTGGATCAGATAAAACAGATATTAATAAGATTTATAGGTCTTGAAGTTACGCATATATTTCTGTAGTGTTAATGAAGGACCGCAATTTAAAATTGTAAAATTTTCGCCTGCCTTATTTTGGAACTGTATCGTGGTTTAACTCTTGTTTTTAGAACTTAATGTTACCAATTTTGGATCAGATAAAACTGATATTAATAAGATTTATAGGTCTTGAAGTTACGCATATATTTCTGTAGTGTTAATGAAGGACCGCAATTTAAAATTGTAAAATTTTCGCCTGACTTATTTTGGAATTGTATCGCAGCTTAACTCTCCTGTTTAGAATGTACTGTTACAAACTCTGGATCAGCTAGGACTGATATTGAATAAGATTTAGAGGTCTTGTAGTTGCTCATTTATTTCTGTATTGTTAATGAAGGACCGCAATTTAAAATTGTAAATTTTTCGCCTGCCTTATTTTGGAACTGTATCGTGGTTTAACTCTTGTTTTTAGAACTTAATGTTACCAATTTTGGATCAGATAAAACTGATATTGAATAAGATTTAGAGGTCTTGAAGTTGCTCATTTATTTCTGTAGTGTTAATGAAGGACCGCAATTTAAAATTGTAAAATTTTCGCCTGCCTTATTTTGGAACTGTATCGTGGTTTAACTCTTGTTTTTAGAACTTAATGTTACCAATTTTGGATCAGATAAAACTGATATTAATAAGATTTATAGGTCTTGAAGTTACGCATATATTTCTGTAGTGTTAATGAAGGACCGCAATTTAAAATTGTAAAATTTTCGCCTGCCTTATTTTGGAACTGTATCGTGGTTTAACTCTTGTTTTTAGAACTTAATGTTACCAATTTTGGATCAGATAAAACTGATATTAATAAGATTTATAGGTCTTGAAGTTACGCATATATTTCTGTAGTGTTAATGAAGGACCGCAATTTAAAATTGTAAAATTTTCGCCTGCCTTATTTTGGAACTGTATCGTGGTTTAACTCTTGTTTTTAGAACTTAATGTTACCAATTTTGGATCAGATAAAACTGATATTAATAAGATTTATAGGTCTTGAAGTTACGCATATATTTCTGTAGTGTTAATGAAGGACCGCAATTTAAAATTGTAAAATTTTCGCCTGCCTTATTTTGGAACTGTATCGTGGTTTAACTCTTGTTTTTAGAACTTAATGTTACCAATTTTGGATCAGATAAAACTGATATTAATAAGATTTATAGGTCTTGAAGTTACGCATATATTTCTGTAGTGTTAATGAAGGACCGCAATTTAAAATTGTAAAATTTTCGCCTGCCTTATTTTGGAACTGTATCGTGGTTTAACTCTTGTTTTTAGAACTTAATGTTACCAATTTTGGATCAGATAAAACTGATATTAATAAGATTTATAGGTCTTGAAGTTACGCATATATTTCTGTAGTGTTAATGAAGGACCGCAATTTAAAATTGTAAAATTTTCGCCTGCCTTATTGTGGAACTGTATCGTGGTTTTACACTTGTTTTTAGAACTTAATATTACAAATTTTGTATCAGATAAAACTGATATTGAATAAGATTTAGAGGTCTTGAAGTTGCTCATTTATTTCTGTAGTGTTAATGAAGGACCGCAATTTAAAATTGTAAAATTTTCGCCTGCCTTATTTTGGAACTGTATCGTGGTTTAACTCTTGTTTTTAGAACTTAATGTTACCAATTTTGGATCAGATAAAACTGATATTAATAAGATTTATAGGTCTTGAAGTTACGCATATATTTCTGTAGTGTTAATGAAGGATCTTAATGTTACCAATTTTGGATCAGATAAAACTGATATTAATAAGATTTATAGGTCTTGAAGTTACGCATATATTTCTGTAGTGTTAATGAAGGACCGCAATTTAAAATTGTAAAATTTTCGCCTGCCTTATTTTGGAACTGTATCGTGGTTTAACTCTTGTTTTTAGAACTTAATGTTACCAATTTTGGATCAGATAAAACTGATATTAATAAGATTTATAGGTCTTGAAGTTACGCATATATTTCTGTAGTGTTAATGAAGGACCGCAATTTAAAATTGTAAAATTTTCGCCTGCCTTATTTTGGAACTGTATCGTGGTTTAACTCTTGTTTTTAGAACTTAATGTTACCAATTTTGGATCAGATAAAACTGATATTAATAAGATTTATAGGTCTTGAAGTTACGCATATATTTCTGTAGTGTTAATGAAGGACCGCAATTTAAAATTGTAAAATTTTCGCCTGCCTTATTTTGGAACTGTATCGTGGTTTAACTCTTGCTTTTAGAACTTAATGTTACCAATTTTGGATCAGATAAAACTGATATTAATAAGATTTATAGGTCTTGAAGTTACGCATATATTTCTGTAGTGTTAATGAAGGACCGCAATTTAAAATTGTAAAATTTTCGCCTGCCTTATTGTGGAACTGTATCGTGGTTTAACTCTTGTTTTTAGAACTTAATGTTACCAATTTTGGATCAGATAAAACTGATATTAATAAGATTTATAGGTCTTGAAGTTACGCATATATTTCTGTAGTGTTAATGAAGGACCGCAATTTAAAATTGTAAAATTTTCGCCTGCCTTATTTTGGAACTGTATCGTGGTTTAACTCTTGTTTTTAGAACTTAATGTTACCAATTTTGGATCAGATAAAACTGATATTAATAAGATTTATAGGTCTTGAAGTTACGCATATATTTCTGTAGTGTTAATGAAGGACCGCAATTTAAAATTGTAAAATTTTCGCCTGCCTTATTTTGGAACTGTATCGTGGTTTAACTCTTGTTTTTAGAACTTAATGTTACCAATTTTGGATCAGATAAAACTGATATTAATAAGATTTATAGGTCTTGAAGTTACGCATATATTTCTGTAGTGTTAATGAAGGACCGCAATTTAAAATTGTAAAATTTTCGCCTGCCTTATTTTGGAACTGTATCGTGGTTTAACTCTTGTTTTTAGAACTTAATGTTACCAATTTTGGATCAGATAAAACTGATATTAATAAGATTTATAGGTCTTGAAGTTACGCATATATTTCTGTAGTGTTAATGAAGGACCGCAATTTAAAATTGTAAAATTTTCGCCTGACTTATTTTGGAATTGTATCGTGGTTTAACTCTTGTTTTTAGAACTTAATATTACAAATTTTGTATCAGATAAAACTGATATTGAATAAGATTTAGAGGTCTTGAAGTTGCTCATTTATTTCTGTAGTGTTAATGAAGGACCGCAATTTAAAATTGTAAAATTTTCGCCTGCCTTATTTTGGAACTGTATCGTGGTTTAACTCTTGTTTTTAGAACTTAATGTTACCAATTTTGGATCAGATAAAACTGATATTAATAAGATTTATAGGTCTTGAAGTTACGCATATATTTCTGTAGTGTTAATGAAGGATCTTAATGTTACCAATTTTGGATCAGATAAAACTGATATTAATAAGATTTATAGGTCTTGAAGTTACGCATATATTTCTGTAGTGTTAATGAAGGACCGCAATTTAAAATTGTAAAATTTTCGCCTGCCTTATTTTGGAACTGTATCGTGGTTTAACTCTTGTTTTTAGAACTTAATGTTACCAATTTTGGATCAGATAAAACTGATATTAATAAGATTTATAGGTCTTGAAGTTACGCATATATTTCTGTAGTGTTAATGAAGGACCGCAATTTAAAATTGTAAAATTTTCGCCTGCCTTATTTTGGAACTGTATCGTGGTTTAACTCTTGTTTTTAGAACTTAATGTTACCAATTTTGGATCAGATAAAACTGATATTAATAAGATTTATAGGTCTTGAAGTTACGCATATATTTCTGTAGTGTTAATGAAGGACCGCAATTTAAAATTGTAAAATTTTCGCCTGCCTTATTTTGGAACTGTATCGTGGTTTAACTCTTGCTTTTAGAACTTAATGTTACCAATTTTGGATCAGATAAAACTGATATTAATAAGATTTATAGGTCTTGAAGTTACGCATATATTTCTGTAGTGTTAATGAAGGACCGCAATTTAAAATTGTAAAATTTTCGCCTGCCTTATTGTGGAACTGTATCGTGGTTTAACTCTTGTTTTTAGAACTTAATGTTACCAATTTTGGATCAGATAAAACTGATATTAATAAGATTTATAGGTCTTGAAGTTACGCATATATTTCTGTAGTGTTAATGAAGGACCGCAATTTAAAATTGTAAAATTTTCGCCTGCCTTATTTTGGAACTGTATCGTGGTTTAACTCTTGTTTTTAGAACTTAATGTTACCAATTTTGGATCAGATAAAACTGATATTAATAAGATTTATAGGTCTTGAAGTTACGCATATATTTCTGTAGTGTTAATGAAGGACCGCAATTTAAAATTGTAAAATTTTCGCCTGCCTTATTTTGGAACTGTATCGTGGTTTAACTCTTGCTTTTAGAACTTAATGTTACCAATTTTGGATCAGATAAAACTGATATTAATAAGATTTATAGGTCTTGAAGTTACGCATATATTTCTGTAGTGTTAATGAAGGACCGCAATTTAAAATTGTAAAATTTTCGCCTGCCTTATTGTGGAACTGTATCGTGGTTTAACTCTTGTTTTTAGAACTTAATGTTACCAATTTTGGATCAGATAAAACAGATATTAATAAGATTTATAGGTCTTGAAGTTACGCATATATTTCTGTAGTGTTAATGAAGGACCGCAATTTAAAATTGTAAAATTTTCGCCTGCCTTATTTTGGAACTGTATCGTGGTTTAACTCTTGTTTTTAGAACTTAATGTTACCAATTTTGGATCAGATAAAACTGATATTAATAAGATTTATAGGTCTTGAAGTTACGCATATATTTCTGTAGTGTTAATGAAGGACCGCAATTTAAAATTGTAAAATTTTCGCCTGCCTTATTTTGGAACTGTATCGTGGTTTAACTCTTGTTTTTAGAACTTAATGTTACCAATTTTGGATCAGATAAAACTGATATTAATAAGATTTATAGGTCTTGAAGTTACGCATATATTTCTGTAGTGTTAATGAAGGACCGCAATTTAAAATTTTAAAATTTTCGCCTGCCTTATTGTGGAACTGTATCGTGGTTTTACTCTTGTTTTTAGAACTTAATATTACAAATTTTGTATCAGATAAAACTGATATTGAATAAGATTTAGAGGTCTTGAAGTTGCTCATTTATTTCTGTAGTGTTAATGAAGGACCGCAATTTAAAATTGTAAAATTTTCGCCTGCCTTATTTTGGAACTGTATCGTGGTTTAACTCTTGTTTTTAGAACTTAATGTTACCAATTTTGGATCAGATAAAACTGATATTAATAAGATTTATAGGTCTTGAAGTTACGCATATATTTCTGTAGTGTTAATGAAGGACCGCAATTTAAAATTGTAAAATTTTCGCCTGCCTTATTTTGGAACTGTATCGTGGTTTAACTCTTGCTTTTAGAACTTAATGTTACCAATTTTGGATCAGATAAAACTGATATTAATAAGATTTATAGGTCTTGAAGTTACGCATATATTTCTGTAGTGTTAATGAAGGACCGCAATTTAAAATTGTAAAATTTTCGCCTGCCTTATTTTGGAACTGTATCGTGGTTTAACTCTTGTTTTTAGAACTTAATGTTACCAATTTTGGATCAGATAAAACTGATATTAATAAGATTTATAGGTCTTGAAGTTGCTCATTTATTTCTGTAGTGTTAATGAAGGACCGCAATTTAAAATTGTAAAATTTTCGCCTGCCTTATTTTGGAACTGTATCGTGGTTTAACTCTTGTTTTTAGAACTTAATGTTACCAATTTTGGATCAGATAAAACTGATATTAATAAGATTTATAGGTCTTGAAGTTACGCATATATTTCTGTAGTGTTAATGAAGGACCGCAATTTAAAATTGTAAAATTTTCGCCTGCCTTATTTTGGAACTGTATCGTGGTTTAACTCTTGCTTTTAGAACTTAATGTTACCAATTTTGGATCAGATAAAACTGATATTAATAAGATTTATAGGTCTTGAAGTTACGCATATATTTCTGTAGTGTTAATGAAGGACCGCAATTTAAAATTGTAAAATTTTCGCCTGCCTTATTGTGGAACTGTATCGTGGTTTAACTCTTGTTTTTAGAACTTAATGTTACCAATTTTGGATCAGATAAAACTGATATTAATAAGATTTATAGGTCTTGAAGTTACGCATATATTTCTGTAGTGTTAATGAAGGACCGCAATTTAAAATTGTAAAATTTTCGCCTGCCTTATTTTGGAACTGTATCGTGGTTTAACTCTTGTTTTTAGAACTTAATGTTACCAATTTTGGATCAGATAAAACTGATATTAATAAGATTTATAGGTCTTGAAGTTACGCATATATTTCTGTAGTGTTAATGAAGGACCGCAAATTAAAATTGTAAAATTTTCGCCTGACTTATTTTGGAATTGTATCGCAGCTTAACACTCCTGTTTAGAATGTACTGTTACAAACTCTGGATCAGCTAGGACTGATATTGAATAAGATTTAGAGGTCTTGAAGTTACGCATATATTTCTGTAGTGTTAATGAAGGACCGCAATTTAAAATTGTAAAATTTTCGCCTGCCTTATTTTGGAATTGTATCGTGGTTTAACTCTTGTTTTTAGAACTTAATGTTACCAATTTTGGATCAGATAAAACTGATATTAATAAGATTTAGAAGTCTTGAAGTTACGCATATATTTCTGTAGTGTTAATGAAGGACCGCAATTTAAAATTGTAAAATTTTCGCCTGCCTTATTTTGGAACTGTATCGTGGTTTAACTCTTGTTTTTAGAACTTAATGTTACCAATTTTGGATCAGATAAAACTGATATTAATAAGATTTAGAGGTCTTGAAGTTACGCATATATTTCTGTAGTGTTAATGAAGGACCGCAATTTAAAATTGTAAAATTTTCGCCTGCCTTATTTTGGAACTGTATCGTGGTTTAACTCTTGTTTTTAGAACTTAATGTTACCAATTTTGGATCAGATAAAACTGATATTGAATAAGATTTAGAGGTCTTGAAGTTGCTCATTTATTTCTGTAGTGTTAATGAAGGACCGCAATTTAAAATTGTAAAATTTTCGCCTGCCTTATTGTGGAACTGTATCGTGGTTTTACTCTTGTTTTTAGAACTTAATATTACAAATTTTGTATCAGATAAAACTGATATTGAATAAGATTTAGAGGTCTTGAAGTTGCTCATTTATTTCTGTAGTGTTAATGAAGGACCGCAATTTAAAATTGTAAAATTTTCGCCTGCCTTATTTTGGAACTGTATCGTGGTTTAACTCTTGTTTTTAGAACTTAATGTTACCAATTTTGGATCAGATAAAACTGATATTGAATAAGATTTAGAGGTCTTGAAGTTGCTCATATATTTCTGTAGTGTTAATGAAGGACCGCAATTTAAAATTGTAAAATTTTCGCCTGCCTCATTGTGGAACTGTATCGTGGTTTAACTCTTGTTTTTAGAACTTAATGTTACCAATTTTGGATCAGATAAAACTGATATTAATAAGATTTATAGGTCTTGAAGTTACGCATATATTTCTGTAGTGTTAATGAAGGACCGCAATTTAAAATTGTAAAATTTTCGCCTGCCTTATTTTGGAACTGTATTGTGGTTTAACTCTTGTTTTTAGAACTTAATGTTACCAATTTTGGATCAGATAAAACTGATATTAATAAGATTTATAGGTCTTGAAGTTACGCATATATTTCTGTAGTGTTAATGAAGGACCGCAAATTAAAATTGTAAAATTTTCGCCTGCCTTATTTTGGAATTGTATCGCAGTTCAACTCTCCTGTTTAGAATGTACTGTTACAAACTCTGGATCAGCTAGGACTGATATTGAATAAGATTTAGAGGTCTTGAAGTTGCTCATTTATTTCTGTAGTGTTAATGAAGGACCGCAATTTAAAATTGTAAAATTTTCGCCTGCCTTATTTTGGAATTGTATCGCAGTTCAACTCTCCTGTTTAGAATGTACTGTTACAAACTCTGGATCAGCTAGGACTGATATTGAATAAGATTTAGAGGTCTTGAAGTTACGCATATATTTCTGTAGTGTTAATGAAGGACCGCAATTTAAAATTGTAAAATTTTCGCCTGCCTTATTTTGGAATTGTATCGCAGCTTAACTCTCCTGTTTAGAATGTACTGTTACAAACTCTGGATCAGCTAGGACTGATATTGAATAAGATTTAGAGGTCTTGAAGTTACGCATATATTTCTGTAGTGTTAATGAAGGACCGCAATTTAAAATTGTAAAATTTTCGCCTGCCTTATTTTGGAATTGTATCGCAGCTTAACTCTCCTGTTTAGAATGTACTGTTACAAACTCTGGATCAGCTAGGACTGATAGTGAATAAGATTTAGAGGTCTTGAAGTTGCTCATTTATTTCTGTAGTGTTAATGAAGGACCGCAATTTAAAATTGTAAAATTTTCGCCTGCCTTATTTTGGAATTGTATCGCAGTTCAACTCTCCTGTTTAGAATGTACTGTTACAAACTCTGGATCAGCTAGGACTGATATTGAATAAGATTTAGAGGTCTTGAAGTTACGCATATATTTCTGTAGTGTTAATGAAGGACCGCAAATTAAAATTGTAAAATTTTCGCCTGACTTATTTTGGAATTGTATCGCAGCTTAACTCTCCTGTTTAGAATGTACTGTTACAAACTCTGGATCAGCTAGGACTGATATTGAATAAGATTTAGAGGTCTTGAAGTTGCTCATTTATTTCTGTAGTGTTAATGAAGGACCGCAATTTAAAATTGTAAAATTTTCGCCTGCCTTATTTTGGAATTGTATCGTGGTTTTACTCTTGTTTTTAGAACTTAATATTACAAATTTTGTATCAGATAAAACTGATATTGAATAAGATTTAGAGGTCTTGAAGTTGCTCATTTATTTCTGTAGTGTTAATGAAGGACCGCAATTTAAAATTGTAAAATTTTCGCCTGCCTTATTTTGGAACTGTATCGTGGTTTAACTCTTGTTTTTAAAACTTAATGTTACCAATTTTGGATCAGATAAAACTGATATTAATAAGATTTATAGGTCTTGAAGTTACGCATATATTTCTGTAGTGTTAATGAAGGACCGCAAATTAAAATTGTAAAATTTTCGCCTGACTTATTTTGGAACTGAATCGTGGTTTAACTCTTGTTTTTAGAACTTAATGTTACCAATTTTGGATCAGATAAAACTGATATTGAATAAGATTTAGAGGTCTTGAAGTTGCTCATATATTTCTGTAGTGTTAATGAAGGACCGCAATTTAAAATTGTAAAATTTTCGCCTGCCTTATTGTGGAACTGTATCGTGGTTTAACTCTTGTTTTTAGAACTTAATGTTACAAATTTTGTATCAGATAAAACTGATATTAATAAGATTTAGAGGTCTTGAAGTTGCTCATTTATTTCTGTAGTGTTAATGAAGGACCGCAATTTAAAATTGTAAAATTTTCGCCTTCCTTATTTTGGAATTGTATCGCAGCTTAACTCTCCTGTTTAGAATGTACTGTTACAAACTCTGGATCAGCTAGGACTGATATTGAATAAGATTTAGAGGTCTTGAAGTTGCTCATTTATTTCTGTAGTGTTAATGAAGGACCGCAATTTAAAATTGTAAAATTTTCGCCTGCCTTATTTTGGAATTGTATCGTGGTTTTACTCTTGTTTTTAGAACTTAATGTTACCAATTTTGGATCAGATAAAACTGATATTGAATAAGATTTAGAGGTCTTGAAGTTACGCATATATTTCTGTAGTGTTAATGAAGGACCGCAATTTAAAATTGTAAAATTTTCGCCTGCCTTATTTTGGAATTGTATCGCAGCTTAACTCTCCTGTTTAGAATGTACTGTTACAAACTCTGGATCAGCTAGGACTGATATTGAATAAGATTTAGAGGTCTTGAAGTTGCTCATTTATTTCTGTAGTGTTAATGAAGGACCGCAATTTAAAATTGTAAAATTTTCGCCTGCCTTATTTTGGAATTGTATCGTGGTTTTACTCTTGTTTTTAGAACTTAATGTTACCAATTTTGGATCAGATAAAACTGATATTGAATAAGATTTAGAGGTCTTGAAGTTGCTCATTTATTTCTGTAGTGTTAATGAAGGACCGCAATTTAAAATTGTAAATTTTTCGCCTGATTTATTTTGGAATTGTATCGTGGTTTAACTCTTGTTTTTAGAACTTAATGTTACCAATTTTGGATCAGATAAAACTGATATTAATAAGATTTATAGGTCTTGAAGTTACGCATATATTTCTGTAGTGTTAATGAAGGACCGCAAATTAAAATTGTAAAATTTTCGCCTGCCTTATTTTGGAACTGAATCGTGGTTTAACTCTTGTTTTTAGAACTTAATGTTACCAATTTTGGATCAGATAAAACTGATATTGAATAAGATTTAGAGGTCTTGAAGTTGCTCATTTATGTCTGTAGTGTTAATGAAGGACCGCAATTTAAAATTGTAAATTTTTCGCCTGACTTATTTTGGAATTGTATCGCAGCTTAACTCTCCTGTTTAGAATGTACTGTTACAAACTCTGGATCAGCTAGGACTGATATTGAATAAGATTTAGAGGTCTTGAAGTTGCTCATTTATTTCTGTATTGTTAATGAAGGACCGCAATTTAAAATTGTAAATTTTTCGCCTGCCTTATTTTGGAACTGTATCGTGGTTTAACTCTTGTTTTTAGAACTTAATGTTACCAATTTTGGATCAGATAAAACTGATATTAATAAGATTTATAGGTCTTGAAGTTACGCATATATTTCTGTAGTGTTAATGAAGGACCGCAATTTAAAATTGTAAAATTTTCGCCTGCCTTATTTTGGAACTGTATCGTGGTTTAACTCTTGTTTTTAGAACTTAATGTTACCAATTTTGGATCAGATAAAACTGATATTGAATAAGATTTAGAGGTCTTGAAGTTGCTCATATATTTCTGTAGTGTTAATGAAGGACCGCAATTTAAAATTGTAAAATTTTCGCCTGCCTTATTGTGGAACTGTATCGTGGTTTAACTCTTGTTTTTAGAACTTAATGTTACCAATTTTGGATCAGATAAAACTGATATTAATAAGATTTAGAGGTCTTGAAGTTACGCATATATTTCTGTAGTGTTAATGAAGGACCGCAATTTAAAATTGTAAAATTTTCGCCTGCCTTATTTTGGAACTGTACCGTGGTTTAACTCTTGTTTTTAGAACTTAATGTTACCAATTTTGGATCAGATAAAACTGATATTGAATAAGATTTAGAGGTCTTGAAGTTACGCATATATTTCTGTAGTGTTAATGAAGGACCGCAAATTAAAATTGTAAAATTTTCGCCTGACTTATTTTGGAATTGTATCGCAGCTTAACTCTCCTGTTTAGAATGTACTGTTACAAACTCTGGATCAGCTAGGACTGATATTGAATAAGATTTAGAGGTCTTGAAGTTGCTCATTTATTTCTGTATTGTTAATGAAGGACCGCAATTTAAAATTGTAAATTTTTCGCCTGCCTTATTTTGGAACTGTATCGTGGTTTAACTCTTGTTTTTAGAACTTAATGTTACAAATTTTGTATCAGATAAAACTGATATTAATAAGATTTAGAGGTCTTGAAGTTACGCATATATTTCTGTAGTGTTAATGAAGGACCGCAATTTAAAATTGTAAAATTTTCGCCTGCCTTATTTTGGAACTGTATCGTGGTTTAACTCTCCTGTTTAGAATGTACTGTTACAAACTCTGGATCAGCTAGGACTGATATTGAATAAGATTTAGAGGTCTTGAAGTTACGCATATATTTCTGTAGTGTTAATGAAGGACCCCAATTTAAAATTGTAAAATTTTCGCCTGACTTATTTTGGAATTGTATCGCAGTTCAACTCTCCTGTTTAGAATGTACTGTTACAAACTCTGGATCAGCTAGGACTGATATTGAATAAGATTTAGAGGTCTTGAAGTTACGCATGTATTTCTGTAGTGTTAATGAAGGACCGCAATTTAAAATTGTAAAATTTTCGCCTGCCTTATTTTGGAACTGTATCGTGGTTTAACTCTCCTGTTTAGAATGTACTGTTACAAACTCTGGATCAGCTAGGACTGATATTGAATAAGATTTAGAGGTCTTGAAGTTACGCATATATTTCTGTAGTGTTAATGAAGGACCGCAATTTAAAATTGTAAAATTTTCGCCTGCCTTATTTTGGAACTGTATCGTGGTTTAACTCTCCTGTTTAGAATGTACTGTTACAAACTCTGGATCAGCTAGGACTGATATTGAATAAGATTTAGAGGTCTTGAAGTTACGCATATATTTCTGTAGTGTTAATGAAGGACCCCAATTTAAAATTGTAAAATTTTCGCCTGACTTATTTTGGAATTGTATCGCAGTTCAACTCTCCTGTTTAGAATGTACTGTTACAAACTCTGGATCAGCTAGGACTGATATTGAATAAGATTTAGAGGTCTTGAAGTTACGCATATATTTCTGTAGTGTTAATGAAGGACCGCAATTTAAAATTGTAAAATTTTCGCCTGCCTTATTTTGGAACTGTATCGTGGTTTAACTCTCCTGTTTAGAATGTACTGTTACAAACTCTGGATCAGCTAGGACTGATATTGAATAAGATTTAGAGGTCTTGAAGTTACGCATATATTTCTGTAGTGTTAATGAAGGACCCCAATTTAAAATTGTAAAATTTTCGCCTGACTTATTTTGGAATTGTATCGCAGTTCAACTCTCCTGTTTAGAATGTACTGTTACAAACTCTGGATCAGCTAGGACTGATATTGAATAAGATTTAGAGGTCTTGAAGTTACGCATATATTTCTGTAGTGTTAATGAAGGACCGCAATTTAAAATTGTAAAATTTTCGCCTGCCTTATTTTGGAACTGTATCGTGGTTTAACTCTCCTGTTTAGAATGTACTGTTACAAACTCTGGATCAGCTAGGACTGATATTGAATAAGATTTAGAGGTCTTGAAGTTACGCATATATTTCTGTAGTGTTAATGAAGGACCCCAATTTAAAATTGTAAAATTTTCGCCTGACTTATTTTGGAATTGTATCGCAGTTCAACTCTCCTGTTTAGAATGTACTGTTACAAACTCTGGATCAGCTAGGACTGATATTGAATAAGATTTAGAGGTCTTGAAGTTACGCATATATTTCTGTAGTGTTAATGAAGGACCGCAATTTAAAATTGTAAAATTTTCGCCTGCCTTATTTTGGAACTGTATCGTGGTTTAACTCTCCTGTTTAGAATGTACTGTTACAAACTCTGGATCAGCTAGGACTGATATTGAATAAGATTTAGAGGTCTTGAAGTTACGCATATATTTCTGTAGTGTTAATGAAGGACCCCAATTTAAAATTGTAAAATTTTCGCCTGACTTATTTTGGAATTGTATCGCAGTTCAACTCTCCTGTTTAGAATGTACTGTTACAAACTCTGGATCAGCTAGGACTGATATTGAATAAGATTTAGAGGTCTTGAAGTTACGCATATATTTCTGTAGTGTTAATGAAGGACCGCAATTTAAAATTGTAAAATTTTCGCCTGCCTTATTTTGGAACTGTATCGTGGTTTAACTCTCCTGTTTAGAATGTACTGTTACAAACTCTGGATCAGCTAGGACTGATATTGAATAAGATTTAGAGGTCTTGAAGTTACGCATATATTTCTGTAGTGTTAATGAAGGACCCCAATTTAAAATTGTAAAATTTTCGCCTGACTTATTTTGGAATTGTATCGCAGTTCAACTCTCCTGTTTAGAATGTACTGTTACAAACTCTGGATCAGCTAGGACTGATATTGAATAAGATTTAGAGGTCTTGAAGTTACGCATATATTTCTGTAGTGTTAATGAAGGACCGCAATTTAAAATTGTAAAATTTTCGCCTGCCTTATTTTGGAACTGTATCGTGGTTTAACTCTCCTGTTTAGAATGTACTGTTACAAACTCTGGATCAGCTAGGACTGATATTGAATAAGATTTAGAGGTCTTGAAGTTACGCATATATTTCTGTAGTGTTAATGAAGGACCCCAATTTAAAATTGTAAAATTTTCGCCTGACTTATTTTGGAATTGTATCGCAGTTCAACTCTCCTGTTTAGAATGTACTGTTACAAACTCTGGATCAGCTAGGACTGATATTGAATAAGATTTAGAGGTCTTGAAGTTACGCATATATTTCTGTAGTGTTAATGAAGGACCGCAATTTAAAATTGTAAAATTTTCGCCTGCCTTATTTTGGAACTGTATCGTGGTTTAACTCTCCTGTTTAGAATGTACTGTTACAAACTCTGGATCAGCTAGGACTGATATTGAATAAGATTTAGAGGTCTTGAAGTTACGCATATATTTCTGTAGTGTTAATGAAGGACCCCAATTTAAAATTGTAAAATTTTCGCCTGACTTATTTTGGAATTGTATCGCAGTTCAACTCTCCTGTTTAGAATGTACTGTTACAAACTCTGGATCAGCTAGGACTGATATTGAATAAGATTTAGAGGTCTTGAAGTTACGCATATATTTCTGTAGTGTTAATGAAGGACCGCAATTTAAAATTGTAAAATTTTCGCCTGCCTTATTTTGGAACTGTATCGTGGTTTAACTCTCCTGTTTAGAATGTACTGTTACAAACTCTGGATCAGCTAGGACTGATATTGAATAAGATTTAGAGGTCTTGAATTTACGCATATATTTCTGTAGTGTTAATGAAGGACCCCAATTTAAAATTGTAAAATTTTCGCCTGACTTATTTTGGAATTGTATCGCAGCTTAACTCTCCTGTTTAGAATGTACTGTTACAGACTCTGGATCAGCTAGGACTGATATTGAATAAGATTTAGAGGTCTTGAAGTTACGCATATATTTCTGTAGTGTTAATGAAGGACCGCAATTTAAAATTGTAAAATTTTCGCCTGCCTTATTTTGGAACTGTATCGTGGTTTAACTCTCCTGTTTAGAATGTACTGTTACAAACTCTGGATCAGCTAGGACTGATATTGAATAAGATTTAGAGGTCTTGAAGTTACGCATATATTTCTGTAGTGTTAATGAAGGACCCCAATTTAAAATTGTAAAATTTTCGCCTGACTTATTTTGGAATTGTATCGCAGTTCAACTCTCCTGTTTAGAATGTACTGTTACAAACTCTGGATCAGCTAGGACTGATATTGAATAAGATTTAGAGGTCTTGAAGTTACGCATGTATTTCTGTAGTGTTAATGAAGGACCGCAATTTAAAATTGTAAAATTTTCGCCTGCCTTATTTTGGAACTGTATCGTGGTTTAACTCTCCTGTTTAGAATGTACTGTTACAAACTCTGGATCAGCTAGGACTGATATTGAATAAGATTTAGAGGTCTTGAAGTTACGCATATATTTCTGTAGTGTTAATGAAGGACCGCAATTTAAAATTGTAAAATTTTCGCCTGCCTTATTTTGGAACTGTATCGTGGTTTAACTCTCCTGTTTAGAATGTACTGTTACAAACTCTGGATCAGCTAGGACTGATATTGAATAAGATTTAGAGGTCTTGAAGTTACGCATATATTTCTGTAGTGTTAATGAAGGACCCCAATTTAAAATTGTAAAATTTTCGCCTGACTTATTTTGGAATTGTATCGCAGTTCAACTCTCCTGTTTAGAATGTACTGTTACAAACTCTGGATCAGCTAGGACTGATATTGAATAAGATTTAGAGGTCTTGAAGTTACGCATATATTTCTGTAGTGTTAATGAAGGACCGCAATTTAAAATTGTAAAATTTTCGCCTGACTTATTTTGGAATTGTATCGCAGTTTAACTCTCCTGTTTAGAATGTACTGTTACAAACTCTGGATCAGCTAGGACTGATATTGAATAAGATTTAGAGGTCTTGAATTTACGCATATATTTCTGTAGTGTTAATGAAGGACCGCAATTTAAAATTGTAAAATTTTCGCCTGCCTTATTTTGGAACTGTATCGTGGTTTAACTCTCCTGTTTAGAATGTACTGTTACAAACTCTGGATCAGCTAGGACTGATATTGAATAAGATTTAGAGGTCTTGAATTTACGCATATATTTCTGTAGTGTTAATGAAGGACCCCAATTTAAAATTGTAAAATTTTCGCCTGACTTATTTTGGAATTGTATCGCAGCTTAACTCTCCTGTTTAGAATGTACTGTTACAGACTCTGGATCAGCTAGGACTGATATTGAATAAGATTTAGAGGTCTTGAAGTTACGCATATATTTCTGTAGTGTTAATGAAGGACCGCAATTTAAAATTGTAAAATTTTCGCCTGCCTTATTTTGGAATTGTATCGTGGTTTTACTCTTGTTTTTAGAACTTAATGTTACCAATTTTGGATCAGATAAAACTGATATTGAATAAGATTTAGAGGTCTTGAATTTACGCATATATTTCTGTAGTGTTAATGAAGGACCCCAATTTAAAATTGTAAAATTTTCGCCTGACTTATTTTGGAATTGTATCGCAGTTTAACTCTCCTGTTTAGAATGTACTGTTACAAACTCTGGATCAGCTAGGACTGATATTGAATAAGATTTAGAGGTCTTGAATTTACGCATATATTTCTGTAGTGTTAATGAAGGACCGCAATTTAAAATTGTAAAATTTTCGCCTGCCTTATTTTGGAATTGTATCGTGGTTTTACTCTTGTTTTTAGAACTTAATGTTACCAATTTTGGATCAGATAAAACTGATATTTAATAAGATTTATAGGTCTTGAAGTTACGCATATATTTCTGTAGTGTTAATGAAGGACCGCAATTTAAAATTGTAAAATTTTCGCCTGACTTATTTTGGAATTGTATCGCAGCTTAACTCTCCTGTTTAGAATGTACTGTTACAAACTCTGGATCAGCTAGGACTGATATTGAATAAGATTTAGAGGTCTTGAAGTTACGCATATATTTCTGTAGTGTTAATGAAGGACCGCAATTTAAAATTGTAAAATTTTCGCCTGACTTATTTTGGAATTGTATCGCAGCTTAACTCTCCTGTTTAGAATGTACTGTTACAAACTCTGGATCAGCTAGGACTGATATTGAATAAGATTTAGAGGTCTTGAAGTTACGCATATATTTCTGTAGTGTTAATGAAGGACCGCAATTTAAAATTGTAAAATTTTCGCCTGCCTTATTTTGGAATTGTATCGTGGTTTTACTCTTGTTTTTAGAACTTAATGTTATAAATTTTGTATCAGATAAAACTGATATTTATTAAGATTTATAGGTCTTGAAGTTACGCATATATTTCTGTAGTGTTAATGAAGGACCGCAATTTAAAATTGTAAAATTTTCGCCTGCCTTATTTTGGAACTGTATCGTGGTTTAACTCTTGTTTTTAGAACTTAATGTTACCAATTTTGGATCAGATAAAACTGATATTAATAAGATTTAGAGGTCTTGAAGTTGCTCATTTATTTCTGTAGTGTTGATGAAGGACCGCAATTTAAAATTGTAAAATTTTCGCCTGCCTTATTTTGGAACTGTATCGTGGTTTAACTCTTGTTTTTAGAACATAATGTTACCAATTTTGGATCAGATAAAACTGATATTAATAAGATTTAGAGGTCTTGAAGTTGCTCATTTATTTCTGTAGTGTTAATGAAGGACCGCAATTTAAAATTGTAAAATTTTCGCCTGACTTATTTTGGAATTGTATCGCAGCTTAACTCTCCTGTTTAGAATGTACTGTTACAAACTCTGGATCAGCTAGGACTGATATTGAATAAGATTTAGAGGTCTTGAAGTTACGCATATATTTCTGTAGTGTTAATGAAGGACCGCAATTTAAAATTGTAAAATTTTCGCCTGACTTATTTTGGAATTGTATCGCAGCTTAACTCTCCTGTTTAGAATGTACTGTTACAAACTCTGGATCAGCTAGGACTGATATTGAATAAGATTTAGAGGTCTTGAAGTTACGCATATATTTCTGTAGTGTTAATGAAGGACCGCAATTTAAAATTGTAAAATTTTCGCCTGCCTTATTTTGGAATTGTATCGTGGTTTTACTCTTGTTTTTAGAACTTAATGTTACCAATTTTGGATCAGATAAAACTGATATTTATTAAGATTTATAGGTCTTGAAGTTACGCATATATTTCTGTAATGTTAATGAAGGACCGCAATTTAAAATTGTAAAATTTTCGCCTGCCTTATTTTGGAACTGTATCGTGGTTTAACTCTTGTTTTTAGAACTTAATGTTACCAATTTTGGATCAGATAAAACTGATATTAATAAGATTTATAGGTCTTGAAGTTACGCATATATTTCTGTAGTGTTAATGAAGGACCGCAATTTAAAATTGTAAAATTTTCGCCTGCCTTATTTTGGAATTGTATCGCAGCTTAACTCTCCTGTTTAAAATGTACTGTTACAAACTCTGGATCAGCTAGGACTGATATTGAATAAGATTTAGAGGTCTTGAAGTTGCTCATATATTTCTGTAGTGTTAATGAAGGACCGCAATTTAAAATTGTAAAATTTTCGCCTGCCTTATTTTGGAACTGTATCGTGGTTTAACTCTTGTTTTTAGAACTTAATGTTACCAATTTTGGATCAGATAAAACTGATATTAATAAGATTTAGAGGTCTTGAAGTTGCTCATTTATTTCTGTAGTGTTAATGAAGGACCGCAATTTAAAATTGTAAAATTTTCGCCTGCCTTATTTTGGAATTGTATCGCAGCTTAACTCTCCTGTTTAGAATGTACTGTTACAAACTCTGGATCAGCTAGGACTGATATTGAATAAGATTTAGAGGTCTTGAAGTTGCTCATTTATTTCTGTAGTGTTAATGAAGGACCGCAATTTAAAATTGTAAAATTTTCGCCTGACTTATTTTGGAATTGTATCGCAGCTTAACTCTCCTGTTTAGAATGTACTGTTACAAACTCTGGATCAGCTAGGACTGATATTGAATAAGATTTAGAGGTCTTGAAGTTACGCATATATTTCTGTAGTGTTAATGAAGGACCGCAATTTAAAATTGTAAAATTTTCGCCTGCCTTATTTTGGAACTGTATCGTGGTTTAACTCTTGTTTTTAGAACTTAATGTTACCAATTTTGGATCAGATAAAACTGATATTAATAAGATTTATAGGTCTTGAAGTTACGCATATATTTCTGTAGTGTTAATGAAGGACCGCAATTTAAAATTGTAAAATTTTCGCCTGACTTATTTTGGAATTGTATCGCAGCTTAACTCTCCTGTTTAGAATGTACTGTTACAAACTCTGGATCAGCTAGGACTGATATTGAATAAGATTTAGAGGTCTTGAAGTTGCTCATTTATTTCTGTAGTGTTAATGAAGGACCGCAATTTAAAATTGTAAAATTTTCGCCTGCCTTATTTTGGAACTGTATCGTGGTTTAACTCTTGTTTTTAGAACTTAATGTTACCAATTTTGGATCAGATAAAACTGATATTAATAAGATTTATAGGTCTTGAAGTTACGCATATATTTCTATAGTGTTAATGAAGGACCGCAATTTAAAATTGTAAAATTTTCGCCTGCCTTATTTTGGAACTGTATCGTGGTTTAACTCTTGTTTTTAGAACTTAATGTTACCAATTTTGGATCAGATAAAACTGATATTAATAAGATTTATAGGTCTTGAAGTTACGCATATATTTCTGTAGTGTTAATGAAGGACCGCAATTTAAAATTGTAAAATTTTCGCCTGACTTATTTTGGAATTGTATCGCAGCTTAACTCTCCTGTTTAGAATGTACTGTTACAAACTCTGGATCAGCTAGGACTGATATTGAAAAAGATTTAGAGGTCTTGAAGTTGCTCATTTATTTCTGTAGTGTTAATGAAGGACCGCAATTTAAAATTGTAAAATTTTCGCCTGCCTTATTTTGGAACTGTATCGTGGTTTAACTCTTGTTTTTAGAACTTAATGTTACCAATTTTGGATCAGATAAAACTGATATTAATAAGATTTATAGGTCTTGAAGTTACGCATATATTTCTGTAGTGTTAATGAAGGACCGCAATTTAAAATTGTAAAATTTTCGCCTGACTTATTTTGGAATTGTATCGCAGCTTAACTCTCCTGTTTAGAATGTACTGTTACAAACTCTGGATCAGCTAGGACTGATATTGAAAAAGATTTAGCGGTCTTGAAGTTGCTCATTTATTTCTGTAGTGTTAATGAAGGACCGCAATTTAAAATTGTAAAATTTTCGCCTGCCTTATTTTGGAACTGTATCGTGGTTTAACTCTTGTTTTTAGAACTTAATGTTACCAATTTTGGATCAGATAAAACTGATATTAATAAGATTTATAGGTTTTGAAGTTACGCATATATTTCTGTAGTGTTAATGAAGGACCGCAATTTAAAATTGTAAAATTTTCGCCTGACTTATTTTGGAATTGTATCGCAGCTTAACTCTCCTGTTTAGAATGTACTGTTACAAACTCTGGATCAGCTAGGACTGATATTGAAAAAGATTTAGAGGTCTTGAAGTTGCTCATTTATTTCTGTAGTGTTAATGAAGGACCGCAATTTAAAATTGTAAAATTTTCGCCTGACTTATTTTGGAATTGTATCGCAGCTTAACTCTCCTGTTTAGAATGTACTGTTACAAACTCTGGATCAGCTAGGACTGATATTGAATAAGATTTAGAGGTCTTGAAGTTGCTCATTTATTTCTGTAGTGTTAATGAAGGACCGCAATTTAAAATTGTAAAATTTTCGCCTGCCTTATTTTGGAACTGTATCGTGGTTTAACTCTTGTTTTTAGAACTTAATGTTACCAATTTTGGATCAGATAAAACTGATATTAATAAGATTTATAGGTCTTGAAGTTACGCATATATTTCTGTAGTGTTAATGAAGGACCGCAATTTAAAATTGTAAATTTTTCGCCTGACTTATTTTGGAATTGTATCGCAGCTTAACTCTCCTGTTTAGAATGTACTGTTACAAACTCTGGATCAGCTAGGACTGATATTAATAAGATTTAGAGGTCTTGAAGTTACGCATATATTTCTGTAGTGTTAATGAAGGACCGCAATTTAAAATTGTAAATTTTTCGCCTGACTTATTTTGGAATTGTATCGCAGCTTAACTCTCCTGTTTAGAATGTACTGTTACAAACTCTGGATCAGCTAGGACTGATATTAATAAGATTTAGAGGTCTTGAGGTTACGCATATATTTCTGTAGTGTTAATGAAGGACCGCAATTTAAAATTGTAAAATTTTCGCCTGACTTATTTTGGAATTGTATCGCAGTTTAACTCTCCTGTTTAGAATGTACTGTTACAAACTCTGGATCAGCTAGGACTGATATTGAATAAGATTTAGCGGTCTTGAAGTTGCTCATTTATTTCTGTAGTGTTAATGAAGGACCGCAATTTAAAATTGTAAAATTTTCGCCTGCCTTATTTTGGAACTGTATCGTGGTTTAACTCTTGTTTTTAGAACTTAATGTTACCAATTTTGGATCAGATAAAACTGATATTAATAAGATTTAGAGGTCTTGAAGTTACGCATATATTTCTGTAGTGTTAATGAAGGACCGCAATTTAAAATTGTAAATTTTTCGCCTGACTTATTTTGGAATTGTATCGCAGCTTAACTCTCCTGTTGAGAATGTACTGTTACAAACTCTGGATCAGCTAGGACTGATATTGAATAAGATTTAGAGGTCTTGTGGTTACGCATATATTTCTGTAGTGTTAATGAAGGACCGCAATTTAAAATTGTAAAATTTTCGCCTGACTTATTTTGGAATTGTATCGCAGTTTAACTCTCCTGTTTAGAATGTACTGTTACAAACTCTGGATCAGCTAGGACTGATATTGAATAAGATTTAGAGGTCTTGAGGTTACGCATATATTTCTGTAGTGTTAATGAAGGACCGCAATTTAAAATTGTAAAATTTTCGCCTGACTTATTTTGGAATTGTATCGCAGCTTAACTCTCCTGTTTAGAATGTACTGTTACAAACTCTGGATCAGCTAGGACTGATATTGAATAAGATTTAGAGGTCTTGAGGTTACGCATATATTTCTGTAGTGTTAATGAAGGACCGCAATTTAAAATTGTAAAATTTTCGCCTGACTTATTTTGGAATTGTATCGCAGTTTAACTCTCCTGTTTAGAATGTACTGTTACAAACTCTGGATCAGCTAGGACTGATATTGAATAAGATTTAGAGGTCTTGAGGTTACGCATATATTTCTGTAGTGTTAATGAAGGACCGCAATTTAAAATTGTAAAATTTTCGCCTGCCTTATTTTGGAATTGTATTGCAGCTTAACTCTCCTGTTTAGAATGTACTGTTACAAACTCTGGATCAGCTAGGACTGATATTGAATAAGATTTAGCGGTCTTGAAGTTGCTCATTTATTTCTGTAGTGTTAATGAAGGACCGCAATTTAAAATTGTAAAATTTTCGCCTGACTTATTTTGGAATTGTATCGCAGCTTAACTCTCCTGTTTAGAATGTACTGTTACAAACTCTGGATCAGCTAGGACTGATATTGAATAAGATTTAGAGGTCTTGAAGTTACGCATATATTTCTGTAGTGTTAATGAAGGACCGCAATTTAAAATTGTAAAATTTTCGCCTGACTTATTTTGGAATTGTATCGCAGTTTAACTCTCCTGTTTAGAATGTACTGTTACAAACTCTGGATCAGCTAGGACTGATATTGAATAAGATTTAGAGGTCTTGAGGTTACGCATATATTTCTGTAGTGTTAATGAAGGACCGCAATTTAAAATTGTAAAATTTTCGCCTGCCTTATTTTGGAACTGTATCGTGGTTTAACTCTTGTTTTTAGAACTTAATGTTACCAATTTTGGATCAGATAAAACTGATATTAATAAGATTTATAGGTCTTGAAGTTGCTCATTTATTTCTGTAGTGTTAATGAAGGACCGCAATTTAAAATTGTAAAATTTTCGCCTGACTTATTTTGGAATTGTATCGCAGCTTAACTCTCCTGTTTAGAATGTACTGTTACAAACTCTGGATCAGCTAGGACTGATATTGAATAAGATTTAGAGGTCTTGAGGTTACGCATATATTTCTGTAGTGTTAATGAAGGACCGCAATTTAAAATTGTAAAATTTTCGCCTGACTTATTTTGGAACTGTATCGTGGTTTAACTCTTGTTTTTAGAACTTAATGTTACCAATTTTGGATCAGATAAAACTGATATTAATAAGATTTAGAGGTCTTGAAGTTACGCATATATTTCTGTAGTGTTAATGAAGGACCGCAATTTAAAATTGTAAATTTTTCGCCTGCCTTATTTTGGAACTGTATCGTGGTTTAACTCTTGTTTTTAGAACTTAATGTTACAAATTTTGTATCAGATAAAACTGATATTTATTAAGATTTATAGGTCTTGAATTTACGCATATATTTCTGTAGTGTTAATGAAGGACCCCAATTTAAAATTGTAAATTTTTCGCCTGACTTATTTTGGAATTGTATCGCAGCTTAACTCTCCTGTTTAGAATGTACTGTTACAAACTCTGGATCAGCTAGGACTGATATTGAATAAGATTTAGAGGTCTTGAAGTTGCTCATTTATTTCTGTAGTGTTAATGAAGGACCGCAATTTAAAATTGTAAAATTTTCGCCTGCCTTATTTTGGAACTGTATCGTGGTTTAACTCTTGTTTTTAGAACTTAATGTTACCAATTTTGGATCAGATAAAACTGATATTAATAAGATTTAGAGGTCTTGAAGTTACGCATATATTTCTGTAGTGTTAATGAAGGACCGCAATTTAAAATTGTAAATTTTTCGCCTGACTTATTTTGGAATTGTATCGCAGCTTAACTCTCCTGTTTAGAATGTACTGTTACAAACTCTGGATCAGCTAGGACTGATATTGAATAAGATTTAGAGGTCTTGAGGTTACGCATATATTTCTGTAGTGTTAATGAAGGACCGCAATTTAAAATTGTAAAATTTTCGCCTGACTTATTTTGGAATTGTATCGCAGTTTAACTCTCCTGTTTAGAATGTACTGTTACAAACTCTGGATCAGCTAGGACTGATATTGAATAAGATTTAGAGGTCTTGAAGTTGCTCATTTATTTCTGTAGTGTTAATGAAGGACCGCAATTTAAAATTGTAAAATTTTCGCCTGCCTTATTTTGGAACTGTATCGTGGTTTAACTCTTGTTTTTAGAACTTAATGTTACCAATTTTGGATCAGATAAAACTGATATTAATAAGATTTAGAGGTCTTGAAGTTACGCATATATTTCTGTAGTGTTAATGAAGGACCGCAATTTAAAATTGTAAATTTTTCGCCTGCCTTATTTTGGAACTGTATCGTGGTTTAACTCTTGTTTTTAGAACTTAATGTTACCAATTTTGGATCAGATAAAACTGATATTAATAAGATTTAGAGGTCTTGAAGTTACGCATATATTTCTGTAGTGTTAATGAAGGACCGCAATTTAAAATTGTAAATTTTTCGCCTGACTTATTTTGGAATTGTATCGCAGCTTAACTCTCCTGTTTAGAATGTACTGTTACAAACTCTGGATCAGCTAGGACTGATATTGAATAAGATTTAGAGGTCTTGAAGTTGCTCATTTATTTCTGTAGTGTTAATGAAGGACCGCAATTTAAAATTGTAAAATTTTCGCCTGCCTTATTTTGGAACTGTATCGTGGTTTAACTCTTGTTTTTAGAACTTAATGTTACCAATTTTGGATCAGATAAAACTGATATTAATAAGATTTAGAGGTCTTGAAGTTACGCATATATTTCTGTAGTGTTAATGAAGGACCGCAATTTAAAATTGTAAATTTTTCGCCTGACTTATTTTGGAATTGTATCGCAGTTTAACTCTCCTGTTTAGAATGTACTGTTACAAACTCTGGATCAGCTAGGACTGATATTGAATAAGATTTAGAGGTCTTGAGGTTACGCATATATTTCTGTAGTGTTAATGAAGGACCGCAATTTAAAATTGTAAAATTTTCGCCTGACTTATTTTGGAATTGTATCGCAGTTTAACTCTCCTGTTTAGAATGTACTGTTACAAACTCTGGATCAGCTAGGACTGATATTGAATAAGATTTAGAGGTCTTGAAGTTGCTCATTTATTTCTGTAGTGTTAATGAAGGACCGCAATTTAAAATTGTAAAATTTTCGCCTGCCTTATTTTGGAATTGTATCGTGGTTTTACTCTTGTTTTTAGAACTTAATATTACAAATTTTGTATCAGATAAAACTGATATTGAATAAGATTTAGAGGTCTTGAAGTTGCTCATTTATTTCTGTAGTGTTAATGAAGGACCGCAATTTAAAATTGTAAAATTTTCGCCTGCCTTATTTTGGAACTGTATCGTGGTTTAACTCTTGTTTTTAGAACTTAATGTTACCAATTTTGGATCAGATAAAACTGATATTAATAAGATTTAGAGGTCTTGAAGTTACGCATATATTTCTGTAGTGTTAATGAAGGACCGCAATTTAAAATTGTAAATTTTTCGCCTGACTTATTTTGGAATTGTATCGCAGCTTAACTCTCCTGTTTAGAATGTACTGTTACAAACTCTGGATCAGCTAGGACTGATATTGAATAAGATTTAGAGGTCTTGAGGTTACGCATATATTTCTGTAGTGTTAATGAAGGACCGCAATTTAAAATTGTAAAATTTTCGCCTGACTTATTTTGGAATTGTATCGCAGCTTAACTCTCCTGTTTAGAATGTACTGTTACAAACTCTGGATCAGCTAGGACTGATATTGAATAAGATTTAGCGGTCTTGAAGTTGCTCATTTATTTCTGTAGTGTTAATGAAGGACCGCAATTTAAAATTGTAAAATTTTCGCCTGCCTTATTTTGGAACTGTATCGTGGTTTAACTCTTGTTTTTAGAACTTAATGTTACCAATTTTGGATCAGATAAAACTGATATTAATAAGATTTAGAGGTCTTGAAGTTACGCATATATTTCTGTAGTGTTAATGAAGGACCGCAATTTAAAATTGTAAAATTTTCGCCTGACTTATTTTGGAATTGTATCGTGGTTTTACTCTTGTTTTTAGAACTTAATATTACAAATTTTGTATCAGATAAAACTGATATTGAATAAGATTTAGAGGTCTTGAAGTTGCTCATTTATTTCTGTAGTGTTAATGAAGGACCGCAATTTAAAATTGTAAAATTTTCGCCTGACTTATTTTGGAATTGTATCGCAGCTTAACTCTCCTGTTTAGAATGTACTGTTACAAACTCTGGATCAGCTAGGACTGATATTGAATAAGATTTAGAGGTCTTGAAGTTACGCATATATTTCTGTAGTGTTAATGAAGGACCGCAATTTAAAATTGTAAAATTTTCGCCTGCCTTATTTTGGAACTGTATCGTGGTTTAACTCTTGTTTTTAGAACTTAATGTTACCAATTTTGGATCAGATAAAACTGATATTAATAAGATTTATAGGTCTTGAAGTTACGCATATATTTCTGTAGTGTTAATGAAGGACCGCAATTTAAAATTGTAAAATTTTCGCCTGACTTATTTTGGAATTGTATCGCAGCTTAACTCTCCTGTTTAGAATGTACTGTTACAAACTCTGGATCAGCTAGGACTGATATTGAATAAGATTTAGCGGTCTTGAAGTTGCTCATTTATTTCTGTAGTGTTAATGAAGGACCGCAATTTAAAATTGTAAAATTTTCGCCTGCCTTATTTTGGAACTGTATCGTGGTTTAACTCTTGTTTTTAGAACTTAATGTTACCAATTTTGGATCAGATAAAACTGATATTAATAAGATTTATAGGTCTTGAAGTTACGCATATATTTCTGTAGTGTTAATGAAGGACCGCAATTTAAAATTGTAAAATTTTCGCCTGACTTATTTTGGAATTGTATCGCAGCTTAACTCTCCTGTTTAGAATGTACTGTTACAAACTCTGGATCAGCTAGGACTGATATTGAATAAGATTTAGAGGTCTTGAAGTTACGCATATATTTCTGTAGTGTTAATGAAGGACCGCAATTTAAAATTGTAAAATTTTCGCCTGCCTTATTTTGGAATTGTATCGTGGTTTTACTCTTGTTTTTAGAACTTAATGTTATAAATTTTGTATCAGATAAAACTGATATTTATTAAGATTTATAGGTCTTGAAGTTACGCATATATTTCTGTAGTGTTAATGAAGGACCGCAATTTAAAATTGTAAAATTTTCGCCTGCCTTATTTTGGAACTGTATCGTGGTTTAACTCTTGTTTTTAGAACTTAATGTTACCAATTTTGGATCAGATAAAACTGATATTAATAAGATTTAGAGGTCTTGAAGTTGCTCATTTATTTCTGTAGTGTTAATGAAGGACCGCAATTTAAAATTGTAAAATTTTCGCCTGCCTTATTTTGGAACTGTATCGTGGTTTAACTCTTGTTTTTAGAACATAATGTTACCAATTTTGGATCAGATAAAACCGATATTAATAAGATTTAGAGGTCTTGAAGTTGCTCATTTATTTCTGTAGTGTTAATGAAGGACCGCAATTTAAAATTGTAAAATTTTCGCCTGACTTATTTTGGAATTGTATCGCAGCTTAACTCTCCTGTTTAGAATGTACTGTTACAAACTCTGGATCAGCTAGGACTGATATTGAATAAGATTTAGAGGTCTTGAAGTTGCTCATTTATTTCTGTAGTGTTAATGAAGGACCGCAATTTAAAATTGTAAAATTTTCGCCTGCCTTATTTTGGAACTGTATCGTGGTTTAACTCTTGTTTTTAGAACTTAATGTTACCAATTTTGGATCAGATAAAACTGATATTAATAAGATTTATAGGTCTTGAAGTTACGCATATATTTCTGTAGTGTTAATGAAGGACCGCAATTTAAAATTGTAAAATTTTCGCCTGACTTATTTTGGAATTGTATCGCAGCTTAACTCTCCTGTTTAGAATGTACTGTTACAAACTCTGGATCAGCTAGGACTGATATTGAAAAAGATTTAGAGGTCTTGAAGTTGCTCATTTATTTCTGTAGTGTTAATGAAGGACCGCAATTTAAAATTGTAAAATTTTCGCCTGCCTTATTTTGGAACTGTATCGTGGTTTAACTCTTGTTTTTAGAACTTAATGTTACCAATTTTGGATCAGATAAAACTGATATTAATAAGATTTATAGGTCTTGAAGTTACGCATATATTTCTATAGTGTTAATGAAGGACCGCAATTTAAAATTGTAAAATTTTCGCCTGACTTATTTTGGAATTGTATCGCAGCTTAACTCTCCTGTTTAGAATGTACTGTTACAAACTCTGGATCAGCTAGGACTGATATTGAAAAAGATTTAGAGGTCTTGAAGTTGCTCATTTATTTCTGTAGTGTTAATGAAGGACCGCAATTTAAAATTGTAAAATTTTCGCCTGCCTTATTTTGGAACTGTATCGTGGTTTAACTCTTGTTTTTAGAACTTAATGTTACCAATTTTGGATCAGATAAAACTGATATTAATAAGATTTATAGGTCTTGAAGTTACGCATATATTTCTATAGTGTTAATGAAGGACCGCAATTTAAAATTGTAAAATTTTCGCCTGCCTTATTTTGGAATTGTATCGCAGCTTAACTCTCCTGTTTAGAATGTACTGTTACAAACTCTGGATCAGCTAGGACTGATATTGAAAAAGATTTAGAGGTCTTGAAGTTGCTCATTTATTTCTGTAGTGTTAATGAAGGACCGCAATTTAAAATTGTAAAATTTTCGCCTGACTTATTTTGGAATTGTATCGCAGCTTAACTCTCCTGTTTAGAATGTACTGTTACAAACTCTGGATCAGCTAGGACTGATATTGAATAAGATTTAGAGGTCTTGAAGTTGCTCATTTATTTCTGTAGTGTTAATGAAGGACCGCAATTTAAAATTGTAAAATTTTCGCCTGCCTTATTTTGGAACTGTATCGTGGTTTAACTCTTGTTTTTAGAACTTAATGTTACCAATTTTGGATCAGATAAAACTGATATTAATAAGATTTATAGGTCTTGAAGTTACGCATATATTTCTGTAGTGTTAATGAAGGACCGCAATTTAAAATTGTAAATTTTTCGCCTGACTTATTTTGGAATTGTATCGCAGCTTAACTCTCCTGTTTAGAATGTACTGTTACAAACTCTGGATCAGCTAGGACTGATATTAATAAGATTTAGAGGTCTTGAGGTTACGCATATATTTCTGTAGTGTTAATGAAGGACCGCAATTTAAAATTGTAAAATTTTCGCCTGACTTATTTTGGAATTGTATCGCAGTTTAACTCTCCTGTTTAGAATGTACTGTTACAAACTCTGGATCAGCTAGGACTGATATTGAATAAGATTTAGAGGTCTTGAGGTTGCTCATTTATTTCTGTAGTGTTAATGAAGGACCGCAATTTAAAATTGTAAAATTTTCGCCTGCCTTATTTTGGAACTGTATCGTGGTTTAACTCTTGTTTTTAGAACTTAATGTTACCAATTTTGGATCAGATAAAACTGATATTAATAAGATTTATAGGTCTTGAAGTTACGCATATATTTCTGTAGTGTTAATGAAGGACCGCAATTTAAAATTGTAAAATTTTCGCCTGACTTATTTTGGAATTGTATCGCAGCTTAACTCTCCTGTTTAGAATGTACTGTTACAAACTCTGGATCAGCTAGGACTGATATTGAATAAGATTTAGCGGTCTTGAAGTTGCTCATTTATTTCTGTAGTGTTAATGAAGGACCGCAATTTAAAATTGTAAAATTTTCGCCTGCCTTATTTTGGAACTGTATCGTGGTTTAACTCTTGTTTTTAGAACTTAATGTTACCAATTTTGGATCAGATAAAACTGATATTAATAAGATTTATAGGTCTTGAAGTTACGCATATATTTCTGTAGTGTTAATGAAGGACCGCAATTTAAAATTGTAAAATTTTCGCCTGACTTATTTTGGAATTGTATCGCAGCTTAACTCTCCTGTTTAGAATGTACTGTTACAAACTCTGGATCAGCTAGGACTGATATTGAATAAGATTTAGAGGTCTTGAAGTTACGCATATATTTCTGTAGTGTTAATGAAGGACCGCAATTTAAAATTGTAAAATTTTCGCCTGCCTTATTTTGGAATTGTATCGTGGTTTTACTCTTGTTTTTAGAACTTAATGTTATAAATTTTGTATCAGATAAAACTGATATTTATTAAGATTTATAGGTCTTGAAGTTACGCATATATTTCTGTAGTGTTAATGAAGGACCGCAATTTAAAATTGTAAAATTTTCGCCTGCCTTATTTTGGAACTGTATCGTGGTTTAACTCTTGTTTTTAGAACTTAATGTTACCAATTTTGGATCAGATAAAACTGATATTAATAAGATTTATAGGTCTTGAAGTTACGCATATATTTCTGTAGTGTTAATGAAGGACCGCAATTTAAAATTGTAAAATTTTCGCCTGACTTATTTTGGAATTGTATCGCAGCTTAACTCTCCTGTTTAGAATGTACTGTTACAAACTCTGGATCAGCTAGGACTGATATTGAATAAGATTTAGAGGTCTTGAAGTTGCTCATTTATTTCTGTAGTGTTAATGAAGGACCGCAATTTAAAATTGTAAAATTTTCGCCTGCCTTATTTTGGAACTGTATCGTGGTTTAACTCTTGTTTTTAGAACTTAATGTTACCAATTTTGGATCAGATAAAACTGATATTAATAAGATTTATAGGTCTTGAAGTTACGCATATATTTCTATAGTGTTAATGAAGGACCGCAATTTAAAATTGTAAAATTTTCGCCTGCCTTATTTTGGAATTGTATCGCAGCTTAACTCTCCTGTTTAGAATGTACTGTTACAAACTCTGGATCAGCTAGGACTGATATTGAAAAAGATTTAGAGGTCTTGAAGTTGCTCATTTATTTCTGTAGTGTTAATGAAGGACCGCAATTTAAAATTGTAAAATTTTCGCCTGACTTATTTTGGAATTGTATCGCAGCTTAACTCTCCTGTTTAGAATGTACTGTTACAAACTCTGGATCAGCTAGGACTGATATTGAATAAGATTTAGAGGTCTTGAAGTTGCTCATTTATTTCTGTAGTGTTAATGAAGGACCGCAATTTAAAATTGTAAAATTTTCGCCTGCCTTATTTTGGAACTGTATCGTGGTTTAACTCTTGTTTTTAGAACTTAATGTTACCAATTTTGGATCAGATAAAACTGATATTAATAAGATTTATAGGTCTTGAAGTTACGCATATATTTCTGTAGTGTTAATGAAGGACCGCAATTTAAAATTGTAAATTTTTCGCCTGACTTATTTTGGAATTGTATCGCAGCTTAACTCTCCTGTTTAGAATGTACTGTTACAAACTCTGGATCAGCTAGGACTGATATTACTAAGATTTAGAGGTCTTGAGGTTACGCATATATTTCTGTAGTGTTAATGAAGGACCGCAATTTAAAATTGTAAAATTTTCGCCTGACTTATTTTGGAATTGTATCGCAGTTTAACTCTCCTGTTTAGAATGTACTGTTACAAACTCTGGATCAGCTAGGACTGATATTGAATAAGATTTAGAGGTCTTGAGGTTGCTCATTTATTTCTGTAGTGTTAATGAAGGACCGCAATTTAAAATTGTAAAATTTTCGCCTGCCTTATTTTGGAACTGTATCGTGGTTTAACTCTTGTTTTTAGAACTTAATGTTACCAATTTTGGATCAGATAAAACTGATATTAATAAGATTTATAGGTCTTGAAGTTACGCATATATTTCTGTAGTGTTAATGAAGGACCGCAATTTAAAATTGTAAAATTTTCGCCTGACTTATTTTGGAATTGTATCGCAGCTTAACTCTCCTGTTTAGAATGTACTGTTACAAACTCTGGATCAGCTAGGACTGATATTGAATAAGATTTAGCGGTCTTGAAGTTGCTCATTTATTTCTGTAGTGTTAATGAAGGACCGCAATTTAAAATTGTAAAATTTTCGCCTGCCTTATTTTGGAACTGTATCGTGGTTTAACTCTTGTTTTTAGAACTTAATGTTACCAATTTTGGATCAGATAAAACTGATATTAATAAGATTTATAGGTCTTGAAGTTACGCATATATTTCTGTAGTGTTAATGAAGGACCGCAATTTAAAATTGTAAAATTTTCGCCTGACTTATTTTGGAATTGTATCGCAGCTTAACTCTCCTGTTTAGAATGTACTGTTACAAACTCTGGATCAGCTAGGACTGATATTGAATAAGATTTAGAGGTCTTGAAGTTACGCATATATTTCTGTAGTGTTAATGAAGGACCGCAATTTAAAATTGTAAAATTTTCGCCTGCCTTATTTTGGAATTGTATCGTGGTTTTACTCTTGTTTTTAGAACTTAATGTTATAAATTTTGTATCAGATAAAACTGATATTTATTAAGATTTATAGGTCTTGAAGTTACGCATATATTTCTGTAGTGTTAATGAAGGACCGCAATTTAAAATTGTAAAATTTTCGCCTGCCTTATTTTGGAACTGTATCGTGGTTTAACTCTTGTTTTTAGAACTTAATGTTACCAATTTTGGATCAGATAAAACTGATATTAATAAGATTTAGAGGTCTTGAAGTTGCTCATTTATTTCTGTAGTGTTAATGAAGGACCGCAATTTAAAATTGTAAAATTTTCGCCTGCCTTATTTTGGAACTGTATCGTGGTTTAACTCTTGTTTTTAGAACATAATGTTACCAATTTTGGATCAGATAAAACCGATATTAATAAGATTTAGAGGTCTTGAAGTTGCTCATTTATTTCTGTAGTGTTAATGAAGGACCGCAATTTAAAATTGTAAAATTTTCGCCTGACTTATTTTGGAATTGTATCGCAGCTTAACTCTCCTGTTTAGAATGTACTGTTACAAACTCTGGATCAGCTAGGACTGATATTGAATAAGATTTAGAGGTCTTGAAGTTGCTCATTTATTTCTGTAGTGTTAATGAAGGACCGCAATTTAAAATTGTAAAATTTTCGCCTGCCTTATTTTGGAACTGTATCGTGGTTTAACTCTTGTTTTTAGAACTTAATGTTACCAATTTTGGATCAGATAAAACTGATATTAATAAGATTTATAGGTCTTGAAGTTACGCATATATTTCTGTAGTGTTAATGAAGGACCGCAATTTAAAATTGTAAAATTTTCGCCTGACTTATTTTGGAATTGTATCGCAGCTTAACTCTCCTGTTTAGAATGTACTGTTACAAACTCTGGATCAGCTAGGACTGATATTGAATAAGATTTAGAGGTCTTGAAGTTGCTCATTTATTTCTGTAGTGTTAATGAAGGACCGCAATTTAAAATTGTAAAATTTTCGCCTGCCTTATTTTGGAACTGTATCGTGGTTTAACTCTTGTTTTTAGAACTTAATGTTACCAATTTTGGATCAGATAAAACTGATATTAATAAGATTTATAGGTCTTGAAGTTACGCATATATTTCTTTAGTGTTAATGAAGGACCGCAATTTAAAATTGTAAAATTTTCGCCTGCCTTATTTTGGAACTGTATCGTGGTTTAACTCTTGTTTTTAGAACTTAATGTTACCAATTTTGGATCAGATAAAACTGATATTAATAAGATTTATAGGTCTTGAAGTTACGCATATATTTCTGTAGTGTTAATGAAGGACCGCAATTTAAAATTGTAAAATTTTCGCCTGACTTATTTTGGAATTGTATCGCAGCTTAACTCTCCTGTTTAGAATGTACTGTTACAAACTCTGGATCAGCTAGGACTGATATTGAATAAGATTTAGAGGTCTTGAAGTTGCTCATTTATTTCTGTAGTGTTAATGAAGGACCGCAATTTAAAATTGTAAAATTTTCGCCTGCCTTATTTTGGAACTGTATCGTGGTTTAACTCTTGTTTTTAGAACTTAATGTTACCAATTTTGGATCAGATAAAACTGATATTAATAAGATTTATAGGTCTTGAAGTTACGCATATATTTCTGTAGTGTTAATGAAGGACCGCAATTTAAAATTGTAAAATTTTCGCCTGACTTATTTTGGAATTGTATCGCAGCTTAACTCTCCTGTTTAGAATGTACTGTTACAAACTCTGGATCAGCTAGGACTGATATTGAATAAGATTTAGAGGTCTTGAAGTTGCTCATTTATTTCTGTAGTGTTAATGAAGGACCGCAATTTAAAATTGTAAAATTTTCGCCTGCCTTATTTTGGAACTGTATCGTGGTTTAACTCTTGTTTTTAGAACTTAATGTTACCAATTTTGGATCAGATTAAACTGATATTAATAAGATTTATAGGTCTTGAAGTTACGCATATATTTCTATAGTGTTAATGAAGGACCGCAATTTAAAATTGTAAAATTTTCGCCTGCCTTATTTTGGAATTGTATCGCAGCTTAACTCTCCTGTTTAGAATGTACTGTTACAAACTCTGGATCAGCTAGGACTGATATTGAATAAGATTTAGAGGTCTTGAAGTTGCTCATTTATTTCTGTAGTGTTAATGAAGGACCGCAATTTAAAATTGTAAAATTTTCGACTGACTTATTTTGGAATTGTATCGCAGCTTAACTCTCCTGTTTAGAATGTACTGTTACAAACTCTGGATCAGCTAGGACTGATATTGAATAAGATTTAGAGGTCTTGAAGTTGCTCATTTATTTCTGTAGTGTTAATGAAGGACCGCAATTTAAAATTGTAAAATTTTCGCCTGCCTTATTTTGGAACTGTATCGTGGTTTAACTCTTGTTTTTAGAACTTAATGTTACCAATTTTGGATCAGATAAAACTGATATTAATAAGATTTATAGGTCTTGAAGTTACGCATATATTTCTGTAGTGTTAATGAAGGACCGCAATTTAAAATTGTAAATTTTTCGCCTGACTTATTTTGGAATTGTATCGCAGCTTAACTCTCCTGTTTAGAATGTACTGTTACAAACTCTGGATCAGCTAGGACTGATATTAATAAGATTTAGAGGTCTTGAAGTTACGCATATATTTCTGTAGTGTTAATGAAGGACCGCAATTTAAAATTGTAAAATTTTCGACTGACTTATTTTGGAATTGTATCGCAGCTTAACTCTCCTGTTTAGAATGTACTGTTACAAACTCTGGATCAGCTAGGACTGATATTGAATAAGATTTAGAGGTCTTGAAGTTGCTCATTTATTTCTGTAGTGTTAATGAAGGACCGCAATTTAAAATTGTAAAATTTTCGCCTGCCTTATTTTGGAACTGTATCGTGGTTTAACTCTTGTTTTTAGAACTTAATGTTACCAATTTTGGATCAGATAAAACTGATATTAATAAGATTTATAGGTCTTGAAGTTACGCATATATTTCTGTAGTGTTAATGAAGGACCGCAATTTAAAATTGTAAATTTTTCGCCTGACTTATTTTGGAATTGTATCGCAGCTTAACTCTCCTGTTTAGAATGTACTGTTACAAACTCTGGATCAGCTAGGACTGATATTAATAAGATTTAGAGGTCTTGAGGTTACGCATATATTTCTGTAGTGTTAATGAAGGACCGCAATTTAAAATTGTAAAATTTTCGCCTGACTTATTTTGGAATTGTATCGCAGTTTAACTCTCCTGTTTAGAATGTACTGTTACAAACTCTGGATCAGCTAGGACTGATATTGAATAAGATTTAGCGGTCTTGAAGTTGCTCATTTATTTCTGTAGTGTTAATGAAGGACCGCAATTTAAAATTGTAAAATTTTCGCCTGCCTTATTTTGGAACTGTATCGTGGTTTAACTCTTGTTTTTAGAACTTAATGTTACCAATTGGATCAGATAAAACTGATATTAATAAGATTTATAGGTCTTGAAGTTACGCATATATTTCTGTAGTGTTAATGAAGGACCGCAATTTAAAATTGTAAAATTTTCGCCTGACTTATTTTGGAATTGTATCGCAGCTTAACTCTCCTGTTTAGAATGTACTGTTACAAACTCTGGATCAGCTAGGACTGATATTGAATAAGATTTAGAGGTCTTGAAGTTACGCATATATTTCTGTAGTGTTAATGAAGGACCGCAATTTAAAATTGTAAATTTTTCGCCTGACTTATTTTGGAATTGTATCGCAGTTTAACTCTCCTGTTTAGAATGTACTGTTACAAACTCTGGATCAGCTAGGACTGATATTAATAAGATTTAGAGGTCTTGAAGTTACGCATATATTTCTGTAGTGTTAATGAAGGACCGCAATTTAAAATTGTAAATTTTTCGCCTGACTTATTTTGGAATTGTATCGCAGCTTAACTCTCCTGTTTAGAATGTACTGTTACAAACTCTGGATCAGCTAGGACTGATATTGAATAAGATTTAGCGGTCTTGAAGTTGCTCATTTATTTCTGTAGTGTTAATGAAGGACCGCAATTTAAAATTGTAAAATTTTCGCCTGACTTATTTTGGAATTGTATCGCAGTTTAACTCTCCTGTTTAGAATGTACTGTTACAAACTCTGGATCAGCTAGGACTGATATTAATAAGATTTAGAGGTCTTGAAGTTACGCATATATTTCTGTAGTGTTAATGAAGGACCGCAATTTAAAATTGTAAATTTTTCGCCTGACTTATTTTGGAATTGTATCGCAGCTTAACTCTCCTGTTTAGAATGTACTGTTACAAACTCTGGATCAGCTAGGACTGATATTGAATAAGATTTAGCGGTCTTGAAGTTGCTCATTTATTTCTGTAGTGTTAATGAAGGACCGCAATTTAAAATTGTAAAATTTTCGCCTGCCTTATTTTGGAACTGTATCGTGGTTTAACTCTTGTTTTTAGAACTTAATGTTACCAATTTTGGATCAGATAAAACTGATATTAATAAGATTTATAGGTCTTGAAGTTACGCATATATTTCTGTAGTGTTAATGAAGGACCGCAATTTAAAATTGTAAATTTTTCGCCTGACTTATTTTGGAATTGTATCGCAGCTTAACTCTCCTGTTTAGAATGTACTGTTACAAACTCTGGATCAGCTAGGACTGATATTAATAAGATTTAGAGGTCTTGAAGTTACGCATATATTTCTGTAGTGTTAATGAAGGACCGCAATTTAAAATTGTAAAATTTTCGCCTGACTTATTTTGGAATTGTATCGCAGTTTAACTCTCCTGTTTAGAATGTACTGTTACAAACTCTGGATCAGCTAGGACTGATATTGAATAAGATTTAGAGGTCTTGAAGTTACGCATATATTTCTGTAGTGTTAATGAAGGACCGCAATTTAAAATTGTAAAATTTTCGCCTGACTTATTTTGGAATTGTATCGCAGCTTAACTCTCCTGTTTAGAATGTACTGTTACAAACTCTGGATCAGCTAGGACTGATATTGAATAAGATTTAGAGGTCTTGAGGTTACGCATATATTTCTGTAGTGTTAATGAAGGACCGCAATTTAAAATTGTAAAATTTTCGCCTGACTTATTTTGGAATTGTATCGCAGTTTAACTCTCCTGTTTAGAATGTACTGTTACAAACTCTGGATCAGCTAGGACTGATATTGAATAAGATTTAGCGGTCTTGAAGTTGCTCATTTATTTCTGTAGTGTTAATGAAGGACCGCAATTTAAAATTGTAAAATTTTCGCCTGACTTATTTTGGAATTGTATCGCAGCTTAACTCTCCTGTTTAGAATGTACTGTTACAAACTCTGGATCAGCTAGGACTGATATTGAATAAGATTTAGAGGTCTTGAGGTTACGCATATATTTCTGTAGTGTTAATGAAGGACCGCAATTTAAAATTGTAAAATTTTCGCCTGACTTATTTTGGAATTGTATCGCAGCTTAACTCTCCTGTTTAGAATGTACTGTTACAAACTCTGGATCAGCTAGGACTGATATTGAATAAGATTTAGCGGTCTTGAAGTTGCTCATTTATTTCTGTAGTGTTAATGAAGGACCGCAATTTAAAATTGTAAAATTTTCGCCTGACTTATTTTGGAATTGTATCGCAGTTTAACTCTCCTGTTTAGAATGTACTGTTACAAACTCTGGATCAGCTAGGACTGATATTGAATAAGATTTAGAGGTCTTGAGGTTACGCATATATTTCTGTAGTGTTAATGAAGGACCGCAATTTAAAATTGTAAAATTTTCGCCTGACTTATTTTGGAATTGTATCGCAGTTTAACTCTCCTGTTTAGAATGTACTGTTACAAACTCTGGATCAGCTAGGACTGATATTGAATAAGATTTAGAGGTCTTGAGGTTACGCATATATTTCTGTAGTGTTAATGAAGGACCGCAATTTAAAATTGTAAAATTTTCGCCTGACTTATTTTGGAATTGTATCGCAGTTTAACTCTCCTGTTTAGAATGTACTGTTACAAACTCTGGATCAGCTAGGACTGATATTGAATAAGATTTAGCGGTCTTGAAGTTGCTCATTTATTTCTGTAGTGTTAATGAAGGACCGCAATTTAAAATTGTAAAATTTTCGCCTGACTTATTTTGGAATTGTATCGCAGTTTAACTCTCCTGTTTAGAATGTACTGTTACAAACTCTGGATCAGCTAGGACTGATATTGAATAAGATTTAGAGGTCTTGAGGTTACGCATATATTTCTGTAGTGTTAATGAAGGACCGCAATTTAAAATTGTAAAATTTTCGCCTGACTTATTTTGGAATTGTATCGCAGCTTAACTCTCCTGTTTAGAATGTACTGTTACAAACTCTGGATCAGCTAGGACTGATATTGAATAAGATTTAGCGGTCTTGAAGTTGCTCATTTATTTCTGTAGTGTTAATGAAGGACCGCAATTTAAAATTGTAAAATTTTCGCCTGACTTATTTTGGAATTGTATCGCAGCTTAACTCTCCTGTTTAGAATGTACTGTTACAAACTCTGGATCAGCTAGGACTGATATTGAATAAGATTTAGCGGTCTTGAAGTTGCTCATTTATTTCTGTAGTGTTAATGAAGGACCGCAATTTAAAATTGTAAAATTTTCGCCTGCCTTATTTTGGAACTGTATCGTGGTTTAACTCTTGTTTTTAGAACTTAATGTTACCAATTTTGGATCAGATAAAACTGATATTAATAAGATTTATAGGTCTTGAAGTTACGCATATATTTCTGTAGTGTTAATGAAGGACCGCAATTTAAAATTGTAAAATTTTCGCCTGACTTATTTTGGAATTGTATCGCAGCTTAACTCTCCTGTTTAGAATGTACTGTTACAAACTCTGGATCAGCTAGGACTGATATTGAATAAGATTTAGAGGTCTTGAAGTTACGCATATATTTCTGTAGTGTTAATGAAGGACCGCAATTTAAAATTGTAAAATTTTCGCCTGACTTATTTTGGAATTGTATCGCAGCTTAACTCTCCTGTTTAGAATGTACTGTTACAAACTCTGGATCAGCTAGGACTGATATTGAATAAGATTTAGCGGTCTTGAAGTTGCTCATTTATTTCTGTAGTGTTAATGAAGGACCGCAATTTAAAATTGTAAAATTTTCGTCTGCCTTATTTTGGAACTGTATCGTGGTTTAACTCTTGTTTTTAGAACTTAATGTTACCAATTTTGGATCAGATAAAACTGATATTAATAAGATTTATAGGTCTTGAAGTTACGCATATATTTCTGTAGTGTTAATGAAGGACCGCAATTTAAAATTGTAAAATTTTCGCCTGACTTATTTTGGAATTGTATCGCAGCTTAACTCTCCTGTTTAGAATGTACTGTTACAAACTCTGGATCAGCTAGGACTGATATTGAATAAGATTTAGAGGTCTTGAAGTTACGCATATATTTCTGTAGTGTTAATGAAGGACCGCAATTTAAAATTGTAAAATTTTCGCCTGACTTATTTTGGAATTGTATCGTGGTTTTACTCTTGTTTTTAGAACTTAATATTACAAATTTTGTATCAGATAAAACTGATATTGAATAAGATTTAGAGGTCTTGAAGTTGCTCATTTATTTCTGTAGTGTTAATGAAGGACCGCAATTTAAAATTGTAAATTTTTCGCCTGACTTATTTTGGAATTGTATCGCAGCTTAACTCTCCTGTTTAGAATGTACTGTTACAAACTCTGGATCAGCTAGGACTGATATTGAATAAGATTTAGAGGTCTTGAAGTTACGCATATATTTCTGTAGTGTTAATGAAGGACCGCAATTTAAAATTGTAAAATTTTCGCCTGCCTTATTTTGGAACTGTATCGTGGTTTAACTCTTGTTTTTAGAACTTAATGTTACCAATTTTGGATCAGATAAAACTGATATTAATAAGATTTATAGGTCTTGAAGTTACGCATATATTTCTGTAGTGTTAATGAAGGACCGCAATTTAAAATTGTAAAATTTTCGCCTGACTTATTTTGGAATTGTATCGCAGCTTAACTCTCCTGTTTAGAATGTACTGTTACAAACTCTGGATCAGCTAGGACTGATATTGAATAAGATTTAGCGGTCTTGAAGTTGCTCATTTATTTCTGTAGTGTTAATGAAGGACCGCAATTTAAAATTGTAAAATTTTCGTCTGCCTTATTTTGGAACTGTATCGTGGTTTAACTCTTGTTTTTAGAACTTAATGTTACCAATTTTGGATCAGATAAAACTGATATTAATAAGATTTATAGGTCTTGAAGTTACGCATATATTTCTGTAGTGTTAATGAAGGACCGCAATTTAAAATTGTAAAATTTTCGCCTGACTTATTTTGGAATTGTATCGCAGCTTAACTCTCCTGTTTAGAATGTACTGTTACAAACTCTGGATCAGCTAGGACTGATATTGAATAAGATTTAGAGGTCTTGAAGTTACGCATATATTTCTGTAGTGTTAATGAAGGACCGCAATTTAAAATTGTAAAATTTTCGCCTGACTTATTTTGGAATTGTATCGTGGTTTTACTCTTGTTTTTAGAACTTAATATTACAAATTTTGTATCAGATAAAACTGATATTGAATAAGATTTAGAGGTCTTGAAGTTGCTCATTTATTTCTGTAGTGTTAATGAAGGACCGCAATTTAAAATTGTAAAATTTTCGCCTGACTTATTTTGGAATTGTATCGCAGCTTAACTCTCCTGTTTAGAATGTACTGTTACAAACTCTGGATCAGCTAGGACTGATATTGAATAAGATTTAGAGGTCTTGAAGTTACGCATATATTTCTGTAGTGTTAATGAAGGACCGCAATTTAAAATTGTAAAATTTTCGCCTGCCTTATTTTGGAACTGTATCGTGGTTTAACTCTTGTTTTTAGAACTTAATGTTACCAATTTTGGATCAGATAAAACTGATATTAATAAGATTTATAGGTCTTGAAGTTACGCATATATTTCTGTAGTGTTAATGAAGGACCGCAATTTAAAATTGTAAAATTTTCGCCTGACTTATTTTGGAATTGTATCGCAGCTTAACTCTCCTGTTTAGAATGTACTGTTACAAACTCTGGATCAGCTAGGACTGATATTGAATAAGATTTAGCGGTCTTGAAGTTGCTCATTTATTTCTGTAGTGTTAATGAAGGACCGCAATTTAAAATTGTAAAATTTTCGTCTGCCTTATTTTGGAACTGTATCGTGGTTTAACTCTTGTTTTTAGAACTTAATGTTACCAATTTTGGATCAGATAAAACTGATATTAATAAGATTTATAGGTCTTGAAGTTACGCATATATTTCTGTAGTGTTAATGAAGGACCGCAATTTAAAATTGTAAAATTTTCGCCTGACTTATTTTGGAATTGTATCGCAGCTTAACTCTCCTGTTTAGAATGTACTGTTACAAACTCTGGATCAGCTAGGACTGATATTGAATAAGATTTAGAGGTCTTGAAGTTACGCATATATTTCTGTAGTGTTAATGAAGGACCGCAATTTAAAATTGTAAAATTTTCGCCTGACTTATTTTGGAATTGTATCGTGGTTTTACTCTTGTTTTTAGAACTTAATATTACAAATTTTGTATCAGATAAAACTGATATTGAATAAGATTTAGAGGTCTTGAAGTTGCTCATTTATTTCTGTAGTGTTAATGAAGGACCGCAATTTAAAATTGTAAAATTTTCGCCTGACTTATTTTGGAATTGTATCGCAGCTTAACTCTCCTGTTTAGAATGTACTGTTACAAACTCTGGATCAGCTAGGACTGATATTGAATAAGATTTAGAGGTCTTGAAGTTACGCATATATTTCTGTAGTGTTAATGAAGGACCGCAATTTAAAATTGTAAAATTTTCGCCTGACTTATTTTGGAATTGTATCGTGGTTTTACTCTTGTTTTTAGAACTTAATGTTACCAATTTTGGATCAGATAAAACTGATATTAATAAGATTTATAGGTCTTGAAGTTACGCATATATTTCTGTAGTGTTAATGAAGGACCGCAATTTAAAATTGTAAAATTTTCGCCTGACTTATTTTGGAATTGTATCGCAGCTTAACTCTCCTGTTTAGAATGTACTGTTACAAACTCTGGATCAGCTAGGACTGATATTGAATAAGATTTAGCGGTCTTGAAGTTGCTCATTTATTTCTGTAGTGTTAATGAAGGACCGCAATTTAAAATTGTAAAATTTTCGCCTGACTTATTTTGGAATTGTATCGCAGCTTAACTCTCCTGTTTAGAATGTACTGTTACAAACTCTGGATCAGCTAGGACTGATATTGAATAAGATTTAGAGGTCTTGAAGTTACGCATATATTTCTGTAGTGTTAATGAAGGACCGCAATTTAAAATTGTAAAATTTTCGCCTGACTTATTTTGGAATTGTATCGTGGTTTTACTCTTGTTTTTAGAACTTAATATTACAAATTTTGTATCAGATAAAACTGATATTGAATAAGATTTAGAGGTCTTGAAGTTGCTCATTTATTTCTGTAGTGTTAATGAAGGACCGCAATTTAAAATTGTAAAATTTTCGCCTGACTTATTTTGGAATTGTATCGCAGCTTAACTCTCCTGTTTAGAATGTACTGTTACAAACTCTGGATCAGCTAGGACTGATATTGAATAAGATTTAGAGGTCTTGAAGTTACGCATATATTTCTGTAGTGTTAATGAAGGACCGCAATTTAAAATTGTAAAATTTTCGCCTGACTTATTTTGGAATTGTATCGTGGTTTTACTCTTGTTTTTAGAACTTAATATTACAAATTTTGTATCAGATAAAACTGATATTGAATAAGATTTAGAGGTCTTGAAGTTGCTCATTTATTTCTGTAGTGTTAATGAAGGACCGCAATTTAAAATTGTAAAATTTTCGTCTGCCTTATTTTGGAACTGTATCGTGGTTTAACTCTTGTTTTTAGAACTTAATGTTACCAATTTTGGATCAGATAAAACTGATATTAATAAGATTTATAGGTCTTGAAGTTACGCATATATTTCTGTAGTGTTAATGAAGGACCGCAATTTAAAATTGTAAAATTTTCGCCTGACTTATTTTGGAATTGTATCGCAGCTTAACTCTCCTGTTTAGAATGTACTGTTACAAACTCTGGATCAGCTAGGACTGATATTGAATAAGATTTAGAGGTCTTGAAGTTACGCATATATTTCTGTAGTGTTAATGAAGGACCGCAATTTAAAATTGTAAAATTTTCGCCTGACTTATTTTGGAATTGTATCGTGGTTTTACTCTTGTTTTTAGAACTTAATATTACAAATTTTGTATCAGATAAAACTGATATTGAATAAGATTTAGAGGTCTTGAAGTTGCTCATTTATTTCTGTAGTGTTAATGAAGGACCGCAATTTAAAATTGTAAAATTTTCGCCTGACTTATTTTGGAATTGTATCGCAGCTTAACTCTCCTGTTTAGAATGTACTGTTACAAACTCTGGATCAGCTAGGACTGATATTGAATAAGATTTAGAGGTCTTGAAGTTACGCATATATTTCTGTAGTGTTAATGAAGGACCGCAATTTAAAATTGTAAAATTTTCGCCTGACTTATTTTGGAATTGTATCGTGGTTTTACTCTTGTTTTTAGAACTTAATGTTACCAATTTTGGATCAGATAAAACTGATATTAATAAGATTTATAGGTCTTGAAGTTACGCATATATTTCTGTAGTGTTAATGAAGGACCGCAATTTAAAATTGTAAAATTTTCGCCTGACTTATTTTGGAATTGTATCGCAGCTTAACTCTCCTGTTTAGAATGTACTGTTACAAACTCTGGATCAGCTAGGACTGATATTGAATAAGATTTAGCGGTCTTGAAGTTGCTCATTTATTTCTGTAGTGTTAATGAAGGACCGCAATTTAAAATTGTAAAATTTTCGCCTGACTTATTTTGGAATTGTATCGCAGCTTAACTCTCCTGTTTAGAATGTACTGTTACAAACTCTGGATCAGCTAGGACTGATATTGAATAAGATTTAGAGGTCTTGAAGTTACGCATATATTTCTGTAGTGTTAATGAAGGACCGCAATTTAAAATTGTAAAATTTTCGCCTGACTTATTTTGGAATTGTATCGTGGTTTTACTCTTGTTTTTAGAACTTAATATTACAAATTTTGTATCAGATAAAACTGATATTGAATAAGATTTAGAGGTCTTGAAGTTGCTCATTTATTTCTGTAGTGTTAATGAAGGACCGCAATTTAAAATTGTAAAATTTTCGCCTGACTTATTTTGGAATTGTATCGCAGCTTAACTCTCCTGTTTAGAATGTACTGTTACAAACTCTGGATCAGCTAGGACTGATATTGAATAAGATTTAGAGGTCTTGAAGTTACGCATATATTTCTGTAGTGTTAATGAAGGACCGCAATTTAAAATTGTAAAATTTTCGCCTGACTTATTTTGGAATTGTATCGCAGCTTAACTCTCCTGTTTAGAATGTACTGTTACAAACTCTGGATCAGCTAGGACTGATATTGAATAAGATTTAGAGGTCTTGAAGTTACGCATATATTTCTGTAGTGTTAATGAAGGACCGCAATTTAAAATTGTAAAATTTTCGCCTGCCTTATTTTGGAACTGTATCGTGGTTTAACTCTTGTTTTTAGAACTTAATGTTACCAATTTTGGATCAGATAAAACTGATATTAATAAGATTTATAGGTCTTGAAGTTACGCATATATTTCTGTAGTGTTAATGAAGGACCGCAATTTAAAATTGTAAAATTTTCGCCTGACTTATTTTGGAATTGTATCGCAGCTTAACTCTCCTGTTTAGAATGTACTGTTACAAACTCTGGATCAGCTAGGACTGATATTGAATAAGATTTAGAGGTCTTGAAGTTACGCATATATTTCTGTAGTGTTAATGAAGGACCGCAATTTAAAATTGTAAAATTTTCGCCTGACTTATTTTGGAATTGTATCGTGGTTTTACTCTTGTTTTTAGAACTTAATGTTACCAATTTTGGATCAGATAAAACTGATATTAATAAGATTTATAGGTCTTGAAGTTACGCATATATTTCTGTAGTGTTAATGAAGGACCGCAATTTAAAATTGTAAAATTTTCGCCTGCCTTATTTTGGAACTGTATCGTGGTTTAACTCTTGTTTTTAGAACTTAATGTTACCAATTTTGGATCAGATAAAACTGATATTAATAAGATTTATAGGTCTTGAAGTTACGCATATATTTCTGTAGTGTTAATGAAGGACCGCAATTTAAAATTGTAAAATTTTCGCCTGACTTATTTTGGAATTGTATCGCAGCTTAACTCTCCTGTTTAGAATGTACTGTTACAAACTCTGGATCAGCTAGGACTGATATTGAATAAGATTTAGAGGTCTTGAAGTTACGCATATATTTCTGTAGTGTTAATGAAGGACCGCAATTTAAAATTGTAAAATTTTCGCCTGCCTTATTTTGGAACTGTATCGTGGTTTAACTCTTGTTTTTAGAACTTAATGTTACCAATTTTGGATCAGATAAAACTGATATTAATAAGATTTATAGGTCTTGAAGTTACGCATATATTTCTGTAGTGTTAATGAAGGACCGCAATTTAAAATTGTAAAATTTTCGCCTGCCTTATTTTGGAACTGTATCGTGGTTTAACTCTTGTTTTTAGAACTTAATGTTACCAATTTTGGATCAGATAAAACTGATATTAATAAGATTTATAGGTCTTGAAGTTACGCATATATTTCTGTAGTGTTAATGAAGGACCGCAATTTAAAATTGTAAAATTTTCGCCTGACTTATTTTGGAATTGTATCGCAGCTTAACTCTCCTGTTTAGAATGTACTGTTACAAACTCTGGATCAGCTAGGACTGATATTGAATAAGATTTAGCGGTCTTGAAGTTGCTCATTTATTTCTGTAGTGTTAATGAAGGACCGCAATTTAAAATTGTAAAATTTTCGCCTGCCTTATTTTGGAACTGTATCGTGGTTTAACTCTTGTTTTTAGAACTTAATGTTACCAATTTTGGATCAGATAAAACTGATATTAATAAGATTTATAGGTCTTGAAGTTACGCATATATTTCTGTAGTGTTAATGAAGGACCGCAATTTAAAATTGTAAAATTTTCGCCTGCCTTATTTTGGAACTGTATCGTGGTTTAACTCTTGTTTTTAGAACTTAATGTTACCAATTTTGGATCAGATAAAACTGATATTAATAAGATTTATAGGTCTTGAAGTTACGCATATATTTCTGTAGTGTTAATGAAGGACCGCAATTTAAAATTGTAAAATTTTCGCCTGACTTATTTTGGAATTGTATCGCAGCTTAACTCTCCTGTTTAGAATGTACTGTTACAAACTCTGGATCAGCTAGGACTGATATTGAATAAGATTTAGCGGTCTTGAAGTTGCTCATTTATTTCTGTAGTGTTAATGAAGGACCGCAATTTAAAATTGTAAAATTTTCGCCTGCCTTATTTTGGAACTGTATCGTGGTTTAACTCTTGTTTTTAGAACTTAATGTTACCAATTTTGGATCAGATAAAACTGATATTAATAAGATTTATAGGTCTTGAAGTTACGCATTTATTTCTGTAGTGTTAATGAAGGACCGCAATTTAAAATTGTAAAATTTTCGCCTGCCTTATTTTGGAACTGTATCGTGGTTTAACTCTTGTTTTTAGAACTTAATGTTACCAATTTTGGATCAGATAAAACTGATATTAATAAGATTTATAGGTCTTGAAGTTACGCATATATTTCTGTAGTGTTAATGAAGGACCGCAATTTAAAATTGTAAAATTTTCGCCTGACTTATTTTGGAATTGTATCGCAGCTTAACTCTCCTGTTTAGAATGTACTGTTACAAACTCTGGATCAGCTAGGACTGATATTGAATAAGATTTAGAGGTCTTGAAGTTACGCATATATTTCTGTAGTGTTAATGAAGGACCGCAATTTAAAATTGTAAAATTTTCGCCTGACTTATTTTGGAATTGTATCGCAGCTTAACTCTCCTGTTTAGAATGTACTGTTACAAACTCTGGATCAGCTAGGACTGATATTGAATAAGATTTAGAGGTCTTGAAGTTACGCATATATTTCTGTAGTGTTAATGAAGGACCGCAATTTAAAATTGTAAAATTTTCGCCTGCCTTATTTTGGAACTGTATCGTGGTTTAACTCTTGTTTTTAGAACTTAATGTTACCAATTTTGGATCAGATAAAACTGATATTAATAAGATTTATAGGTCTTGAAGTTACGCATATATTTCTGTAGTGTTAATGAAGGACCGCAATTTAAAATTGTAAAATTTTCGCCTGACTTATTTTGGAATTGTATCGCAGCTTAACTCTCCTGTTTAGAATGTACTGTTACAAACTCTGGATCAGCTAGGACTGATATTGAATAAGATTTAGCGGTCTTGAAGTTGCTCATTTATTTCTGTAGTGTTAATGAAGGACCGCAATTTAAAATTGTAAAATTTTCGCCTGCCTTATTTTGGAACTGTATCGTGGTTTAACTCTTGTTTTTAGAACTTAATGTTACCAATTTTGGATCAGATAAAACTGATATTAATAAGATTTAGAGGTCTTGAAGTTACGCATATATTTCTGTAGTGTTAATGAAGGACCGCAATTTAAAATTGTAAAATTTTCGCCTGACTTATTTTGGAATTGTATCGTGGTTTTACTCTTGTTTTTAGAACTTAATATTACAAATTTTGTATCAGATAAAACTGATATTGAATAAGATTTAGAGGTCTTGAAGTTGCTCATTTATTTCTGTAGTGTTAATGAAGGACCGCAATTTAAAATTGTAAAATTTTCGCCTGACTTATTTTGGAATTGTATCGCAGCTTAACTCTCCTGTTTAGAATGTACTGTTACAAACTCTGGATCAGCTAGGACTGATATTGAATAAGATTTAGAGGTCTTGAAGTTACGCATATATTTCTGTAGTGTTAATGAAGGACCGCAATTTAAAATTGTAAAATTTTCGCCTGACTTATTTTGGAATTGTATCGTGGTTTTACTCTTGTTTTTAGAACTTAATATTACAAATTTTGTATCAGATAAAACTGATATTGAATAAGATTTAGAGGTCTTGAAGTTGCTCATTTATTTCTGTAGTGTTAATGAAGGACCGCAATTTAAAATTGTAAAATTTTCGCCTGACTTATTTTGGAATTGTATCGCAGCTTAACTCTCCTGTTTAGAATGTACTGTTACAAACTCTGGATCAGCTAGGACTGATATTGAATAAGATTTAGAGGTCTTGAAGTTGCTCATTTATTTCTGTAGTGTTAATGAAGGACCGCAATTTAAAATTGTAAAATTTTCGCCTGACTTATTTTGGAATTGTATCGCAGCTTAACTCTCGTTTAGAATGTACTGTTACAAACTCTGGATCAGCTAGGACTGATATTGAATAAGATTTAGCGGTCTTGAAGTTGCTCATTTATTTCTGTAGTGTTAATGAAGGACCGCAATTTAAAATTGTAAAATTTTCGCCTGACTTATTTTGGAATTGTATCGTGGTTTTACTCTTGTTTTTAGAACTTAATATTACAAATTTTGTATCAGATAAAACTGATATTAATAAGATTTATAGGTCTTGAAGTTACGCATATATTTCTGTAGTGTTAATGAAGGACCGCAATTTAAAATTGTAAAATTTTCGCCTGACTTATTTTGGAATTGTATCGTGGTTTTACTCTTGTTTTTAGAACTTAATATTACAAATTTTGTATCAGATAAAACTGATATTGAATAAGATTTAGAGGTCTTGAAGTTGCTCATTTATTTCTGTAGTGTTAATGAAGGACCGCAATTTAAAATTGTAAAATTTTCGCCTGACTTATTTTGGAATTGTATCGCAGCTTAACTCTCCTGTTTAGAATGTACTGTTACAAACTCTGGATCAGCTAGGACTGATATTGAATAAGATTTAGAGGTCTTGAAGTTACGCATATATTTCTGTAGTGTTAATGAAGGACCGCAATTTAAAATTGTAAAATTTTCGCCTGACTTATTTTGGAATTGTATCGTGGTTTTACTCTTGTTTTTAGAACTTAATATTACAAATTTTGTATCAGATAAAACTGATATTAATAAGATTTATAGGTCTTGAAGTTACGCATATATTTCTGTAGTGTTAATGAAGGACCGCAATTTAAAATTGTAAAATTTTCGCCTGACTTATTTTGGAATTGTATCGTGGTTTTACTCTTGTTTTTAGAACTTAATATTACAAATTTTGTATCAGATAAAACTGATATTGAATAAGATTTAGAGGTCTTGAAGTTGCTCATTTATTTCTGTAGTGTTAATGAAGGACCGCAATTTAAAATTGTAAAATTTTCGCCTGACTTATTTTGGAATTGTATCGTGGTTTTACTCTTGTTTTTAGAACTTAATATTACAAATTTTGTATCAGATAAAACTGATATTAATAAGATTTATAGGTCTTGAAGTTACGCATATATTTCTGTAGTGTTAATGAAGGACCGCAATTTAAAATTGTAAAATTTTCGCCTGACTTATTTTGGAATTGTATCGTGGTTTTACTCTTGTTTTTAGAACTTAATATTACAAATTTTGTATCAGATAAAACTGATATTGAATAAGATTTAGCGGTCTTGAAGTTGCTCATTTATTTCTGTAGTGTTAATGAAGGACCGCAATTTAAAATTGTAAAATTTTCGCCTGCCTTATTTTGGAACTGTATCGTGGTTTAACTCTTGTTTTTAGAACTTAATGTTACCAATTTTGGATCAGATAAAACTGATATTAATAAGATTTAGAGGTCTTGAAGTTACGCATATATTTCTGTAGTGTTAATGAAGGACCGCAATTTAAAATTGTAAAATTTTCGCCTGACTTATTTTGGAATTGTATCGTGGTTTTACTCTTGTTTTTAGAACTTAATATTACAAATTTTGTATCAGATAAAACTGATATTGAATAAGATTTAGAGGTCTTGAAGTTGCTCATTTATTTCTGTAGTGTTAATGAAGGACCGCAATTTAAAATTGTAAAATTTTCGCCTGACTTATTTTGGAATTGTATCGCAGCTTAACTCTCCTGTTTAGAATGTACTGTTACAAACTCTGGATCAGCTAGGACTGATATTGAATAAGATTTAGAGGTCTTGAAGTTGCTCATTTATTTCTGTAGTGTTAATGAAGGACCGCAATTTAAAATTGTAAAATTTTCGCCTGACTTATTTTGGAATTGTATCGCAGCTTAACTCTCCTGTTTAGAATGTACTGTTACAAACTCTGGATCAGCTAGGACTGATATTGAATAAGATTTAGCGGTCTTGAAGTTGCTCATTTATTTCTGTAGTGTTAATGAAGGACCGCAATTTAAAATTGTAAAATTTTCGCCTGACTTATTTTGGAATTGTATCGTGGTTTTACTCTTGTTTTTAGAACTTAATATTACAAATTTTGTATCAGATAAAACTGATATTAATAAGATTTATAGGTCTTGAAGTTACGCATATATTTCTGTAGTGTTAATGAAGGACCGCAATTTAAAATTGTAAAATTTTCGCCTGACTTATTTTGGAATTGTATCGTGGTTTTACTCTTGTTTTTAGAACTTAATATTACAAATTTTGTATCAGATAAAACTGATATTGAATAAGATTTAGAGGTCTTGAAGTTGCTCATTTATTTCTGTAGTGTTAATGAAGGACCGCAATTTAAAATTGTAAAATTTTCGCCTGACTTATTTTGGAATTGTATCGCAGCTTAACTCTCCTGTTTAGAATGTACTGTTACAAACTCTGGATCAGCTAGGACTGATATTGAATAAGATTTAGCGGTCTTGAAGTTGCTCATTTATTTCTGTAGTGTTAATGAAGGACCGCAATTTAAAATTGTAAAATTTTCGCCTGACTTATTTTGGAATTGTATCGTGGTTTTACTCTTGTTTTTAGAACTTAATATTACAAATTTTGTATCAGATAAAACTGATATTAATAAGATTTATAGGTCTTGAAGTTACGCATATATTTCTGTAGTGTTAATGAAGGACCGCAATTTAAAATTGTAAAATTTTCGCCTGACTTATTTTGGAATTGTATCGTGGTTTTACTCTTGTTTTTAGAACTTAATATTACAAATTTTGTATCAGATAAAACTGATATTGAATAAGATTTAGAGGTCTTGAAGTTGCTCATTTATTTCTGTAGTGTTAATGAAGGACCGCAATTTAAAATTGTAAAATTTTCGCCTGACTTATTTTGGAATTGTATCGCAGCTTAACTCTCCTGTTTAGAATGTACTGTTACAAACTCTGGATCAGCTAGGACTGATATTGAATAAGATTTAGCGGTCTTGAAGTTGCTCATTTATTTCTGTAGTGTTAATGAAGGACCGCAATTTAAAATTGTAAAATTTTCGCCTGACTTATTTTGGAATTGTATCGTGGTTTTACTCTTGTTTTTAGAACTTAATATTACAAATTTTGTATCAGATAAAACTGATATTAATAAGATTTATAGGTCTTGAAGTTACGCATATATTTCTGTAGTGTTAATGAAGGACCGCAATTTAAAATTGTAAAATTTTCGCCTGACTTATTTTGGAATTGTATCGCAGTTTAACTCTCCTGTTTAGAATGTACTGTTACAAACTCTGGATCAGCTAGGACTGATATTGAATAAGATTTAGCGGTCTTGAAGTTGCTCATTTATTTCTGTAGTGTTAATGAAGGACCGCAATTTAAAATTGTAAAATTTTCGCCTGCCTTATTTTGGAATTGTATCGCAGTTTAACTCTCCTGTTTAGAATGTACTGTTACAAACTCTGGATCAGCTAGGACTGATATTGAATAAGATTTAGCGGTCTTGAAGTTGCTCATTTATTTCTGTAGTGTTAATGAAGGACCGCAATTTAAAATTGTAAAATTTTCGCCTGCCTTATTTTGGAATTGTATCGCAGTTTAACTCTCCTGTTTAGAATGTACTGTTACAAACTCTGGATCAGCTAGGACTGATATTGAATAAGATTTAGCGGTCTTGAAGTTGCTCATTTATTTCTGTAGTGTTAATGAAGGACCGCAATTTAAAATTGTAAAATTTTCGCCCGCCTTATTTTGGAATTGTATCGCAGTTTAACTCTCCTGTTTAGAATGTACTGTTACAAACTCTGGATCAGCTAGGACTGATATTGAATAAGATTTAGCGGTCTTGAAGTTGCTCATTTATTTCTGTAGTGTTAATGAAGGACCGCAATTTAAAATTGTAAAATTTTCGCCTGCCTTATTTTGTAATAAAAAGAGATCTAATTTTATAGTGTTTCGACGCTTCTTTTTAGAATGTTATTTTACCAACTCTGTTTCACGTAGGTCTGAGATATACTCTTATTAAGTTTTTGAAGTTACGCATATATTCTAGGTGTATTTTGTAAAATTTTCGCCTGCCTGATTATGGAATAAATAGAGATCTAATTTTATAGTGTTTCGACGCTTCTTTTTAGAATGTTATTTTACCAACTCTGTTTCACGTAGGTCTGAGATATACTCTTTTTAAGTTTTTGAAGTTACGCATATATTCTAGGTGTATTTTGTAAAATTTTTGCCTGCCTGATTATGGAATAAATAGAGATCTAATTTTATAGTGTTTCGACGCTTCTTTTTAGAATGTTATTTTACCAACTCTGTTTCACGTAGGTCTGAGATATACTCTTATTAAGTTTTTGAAGTTACGCATATATTCTAGGTGTATTTTGTAAAATTTTCGCCTGCCTGATTATGGAATAAATAGATATCTAATTTTATAGTGTTTCGACGCTTCTTTTTAGAATGTTATTTTACCAACTCTGTTTCACGTAGGTCTGAGATATACTCTTTTTAAGTTTTTGAAGTTACGCATATATTCTAGGTGTATTTTGTAAAATTTTCGCCTGCCTGATTATGGAATAAATAGAGATCTAATTTTATCGTGTTTCGACGCTTCTTTTTAGAATGTTATTTTACCAACTCTGTTTCACGTAGGTCTGAGATATACTCTTTTTAAGTTTTTGAAGTTACGCATATATTCTAGGTGTATTTTGTAAAATTTTCGCCTGGCTGATTATGGAATAAATAGAGATCTAATTTTATCGTGTTTCGACGCTTCTTTTTAGAATGTTATTTTACCAACTCTGTTTCACTTAGGTCTGAGATATACTCTTATTAAGTTTTTGAAGTTACGCATATATTCTAGGAGTATTTTGTAAAATTTTCGCCTGGCTGATTATGGAATAAATAGAGATCTAATTTTATCGTGTTTCGACGCTTCTTTTTAGAATGTTATTTTACCAACTCTGTTTCACTTAGGTCTGAGATATACTCTTTTTAAGTTTTTGAAGTTACGCATATATTCTAGGTGTATTTTGTAAAATTTTCGCCTGGCCGATTATGGAATAAATAGAGATCTAATTTTATCGTGTTTCGACGCTTCTTTTTAGAATGTTATTTTACCAACTCTGTTTCACTTAGGTCTGAGATATACTCCTATTTAGTTCTTGAAGTTACGCATATATTCTAGGAGTATTTTGTAAAATTTTCGCCTGCCTGATTATGGAATAAATATATATCTAATTTTATCGTGTTTCGACGCTTCTTTTTAGAATGTTATTTTACCAACTCTGTTTCACGTAGGTCTGAGATATACTCTTATTAAGTTTTTGAAGTTACGCATATATTCTAGGTGTATTTTGTAAAATTTTCGCCTGGCTGATTATGGAATAAATAGAGATCTAATTTTATCGTGTTTCGACGCTTCTTTTTAGAATGTTATTTTACCTACTCTGTTTCACGTAGGTCTGAGATATACTCTTTTTAAGTTTTTGAAGTTACGCATATATTCTAGGTGTATTTTGTAAAATTTTCGCCTGCCTGATTATGGAATAAATAGAGATCTAATTTTATCGTGTTTCGACGCTTCTTTTTAGAATGTTATTTTACCAACTCTGTTTCACGTAGGTCTGAGATATACTCTTTTTAAGTTTTTGAAGTTACGCATATATTCTAGGTGTATTTTGTAAAATTTTCGCCTGGCTGATTATGGAATAAATAGAGATCTAATTTTATCGTGTTTCGACGCTTCTTTTTAGAATGTTATTTTACCTACTCTGTTTCACGTAGGTCTGAGATATACTCTTTTTAAGTTTTTGAAGTTACGCATATATTCTAGGTGTATTTTGTAAAATTTTCGCCTGCCTGATTATGGAATAAATAGAGATCTAATTTTATCGTGTTTCGACGCTTCTTTTTTGAATGTTATTTTACCAACTCTGTTTCACTTAGGTCTGAGATATACTCCTATTTAGTTCTTGAAGTTACGCATATATTCTAGGAGTATTTTGTAAAATTTTCGCCTGCCTGATTATGGAATAAATAGAGATCTAATTTTATCGTGTTTCGACGCTTCTTTTTAGAATGTTATTTTACCAACTCTGTTTCACGTAGGTCTGAGATATACTCTTTTTAAGTTTTTGAAGTTACGCATATATTCTAGGTGTATTTTGTAAAATTTTCGCCTGGCTGATTATGGAATAAATAGAGATCTAATTTTATCGTGTTTCGACGCTTCTTTTTAGAATGTTATTTTACCTACTCTGTTTCACGTAGGTCTGAGATATACTCTTTTTAAGTTTTTGAAGTTACGCATATATTCTAGGTGTATTTTGTAAAATTTTCGCCTGCCTGATTATGGAATAAATAGAGATCTAATTTTATCGTGTTTCGACGCTTCTTTTTAGAATGTTATTTTACCAACTCTGTTTCACGTAGGTCTGAGATATACTCTTATTAAGTTCTTGAAGTTACGCATATATTCTAGGAGTATTTTGTAAAATTTTCGCCTGCCTGATTATGGAATAAATAGAGATCTAATTTTATCGTGTTTCGACGCTTCTTTTTTGAATGTTATTTTACCAACTCTGTTTCACTTAGGTCTGAGATATACTCCTATTTAGTTCTTGAAGTTACGCATATATTCTAGGAGTATTTTGTAAAATTTTCGCCTGCCTGATTATGGAATAAATAGATATCCAATTTTATAGTGTTTCGACGCTTCTTTTTAGAATGTTATTTTACCAACTCTGTTTCACGTAGGTCTGAGATATACTCTTTTTAAGTTTTTGAAGTTACGCATATATTCTAGGTGTATTTTGTAAAATTTTCGCCTGGCTGATTATGGAATAAATAGAGATCTAATTTTATAGTGTTTCGACGCTTCTTTTTAGAATGTTATTTTACCTACTCTGTTTCACGTAGGTCTGAGATATACTCTTTTTAAGTTTTTGAAGTTACGCATATATTCTAGGTGTATTTTGTAAAATTTTCGCCTGCCTGATTATGGAATAAATAGAGATCTAATTTTATCGTGTTTCGACGCTTCTTTTTTGAATGTTATTTTACCAACTCTGTTTCACTTAGGTCTGAGATATACTCCTATTTAGTTCTTGAAGTTACGCATATATTCTAGGAGTATTTTGTAAAATTTTCGCCTGCCTGATTATGGAATAAATAGAGATCTAATTTTATCGTGTTTCGACGCTTCTTTTTAGAATGTTATTTTACCAACTCTGTTTCACGTAGGTCTGAGATATACTCTTATTAAGTTTTTGAAGTTACGCATATATTCTAGGAGTATTTTGTAAAATTTTCGCCTGCCTGATTATGGAATAAATAGAGATCTAATTTTATCGTGTTTCGACGCTTCTTTTTAGAATGTTATTTTACCTACTCTGTTTCACGTAGGTCTGAGATATACTCTTTTTAAGTTTTTGAAGTTACGCATATATTCTAGGTGTATTTTGTAAAATTTTCGCCTGCCTGATTATGGAATAAATAGAGATCTAATTTTATCGTGTTTCGACGCTTCTTTTTTGAATGTTATTTTACCAACTCTGTTTCACTTAGGTCTGAGATATACTCCTATTTAGTTCTTGAAGTTACGCATATATTCTAGGAGTATTTTGTAAAATTTTCGCCTGCCTGATTATGGAATAAATAGAGATCTAATTTTATCGTGTTTCGACGCTTCTTTTTTGAATGTTATTTTACCAACTCTGTTTCACTTAGGTCTGAGATATACTCCTATTTAGTTCTTGAAGTTACGCATATATTCTAGGAGTATTTTGTAAAATTTTCGCCTGCCTGATTATGGAATAAATAGAGATCTAATTTTATCGTGTTTCGACGCTTCTTTTTAGAATGTTATTTTACCAACTCTGTTTCACGTAGGTCTGAGATATACTCTTTTTAAGTTTTTGAAGTTACGCATATATTCTAGGTGTATTTTGTAAAATTTTTGCCTGCCTGATTATGGAATAAATAGAGATCTAATTTTATCGTGTATCGACGCTTCTTTTTAGAATGTTATTTTACCAACTCTGTTTCACGTAGGTCTGAGATATACTCTTATTAAGTTTTTGAAGTTACGCATATATTCTAGGAGTATTTTGTAAAATTTTCGCCTGCCTGATTATGGAATAAATAGAGATCTAATTTTATCGTGTATCGACGCTTCTTTTTAGAATGTTATTTTACCAACTCTGTTTCACGTAGGTCTGAGATATACTCTTTTTAAGTTTTTGAAGTTACGCATATATTCTAGGTGTATTTTGTAAAATTTTCGCCTGGCTGATTATGGAATAAATAGAGATCTAATTTTATCGTGTTTCGACGCTTCTTTTTAGAATGTTATTTTACCAACTCTGTTTCACGTAGGTCTGAGATATACTCTTATTAAGTTTTTGAAGTTACGCATATATTCTAGGAGTATTTTGTAAAATTTTCGCCTGCCTGATTATGGAATAAATAGAGATCTAATTTTATCGTGTATCGACGCTTCTTTTTAGAATGTTATTTTACCAACTCTGTTTCACGTAGGTCTGAGATATACTCTTATTAAGTTTTTGAAGTTACGCATATATTCTAGGAGTATTTTGTAAAATTTTCGCCTGCCTGATTATGGAATAAATAGAGATCTAATTTTATCGTGTTTCGACGCTTCTTTTTAGAATGTTATTTTACCAACTCTGTTTCACGTAGGTCTGAGATATACTCCTATTTAGTTCTTGAAGTTACGCATATATTCTAGGAGTATTTTGTAAAATTTTCGCCTGCCTGATTATGGAATAAATAGAGATCTAATTTTATCGTGTTTCGACGCTTCTTTTTAGAATGTTATTTTACCAACTCTGTTTCACGTAGGTCTGAGATATACTCTTATTAAGTTTTTGAAGTTACGCATATATTCTAGGAGTATTTTGTAAAATTTTCGCCTGCCTGATTATGGAATAAATAGAGATCTAATTTTATCGTGTTTCGACGCTTCTTTTTAGAATGTTATTTTACCTACTCTGTTTCACGTAGGTCTGAGATATACTCTTTTTAAGTTTTTGAAGTTACGCATATATTCTAGGTGTATTTTGTAAAATTTTCGCCTGCCTGATTATGGAATAAATAGAGATCTAATTTTATCGTGTTTCGACGCTTCTTTTTTGAATGTTATTTTACCAACTCTGTTTCACTTAGGTCTGAGATATACTCCTATTTAGTTCTTGAAGTTACGCATATATTCTAGGAGTATTTTGTAAAATTTTCGCCTGCCTGATTATGGAATAAATAGAGATCTAATTTTATCGTGTTTCGACGCTTCTTTTTTGAATGTTATTTTACCAACTCTGTTTCACTTAGGTCTGAGATATACTCCTATTTAGTTCTTGAAGTTACGCATATATTCTAGGAGTATTTTGTAAAATTTTCGCCTGCCTGATTATGGAATAAATAGAGATCTAATTTTATCGTGTTTCGACGCTTCTTTTTAGAATGTTATTTTACCAACTCTGTTTCACGTAGGTCTGAGATATACTCTTTTTAAGTTTTTGAAGTTACGCATATATTCTAGGTGTATTTTGTAAAATTTTCGCCTGCCTGATTATGGAATAAATAGAGATCTAATTTTATCGTGTATCGACGCTTCTTTTTAGAATGTTATTTTACCAACTCTGTTTCACGTAGGTCTGAGATATACTCTTATTAAGTTTTTGAAGTTACGCATATATTCTAGGAGTATTTTGTAAAATTTTCGCCTGCCTGATTATGGAATAAATAGAGATCTAATTTTATCGTGTATCGACGCTTCTTTTTAGAATGTTATTTTACCAACTCTGTTTCACGTAGGTCTGAGATATACTCTTTTTAAGTTTTTGAAGTTACGCATATATTCTAGGTGTATTTTGTAAAATTTTCGCCTGGCTGATTATGGAATAAATAGAGATCTAATTTTATCGTGTTTCGACGCTTCTTTTTAGAATGTTATTTTACCAACTCTGTTTCACGTAGGTCTGAGATATACTCTTATTAAGTTTTTGAAGTTACGCATATATTCTAGGAGTATTTTGTAAAATTTTCGCCTGCCTGATTATGGAATAAATAGAGATCTAATTTTATCGTGTATCGACGCTTCTTTTTAGAATGTTATTTTACCAACTCTGTTTCACGTAGGTCTGAGATATACTCTTATTAAGTTTTTGAAGTTACGCATATATTCTAGGAGTATTTTGTAAAATTTTCGCCTGCCTGATTATGGAATAAATAGAGATCTAATTTTATCGTGTTTCGACGCTTCTTTTTAGAATGTTATTTTACCAACTCTGTTTCACGTAGGTCTGAGATATACTCTTATTAAGTTTTTGAAGTTACGCATATATTCTAGGAGTATTTTGTAAAATTTTCGCCTGCCTGATTATGGAATAAATAGAGATCTAATTTTATCGTGTATCGACGCTTCTTTTTAGAATGTTATTTTACCAACTCTGTTTCACGTAGGTCTGAGATATACTCTTATTAAGTTTTTGAAGTTACGCATATATTCTAGGAGTATTTTGTAAAATTTTCGCCTGCCTGATTATGGAATAAATAGAGATCTAATTTTATCGTGTATCGACGCTTCTTTTTAGAATGTTATTTTACCAACTCTGTTTCACTTAGGTCTGAGATATACTCTTTTTAAGTTTTTGAAGTTACGCATATATTCTAGGTGTATTTTGTAAAATTTTCGCCTGGCTGATTATGGAATAAATAGAGATCTAATTTTATCGTGTTTCGACGCTTCTTTTTAGAATGTTATTTTACCAACTCTGTTTCACGTAGGTCTGAGATATACTCTTATTAAGTTTTTGAAGTTACGCATATATTCTAGGAGTATTTTGTAAAATTTTCGCCTGCCTGATTATGGAATAAATAGAGATCTAATTTTATCGTGTATCGACGCTTCTTTTTAGAATGTTATTTTACCAACTCTGTTTCACGTAGGTCTGAGATATACTCTTATTAAGTTTTTGAAGTTACGCATATATTCTAGGAGTATTTTGTAAAATTTTCGCCTGCCTGATTATGGAATAAATAGAGATCTAATTTTATCGTGTATCGACGCTTCTTTTTAGAATGTTATTTTACCAACTCTGTTTCACTTAGGTCTGAGATATACTCTTTTTAAGTTTTTGAAGTTACGCATATATTCTAGGAGTATTTTGTAAAATTTTCGCCTGCCTGATTATGGAATAAATAGAGATCTAATTTTATCGTGTATCGACGCTTCTTTTTAGAATGTTATTTTACCAACTCTGTTTCACGTAGGTCTGAGATATACTCTTTTTAAGTTTTTGAAGTTACGCATATATTCTAGGTGTATTTTGTAAAATTTTCGCCTGGCTGATTATGGAATAAATAGAGATCTAATTTTATCGTGTTTCGACGCTTCTTTTTAGAATGTTATTTTACCAACTCTGTTTCACGTAGGTCTGAGATATACTCTTATTAAGTTTTTGAAGTTACGCATATATTCTAGGAGTATTTTGTAAAATTTTCGCCTGCCTGATTATGGAATAAATAGAGATCTAATTTTATCGTGTATCGACGCTTCTTTTTAGAATGTTATTTTACCAACTCTGTTTCACGTAGGTCTGAGATATACTCTTATTAAGTTTTTGAAGTTACGCATATATTCTAGGAGTATTTTGTAAAATTTTCGCCTGCCTGATTATGGAATAAATAGAGATCTAATTTTATCGTGTATCGACGCTTCTTTTTAGAATGTTATTTTACCAACTCTGTTTCACTTAGGTCTGAGATATACTCTTTTTAAGTTTTTGAAGTTACGCATATATTCTAGGAGTATTTTGTAAAATTTTCGCCTGCCTGATTATGGAATAAATAGAGATCTAATTTTATCGTGTATCGACGCTTCTTTTTAGAATGTTATTTTACCAACTCTGTTTCACGTAGGTCTGAGATATACTCTTTTTAAGTTTTTGAAGTTACGCATATATTCTAGGTGTATTTTGTAAAATTTTCGCCTGGCTGATTATGGAATAAATAGAGATCTAATTTTATCGTGTTTCGACGCTTCTTTTTAGAATGTTATTTTACCAACTCTGTTTCACGTAGGTCTGAGATATACTCTTATTAAGTTTTTGAAGTTACGCATATATTCTAGGAGTATTTTGTAAAATTTTCGCCTGCCTGATTATGGAATAAATAGAGATCTAATTTTATCGTGTTTCGACGCTTCTTTTTAGAATGTTATTTTACCAACTCTGTTTCACGTAGGTCTGAGATATACTCTTATTAAGTTTTTGAAGTTACGCATATATTCTAGGAGTATTTTGTAAAATTTTCGCCTGCCTGATTATGGAATAAATAGAGATCTAATTTTATCGTGTATCGACGCTTCTTTTTAGAATGTTATTTTACCAACTCTGTTTCACGTAGGTCTGAGATATACTCTTATTAAGTTTTTGAAGTTACGCATATATTCTAGGAGTATTTTGTAAAATTTTCGCCTGCCTGATTATGGAATAAATAGAGATCTAATTTTATCGTGTATCGACGCTTCTTTTTAGAATGTTATTTTACCAACTCTGTTTCACTTAGGTCTGAGATATACTCTTTTTAAGTTTTTGAAGTTACGCATATATTCTAGGTGTATTTTGTAAAATTTTCGCCTGGCATTTTATGGAATAAATAGAGATCTAATTTTATCGTGTTTCGACGCTTCTTTTTAGAATGTTATTTTACCAACTCTGTTTCACGTAGGTCTGAGATATACTCTTATTAAGTTTTTGAAGTTACGCATATATTCTAGGAGTATTTTGTAAAATTTTCGCCTGCCTGATTATGGAATAAATAGAGATCTAATTTTATCGTGTATCGACGCTTCTTTTTAGAATGTTATTTTACCAACTCTGTTTCACGTAGGTCTGAGATATACTCTTATTAAGTTTTTGAAGTTACGCATATATTCTAGGAGTATTTTGTAAAATTTTCGCCTGCCTGATTATGGAATAAATAGAGATCTAATTTTATCGTGTATCGACGCTTCTTTTTAGAATGTTATTTTACCAACTCTGTTTCACTTAGGTCTGAGATATACTCTTTTTAAGTTTTTGAAGTTACGCATATATTCTAGGTGTATTTTGTAAAATTTTCGCCTGGCTGATTATGGAATAAATAGAGATCTAATTTTATCGTGTTTCGACGCTTCTTTTTAGAATGTTATTTTACCAACTCTGTTTCACGTAGGTCTGAGATATACTCTTATTAAGTTTTTGAAGTTACGCATATATTCTAGGAGTATTTTGTAAAATTTTCGCCTGCCTGATTATGGAATAAATAGAGATCTAATTTTATCGTGTATCGACGCTTCTTTTTAGAATGTTATTTTACCAACTCTGTTTCACGTAGGTCTGAGATATACTCTTATTAAGTTTTTGAAGTTACGCATATATTCTAGGAGTATTTTGTAAAATTTTCGCCTGCCTGATTATGGAATAAATAGAGATCTAATTTTATCGTGTATCGACGCTTCTTTTTAGAATGTTATTTTACCAACTCTGTTTCACTTAGGTCTGAGATATACTCTTTTTAAGTTTTTGAAGTTACGCATATATTCTAGGTGTATTTTGTAAAATTTTCGCCTGGCTGATTATGGAATAAATAGAGATCTAATTTTATCGTGTTTCGACGCTTCTTTTTAGAATGTTATTTTACCAACTCTGTTTCACGTAGGTCTGAGATATACTCTTATTAAGTTTTTGAAGTTACGCATATATTCTAGGAGTATTTTGTAAAATTTTCGCCTGCCTGATTATGGAATAAATAGAGATCTAATTTTATCGTGTATCGACGCTTCTTTTTAGAATGTTATTTTACCAACTCTGTTTCACGTAGGTCTGAGATATACTCTTATTAAGTTTTTGAAGTTACGCATATATTCTAGGAGTATTTTGTAAAATTTTCGCCTGCCTGATTATGGAATAAATAGAGATCTAATTTTATCGTGTATCGACGCTTCTTTTTAGAATGTTATTTTACCAACTCTGTTTCACTTAGGTCTGAGATATACTCTTTTTAAGTTTTTGAAGTTACGCATATATTCTAGGTGTATTTTGTAAAATTTTCGCCTGGCTGATTATGGAATAAATAGAGATCTAATTTTATCGTGTTTCGACGCTTCTTTTTAGAATGTTATTTTACCAACTCTGTTTCACGTAGGTCTGAGATATACTCTTTTTAAGTTTTTGAAGTTACGCATATATTCTAGGAGTATTTTGTAAAATTTTCGCCTGCCTGATTATGGAATAAATAGAGATCTAATTTTATCGTGTATCGACGCTTCTTTTTAGAATGTTATTTTACCAACTCTGTTTCACGTAGGTCTGAGATATACTCTTTTTAAGTTTTTGAAGTTACGCATATATTCTAGGTGTATTTTGTAAAATTTTCGCCTGGCTGATTATGGAATAAATAGAGATCTAATTTTATCGTGTTTCGACGCTTCTTTTTAGAATGTTATTTTACCAACTCTGTTTCACGTAGGTCTGAGATATACTCTTATTAAGTTTTTGAAGTTACGCATATATTCTAGGAGTATTTTGTAAAATTTTCGCCTGCCTGATTATGGAATAAATAGAGATCTAATTTTATCGTGTATCGACGCTTCTTTTTAGAATGTTATTTTACCAACTCTGTTTCACGTAGGTCTGAGATATACTCTTATTAAGTTTTTGAAGTTACGCATATATTCTAGGAGTATTTTGTAAAATTTTCGCCTGCCTGATTATGGAATAAATAGAGATCTAATTTTATCGTGTTTCGACGCTTCTTTTTAGAATGTTATTTTACCAACTCTGTTTCACGTAGGTCTGAGATATACTCTTATTAAGTTTTTGAAGTTACGCATATATTCTAGGAGTATTTTGTAAAATTTTCGCCTGCCTGATTATGGAATAAATAGAGATCTAATTTTATCGTGTTTCGACGCTTCTTTTTAGAATGTTATTTTACCAACTCTGTTTCACGTAGGTCTGAGATATACTCTTATTAAGTTTTTGAAGTTACGCATATATTCTAGGAGTATTTTGTAAAATTTTCGCCTGCCTGATTATGGAATAAATAGAGATCTAATTTTATCGTGTATCGACGCTTCTTTTTAGAATGTTATTTTACCAACTCTGTTTCACTTAGGTCTGAGATATACTCTTTTTAAGTTTTTGAAGTTACGCATATATTCTAGGTGTATTTTGTAAAATTTTCGCCTGGCTGATTATGGAATAAATAGAGATCTAATTTTATCGTGTTTCGACGCTTCTTTTTAGAATGTTATTTTACCAACTCTGTTTCACGTAGGTCTGAGATATACTCTTATTAAGTTTTTGAAGTTACGCATATATTCTAGGAGTATTTTGTAAAATTTTCGCCTGCCTGATTATGGAATAAATAGAGATCTAATTTTATCGTGTATCGACGCTTCTTTTTAGAATGTTATTTTACCAACTCTGTTTCACGTAGGTCTGAGATATACTCTTATTAAGTTTTTGAAGTTACGCATATATTCTAGGAGTATTTTGTAAAATTTTCGCCTGCCTGATTATGGAATAAATAGAGATCTAATTTTATCGTGTATCGACGCTTCTTTTTAGAATGTTATTTTACCAACTCTGTTTCACTTAGGTCTGAGATATACTCTTTTTAAGTTTTTGAAGTTACGCATATATTCTAGGAGTATTTTGTAAAATTTTCGCCTGCCTGATTATGGAATAAATAGAGATCTAATTTTATCGTGTATCGACGCTTCTTTTTAGAATGTTATTTTACCAACTCTGTTTCACGTAGGTCTGAGATATACTCTTTTTAAGTTTTTGAAGTTACGCATATATTCTAGGTGTATTTTGTAAAATTTTCGCCTGGCTGATTATGGAATAAATAGAGATCTAATTTTATCGTGTTTCGACGCTTCTTTTTAGAATGTTATTTTACCAACTCTGTTTCACGTAGGTCTGAGATATACTCTTATTAAGTTTTTGAAGTTACGCATATATTCTAGGAGTATTTTGTAAAATTTTCGCCTGCCTGATTATGGAATAAATAGAGATCTAATTTTATCGTGTATCGACGCTTCTTTTTAGAATGTTATTTTACCAACTCTGTTTCACGTAGGTCTGAGATATACTCTTATTAAGTTTTTGAAGTTACGCATATATTCTAGGAGTATTTTGTAAAATTTTCGCCTGCCTGATTATGGAATAAATAGAGATCTAATTTTATCGTGTATCGACGCTTCTTTTTAGAATGTTATTTTACCAACTCTGTTTCACTTAGGTCTGAGATATACTCTTTTTAAGTTTTTGAAGTTACGCATATATTCTAGGAGTATTTTGTAAAATTTTCGCCTGCCTGATTATGGAATAAATAGAGATCTAATTTTATCGTGTATCGACGCTTCTTTTTAGAATGTTATTTTACCAACTCTGTTTCACGTAGGTCTGAGATATACTCTTTTTAAGTTTTTGAAGTTACGCATATATTCTAGGTGTATTTTGTAAAATTTTCGCCTGGCTGATTATGGAATAAATAGAGATCTAATTTTATCGTGTTTCGACGCTTCTTTTTAGAATGTTATTTTACCAACTCTGTTTCACGTAGGTCTGAGATATACTCTTATTAAGTTTTTGAAGTTACGCATATATTCTAGGAGTATTTTGTAAAATTTTCGCCTGCCTGATTATGGAATAAATAGAGATCTAATTTTATCGTGTTTCGACGCTTCTTTTTAGAATGTTATTTTACCAACTCTGTTTCACGTAGGTCTGAGATATACTCTTATTAAGTTTTTGAAGTTACGCATATATTCTAGGAGTATTTTGTAAAATTTTCGCCTGCCTGATTATGGAATAAATAGAGATCTAATTTTATCGTGTATCGACGCTTCTTTTTAGAATGTTATTTTACCAACTCTGTTTCACGTAGGTCTGAGATATACTCTTATTAAGTTTTTGAAGTTACGCATATATTCTAGGAGTATTTTGTAAAATTTTCGCCTGCCTGATTATGGAATAAATAGAGATCTAATTTTATCGTGTATCGACGCTTCTTTTTAGAATGTTATTTTACCAACTCTGTTTCACTTAGGTCTGAGATATACTCTTTTTAAGTTTTTGAAGTTACGCATATATTCTAGGTGTATTTTGTAAAATTTTCGCCTGGCATTTTATGGAATAAATAGAGATCTAATTTTATCGTGTTTCGACGCTTCTTTTTAGAATGTTATTTTACCAACTCTGTTTCACGTAGGTCTGAGATATACTCTTATTAAGTTTTTGAAGTTACGCATATATTCTAGGAGTATTTTGTAAAATTTTCGCCTGCCTGATTATGGAATAAATAGAGATCTAATTTTATCGTGTATCGACGCTTCTTTTTAGAATGTTATTTTACCAACTCTGTTTCACGTAGGTCTGAGATATACTCTTATTAAGTTTTTGAAGTTACGCATATATTCTAGGAGTATTTTGTAAAATTTTCGCCTGCCTGATTATGGAATAAATAGAGATCTAATTTTATCGTGTATCGACGCTTCTTTTTAGAATGTTATTTTACCAACTCTGTTTCACTTAGGTCTGAGATATACTCTTTTTAAGTTTTTGAAGTTACGCATATATTCTAGGTGTATTTTGTAAAATTTTCGCCTGGCTGATTATGGAATAAATAGAGATCTAATTTTATCGTGTTTCGACGCTTCTTTTTAGAATGTTATTTTACCAACTCTGTTTCACGTAGGTCTGAGATATACTCTTATTAAGTTTTTGAAGTTACGCATATATTCTAGGAGTATTTTGTAAAATTTTCGCCTGCCTGATTATGGAATAAATAGAGATCTAATTTTATCGTGTATCGACGCTTCTTTTTAGAATGTTATTTTACCAACTCTGTTTCACGTAGGTCTGAGATATACTCTTATTAAGTTTTTGAAGTTACGCATATATTCTAGGAGTATTTTGTAAAATTTTCGCCTGCCTGATTATGGAATAAATAGAGATCTAATTTTATCGTGTATCGACGCTTCTTTTTAGAATGTTATTTTACCAACTCTGTTTCACTTAGGTCTGAGATATACTCTTTTTAAGTTTTTGAAGTTACGCATATATTCTAGGTGTATTTTGTAAAATTTTCGCCTGGCTGATTATGGAATAAATAGAGATCTAATTTTATCGTGTTTCGACGCTTCTTTTTAGAATGTTATTTTACCAACTCTGTTTCACGTAGGTCTGAGATATACTCTTATTAAGTTTTTGAAGTTACGCATATATTCTAGGAGTATTTTGTAAAATTTTCGCCTGCCTGATTATGGAATAAATAGAGATCTAATTTTATCGTGTATCGACGCTTCTTTTTAGAATGTTATTTTACCAACTCTGTTTCACTTAGGTCTGAGATATACTCTTTTTAAGTTTTTGAAGTTACGCATATATTCTAGGTGTATTTTGTAAAATTTTCGCCTGGCTGATTATGGAATAAATAGAGATCTTATTTTATCGTGTTTCGACGCTTCTTTTTAGAATGTTATTTTACCAACTCTGTTTCACGTAGGTCTGAGATATACTCTTATTAAGTTTTTGAAGTTACGCATATATTCTAGGAGTATTTTGTAAAATTTTCGCCTGTCTGATTATGGAATAAATAGAGATCTAATTTTATCGTGTATCGACGCTTCTTTTTAGAATGTTATTTTACCAACTCTGTTTCACTTAGGTCTGAGATATACTCTTTTTAAGTTTTTGAAGTTACGCATATATTCTAGGAGTATTTTGTAAAATTTTCGCCTGCCTGATTATGGAATAAATAGAGATCTAATTTTATCGTGTATCGACGCTTCTTTTTAGAATGTTATTTTACCAACTCTGTTTCACGTAGGTCTGAGATATACTCTTATTAAGTTTTTGAAGTTACGCATATATTCTAGGAGTATTTTGTAAAATTTTCGCCTGCCTGATTATGGAATAAATAGAGATCTAATTTTATCGTGTATCGACGCTTCTTTTTAGAATGTTATTTTACCAACTCTGTTTCACTTAGGTCTGAGATATACTCTTTTTAAGTTTTTGAAGTTACGCATATATTCTAGGAGTATTTTGTAAAATTTTCGCCTGCCTGATTATGGAATAAATAGAGATCTAATTTTATCGTGTATCGACGCTTCTTTTTAGAATGTTATTTTACCAACTCTGTTTCACTTAGGTCTGAGATATACTCTTTTTAAGTTTTTGAAGTTACGCATATATTCTAGGTGTATTTTGTAAAATTTTCGCCTGGCTGATTATGGAATAAATAGAGATCTTATTTTATCGTGTTTCGACGCTTCTTTTTAGAATGTTATTTTACCAACTCTGTTTCACGTAGGTCTGAGATATACTCTTATTAAGTTTTTGAAGTTACGCATATATTCTAGGAGTATTTTGTAAAATTTTCGCCTGCCTGATTATGGAATAAATAGAGATCTAATTTTATCGTGTATCGACGCTTCTTTTTAGAATGTTATTTTACCAACTCTGTTTCACGTAGGTCTGAGATATACTCTTATTAAGTTTTTGAAGTTACGCATATATTCTAGGAGTATTTTGTAAAATTTTCGCCTGCCTGATTATGGAATAAATAGAGATCTAATTTTATCGTGTATCGACGCTTCTTTTTAGAATGTTATTTTACCAACTCTGTTTCACTTAGGTCTGAGATATACTCTTTTTAAGTTTTTGAAGTTACGCATATATTCTAGGAGTATTTTGTAAAATTTTCGCCTGCCTGATTATGGAATAAATAGAGATCTAATTTTATCGTGTATCGACGCTTCTTTTTAGAATGTTATTTTACCAACTCTGTTTCACGTAGGTCTGAGATATACTCTTATTAAGTTTTTGAAGTTACGCATATATTCTAGGAGTATTTTGTAAAATTTTCGCCTGCCTGATTATGGAATAAATAGAGATCTAATTTTATCGTGTATCGACGCTTCTTTTTAGAATGTTATTTTACCAACTCTGTTTCACTTAGGTCTGAGATATACTCTTTTTAAGTTTTTGAAGTTACGCATATATTCTAGGAGTATTTTGTAAAATTTTCGCCTGCCTGATTATGGAATAAATAGAGATCTAATTTTATCGTGTATCGACGCTTCTTTTTAGAATGTTATTTTACCAACTCTGTTTCACGTAGGTCTGAGATATACTCTTATTAAGTTTTTGAAGTTACGCATATATTCTAGGAGTATTTTGTAAAATTTTCGCCTGTCTGATTATGGAATAAATAGAGATCTAATTTTATCGTGTATCGACGCTTCTTTTTAGAATGTTATTTTACCAACTCTGTTTCACTTAGGTCTGAGATATACTCCTATTTAGTTCTTGAAGTTACGCATATATTCTAGGAGTATTTTGTAAAATTTTCGCCTGCCTGATTATGGAATAAATAGAGATCTAATTTTATCGTGTTTCGACGCTTCTTTTTTGAATGTTATTTTACCAACTCTGTTTCACTTAGGTCTGAGATATACTCTTTTTAAGTTTTTGAAGTTACGCATATATTCTAGGTGTATTTTGTAAAATTTTCGCATGGCTGATTATGGAATAAATAGAGATCTAATTTTATCGTGTATCGACGCTTCTTTTTAGAATGTTATTTTACCAACTCTGTTTCACGTAGGTCTGAGATATACTCTTATTAAGTTTTTGAAGTTACGCATATATTCTAGGAGTATTTTGTAAAATTTTCGCCTGTCTGATTATGGAATAAATAGAGATCTAATTTTATCGTGTATCGACGCTTCTTTTTAGAATGTTATTTTACCAACTCTGTTTCACTTAGGTCTGAGATATACTCTTTTTAAGTTTTTGAAGTTACGCATATATTCTAGGAGTATTTTGTAAAATTTTCGCCTGCCTGATTATGGAATAAATAGAGATCTAATTTTATCGTGTATCGACGCTTCTTTTTAGAATGTTATTTTACCAACTCTGTTTCACGTAGGTCTGAGATATACTCTTATTAAGTTTTTGAAGTTACGCATATATTCTAGGTGTATTTTGTAAAATTTTCGCCTGGCTGATTATGGAATAAATAGAGATCTTATTTTATCGTGTTTCGACGCTTCTTTTTAGAATGTTATTTTACCAACTCTGTTTCACGTAGGTCTGAGATATACTCTTATTAAGTTTTTGAAGTTACGCATATATTCTAGGAGTATTTTGTAAAATTTTCGCCTGCCTGATTATGGAATAAATAGAGATCTAATTTTATCGTGTTTCGACGCTTCTTTTTAGAATGTTATTTTACCAACTCTGTTTCACGTAGGTCTGAGATATACTCTTATTAAGTTTTTGAAGTTACGCATATATACTAGGTGTATTTTGTAAAATTTTCGCCTGGCTGATTATGGAATAAATAGAGATCTAATTTTATCGTGTTTCGACGCTTTTTTTTTGAATGTTATTTTACCAACTCTGTTTCACTTAGGTCTGAGATATACTCCTATTTAGTTCTTGAAGTTACGCATATATTCTAGGAGTATTTTGTAAAATTTTCGCCTGCCTGATTATGGAATAAATAGAGATCTAATTTTATCGTGTATCGACGCTTCTTTTTAGAATGTTATTTTACCAATTCTGTTTCACGTAGGTCTGAGATATACTCTTATTAAGTTTTTGAAGTTACGCATATATTCTAGGAGTATTTTGTAAAATTTTCGCCTGGCTGATTATGGAATAAATAGAGATCTAATTTTATCGTGTTTCGACGCTTCTTTTTTGAATGTTATTTTACCAACTCTGTTTCACTTAGGTCTGAGATATACTCTTTTTAAGTTTTTGAAGTTACGCATATATTCTAGGTGTATTTTGTAAAATTTTCGCATGGCTGATTATGGAATAAATAGAGATCTAATTTTATCGTGTATCGACGCTTCTTTTTAGAATGTTATTTTACCAACTCTGTTTCACGTAGGTCTGAGATATACTCTTATTAAGTTTTTGAAGTTACGCATATATACTAGGTGTATTTTGTAAAATTTTCGCCTGGCTGATTATGGAATAAATAGAGATCTAATTTTATCGTGTTTCGACGCTTTTTTTTTGAATGTTATTTTACCAACTCTGTTTCACTTAGGTCTGAGATATACTCCTATTTAGTTCTTGAAGTTACGCATATATTCTAGGAGTATTTTGTAAAATTTTCGCCTGGCTGATTATGGAATAAATAGAGATCTAATTTTATCGTGTATCGACGCTTCTTTTTAGAATGTTATTTTACCAACTCTGTTTCACGTAGGTCTGAGATATACTCTTATTAAGTTTTTGAAGTTACGCATATATTCTAGGAGTATTTTGTAAAATTTTCGCCTGGCTGATTATGGAATAAATAGAGATCTAATTTTATCGTGTTTCGACGCTTCTTTTTTGAATGTTATTTTACCAACTCTGTTTCACTTAGGTCTGAGATATACTCTTTTTAAGTTTTTGAAGTTACGCATATATTCTAGGTGTATTTTGTAAAATTTTCGCCTGGCTGATTATGGAATAAATAGAGATCTAATTTTATCGTGTATCGACGCTTCTTTTTAGAATGTTATTTTACCAACTCTGTTTCACGTAGGTCTGAGATATACTCTTATTAAGTTTTTGAAGTTACGCATATATTCTAGGAGTATTTTGTAAAATTTTCGCCTGCCTGATTATGGAATAAATAGAGATCTAATTTTATCGTGTTTCGACGCTTCTTTTTAGAATGTTATTTTACCAACTCTGTTTCACTTAGGTCTGAGATATACTCCTATTTAGTTCTTGAAGTTACGCATATATTCTAGGTGTATTTTGTAAAATTTTCGCCTGCCTGATTATGGAATAAATAGAGATCTAATTTTATAGTGTATCGACGCTTCTTTTTAGAATGTTATTTTACCAACACTGTTTCACTTAGGTCTGAGATATACTCTTATTAAGTTTTTGAAGTTACGCATATATTCTAGGAGTATTTTGTAAAATTTTCGCCTGCCTGATTATGGAATAAATAGAGATCTAATTTTATCGTGTTTCGACGCTTCTTTTTAGAATGTTATTTTACCAACTCTGTTTCACTTAGGTCTGAGATATACTCCTATTTAGTTTTTGAAGTTACGCATATATTCTAGGTGTATTTTGTAAAATTTTCGCCTGCCTGATTATGGAATAAATAGAGATCTAATTTTATAGTGTATCGACGCTTCTTTTTAGAATGTTATTTTACCAACACTGTTTCACTTAGGTCTGAGATATACTCTTATTAAGTTTTTGAAGTTACGCATATATTCTAGGAGTATTTTGTAAAATTTTCGCCTGCCTGATTATGGAATAAATAGAGATCTAATTTTATCGTGTTTCGACGCTTCTTTTTAGAATGTTATTTTACCAACTCTGTTTCACTTAGGTCTGAGATATACTCCTATTTAGTTCTTGAAGTTACGCATATATTCTAGGTGTATTTTGTAAAATTTTCGCCTGGCTGATTATGGAATAAATAGAGATCTAATTTTATCGTGTTTCGACGCTTCTTTTTTGAATGTTATTTTACCAACTCTGTTTCACGTAGGTCTGAGATATACTCTTATTAAGTTTTTGAAGTTACGCATATATTCTAGGAGTATTTTGTAAAATTTTCGCCTGGCTGATTATGGAATAAATAGAGATCTAATTTTATCGTGTTTCGACGCTTCTTTTTTGAATGTTATTTTACCAACTCTGTTTCACTTAGGTCTGAGATATACTCTTTTTAAGTTTTTGAAGTTACGCATATATTCTAGGTGTATTTTGTAAAATTTTCGCCTGGCTGATTATGGAATAAATAGAGATCTAATTTTATCGTGTATCGACGCTTCTTTTTAGAATGTTATTTTACCAACTCTGTTTCACGTAGGTCTGAGATATACTCTTATTAAGTTTTTGAAGTTACGCATATATTCTAGGAGTATTTTGTAAAATTTTCGCCTGCCTGATTATGGAATAAATAGAGATCTAATTTTATCGTGTTTCGACGCTTCTTTTTAGAATGTTATTTTACCAACTCTGTTTCACTTAGGTCTGAGATATACTCCTATTTAGTTCTTGAAGTTACGCATATATTCTAGGTGTATTTTGTAAAATTTTCGCCTGCCTGATTATGGAATAAATAGAGATCTAATTTTATAGTGTATCGACGCTTCTTTTTAGAATGTTATTTTACCAACACTGTTTCACTTAGGTCTGAGATATACTCTTATTAAGTTTTTGAAGTTACGCATATATTCTAGGAGTATTTTGTAAAATTTTCGCCTGCCTGATTATGGAATAAATAGAGATCTAATTTTATCGTGTTTCGACGCTTCTTTTTAGAATGTTATTTTACCAACTCTGTTTCACTTAGGTCTGAGATATACTCCTATTTAGTTTTTGAAGTTACGCATATATTCTAGGTGTATTTTGTAAAATTTTCGCCTGCCTGATTATGGAATAAATAGAGATCTAATTTTATAGTGTATCGACGCTTCTTTTTAGAATGTTATTTTACCAACACTGTTTCACTTAGGTCTGAGATATACTCTTATTAAGTTTTTGAAGTTACGCATATATTCTAGGAGTATTTTGTAAAATTTTCGCCTGCCTGATTATGGAATAAATAGAGATCTAATTTTATCGTGTTTCGACGCTTCTTTTTAGAATGTTATTTTACCAACTCTGTTTCACTTAGGTCTGAGATATACTCCTATTTAGTTCTTGAAGTTACGCATATATTCTAGGTGTATTTTGTAAAATTTTCGCCTGCCTGATTATGGAATAAATAGAGATCTAATTTTATAGTGTATCGACGCTTCTTTTTAGAATGTTATTTTACCAACACTGTTTCACTTAGGTCTGAGATATACTCTTATTAAGTTTTTGAAGTTACGCATATATTCTAGGAGTATTTTGTAAAATTTTCGCCTGCCTGATTATGGAATAAATAGAGATCTAATTTTATCGTGTTTCGACGCTTCTTTTTAGAATGTTATTTTACCAACTCTGTTTCACTTAGGTCTGAGATATACTCCTATTTAGTTCTTGAAGTTACGCATATATTCTAGGAGTAGTTTGTAAAATTTTCGCCTGCCTGATTATGGAATAAATAGATATCTAATTTTATCGTGTTTCGACGCTTCTTTTTAGAATGTTATTTTACCAACTCTGTTTCACTTAGGTCTGAGATATACTCCTATTTAGTTCTTGAAGTTACGCATATATTCTAGGAGTATTTTGTAAAATTTTCGCCTGCCTGATTATGGAATAAATAGATATCTAATTTTATAGTGTTTCGACGCTTCTTTTTAGAATGTTATTTTACCAACTCTGTTTCACGTAGGTCTGAGATATACTCTTATTAAGTTTTTGAAGTTACGCATATATTCTAGGAGTATTTTGTAAAATTTTCGCCTGCCTGATTATGGAATAAATAGATATCTAATTTTATAGTGTATCGACGCTTCTTTTTAGAATGTTATTTTACCAACTCTGTTTCACGTAGGTCTGAGATATACTCTTATTAAGTTTTTGAAGTTACGCATATATTCTAGGAGTATTTTGTAAAATTTTCGCCTGCCTGATAATGGAATAAATAGAGATCTAATTTTATCGTGTATCGACGGTTCTTTTTAGAATGTTATTTTACCAATTCTGTTTCACTTAGGTCTGAGATATACTCCTATTTAGTTCTTGAAATTACGCATATATTCTAGGAGTATTTTGTAAAATTTTCGCCTGCCTGATTATGGAATAAATAGATATCTAATTTTATAGTGTTTCGACGCTTCTTTTTAGAATGTTATTTTACCAACTCTGTTTCACGTAGGTCTGAGATATACTCTTATTAAGTTTTTGAAGTTACGCATATATTCTAGGAGTATTTTGTAAAATTTTCGCCTGCCTGATTATGGAATAAATAGATATCTAATTTTATAGTGTATCGGCGCTTCTTTTTAGAATGTTATTTTACCAACTCTGTTTCACTTAGGTCTGAGATATACTCCTATTTAGTTCTTGAAATTACGCATATATTCTAGGTGTATTTTGTAAAATTTTCGCCTGCCTGATTATGGAATAAATAGATTATTTTACCAACTCTGTTTCACGTAGGTCTGAGATATACTCTTTTTAAGTTTTTGAAGTTACGCATATATTCTAGGAGTATTTTGTAAAATTTTCGCCTGCCTGATTATGGAATAAATAGATATCTAATTTTATAGTGTTTCGACGCTTCTTTTTAGAATGTTATTTTACCAACTCTGTTTCACGTAGGTCTGAGATATACTCTTATTAAGTTTTTGAAGTTACGCATATATTCTAGGAGTATTTTGTAAAATTTTCGCCTGCCTGATTATGGAATAAATAGATATCTAATTTTATAGTGTATCGACGCTTCTTTTTAGAATGTTATTTTACCAACTCTGTTTCACGTAGGTCTGAGATATACTCTTATTAAGTTTTTGAAGTTACGCATATATTCTAGGAGTATTTTGTAAAATTTTCGCCTGCCTGATAATGGAATAAATAGAGATCTAATTTTATCGTGTATCGACGGTTCTTTTTAGAATGTTATTTTACCAATTCTGTTTCACTTAGGTCTGAGATATACTCCTATTTAGTTCTTGAAATTACGCATATATTCTAGGAGTATTTTGTAAAATTTTCGCCTGCCTGATTATGGAATAAATAGATATCTAATTTTATAGTGTTTCGACGCTTCTTTTTAGAATGTTATTTTACCAACTCTGTTTCACGTAGGTCTGAGATATACTCTTATTAAGTTTTTGAAGTTACGCATATATTCTAGGAGTATTTTGTAAAATTTTCGCCTGCCTGATTATGGAATAAATAGATATCTAATTTTATAGTGTATCGGCGCTTCTTTTTAGAATGTTATTTTACCAACTCTGTTTCACTTAGGTCTGAGATATACTCCTATTTAGTTCTTGAAATTACGCATATATTCTAGGTGTATTTTGTAAAATTTTCGCCTGCCTGATTATGGAATAAATAGATTATTTTACCAACTCTGTTTCACGTAGGTCTGAGATATACTCTTTTTAAGTTTTTGAAGTTACGCATATATTCTAGGAGTATTTTGTAAAATTTTCGCCTGCCTGATTATGGAATAAATAGAGATCTAATTTTATCGTGTATCGACGCTTCTTTTTAGAATGTTATTTTACCAATTCTGTTTCACTTAGGTCTGAGATATACTCTTTTTAAGTTTTTGAAGTTACGCATATATTCTAGGTGTATTTTGTAAAATTTTCGCCTGCCTGATTATGGAATAAATAGATATCTAATTTTATAGTGTATCGACGCTTCTTTTTAGAATGTTATTTTACCAATTCTGTTTCACTTAGGTCTGAGATATACTCTTTTTAAGTTTTTGAAGTTACGCATATATTCTAGGTGTATTTTGTAAAATTTTCGCCTGCCTGATTATGGAATAAATAGATATCTAATTTTATAGTGTATCGACGCTTCTTTTTAGAATGTTATTTTACCAACTCTGTTTCACTTAGGTCTGAGATATACTCCTATTTAGTTCTTGAAATTACGCATATATTCTAGGAGTATTTTGTAAAATTTTCGCCTGCCTGATTATGGAATAAATAGAGATCTAATTTTATCGTGTATCGACGCTTCTTTTTAGAATGTTATTTTACCAATTCTGTTTCACTTAGGTCTGAGATATACTCTTTTTAAGTTTTTGAAGTTACGCATATATTCTAGGTGTATTTTGTAAAATTTTCGCCTGCCTGATTATGGAATAAATAGATATCTAATTTTATAGTGTATCGACGCTTCTTTTTAGAATGTTATTTTACCAATTCTGTTTCACTTAGGTCTGAGATATACTCTTTTTAAGTTTTTGAAGTTACGCATATATTCTAGGTGTATTTTGTAAAATTTTCGCCTGCCTGATTATGGAATAAATAGATATCTAATTTTATAGTGTATCGACGCTTCTTTTTAGAATGTTATTTTACCAACTCTGTTTCACGTAGGTCTGAGATATACTCTTATTAAGTTTTTGAAGTTACGCATATATTCTAGGAGTATTTTGTAAAATTTTCGCCTGCCTGATTATGGAATAAATAGATATCTAATTTTATAGTGTATCGGCGCTTCTTTTTAGAATGTTATTTTACCAACTCTGTTTCACTTAGGTCTGAGATATACTCTTTTTAAGTTTTTGAAGTTACGCATATATTCTAGGTGTATTTTGTAAAATTTTCGCCTGCCTGATTATGGAATAAATAGAGATCTAATTTTATCGTGTATCGACGCTTCTTTTTAGAATGTTATTTTACCAATTCTGTTTCACTTAGGTCTGAGATATACTCTTTTTAAGTTTTTGAAGTTACGCATATATTCTAGGTGTATTTTGTAAAATTTTCGCCTGCCTGATTATGGAATAAATAGATATCTAATTTTATAGTGTATCGACGCTTCTTTTTAGAATGTTATTTTACCAACTCTGTTTCACTTAGGTCTGAGATATACTCCTATTTAGTTCTTGAAATTACGCATATATTCTAGGAGTATTTTGTAAAATTTTCGCCTGCCTGATTATGGAATAAATAGATATCTAATTTTATAGTGTATCGGCGCTTCTTTTTAGAATGTTATTTTACCAATTCTGTTTCACTTAGGTCTGAGATATACTCCTATTTAGTTCTTGAAATTACGCATATATTCTAGGTGTATTTTGTAAAATTTTCGCCTGCCTGATTATGGAATAAATAGATTATTTTACCAACTCTGTTTCACGTAGGTCTGAGATATACTCTTTTTAAGTTTTTGAAGTTACGCATATATTCTAGGAGTATTTTGTAAAATTTTCGCCTGCCTGATTATGGAATAAATAGAGATCTAATTTTATCGTGTATCGACGCTTCTTTTTAGAATGTTATTTTACCAATTCTGTTTCACTTAGGTCTGAGATATACTCTTTTTAAGTTTTTGAAGTTACGCATATATTCTAGGTGTATTTTGTAAAATTTTCGCCTGCCTGATTATGGAATAAATAGATATCTAATTTTATAGTGTATCGACGCTTCTTTTTAGAATGTTATTTTACCAACTCTGTTTCACGTAGGTCTGAGATATACTCTTATTAAGTTTTTGAAGTTACGCATATATTCTAGGAGTATTTTGTAAAATTTTCGCCTGCCTGATTATGGAATAAATAGAGATCTAATTTTATCGTGTATCGACGCTTCTTTTTAGAATGTTATTTTACCAATTCTGTTTCACTTAGGTCTGAGATATACTCTTTTTAAGTTTTTGAAGTTACGCATATATTCTAGGTGTATTTTGTAAAATTTTCGCCTGCCTGATTATGGAATAAATAGATATCTAATTTTATAGTGTATCGACGCTTCTTTTTAGAATGTTATTTTACCAACTCTGTTTCACGTAGGTCTGAGATATACTCTTATTAAGTTTTTGAAGTTACGCATATATTCTAGGAGTATTTTGTAAAATTTTCGCCTGCCTGATAATGGAATAAATAGAGATCTAATTTTATCGTGTATCGACGGTTCTTTTTAGAATGTTATTTTACCAATTCTGTTTCACTTAGGTCTGAGATATACTCCTATTTAGTTCTTGAAATTACGCATATATTCTAGGAGTATTTTGTAAAATTTTCGCCTGCCTGATAATGGAATAAATAGATATCTAATTTTATAGTGTATCGACGCTTCTTTTTAGAATGTTATTTTACCAACTCTGTTTCACTTAGGTCTGAGATATACTCCTATTTAGTTCTTGAAATTACGCATATATTCTAGGAGTATTTTGTAAAATTTTCGCCTGCCTGATTATGGAATAAATAGATATCTAATTTTATAGTGTTTCGACGCTTCTTTTTAGAATGTTATTTTACCAACTCTGTTTCACGTAGGTCTGAGATATACTCTTATTAAGTTTTTGAAGTTACGCATATATTCTAGGAGTATTTTGTAAAATTTTCGCCTGCCTGATTATGGAATAAATAGATATCTAATTTTATAGTGTATCGACGCTTCTTTTTAGAATGTTATTTTACCAACTCTGTTTCACTTAGGTCTGAGATATACTCCTATTTAGTTCTTGAAATTACGCATATATTCTAGGTGTATTTTGTAAAATTTTCGCCTGCCTGATTATGGAATAAATAGATATCTAATTTTATAGTGTATCGACGCTTCTTTTTAGAATGTTATTTTACCAACTCTGTTTCACTTAGGTCTGAGATATACTCCTATTTAGTTCTTGAAATTACGCATATATTCTAGGAGTATTTTGTAAAATTTTCGCCTGCCTGATTATGGAATAAATAGATATCTAATTTTATAGTGTATCGGCGCTTCTTTTTAGAATGTTATTTTACCAACTCTGTTTCACTTAGGTCTGAGATATACTCCTATTTAGTTCTTGAAATTACGCATATATTCTAGGTGTATTTTGTAAAATTTTCGCCTGCCTGATTATGGAATAAATAGATATCTAATTTTATAGTGTTTCGACGCTTCTTTTTAGAATGTTATTTTACCAACTCTGTTTCACGTAGGTCTGAGATATACTCTTATTAAGTTTTTGAAGTTACGCATATATTCTAGGAGTATTTTGTAAAATTTTCGCCTGCCTGATTATGGAATAAATAGATATCTAATTTTATAGTGTATCGGCGCTTCTTTTTAGAATGTTATTTTACCAACTCTGTTTCACTTAGGTCTGAGATATACTCCTATTTAGTTCTTGAAATTACGCATATATTCTAGGAGTATTTTGTAAAATTTTCGCCTGCCTGATTATGGAATAAATAGATATCTAATTTTATAGTGTATCGGCGCTTCTTTTTAGAATGTTATTTTACCAACTCTGTTTCACTTAGGTCTGAGATATACTCCTATTTAGTTCTTGAAATTACGCATATATTCTAGGTGTATTTTGTAAAATTTTCGCCTGCCTGATTATGGAATAAATAGATATCTAATTTTATAGTGTTTCGACGCTTCTTTTTAGAATGTTATTTTACCAACTCTGTTTCACGTAGGTCTGAGATATACTCTTATTAAGTTTTTGAAGTTACGCATATATTCTAGGAGTATTTTGTAAAATTTTCGCCTGCCTGATTATGGAATAAATAGATATCTAATTTTATAGTGTATCGACGCTTCTTTTTAGAATGTTATTTTACCAACTCTGTTTCACTTAGGTCTGAGATATACTCCTATTTAGTTCTTGAAATTACGCATATATTCTAGGAGTATTTTGTAAAATTTTCGCCTGCCTGATTATGGAATAAATAGATATCTAATTTTATAGTGTATCGGCGCTTCTTTTTAGAATGTTATTTTACCAACTCTGTTTCACTTAGGTCTGAGATATACTCCTATTTAGTTCTTGAAATTACGCATATATTCTAGGTGTATTTTGTAAAATTTTCGCCTGCCTGATTATGGAATAAATAGATATCTAATTTTATAGTGTTTCGACGCTTCTTTTTAGAATGTTATTTTACCAACTCTGTTTCACGTAGGTCTGAGATATACTCTTATTAAGTTTTTGAAGTTACGCATATATTCTAGGAGTATTTTGTAAAATTTTCGCCTGCCTGATTATGGAATAAATAGATATCTAATTTTATAGTGTATCGACGCTTCTTTTTAGAATGTTATTTTACCAACTCTGTTTCACTTAGGTCTGAGATATACTCCTATTTAGTTCTTGAAATTACGCATATATTCTAGGAGTATTTTGTAAAATTTTCGCCTGCCTGATTATGGAATAAATAGATATCTAATTTTATAGTGTATCGGCGCTTCTTTTTAGAATGTTATTTTACCAACTCTGTTTCACTTAGGTCTGAGATATACTCCTATTTAGTTCTTGAAATTACGCATATATTCTAGGTGTATTTTGTAAAATTTTCGCCTGCCTGATTATGGAATAAATAGATATCTAATTTTATAGTGTTTCGACGCTTCTTTTTAGAATGTTATTTTACCAACTCTGTTTCACGTAGGTCTGAGATATACTCTTTTTAAGTTTTTGAAGTTACGCATATATTCTAGGTGTATTTTGTAAAATTTTCGCCTGCCTGATTATGGAATAAATAGATATCTAATTTTATAGTGTATCGACGCTTCTTTTTAGAATGTTATTTTACCAATTCTGTTTCACTTAGGTCTGAGATATACTCTTTTTAAGTTTTTGAAGTTACGCATATATTCTAGGTGTATTTTGTAAAATTTTCGCCTGCCTGATTATGGAATAAATAGATATCTAATTTTATAGTGTATCGACGCTTCTTTTTAGAATGTTATTTTACCAACTCTGTTTCACGTAGGTCTGAGATATACTCTTTTTAAGTTTTTGAAGTTACGCATATATTCTAGGAGTATTTTGTAAAATTTTCGCCTGCCTGATTATGGAATAAATAGAGATCTAATTTTATCGTGTATCGACGCTTCTTTTTAGAATGTTATTTTACCAATTCTGTTTCACGTAGGTCTGAGATATACTCTTTTTAAGTTTTTGAAGTTACGCATATATTCTAGGTGTATTTTGTAAAATTTTCGCCTGCCTGATTATGGAATAAATAGATATCTAATTTTATAGTGTTTCGACGCTTCTTTTTAGAATGTTATTTTACCAATTCTGTTTCACGTAGGTCTGAGATATACTCTTTTTAAGTTTTTGAAGTTACGCATATATTCTAGGTGTATTTTGTAAAATTTTCGCCTGCCTGATTATGGAATAAATAGATATCTAATTTTATAGTGTATCGACGCTTCTTTTTAGAATGTTATTTTACCAATTCTGTTTCACTTAGGTCTGAGATATACTCTTTTTAAGTTTTTGAAGTTACGCATATATTCTAGGTGTATTTTGTAAAATTTTCGCCTGCCTGATTATGGAATAAATAGATATCTAATTTTATAGTGTTTCGACGCTTCTTTTTAGAATGTTATTTTACCAACTCTGTTTCACGTAGGTCTGAGATATACTCTTTTTAAGTTTTTGAAGTTACGCATATATTCTAGGAGTATTTTGTAAAATTTTCGCCTGCCTGATTATGGAATAAATAGAGATCTAATTTTATCGTGTATCGACGCTTCTTTTTAGAATGTTATTTTACCAATTCTGTTTCACTTAGGTCTGAGATATACTCTTTTTAAGTTTTTGAAGTTACGCATATATTCTAGGTGTATTTTGTAAAATTTTCGCCTGCCTGATTATGGAATAAATAGATATCTAATTTTATAGTGTATCGACGCTTCTTTTTAGAATGTTATTTTACCAACTCTGTTTCACTTAGGTCTGAGATATACTCCTATTTAGTTCTTGAAATTACGCATATATTCTAGGAGTATTTTGTAAAATTTTCGCCTGCCTGATTATGGAATAAATAGATATCTAATTTTATAGTGTATCGGCGCTTCTTTTTAGAATGTTATTTTACCAACTCTGTTTCACTTAGGTCTGAGATATACTCCTATTTAGTTCTTGAAATTACGCATATATTCTAGGTGTATTTTGTAAAATTTTCGCCTGCCTGATTATGGAATAAATAGATTATTTTACCAACTCTGTTTCACGTAGGTCTGAGATATACTCTTTTTAAGTTTTTGAAGTTACGCATATATTCTAGGAGTATTTTGTAAAATTTTCGCCTGCCTGATTATGGAATAAATAGAGATCTAATTTTATCGTGTATCGACGCTTCTTTTTAGAATGTTATTTTACCAATTCTGTTTCACTTAGGTCTGAGATATACTCTTTTTAAGTTTTTGAAGTTACGCATATATTCTAGGTGTATTTTGTAAAATTTTCGCCTGCCTGATTATGGAATAAATAGATATCTAATTTTATAGTGTATCGACGCTTCTTTTTAGAATGTTATTTTACCAACTCTGTTTCACTTAGGTCTGAGATATACTCCTATTTAGTTCTTGAAATTACGCATATATTCTAGGAGTATTTTGTAAAATTTTCGCCTGCCTGATTATGGAATAAATAGATATCTAATTTTATAGTGTATCGGCGCTTCTTTTTAGAATGTTATTTTACCAACTCTGTTTCACTTAGGTCTGAGATATACTCCTATTTAGTTCTTGAAATTACGCATATATTCTAGGTGTATTTTGTAAAATTTTCGCCTGCCTGATTATGGAATAAATAGATTATTTTACCAACTCTGTTTCACGTAGGTCTGAGATATACTCTTATTAAGTTTTTGAAGTTACGCATATATTCTAGGAGTATTTTGTAAAATTTTCGCCTGCCTGATTATGGAATAAATAGAGATCTAATTTTATAGTATTTCGACGCTTCTTTTTAGAATGTTATTTTACCAACTCTGTTTCACGTAGGTCTGAGATATACTCTTATTAAGTTTTTGAAGTTACGCATATATTCAAGGTGTATTTTGTAAAATTTTCGCCTGCCTGATTATGGAATAAATAGATATCTAATTTTATAGTGTATCGACGCTTCTTTTTAGAATGTTATTTTACCAACTCTGTTTCACTTAGGTCTGAGATATACTCCTATTTAGTTCTTGAAATTACGCATATATTCTAGGAGTATTTTGTAAAATTTTCGCCTGCCTGATTATGGAATAAATAGAGATCTAATTTTATCGTGTATCGACGCTTCTTTTTAGAATGTTATTTTACCAATTCTGTTTCACTTAGGTCTGAGATATACTCTTTTTAAGTTTTTGAAGTTACGCATATATTCTAGGTGTATTTTGTAAAATTTTCGCCTGCCTGATTATGGAATAAATAGATATCTAATTTTATAGTGTATCGACGCTTCTTTTTAGAATGTTATTTTACCAACTCTGTTTCACTTAGGTCTGAGATATACTCCTATTTAGTTCTTGAAATTACGCATATATTCTAGGAGTATTTTGTAAAATTTTCGCCTGCCTGATTATGGAATAAATAGATATCTAATTTTATAGTGTATCGGCGCTTCTTTTTAGAATGTTATTTTACCAACTCTGTTTCACTTAGGTCTGAGATATACTCCTATTTAGTTCTTGAAATTACGCATATATTCTAGGTGTATTTTGTAAAATTTTCGCCTGCCTGATTATGGAATAAATAGATTATTTTACCAACTCTGTTTCACGTAGGTCTGAGATATACTCTTTTTAAGTTTTTGAAGTTACGCATATATTCTAGGAGTATTTTGTAAAATTTTCGCCTGCCTGATTATGGAATAAATAGAGATCTAATTTTATCGTGTATCGACGCTTCTTTTTAGAATGTTATTTTACCAATTCTGTTTCACTTAGGTCTGAGATATACTCTTTTTAAGTTTTTGAAGTTACGCATATATTCTAGGTGTATTTTGTAAAATTTTCGCCTGCCTGATTATGGAATAAATAGATATCTAATTTTATAGTGTATCGACGCTTCTTTTTAGAATGTTATTTTACCAACTCTGTTTCACTTAGGTCTGAGATATACTCCTATTTAGTTCTTGAAATTACGCATATATTCTAGGAGTATTTTGTAAAATTTTCGCCTGCCTGATTATGGAATAAATAGATATCTAATTTTATAGTGTATCGGCGCTTCTTTTTAGAATGTTATTTTACCAACTCTGTTTCACTTAGGTCTGAGATATACTCCTATTTAGTTCTTGAAATTACGCATATATTCTAGGTGTATTTTGTAAAATTTTCGCCTGCCTGATTATGGAATAAATAGATTATTTTACCAACTCTGTTTCACGTAGGTCTGAGATATACTCTTATTAAGTTTTTGAAGTTACGCATATATTCTAGGAGTATTTTGTAAAATTTTCGCCTGCCTGATTATGGAATAAATAGAGATCTAATTTTATAGTATTTCGACGCTTCTTTTTAGAATGTTATTTTACCAACTCTGTTTCACGTAGGTCTGAGATATACTCTTATTAAGTTTTTGAAGTTACGCATATATTCAAGGTGTATTTTGTAAAATTTTCGCCTGCCTGATTATGGAATAAATAGATATCTAATTTTATAGTGTATCGACGCTTCTTTTTAGAATGTTATTTTACCAACTCTGTTTCACTTAGGTCTGAGATATACTCCTATTTAGTTCTTGAAATTACGCATATATTCTAGGAGTATTTTGTAAAATTTTCGCCTGCCTGATTATGGAATAAATAGATATCTAATTTTATAGTGTATCGACGCTTCTTTTTAGAATGTTATTTTACCAACTCTGTTTCACGTAGGTCTGAGATATACTCTTTTTAAGTTTTTGAAGTTACGCATATATTCTAGGAGTATTTTGTAAAATTTTCGCCTGCCTGATTATGGAATAAATAGATATCTAATTTTATAGTGTATCGACGCTTCTTTTTAGAATGTTATTTTACCAACTCTGTTTCACTTAGGTCTGAGATATACTCCTATTTAGTTCTTGAAATTACGCATATATTCTAGGAGTATTTTGTAAAATTTTCGCCTGCCTGATTATGGAATAAATAGATATCTAATTTTATAGTGTATCGACGCTTCTTTTTAGAATGTTATTTTACCAACTCTGTTTCACGTAGGTCTGAGATATACTCTTTTTAAGTTTTTGAAGTTACGCATATATTCTAGGAGTATTTTGTAAAATTTTCGCCTGCCTGATTATGGAATAAATAGATATCTAATTTTATAGTGTATCGACGCTTCTTTTTAGAATGTTATTTTACCAACTCTGTTTCACGTAGGTCTGAGATATACTCTTATTAAGTTTTTGAAGTTACGCATATATTCTAGGTGTATTTTGTAAAATTTTCGCCTGCCTGATTATGGAATAAATAGAGATCAAATTTTATCGTGTTTCGACGCTTCTTTTTAGAATGTTATTTTACCTACTCTGTTTCACGTAGGTCTGAGATATACTCTTTTTAAGTTTTTGAAGTTACGCATAAATTCTAGGTGTATTTTGTAAAATTTTCGCCTGCCTGATTATGGAATAAATAGAGATCTATTTTTATCGTGTTTCGACGCTTCTTTTTAGAATGTTATTTTACCAACTCTGTTTCACTTAGGTCTGAGATATACTCTTATTTAGTTTTTGAAGTTACGCATAAATTCTAGGTGTATTTTGTAAAATTTTCGCCTGCCTGATTATGGAATAAATAGAGATCTATTTTTATCGTGTGTCGACGCTTCTTTTTAGAATGTTATTTTACCAACTCTGTTTCACTTAGGTCTGAGATATACTCTTATTTAGTTCCTGAAGTTACGCATATATTCTAGGTGTATTTTGTAAAATTTTCGCCTGCCTGATTATGGAATAAATAGATATCTATTTTTATCGTGTTTCGACGCTTCTTTTAGAATGTTATTTTACCAACTCTGTTTCACGTAGGTCTGAGATATACTCTTATTTAGTTTTTGAAGTTACGCATAAATTCTAGGTGTATTTTGTAAAATTTTCGCCTGCCTGATTATGGAATAAATAGAGATCTAATTTTATAGTATTTCGACGCTTCTTTTTAGAATGTTATTTTACCAACTCTGTTTCACGTAGGTCTGAGATATACTCTTATTAAGTTTTTGAAGTTACGCATATATTCAAGGTGTATTTTGTAAAATTTTCGCCTGCCTGATTATGGAATAAATAGATATCTAATTTTATAGTGTATCGACGCTTCTTTTTAGAATGTTATTTTACCAACTCTGTTTCACTTAGGTCTGAGATATACTCCTATTTAGTTCTTGAAATTACGCATATATTCTAGGAGTATTTTGTAAAATTTTCGCCTGCCTGATTATGGAATAAATAGAGATCTAATTTTATCGTGTATCGACGCTTCTTTTTAGAATGTTATTTTACCAATTCTGTTTCACTTAGGTCTGAGATATACTCTTTTTAAGTTTTTGAAGTTACGCATATATTCTAGGTGTATTTTGTAAAATTTTCGCCTGCCTGATTATGGAATAAATAGATATCTAATTTTATAGTGTATCGACGCTTCTTTTTAGAATGTTATTTTACCAACTCTGTTTCACTTAGGTCTGAGATATACTCCTATTTAGTTCTTGAAATTACGCATATATTCTAGGAGTATTTTGTAAAATTTTCGCCTGCCTGATTATGGAATAAATAGATATCTAATTTTATAGTGTATCGGCGCTTCTTTTTAGAATGTTATTTTACCAACTCTGTTTCACTTAGGTCTGAGATATACTCCTATTTAGTTCTTGAAATTACGCATATATTCTAGGTGTATTTTGTAAAATTTTCGCCTGCCTGATTATGGAATAAATAGATTATTTTACCAACTCTGTTTCACGTAGGTCTGAGATATACTCTTTTTAAGTTTTTGAAGTTACGCATATATTCTAGGAGTATTTTGTAAAATTTTCGCCTGCCTGATTATGGAATAAATAGAGATCTAATTTTATCGTGTATCGACGCTTCTTTTTAGAATGTTATTTTACCAATTCTGTTTCACTTAGGTCTGAGATATACTCTTTTTAAGTTTTTGAAGTTACGCATATATTCTAGGTGTATTTTGTAAAATTTTCGCCTGCCTGATTATGGAATAAATAGATATCTAATTTTATAGTGTATCGACGCTTCTTTTTAGAATGTTATTTTACCAACTCTGTTTCACTTAGGTCTGAGATATACTCCTATTTAGTTCTTGAAATTACGCATATATTCTAGGTGTATTTTGTAAAATTTTCGCCTGCCTGATTATGGAATAAATAGATTATTTTACCAACTCTGTTTCACGTAGGTCTGAGATATACTCTTATTAAGTTTTTGAAGTTACGCATATATTCTAGGAGTATTTTGTAAAATTTTCGCCTGCCTGATTATGGAATAAATAGAGATCTAATTTTATAGTATTTCGACGCTTCTTTTTAGAATGTTATTTTACCAACTCTGTTTCACGTAGGTCTGAGATATACTCTTATTAAGTTTTTGAAGTTACGCATATATTCAAGGTGTATTTTGTAAAATTTTCGCCTGCCTGATTATGGAATAAATAGATATCTAATTTTATAGTGTATCGACGCTTCTTTTTAGAATGTTATTTTACCAACTCTGTTTCACTTAGGTCTGAGATATACTCCTATTTAGTTCTTGAAATTACGCATATATTCTAGGAGTATTTTGTAAAATTTTCGCCTGCCTGATTATGGAATAAATAGATATCTAATTTTATAGTGTATCGACGCTTCTTTTTAGAATGTTATTTTACCAACTCTGTTTCACGTAGGTCTGAGATATACTCTTTTTAAGTTTTTGAAGTTACGCATATATTCTAGGAGTATTTTGTAAAATTTTCGCCTGCCTGATTATGGAATAAATAGATATCTAATTTTATAGTGTATCGACGCTTCTTTTTAGAATGTTATTTTACCAACTCTGTTTCACTTAGGTCTGAGATATACTCCTATTTAGTTCTTGAAATTACGCATATATTCTAGGAGTATTTTGTAAAATTTTCGCCTGCCTGATTATGGAATAAATAGATATCTAATTTTATAGTGTATCGACGCTTCTTTTTAGAATGTTATTTTACCAACTCTGTTTCACGTAGGTCTGAGATATACTCTTTTTAAGTTTTTGAAGTTACGCATATATTCTAGGAGTATTTTGTAAAATTTTCGCCTGCCTGATTATGGAATAAATAGATATCTAATTTTATAGTGTATCGACGCTTCTTTTTAGAATGTTATTTTACCAACTCTGTTTCACGTAGGTCTGAGATATACTCTTATTAAGTTTTTGAAGTTACGCATATATTCTAGGTGTATTTTGTAAAATTTTCGCCTGCCTGATTATGGAATAAATAGAGATCAAATTTTATCGTGTTTCGACGCTTCTTTTTAGAATGTTATTTTACCTACTCTGTTTCACGTAGGTCTGAGATATACTCTTTTTAAGTTTTTGAAGTTACGCATAAATTCTAGGTGTATTTTGTAAAATTTTCGCCTGCCTGATTATGGAATAAATAGAGATCTATTTTTATCGTGTTTCGACGCTTCTTTTTAGAATGTTATTTTACCAACTCTGTTTCACTTAGGTCTGAGATATACTCTTATTTAGTTTTTGAAGTTACGCATAAATTCTAGGTGTATTTTGTAAAATTTTCGCCTGCCTGATTATGGAATAAATAGAGATCTATTTTTATCGTGTGTCGACGCTTCTTTTTAGAATGTTATTTTACCAACTCTGTTTCACTTAGGTCTGAGATATACTCTTATTTAGTTCCTGAAGTTACGCATATATTCTAGGTGTATTTTGTAAAATTTTCGCCTGCCTGATTATGGAATAAATAGATATCTATTTTTATCGTGTTTCGACGCTTCTTTTAGAATGTTATTTTACCAACTCTGTTTCACGTAGGTCTGAGATATACTCTTATTTAGTTTTTGAAGTTACGCATAAATTCTAGGTGTATTTTGTAAAATTTTCGCCTGCCTGATTATGGAATAAATAGAGATCAAATTTTATCGTGTTTAGACGCTTCTTTTTAGAATGTTATTTTACCAACACTGTTTCACTTAGGTCTGAGATATACTCCTATTTAGTTCTTGAAATTACGCATATATTCTAGGTGTATTTTGTAAAATTTTCGCCTGCCTGATTATGGAATAAATAGAGATCAAATTTTATCGTGTTTCGACGCTTCTTTTTAGAATGTTATTTTACCAACACTGTTTCACTTAGGTCTGAGATATACTCCTATTTAGTTCTTGAAATTACGCATATATTCTAGGTGTATTTTGTAAAATTTTCGCCTGCCTGATTATGGAATAAATAGAGATCAAATTTTATCGTGTTTCGACGCTTCTTTTTAGAATGTTATTTTACCAACACTGTTTCACTTAGGTCTGAGATATACTCCTATTTAGTTCTTGAAATTACGCATATATTCTAGGTGTATTTTGTAAAATTTTCGCCTGCCTGATTATGGAATAAATAGAGATCTATTTTTATCGTGTGTCGACGCTTCTTTTTAGAATGTTATTTTACCAACTCTGTTTCACTTAGGTCTGAGATATACTCTTATTTAGTTCCTGAAGTTACGCATATATTCTAGGTGTATTTTGTAAAATTTTCGCCTGCCTGATTATGGAATAAATAGATATCTATTTTTATCGTGTTTCGACGCTTCTTTTAGAATGTTATTTTACCAACTCTGTTTCACGTAGGTCTGAGATATACTCTTATTTAGTTTTTGAAGTTACGCATAAATTCTAGGTGTATTTTGTAAAATTTTCGCCTGCCTGATTATGGAATAAATAGAGATCAAATTTTATCGTGTTTCGACGCTTCTTTTTAGAATGTTATTTTACCAACACTGTTTCACTTAGGTCTGAGATATACTCCTATTTAGTTCTTGAAATTACGCATATATTCTAGGTGTATTTTGTAAAATTTTCGCCTGCCTGATTATGGAATAAATAGAGATCAAATTTTATCGTGTTTCGACGCTTCTTTTTAGAATGTTATTTTACCAACACTGTTTCACTTAGGTCTGAGATATACTCCTATTTAGTTCTTGAAATTACGCATATATTCTAGGTGTATTTTGTAAAATTTTCGCCTGGCTGATTATGGAATAAATAGAGATCTAATTTTATCGTGTTTCGACGCTTCTTTTTTGAATGTTATTTTACCAACTCTGTTTCACTTAGGTCTGAGATATACTCCTATTTAGTTTTTGAAGTTACGCATATATTCTAGGAGTATTTTGTAAAATTTTCGCCTGCCTGATTATGGAATAAATAGAGATCTAATTTTATCGTGTATCGACGCTTCTTTTTAGAATGTTATTTTACCAACTCTGTTTCACGTAGGTCTGAGATATACTCTTATTAAGTTTTTGAAGTTACGCATATATTCTAGGAGTATTTTGTAAAATTTTCGCCTGGCTGATTATGGAATAAATAGAGATCTAATTTTATCGTGTTTCGACGCTTCTTTTTTGAATGTTATTTTACCAACTCTGTTTCACGTAGGTCTGAGATATACTCTTTTTAAGTTTTTGAAGTTACGCATAAATTCTAGGTGTATTTTGTAAAATTTTCGCCTGCCTGATTATGGAATAAATAGAGATCTATTTTTATCGTGTGTCGACGCTTCTTTTTAGAATGTTATTTTACCAACTCTGTTTCACTTAGGTCTGAGATATACTCTTTTTTAGTTCTTCTTCAAGAACGCATATATTCTATTTGTATTTTCTCCAGCCTATTTTTGTTCTGTTTTTCAGAATGTAATGTAAGATAAGTCTGTATGTAAATGTAAAGTAACTGACTGCGGTTCAAATAAAGCTTATTTTCAATAGGATTTCAAATTTCTTGAGAAAACGTTTATTTTTTTATAGTTTTAATGAAGGTCAGCTATTTAAAAAGTGTTATTGTTTAAATTTGTTATAAAGAGAGAACGAATTGAGTCGTGCATTGACGCTGGTTTTGAAAATGTAAAGTAATTGGTTAAAAAATATCGTATTTAATAGGATTTATAAGTTATTTCTTGAAATTTCACTAATATTTCGGTATTCGACCATAATTTAAAATAATTATTTTCGAATTAAATAGAGAACGATTGAAATCGTGTTTTGACGCTTCTTTTTAGAATATAAAGTGACTAACTCTAGTTCAAATATTATAGCAATTTAAAATTGTATTTATATTCGCCTGCCTGATTTCAAAATAGAGAACTATTTGAATTGTGTTTTGACTTTTCTTTTCAAAATGCAAATTTAGCCACTGGTTTAAATAAAACCAATATTTAATAGAATTTAGAAATTCTTATAGTTACACTGTCGTTTTTTTGATTATTTTTAGTGTTATTTTAAAAACTCTGTCAGGATCAAGTATATACCGTCGTCTATGTCTAGGTACAGTCTGGCGGGTGTATCTTCCCAAAATATTCTGCTTAATCCAAAAATTGTAAGTCCCCCAAGTGCGTGGTTTGAAATAACACTGTAACATTTCTTTTTATAATAAAGTTCTATCAAGCTTTCCATTAAGATTTCGCATTTTTTCAATTCTGGCAAGCTGGCTAATCTCTGTTCCAAGATTTCTTTAGTATTCATTAGTTTTATTTATCTGTGCTAGATAAATAAATTTTATGTTTTAAAGTGGGTAAAGATTTTTCTTACATGGCTTTTTCAACATGGCTGCCCATTTAAAAAATAAATGCGTTATAGATTTTCGTATATTAATCCTTATGTTTTATAGCAGTGTTTAAAAATATTTATATTTTCAGTTCCGAGCTTAAGAAAAAAATTGAATTTCGTTTTCCAATTTCACTAAGGAACTTTGTTTTTACCGATTTACCGATTTCTTTATTTATCAACATTAATGCAAACTCTTGAACCTTTTAGCAGATAAGTCTGATTTTGTTGTTTCACCTTTTAAAAAATATTTGTTTTTTCATCCTTTGGTTTTGTGACATATGCCTTTTATAAATTTTATAAATAAAGTTCTGTAGTAAATTTTTCTTCCTTTATAGATTAATTGATTTTCGTCGCTTTTGTAATGAATCGAGTTATTTTCCAATATTCTGTGGTAAATTGTTCTATTTTTTAAAGATTTTTTTGTAACACAAATGGTTTTAATTTTGTTCATCATTTTAAAAATAATGGAATTTTGTATCCCATTTTTCACGCATTTTGTAAATTTTTATAGATTTCAGTTATAATTTTTACTACCTCTTACATGTATATTTTAGTAGTATAGAAAATACGTCTCAAATTGTTCAGTCAACATGCTTACAAATATTTATACTGTTTCCTTGTTTAGAAGTGGGTGGATTTGTGTGCGTCCTTTTATATATTACGCATTTTGTTTTAGATCATTTATTTCGAAGTTGCATATGACTAAAGTTTTTTGTTTTTCAACAGTTCCGTAGTAAATAGTATACTATCGCAGCTACGCAGGTGAGTCTTAATTAGTTTCTACTCCGTTTTTCAGTTACGCATTATAATCATAATCAAATATTTAAAAATATTTTTATTTTCGCCTGCCTAGTTTGAGAAAAAGTTAAATTTTGTGTGACCGTTATTCAGATTTCGAAGTTATAGAAATGAATCGAGTTTTTGGTTTTACACATTTTTGTTGTTCTCTTAATACATTTTTTGTTGTCGCTCTTACAAATAGTAATACTTTCGAGTTCTTTGTTTTGCAAAAGTTATGCAAATTTTTGTACCTCTTATAGATATCCGTAGTTACGCAGAGAAGTCTTAATTAATTGTTCCAGTGTTACAACATATTTGTATTTTCGCCTGCCTAGTGTAGGAAAAATAGCACTTTGTTTTTCAACGGATATGCAAATTCTTTCTCATTAGATACGGTAGTCATACAGTCATACACCTGCCTAGTTTGGAAAGAAGTGGAATTGTTGTTTACCTGTTTTATACCTTTTATAAAAACGCAAATTTTTGTGTCTTAACCTGCCTAGTTTGAGAACAATTTTAATTTCGCGGGTTCTCTTAGCATTTTTCTCTTGCCCATATTTTACACTTTTTATAGATTTTATAAAATAATTATATAGCTTTTATTATATACCAGCAGGCTGTTGCCTACCTAGTTACAGAGAAAAAATGTTTGCATTTTATATTTCTTAGTTGTTTCAACTTATTAAAAAATTATTTGTTCCTGCCTAGTTTGGAAGTTAATTTTTGTGTTCTTTTATCAGTTACGAAAATTATTCACATGTTTTATGCTTTATAGATTTTCAAAATTATTTATATTATTTACAAAATGTCATATTTGTCGCAAGGAATAAATAGAATCCTTTGTTTTTTAATACGCCAAAAATTGATTCACCGCTTATACAATTATGTAGTTACGCAGAACAACTTTTCTTTGTTGATTTAAAGATTTATTAATAGTTTTAAGTTTATATTCAAAGTTGAGTAAGACGATAGCATTTAAGCCATAAGTTATATGTTTGTTTAAAATGCTATTTAAGCTATATATTATAAAATTTTGTAACGTATACAAGTTAAAGTTGAAGTGACGTCATTAGTTGCAGTTGGTTTTTTAACTCGTTGAAAGCTGTGTTGACTGAAATTTTGTAAAATTGTACTATAAATAAAAGTATGACAAGCAAATGTTTATAAATTTATTTTTCGAATGTATGATTTTATTCTTTTGTTGCTTCTTTCTATTGGTGAGCTGTTCTTAGTTTTGTTTTCTCTTAACAGTTTGGACAAGTTCTATTAAACGCTAAATATCTTGACATTGTTAACTTAGAAACGAAGTGTACAAAATCAGAGTCTTTAACAGTTTCAGCTAATAAAGAATTTAAGTGAATCCACAGCATATAGTGACTTTTCATTTTGTTCATTTAAAACCGAAAACAAAAAGGAATGAGAACTGCTTTTCCGATGCTAGCATAAACCCACTACAGTTCAAACGAATTGTACGATTGTATGCTACACCTCCAGAGACGTTGTATACTGCGACAGATATATAACACGCTGGCAAAATTCGACCAACAACAGAGCTAGTCGAGATATCGTGATATGTCTGTTTTATACTGGTTTGATTCGGTTTGGTGATGGAGTAAACAATAGTAGGCCATATATGCGAGACTTATGTGATTAGTCTAGTAGAGCAGAGAAGTCGATACACCGGGGTTATCCTATATTTCAATCCACACAATCAATCTGAGCACTTAGACGTACGATGTACCTTTGTGTTAAGGTAAGATTTCCCTTGCGGCAAACGGATCTATATGCATTTTTTTTTTTTTGCACATGTAATGCCCGTTGCATAGGGGTTCAAGTACAAGTTCGATCGATCGCGTATATCAACTTTCAACGCCCAACTATAAAGTTTAGAGAAAGAAATACATATTGCTTGGTTAAGATGTTTTTGGAAAATAATGTTGAATTACAAATAAATTTAGATGTATGTAAAAAAAAATATTTAATGACTAAAAACTTATACAAATACAGCGGAATGACAAATTAGCGAAAGACACAGGGGAGAATTTTATGTGCTTGATATATTGAAAATAACATAATGTAAATGTTAGCAGCGAAATATTCCATTGAAATGGAAGAAAACGTTTAGAAACGTTGAAAATGAAACACAAGTATGTACCTGAATAAGTACATACTGTGAAAAAAAAAATTTAAATAAGTAGATATGTATGTACATAAGAAGGTTTGGGGGGGTCGTCACATTGTTAATAATTTGTCGAGTGCAATCGAAGCACGCTTAAGTGTAAGCGAGACGAAACTATAGAGCGCACGCAGTGTTTACAAAAGAGTAAGTAGAGGCACAATAATTGTTTCGAGAATGTTCGACCAGAACGAAAATATCGTTTAAGTGATGGGGGGGTCTTGGGAATTTTTGCTTCTACAGTCAGAAATTTATTGCTATACGAATTACGCAATAGAAAAGTTACACAAAAATTGCAAAGCCATTTCACAAGATTTGTTAAAAAGTGATTCGAGGTACATAAAAAGCAACATGTAGCTGAAGAAAAAAAAAATCATTTTGAAGTAGAAAATCTTGACGTAATGATTTAATTTTTACTGGTGTTAATAACTACGTCTTATGCTTAGAAAAATATTGGATATTTTATGTAGATGTATTTGCTTACGGGTTACGAGGCAGAGAAAATTATACGTCGGGCCCGCTGGATTTTAAACCTGCATCCTATCCTGCAAATTGCTCAAATCCAAGCACTTAACTGCACATAAGTATACATGTATGTAGTTCTAGAAAATGCCTTCATAAGCCTGTCTGCCTGTGCACGAGCCTCTTTCACCGCATTGGTCCCACAATATGTGAACATTATTTTTGGATCTGCTTTCAGCCTGCCTAATGAACAACTCGTTTTGTGTGCAGCCCCATTTCCGCAATTTGAAATCGCCTGGCGACGATGATGCCTTTGTTTTACACCGCAGATTTTTTTTCTTTCAATTCGAAAATCGCCTGCCGTTGGAAATTATTTTGGCCTTTGGGCCATGATGTACCCACGTTGCTTCGCCTTTGCAATACGTTTTTTACACTTTTCCATAATTGGTGAAAATTTATGTATACTAGTATGTAGCAACTTTTACTTTATTTAACTTCACTTCACAAATTTAACACTTTACACTGCGCTGGTTTTCTATGCAATGACATTAACTGGCTCAAGCAGCTCTATTTATACCCGTGGCGTTGACGCCTCGAACATTCGTGAACCTTCTATCCGCCTCTGCTGCATACACAATTGCCATCCCTTGTGCTTCATGTTATTTAATTTCTTTTGTTTTGTGAGCAAGCGAGTGCACTGCTGTTGCGTTGTCTACGTGAATCTTTTGCTTATATGTATGTACATGTATGCTTATGTATGTACATATGTATGTATGTACCATAGAACGTTCAAAGTGGGGAAAATCTCGTGACGGAATTAACAAAATAATTTGAATGTCTTGTCTTTTATGAATTTAGTTTCAGTTGGTTTTGTAAATAATTACATATTTGTTTCGCTTAGTTTGCCAACATACATATGTATGTATATACATCCATACGAACATATATGTATGTATGTACATATGGAGTTTTATCAAAAAATATTGGTGTGAGCGGGTCGATAATGCTTCGAATGTTCGTGAAACATCTGCCGGTCTGCTGTTTTATAGGAAATGAGGGAGCACACAGCTACCAAGCCATCTGCCGCTTATTGTATTGCCAGCCTTTTTTCTCTTAGAAATTGAATCACAATTATATGTGAATATGTGCGAGCGAGACTTTTGCCTTGTTACACTTTCAACAAACGTTTACAAATTTGTAAAAACAAAAAAAAAACAGCTTAATGCTTACAAAAAATGATATATTAAATCTCATACAACTTGGTCTATAAACAGCCAAGTTGTACAAACAATCGCATATGTGACTAGGGTTATACTCGCTTTGACCTGTCACTAAATTTTTGTTTTTAGCAAAGATTGGATGCGTTTTCTATTAGTTAATTTATTAATGGAGCAGAAAAAACGTAAATGTCTTGTTTATGGTTGTACTGGTGGAGTGCAACTATTTGCGATACCCATTGGTAAAAGAGAGGAGTGGTGCGCGAATTTGCGTCTGAATCCAAAATATGTTATAAAAGATGCCCACCTTTGCAATCGCCACTTTTCTAGTGAGTGTCGTTTAAATAAAAAATTAAAAATGGGCTCAATGCCTACTTTGGAATTGGGTAAGTAAAAAGTATTGTTTTACTAACGCCTAAACAATTGTGAAATTCGTATGTAAAGCGATTTGGTTTATTGCTGATATTGTTAGTACATGACTTTATCGCAATCTCTTAAGTTATTAAATAGAGCACAGCTACATAGTCATCTGCCGCCGATTTTATCGCCATCCTATTTTCTCTTAGGAAATTTTGTGAAGAAAAGAAAAAATAAAATATCCATAGTTTATTGCTAACCTTCTTCGTTTGCTTGCTGTGCGAAAGGGATGCTACGTTTGACAAACGCTCAAAATTGTGCAAACGAATAAAATATATGGCTGAGCTATAGAGTTGTTGCCTAGTTCACATTAAAACACAACAATGTAAATAATATAAAATATTGTGAATATCACAAATAAAATGGATTTGTTTAAACGCCATTGTGTTGTAAAAGGATGTGCTGGTGGAGCGCACGCGTTCAGAATACCAGTAAAATTAAGAGAGAAATGGTGCGCCAACCTGAATCTCGACGTGAAAACATGTCCAAAAGCAGCCCGAGTATGCAGCACACACTTCAACAGCGAATGCCTTCCAAAAAATAAACTCAAAAAGGGTTCAATACCTACATTAAATTTGAGTAAGTTCACATGCACGCTTGTTTATTTACATTGTTACATTTCATATGCATATACATTCATACATATGTACATATGTATTAAGTTTGTGTAAACAACCTGAAGGCCTATGTTGCTCTGGCTTTAAACTACTTTTGTTCCATAGAATTAATTCCAAGTTACAATATTAAATAAATAAATAAATAAATGTTTGTGTAAACATGGGCAATTATCTATTAATCTGCTGCGTTAACTTAAAAACGTATGCTTAAGTTATATGTAGGACAAATCAACATGGTCACAAATGGTGTCCGACTTGCCAAGCTTTCCCCCCCAAAACATTCAGTACGTTCATATCAAATTAATTTACTTACTTTTTTTATTTCAGGTCACAATGATGAGCCAAAATATAAACCTTGTTTTCCCCCTAAATTGAAAGGATATAAATTGTGCTGTATTGCTGGATGCAATGTGACATCGCGAATGGAAAAACTTTATTATTTCCCAAAAAATGCTGAAAAGCTTTCTCGCTGGGTAGCTAGTTGCAACTTCAGGGAAAAAACTGAACACGTAAGATGCCGCGCTATTTGTAAAAAGCATTTTCATCCCAATGACATTATGGACAATAAAAAATTAAAAAAAAATGCGCTACCCATTATGGACAAAGACTTCAGCAAAGGCATTGAAAATGTATCATGTAATAAAGCCTCTGAAGAAGTGGAACTTTTAGAAACGAATGCGTCCAGTGAAAATTTACCATTTGAAGAAGTGCAACTATTTGATAGTGATGATGACTCTGAAGAAGTGGAACTATTTAAAGAAGGCCCTCATAAAGAGGATGTATTTGAAAAGACTGCATGCACTGAAAATGGCCAATATGATGAATACTCCAAAGAAATGGAATTATTTGAGAAAGACTGTGATGTCGTGGAACTATCTGATGGATGCTCTGAAGAAGTTGAGCTTTTTAATAAAGGCTGTGAAAAGACTGCGTACACTAAAAATGCTTCATTTAAAAAAGGCACCAAGCAATTGCCACCAATAGGAAAGACTGTAGCCGGTGATAATGTGCTGTACAAGTCAGTCTTAGCATGGCCTACTAAAGCTGCAACTGTCATTAAAGGTAACGAAACATTCTGCCCTCGTTGTGAGCTGAATGCTGAAAATTGCAATTTTTATAGAAAAAAATATGAGGATCTTGAAAGAAAATACAAAGAAGTTATAGTAGAATTTAAGAAATTGCAAAAGCAGATGCAACAGCTCGAAGAACCAGACAGTCCCGAACAGCAAACGCACGAGACCAAGAAAATGAAGAGCAACTGAAGCGTGTACCACGAAAACGCCATAGCGTACATTTATTTATTAATATTAATAAATATGTTCGTATGTATATTACAATAGAATAATGTACAGAAAAATAATTGTTTTAATTAAAATTAATATATAATAATAATTTATGTATATATAATGATAATGATATAAATTAATGACGAAAATGGGCTGGACGGAAAACAATATTGTGGAATGGGCAAATTCCACCGAAATTCACATACAAAAATACGTTTTAAAAATAATTTTTTTAACACATTGTTAACTTTTGGCATATTTAGAAGGATTAATCTAAATAATGCTGGGAGTTCTGAATAATTTTTTTAGTAAAAAAGTAATAAAAATAATATGCCGATGTCTTTTAATATGTATGCAATTCTATTCATTCACAAAAATTTTAAAAATTTATGTGACCCTTTTTCAAATTTGACCTAAGAATATGTTTTTTGAAATCCGATCGTCCAATACCTAAAAAACACAGTATCCCCATTGGAAAATGTCAGCGTTGACTTTTGACCATCGTATGGTGAACATTTGACGAATATAATTTTTTACATATATATACAGGTCATCGATGAATCTTCTAAATAAAGTACCCAACCTAGTTTTAAAATTTTTCTTGTTTCAACAAATACTTTCCTACGGATGTATTGTACCATCCTATACAAAAAGGGTCATAATTTCAAAAAGTCCTAAAAAGTTTTGTGATTTAAAAAGAAAAAAACTAAAAAAATTACCAAAATTTTGGATAACTAAGTAATCGGTTCGAGCAGCCCAACTTTTCTCGCAAAATAATATGAGTTTCCTTAGACAAAATTCCAAGAAATTCAGGAATAAATGAGTTTCATTGTTCTTCTTTATATAAATAATATAATTAGATAATTCCAAAATCTTTGGCAATAAGAGATTTCAATATAGTTTATAAATTGTGCGTGTTTTAATTTTTTGTTGGATTATTCAAATTGCGCGCCAATTTATAAAATATTTTGCTATAACACTTAAATTCTTGCTAAAAGAGGTAAAACATTTGTAATTGTAACTGTAACGAAACTAAAAAGGCAAGCATAACATCGCTGAATGCTATGAAAATTATAACTTTATATTAATACTAAAAAACAAGTTTAGTATTAAACTAAGCTAGTATTTAAATAATCATGTATCGATAAATACGATAGTTTTGTATTAGGCCCTCTTGCGGCAAAATAAAGTAAATTGGCTCCTGTGTCTGTTGTTTTTTTTGGTTGCATGACTTAACGCCAGAAACGATATCTGTTAGAAACCGTTTCTAACACGGACTTAAAGCCAGATATCGTTTCTGACGTTAAGTCCATTTGCTTAAAGGCCCCTACGGAGACACGAAAACAGCCACCTAGCAAAAAGACAGACTTATTTTGTGTCTCTAGGAGCAAAATGTGAATTTTATCGGAATTATTATCGATAATCAGCTGCTTTTTGTTTACAAATAGCTAATTTTTAAAAGGTGCGAAATAAAACATAAAAACATGAATTATCGTCAACATTTATTACTTTTGGTATTGTGTGTAAAAAATGAAATACTAATGACATGCATTGCAATTGAATTGTTAGATGAGGAAAAAAAGCGACGACAGGAGGCAATACACAGGGAAAGGCGGAGTGTTTGGGTGACCCCATATTTAACGCGCAGAACTGAGTGTGGACGAATTGCATAGACGTATTTTAACGCACATTAATGTTACAAATGAATTATTTTCTTATTATAGCTATTTTCTCATCCTTTCCCAACGATCCGCAACGATTTTGTCGACTAACCATAAATTTCGCGTCCAAAATAAATAGCTGCACATAAGTTTTGTTTATGGCGCCAAAACCGAACAGCTGTTTTTGCTGAGTGCGCCATCTATGGTTTACCACTGGCATCAAAAAACAAAAAAACAAGCGACACTGGTCTACATACCACCTGCAAGAACAGTTTGTGTTTTTTTATATGAAGTTTTGTTTATTTTTCGTGTCTGCGTAGGGGCCTTAAAGCGGGTGAGTTGGCGACCCCTGGCTTAGTGACTGCTGCATGGTGTCAAGGCCCTTGATTGTAAGGATGCTGCACCGCGTGATTTCGAGGCCTTTGATTTTGTTGCTGCTGCAGCGCGCGATGTCGATGGCCCTGATTTTGAGGTTGCAAAGTCTTTGGTTTCCTAGTAAAAAAGAAAACTTGGAAGTAACAAGACCGATATGTACTGTATAATTTTGAAATTACCATCGATTTTGATGTGCTTGCCATTTTTTTAAGTGTATCACATACCACCTACCACCTGCAAGAACAAAGAACAGTTTGTGACCAAACGTGAGCGTTTTTTTTATATGAAGTTTTCTTTATTTTTCGTGTCTGCGTAGGGGCCTTAAGGGACGTAACGCCAGAAAGTGTTCTAGTTAAAGGCCTATACGCAGCACGCAAAAAAATTAAAAACTTCATATAAAAAAAATGGTGGCGAAAAATTCCGATTAAAAATGTTTGACGATAGGTCGCAGACAACAAAACAAAACCGTGTTGTATTTTAATTTTAAAAATGCCTAACGTTAGATGGCGCCACTACTTTACTAGGTGTGGTAACACTAACAACAGCTTTTGCGCGTTGGCGCGAATTAATATACAATACATATATGCACAATTTTTTTATTCGAAATGGCAGGTAGAAGAAAACGGTGTGAATTATTTCCAAGAGTGTGTTACCAGTGTTATGGGTAAAAAAGTCCTGTTACGCTCCCACAAGCAATTCTCGAGTAGGGCCATAAAGTCGCTGCGAGTCGAGCTATTGCCCACATTGTGTGTAATTTGTTATTGTAAACTATTCGCGTGGCCGGCGACCTGCTTGTGCGATACACTGAACAAAATTTTGCAACACCTTCAAAGACACAGCGAAGTCATATGAGTTTATATGACAATTTTAAATTACCAAAAAAATTACTCGGTGTTACAGTTGCCAAAGTAACTATATTTCTGTGCTCAGTGTACTTGTGCGAAATTTTCGTCAGCGAGCATTAATAAAAAGCCCCGTTACGGTCGCCTAAGCATCCTCGAGTAGGGCCATAAAACTCGCACATTGTGTTTTTTTTTTTAAGTTCTCGTGTGCGTCTGACATAACGGATTGAGCACTCGGAGCAAAAAGAGCCAAGGCGTGCCCACCGCTGGTTATAATTATTTAACTAATTAATGCAAAGTTTTCCCCACACGTTTTTTTCGACTGAAAAGAATATGTAATAAGTATAAGTGCCGTTAATGTGGCAATAAATTTGTATAATATTTTTTAATTTTTGTGCATGAGTACCTTAGAGCGCTACCTCAAGAAAGTAGATAAGCAGCTTGGCGATATTTCGGTTTCTGTAGGTTTTATCCGTAGATGTACGCAACGTGTGTCATCCACCATTGCTTGTACCATCATGTCGAGACAATGGCCACCACACTACAGAGATCGACATCCGGAACTCGATGAGTAGTCTCTCGATATTAGTAGTTCCTTTGCAAGGAGCCTAAACACGGAAGCCTTCAAAGCGAAAACCCATGCGAAGCGCCGTTCTGACTTCGCCGCCAAAGCTGGCTTAAATTGAAGAAAAAATTCACAAAGCGAGCAATCAACCAAGCAGCTTAGGCGATACCAGCCAGCCAATGTGCCACTAAAGGCTTTAAAAATAAACATATTTCATTATACCCTGTACCTATAGGTACAAAGGGTATACTAGATTTGTGCAATGTATGTAACCCCAAGTCCTTTATACCAAAATGCTTATCATAACCTCGGGTAGCGATTGAGTCATGTTGGTCCGTCCGTCCGTCTGTATGAACGCCTAGATTTCGGAGACTATAAGAGCTAGAGATACGAAACTTTACCAGCTGGTGCGTATATTTCCTCAGAAGATGACCGTTTAATATTTTTATCTCAAACTTAACAAAGCGATGCGTTGTGGTTATATGCATCTGTGTGTAAAAAATGAACAAAATCGAACAAATACACCAAAAGTTATTGTCAAAAATGAAATACAGTCGAGGCTGTGCCCGACAGTGAAATACCCTGTACCTTTTGTCTCGAAAAAATTTTTCCTGCATATTCCTTCTAAGAACTTTCCAATTGGAATTAATTTTTTTTTGGTGAAATTCGATAATTATACCTATAAGTTCCCTAAATTTTTACCGATTTTGATGAAACTCGAAAGTTACGTCAAAGAATTTATTTAAAGTATATGGGGTAAGTTTCAAGTTAGTATGTTGAGGGGTGTGGGAGAAAACACGGTAAATCGATTGCGGGGGGTGGGGGGACCGCATCGATAAAATTTCGATGTGGATTTGTTCATTAGAGCCACATGAATCAGATTACCAATTTCTGATTCTGGGTCACTTTTAACCATAATTACGAGGAGTCAAATATACATTCTGTATAGTGGCGTTTTACTCTAAATTTTACTATTTTCAAAGCAATTTCCGGGGGAGTCACAACCGTTGAAAAAATTGAAAATGGTAAAATGTAGATCTCCATAAAAAGTTTGATAGTTTTTTTTTTTTTTTGAATCAAATGAATTACCTTCCCAGTACGTAACTAATGTCTCAAGCTTATGACATGCATATGAACTTGGTCAAAAGTTATTCCTCAAATGGTTAACTGTGCCCACATCCGGGCAAGGTCCTTTATAGGTGGATCCCATTAAATGTTGGAATAGTTTTCATTCATTTATTTTACCACTTAATAATACTTAATAATGATATGTATGAACATTAATATCGGTTCACCCATATACTGAATAAAATCAGTTTGATTCTATTCTAAATAGATTTTTTTAAGATTTATTTAATTTCTTTCTTTTATGTAGACTAAATTTCAATTTAAATAAAAAAAAATAAGAATACAACTTATTAACAAATTGAGTAAAAACAACAATAACAAAACAAAAATACCCTTCTAGGGTATTCAAATTATGAAATTAACATTCAGGTTTTAAGTTTTCATATTAATAGAGAATAAATAAAAAATAAAATTAAGTTCTATAACATTATATTAAATTCATTTTCTCCTGTGCAAAAAATCACTTTTCAAAAAATAATTATTTTTAAGGTTTGGTCCACAAACTTTTTGCAGAATGGGCAAAGGAATTGTGTGGACGATTGCTTATGCGACGCCTTTAATTTTGTAAGACAGTCTTCGCATATTTTTGCCTGAGTGCACGGTAATAGAACCATATTTTTTGGATTTGAGAGGATATAAATTATTAATATTTACAAGGCAAAAAATTATTGTAAAAAAAAAACTGTGCTTCAATAATTTTTTGATAGCCACCTTTTATATAGAATTTTTTTTATCTTATCGTTGAACAATTTCTTACCCTCTCCATCCACTGTTTTTTAAAATACGTCAAAAACTGTTAAAAACAATTCGATCCGTCCATATTTTTGAAGCTGCTGTTTGCGTAGACCTCATTTTGGCAAATATCAAAGGCATCATTGATTAAGTTCGGACTCAAAAGAGGCAGAGCCATAAATTTAAAAAAAACGCGTGATGCGCATTTATTTTAAATTAGTAATGTGAACAGATCTTTGAATTTTTGACTTTTTCGGCGAAGAGCCTGACAGTAATGAAACCAACAACCTTTTATTATACATTCCGGAAATACATTCTTTAATGCATTACGCATTGCCTTCTCGTAGTCGGTAATAAATGGTGCTGGTTTCATTTCGAAAATATTTGCATTTATGTACTTAAGTACATGTTCGTATGCCTCAGTGTATTTATGTGACATTAGAACAATGCAAAGGGAAAAATCTGTAAAAATTTCAGTAATACAATGATTAAATAGATTTTAGTTTAAAAGACATGAACACTTACGTGGTTCTCATATCCGTAAAAAATAATTAACAGTTGGCACAATGGCGAAAGTAGCATCCATTAAAAAATGTCGGGCTGTCAAAGGTTGTCTAGATATAATATTTGCTATTGGGAGCGATACAAACAACGTGTACGAGTACTTTGCCTCTTTAACTGTAGATTGATAGAATTGAGAGTTTCTGTCGCTTTCGCACATCCCTAGACTTGTCATAACTTCTGTGCTTATAAAAACGTTTATGAAAACGTTTCCGACAAAAACTGTCGGAATCGAAATGAAAGGTGTTCTAGATTTCGATTCCGACAAGAGTCGACTCGTTTTGGAAAGTTTGGCTCGCAGCTGTCGAAATGAAAAGTATTTTGCTTTGTTTACTTAAATAAACGCATTAATGCCACTAAAATTAATTTTGTATTATTTTTTAATGTTTTAAGAAAATTTAGATCTGCTCAGTTTTCACTATGTATTTTTATTACAAAAAATGTCTATTAAAATTGTGTGTACGTGCAAAACCAAAAACGAGTGAGGTAAGGTGTTCTGGATTTAGACAAAACAGAAAAGTTATGTGTTGTCGTGTTGCACAAGTAAATTCGAAGATAAATTTATTAATGGATGGCTTAAAATATGTATATAAAATAAATTGTACAAAATTTGTAAATAAAGAAAAAATGTTTCCCTCTTTGAAAAATGTTGGCAAAAAGAAAAAATAAATTATTTAGTTTGTTGTTTGAAAACTTGTGGCAACTCTACAATGTCAACTTATCGATAGGTAGCGAGCTGGTCAGCTGGCAATTTGGCGCACATTTAAACAAACAACAATGAGCCGCTTTTTTTGTAGTTATTTTTAATAACAAATTTTTGAAGGGGCAAAAAACGAAGCGCTAAGCGGTAGAGGAGGAGCGCTTATCCTCCTTATATAGCAGAGAAGTAACTGAAGGCGACTCTGAAGCTGCTGCTCAAAATAGTTTGTTGAATAAAATAAAATAAACAACTTATAAAATTGCCGAAAATTTGTGAAATTAAAATGCGAACTACAAGCAGCTTAATTTTTGCTACGTTTCCATTTTTAAAAGACGGCTGCTGTATGATGTCGCTGCCATTTAAATTTTGCGCCACATAAACAAACATAAACAATACAGCTGTTTCTGGTCTGAATGAAAACGATTCGAAATCGATTCGAACTCAGTCGAAATGTAGAACTTTGTCGGAATGCACTCGTTATGACTTTTCAAAACGAGTCGAAATCTAGAACAGATTATTACGATATTGGTGTCGATAAGCGACACGATTAAACAATTAGGGTGTTCACGGTTTGTGTTGAGTTGAGGAGTTGAAAAGTTGAGGAAAAAGTCCGCAGGCCAAAGCGTGAACAGCCCTGTTGAGTTTCATGAGATGAGTTGTTGAGTTTTCTTCTTCTTTCCAGCGTTTGTTTACATTTGTAAATTGGTACAATTTACATTAAAATTCAAAAACTTGAATTAAAAATGCCGAGTCAAAGCATAACATATATTTCAATGAAACCTGCAGCTGAAGTAGTTATGTATTACATGGATTTTTATTATTTTTCTGCAGCGAAAATGAAATAATTGCAGAAAAACCGTATTTGAGTTTGTGCTTGTTCTTCCATGTGTTTGTTTACATTTGTAAATTGGTACAAATTGCATTAAAATTAAAAAACTTGAATTAAAAATGCAGAGTAAGAACATAAAATCTACTTTAATAGAACCTGCAGCTAAAGTAGCTATGGATTACGCAGATTTTTATTATTTTATTGCTGCAAAAACGAAACAATTGTAGAAAAACCGTATTTGAGTTTGTGCTGCTTCTTCCCTGTGTTTCTTTACTTTTATAAATTGCTGCAAATAATCATTAAAATAAAAATTTTGATTTAAAAATGCCAAGACTGAGCGTAAAGTCTACTTTGATTGAAACTGTTGGTAAAGTGGCTTTGGCGGAAATTAAGGTTCGCCTGCTAAAACAAATTCATCGTATAAGAACTAAATTTAGTTTAATATAGTGACTATGGGGCTGCGGGGCGACGCATAAATTGATGAAGTTTTAGATAATTATGTAGAGGACATGAATGCTATAATACTCTCGCGGCAGGGCGACCACTTCCACATCCCTAAGTCAATTGACTGGCGCCAGAACGTGCTCAGTTCCTTCGGCGACAAGCGTGTTGTTCAAATGCTGAGGGTAACTCCCCAACAGTTCCATCATATATTAAGCCTATTACATCTATTTTTACTCTTTTACTTGCGTAAACTCCAACAACAAGTAATTATGTCTAATTCAATTAATTTCGCACAAAAAAGGCGCAACCGTTTGTTACTTGCGTTAATGCAATTTGATTATTTTAAATTTGGCGCTTACTTTTTTCCAACGAGTATACGGCAACTCGTTGCTTTTCATACCACGAAATGGCTAAAAAATGGCAAATGCATTAGTGCTGAAAAGGCAGCGAATAACCACATTGTGCAACACTTTCTCAAATACTCAACAGGAAAAAGTATACTAGGGTCTGGGTTGAGGAAAAGTTGAGTTGAAAATCGAAACGCAGGGTTGATTTACATCATGTATTTGTTTTTGTAAAAGTCCTCAACTTTTCAACTCCTCAACTCAACACAAAGCGTGAATACCCTAACTAAAAGAATTAAATTTGTAAATATGGTCAAACCTCCAAGATGTGTATGATTTTTAATTTATAATTTATTTAATATTAAACGGAGTGCATAATATTACATCTTACGATGTTTTCTTTTTTTGTTTCGAGCACCAATAGATTTTACGGCGATATGACCTGTTGAAGTTCTGGCGTTATGGCCGTTTCGTAAACGGACTTAACGCCAGAATCGATATCTGGCTTTAAGTCCGTGCTAGAAACGGTCATAAGGCCAGATATCGTTTCTGGCGTTAAGTCATGCCACCGTTTTTTTTCGGCCTGGCCTTATGATTTACATTTGCTTATGGGGGCAGTTTAAAAGTGATAAATATTTACAAGTTACAAAAAATTAAAAATAAATTTATTTTTAAAAAATTTTGTTTTCTAAATTTTGTAAGTAAAATTCTATTATACTTAACCTACAAAATGTATGCAACAAATTTTTGGTCTTATTTTAATAATATTTAATCATATATTAAGTTTAAAATTTGATTATGTCAAAAATCGTAGTGCATTTATTTTAGGCTCTTAGCTCGATTTAAGTTTTGAAAAGTTGTGTTAGTTGCCTTGTTTCAAGAATTTTGATTTTATTTTAAGAATTTTTGGTTTTATTTTACAATTTTTTTTTTTTATTTCGTCTACCTTAAAAGCTGTAAGAAATGTAATTTCGAATATTTAGTTTTTTTTGCAACACTATTTGTTACTCGCTATATATATTATTACCATTTTTTTTTTAATTATTGTTGCTATTATTTTTTTCATGAAATTGAAAAAATGACTTATTTGTATTAGAATTTAAAATAAATTTGATGAAACAAAAATTAAATATACTTTTTATTTTTGTTCTTTTTCAATTTTCGCAATAACAATTCTTTTTCAATTAAAATTTTTTTAATAATATGCATTTAAATTAAAAATTTGTTTAATAATATATAAATTAAAAAATGGCCGCCTGCCGAGGACTGCAACAGGGGGATCAACATGTACCGTAATGGGCGTGCCGTAACTGTTGCTGACTCGGAAGTGCGACTACACTCTCCACGTGAGGGCGGCTGGAAACAGCCCCTTAGTTAGGCTTGTCACTGCTAAGGGGGCTGGCTAATAGTAGTCGGGCTGGAGCTGGAAACTCCTAAAAATTTCCACATATCCGGGCCGGACTAAGGTGTCATTCGACCCGTGCCGAGAGTCAGCCTGGCTGGGGGCCCGGAAAATAAATAGCCCAGTCACTAACGGAGAGTCTAGGCAAGTGGCGACCGCCTAGTCTGGTGAGCCTTACCCGGGTACTGCGGATCTCTGCCCGGGTGGACAGTATATTTCTCCGCTACTCGTGGGTCCATATGAGTATGAATAAAGAAAAATTTCTAAAAATACCGCAGGGTGTAACTGCGGGAGCTGTTGCAAAACAGTTTGAGGACCGTGACCTCGACAGGGAGCGGCCCTCAATGGTGAAATCACCAAAAGTAGCTCCTGACAGGAGAATAAATGAGAAGAAGCAGAGTTCGGGAGGCCGTGTAGTGGGTGTTACACCACACCCGGCAGCCGGAACTAGCAGCAGTGCCAACCCAAGGCAAGCTGGCAAAGTGAAGCCCCCAAGACCTGAACTTGGCGAACCTGGGGCTCGAGATGACGCGAACCGCAGAGGGCTGAGCGGCGCCAAGGTGAAATGGTACATTAGGTATCTGCAGCAGGGTAAATCACCTGATGAGGCACTGGCACTGGCAAAGCAGCCACGTCCTCAGCAGGAGCAGGGCTCTACCCCTGCTCCGAAAAGGCTGAGCAGTGCACTCACGCCACCATCCGACACGCCAAAGAGGGTGCGTGTGGAGACAAGGACCGCAGTAGTATCTACGGAAGTAGCTAGCACCTCTAGAGCTGCTCTGGAAGTCGAGGACCAACCCTCGACATCCAAGGTGGCCGAAGAGAGGCCAGCAAAAGCGGTGAGCACCTCTGAAGCTGCTCTGGAAGTCAGGGACCAACCCCTGACACCCAGGGTGACCGAAGAGAGGCCAACGTACGCGTCCGCAGCTAGAAAGGTAAAGGTTGCGATAGTGCCTGAGGAGTATCCTCAGGTAATCCTCAGCAGTGAAGAGCTGACACTGCTTGAGGAAGCAATATTGGAGGAGCTGGTCACTTCAGGCTGGGACTCCCCAATAGTGTTTGATGGAGTCCACTTTAGGGTCGGACATCTAGTCGTGGACTGCGCTGACGAAGGGTCGGCTGAGTGGTTGCGGCTAGCGGTCCCCACCCTTAGTATGTGGAAAGGGGTCCCGCTAGAGACAAAAATGGGAGACGACATACCGTCGTCACACAATATCACCATTTTCTGTCCCAGAACGGACAAGCCGACCGAATGGGTCCTGGAGCTTATACGGAAGCAAAACCTTCTGGATACGGAGCACTGGAGGTTATTGTCGAGGAAGAGCGAAGGAGGTGGTTTACTCCTCGTCCTCGGCATTGACGATAGCTCCTGTGCCGAAATTATCCAGAAGGGACACAAGCTGAACTATAGGTTCGGCAGTATACCAGTGAGTGGGCTGAGAAAGGGCAAAACGGCTGCCAAAACATTGCATGAGCCGGCCCTACTCACCCAACCCGCTGTTGAAACGGAGGGTCTGAATACCTCTGACTCTCTGATAGATGTAGCTGATGATGAAGAGGAACTCGATGTCACAGTAATCGAGGCGAGCTGTAACATTGAGGATCAACCTCCAATGTCCTCACAAGAACTAGCAATGGAGCTAGGTGAGGAAGAAGAAGGGGATCTGGAGACGACCTCCAGACCCCAGACGCCGGTGGTGGAGCCGATCTTATGATCGGAAGTATAGGGATAGCCCAGGTGAACATCCACCGTGCCAAGGCGGCATCGGCCGTACTGGCAAGGATGTTCACCAAACAACACCTCGGGCTAGCCCTAGTACAGGAACCCTGGTACAACCAGGGCATAAAAGGACTGTACGTGAATGACGCCAAGGTAATTTGGGACCATAGGGACCCACTCCCTAGAGCCTGTATCTTGGCAAGTAGAAGTATTAATTGTAATGTACTTACAGAATTCCTCACTGGTGACTGTGTTCCTATCATGGTCGAAGAAGCCGGTGGAGTGAAGGCACTCGTAGTAGCCTCCGTCTATTTTGCGGGGGATGAAACCTGCCCACCGCCCGAGGTCCAAGCCCTTGTGGAGCACTGTAGGAGACAGCAGCTACCCGTTATCATTGGATGCGATGCAAATGCGCATCACGTGGTATGGGGTAGCACGGACATAAACGCTAGAGGTGAGTCTCTCTTAGAGTTTACTTCAAGTAGTAACCTAGAAATTATAAACGTCGGCAGTGTTCCGACTTTCGTAACTAGGGCTAGATCCGAGGTGCTTGATATAACCTTGGCCAGTAGGGTACTGAACTCGTACATAAACAATTGGCATGTATCTCCTGAAGAGTCTATGTCAGACCACAGGATCATTAGATTTAATCTAGGGTTAAATCTCAAGAGTTGCGAACGCAAACGCAATCGCAGGAATACAGACTGGGATAAGTTCAATCTCTCCCTTACGCAAAACACAGCCAGCAGGGCATCTGGAAAGCCCAGAAACCCTGTTGAGCTGGAATGCGCAGTGGAGGAGTTCAACACGTGTATAGTGAACGCCTTTAATGAAAGTTGCCCACTTGGGAATGCAAAGAAGGAGAAGGACGCGCCATGGTGGAACTCCTAACTCGAAAAGCTACGGAAAGTTACCCGACATCTCTTCAATACAGCAAAGCGCTATGGAGAGTGGGACGCTTACCGGGATAGCCTAACTCTGTATAACAGAGAGATCAGAAAGGCCAAGCGAAGGAACTACAGGACCTTTTGCGAAGCCATTAAGAACACAAGTGAAGGAGCTAGACTTCACAAAGCGATTTCGAAAAGAATGCCAGAAGTTAATCTGGCACTCCAGAAATCGGATAACTCCTTTACAAACAATAATAAGGAGAAACTTGAACTCCACTTGGACATGCACTTCCCTGGAAGCACCCCACAGGCGGAAGGCAGAACCATGCCAATAGGTAGAAACAGATCATGTGCCACTGACTGGGCCATTGCCAAGTCAACGGTAACGCCAGAGAGATTAAAATGGGCAATTGGAACGTTCCAGCCTTACAAATCTCCGGGCGTGGATGGGTTACATCCAGTCCTTTTACAAAAAGGACTGAATAGCCTCTTGACTCCTATCAGGAGAGTACTGGTTAGCAGCCTTGCGCTAGGGCATATACCTACAGCATGGAGTATAGCTAGAGTGGTCTTCATCCCGAAAGCCGGGAAGAAAGATATCACTAATCCAAAGGCATACAGACCTATCAGCTTAACTTCGTTTTTGCTGAAAACGTTGGAAAAGCTGGTAGACTTCAGAATTAGAAGCACACTTCTAGTGCAGCGACCTCTTCAAAGGATGCAACATGCATACAGAGCGGGAAGGTCAACGGATACTGCACTGTATCAGTTAAGAACCCTTAATGAGGAATCTTTAACTCATAAGGAAGTGGCACTATGCGCTTTCCTGGATATACAGGGTGCTTTTGATAACGCCTCTCATGAGGCCGTCAACGCATCACTGGCCAGAAGGGGCCTAGATGCAACAACCAGCAGATGGATAAACTCACTGCTGGCATCTAGACTAGCCACAGCAACTATTGGTGGGCAATCTACCACAGTAATGACGACAAGAGGCTGCCCTCAGGGCGGAGTACTATCACCCCTCTTATGGAGTCTGCTAGTAGATGAGCTACTGGAGAGACTAGCTGGCAGAGGCTACTATGTCAAGGCTATGCGGACGACATCGTCATTATAGCTAGAGGCAAGTATGAGGATACACTCTGCGACATTATCCAGCTAGGTCTCAAGGAGACTAATGACTGGTGTAAAAAGGCAGGCCTGAGTCTTAATCCTGCCAAGACAGTCATAGTACCCTTCACAAGGAGATATAAACTTGGAAGGATGAGGAATATAACCCAATCAGGATGCAGCATAGAAGCGAGTAATGAAGTCAAGTACCTTGGAGTAACCTTTGACTCCAAGCTTAACTTCAGGACTCATGTAGACAACACGATAAATAAGTGCACAAGGGCTCTCTTTACGTGTAGAAGCATTGCCGGGAAATCGTGGGGTACATCACCACGAATAATAAGATGGCTCTACCTAATGGTTGTCAGACCCATGCTCACGTATGGGGCAATAGCCTGGGGAAGCAGGGCGCGCCTTAGCACGACCAAAACAAAATTGCAGAAACTACAAAGAATGGCCTGCATATGTATGACAGGAGCAATGCGCACCTGTCCTACTGCGGCCCTAGAAATATTAATGGATGTCACACCGCTTCATATCGTTATCGATATGCAGCGGAAGGCTACGTTAATAAGAATTGGGAGGGAAGGAGTTGACTTCAACCTCACCAGAAAAGATGCTGCAGACTTAGCAAAGGACATACCTATGCTTCTGCATCCAAGGGATGAAATGCTAGCTGAGTACAGGTTCAATCAAAATTTTGATATTAAACTCAGCACGAAAGAGGCCTGGACATCTCTTTCGGCAGTTCACCCAATGAAACCACAAACAATAAAGTGGTACACAGACGGGTCCCTCACGGATGAAGGGAGTGGCCTGGGGGTAGTAGGACCCAGGACAAAGTATTACGAATCACTAGGCAGACACACCAGCATCTTCCAAGCTGAAGTCTGTGCTATTGGAAGGTGTGCAGAGTTCAATCTGCAAAATAACTACCACGGCAGGGACATCTCCATCCTGTCTGACAGTCAAGCAGCGATAAAGGCATTAAGTAGAGCCAAGATTACATCAGGGCTGGTAAAAGAAGTGAGAACTGCACTAGACAAATTAGGTGCTAGGAATAAGCTCGCGATTAGATGGGTTCCAGGACATAACAATATTCCTGGAAATGAGCTGGCAGATAGACTAGCAAGGACCGGTGCAGCAACACCGCTAATCGGACCCGAACCATATTGTGGGATTGGTAACCATGTGGTACGGGACCTGTTGAAAATGGAGGAGGAAAATAAACGGCTGCTTCACTGGGCACAGACACCAGGACTTAAGCAGGCAAAAGCCCTTCTCTCTAACTACAACCGCAAGAGGTTCAAAGTCATGATAACTCACGGGAAAAATACTGTGAGGATCCTGACGGGCCTCCTGACGGGACATTGTAGGCTCCGCAGCCACTTAAATAAAATTGGCATAGCGGATAGTGGACTATGTCGCTTCTGTAGCATGGAGGAAGAAACTTCAATACATTTACTATGCGAATGCATGGCCGTCATTAACAAAAGAAACAAGTTTTTAGGCATGTACGTTCTCTCACCGGAGATCGTTGTTACCCTAAGTCCAATCAAAATACTGGAATATATGCAGGCTATTGGACTGCTGGGTGAGCTCTGAGCCGTGAAGGGGGTACAATAGATCCATTTGGGTCGCAGTACATCTCTATCCCCATTAATAATAATAATATAAATTAATATTTTTTTTTAACAATTAGGGTATTCACGCTTTGTGTTGAGTTGAGGAGTTGAAAAGTTGAGGAAAAAGTCCCCAGGCCAAAGAGTGAACAGCCCTGTTGAGTTTCATGAGATGAGTTGTTGAGTTTTCTTCTTCTTTCCAGAGTTTGTTTACATTTGTAAATTGGTACAATTGACATTAAAATTAAAAAACCTGAATTAAAAATGCCGAGTCAAAGCATAAAATTTATTTCAATGAAACCTGCAGCTAAAGTAGTTATGTATTACATGGATTTTTATTATTTTTCTGTAGAGAAAATGAAATAATTGCAGAAAAACCGTAGTTGAGTTTGTGCTTGTTCTTCCATGTGTTTGTTTACATTTGTAAATTGGTACAAATTGCATTAAAATTAAAAAACTTGAATTAAAAATGCAGAGTAAGAACATAAAATCTACTTTAATAGAACCTGTAGCTAAAGTAGCTATGGATTACACAGATTTTTATTATTTTATTGCTGCAAAATCGAAACAATTGTAGAAAAACCGTATTTGAGTTTGTGCTGCTTCTTCCCGTTGTTTATTTACTTTTATAAATTGCTGCAAATAATCATTAAAATAAAAATGCCAAGGCTGAGCGTAAAGTCTACTTTGATTGAAACTGTTGCTAAAGTGGCTTTGGCTGAAATTAATTTTATTAAAGGTTCGTCTGCTAAAACAAATTCATTGCAGAAATACTTAGTTTTTGTTTATTACTAGGGGGTTGCGGGAGGACATGAATGCTATAATACTCTCGCGGCAGGGCGACCACTTCCACATCCCTAAGTCAATTGACTGGCGCCAGAACGTGCTCAGTTCCTTCGGCGGCAAGCGTGTTGTTCAAATGCTGAGGGTAACTCCCCAACAGTTCCATCATATATTAAGCCTATTACATCTATTTTTACTCTTTTACTTGCGTAAACTCCAACAACAAGTAATTATGTCTAATTCAATTAATTTCGCACAAAAAATGCGCAAACGTTTGTTACTTGCGTTAATGCAATTTGATTATTTTAAATTTGGCGCTTACTTTTTTCCAACGAGTATACGGTAACTCGTTGCTTTTCATACCACGAAATGGCTAAAAAATTACATATTTTGCAGTGCTGAAAAGGCAGCGAATTACCACATTGTGCAACACTTTTTTAAAAACTCAACAGGAAAAAGTAGACTAGGGTCTGGGTTGAGGAAAAGTTGAGTTGAAAATCGAAACGCAGGGTCGATTTACATCATGTATTTGTTTTTGTAAAAGTCCTCAACTTTTCAACTCCTCAACTCAACACAAAGCGTGAATACCCTAAATATAAAACTGCATAAACATTAAATAAGAAAAATTAATGGCCTCAGTTCTTACAGCATATAAGAGGTTAGCTGGTTTGGTAGACTCTTGGCCTCACACGTGTATTGACCAAATAAAATTTTTTTTTTTTTAAATTTGTACTTTTAGTGCTTTTTTGGGTTTGTTAAATTACTCTGACATTGCTTTATGTGATGGTATAAGGTTTATATGAACATTTTTATTTTTATAGCAAAAAATATGAGTTTAAAATTGATTTTTTTCAATTAATTTATATATTATATTATATAGTCTTGTCAAAAATATAATAATCCACTAGCCGAAGGCCTAAGTAGACACTGATATATAAATTTACCTGTTAATTATTAGTTTAAACTATAATTATCATTACAAATAAATAATAAAGCATATTATTAGCACTCTTGTTTATAAATTCAGAACCAAACTACTCCTAAAAATACGTATAAGCAAGTAGAAAAAAAACCCCAATTTTTTGCAGTGTAAACAGATAGTGTCCAAATGTCTTTGTATGTGTATGAGTGCTTATGAGTGTGTGTGTGTGTTGTGAGCCAAGCACAAGGTTTTTGAACCTGGCCAACTCAGCAGGAAAGACAGCTGTTGCCAGAGCGCGCGCGCCATCATTGCTCAAATTGCGAAGGGTGGCAACTCACTTGCTCAAACATATTGAGCGCCAGAGCATATCCCTGAGCGCGACAATGGTAAATAAAATTGAGTCGTTTTCTTTTTTCGCTCAAACCTTGTTAACGAGTTCTGAACTGGAAAAACTTCAAAACTGTCATTATCAACAACAATGAAATAAAAAGTAAGCAAGATAATGCAGTCAAAAGTTTTGATTATTATTTTGGGAGCGAACTCTTTTAATTGCTATACGCTTGAGGTCTTAAGCTCAAGCAGGTTTCTGATAGCGGAAGGCAGTCTAGGACTGTTTGTTTTGCCCAGGAAACGCAGCCATAAGCTAGAGTATAAGTGCGCAGCGCTGGAAGGAAGACATAACAACTACATAAACGGTAACAGCCTAAACCAAGAAAAAAAAAGGCAAAACCCTAAATGGCACCGGAACGGCACGGAAATTGTGTATACGCCGTGTGTGCCTGAGTGTGTGCAGCCCAGTACTATGACAAACATTTGTTGCCTCTTGCCTCTTGTTGCTTTTGTTTTGTTTCCTGCCATAGTGTAGTAAAAAGTGTACCATATAAAGCAGCTCATTTGGCAATGGCAAAGGGAAATGAACAAATTCCTTAATAAACGCATTTTTTTGATGCGCTACCATTTGTTTTTATTTGTCGGCTCAAAATAGTAGCAAAGTAAAGTTGATTTTTTTGTTTTCAATGTCACCGCTTACATCCGCTGCACTTGCAGCATCTGGCAGCAGCAGCTCCCTCTGACATTTTGCCATGTAACCTTGTTTATTACCAAATGTAGTCCTTCAATTTTAAGCCTACAAAGTTGTGTGTTTTGCTCACTGTGCTAACTAAGCCCACAGAGTAGTAGCACTGCCGGGTATTCATGAACTAGTAACAATTTTAACTACTGCACACGTGAGTGTCTGTGAACTCGTTCAAAAATGTCTAGTCCTAAGGCAGTGCTGACATTTTTAACTGTGTTCGCTTAATTTTTTTGGGCCTATGTTTTTGGCATTTTGATTATGTGGTTACATGTTACTCTTAGATTTTTTTATTAATCATCAAATCGGCATTCGGGTACATGTGCCTTTAAAGGTATGGTACATATACTCTTGAAATTATTTGATCAAAATTTCATAAAGATCTGATCTGATTAACTGACCAACTTATAACGTTAAACGCGACTTTCTCGAAATGAATTTCCAAATCCACAATCCTAAAACGAAGGAATTTTTGTATTTCAAGATCTCCAAAAATAGTTTTTTTTTTTATATAAATCAAACAAACAGCATCAGGAAATAATTGAAATAAATAGATTTTGTTTATGGATTTCAGATAAAGTGGTACTAAGATGTTGACAGGAGTTGTAATGGGACATTGAACCATCATCTGTACCATACACTTCTTACAAGATCTGGGCATTCTGGCTAATATGCCCATAGCTATTTTTATCAAATCTTCAAAATGGTTTAGCCAGGAACAAGATTAAGCAACAATGAGGACGCCCATCAGCTAATCTATTCTATTACACCCAGACCCTCCCCCGCTATTCCTCTGCATTCTTTTTTACTTCATGTTCTCATTTTTAGGGATCATAATAGAGAGAAAACCTTTCTTCGAAGATCTGGCCTTTCTGGCATAGCTTCCCATCGAATCTTCAAAATGATTCATCAAGTCAAGTGATTAAGCAGCAATGAAGGCGACCACAAGCTATTGGACTATATTAGAGGAATCATTCCTATTTACTTTCCTTGTCGTTATAAGGCATCACAATGGACCGCAGCCTAACTCATCTAAACTTACCAAACTTTGTGGTACAACATATTAGTTCGTCGTATAGTAGTTAAGGTAAAGTAATTACGAACTAGTATGTTTTCCTGAAAGAATATTGCAGTGCTTCAAAAATTAGTTACGAAATATTCCCAACCAATTTTGCGGTCAAACCTACTAGTTCGTCGTCTTGTATTAAGCTCTCTAGTTGTGAACCACACTGCAATCAGTCAGAGTGCTTACTGGCTAACTTCATACTAGTATGTTTTCCTACAGAGATATTGCAGCGCCTGTCAAATCCAAAAAAAAAAGGAAAGAAAAAAAGGGGAAAATGTTACACAAACAACATAAAAAGAAACACACACTAAAACTTTGTCATTGCATTTGGGGGCCATTGGTTCAGGACACTCAGACACACTCGTACACTCATACAGAGGCATAGACAGTGCTACACAGCAGGCGGCAAGGACACGCACCCGCTCGCGAAAATTGAGCGCATACGAAGCTGTAAGCATATGGAGCTTGAGCTACGGGCGCGGTTTGGCAACAAGGACCTACATTTGGTCGTAGACAGTCGTGTTTAGTCGTCGTGTGGTCGTCCTGTTTGTCTTCGTTAATGCTTTAATGCCTGTGAAAACGACTTGCACATGGGCTAGTTCCAGCAGTGCTGCTTTAGACACGAAACCGTCAACAACGCGGCGCCAGAAATCATATGGCGGCAGCCTCCCGAACGGATACGGAAACGACCACGCGTAGTGCCAGCTTTGTTGTTGTGTGGGCGTGTGTGTGCTTGTGTGTGTGAGGGAGTTGTTAAAGAGTTGTGCTACCTAAATGGGAGTTTATGTTTTCTAATATGTGTTATTTGGTGTATGCTACTATAATATATATAGCGTAGTACCTAATTAGTTTGATATACAGATATCATAACCATTCCAATCACGGCTTTTTAGCTCCGCCAAGCGTATTGTGCTAATGGCGCTTTTGTCGCCAGTGTGTCTGCTGGGACAGTGTGTCTCGATTTCTTGGATTGAACGTATACATATGTATCTATAGCCATCATGTCATTTGTAGACATGCTTACTGTCAAACCAAGTGTCTCGTGCACGTTTGGCTGCTGAGTTTAATGGTATCCTTCTTCATATGAAGTTGTTTATTTTTGTGTTGGTCGATTGAGTTTTTTGATACAGTGCTGCCACTTTTGAGGTCAAAGTGCAAGCAGCGTGAGAGAGATTTCATTTGCGATTTCAATACAAAAGAATTGTGAGCATTAAAATTAATTAAGCATGGTCAGACGAAGACGACGACGACTGTTTGGTCGGTCAGATGTTGCGCATGTGTCCGTGTCCCTGGACCAGCCTGTTGTTGCTGTCTGCATTCAATGTTAGAGAGCTACAGTGAATCCAACATTTAACCTTATCTGAAATATGCCACATACAAGGACTTTGCCAGTTTTTCGTAATGCCTGACGAACTCTAACCAAACGACCAAAAATCCTGCAACAACAATAACAATTACAAAGAAGAATATTTGTGCAGTTAAGGTTTCTGCAAGTGGGGTGTGGGCTATGAGGTTATAGTGGGGGTCAACCTTGGAGCGCACAAATTACCAGCCAGCATTGTTGTGCAATGCTAACACAAACTCGCACACACGCACAGTCGCCATTTTTAATTCGTATAAAAAAATTATAACTGAATTTGTAGCCAACAATAAACTGCATATCGTAAAAATTCCATTTTTATAGACTTTTTTTTGCTAAAAAACTAAAATATAACAACGAAAACTCTTATATACTCGATATATAGTTTGTGGTAAATAGCTTGTAGTTAGTCACTCTCTAATAAAAATGACTTTTAACGTACGTATCCGCAAACGCAAACATAAGAGCCATACAAGTGGCGCCAGCAGCTTCAGCAGCTCCACCAGTTCCAGCATCTTAACCACAACCCCCGCACAAGCGGATATGCAGACACTGGAGAATCTTGCCAATGCGGACTATAATAATTTTACGCATAATTTCGTTGATTTGCAGAATCTCTTGAATTTCGACGAGCTGTTGGCCAAAAACTATACCAACAACCATAACAACAACAATAACAACCAGAATTTAGATGCAGCCAGCTCGAGTACATCAAGTGCCATTAAATTGAGTAACGGCGCCATTATGGACACACTACTGGGCACGGTACTAACCACATCCACAGCTACGGTCTTACCCGCCGCCAGCTACTTGTCCTCAACGATTGCCGCAGCAGCAGCCAGCGCCAGCAGCACAGCACAAAACAGTGCATTTAAACACACAGCCGCTGTGGAGGATGCCACCTCATCCACCTACTATGCCAACATGCTGATTGATATGTCACCAGCGACGACCAGCTTGATTGCGGCAGCTGCATCTACGAAATCCTACAACGATAGTGGCAACTATTGGGAGCAGCTGGACAGCATGGATACGCTATTTGATCCGCTGTATCGCCACTCGTTGACCATGTCCATTGTCTACTGCATAGCATATATCATTGTGTTCCTCGTTGGGCTGATAGGCAATAGCTTTGTCATAGCCGTAGTCCTGCGTGCACCACGTATGCGCACCGTAACCAATTATTTTATTGTTAACCTGGCCATTGCGGATATCCTGGTGATTGTCTTCTGCCTACCCGCCACACTGATGAGCAATATTTTTGTGCGTAAGTAACTGTTACTGTTGTTAACTCCTGTTGTTCTTGAGATTTATTTGCATTGAAGACTCTGGAGGCTTCATTAGCACGAATGAACGAACATGGTATACATGACTAGCAATTTGTGGGAATATTTGCGTGTTGTGCATATTAGTGGAATTTATGTTTGGCAATTAATCTGCTTGTAGATTAGGCCACTCCAAGCTAGTGGGTATATGGCTAGAAAAAATGAGTATTTCTGGCAATTCATTACCTGGCCTATGTCCTCCTTGAGTACCTACTTTGTCATGTTAAAGCATAAAATATAGTACCTAAATAATAATAATAAATTGGACTTGGAATAATATTATACCATAATTTTGATTTGGTCTTGGTTTATTTTACTGCCGGGTCAGTCAGTCTAAATAAATTGCATAGTAATACTTATTATTTGGATATCAAGGTTGAAAACTAAAGTTATTATATCCTGTACCTATAGGGTCAAGTTTGCTGTAGATTTATGCAATGTATAAGTATATGCTCGGTAGATGATGGCTTTACAGATTAGCGTTGACTTGGGTAGCTGCGTCTGTTCGTCTGTATAAACAATTCAATCTCGGAACACGCATGAGCTCAGCACACAAAATTGTACTAACCGATATCTCCGGAACCTACAATATTATTTCTTTAATTGAGTCTTACATATTTCAATCTAAAATTTGAAATTGCCACAGCCTCTTCGAACTTATTTTTGAAACCAATTAATATCGTTTAAAACTAAGAAAATTTATGGGTACCTATATATAATATGTATATATATAATATAAAACTTCACTGAGAAAATACCATCAGTCTGAACTTTAATACTTTATATCATTCCTAATTTTTTTTGTCGGAAAAAAGATTGTAGGTTTCCGCCTTGACTCTTTTAAGTTTTTGTATTCTGTGCCCGAAGTGTAAAAGATAATGCTAAGTTGTGTGTTTAATGCCTAGAATAAAACGATTAAAACTAAAGTTTGTAGGAAAAACTAGTGGACCCAGCACACGTTACCCTGCCCGTGCCAAAATCTGGTTGATGGCGGCATTGATATGCTCTTTGATGTTTCGATAAATTTTGAACATACCGATAAAATGTAATTTTGGTTTTATTTGATTTACTGAGAAGAACACAAGAAAAACTATCTGAATCAAATCCGAAGCTCCTCTCTCGAGTTTTTTAAATTCGTGTAATACATTAAACGACTTTTCTTATTAACAAAGATGATCAGCCGTGTCGATATTTTTTAACTTCAAAAGCAATAGGCCAAAAGATGTTACCAAATTGTAACTCATTCTGCCCAGAAGATCTGCTAAAGACAATCTTTTGGTTAAATGTTTGTGAAAAAGCAACGATCAAAATTCTTTTAGCTTTTTGGAGCCCTGTTTTTAAGGTTTACCATTTATGCTTTAAAACGTATCAAAATTGGATGAAAACTATGGAAGTTATGGAGCATACTGCATTTATTATAGTCGGCATATGCAAGCTGTAAGAGTTCCACTTGTTATTTATTATGTTTCGCTTTGGTATTTGGTATTAATTTAGCATAACAGCTGAAGCTGTTTATATCATGTACTTATAGTGTCAAAGATATTATATCAGTCAAAAGAAGGCATGTACGACCATTAATGTACCATGTACCATGTTCGATTGCCACGCATACCGTATTCCTGCAATACGCAAACGGTCCTCAATCTATCAATACAAAACTTGACAAATTTTTTTGGGTACGTTTTTTCATACAAAAAGGACAATTTGTGGGATGAATTTAAGAAGTTTTTGAACTATGGAAGGGGATTTCCTTTGCTAGAATGTACTTTTTTTAAATATTTTTGCTAGAGAATTCTAAAGTTTGAGAATTGTTTTAAACATCTGAAGACGTGACTATGAGAATGATGGGACTTTTGAAAATTATAAGGATTTATTGAGTAGAGCATCATCTTCATATACGATATTCGTCCATGCATTTATAAAGTTACAAAACGCATAGAAAACCAGTTTTTCTAAAACTTTGCGTTGGGCTATAAAAATAATAATTAAAGTCTTAAAAATTTTCCGTTCGTCTTACTTAGACTAAGATGGAATTTAAACAATATTTTTTTAATTCTATTTAAAAAACGGCTAGAATAAAAATTCACAAATATTTTATTTTTTTCTGAAATTTACTCAAAACAGACAAAAAGCTTTGTTTTACTACTTTTGTGGTTAATTGTGTTTTTTGAAACCTTGTTTTCAAGAAGGAGGCCATGAGGGCGTTGCACCTATTTATCGCATATCTCAATATATTTTCATATTGATATAATATACATATAAGTATATATATATGTATAAACCTAAGAAATTTTTTGGTTCCCGTTTTATTTATTCAAAGGGGATCAACAAAGCTCAGTTGACCTTAGATAATAAAAAAGAACTTTTGGAAAAATTGAACAGTGAGGAAATATATATTAACTAATCCACGTCTCTAGCCCAAGGGCGAACTTTTTAACGATATGAATCGACTCACATCATGAATTGGCCAGAAACTAGTATTTACAATAAGTAAGATGTAAGTTGCTGACTCCTACCTTATTTGGTTTTAACTAAAATTTTGTTCTTTATCTGGTCGAGCCTAGTTTTGGGAGATAAACCCATTCATAAGCAAATAGACAGATAGATCTAGCAAACGCCATTTGAGTATCTTTTTGTAAAACTTTTTGTCTTCAGCGCTTATAACAAGTTTAAACATTAAAAATATGTGTGCAATATTGAAGGTCGTTAAGGCTACCTTGAAGCGTCGTATTGATGGATTTTCATTTTGGCATTTTAGTACACAGCAAAAGTCATATAGCTCTGAAGGTCGCAAACAGATACGGACATACTAAACATATTATCAAGCGCTGGAAAAGAAATTAAGGCAACCAAAAGATTTGCAATGGTTTTTTCATAATCTACACGAAGTTTAAAAAAGTCGTCTTCAAAATTTAATACAATAATTAATATATTAAAAAAAAAAAATAAATTAATAAAAGAAAAAATACTGTTGGAACTTTTGCGTGCTTACCCTATAAGAAGACTGAAGAGGAGATGCTTTAACCATCTTCTGCCAATTTCCGTTCAAAGATTATCTAACTATTAATATCCTCTACACAAGATGATATCACAATTTTGTGACCATAGGCATACAGAGACAATGACAAAAATTCATTTAAAAAACGCCTCTAATGCTTTTACAAATAAATTCAAAATAAATAAAGCAGAAGTTAACTTTATATAAAATTCAATCCATAAAAAATTAATTTTTTTGGCTTACTCATCTTTAGCAATAAACAAATAAATAAAAAAATTTCAAGCTTTTCGAATTCGGTTTTTTAATTTTATATTTATTAATTTTCATTTATTCTATTCTGTTTAATTAACATAATGTTTTAAATTTTTTCATTATTTAATAATAATTAATAAATATTATTATTTATTATAAAATAATTTGCTAAGGCTTTCAGGGGCGTCTCTTAGCATAAGTATTTTGTTTTTAAATTAAAAACATTTTTATTTTTTGATTGTTTGTTCCGCTTAAAATGTCGATAATTTTTTCATTATTTAATAAAATTATTTGTTTGGAATTAATTTGTACAAACCTCAGGGGAATAATATAATAATATAATTTTTTTATTAAATTAAAAATTTGTTGCACCTTAAATGTCAATGAATCGATAGTACAGATAAAAACATAAAAACACCTAACTGCAACATGGCACTTTGCTGTTCAATAAATCGCTCAAAATAATCGATATTATAAAAAAAAGAACCGCATCGTATAATTTGTGTAATTAAACACATTCAATTATCTTTTTTTTTAAACGATGCTTTTAGAATGTTTGCCTCCTACTTTACTTCATCACTGCTCTTATAATTAAATTGAAGTTGCCATTCGCGGCCCTGGTTTAGTTAGCCAAATCTTTACAGCTGAGTTAAATGATTTAAAAGCCTGTCTCTAATTTGACAACGAGCGAACGAACAATCTACGCAAATTTCATTCAATATGTTAATTCGAAGCGACCACAGTGCGTATGATTTATGTAAATGGCTATTACGAATTCACACACAAAGACAAATTAACAAAGTTAAGCCCCATTTAATTAAAAAGCCCATTCCGTTTTGAAATCCAAGTGACCCAAAGAGCCTAAGAACATCTGTTCTGGGCAGGTCTGTCTGTCTTTCACATAATCAGTGCCCCCTACAAAAAAACGAGGTTACGCATAAAAGTATGCTTTAATTTGAATATATTTTACATTTGCAACTGGAAACTAAATCGACTGTCACAGTTCACAGTAAAAATCGCATGCAAAACGTTGCCGACATGAAAAAATGATCAAAAATCCTTCAGAAATCAAACGCTGATTGTAATGCATGCCATGATGGCATGTCGACGGTGTAGGGCAGGCCCAGTTCAAATTCAATGGGTTCAGGGCAGGTTATATACAGTAGCAGCAGCAGGTACCCTCCGCGGGCCACCTGACCGTATTTAGGCTCAACAATGAAGACGACGTTGTGGCAACGTTTGCCAATTAAATGTGCTGCCTTACAATTTTTCTTGTTGCCACACCAAAGAGGCACACACAGAGAACACTCAAGCCAGCCAAGGGCTGAGTGAGTGAGTGAGAGTGGTGGCAGCATTGAGTAAATGGTGTGAGTGAGCTGGGTTGTTGCGCTCTTTCGGGTGTAGTAAAACGGATGAAGCGAATGGCAAAAACAAAAAAATATTGTGAACGTTTAGTCGGGCGCGGGCGACTTTCAGACACTCTTTACCTTTTTATATAAAAAGCCAACATTTGTGTGTAAGAAGATACCCAATGCATAAAAACAATAGTTGAAATGAAAACAATTGGTGGTGCTCGACCGTGGGATACCCTTTACCCTTCTCCCGAAAAAAAATGCATAAGTTAATTCAAAAAAGCTTTCAACATATTGCGTTAAATTTTAAGTGTATGTGTTGTAGAGTGTGGAAGTAAACACGGTAAATCATTTGCAATGGGTATTTACACTGACAAAAAGTCGCTGTGGCTCTGTTTATTGGGATTTCATGTGGTTATATACTACAACACTCTAGAATACCGTAACAATAGTACTTACGAATATTTGAAAATTGGTACTTTAATTTTTGTTGGAACTGTCCGATTTTGTTCGGGTTGACACAAAAATGCATAAAACCAAAGCTTGGCCAAATTTTTAGTGTGAAATTTTAAGAGCATAGCTAAAAACTGTTAAATTCTACTGTGGGGATATAATGGCAGGCATCGACCGAAATGAATAAACTTCATCTGAACATGCATTATGCGCATCTGTTGGTAAAATTTGTGGTATCTAGAGATCTCGTAACTCAATCGTTAACCCACGGTAAAATAGGCATTTTTGTCTGACACGGATAGATGTTTCTAACCCGATGGAAAAACGTTTTATCAATATGCAGCAGCTAACATTGTGTTTCTTTTTTATTTATTTACAATAAAAATATAAACTAGCTTAGAAACTAAGAATGATTGTTGCGATAGATAGCCTTCAGCTCGTCTGTGTATAATAAATATACATATATTAGATCGTATATATTTGCTGATCTAAGGTTAATTAGTGATTTTGTAGTTTTTGGCGTTGTGCCATTTAGAAGTGACTAGAGGCTAGTATTTACAAGAATAAAGTTTGAAAAAGGAAGTGAAAAAAGACTATGCATTCATTATACAGTCATTTAAAAAATGCCCCAAAAATATGTTTATTTTCTTCCTAAATAAAAATACATAATTTACAATTAATGAAGCTAACTTTCTGCTACAAAATTTATTGTAGATATAGGCTATATAGAAATGAGTTGTTAAAATATTAAAATACACTGATCCTAAGGTAAAATTCGTTGTAAGTAAATTTTTAATTGGGAAGTTCAGACGTATTAGTAGAAAGCCAATGGAGCACAAAAAATTATAAAATTCTTTTTATTTTAGTGTACATAAGTACTCTCTCATCAGCATCTTAAGTTTCCGCTATATTTTACAGCCAATGGAGCACAAAAAATTATAAAATTCTTTTTATTTTAGTGTACATAAGTACTCTCTCATCAGCATCTTAAGTTTCCGCTATATTTTACAAAATTTTGAAAACTTATACTAATTCTCAATTCTATATTTTTCGAAAATTTATTGAATTTTTGAAAATTTGTTTTCATATTATAAAATGTAAAGTTAAAAACAAAATGTTATAAAACTTGTTGAATGTTCTCTGGACAGACTGAAAATAAACAAGTATAAAAAAAAAAAAAATAATAATTAAAAATTATTTCAGGTAACTGTCTGCTATAAAATTTTACGCAAATTATGAAAGTCCAAAACGCATACCTGTATAAATTTCTTTTGGGCTCCTTTTTTCCGTGTTACATATATTCGCGCAAACCTAGTATACTCCTTAGCTTAAGGTGCAGGGTATAAAACCGAATGAAGCGTACACAGCATAAAAGTGAATGAGTTGCTTGCAGTCTATGCATGTATGTGTGTATGCACTGCGCACTCGCGCTCTCACACTCTCTCTCTTGCTTCCACTCTCTCGAGTTAGCTGTTGCTTTTGTGTGGGTTTCGTTGCTGCTTCTGCCTTCGACTACTTCATTTTTTTTTTATTTGGGGTGTTCTAAAGGATCATCGACACAGAACTGACCTAATTTCACAAATTCAACTTAGGCGCAGGGTACGCAATATGTCTGCGCGGTGCGGCTGAAACAACGTTTAGTGGGTCATTGTGGGTGGTGGACTAGAGGGTTGGGTGTCGCCTGGTGCGCCCCATCTGTGTTTGGCTTGGGGTAGTTTCAGGCATATGTGGTGTGTTGGTTTTTTTTTTGTTAGGTGTTTAGTTTGGGCCCAGAGACATACGCTGTTATTGAATGTTGAGGTTAGTTATTTGGTTGAGCATGAAAATTGTGGCTTTTCCCTTTCGCCAATTAAGTGAAAATTCTAACCCGAAGACATTTACTGTAAGTTGAAGGTAATGTCGATTTTTTGCAGCTATATCTTACACATACCAGCAGCATAGTTTTAAGTTGTGGAAAGGCGCCCCCGGTTTTGTGCCCGCATGTTTGGCATGTTTGTGCCTCGTAGTGCCCGACGTCTGATATATTTTTTTTTTCAGCCCACACGTTGGCCGCGACTTCTAACATTAAAGAGAATTATATGCAATGAAATTCGCGCGACTGCGCTGCTGCGTCGACGTCGACGTCGCTTTTGTCCATCGCATTTTGCTGCAACTGTGTGCGTGTATGGGTGTGTGTGTGTAAGTGTTGTTGGCACTGTCATTATCTAAGCACACCTTCAGCCGCAGAATTGCAATGGAAGGTTGTTTGCATTCAAGGCTTTTTGCGGCTGGATAAATTGACCTAAATATTTTGCTCAACAACCTAATAGTCAGGGTTATACTCACACATACTACTCTGTATGCTCTATAAACTACATAGTTTATGTATATATGTATATATATTTAGTATATACTCTATAAGTGTGTGAGTTTGTGTACCTGACGATATGGCTGAAAACTCTGACTAACTGACTGGTTTTTATGTATTGCTCCATGTTCGACTGCTGCACTTTTATTTATGTGTATTTGAAAATCCAATAAAATGTGAAACGAGCGAAATGAATTGATTTCGGAGCGGGGCATAGAGAGGAGAGGAGAGAGAGAGATAGGACACCCAAACCCTATACGCGGTCTATGTATAGGGTTTGGGTGTCCTAGTTGCTTTTGCTTTTGTGCCTTGAGTTCTGCACAATTTGCCATGCGTGTGTCCTTACATTACTTGGTCTTAACGCTTTTTATTCATATGGCGTTCTTCTACCTCACCTTAATCGTCACTTAGGCTTTCTTATCAATGCTAAATTATTATCTTTATAGCTTTGGCATTGGAGTACTACATTCTCATACTATATAAAATCAGTAAGCTAAGTTTAATTTTTATAACCTTTACGCATAGGTCATGGGTAGAATTGATTTGTACAATAGATGTAACAGAGCAAATTGAGTCTTGGAGGACTATAAGTTGTTTATATCAAAAGAAATGGTCCCGACAGATGTTGTCCTGCACGAACGTTAGCGTGCCTGCTATAAACGAACAAAATTTTTTGGCATTCGAAAAACTCAATTGACATAGAATTAATTTTATGGCTTAATATCGGAATATTGTTTTTTAACAAAAAAAAAATATATCTGCATAAGTGTTAAAAATTACATTAGCTGTATTCAAAAATAAAATATATTTTGTGCAAATTCAGAACAAATCAAATACAATTTTTCATTTCATCTCATTTGTTTTCGAAAATTGGGTATAATAAAATTGTAAGATTTATATTGTATTATAATAAATGTTCTAACTTTCTAGCCTTTCCTACTTAGAAGCGACATTTCTAAAATAAATTTGGAGCTCAAAAATTAACAAAAAAACATAATGCAATCGTAAATAACTACTAACTAAATTAAAATTAATGGACTTTTGCTCTTTTTTACATAAAGTTGCAAGAATTATTCTAAAAATAAAATTTATAAAATAATAAAAATGAATTTTGAAAAATATTTGCAGGGTGTTTTACACTCTGCCACCACCAAGAATTTTTCAAATTTTTTTATATTTCATTATTAAAACAATAATTTAATACTTTCTCATTATACAAACAAAATTATAAATTAAAATATAAAGTAGAAAATTAAATCAAGATTAAAAAAAGAGTCAAAATCTGGTAGCACGTAGTCATCATCCTAAGAACAAAGAGAAAGGACGGTTGAAATTTTATCATCCGGGTGCGCGCGTTCCCAATCATTTTTAAAATTTTTTTTGTTTGCAGTATATTATTAAATACAATTTTCTAAATACATATATTATATTAATTTATTTAAAAGCTGGAGGTTTGTTAATATACCCTTTAGCAATAGATTCAAAGGTATTATAGATTGTAATCTTCCAAGGAAACTGTCTGCGTTATTTGCCAATCGCGTGGAGGTAGGGGGTGAATTTGAAACGTACTTTTAATAGAATAAACAGACACTACTTAACTTACCTGAATCAAGAAGATCAAGAATACATTTTCTTTAAAGAGTCGGAGATGCCTCCTTCGATCCTTCCTTGCAGGCTAAACAGAAAAATAGAACATATAGCTTTTGCTCTTTCTCAAGCCATCGGCAAATAGTGCATTATTATTACATACTTACTATCAAAAAAAAAAAAATATGGTAACGGTATAATTCTTTTATTTCTGCGGATATCGTCAACGAATTCGGCAATTTGAAAGTTTTTTAAAGTACCAAAGTTCTATAAGGCCTCATAGGATCGATCGATCGAAATAACTTTTTCAGGTTATAATTTAATTTAATGAAAGCGGTTAAAGTTGATTCGGGGTCCACCTACTTGCGCCCAACAATACAAGTTCCCTTTGGAAACAAATATATATATATAGCACCCATAGAACCGAAAAAATTGCTCTAAGAGCAAAATTCGTTCACATCGATCAAAAGTTTTTTTGTTTTTTTAAGTAATTAAGCACTATACCGAATTAAATCAAAATCGGTTCTCTTACTTATTTGTGTGTTGTGATAGTACAGGGTTATCTTAAAGTCATCCGCGCCCGACAATAGGGCTCTTCATATTTTACAGTGGATAAGCATTATGGGTTTATCGTAAGGCAATTATAACATTCCTTTCTAGACAATCCTTGTCAAAAATCATTGTTAATCGAATTTTTCTGCGGGTTTGTAACAAAAAGTGAATATTCGCTTTTAAAAAGATGACGTTGGCCACGCTTGGTTAATACCCTAAACTCCATGTATTGAAATGTGTAAAAATCGATAAATACATTTTTAGAAAGTTTTGCAATTTAATTTATTCAACATTTATAGCTATAACTAAAGTGTTTTCTGCTCACTTTATTTTTGTAAGTGACCATTGAGTAGAAAGGCGTTTAATAGACATTCAAGTTTTTGTTTCCCATTAAAAGAACTAAGTCTTGGTGATTTAAAAGTTTGTCTATTAGTTTAAAAGGTTTTCGTCTTATTCTATTCATAATGGTGTTAACCTTTTAAGCCGTTTTAAGCTGTGCCGCGTGTTTAGGAATGATGCCATGCTTCTTTGCTAGAATATACTGCTGGAATATTATACGATCTGCTATATCGGCTAAATAAATAATTAATTATAATTTATATCTGCATGACGAATTGATAATAATGGTTGGTGCTTATGGCTAGATTTTGGCCGAATTACCCCAAAAAGTTCATCATGTATGTATATGGACAAAATGACTGATGAATATGAAGACATAATAAGGTATACTGTGCCAAAGGTTGATTATATTGCATTAAGTGTTTTTTTAATAGTTGCCAATCAAAGTTGAATTTGTATTTTTTTTTTACCGAGATACAACAGCTAGCTATGAAAACTGTGTTTATTTCTAAATACTTTAAAGAAAAAATAAAATTGGGCTATAAACTTAAGTGTTTACAATTTATACTGTGCTTCCCAAAACAATAGGACACCATGAGTTGTAAATATCTTTTTTTGTGGAGGTGATCCACCAAAGCTTTTTGCCACAATAACTGTCTAATCTAACAATTAGGCGTCTCATAACTAGGACAGTAGTCTATTATGAAGAAATTAAATAAAATTTAAATTTTTTAATTTGAAGTCACTTTTTGTTAATTTAATGATAAAACACCGCAAGGTATGACTTTTAGTTTTTGGAATGGTCAAAATTTATGAAAAAAACATATAATCCGATAGCAAAATTATGCTTGGAATTTCTTTAAAAACATTGAGAAATAAGTAAAGCTTTGCTGGATCACCTCCACAAAAAAAGATATTTACAATTGAACATAAAACTTCATGGTGTTCTATAGTTATGGGAAGCACTGTATATACATGCAAATACAACAAAAGTTATAGTCAAAAGAGTACAGTAATATTTGCCTCTACGCAATTATGGTAACAAGTGACATAGAATCACCTTTTTTGTTAAGCTGATTTATGTGGCTCTAATGAACAAATCCACATCCAAATTTTATCGATGCGGACCCTTCCCACCCCGCAATCGATATACTGTGTTTTCTCTCACACCCCTTAAGGCAAGTATTTATTAAGGCGGAAGGAAGTATTCTTTTTGTTTCAATTAAAATCCCACACAAAAATATCCTGCCCCTACTTAACAATCACTTTATCTCTCAAAATGTTATCATTACAACTTTGCTATTGTCCGTGGGAGTTCCTCTTGAATTTGTCATGGTATTTTTTTCCCATTTTTTTTTTGTTTGAAGTCACGTTGGTTGTTTGTTCATTAAATCCTACATGATTTGTGTAACGGCATACACGTCGTATGCGTAACGCGCATTTCCTGAAAAAAATATTCAACGCCAACGTACCATCTCCATAGATCCCGTGCCACTGATGAAGTAATTTTTCAGTGCTCGTTGCCATCGTTGACGCGGGCTGATTGTATTTTAATTTAGTTGCTACGTGCTCAGGCGGCACCAGACCAATGCTGATACTGATACGGATGTCCCATTTCAGTGTGGCCATATTCAATTTTCTATATGCCCCCACACTCCCGGCAGTCAACAGTCGAGCAGCCCAGTCCATGTCCCACGCTCCAAGCTCTACGTGACGCTCAAGTGATAATCATAACAATAACAAATTTGCCATAAGTGTTATGACTTTTTTCTATTCTCCTAGCCCCCATTCCCCTATTGAACTTTTCCGAACGTTGGCCCATTCGCCCGTTCAGCTCCGTTGGATTTGTTACGCCTGATTATTTCATTAAGTTTATGGCTTTACTTTCATACTACCATAAGACATAAGAAATGTCGGCACACAAGGCACAAAGGAGCACAATGCTCGCTGTGCACAGCCACGAAGCATGTAAACAAATCGATGTTTATACCCTGTACCCATAGGGTCAAGGGTATTATAGATTTGTGCAATGTATGAAATAGGCAAAAGGATGCGTAGAGCACCATAAGTTTTCTATATAGAATCTCTGTCTGTATGAACACCGCGATCTCGGAAACTAAAACAGCTAAAGACATCAAATTATGACCAAAACATGCGAATCTTTCGTCCGCAGTTTGACATTTAGAACTTGTCGCAGATAATAGTTTTTTTTTAGGAAAGTGAGTGCAGTGTATCCCACTGTCGTGCATCGCCTAGACGGATTCAAATTTGCTTGCCTACAGTGAAGTTTGCTGAGCATGAAAAAGGTTTAAGTTGACATTTGGTTTGCCCTGAAGGGCAGATTAGTTAAAGCTTTGCCTAACTTATTTTATATCTTGAGTTGGTAACATTTAAGGCTACAAGCAAGATTTAAACCACGTCAGCCGAGCTCTGGGATTCGATGCAGGAGTGTGATATAATGTGGCAGCTACGCGTTTAAAAAATGCTGTCTTTGAATCCAGTTTTGGGCTATATCTATACATACTGTCATTCCAAAAACCCGTGTGCATTATTAAAACCAGCACTGCAAATCTGAAAAATGGCCAATATGGTTCGAAGCTAAATTAATGGGAGCCTATGTCCAAAGGCTGCATCAATTGTGCGGTGAATTGGATATGTATACCGTGTACCTGTAAGATACAAAGGGTACCTTATGTTTTTGGAAATCGAAAATTTATGTAACTTAAAAAAGAAGAAGTAGACTAAAGTGTGTCCCGTTTGTCCATCTGTCCGTGTTTATGAATGCCCAATCTCAGAGATGGTACGAGCTTGACCACCCAAATTTTCGGATTAGATGTTTTATTACGTCAGGGGAACCAAAATTATTTTGTCGATACCATGCCGCCCCCAATCATGAAATTCATTGGAAGATATGATATATAATAAGAGAGCTCGATAACACGACTGTTAAATAAAATGGGAAAAAATGCACACAGGAATTTCTCTTGCTTAATGTTCATGTCCATGAAGTCATTCATATTTTCTTCGTTTTAGAATATGTTTTTGTTAGATGTTATAGCCGATAAGGAAAACAAATATTTTAGTGTTTTAAATATTCTTTAATTTATTTTAATTGATGCACGACTTGTCACTACGGTGTGTAAGAAAAAGATAAAGCAAAAAGGAAAACGGAAACGTAGTACATACACCACGCGTCCATTCACCATACGTACACTCACCATACTTATTGAATATCTATGTGGCTTTTTGCAACACTGTAATGAATACATATATTCAATAGTTTTAACAACCCAAATCTTTCCAAGAAATTTGTCTTGGTACACATGTACCTACATTCTTTTTGTACCCTGTACCCATACAAAGGGTATACTAGATTTGGGCAATGTATGTAACGGACAGAAGGAGGCGTGGCAGACCCCAAGTCCTCTATACCAAAATGCTAATCATAACCGTTTAGTATTTTATTTTGAAATTTAATGGCTTCATGAATCTGTACGTCAAAAATCCCGCTAACCGTCCCTTACTAAACAACCGCAATCGATTTACCGTATTTTTTTCCACACCCCTCAACACATCGTCTTGAAACTTACCCCATATACTTTAATTAATTTATTTGACGTAACTTTCGGGTTTCATCAAAATAAATATCGTTTTGCCAAAAAAAATAAAACCAATTGAAATTTTCTTAGATGCATATTCGCAGCAATAAATTATGTTCCAGAAAAAAGCTACAGGGTATTACACTTTTCGACTGTATCACATTTGTTTATTAAAAGCACTGCACTTATTTGGGTGCTTTGTCCCCTTACATGAAACTTTTAGCTTTAATAAGCTTTCTTCCGCTTGATTTTCTCTTAATCACCAAATTCGATCTACCGTAAGGTTTTTTTAAATATTGTTTCAAAAACGATTTCGCACCAGGCACACTTAAAAATTTGTCGCCCTTTACTTAATCTTATTGCAAAAGACTTGGCGTGCCAGCAATAATAAAAGTAATCCCTTTAAATTATGATTTTAGCTGGAAAATTGAAAGCTACACAGCTTTGGGACAAAAACCCACATCAAAAAGTGCATTCCCTCTTTATTTAGTCTATTAAGTCTAGAACATATTTCGCCTACGGTAAGGAGACAAACATAACAAAAGCAAAGATATCTCTTAAGCTGCAGTCAACTGAAGTCGATGTCCATTTTGATGTCCTTTTACTTTGTGTCAACAAGTTGAACCACAAAAGTTCAAAGCCTGTATGCAGCCATACGGGTACAAGTACGCACAAAGCCGAACCAAACCAGCCACAAAGATAATATTAATAATTTTATGTGTCAAATCATATTAAATTTAAACATTTATTGAAGCGTGCCGTACGCTGCGTATGCGTAATAAAATGCGACATATCGTGACGCAGACATTCGAAGGAGACAGGAAATTAGCAGCCACAAATTGAGCTTTGAAATCCAACAAGCTGCCACCTATCCTATTCCAAGTTCGGTGCATTGAACTCTGTGTGCACCGCTAATGATGTGTGTGTGTGTGAAAAGCTGGTGTTACCAATAATTGCCTATCAATGAATTCAGGCCAGGCCTAAACGTTTGTGCCGGGACTGTCATCAACCTTGCCCAAGTTTGCACAGACAAATGCTATGCAGGATTCGTGCCTGGACTGCCCACAGCGCGTGTTGTGTGTATTTTACGAGCTTGTGTCTGATTGAGTGATTCCATTTGTTGAGTTATTCATGGGACATCAGCGTCTTGCCGGGCACTGTGTGTGAGTGAGTGTGTTTAGACAGCACGGTCTCCCCGGGCACACTGTGTACTTTCCATCAAGAACGCCTTAATAATAGGAATACAAATTAAGTTGGTACAATCAATGGCAAATAGTAATGCGTGCTGGTCGCTGCCATCTTAGACTTGTCACCAAATTATGAATGATATGCAGCACATAAATCACAGTCCACAAAGAGCACCAAAACATTTGGGCTAGTATCAGTCGGAATATATCGACCATAATATACTCTGTGCTTGTCTCAATCTGTGACTTCGAAGCTTGAACGTTCTACGAGAATAGCTTGGTAATAGATAGTAAAAAATAAGCTTAAAATTTCTTGTTAATTTCCATACTAAAAAAAATATATACTAAAAAAATATGTACTAAACCGATCTCAAGAAAAGTTAACTGTAGAAGATATTATTGTAGAACCACTTCATCAAGAGTTTTACGCTCTTAAATCTTTAAGCTGTTCTTAAAGCACAGGGAAAAATTTTATTTTATTTTTATCTTTGGACGCAGTTCTTTCGAAATTTCTAAAAAAAAAACGTCAAAGCGTTAACTGGAAGCGATTTTTCTTGTTCTGTTTGCCTTCCGAGATTAAATGCTACTGGTGACGACTAGAGCCGCCATCTGGTTTTACTTCCTCAATCATAGGAGTTACCGATTTTTATACCCTATACTTATATAGGTACAAAGGGTATACTAGATTTGTGCAATGTATGTAACGGACAAAAGGAGGCGTGGCAGACCCCAAGTCCTTTATACCAAAATACTTATCATATCCTCGGGTAGCGATTGAGCCATATCCGTCTGTATGAATGCCTAGATTTCGAATACTATAAGAGCTAGAGACACGAAACTTTACCAGATGGTGCGCATATTTCCTCAGAAGATGAAGTTTGTTGAATCATGTCAATATCTTTCCCCGTACCCCTGTAGTAGTGTTTCGTGGTTTTTAGCTACACCGTTTAGTATTTGTATCTACGATGCGTCGTAGTTACATGCATCTGTGTGTCAAAAATTAACAAAATTGGACAATTACAACAGAAGTTATTGTCAAAAATGTACTAATTTCGCCCCCCTTTGCCAATAAACTGCATCAATCTTTGACAAGACGTAATTATTGTAAAAGATGACCTAGAATCACCAATTTTGGTAAGAGAATTCACGTGGCCCTAATAAACAAACCCATGTCTAAATTTTTGGATGCGAGCCCCCCAACCCCCACCAAATATTTACCGTGTTTTCTCCCATACCCATGCCATATATGTACTTTAAACAACTTCTTGGGCGTAACTTTTGATTTTCATCAAAATAGGTTGAAATTTAAGGAGCCTATAAATAAAAATTAATTTTCGAATTGGAAAGTTCTTAGAACGAATATGCTGGAGTAGATTTTTTTCGAGAAAAAAGGGGTTTTTATTTTTTTGTTTTCTCTGTAAATTCTTTCCTATTTTTAAGCAAAATATTTTTTTTTATGTGACCAACTTTTCTTATTTTCGCCCATATATCGATATCGGAATTTTTATTTCGTTTATGAAAATCGGAAGAAAAAAAATGAAATCGATTTAGAACAACTTATTAATCTATAATATAATATAATGACTCCGTTTCAAAATATTGAAGGTCGAAGGTCACAAAAATCGTGATTCTTTTCTACACAAAAGTAACTTAAATGTTTTTTCTTAGACTCCCGAAGTTGGACTATGACAAAAGGCCTATTCGGAGTTTATATGACTTGTGGGAATTAAGGGCCAAATTCTATTGTAGGTAAAGGTTCATTTAAAAAAAATATATATTGTATATATATATCTATATATATATAAAAAGAAGTTACATTCCCTTGGTAATCTTATAACTCAAGAACCGGAATTCAGTTGACAGTTATCTTATGTGCTTTAAGTTCTTTTATATCGTGCTTTCGTTGCGAACCGACGTACTTTTGGTGAGTGTTGACCATGTGTTTTTTTTCATACACTGTACCAAAATCCAGTCGCTACATTACAGGTTGCGAATGGTACTTAAGAAATTTGACCTCAAACGAAAGACCGTAGGCCACCAAAACAACAAACACGTCAGCCGGCTGGAGAAAGGACTCCTGGATCCACTTAAGGCTTAAGTGAAGATCACACAAAAACAATTTCGATGAGTTACAAATCTAACCCGCTAATATCGGGCAGGACAACGTTTGCCAGGTCCACTAGTATTATATATAAATAAATAAATAAAAAAAATGAGTGCAAGTAATGACTCTAGTCGTTGTGGTCTTTGTTTGCTGCCCTGATAATTTGGGTAAAAAGTTCTGGAATCTTACACGTTTCTTTCCACAAAACATTTTTTTGCACCAATCTAATATACTCATGTAACCAAAAGGTAGGGTATATAAAACCCATTTGAACGTTTATGTTTAGCAAACCAAACAAGTTAACCACGACATGACCGAAGTTTACTCAGCATAATTTTTGGCATTGTTTGAATAATTCCACTCTACTTTCTCCTTCATTCTCTCTTTTCCAGCCTGGATGCTTGGCTGGCTAATGTGCAAGTGTGTGCCCTATATACAGGGTGTCTCGGTTGCCGCATCGGTTTACAGTTTAATTGCCGTATCTCTAGACAGGTAAGTCAAGAATGAAATAAACTTTAACAAGTACGTGGATATGAACTTTTTATTTTGGGTTTGGTTGCGGAGGGGGCGGTGGGGAAACAATGGGATTACTTGGCGGGCTGCTTGGCTTCTAATGATGCACAACTACAGCGGGTGCGGCATGATGCACAGGTACTAGTGGCACTATCGGCTTCACGGCATGCACAGCGACTACGGGTTTGACCACCGGGGTGATGACCTTGACGGGATGATGCACCACGTGGCTGAATAAGAAAAGAGGCAGAATACATTAGAAAAATTGTTTAAAAATAAATTGTACAACGACATTACAGCAATATTTTGCCGTATGGGTAAAGTTATTTATGAGTCCTACAAATGACGCGCAAAAAAAGGATATAAGCAATAATACCCAAAAGTATTAGGTACCATTTTCTCAAAAGTAAAACAACAATTTAAAGGATTCTATGCAAACTCGAGGGAAAAAGATAACTCAACACTTTTTTATATATTAGGCTCACATGAGTCGTCGTACAATTTGGTGACTGTAGCTTAGTTTTCACATATTAACAAAAATTGGAACTCAGTTTTAGTTTACTGTTCATAGTTTGGTTAGTTTAAACATTTTTGACTATTGCTTTCGAAATTTTAAAAATTTATTGAAAAATTTAGTAAGAAGCTATAAAGTTGTGGTACTGGATGTGACAAGCTCCTAACTTTTTTTTACAATGTATCAACATGAATTGACAAGCTGGATTTGATTAAGGAAAGGTTGAAGACTTATAAGAACATGTACGTATATAAACCGTGAAAGCTGATGAACTCATTTATTTGAAGTTGTAAGATAAACAGGCTGATTTTGATTTAGATTTGAATAGCTCGTTCAATAAAAACTTTTTAAACAAGGCTGCACAAGGATTTTTTATCTTAACAGGTTAGAGACAGGAGAACAAATTTTTAATATTTAACCGCTAATTTTTTAAATCTAAACCAATTCCGTTAAAATTCTCAAGTGTTAACATTGTTAGTTAGTTTTTATATAGTACTTACGAGTGCACTGCATGTCCACCATGATGCACAATGGGTGTATGCACCACTGGATGTAATAGAGGAGTGTGCACCACCGGAGTATGGTGTACTACTGGAGCCACAGCTACTACGCCGGGCGCAGCATAAACCTGAGCAGCTGCACAGGCGGCAAGCACAAAAAGCTGAAAAGAATCCTCTTGCCAATAAAGTCACAATAACTTTAAAATAACCCCACGGCTACTCACAATTTTGAACATTTTGTTGGCTGGGTAGGTGACTATTTATAAAACAGAACTCTTCAAAAGCTAGTTCTAGACCTGAGCAAATGATTGCAACTGCCAAATGCTGCTTCGCGCATTGCTTTTATAGGCAATATGTCAAATTGTTGCTGAAACTGGATGACCGCCGGCAGGTAATCAGTGTAAACTGCCTTAGAAAGTGAACGCGACTCAATGAAACTTTGCCAGCTGGGAAAACTGGTCATGCAGTGGGTCGAGCAGCTGTAGTATGTCTCAAGATCAAGTTCAGAGCTCGATGTAATCACGCGGTATTTCCATATATGCTGCGAGCTAATAAATTTTTATGTAATTTCAATTACAAAATGTTGCAACTCTTGTTGCCTTGTCGCGACAATTGAATTTGTTTAATGCTTTTTGATGATACCGATATGCCGCCGCCAGAAGTGCGCCTTTTTGTTTGGATTGACGTATTCCGGGCGGGCATTAAGGAAACTCCATAAAAACGAGAAAGATTCTTATGGAATTTATGCGTATAATCTCATAAATGGAGCAGAAAGTTGATTTATGAAGTGGCATTCAAACGTTTTGACAGTAACATCTTAACATATTTTATAAAGAAGCGAAAGGGAGCTCCGTATATAATACGAACTTTATGTGTGTGCACTTTCATTTATATCAATATTATTATCTTCTTTTTTTTGCGACAACGTGGCGGCAGTCAAGTCATCCACCACTGGCTGTTTGCTTCACTGATTTTTGTCATTATTTAGAGCTTGATAAACAAAAGTGACAGCAGTGGTGGATGTGGTAGTGGAACTGGAAGTGTTCATCAATGTCCATTTGATGTTTGGTCAAAAGATATCCCACTGCGAGCACACACACAGCCACTACTGTTGCTGCCACTTCATTGTTTCACATTTTACGAGCTCGTAAACTCAATCGAAATTTTAGATTTATTATCTCTGTAACAAGAAACCCAAAGCTTTGGGTGTCTTATATGCCACACTTAGTCAAGTCCAGCTGCTTGTACGTACTGACCTAGCTTATCTTCGTCTTATACCAATGACATTTAATTAGGGTCGTTAGTTTTATGAATACATAAGCAGCAGCGTGACGCACCCTACTCTCTTTCTGGTATGCCAGATACTTGGATATATTATTATAAAGACCATAAACTTCTCAGCTACTCATATAGGATTTTTTTTTTTTTTTTTTTGTATACTAGTTCTATGTCAATAAGATGTAAGTGGCTGTATGTTTCTTTGTGTATATGTAAATACCATAATCTTTTATACATATGTATATATAAGCATGACTAAATGTCAACAGTGCGTATGAGCAACCACCACAGACAATTTGTAGAAGACAAAGCCATAAACTGCTTTTGTAGGCCAAAGAAAATCTATTGACAATAATTAAATTGTTTTTTTTTGCTCATCAGCAATATGCAAAACTAGTATTTGCGATTTGGTACAGTTTTTCTTGGCATTTTGGTTTATGAAATGCTTCTTTAGTTTCTTACGCTTGAGTGATTCAAATTTATTTACATATTTTAATGCAAAAAAAAATATTTTTTCTATATAATTTATTTAATGTTGGTTTTTTGTATTGGGGGCATTGAACTATATATACATTGTATCTTCACTTTTCAACAATGTAGATAACATATGCTTACTAAATATTGGTCACTAAATTAAGTTGTACTAGATGGAAATATATATTGAGCCAGTTCATTAATCTAGTTTCTTTCCACTAAGGAGCTACTCGTTATTGTAGTTCCTTTTTAACGTTTTAGTTTAAGAACTAGTTCCTTTATTTTTTTTATATGTTCCATTAATTCCTTATTTGGGAATCAAGTCTCTTGAGTGCATAGAGTTCCTTTAGTTTCTGTTTTATCTTCATCATTAAAGTTTGATACTTTATTTGCTAAGTTCATTTTTACTTAGAAACTACATGTTTTTTAATTGTTTTTCAATTGAAATAATCTAGCTCCTAGAATGCATTTTTAATTAGGAATAACTTTTTTTAGTATTTGAGTATAAATAATAGAGTTGGGCATATTTTCATTGTTGGAATTTTTCGTGGATATCATTGCCTTAGTTCCCTTTTATACCCTGTTCCTTATGGTGCAAAGGGTATATTAAGTTTGGGCAAGCTGAAAAGTATGAAACATACAGAAGGAAACGTCGGAGACCCTCCAACGTTACCTAAAATATGATCAGGTGACTAGAGAAGTCGATATACCCATGTCCGTCTGTCCGTCTGTATGAACGCATAGATCTCAGAGATGTTAAGAGCTAGAGCAACCAAACTTTCAGATTAGATCCGTTATTATCCTACCGGAGCTAAGTTTATTCTATTTTTTTGATATCGGGGTTCTATTATATAGCTCCCATAGGGGTGTTTCAGAGGACCTCGAAATAAAATCATAAGTTTTAGATGAATAATTCGTTTGTTTTTGAAGATATCGTAACCAAATTTGGCATTCGGCAGTTTTTTAGAATTCTTAATCACTGTACCATATTATATCCAAATCGGTTGCCTATATCATATATAATAACGCACTTCATTTGCGTATAAGAATTTTTGCCTAATAGTTATTTTTACAAAGAAACAACTTATTTCTTCACTTCCTTTTTAGTGGAACTAATAGTTCCGTAAGTTTTTTAGCTTAGTTAGTCTGTTCCTCGATTTGGAGCAAATTTAGAAAAATTCTAACTAAAAATGTAGGTATATATATGTTCCAATTCTCCCTCACACCGAAATTTGGGGAAAACGATTGTGAATAAATAAAAATTAGAATTACATACCCAGTTCCAAACTTGCCATCCCGAATTAATAGCCAAGTTATGAAATTTAAGATTGAAGGACAATATGCTTTTTTAATGAATATATTATGGTTGAATTTAACGATTTTCAAATTTTTCCGTGTTTAGGCATAAAAATAAAAAAATTTGTCAATTTATCTAGACTGGGAATAAAAAAATTGGTCAGAAAATTTTTCTAAATTGTTGAAACAAATAATCCTTCTTAAATACAAGCTGACTTTTGGTGATGATATTGAAGTGAAACTTAACTACATCGTGAATGTGTAACGGCGGATTTAACAGATACAAAACATATATTATCCGAATACTTAGTCGGATCAATTTTTCTTCTCTTTGAAATTAAAAAAGTCATAATGACATTTTCATTTATGGCACTGTTTGTATCATGTATAGTAAATTCAAATTTTTGTGGCCGATTTGGATAAAATGGAGTTTGAAATATTCAAAATGATTCTCAACCAAAGTAACAAATAATTATTTCAGATTTAAATATGTTTATTAAGTAAATTATTGTAGATTTAAAAAAAAAGGGTGTTTATCTTGATGTTCAAAAATCAACTCGCAGTTGGCCAAAACAGTTTGCGTTTTAAAATGGCACAGTGGGAGAGATTCCAATAACGCAACAATGGAAGCCCACGGTCTCATTTGACATTTTGTAAAGGCAGATATATTTACGTAAAATTGATTTTTTAAAAAAGTTCCAAGTGTTGCAGCTCGTTTTGGGTGTACCAAATCTCCAAACATTTATTAATTTTAGAATTAAGAATTAGAACGAAAGACCTTGGCTGTAGATGGTGCCACATGTGTCATATTTGAAGGCTTGCAGCTGTGTGAATAAGGACAGCATGACGAAAGAAAATTGCCGATAACCTCTCTGGAGATACTAATAAGTAATAGAATTAAAAACAATTTCGTTCCAGTTTACATTTTAAAAATTGACTTAACCTCCGGTAGAATGGCAATTCCTTCCACTGTGCGACTTGGGAGGAATTTAGGAATATCCTGCAACCTAGGGAATTTTGAATTTATGCTATGTTTGTTACGGGCAAAAGTACCCGTGACATATAAAACGTGCTTTCTATCAATTTGAGCATAGCTTCGACTTGGTTATCAATTGATCTACTATAAGTCCGTGCGAAAGAAACCGTGAGAGCTAGAGACACCAACCTGAGCACGTGGATTGGTTTGGGGCTTACAACCATAGACTTTGATACACAGAATTCTCTGCTAAAAATGTTTAGGATAGTTGAAAAACTTCAGAAGATGTAGACTATTATTTATAAATTTCAAACTTTTTCCTTAATAAATACCTACATACCTACCTAAGCTACAGTTACCACTCATGAGAACTTATTAAATAAAATGTGCTTACGTTTTCCCTAAAGTCCGCAACATTCCGCTAGGTTGCACCGGTTGAGCCCCGGCGTAGTCACACATAGACTAGATAGTCCTTAGTGGCAAAATTCCGCTAGCTCCGATTAAAAATTTGTTGAAGCCGACCGCTTAACATATTAATACAAAATTTAGCGCAGTTATTAACTTTTTATGGGGAAAATAGTAGGAGTATCCCACAGTTGGGTACCAGCCCCACGAAAGACATATTTTTTTAAACTTCAAAGCCCAGGCGAAAATTGGCAGCAGGAGGCACCAGAACTGTATGCACTCTTTAGGCAAATCGCCTTTGATGTACAAACCAGTTTGACAGAACTACAAGAATGGCCAAACATGTTATGTGGTAACAAGTAACACAAAGATATGAATCCATGGTTCATTTAATAGATAAAAAGCCCTTACCATCAATGTGGTAATACTTTGGGGGCGGATTTACCTCCCCACTTGTACGCATGCAAATGACAGCAACTTTATTTTAAAACTTCATTGAGTTCTTATGCTAAGCACGCATTCCCGGAACATCGACGCCCATCTTATCTGCCAGTCCCCCGCAGTCATTTGAAATTGGAGTTTGCTGATGTGTCATTTTTTTCTACTTAGAACTAATTTAAAAATGCGAATTAAGCGACCAATTTAACTGATAGTCAAATTATGTTAATACAATGGAAATATATATATACGTATATATGAAACATAAATAAAATGACTATGAATAAACATTAGGACGATTTATTATTTGGCCAAGCGCCAGTGACCCTGCCATTATTTATTTTTTCTCCATTTTTTGCTGCTATTTTTGGAACACAAAAAACTGTAACAAATGACCATCACCCGGCCCGCAATGAACTTATCATCAACATGTTATCTGCCAAATGTTTTTTGGGGTAGACGGTCACCCAAAAGTACTATTCACCATATGAAAGTAACAGCTCTGTAATTGTGTGGTTTTTTGGCCAGGCCAAGGCATTCTCTTTTTTATATTTTTGTTAACCAGTTGGTTTCTTTTTTTTTTGTACTTGTCTATTTGGCTATTGAAAGGGTTCAGAGTCCACCGTAATAAGGGACTTTTACTAAACTAAATGACTTGGTCGGGTTACAAGGGTTACCGAAGTTGGCATACACTTGGAAAACTTCCTTTTTCTATTTCTTTACTTTATGGTGATACTCGTCCTTTTTGGCAGTGTTTTGTTAAATTTAATTCTATTTAGAGAACTTTAGAGACGAGACATTACATGTTTTACGTACATTAATTAGGAGTGTAACGAACAAAATTTGTAGCTAAAGCACCTTAATTATAATGTATAAAATAAAAATCTAAATATGTTAAGACAGGAGCGGATTCTCCCCAAAAAAAATCTTAGTGAGCCGGAGCAGTCTAGCTATGGTTATTTGTAGGAAAAATTATCGTAGACCGATTTTATACAGAATTTTACGTTTAACAATTCTTTTGAGTATTCTTAATTTTAAAGCTTGGTACAAGTTTTATTTGTAAACAATAAATTTTTAAGGACTTTTATCTTGAATTGAGAACTACCGTGGTATTGCCAAGCTTTCATCAATTCCAAAAGTTTTTGAAAGGATTGTCACTGCACAATTGCAACACCACTGTCGTTCTTTAATATCTGACTCCCAACACGGGTTTGTAAAACGTCGGTCCACCACTACAAACCTTTTAGAACTTTCTTCTCTTATTAACAATGGTTTTATTAGCAAAATGCAAACTGATGTCATTTATACTGACTTCAGTAAGGCATTTGACTCAGTAAACCATAGCCTTCTTCTAGTTAAACTGTCTCGCTTAGGATTTCCGCCTTGTCTTTTAAAGTGGATCTCATCCTATTTAACTAATCGTGTGCAGAAGGTAGTTTTTAAAGGCTGCGAATCTAAAGTAATTAATGTCACGTCAGGGGTACCCCAAGGCAGTCATCTAGGTCCCCTACTTTTTATCTTATTCATTAATGATCTTCCACAAGTTATCCGGTCTTCTCGCATTCTTATGTATGCGGATGATGTAAAACTTTGTTTGTCCTACTCCCACAATGATAATAATATGTATTCACTTCTTCAGCACGATTTCGATACCATGCAATATTGGTGTTATGTCAACCAACTTTTTCTAAACAAGACGAAATGTAAAATTATGACATTTTACCGTTCTGTTCCTCATTTGGCTGCTTACTCTATTGACTCCTCTACCTTGGATCGTATCCGGAGTGTTTTAGACCTTGGCATACTGTTTGACCATAAACTCAAATTTAACGATCATATTTGCAATATTGTTAATAAAGCTAGAGGTGTTCTTGCTTTTATTAAGCGTTGGTCTAAAGAGTTTAACGATCCTTACACAACCAAACTTCTTTACATTTCTCTCGTCCGTCCAATTTTGGAATATTGTTCCTGCATTTGGAGCCCTCAATACCACCTTTATCAGGACAGGATTGAGTCTGTTCAAAAGCAATTCCTCCTTTTCGCACTTCGCGGCTTAAATTGGGATCCACTTATCCGGCTGCCTCCATATTCCGACAGACTTCGCCTTATAAAGCTGCCCTCCTTAAAAAACCGTAGAACATGCCACGGTGTACTCTTCTTGCATAAGTTATTACTCGGCCTTATTGACTCTACTGAACTTCTTAATAAAGTTAATTTTGTTGTACCTGCTAGAGTAACTCGTAATTTTCGTCCCTTAGACTTGCAACTTTGTAGATCAAATTTTGCTCTGCATGATCCTTTCCGAGTTCTATGCTCTAATTACAATAGCCTTTTTAATTTCCTCTCTTTTGAACGGTCTATTCCTTCTATCACGTGTTCTATCCTAAGTCATCTTGACTTGCCTCTTCGAGCATCCATGACCAATCCTGTATTATGAGGCACTTGTTTCGTCATTGATGCTCTTTTGGCTTTTTTTTATATATTTAATGTTTAAATTTTATTTGAACTTCCTTTTTCCACTTGGTTATTGTAAATCCAAGTCTCTGGCCAGTTTCTGATGTGAGTCGGTGCATATCGCTAAAAAGTTCACCCACCGGGCTGGCGACGCGGATTAGTTTATATCTATCCATTTTCCTCGTTTAATTTTAAATATTTCTTTTAAACTTTTCTTATAATTTAAGGCCAACTGCACTTTGTTGTACCCCATTTAAATCAATAAATCAACTAAAAATATCTTGAGACGTGGTCATCATTTTCAATGGAAATTCAAAAATTTTGAATATTTACAATAAAAAACCAATACGTATATATAGATATCTTTAGAAATCATAATTATTTTTTAAAACATATATTGCATATTTAAATTTAAGAAACAATTATTTTTTTTTAAACTTGTGTTATTTGCTGCAACATTCTAAATCAATTTTTTATTCTTATACTCTATTAATTAAGTTAAAAAAGAATCCTTTTTAAAGCTCAATATGAGCCGAATCTAATTTCATTTTGTTTTTCGATGTCACGATATGTATGTGAATAAAATAGTCATTATTTGCATATCGGTGAAAATAAGTGAAGCGGGCCACTTTCTTCCTCGACCGCTTCAATTTTGATGATTTTTACATATGTGGTAGAACTACTAACCAATAGTAACCACGCAAATTTTTTGTAAAATGCTATTTGTTGGGTAAAAGGTTGTTTGCAAAAAAAATTAAGAAATTGTTGTGACCTTTGACCTTAAATATCGGGAGACGGGATCATTACATTTATTGTTACTTTTAAAAATGTATCTTAAAATATCAAAACGAACTTTCATGTCATGTTTGAACTTATTATCTTTCAATTCCAAAGAGTTATGCTTATATGTCATTTTTCGATAAATATTGTTTGATGTGAATATAAATCGAATATGTATATTTCTCGATTCCTCGATAACAGAGGTCTTTAGTTGTGTTGTTAAGAATACACCAAGTCCTTAAAGAGACAACACCCAAAGGTCTTAAAATAAGCTCAAAAAAACCCCATTAAAACAAGTATCTTGTAGGCTCTCTCAGAAAACTGACTGGGGTTTTGCAGACACCTGATTCGGATTCAGACACACAAAAAAAAAAATCGATCGGGTTAGGAGGTCAGATCATGTTTACTAGGTGTTTTTGGGCTCGCTGAATGCGAGTCCAAGGTCTAAGAAAAACCCCAGCAAGTAAAGATTTGACATAACCTCAAATACCAGAAATTTTGGATGTTATCTATAAAAGACATCGAAAAAAATTTTCTGGTGTTTTTGGAGGTCAACAAACCAAATCCCAAGAACCCTTGAGTGTAGGGATTTTTTTTCACTCAATCAGCGGCAATAATTCATTTAAGGGTATACAAAGAATAGAATGCTTGTGGCTCATTTGCTCTGTCATTGCAGGTCAACATTGATGTGCTACTGCTCTTATGCAAATTACTTATCATTAGAGCAAACAGAAGAAAAAATGATACTTGCATAGTACCTAGAACTCCCACACACTGAGAAAAACACATACAACGTTCATTTCTAAAGTTCAATAGACGAAAATCCTAAAAAAAAAGTAAAACACTCAGCGAAAAAAAGGCTTAGGTCTGTCAGCGTTTGCTCTAACTCTCTCTTTCCATTTGCCTCTCAATCTCTCGCTGTCTGCGCTCTACATGCCGCGTGCGTGAGCAAATTAATCAGCCAAAATTGGATGAAGTGTAAAATGCAAAATGCTGCCATCATCCTGGATTTGGCTTCGCCGTTGGCTGATGATTGTCATTATTATTACCATCCAAGTCGCTGCTGTTTGCTAAATATTCTTTGTTGTAACATCTTTGCAGGTTCATTGCCATCTGGTGGCCATTGAAGCAGATGACAAAGCGCCGTGCACGATTCATGATACTCGGCATTTGGGTAATAGCACTGGCCAGTACTATACCTTGGCTGTTGTTCTTTGATTTGGTGCCGGCCGAGGAAGTCTTCTCGGATGCACGCATGTCGGCGTATACGAAACCGCAGTATCTGTGCCAGGAGGTCTGGCCACCGGGCACTGATGGCAATCTGTACTTTTTGCTAGCCCATTTAGTTGCATGCTATTTACTGCCCATGTCACTGATAACCTTGTGCTATGTGCTTATATGGATTAAGGTATCAACGCGCTCCATACCTGGTGATTCGAAGGATGCCCAAATGGACCGCATGCAGCAAAAATCCAAGGTTAAGGTCATTAAAATGCTTGTGGCAGTTGTTATTTTGTTTGTGCTCTCTTGGCTGCCATTGTATGTCATCTTTGCGCGCATCAAGTTTGGCACGGACATATCCACGGAGGAGTTTGAGATATTGAAGAAAGTTATGCCCTTGGCGCAGTGGCTGGGCTCCTCCAACTCTTGCATCAATCCGGTAAGCAGGTTTTTTATTTATTTTTATTATTGAATGCATAAAAAGTAAGTTTAGAAATGAGCAAAGTTGAGAAGTTTCATCAATACGTGTTAGCACCAATACAGGTCAGATTTGCAGGCTCAATTTACATCGATGGCAGCAATACTACAGCAGAATTCTTCTTTATTTCTTGAGAAGTGTGGGATGGAAAGTTTAGACATACAATTGCAATTGCAGAGTTTTTTAAATAAGCAGTGACGTAACGTATTTAATACCAAAGAATACACAACCTATGTTTGCATCGATGAAAAGGTACTTCAATACCATAGTACATCACATATATGTGCCAACTATTAAATACCTTGGTTTAAAAGGTATTTAAATTTAATTGTAATTTTCCATTTTATAAATTTGAACATTGCAGAATAATTCTTTCAATTCTTATCAATTCCGGATTCTTGATATTTATTCGTTGTATTGATTTTGTAACCGATATATTTTTGAAAAAACAATTCTGCCTCCTTCTTAGTAATTTTTTTGCCGCATTTTGATTTTTCCCAATGACATCCTACCAGGTGGACATGGTTCAACCGGAGGCTCAAATTTATGCTGTTCTTGTCTTGAGCTAAATAACAACACTCAAGAAAATAAATTGTTTACTGTAACCTGATTATCAGAGCATAAAAATAGGTTGCGACATTTAGTCGCCAAAATTTCCCAATTCGCACTATTTGCCTAAAATGTATTTATTTTGCTGTCAATCCATAAAATGATGAGTATGGGTGTTTTATATGTAGGGCACACACTTGTTTACTGTGTTCATGATTTATGACATTTTTATATTATTTCTGAGAGCACACAAGAAAAAGGCAAGGATTCAGAGGACCAGTAAAGGTGCATGTAAATAAATTAAATTTTTAATTTGGAGCCAAACCTTTTTGCATGAAAAATTGTTTCCGTTTGCTTTCGGGTTGGGATAGGAATAGGTAAACAAGCAATTTGTAAATTTTAATATAAGTTTCATAAGAAACCTTTAAAGGATTGACCGTAGAATATTATTACATAAATGCAACAAAATGTCATGGATTTTTTTTTAAGAAAATTCAAAATTCTTGCAAGGAAGTATTTACCCATGCAATCTACTAATCATGTTCCTATGCATTTCTTAAGGTTCTCTATGCGTTCTTTAACAAGAAATACCGCCGTGGGTTTGCAGCCATCATAAAGTCGCGCAGCTGCTGCGGACGCTTGAGGTTAGTGTCAAAGGTTAAGCGGTTAAGTACCGCTCTAATTTAATTTTATACTTTCAGATACTATGATAACGTGGCCATTGCCTCATCCACTACAAGCACACGCAAGTCCTCGCACTATCAACACAATAGCTCGCGCAAAAGTCCCAGCAGCCCGGGTCTGCGCAAGGCCAATGCCGTCTCATACATATACGAACACAATTCTCTGCGACGACACAATCTAATGATGAAACAGGACAGTAGTCTGTCCCAGCAAATGCTGCTAAAGCAGGATTCACATGGTTCACGGCAGTTTTTGATCAAACAGGAGAGTGCCTCAAGTGATGGCTCACGGCGTCCATTATGCCAACAGGATAGCAATGGTTCGAAAATATCGCTTTCCAAACAGGACTCGATTGTATCCTATATGGAAGCCAAGCGTGTGGCCTCTGCTGCTGGCCATGTGCTGAGCGCACAGGAATCTATGGCCACGCAGCAGGATAGCATTTCGATTGATTCACGTCGCGGTTGCATAGCGGGATCTCCGGCGGGCGCAACAAGCGCTTTGTTGGACAAACGTCAAAAGTTTGTAAAACAAGATTCGGTTATATCGTTTGTGGATCAGCGACCAGAGCCACGACGCCAGCGTCATCAACTGGTAAAGCAGGACTCTGTTATATCCTTTGCCGATCAGCGACGTGGCATACTCAATAAGCAGGATTCGCTAATGGCTAATAGAGCTAGTGATGCGCCCACACATCATGTGTCCATTTTAAAGAAAACCGACTCGCAGTTAAGCTATGGCGCTGCCATGTCCTCTTCACCGCGCAAGAATGTAGAGCTCTATGAGTAGGTGCAGTTAGTAGCAGCGGATTTATATATATTTATATATGCAATATAAAACGCTTTATATTGCCTAAACTATCCATACAAAACAAAAAAATATATGACATAAAAATAAATAGTACTCTTAGGCTGGGCTGGCAAGTGGATTGGTTGGTAGAGAGACGTGGAACGAGGGATAGAGAGGAGCAACGTGCGACTGTGATAAAAGTCGGCAGTGAATGGGGTTTAAAACTTGGCTAGCAGGCAGTGCCGTACATATCCGTCGTGTAATAGGAAGAGCTAGGGTTGGACCAATTCGTTTAGGGCGACTCTAGTTGTTAGGAGAGTCCCTTAGTTAGGCTTACACTCATACACAGATACACACATAGTCAATAGATGTTTTATACGTGTTTCAACTCACACAGATACTCTCACAAACACACACACACACACACACACACACTTGGCTATACAGATGTACTGTTATGCAGTTTTAAGAGATTGTTTGTACTCGTAATTTGCTATATCGAAAAGCAGCTCGCATATATAGTATACTACTATGTGGAACTATCAAGTCGAAATAAGCAGTGCAATTTTATATAGAAACAGCCCGGGAAAGTTTGTCAGGGGGGGCTGAGCTAAACTTTTTGTATGTTGAGCAGGAATAAAATGCGCGTAATACTCGCGCGCGTTTTGGCAGTCCAGTATCAAATTTGAAAATACACCGAGGTCTAAAGTAACGTACCTACTAAATTTTTGTATGAAAATTCTTACAATTTATATATATATTTGTATTGGTTTTGGAATAAGCAATATGTAATACATATGTATCTATCAAGAAACAATAATCAATTTTATTAAAGTTTTACACAAAGCCATGTTGAAACAGCGGAAATGAAACAATGGAATGGCACATAAAACGCTAGACCGTTATTTAAGTTACGGTTAAGTGGGGTAGAAACGAAAGGAAAGTACTAGTACTACTATATGACATTGGGGAATCACACATAGGCAACTAAAGACACTCGTGTGTAGAGTGGGTAATACTTGGGGTAAGCATGTTGCATGTAGTAAACATTGAAAGCGCACAAAGCAGCAGTTGGGGGCAGCAAATGACCATGAAAAAATGTTTACTGGTGGGGTGAATTTTTAAGAGAAAAAATAATAATAATAAAAAATAAACAAACTAAGGAATAAGCAAAACAAGCTACCAAAGCAGAAAGAATTTCGCACTAAACGTATCACTATGTAACAACAAACAATAATCGAATTAAAATTTGTTAAACACCAAACGAAATCTAAATTAATAAAGATTAAAGATTTTTAATAGTTAACTGAAATCAATGGTATAAACGAAAACTATGTAATTTTATTGTTAGCCAAAATTTTATAAATGTCAAGTAATAAATGAATAAATATTTATGATTATATACAATATAAATAAATATATATCAAGTATGTAAAGCATTAGGCGCTGTTTTTTGTAGAGTTTTGACACGCTTCTACAAGTTCAACAACGATTTAGTTTAATATCTCTTAGTTTCGAGTTAGTTAATCGAGCTAAAAGCTCTGCAGCAACAAAACGCACGGCCTGTACAAAACTCCAGCGCTTAATGTAACCTAAAAGAAACAACTAAAAAGGTATATCAAGGATATATTAAACATACTACATAAATATGTAACTCATACACCAGCAGCAGTACATGCAAAAATATTTTAGTAAGCGGTAACTATATTATGGTACATTTATAATCTATACTAAAAAAATTATTATTGCTAACAAATATACAAACAAATACATATATATATATATATATATATTATATATATATATAAAGTATATATTATATACAAGTAAAAAACGTAATCAAAAAAATATGTCCTTAACAAAAGCCACACAAAGCTTTCCATGACACATTTTAATAAACTAATAACTAATCAATAAAAGAAAAAAAATATGAAAAACATAAGTAATATTTATCTAATAACAAATTGAACTTTAAGTTTTAAAAAGAATTGTAGCATATAGTATTATATTGAAAAAAAGATAACACATGCATACATATTTATTTTGTTCGTTATTATTGTGTAACAACTAAAACGAGTTATCAAAGTTAAATAATTGCATTAAAAAACAATAATTAATCGATACAAATATATTTATGGCACACAGCCAAAAATTACCAAACCATAAACATATTAGCAAAAATAAATTTCATGGAGCATATGAATATGTGTATTCGAATAAACATAAAAGGTGTTTTTATTTTTAAATTTAAATAAAGCGCCAAAACTTAGCAAGCCAGCACTAATAATCGTTCTCGTAATCGTTTTTGCAGTGTATCGATATACAGCACAATCGGCAAATCTTTTTTTGTTATCGTTTAGTCACACTGATTGCTGGGTTCATCACTAGCAAAAGCCAGCAGTCGTGGTTTGTGTCGGGATTTGTTTTTAATTTATTCGTCTTATTAATATACAAAATATATATTGCTTCCTTTCGTAACACTTTCAAAATTATAAGGCACATTATTCACGGTTATCACAGCCGGAGCGTTTCCTTGTGCTAAAGAGCTAATTTAATTATACACAGAGCCTATTGACAACATACGTCATAGCTATTTCCGTCGTTTTAAAAACATAATGGAACAGAAACAACAACAACCCAAAGATACAGAAGTGAGCACTACTTCCACACAGCTGGAGGAGCAGGATCAACTACAGCTTGACCTTGCTGAGAGCATGAAGCATTGTTTTGACAACCTTATAGTAATCGATGTAGGTGCAAATTTGACCAACAAAAAGTATAGCCGTGATCTGGATTCTGTTGTACAAAGAGCAAGAGACGCAGGTTTGTTTTACATATGTATGCGTGTGTGTACTTGAAAATATGCTCGGGAATGTGTAGAACTAATTGAAGAAGAACAAGATAGATAAGACTAATAATAAGACATGACAAAACAGTTTTTGGTTGGGCGAGGCTAAACCAAATGGTCAGCAAATGCAAACACACATACATACATACAAATTCGTGCGTGGAAAATAACCGAGTTCTGGTGCTGTCATCGTGATAAGCATGCAACAGTTTGTTGTTAGTTGGAATTGCTTTGTTTTGGCTCTACGTGAGAGCATTCTTTTATTTATTCCACACTAACTTTCTCTTAACTCTCTTTTATTTTGGCATTCGCAGGTGTTCAGAAACTTATGGTACATGGCACATCGGTCAAGTCAAGCAAGGAGGCGCTGCGCTTATCGCGCATTTATCCCGACATAATCTATTCGACTGCTGGCATACATCCTCACGACTCGAAATCAATTGTGGAGGAGCCGACAACATGGTTCGATTTCGAGCATATTGCACAGGCTCAGGAATGCGTTGCTGTAGGTCCTTGTGGTTTGGATTATCAGCGCGATTTTTCTCAGCCGGATGTGCAGAAACAGATATTCGTCAAACAGCTGCACCTGGCCATACGTTTAAATAAACCTCTTTTAATACACGAGCGTTCGGCGCAAAACGATGTTCTTGAAATACTCGACAAGTAAGCTCTCAACTAGCCGCAATATTTTACGCATATCTAGTTTTAATTGTTACAGATTTGAGAATTTACCGCCTGTGATTATCAGAGGTTTTATGGGCACAGCCGAAGAGGCGCTCAAATATTTGGAGCGTAGATTTTACATAAGTTTAACTGGCTATTTATGCAAGGACAAATCCGATACTGGCGTACGTAGATTGCTGGACAATGGCACGTTGCCTTTAGATAGGCTACTAGTGGAAACGGATGCACCGTTTATGTATCCAAATACAAGGGCTTCCAAGTTACCGCAACATGTTAAGACTGCCATTACAGAACGTTCATTGCTATACTTACACAGGTGTGTTAAAACTGAAACAAAATTATACTCTTTTTTTATATAAACAACCTAATTATTTACACAGCTCAACAATAGCTTTCTCTGATCATACCATGTTTATTCAATGTTTTTGAGGTCGCTGAATCGGAGTTCGAATTCCGTTCACGCTCATCAGCTTAGGCTTATTCAATACCTCATCGGCTTGGTGTTATCAATCCCAAACGCAAATATTAAATAAACAAGGTCTGGTCACAGATGGAGCTTTTTTTGGGGCGCTGTGTTTTGAACACATTTTCAGTCAAATTTAAATGAGCTTTATACAGAAAACATAGTGTAGAATCCCCATTAATCACTAATTTTACACAGATATTGTACTTTTCAACGCAACGAGCCATGCAGCTTGCCCGCCATTGTGGAAATGATTGCCGCCTTCATGAAAAAAACCCCCGAAGAGGTTGCTTTGGCTACTGCCTTTAATGCCTTAAAACTCTTCGGTTTGTCTTAGAGAAGTGCCATTTGTTATGCCAATGGTGCAAATGCAGCTGTTAGCGAGTAACCAAGCCAGAAACAGCTTTAAACGTTTTATTAACGAGCCCTGAGATTCACGATAGACTCACCAATGTGCCTTAAAACTAATCGAATGAAGATACACTCACTGAAACATACACAAACACGCGAAATCTACATAATACTACGACACAATCGCATGCGATTTGGTGAATATGCTAAGCACTAATACTATAGTTATATCAATATTGCGAAATTTCGATCGAAATTCGCAAACGTTATTTTTAAGTTGTTGGAATTTTCCAAATGCTTTATTTACTCGCATCTTCCTAGGGGTAAATGGTGCCAAGGTGCCAAGTGAACAGTAGCGTTTGAACGCAAATTAATTAGCACCAAAACGCGTTATTTTACGCTTGGAAGCGCGCGCTTCGTAACGTTTTCGAAAGCGTTAAACAAACTTTAAAGCTGCAGCTTGTCTTTTGTTTATTTCTATTTTCATATGTTTAGATTTAGGGTTTTTGCCTATTTTATGCCCCTCAACGAGTGTCGGTTTAGTTGATAGTACAATTTTTTTGTAAATATTTATTATTTTTGTTGTTCGTTGCACGCCTTAAAGGCGTTGCTGACTGTGCGATAGTTGGGGAATAAAAATGATTATTATGGTAAACGTGATGTGATCATTCTACGAGCTAATTATTTATATTATATACACATTATTGTAGTGCTATAGTAATATATATATATTGAATATCAAATACACGCGTATATATATTTTTTGTTATATTTACATATACAAAACTTACTTGTACCATAACATATACTGTACTGATAAATAACTAGAGATGCATGAAAATCTCGTTTTGTGCTCTTTGTTCGCACATACACACAACACACATACAAAAACACCACATTATTTTCCATTTGAATAAAGCGAATTTAAATAAATATTTAACAAGTATTTTTGGCCCATTTATGTTTGAACTTTAACATTTAAAAGCGTTGTATATTTTTCAAGTCTTCAAACTGTTTCAGCGCATGCAAATTATCCCACCACTGTTTGAGTCGGTGATGTAAAATAAGCTCAAACCAAGGTGTCAAAGGCGCCTTGAACTTGGACACTGCATCATCAATTTCACTACGCTTTAAAAAACGCACTTCACTGACTTCATTAGTGTTGGGCTTGAGTGTAACATCCTTTTGCAGAAAGAGTATGTAGTCAATCTCATGTTCGCCCCATAAACCGTCGCCCGTGTGAGCATAATGTATTCGCGTCAGGTAATGAAAGTCCTCTGGTCGAATTTCATGGCTGGGAATGCCCAGCTCATAGTTAAGCCTACGTTGTGCCGCCCTACGCACACCCAAAGCATTGTGCTCCTCTTGCTCTTGCGCTATATCGTGCAGTGGATGGCTGCAGCACGCATTGGTATAAGTGTCAGGAAAAGTTATCTGTAAAGTTTATTGTATAAACAATGTATCTACACGCGTATTTAATGCAGTTTCCATACACACCTTATGCACGGAACGTCTTTGCACCAGCATATCGCCGTGACTGTTAAACAAAAAGACACTAAATGCACGATGCAGCTTTACATCGCCAGTTTCCGGATGCACTCGATGGCAATCCGCTTTGGATGCAGAGCCTATGGCCTTGTCGTTTTCGTCGACCAAAATGCATTTCTCTTTTAGAGCCAGTGCCTGTAGGGGGTCGTGCACCGCTGCTTCAAGTTCCTTTTGTGAACCCACTGACGTAGTTAAGCCCTTGCGCAGCATTTGCCAAAGCGGTTCCATGTTCACACGTCTGGCCAACATTTTTGGTAATTGAAGTGTTAATGACTAGCTTCGGATTTTAAATAAACAAATAGTAGGGGGACAAGTGAAACTTCGTAATAGCAAAGTGTGAGTCGCGTTGCCAACTATCTTATTTTAGGTATGCAACTGCTTAACAACACTGACAATTGCAACAGCTGTTTGCTAGTTACACCGCAGCCCTGGCAAAAGTGATACACAATTTGTGCATTATCAGTTTTTCGTTGGCACTGCTGAAAATTGTAAATGCTTGTGTAATTACTAACGTAATTACCAAAACAGCCGCTGAAAAATGGTAAACGTCTTATATAAAACTGGTGTGCTTATAAATACAAATTTTTTTCATTTCTGGCAGATACGCTTCATACTCATACAAAATCGTGCTGGCAAAACTCGCCTGGCCAAGTGGTACATGAACTTTGATGATGATGAAAAGCAAAAACTTATTGAAGAAGTGCACGCTGTGGTCACTGTCCGCGATGCTAAGCATACTAACTTTGTAGAGGTAATAACGAGTTATTTAGAGGCGTCTTACAACTAAAAGTAATAACAATCCCCCCTTCCATTCAACAGTTTCGTAATTTTAAGATTGTATACAGACGATATGCGGGTCTCTACTTCTGCATATGCGTGGATGTCAATGACAATAACTTGTGTTATCTGGAGGCCATACATAACTTTGTTGAAGTATTGAACGAATATTTCCACAATGTGTGCGAGCTGGATCTTGTTTTCAATTTCTACAAGGTGTATAGCGTTGTGGATGAAATGTTCTTAGCTGGTGAAATACGCGAAACGTCACAGACAAAAGTGCTCAAACAGCTGCTTACATTAAACTCCTTGGAGTAGTTAAAACAACAGAACGATGCATTCCCATTAAGCCCAAAGGGGCTAGTTACTCCCGCTTTTCGAATCTATTTTCATATATTATTATGTACCATTATCTACTCTTATGTGTTCTATATGCGAGCAAAACTCTCAAATGTTAATGTATAAATGCGTTTAGAAACAAATGTATTATAATATGTGCGTATATTAAATGCGAGTATTAAAAGAATCGAGCGTTGTCAAGAGGGCCGGATGTTGGTAGGTTTACGCCCCCAATAACAGTAGCTGTGTCGTTGCAGCCCTCGCAACAGTAAAGCCATTTGCCAACACTGGCAAAATAACTTTTACAACACTATTGCCACTTCGTCATTTTTTCAGTCGCCATTGTCATTGTTCTCGGCCGTCATAGAAAATTTTTTGTGGAAATAATAGCATTTCCCTAAAATTCAAAGCAATAATTATAAATTGCAAGTTATTAAAAATATTGTAGTATAAGCCGTGTGCGTACTTCGCGTGTAAGCATATTAAAACAATTGCGCCAGTTTATTAAAAAAAACAAATAAAAATACCAACGTTAGCAGCCAAGCAAGAAATCGAATATTTGTTCGTGGCAAAAGCAAAAGAAAAATGTCATCTATGAATCCTGAATAGTAAGTGTTAAAATCTAAACTAATGCGCATAATTCAAAACATAGCAGCTATATTATACGATTTTTTAAAAACATTGAGACTGACGTTCGATAATCATTTTGCTGCTCGTTTATTGCGACGTCATTTTTTTGCAATGTCCACGACACGACTTATGTACATAGGCTGGTCCCAGCCCACTCCCTTTTTATAGAGCGCTGTAACTTAAAATTGACAGCATAAAAACGCTTTATTCAAATTAAATCTGTATGAAAATTAAATAAAGTGTCGCAGCAAGAAATCTTCAGTTTCTTGGCCTATACTCAGACTTTGTACAAAGGCAACATTTATTGACGTTAATTGTTGTGTAGTGTTTGTATTGCTGTGTATTTTGCCTCTGCGGACTCTGCCTGCTGCTGTTGCCGCGGCCGTCACTGACTGCTGATTCGTGGGGCGGATGAGTCACCTGCACAGCGTCTCCTACCCTCTCGTGTACATGTTGTTGTTGTTTGACTACTTTCGCAGTCGCTGCTAGCGTCGCTGCTTGCGTCAAGTTCTCTGCTACGTAATCAAAGTATATTGTATTTGACTATTTGGGTTTAATTATTCCCTAGACTAAAGATGCGTCGCTGCTGAGTCTTTGTTTTCTTTTTTTTGTTGTTGTTAATACGCAGCAATATCGGCCAATGACAAATGCAAGTTGCACTGCGTCATTATTTAATGGCATAAAAGCGCTATGCGATAAAAAATATGAGCATCCATTAAACCTTATCAACTTGTTTTAATTAAGCATTTCTTAATTGTAGCGATTATCTCTTCAAACTGCTGTTGATCGGCGATTCCGGTGTCGGAAAGTCCTGTCTGCTGCTCCGATTTGCCGATGACACATATACAGAGAGCTATATCAGCACAATCGGTGTAGATTTTGTAAGTCATAGTCATAACACAAAAAATGAACGCAAACCAAATGATTCATAAATTTTTTATATTTTACAGAAAATAAGAACTATTGAATTGGACGGCAAGACCATAAAACTGCAAATTGTAAGTATGCTGCAACACAGCGTTAAACATCAGCTGTTATTATAATCGTAACGTGTTTCAACCAGGGCTGTGCGCTCAGTGGGTTTTATTCGGGGTTCAAAACCATCTCCCCTAGCGAAGGGGCCATTTAATATTACGCCCCTGAGTGTAACATATAAATACGAGGTCGCACAAAAAAAAATTTACCTAACCCATTCCCAGAAACACACAAACTAGCGCACGGTCCTGGGCTCTAATTGATTGTTTGCATTTGCAGTAGCAACATCGACTACAATCTTATATTTCATATTTTTATTAATCACTTTTATTATGTGTTACATTTATAGTGGGATACTGCTGGTCAGGAGCGCTTCCGTACCATAACTTCTTCATACTATCGTGGCGCGCACGGTATTATTGTGGTGTACGATTGTACGGATCAGGAGTCCTTTAACAATGTGAAGCAATGGCTTGAAGAAATTGAGCGATATGCCTGCGAAAATGTTAACAAGTTGCTTGTAGGCAACAAAAGTGATTTGACCACCAAGAAAGTTGTTGATCATACCACAGCTGCGGTGCGTCTTTAACTATAATTTTATATTGTTAAGCATATACTAAATGTGTTTTCGTTTGCAGGAGTATGCGGCCCAGTTAGGCATTCCATTCCTTGAAACGTCGGCCAAGAGTGCTACCAATGTGGAACAGGCCTTTATGACGATGGCAGCCGAAATCAAGAATCGTGTCGGGCCTCCGTCGAGCGCCACTGATAATACTAGCAAAGTGAAAATCGATCAAGGACGTCCAGTGGAAAACACCAAATCTGGTTGCTGCTGAATAACTCTGATTGTGAATCATTATTTTATTATATAATTAAACAAAATTTAATATAATAAATTTAAACGGAAAACACACACAACAACAAAAAAGGAAATCATAATTATAACAATAATTACAATAATGATGAGTATATACAGATTTTAAGAAAAAGTGTTGCTGCTGTATGTAAGCTACGTAACGAACTCCAAACTATTGGACACAATTTAAGGAAACAATAGGAAATAAAACCAATACACACTTACACGTATGTACTACCCGTCTACTTTTCAGTTTCCTGTTCATAAGTAGTGCAAAGCAAAAAGAAAAAAAAAAACAAAAAAATCGTATAGCAGTTAAAATAATCTAACCTAATGTAAGAGTTACTTACCCTTACGAAAAAAAAATCATGTGCGATTCTATTTACTAAATTGTATTTGCGAAATTTGTAAGCAAAGCGCGTAGGCAGTTTAAGCCACAGAACCAGAAAACAACAAAAATATTGTGTATGCTATATATATTAAAATGAAATCTTTAAACCATTTACAATATCTTATGTGCTCGATCCACACACACATGTCTCTGTCATATTGTACTTTTTATGTAAATCAAAAAACATTTTTTAGAATTAACAAATTACAATGTGTTTATATATTTTGAGCGATGGATTTGTTTAGCCACATAAAAATAAGTGTAATGAAAAATGATAATACATAAAACTGAAGATTACATACAAAAACAAAATTTTAAATAAAACTTGCCTGAGAGTAACTTGTTCGAGAGATGAAGTTAGAGCGAGTATTAGATTTAGCAAACAAACGGAACAACGATTATAACGCAAAGAAACTTAACTCAATTATATTAACCTCTTAAAGATTATAGTATTATTTTAATCAAGGAGTGCGTACTACTTTGTATATATTTTGTATTTTTGGCAGATTTGGGTTTTAGTAAAACTTTTTTTTGGATCTATGTAGATGAAATATATATTTTTTTGCATCTTCAGATAATCTGTTTAAACTCCATCCACACTTAAATAACTCTTCACACCATGCTTAAAACAATAATTTCAAATCCTAAAGTTATCTATTTGATGTGTATTATATTTTTATTAACCCTATTAAATTTATGTTTCTGGGAAATACTATGCAGTTTTTGGTAATGTTTTCCAATATTAAAAGAATTTCAGAATTTTTAGTAAAAGAGCAATACTTACAGCTTCCCAAAAGAAAGAGTTCGTAAAAGTTTTTCTTGTCTGAGATCACGCTTTACCTGTAACTTTTTTTAAAGTATTTGACAAAGTTGTTTAGTTTTAGAAACGGTTTTGTATTGTTTATTGACTTCATCTGAGGTACTTCAGTCTTTACAACAAAATATTCATCTATAAACTATATTATTATTTTGACTACGAACTGAACCGACTGTGCTGTTGGAATTTAATTAAAAACATATATTGGTGGGTAAAAAATTTATATTTTGCTGGTACGTCGTTCCTGCAAACAAGCTGTTGTCACCGTTGGCGCTGTTGTGCCTATAATAGCGGCACCCACTCCGCTGCGATCCTCCACGGACAGACGTAGGCCCAGCGATGTGGACAAGCTGTTACTGCGCCATGTCGAGGAGGTGGTTCGTTCTGTGCCGGATGACGTCGATATGGAATTGATTAGAAAGGTGGCCTCACGTCTTAGCGTGCGTCGCGCCTGCTGTGTGCCGGAATTGCCGCTGCCAGTACGTGAGTTGCCGGTACCTGCTTCATTAGTCAGGCGGCGTGTGGTTTGCCGCACACTGTGTCCTGCACGATGGTGACGGCGCTGATGATGTGCTCGCTGACCGCAGCACGTGAGTAAGAGGCGCCAAAAACCGCTGCGAAACTTGGACGACATTAGGTTGTACAGTATGGGATTCATGGCTGAGTTCAGGTACAGCATGAAACGTGAGAAGTACAACAAGTTGTAGTAGCCTGCAATTCCCAGTTGCTGCAGATCATCCTCATTGGCCGTAATGACCCAAAGTGTGAACGCGCGAAACGGCAGCAAGCAGACAAAGAAGCTGGATACTACGGCCACAAGCATAAAAATTACCTGCTTACGATGCTTACGCATGCCATTGCTCTGCTGATGGCTGGTGCCCTTCGTTGGAACGGGTATGGTTGCAGTTTGCGATTGTGTCTGCGGTTGCGGTGAAGTGGGCCGATGAAAGGCGGTATTCGGGCGCAGCAACTTGTAGGCAATGGCTGCATAGAGCAGCACCAGAATACCAAACGGCAAAAAGAAGAATAATGTTATAATGGCCACAAAGTAAAAGGTGGCCCAAAAGCTATCCGCCGCAGTGATGCAGATGGGTGCATCTGTGCCATCGCCGTACGGCTCCACGCTGTAGTTGGCAATTAGGATGATTGGACTGTAAAATGTGCATGTAAAGTTAGAGATTGATATTGCACATGCTTATATATGGGGCGTTTTTTAAGGCTGAGTAAAGTAAAATTTGGAAGCGTTAGATTTTCGGCACTTTGTCGGAAACTTTCTAACTAAATTGCTCAATTGGGACGCTACGAGCTAGTTTGGAAAATTATATGTTTTTTAGCATTATTTATCTAACCTATAGGATATGGTTTGGCTTTTAACAATCTAAATTTTAATTGTTTTCAGAACTCTAGTCTATAGCAATGAAGATAAAGGCTGCGTTATTAAAAAAAAAAATCTAATTGTAAGTAGTGACAACAGGGCTTTCTAACCGTCTTGTTGTCCAGACTATGTATTGGTTTGTTGAATTTTGGTGTACTTGACGATAGGTAACTTCTATTGGCATAATTAGGCTTTGGTATTGACGTCGTACCCATGTACCAATGTTTCGTCGCCAGTTATGATAGTTATAAAAATTATTCAAAAGTTCAAAAATCGCAATAACATAGCCCGCGAAAATGCGTTTCCAAAGTAGTTAAGCTTCTTATAACCTGAGAACGGCCTATCCTAATTAGTTCTAAAAAATTGATCTGTCTGTGTTTGTTGTTTTTCAGAAAAAATAAGTTTTTTTTATATTAATAATAATTTATGTAATTTGAAAGATTTTTAAGATTACAGTGAAACTTCCCAATAACCAGGACTTCTATCTACACCGAATCTTTTTAAGTAACAAATTTTGTTTTCTATTTGATCTCCTTATAACGAGTTTCTGCACAACGAACTAATATTCTGATCCCATCTTCATTTGCTGTAGGGAAGTTCGACTGTATAGTGTACCGGAAAAAGCATGAAACTAATATGCGTCATTACGATTGAAGAAAAAAGAAATATTTTTGAATTAAAGCTGTAAATTGACAGTTTTCCTTTTTATTTGCAAATGAGTTTCTATTTGAAAGAGATCCATTAAAACTTAACATTCGAGTGTCTAGACTTTTGTGGCAAATCGAAATTTTCGTAAAAATTGTAGCTTTAAAAAAGCCCTTCCATATGCGCATGTAAAAGCGATTATGTACGTATGTTATGTGTGTTTTATTTAGTTTTGAGTGAATTATGTACATGGGCGTCTGTTGTTGTCTGCAAAGTTTTTACGCACTAATATCTACAAAGTTTTTGATAATATGCAGGAAAAATAAATATTTAAGAACTACTTAGCTAGTAATTTTATAATTTAGAGCGAAAACTTTCAATTGAAGCACTCAACATAATCAAAGAATTAGGCAAACGGAAACGGAAATGGCTGCTAATGTAGCATACAAAGTATCTTCTAGCTACATACTATTCAAACAAAAAATAAAGTAACTACGTCATCAAAAAGTATAGCTACAAAAAAGTAAAAGATATAATAATGCATATATGTATATAAAATAGTATTTACAAGATACTCTACAAAATGGCTGCCATGGCTGCCAACTAGATACAAGTTTTGTTAATAAACGAAATGCTCCGCTTAGTTGACAAAAGATTTTGTCATATGTTTTGCAACTGCAACAACAAATCGCAGATAAGGGACGGGTTAAGGATAAAAAAACACAAAACTAACTGTTGTTGACCGATTTGAGTTGTCATAAAAATTTTGTATTTACTTACAATAAAAACTTGTATCTTGGATTAAGTTATATATATGTGTGTGTGTGTGGGTGTGTGTATACAACTAAGTTTATATAAAAGCGCACTAAGAACTTTATTTATTTAAGCTATTTATGTATATAAGCATGTATTTAGTGTTTGCTACCATTTATATGTTTATTTAAGCCGCTTTGCAAAATTTGTACGCCGCAAAGTAGGCAACAGTTTTTTGATTTTCTTTTTTATAGTTGCCGCATATGTTTAGGGCGCCATTTTGGAATGGTTATACGTGTATCGTTGTGTATGAGTGTGTTAGTCAAAATGGTTTACGAAACCGGAAAGTCTATTTCAATACACCTAAATCATGTTTATCCGACGCATTGATGAGCTGCTGCTACTCCTATTACTTTGGCTAACGCCTAGAGCATATTAAGCCATTTCCCGTGCAGCCATTTAATGGCCATGTTGTGCTGCTTGCTGTTTGCTGTCCCCTCCCTGGCATAGTTGTTGTAGTAGTGCTTTGACTGTCGTTGCTGTTATTTATCTTTGGCACATTCATTCGAGTTTAATAGCCCGAAAAATTGATTGTTTTTTGTTCGAATATGTCCAAGGCAAAGCCTGCGTCTTTGACGAACACAAAGACAAGCGACGATACTGTCAACGGGCTGAATGTTATCGATTATGTTTGCAAAAACGCTGGGACCACCATGGGTCTCCAGCTGAATTCCAGTTAACTGAAGCGAAAGTGTAAACGGGTTAAAGGCGATTTTTCACGCTCGCACGCCGCGCACTCACTTAAAACCTTCAATGCCGCGACGCAGTTGCCTCAGGCCAGATTTAGCGCTTCCTTTCCGGTTGGCCTTGCCAGCGTACTTTCGTCGAAGCTGATTTGCGGCTTGTGGTTGCGCACGCGATTCCGGCCCGTCGTCATGGCCGCATGGAAGGCCAAAAGCTTGCTATCACTCTCGCGTCGCTTGGGTAATGCGTTAACGCCTGGCTTGCGCGTACGTGCTACTGTGTTCTGCAGCATGGCCATCGCCTCCATTTCGCTGCCACAAGGCAGCTGCAGCTCCAGCTTAAGACGCGTGCGGCTAATATCCTCACTACAGCGGCGATTGGAGCTGCGTGAGAGTATGCTCGAATTGGTTGCAGCTGTGACATTTGAAGAAGTTGTCGTATTGGTGGCTCCACCTGTTGAGATGGTACCACTACGTCCACGTGCGGTGCCTACATTGCGTCCAAAAGTCAGCAATGAGAGCAGCATGCGGCCAGTGTTGTGGCATAGACGCGCAAAGCCACTGCGAAATTTCGTAGACATTAAATTGTACAGTATGGGATTCATGGCTGAGTTCAGATACAACATAATGCGGCAGAAGTATAGCAGACAATAATAACGCGTCAATCCAATCTCATGCAGCGTTTGCTCCGTACTCAATATGATCCACATGGTAAAGACGCGAAAGGGCAGCAGGCAAACGAAGAAAGATGTAACCACTGCGCCTAGCATGAGCACCACCTGCTTTCTGGCCTTCAGACTCAACTCCGGTTTGGTGGGCCTAGCGCGTATCATGGGACCTTTGTTGGAAATTAGATTCTTGGCTATGATACCATACAATATCAACAGTATAACAAGTGGCAATATGAAGAAAACGGATATGGTCATCAGGAAAAAGGCAATGGTCCATTCGGTGATGGCCTGCGTCAGACAAACGGCCACCGATGATCCATCAACATACTCAACGAATTTGTATTCAGCTACCAAGAGTATGGGGCTAGAAATCAAAAAGAGAGGGAGAGAGGGGATATAAAAGCAAACAAGATACGTAATCAAGGATGTTTCTGGATTAGATAGTAGAGACTGCAAATGGTTGAAGTAGTTGGCATGTAAATGGTAAGACATTGGCGCTGATGATGCAAGGACAAGACTTGTTCTAATAGAGGCAACAGGCACGGAGAATAAAGGAAGAAGTTCAGGATATGTATGTGTGAGTGAGAGAGATGTGTGGATGTAACTACACTGTGAAAATAAGCGACGAACTTCCTTGTCTTAGCCAATAAAGCCAAACTATATGGTATGTAAACGGATAGGAGTTTTACACTGAGAGAATTAATGACAAACTATTTTGCAAGATATGAAAACCCATATAAACTAAGGCTAAGTTTACTATTTTTTTTGTTAAATCAGTTAAGCTTTCCGGTAACTTAAAGAATATTGTTCATAAAATGTTGTAGAAATAAAAAATAAAATTGTTACTGCTCTTATGCTTAGGTAGATTGTATAGGGTGGGCCATCAGTTAGTTTGGTTGTTAAACACTCATAATTCGGAACATACAAGTCCAAAGTAGATGCTCTTCGACAAATGTCAAGTTCAAAACTAGTCAATTTTAGTCATGGATCTTTTAACAACCGAACAATTGGTAAAAGTGGTACAGGCGTGAAAATGGTCGTTCTGCGAAAAAATATAGTTGATACGGGCCTATAGAGCCAGCCGCGGCGGCCATTTGGGCGATATTATGTTTTATATTTACATAATTATGTAATTTCAAACTTGCATTTGGTATATCGGCGAAAATAAGTGAAACGGGCCACTTTTTTCCTCGATGTCTTCGATTTTGATGATTACATCTTAGAATTGTGGAAGTTAAGCTTATTTTAGTGATGGGTCAAAGGTCACAAAAATAGATATTTTTTTTTAACTTTTACCTATATATAACCGTTTTTAAGATAGAGTTTGGAAAGTGGGGAGTGCCTTGGTGCGGAAATTCAAAAAAATGCTTCTTTAGGCGTTGCACTCTGAACAGTTGTGATGGGTAAGTTGTATGAAATAATGTCGTAGAACGATATTGTAGGAAATTTTACGCCCTAAAACTAAAACTAGAAACTTAGAACATTTGGAAAAAAATTGAAGCACGGGTAAAATGTTATTTGCAAAAAATCGAGACGGGATCGTGACATTCATTGTAACTTTTAAAATTGATCTTTAAATGTCAAGACAAACATTCATGTCAAGTTTTAACCTTTTATTCCTAGGAGTTATGCCTTTTTGTAATTTTTCGAGGTACTGTTTACTATGGCGAATGTGCGAGGTGCCATCACTAAAATAAGAATAACTTCCACAATTCTAAGCGTTACTAAGTTTTTAAAAATAAAATGATATTAATACTTTTTCTTAAAGTGGATGATCACTTTAACATTTTAAACTTAAAAAAAAAATGTTTAAAAACTAAAAAAAAAAAAATCTTAAAAAAAATGAAACTGTTTTTTTTTAAATCAATATTTTATAATATCAATATCTTTATATAAAAAATCCCATTTTCAGTTATCGAAAACTCGATACAAAATCGGAATTTTGAATAAAATTTTACGTGGTTACTTTTGGCTAGTAGCTCCACGACATATTTAAAAATCACTTATTTTTCGACATACATTTGCCCAATTTTGTTGGAAAATATACAAATAAACTGCAATTAACAAACAATCCAACATATGGCCCACCCTACACGATTATTATGTCTTCAAGAATTTTCGCCTCAAGGGGCATAAATTCTAGGTTAAGAGTTCAAATGAAAACCGATTATGTAGTAGAACATTTTTTTTTGAAACCTAAAAATGTTTTTATTTATTTATTTACGAGTAACCGATTTTCGTGACGTTTGACCTTTAATTTCTTAATACGCGGACATAATATTTTTTGTGACGAATAAATTATTAGTAGCTTTTACAATTGTCGGAGCTATATTTTTATTTTAGCTCTTCTTTTGTAGTAAAATGGTGTACTACAGTCAAAAATTTAAGAAAAAAATATTTTTTTTTGGTTTAAAACATTTGTTATCTTTTGTGGCTTATTTGGTTATTTTAATATTTATGGAAAAAATTATAATTTGGAAAAATTATACGAGAAATGATTTGTGGTTTATAAAAATCAGTAAAAAATTAAGGTTTATGTATTCTTTAAAAAAAATTTCCCCAACAGTTTTCCGAAAATAACGAAATACAAATGGAATACGAAATAATGGAAAAAGAATGAAAGATGAGTAACTTATTAACCAAAAAATTTAAGTAAAAGGGAGAGTATAGACACTTTTTTAAATCCACAAAACATTTTAATTCGCAATATTTCAAAATCATGATATTTGATTAAAGGAATGAGTACAAAATGTTGAAAATTTTTTTATTAGTTATTTTCGGCATAATTATATATGTTATATATGTTATTAAGCTCCAATTCTTGTACCCATTCATTTGTCTCAGTGTAAGCTAGCCATACTGATGAGTTTGAATGACGTGCGTCAGTTAAAATGTCGCGCCAGCTGTGTCATTCCTTTGGGGTGTCATGTGGCCGGCCGGCCAGCGGGCGACAAAACTGTGAAATGTGCTTTTAAAATTTCTCTTTTCTCTTTCTCTTCGGCCAGCCCGTTTTCTTATGTAGCGTAATTAATGGCCTTGCCTATAGGCCCGTTGGTATAGCCTTTTCCTATCCGAACTCCACTCTGCTCCGAAAAGGTCAGCTGGTGTACGCCGGGCAATGTGCTGTTTATTTCATTGTTATGTCCGCAACGAGATTTACAAAATGGAAAAGGGTCTATGTTGATGTTGATTCTGATGCTGATGCTGATGCCAATGTTGATGTTGATGTCGACCGCCATCTCTATACTTACACATACACGTACATACGTAATAAAGTGTCAATGAAATGAAATGACATGATAGCGGGCCATTGGAGCTTATTAAAGATGACAGCACGCTGATAAGAAGGAAAACTTGGACAATGGCCGGCCAAAGTTGAGGTAGGCCGAACCCGAACCAGCTAGACCAAAAAGATGTAGCCAAAGTTTTTGGGCGCGACAAACAGTTACACACAAAGGCGAAAAAACAAAGCAGGAAACTAAAGAAAAAGTTAAGAGTGGGTCTAGTAGAGATGGTAGAGTAATGGCCGTTGTTTAGCATGGAAATTGACGTGCGGTCGCTAAACAAAATGGCCGCAAAACAAAAGTCCCAAACACCAAAACAAAAAAAAACAAAATAGATTTTTATATGAAAACAAAATACAAATCATTAAAAATGACGCCAATTGACACTTATTATTAATGGCATAAATACTTAACGCTTGGTTGCATCTAGACAAAAAAAAAAAAAAAAAAAAACAAAATGTATGAAATAACAATTAGTATGCTAAACAAGAAAGATAATAAAGCAAAGAAAAGTAGAAAATACAAAAATCTGAGATTTAGGAAGCTTACAAGTCTATTATACGATACCATACTATACCAACACCAAAACACAATACATGCCAAATGAAATAAAATTATACGCTATTATTATGGTTATATATAGCAAAATAATAATGGTTATATTTAATTTAATTTGCTTGAAGAGTATCAGAGATAAACAAACAGACTTAGGATAGCTACAGATAAGAAGTAAAAAAACAGAAAGTTCATTGCACTGCCCAAAATAAAGTTAAAGAGAAAACTGACGGAAGCTAACTTCGAGTTGCCGAAGTTTGTATACTCTTTACGTAAAAAACTTAATAGATTTATTTATTAACGATTTCTCAATACAAAGAAACTTTTTGTCAAAAAAGTAGTTAAAGTCAATATATTAAGAAAACTTAATATATTACACCAAGATCAGTGTATGTGAATGGTTACCGGGTCTGGAGACAACCGCCGGTGTAAAAGGAAAGTCCATAACTAACGAATATCCATACACAAGTGCCAAAAACCTCACCTTTTCAACATCAACAACGAATGGGTCTCAGCGACGACATGATCCAGGATCGGAATGCCTGCAGACGAATGCTGAGATCACATACCCACACCTCAGGAGGAGCATAAGCGAGTCCGAAAAGAGGTAAACAAGGGTTTGGGAGAAGAAGCAAGAATTAAGAAAACTTAATTCTAGATATTCCTTTCAAAATTAAACTTTTCGAATTTAATTATTTATGTTGCCAATATTTACCAACGACAATAAACTGCGTACTTTGGTAGTTTTTATTTGGCCGTATCTTCTAAACGAATAAAGATATTTATAGAATTTTTTTTCAATGAAAGATAAAACAAAAACTTTTTTGAATTCAAAGAAATTTTTGAATTATGAAAAAAAATTTTTTTTTTAATCTAAAAAGTGATTTGCGCTTTTCTGAAAAATAAGCGATCGTATTTTATGCGCGTGAATTTACTACGAAAAACTAAAAAAATCAGTAGCTCCTATTATTAAGAAAGTAATGCATAATTTTGTTATGGGGCCTCTTAATAGTGACAAATAAACAATAATTTTAAAATGCATACACTTGAATAAAAAACTAATAATTTTTTATTTTTTTTTTTTAAATCTGAAAATTTAAAGTTCTATCCTTCATTGAAAAACATGTTTTTAAATATTGTTATTCGTTTTCCAGATATAATTCTAGATATAAGTCTTTGAGAATTCAACAAATAACAAACGTATTAAAATCGAAGAGATCAACCTGAAAAGTTGTCCGCTTCTATTATTTTCGCCATATAGCCATATATACATAGATATTTTCGTCAAGCCAATACAACTAATGAAGTCGGATATAGGAACAATTGTGATAGTGATAGAAGGCATCTCTTCTAGTAGTGACACATGTCAAATTTTTACATCCTAAGTATGATTATATTTTTAAGTGCACATTAAGTTCGTCAACTTAAGTTTTTTTTAAGTAGATACATGGAAATGTTATTGATTAGCCTGAAAGTTTATTTCAAAACGCTAACCCTATAATGAAACTTCTTTACTTTTTAAAATTTGAGAGCTACTACACATATCGGCGTTTCTTTTGCGGCTCAAATGGATACGGTCAAAATTTAGTTAGTCAAAAGCTAACATAATAAAGTGGCACATACAAATTGTAAAATAGATTGGATAAGTAGAAGTTTAAGTAAACATTATTTTTAAGAACTTTTCAAAAACAAAATAAATGTAACTCTAAAAAAAAAAAGTTTCATCCAAGATTCTGCAACATGTGATTTTAAATTTTCTCCATAGAATTTTTCATCAAAATTTTAAAAGTCATAATTTATATTTGATTTAAAAAGAATCGCTTATGTTCTAGTTTTATATTCATTTTTGCGTTACGATTGAATGAGATCTACGGAAGATATTGGGTTAAGGATCCTATTTTTTCTGTCTATCTGTCTTTCTTTTTATATGCTGTACAGTTTCTATGTTTTAACGGCATATGAGCTTTACTGTGGGGTCATTTGTTGGGAGTTATCGGATCTAAGTTTTTCTACCTCCCAGTGGACGCGAATTTAACTTCAATGTAAGACATTTTTTGTTTAAATGTATTTTTAGCATTCTTGTTTTTTGAAATATACTTATAAGAAATTGAGAGATCTGTACCCACCCAACAGTTCGGACAAAAGTTCTGACTCATCTAAAAAGTTTTGTATAACAACTTGAGTGGTATGCTACAAACTTGATTACATAGTTATAGTGCTATTCATACGTAAAGAGTATAAAAAGAAAAGAAAACAGACATCGAAATTATTCCTGTGCTTACCTCGTAAAGAGCGCTGCAATGCCCCAGGCCAACACACAGATAAGTATGGCCCGAGCCTTGGTGCAGACATAGCCGGCTTTTAATGGCTCGCATATCGCATAGTACCGCTCGAATGAGATGGCCAATATGGTCAGGACGCTGGCATGTGCGACAGTCAGCTCCACAAATGGAACGGCCTTGCCTTTGGAGTCAGTTGCAGTTGTTTATCCATGTGGTTGTGGATTTGAGATGCCACAGTTAATTAAATTGGCTAAATTAAGTGAGCAGTTGGTACAGTAGTAGTACTTACACATCTCATGCCCAAGCACCCAGGTCTCTGGGCGAGTGTTCACCTCAACGAGCACTGTGGGTGTACAGACTAGGAGTACCAGCAAATCGGCAATGCTGAGATTGGTAAGAAAAATATTTGTGGAATTGCGCATATCCTTTGTTTTTACTATGACAATGGGCACCTGTAGGAAAGCACAAATTAGTATTATGAGAGTTTATGCTAGAGATGGCTGCGTGATGCAAACGTTTTAATGTAATATTACAATAATAAATTAATATATAATAAAAAAAAATAAAATGAGGAAACATAAGGCCTTCTGGCATTAGCCTGCTATTATTCTGTGAGTTTCTTCGCATTTGATGTCTTATCTCCCGTGTACCCCTCTCGACGGGTTAACTTATAATTTAAATATCAATTTAATTGATACGTTTGTGGTGGTTTAATCTAGTTTCAAGTCAACCAAGTTGACCGCTTGAAAGCTAATCCTCTCAGAATAGTAAATTAATTCTGCAAACTTACTTCCTAACAAATTTAAAATAAACCTGTTTTTTTGGAAATAGTTTGGTTACATTTTCGTTATTCGTATTACATAGCTATTAAATGACTCAAAATTTGGCAAGATTATTTTTAAAGTTTACTTAAAAACATTCAGTTATTTTAGTAAATTATTTTGATTTGATTATATGGCTTCCCCTTATACTCTTTGAGTTGATTTATCGATGACTATTCTGACACCCATGAATGTTTTGTGATCCATACTTGGTTAAAGTGGCACTTACCAAATTGTACAAGAATGGAATTTCAAACGACCACTCAATCTCCCTAATTATTTTATACTTACCAGCTAACAAACTTTATAAATATAAACCAGAGTTTTGGAAATACATTTTCGTTGTACATTTACACATGTGTGACTAATTACCTTTTATTATTACATGACTCAACAGCGGGAAAACGAGCTTTGACCACGCAAAATACAGTTCTGTAGGTTTCTAGAATTTCCCTCAAACTTTAATGTTGAGTACTCTTATTAAAAGTGGCAATTATTGTGGAATTAACAAGTAATAACCCATTCACGCCACACGTCACGCGCCCATCTCTAGTGCATAGCTTACTTAAAAGCTAATTCGTTTATTTACCATTACATTGCCAATGACGCCCAGCAGCATGATGACTATGCAGAAGAACATGGCGGTTGTGCGTATATACGGCGGTATCTGTGGCAGCATCGGATCCGTATCGCCGTCGTTGTGGCTGTTGCCACTGGCATTGTTGTTGGCGTTGACGTTGTCGTTGCCCTTGACGATGTTGCGGCTTGTGGCATTGGACTCTGCGTTGGCGTAGCTGCCAATGCCGTTGTAGGCTGGAATAGTATTAGTTGTGTTGTATGCGCCATGGCGGCCACTAGCAGAGCCACGGGATAACTCAGCGTGCTCCGACGTCGCTGTCTTAGCATAGGATAATGTTGTGGTGGTGGTGGTGGAGGTGGTGGTTGTTGCAGCGACATCTTGTGTTGCAGCACAGCGTAGCAGCAGCAAAATGCTAAAGCCAATCTTGGTCAACAGTTGACGCCTGGGCCTGGCCACAGCTTGTGACGGCCAAGAGCCGTCGCCGTCGCCGCTGCCGTCGCCCTTGTATGTATTCAACAATGTCGTTGTCCAACTCGGTCCTCAAGGGCGTCTTGGAAATTACATTCGCAACATTATCGGTGAATTACGTTAAGTGCGAGCGGAAGCGATTTGTTGGCAGTACGCGCCGCACGCCCGCTGTTTAATTGAGCGGCAAGTGGCAGGCGTTGATATGTTGGTTGTGGAGTAGGCGAAACAATGTACTGAATGGAATTGGATTGCTCCACGGCCTTTGGTGTCAAATGGCGTAGCAGTGTAATTGCGGGGCCAGGCTGTTTATGCGTCTACTTAAATACACTCTAATGAAATTAAGTTGCTTTGCAGGTCTCAAAATTTATGCTGTCGTTCCAGGACAATCTTAGCCTTTGCGCTGTCCTGTCCCGCTGCGATATTAAACAAATCAATCAGTGCACGGTTTTTGTTGCTGTTTGTCGCCAGCAGCCCGCTGTCCAGCCAATTGGATTATGCCTAAAGTAGCAAAAGTGGACGGGATTAGTATTTAAGTACTTGTGCAGGAAATGTCCGGTCATAGACTCAAGTCGAGCGGCTAACTAACTAACGATAAGGCATGCAAAGTTCATTAGGCGCTGTCATTTACATAACATTAAAACATCCGGCGTGTTGGACACTAGACACTTGGCCCCACCCCCACCAAACTACTCTAAGTGCTGCTCATTTGCTGGGACATCAGACAGTTTTAATTAGCCACAGGGTTGTCAAGTACAATATAGAGTATGACCACATGGTAGTCAATTGATTTAAGGACATAGATTCAAGTGTTTAGTTAATTATGCCATGGCATCTTCAAACTAATCGCTGTTATCTAATGCAGCCAGACTCGTTGTTCTTAACTATAGTATAGTCATTAGCTTATATGTTGACAACCCTGTTGAGGATACTCATGGAAAGTGCGCTCTAACTGGCGATAATCACTACGGCTGCCAGTCAAAGCTAAATGGCTTTATTAAATCTTTGTTTTTGTACAACTTTTGTGATGCGCAGCACGCTTAATTGTATTATACACACTAACCCATACTCACACACTCTCTAATGACATACTATTACAAAGCACAGTGGTCGGATATGCCAATTTGCCGACAAAAATACGATAGATGCAGCTGGTAGGATCTTGGTTCTGTTTTTAAACTAACAACAACAACAATTTACACCGACTTACAGTGGTCGATTCGGCCTATCTAGTGTATCTATTTATTTAGCTGACTAATTCTGCGTTCTCCTCAAACCTATAGCTGAACCAATTTGCTATCGAAATTCTCATCACATTGGCTTTGATCTGCGTAGTTTTATGAAATATAGCCCCTAACTTACAAAATTTGTGTGGCGAGGAACAAAAAATTTAGAATGAAAAAAAATATTTGGTTACGAAATTTATGTTATGGTAAGCATTTTAGTGTAAAGAGCGTCAACTGGCAATTTCATACAAATCTGATAGAACGAGACACAAAGATTCGTGATCTATTAACCAATTAAATCAATAAATAAAAACATAAAACTAATTCACTTTTCGGTTCATGTCAAAACGCCATTTAAATACGTACCTAATTACAAAAGTAATGTTTATATATATTTATATGTATGTGCATCTATATTTTTATGACGTCGTGTGTCACAAAGAAAAGAAGATTTTATATAAAGGTAAAAAAGTGAAAACTCACAAAATGAACGAAACCAAAGCCAAAAAAAAAAAAAATTAAGACATAATAAACTCATAAGTCAAAAAATCATCTTTTATTGCAGTTTAAATCTATATTTGATCTATATGATTACATACATATATGTTAAATACATTTATTTATTAGACGAGTATGGCAAAGAAAGTAAAAAGCTTCCGTCAACTCAAAAGTTCTTCTCAACGAAACATTGATGGAATTCTATTTTAAAAATCTATATACATAAAAATGAATGTATGTTTGTACGAGGCTTATAGAAGGTTTACAACATAAAGGTAGGTGGCGCTGAGTACTGAGCATAGTTTTCAAATGCAACGAAAAAAACACAGTGTTCATTCAGTTTCCATTCAATTCAAATTTGACAGACGAACATTTTCGAATTGGAAATGAAAATTGAACAATATCACCGAAGCAACCATTTCGAATGGCATATTCAAAGGAGAAAATGGTGCTGTTACCACGCATTCCAATTATATCAACAGATATGCCTTTCGAATTTAAACGTTTCCAGTTTCCAATACGACTCGCATTTGCAATTAGCAATGGCCATCAACAAAGCGCAAGGACAATCGCTACAAGTATGTGGATGAATTTAGAGAAACTATGCTTCTCCCATGGACAATTATATGTAGCTCACGTGTTGGAAAACCATCTGACTTATACGTACATGCACCAGATGGAACAACTAAAAACATTGTGTATCCAAATGCACTTCAATAAATAGCATTCAATTGAAAACTTGAATTGTCAGACTTTTCACGATAAAAATTGAATATTGTTGTAACGATATTAGTATTTCTTTAAATTTAGTAAACGGCACAGCAAGGCGTGACGGGTATAGCAAGTTAGAAATAAATTTAAAAAAATGACATTTACGCCAGCAAAATGGAATTCCCCACCACTGTGCAAAGCTTAAACACACACTCATGTACACATATGGCAGCACACACTTCCGGTGTATAGTAGCGCCATTTTGATTAATTTGATAAATTCATTATGAGCACACCATATTGGCCTGGATCCTAAGCTGCTGCTCCTAGTTGTCTCCTTTGTCATTTTGGCTTTGGCATCCGAGCCAGCTGTGCACTTTGTTTGTTTGTTGGAGTTTGGGTTCAATGACCAAATGACATAATATGGCAGCTTGACTACGCACTTTGTAGTAAATATGTGACTTAAGCTCTGTTTGGAGTAAGTCCCTCTATATTGCGTATAATCCCTACAACAATAATATTGTCCTGTACAATCTAGACTTTGCGAGCAATAATAGGTTTCTAGATACTTTCACGTGCGGCACAATTTTTAGCCAATATATACAAGAGTTAAGTACTTAGTAAGTTTCGATTTTTATACCTTTAAGTTCCCTAAATTTTTACCGATTTTGATGAAACTCGAATGTTACGTCAAAGAAGTTATTTAAAGTATATGGGGTAAGCTTCAAGTGGGTATGTGGATGGGTGTGGGAGAAAACACGGTAAATCCATTGCGGGGGGTGGGGGGACCGTATCGATAAAATTTGGATGTGGATTTGTTCATTAGAGCCACATGAATCAGCTTACCAAAAACTGTGATTCTAGGTCACTTGTAACCATAATTACGTAGAGTCAAATATTGACGCAGTTTATAGGCATATAAATGGTGAGATTTGTAAATTTTTGACTATAACTTTTGCTGTATTTGAATTTGTAACCACAACGCATCGCTTTATCAAATTTCAAATAAAAATATTAAGCGGTGTGGCTAAAACCCGAGAAAATCTACTGCGGGGGAACGGGGGAAGATATTGACATGATTCAAGAAACTTCATCTTCTGAGGAAATATGCGCACCAGCTGGTAAAGTTTCGTGTCTCTAGCTCTTATAGTCTCCGAGATCTAGGCGTTCATACGGACGGTCGGACGGACAGACGGACATGGCTCAATCGCTACCCGAGGTTATGATAAGCATTTTGGTATAAAGGACTTGGGGTCTGACACGCCTACTTCTGTCCGTTACATACATTGCACAAATCTAGTATACCCTTTGTACCTATAGGTACAACTTTTTTTTGAAGAAAAACACTCTAATACATATGTGGGAGGGATACAAAAAAATATGTAGCATACTTTTGGCTGCTCTTATAAAATCGAGCAATTTATTTAATAAGGTAAGAAGATTCAAGAGTTAACGTTTTTTGAATGAAAGAACCCAGTAAAACAATTTTTTAACTATTATTGCAAAAAATTTGATTTTTTTAGAGGTGCCAACTTTTACGGATTCTTGTTGATCTTGACCAAATTACTCTATTTTGTGTCCAAATCATGTCGATGTCTTTCAACGCTCTCAATATTATTTTTTGCACATCTACGTATTGGTTTTTTGTTGAAATTTTGCAGAAAAAGATATTTGGTTCACGCACAGCTGGGTGTGGGTAAAAAAAGTTATTTGCACACAAAAATTGTCAATATTTTTATACCCTGTACCTATAGGTACAAAGGGTATACTAGATTTGTGCAATGTATGTAACGGACAGAAGGAGGCGTGGCAGACCCCAAGTCCTTTATACCAAAATGCTTATCATAACCTCGGGTAGCGATTGAGCCATGTCCGTCCGTCCGTCCGTCCGTCCGTCCGTCTGTCCGTCCGTATGAACGCCTAGATCTCGGAGACTATAAGAGCTAGAGACACGAAACTTTACCAGCTAGTGCGCATATTTCCTAAGCAGATGAAGTTTGTTGAATCATGTCAATATCTTTCCCCGTTCCCCCGCTGTAGATTTTCGCGGTTCTTAGCCACACCGTTTAATATTTTCATTTGAAATTTAACAGAGCGATGCGTTGTGGATACATGCATCTATGTGTAAAAAATGAACAAAATCGGACAAATACAACAGAAGTTATAGTCAAAAATGTGCAAATTTCACCTCCCCTTGCCTATAAACTGCGTCAATATTTGACTCTACGCAATTATGGCTACAAGTGACCTAGAATCACAATTTTTGGTAAGCTCATTCATGTGGCTCTAATGAACAAATCCACATCCAAATTTTATCGATGCGGTCCCCCCACCCCCCGCAATCGATTTACCGTGTTTTCTCCCACACCCCTCAACATATCAACTTGAAACTTCCCCAATATAATTAAAATAGCTTCTTTGACGTAACTTTCGATTTTCATCAAAATCGGTATAAATTTACGGAACTTATAGGTATAAATATCGTTTTGCACCAAAAAAAAAATAAATTCCAATTGGAAATTTCTTAGATGGAATATGCAGGAAAAATTTTTTTGACACAAAAGGTACAGGGTATTCCACTGTCGGGCACCGCCTCGACTGTACCACATTTTTTGATTAATGCCCATGGGCCATATTCATAAGCACCTATTAATATTGTACCTATATATTTATTTATATACAAAATTTAAGTGCATATTTGAAAATAATATATTAAGAATTTGTTTACTATGTTTGTATAGGCATACCAAAATATATATACCGAAAATAAATGTATCCGAATTGTGCAAATTTATTATTAATAATATTAATGTTGTGTGGAAAATACATTTTACTCCCATTTTATGATGAACCTTATTTCACACTCGCATGTGATGTGATGATAACCCAATAACGATATATATGTAATCTATGATGCAATGAACCAGCGGCATCATCGGTCCGCCCTATGAAGATAGTCGATATGTCAGCTTCAATGGAGTCCTGTCTAGGGCAATGCTCAACAAATTCAATTTTTATTTCCTAATATGCGTGAGAATAGTCTGCAAAACATTTGGTTACAAACATTGACTTTATCGAGCACTATCTCTAGAAATGTACCTTTACCCTGGCCAACAAAATCTTGCGATTTAACGCCTTTGAAAATATACATGCTTTAGATAGGAAAAGCCTGCATCAATTGCAGCCTTGGAACATAACAAATCTAGAAGGAAACGGGTATGACCATATATATATATTATAAATATATAAGGTGTCTAAGTCCCAAACTTCGTTATCCCAGATCTAAAATCTTCAAGATTAAGGCGATCATACAGATAGACAGACGGACAGAAATGTTTTTATTAGTTTTTATTGTCCCTCTGGCCATGCTGCACAAATTAAAATTGGCCCTACCTTAAGGTACTTTTACATAAGTCCTCGCAAATTGTACCCCTAAACCTTTTAATGGAATAAGTGAAAAGTCAACACAGTTTTTTCCATTTATTACCCATCTATTAGTTGAGAACTACATGTTTTTATAGGCAAAAATGACCAAGAACCCCTTTTGCCTGGCAGCCCCACTAAAAAAAAAGCTATTTATAAGACTGTTTCTTAAAAGGACATAGTCGCCAAAATCGTTAAATTAACGTGAATATAAAAAATGTTTATACTTTTAGGGATATCACGTCTCAATCCCCTGCAATCGATTCTAGCCTATCAATCCAAGAGCGGTTCTCTTAATTTAAATAGAATGAATCGGTAATTTTTTGGTACTGCAACTTTTACAGGCTCTGCCATTTAAGATGACTGGCGCCATCTTGTGGTATAGATAGCAATTGCTTATCACTCGAGCACATGTGAGAACGGCAGCTCCTAAATAGTAGCCTTTTATAAAAAGCCCTCGCCACTGGCTACATTATATATTAAATAAATTCTTTAATTAAAATTTTCTTGGGATAATTACTTGAAATTGCTTAATGAGAAATCTTTAAGAGAAAATGCTTGGCAACAGCCCAAACACCAAGTTGCCACTCAATTTCATGGACCCAGCTGTCATGACCAGGCCAACAACATCTACAACAGCAGCCACAACAATGCGCCACTTGCATGTAAATCTAAAACAGTTTATGGTTACAGCCAAATCCCAACTGCTTACATGCCAACGCCATTTTGATGAATAACTTGCGGCTTGCCTGTGGCTTAGTATCTACGTGTATTAAGTTTGTATATGTGCGAGTATCTGTGCATCTATGTGTCTGTTAACGCGAATTTCGTCAAGTATTTCGTATAATTTTTGCTGAGATTTGAATAAGGTTCAAAGCTGTTTTCGGTGATAATAGAGATTGAGCGTTTTAGTTCAATGACAGCAGCTTTAGTTTCAATGTGTAAGCGAAAAGTGTTTTTATTTTTATGTGTACTTAAAGTTTAGCGGTAAGATCCTCACACACATGGGTCATTCTTTAACAAACTGAACGAATTTGGCGGAACAACTTTTTATAAAAAATATATTTTTTTTAAATTTGATGTTTCGGAATTAAACTGAAAATTTTTTCGAAGTTGTATTATTGAAATTTTTAAAAAATTTTGGATAAATTATAAATAAAATGTCTTCGATCTTACTTATTCAATCAATATACATAGATCTTTTATTTAGAAGATTATTTTATGCTCTTACCGGAAGTCTGCCAAGAAGTTGCTTAAGACGATGACACCCATATGATTTGAGTCGGAGAATAAGCATACTTTCTTTTTATTTTATTTTTTTGTCTATTGATGTTTAATTTTATGTAGAGTTATTTTAAAGATAACAATTTAATTACTTTATAATCTGTAATATAAAAGTAGTAGTAGCATAATAGACTTTTTCGTCTGATTGCCTAACATTCAATTGTAAATAAAATAAATCCTTAAAGGTTGTTTTAAATAAATTATACAAATTTTTAAAGCTGGTGTGCCTGTAAATAGAGGAGGACTACAGTAAGTAGTAGTAGTAGTGGCTGTAAATTATCAAAAGTACATCAGAGCAACTTCCAAGTAAATAGAATGAGGACGAGCCAAAAGGGGTTGTTTGGTCAAGCAGCTATAACTTAACTAGGCATCAATAATTATTCTCTTTATATTGTAACTTGCCCTGCGCGGCAAGATAACTCTCTTGCTAAACCTCTCTCTTAAACATGTAAACGTTCGCGCAAGCGCATTGTGTACGTCGGCTGCTGCGCTGCCGACCTCTCTATTTTGTCACTTTGCATATCGACAGCTAATCTGTCTCATGGTTTGCCAATGCAGATCAGTTCATAATCGTCGTTAATCACACTTAAACGCATCTACGCACTTTCTCTCAAACCTTATACTTATATATACATATATCGCTGCATAAACCTTAATATTTATAATAAATTGCATATAAATAACTTAACCCATTGTTACTGTTTAATACACGGCTTAAATATAAATGCTAGCAAAAAATATTGTTAGCTCAACAGGGGTTTTAAAATTTAAGATCGATCACGTAAAACTAGCCAAGACTGTGATCATACTGAAGATTATAGACATTGAATGTCTAAACTAAGCCCCCAAAACACTTTTGCTTTGCTTTTGCATTTCAAAAAGAATTACCCACATGGCCAAGTGTGTGTAAATGTAACGATTTTTATGGTATTTAAGATTGAACGGAATTTATTGCCTGACACCCTAATAAAATTAACATTGAAATGGCAATTTGAGGCAGCAATAAGCGCCAAGCATGCCCCAAGTTGTCACAAACACACACTCACACACACACACTAACATGCATATGTACATGTATATCTAATCAATTTATCGTTCAATAATAGCCCAGCTAGTGGATGATATGACTTTCATCCACTCCACATAAAAACAGAATTTCGGAAATCTCAGCTAAAAAATTTTAGATACTCTCTACTCTTAAAGTTAAAGCCATTGGCAATTGATTTGAGCAAATTCATTTTTGTCACTTTAACCCTCGACTGGCACCGCGTCCCGTTTACAGTCACTACAAATGGCCAGGAGGACTGCGTCTTCTGCTGCTGCTTGTTCTTACTTCAAGTGCTTTGGGGTGCACGCTAAATAAATTGAAATGACTTTGTAATTGTATTTGTGACTCTAGCTAAATTAATCTAACTACATAGTTGGGATGCCAAGATGGCGCTCTAGCACATGAAACATTCGCACTCGTGTGGAACCAGATACAGTAGCAACAACAACAACAACAACAACAATATCGCCGATAACAACAACAACTTTGTGGAAATAACTGGGGCGGTAAAAACTACAACAAAGGATATAGACGACGAACAAAACAGCGTAAAACCAAAAGCTTGTTTTTCAATTTGTGCCCAAGAGGCATGAGGTTAGGGCTGATGGCGCACGAAAATAAAGGAAATAAGTGTGCCGCTTGAGGTCGGGAAATTCCCGAATATATTATACACTTTATCCATTCTAGTTTCCATGGTATTCAGTTTTTCAGATCATGACGTGATTACGTCAAGTTTGATAGCGGAATATTTTGGGTATGAAAAGTGAGAGACTGTTGTTGGCGGAGTTCTCAAAAACTTCAAATAATTTTTATAATTCACGACGATTTTTGTGACTGTTTAACGAATAATAAATGGTTTTAATGGAGCCACTTTAAAACAACTGAATACTAGTATGAAACAGCCCGAATTTATGGAACATTGTGAATTGCGCTGGGGATTTTTAAGTCACAGAGCATCCAGACTGGAATTAAGAAAGCACTTATCTATAACTATGCTTATTGTTTAATTAATGATGGAGAAATTTTTATACCTTTACATCCAGTTTATCTGAAGAGATGCTAATACACAAAGAAGATTTTTAGTCTTACTGTGCCAACTGGTTCTTAAAATCGAGAAAAGTAATTTGGAAATGTTTAGAGTGCTCTAAATTATATAACTTTTTTACAATTTTTCATCAATTAATCCAGTTAATTCTTTTTAAAACAAAAAAAAATTAAAAAAATTCGATGTCGTTTTTTAAAAAAATACCATTACTTTTGTTTTTCAATGCTATTAGTTTTTCATTCAATTTAGTTTCAATTATTTTTTAAGTTAGAACTGACACAAGCCTATGTCTTATAACTTGGTGCTTTTAAAATTTGAATATTTTTAGGTTCGCACGGTCGGTGCCCTTATGAACAGTTCTGTAGCCCTATTTTAATTAGGTTCCTTAAACTAAGACTTACCAGCAAACTTCTTTAAATTAAGACAGCTAAAGGTTAAATTGTTATTTAAAGACATATAATGTCAGCAGAATGTTGGTTCGTTATACAGAAAATCCTTGAATGCTATTTAAAAAAAAAAAATTTGTACAGGAGTTTGCTTTACGGAAGTTCGACTGTATTTTTATTCATTCTATAGTTTTCAAATTTGGATGGTAAATACGTAACTAACAAATTAATGAGTCACGCAAGCACATGTGTTAAAAAATAAATTAAAATACAGATCTAAAACATAAGCTCCTTGAGAAGTGAACAATTGTGGGGTATTACTCGTTTCCTTAAGTGTGTTACAAACCACGTTTTTGTGGACTAATTTGTATTATATTATATATATTATATTTCCCTGACATTCGGTACAGGATAAAAAAAAATAGTTAAATGGGCTTAAATAGGCTGTTTACACAGCCACACAAAAAAAAGTGGCGTGATCTGTGGACGAGGAAAATGTGTTCTTATGCATTTCGATGCATCTACTAGCGTAATTCTCCAAACAGGACTACGTTCTATCCTTACCTCAAAAAACGCCACAACATTTTTTTTCGAGAAAAAAACCGAGGTCAAAAGGATCCCATCATGTCAAGTTTCTGAGATAATCCCCCAAAATACCTATGTGTAGTTATGTATTTTTTTAAGGTTACTACAGAACCCTGACGTGCTGGGCTTTATTTGACCAGTCTCGGAAGCAGCAACCTGTGGAACCTACCTAAACAATATTGATCGCCTGGACTACGCCATTAAGGTTAAGATATGTGATATCCAACAAAATAATAATAATTACTAAAATAAATCATTATTCTTTAAGAGGATAACCTTTTTTTAAGCCCGTGAATCTTAATAATTTTTTGGGGTATTTAAAACATTTTTAAAATTTATATTAGAGACGCAATCTTACACTTTGGGGCAATTTCGGGATAGTTTTTTAGTGATGTCCGTAAAATAATTTTTTGTTGCTAGATATTTTTTATGTTTGTGTATTTCTTTAAGTAGTTTTATATTTTTATCTTCATTGCTAACACACCCATTTGAAAGTGATTAAAATATCATTGGATCATGAACCAAATAACCTTAATTGCACAGTTTTAGTACAGTAAAAGGAGGCTCTAAAAAGACGCCTGCTGGAAAATAATACTTAATGGATGAAACTTTCACTGATCGTTAGGGACCTTGTTCTAAGTCTAAAACGGAGTTTTCGTATTTGTGGGTAGGCGCGTAGCCCCGCCCCCTGGCAATATAAATATATTGGTACAGTTTTTGCATGATATCTTTTTCTATCAAACTTAGAGTAATGATTTAATGGTCGAAATTGTTGCCAATTTTTGAGCGATTTTTTTTGATTGCTGGAAAACTATTAATCGTGACTCTAAGTTTGATAGAAAAAAAGATATCATGCAAGAAACGGTCCCAACATATATTGCCAGGGGGCAGTGCCACGGCCCCTTCCCACAAATACGAAAACTTTGTTTTAGACTTTGAAAGTTTCATCCATTAAGTATTTTTTTCCAGCTAAAACTCTTCTTTTCCTGTACTAATTGTGGGCTACTTAATAAATTTAGAAATATATTTCCAAAAAAAAAAATCAAATACGAAATATAAAATTTTTGTATGCAAAAAATAAAAGCTCCTAAACATAGATTTTCAATATTTTAAATAAATAAAACTATGAATTGCCAAAAAACAACTTAAGTGTTTAAAGTACAAGCACGAGCGCTCAGAAATTTTGCTCTTGTGACGTAATTGCGTAGAGAGAGATGTAAGTTGTAACGAAGAAAGCACCACCTTATATTTAGAGAGAGACAAAAGTTGCATAGGGAAAACGCCTCCTTATTGTCTTTCTTTGCACCTTTAAATGAGTTGATACAAAATGTATGATACTGATTTTTACTTTTTAGCATAATACGAAAACAAGGTCGACTCAGCTGTACCATATTTTATAATAAGTTGGATTTAACCTTCGCCTTCATCAAAGCAAGAATTCCATTTAAAGTAAATGAGTTTTCCTCGAAGTGTATTATTGTAAGCACAAGAATTTTGAAATCAATTTGCATAAAAATCAATAAAACTTGACCATTTATAAATAAGCATACTTCTTATATTTTTAGAAGACTTACGTATGTTATTGCTTCTCAATGCTCTACAATCTTCAGTTACTGCTAACTACAATAAAAAAGAGTATAGCTATAACAAAAAATAGACATATCCTTTAATTGTTCAATTCGTTATTTTTGTTTTGGTTCCATTGACAGACTGACTAACTACCGGACAGACGGACTGAATATCCGTTCTAGCTGGTGTGATTTTATTTGTTATTTTTGTCTGACTTTGCTCCAGTTGATTATTGATTGGATTAGTTAGAAATTCAGCTTAGTCATATAATATGAACTTGTCAGCATTGAATATTGCGTGTAATATTTGGAATTGTTTTGGGTGATTAAATTTTACTCATGTCCTTGAAGCTGCATGAAATTGGACAGCCATTTAGACGTATAAAATTTCAATATTTTCTTCAAAAAAATACCACTAAAACGCCACAGCAGCTCCTGTTCTAAGGGTTTCAGTCATTTGAGCTTATTTATGCATAAACATATACATATATGCAGATATGTATATATGTTTGTGTTTGTTTCTGTGTTTGTATTTGCCACTGTTTGTTTGCCCGCAATACCAAATATGCCAATGGTTCCTGCAAACTGAGTTAAACGTTCCAAAAATGTAAGCAATACATGCAAATACAAATACAAATATAACTACACTGATAAAAAAAGTGGGAATGAAACTTGACCCCATCAAATTGTGCAATTGATTTGAGCTTCATGTCCCAGATAATTTAAAAAAAAAAACCCACAGATGTTTTGCCAGAATAAGCACTTTGCGACAATTTTGGAACAATTTTTGGTGGACTTGATGGTTGTCTTCCTGGTTCATAATGGTAGGGTAACATGGTAACTTATGTAAAGTTAGTCAAGCAATCATTCATAGTTATAAATAAGGATATTAAATTCTCTTTGCAAGCATGTCATGACGATCCACATATGAAAATTGTTGTAGTATAGGATAAGATAGGCAGGGGCGTGGCCCGAAAAGGATGGAATTAAATAGGCAATGTATGCAGATAAGTAATCCAATACAAAAATACAAATTTTAAAATATATCTTTCGACATAAAATGATTTTACTCTGCGGCGGCCGTCTTGGGTCCTCCATTTTGAAATTCTAGCCGCAGAACCCATATTTACATAACCGGCTTCTGTTATAATCACAAAAATGATTTTTCTGCTTTCAGCGGCCATCTTCGCCATTTTGAAATCAGCTACCTCAAAAGTTTCTGAACAGGGGTTGCAATAATGTTTTTTTATTTGAGAATAAGATTAAAAATAGAGAATAAATTGTTAAGTTACTTTGCTTTGGCGGCCATTGTAGCACCGCCATTTTAAAATATCAAAAATCAACATACGGCTTTGAAAACGTGGCTTTAAAGACGTGATGACGAAAAGTTTAAGCTCAAACTAGTTCATGTATCTTAAAAATTGAAGTGTGCAGGAAGGGGTGGCTGATTTGACAGAGAATGATCCATATAGTACATATACTACACTAGCATACACGAAAAATGAACCTTCTTAAAAAAGTGTTTTTTAGGGTGACGAATAACTGAAATTGGTGCCCAAAAACATGTTTTTCGAAAATATCTCGAAAACGGTGCTTAAGAAAAAAAAAGGTTGCCATTTTCTTGTTTCTCGACCCAAAATTACCCTAATAAACACTTTTTTAAGAAAGTTCACTCGATGACCCTTAAATTCGTAAACTAGTGTTACTGGTTTTATAGACCAAATTAGCATTCGTTATTGGAAGATTGAAAATTGAGATGCGATTATTTTCATTGACTGTGTTGTTCGTTTAATTTTCATATGTTAAAAAAATGAATCATTTTTTTGTGATATAACAAAACTCGAAAAGTCAAACTATAAATTATTGTAGTGATTTTTAGGTTGTTGATCAACTATTTATGACTTTATAAAATTTTTCGAAAATTTCTCATGAAATGTCGGTAAAAGCATATATAGCGAGTTTTATCTTATAACATAATCTTTACATTATACCCTAGGAATGGATATGAACGAAAATATATATTAAAAAATATATTATATCTTTATTTGTTAACAAGATACTAGTAATAAAATGGCTTCCTCAATATACAGTTACCGATAGCTTGATAAATAATGGGAAGAATATTGGTTTTTAGCTCTTTCGCATGGAAATAGATATCAAAATCAAAGGATCGACTGAAAAGTGGTCCGTTTCAGTTATTTTTTCCCTGCCCATAGGTAGAATTTTTTAGCTTAAGAAATCAATTGAAGCTCCTTGAAGATAATTTAATGTACACAAAATTTGTATTGGGTATAAAATATTTTTTTCTTATTACTTTACATTAACTTTTTTTCTCAGTGCATGTGTTTGTTTGCTTGTTTGTTGGTTTTTCTGTGTAGAACTTGTCTGGGCGTTTGCTCAACTAATGTTTGTCTAAAGCTGGTTTTCTTTATCTTTGTACCATCAACATCCAATATTCCCCATGCCCAACGACCAGACTCACTCGCCGTTTTTAACGCGCGCGTTTTTTCTCTTATTTCTATGGGGTCGTCTATTTGTGTGAGGTCATTTAAAGTTGCTCATACGCCACCGTAAACATTGGCCGCGTATTGATGAATGAAACTCTATCCTTTCCTTTTGGGCTTGTTGCTGCCACATATTGTGGTATTAAATGGCAAGCATTTAGCGTGTAGCCGCACTATTGATAAGGCATTGCCCCCAACTTGAACAGGAAACTGTGTGGTTATCGTTATCGTTGCCCGCTGAGTTTCGCTGAGATGTGTATAGAAGTGAGTATATTGGGTGGGTACTGTGGATGTTGTTTGCACAATGAGTATAGGATGCCGGGAATTGTCGTCGGGAAAATTACCAGCTGCTGCTGGCTGCATGAACTTACACCCAAGCACACACACGTATATCTCGAAACAGTCAGATAGCACTTGCGTGCTATTGTTTTACGATTGCGTGAAAATTGCAAAAATAACCAAAGTAAATGGAGAACTAACTAGAATGAACTGTGAAAACTGGCAGACCAAAGCTTATATACACTTGCAAAATAAACGATCATTTTTATTGCAATCATATGATATATGATTTGCATGACTTTTATGAAATTTGGCAATACCGCGCAAACAACTATATTATTAACTTCCTGGAATTGGTTTGGTATCTTGCTAAAAGTAGTGATATATTACCATAAAACGATCGGTTTTTGATAGTATTACAATAAACTATAGATTAATTTATCATTGCAAGCAACAAAAAACTCAACTCCTCACTATGGAGTTTAGTTTCATTGGCATTTTATTGAAAAAACGAAAAATGTCATCAAAGATGGATTGACTCAAAGCGGACCAATAACATGATAAAAGCTATCAAGGCTCTTTCAAATTTAAAAGTCTAAATGGTCTATGAAGAATTTAACAAGCGTTCGAATAAAGTAAAAGGGACATTAACATTTAGGGTATTCAGGCTTGCTGTTGAAAAACGTTAAGCACTTTTGCAACAACAAAAGGTACAGGTTTAAGTTTCAAGTCTCAACGAAACTTTTCCTCCATCAAGTCCTTAATTTACTCTAACTGCGGTTGTGATAGTATTGCAAAATACGCTGTTTGCGGCACTTTCAACACTGTAAATTTTGGTATTTTTTTGTCATTTAAAATGAAACGAGTAACCTTTTACTCGTCATCAACTAACAAAAAGGGCGTTCATGCTTTAGCCAGTTGAGTTTTTGCGCAACTTTTCAACTCCTCCACTCAACAACATATTTTCAGGCTTATCCACAGAGCTTACAAGCACTAAGCATACAAAATAAATAAAAATATTGTCTTGCACCAGAACTCAGAACTTGAAACGAAAAACAAGTAATTTCCTACTTGGGTACAGGTCAGGGTTGGTCCACTGATTGCATCTAAAATACAGCCTAAAACGGCACTTTTGAACTTCAAGTTCTCTCGTTTTTAGAAATCGTACAAATATCGTGGTATTCAAAATATATTTAATTTTTTTTTTTTGGTAATTTGGTGATATCTGTCTTGGTGAACACGTCAAATGCTCAAACGAAGAAAAGTATGAAAGAAGCACATTTTAATGGTCTTGCTTTCAAATTCTATGGCATTTTCACAGAAAACTCCAACGCACGAAAAATAAAAGTTAACCAATGATATGTTTAGTTATTAAATTAAAGTATTTAAAGCATTCCTTAAAACTAAGATGGCTAAAAATCTGTCTAAAAAGCCAAATGTTAATGTTATATTCGGTTTTATGTTTCTTTTCTTTTTCTAAAATCATATTCTTTATGGTTCCTTATCAATCTATTATCATTATTTTTTTAACAAGTGATATAAATTCAAGTTATTAATATTGGAGCCAAAATTAATGTTTTTTTGAGATAAAAAGTTATTACTAAAAAATTTTTAATAAACTAAATATACCCTTGCAACAGAGTATAAAATATGGTGTACGTTAAAGTCGGGCGCGGACGACTTTTGGGTATATAAATTAAATATATATATATATATATATATATATATATATATTATAAACAAATAAAAAAAAAGTCGAATTTTGCACCAAACACGTTTAATTGACCGATCGGTCCTACAAGAGCTATATGATATAGTCAACCGATTTTGATAAAATTTGGTACAGCTTGCAAGTACCAAATTTGGTTACGATATCTTTGTAAACAAACGAAACAGAACGAAGTTTGCATCAAACACGGTTTTTTGACCGATCGGTCCTATGGGATCTATATGATATAGTCAACCGATTTCGATCAAATTTGTTACAGTGCTGGGGATCTCTAAAAAAACTCTAAAAATAAGGGATCTAATCTGAAAGTTTGGTTGCCTAGCTCTTACCATCTCTGTGATCTAGGCGTTCATGCGTCGGACAGACGAACATCGGTACCCTGATTATAGTTTAGGTAACTTTGGGGGGTCTCCGAAGACTCCTTTTTTTTCGGCTTGCACAAACTTAATATACCCTTTGTACCATACGGTACAGGGTATAAAAAGTATAATATTTGTCTAATATTTGAACACCATTTGCCATATGCTTCGATTTTAAAATAAATTTTGATTGCATTGCATCTTTTTTTAGGTGAGTCCATGTCAATGTTGGTCACAGATGATATCAGTCATGAGTGCATATGTAAATGTGCAACAAAGTTTGAAACAATTTTCTGAGGGCGGTGTTATTAGTAAGTGAGTAGAAGGTAACTCAAAAATAATATTGCGTTGTGAAATCATGTTTTGGACATGCAGCCATCTGAGTGTTGCATTCCTTTGGATCAACTAAATATACTCTCTTACTACTCTATGAGGAAACTAGTATAAAAAAGTATTTCTCTGAAAATGTAATCTCCATTTGCCATATGCTGTTATGCTTAAATGTGCTTTAATTGCATTTCATTTTTTTGTAGGTGTGTCTCTGTCAACCTTTGTCATAGATATTTTTTTTTTTTTTTTTTTTTTATTACATTTTATTTACAATCTGTCTTCATTAGACAATAAGTAAATTTACTAAATAATAATTAATACAATATAAATATAACAGCAAGTTTCCATCGAAACCTACTATTGTGTTTAGCATATGTTGTATGTGACCAATTTATCTATCCATGAGATCGAGAATATGCAGTCTTTTAAGTCTTCTTACTGCTGTACTGTTATCGGCTAGACTTAAGGCTAGATTATTTTCGTGGTTGTGAAGTCTGTCAATGTACTTTTGGCTAAATTTGATTATTTCTTCTTTTACAAAAAAAATATTTAAATCTTTATGAATGCATGCATTAGACACGTAAAAAGGAGCATTAACTATGGATCTTAATGTTTTGGATTGGTACCGCTGCAGAATTTCAATATTTGAATTACTAGCAGTTCCCCACAGTTGTATAGCATAAGTCCACACAGGCTTTAGAATTGCTTTGTAGAGACGAATCTTGTTTTCCAGGCTTGTTTGTGAATTTCGGCCTATTAACCAGGACATACGTTTTGTTTTTGTAACAAGTTGCTGACGTTTTGCTGAAATATGGTTTTTCCATGTGAGTCTACGATCGAGATGTAATCCAAGATACTTCACACAGTTTCTTTGCGGAATTGCTGATCCATTAAGAGATACTTCTGGGCAGTCACCTTTTCTTAATGCAAATGTTATTTGAGCAAATTTTAGGGCGTTTACTTTTATTTTCCAACGTAGAAACCAGGCTTCAATAAGATTAATTTGCGATTGCAGTTGTTGAGAAGCTTTATCTCTTAATGAGCTAGTTGCAATAATGGCTGTGTCATCAGCGTATGTGGCAAGAGTTATATCGCTGGAAACTGGCATGTCAGCTGTGAACAAAGTGTATAAAACGGGCCCTAATACGCTTCCTTGCGGTACTCCTGCATTAATGGGAACGTCACAGATATAAATGCATATTATATATCATTGAAATATCTTTGCTTTCTTTGTCAAATAACTTTTATTCATTCATACGGAATACCTTTCATATTGATATGCATTGACAGATATTACGTATACGCAGATGTGTACTTTTAACAAAAATGCAATAAACTTGCACTGATGGCTGGCTGCTCTCTCTTAAACACACAAATGCAAAGAATGACAGCCATTTGACATTTGCTTCCTTCTTAACTTTTGAGGTGTGTGTGTGTGGGTGCTTGTGTCTTAGTGTGCGTGTGAAATTGAATAATGGCGTTTGCCGCACTTCCGCTCGCATTATTGAACAGCAAGTCGTTAACTTTTTAGCTTCTCACGCACGTCGGCAGCAAAAATAACAACAACAATATGGCTGCTGCTGCTGCAGAACTCTTAAGCAGTTAACACAGCTCCAACCACGCCCCCTATGACATTTTAATGGGCTGCAGCGACCCATTCGCTTGGCTTTTCATACATTTAATTTGTCACTGTGCAAACTCCAAGGACTACAAGTACACGCCCCACGAACGCTCATGCTAAGAGGCGTGGTCTGGGGGCTCATTGACGTCAATGCTGATGATATTTCACTTCAAGTAGAAAATAAACTATAACCAAAAATATTTTGCCTGAGCATGAGAGTCAAGTGGCAGTTTAGCTTTTGTTGTGACCAGGCGCGGATTAAGGTGTTTCAGGGTTTCTCTCCGAATTTTATGAGTTTCTATGAATCACCGTTGTACTTCAACTAAGTTTAAAATTTGAAAATGCCGGTTTATTCGTGGAACTCATGAAGATGTATAGTAATTGAATTTTAAATAGTTCAAAAGCAATAAAAAATGAGTCAAAAATTGCAATGGAGGTGAAATTGAAAGCCCCGCATTTATAGATCTTAAAAATTTAGGTTAAATCAATTGTGGGTGACATTATTATGTTAACAATCAATAATTTTTATCATCAATCAATTAATATAGGGCTCTGCCCGCTGCTCTCTTCACTTGCAATCTTATGCGCCAATTCTAATAATCTTTCTTTGGTCAACATATAAGCTTATATTTTGCTTCTTTTTTTTTTTTTCATATTTTGCACAAAAGTCATAGTCAGAGAGTGTTAGGATTTACAATTAAAAAAAAAAATAGTTATCCCTTTTTTTTGTAACTTCTTTTAAAATTTGTTACTTAATGTTTTTCTTATGCTTTCCATATTTGAATTTTACAATTTACTTTTCACAAACCAATTTTTCATTTTTAATTCAATTAAATTTTATTTTTATTTTTGGGGTTATAAAAAATAATTAAGTATTTTTATTTTTATTCGTGCTAAATCGAATGAAATTGTGTAAAAAAAGAATTTTTGATACATTATATGTATTTTTTTTTTGTGATTAAATTAATTGTTTCCAGAACTTGGTGGCAATTCCCCTTAATTCGCTTAGTTTTGCAGATTGAGAATAAATGTAAAATTTTATTGGAGATTTTTCTAGCAATTTTGTAAAAATTAAAATCATGAAATAAAACATTTGCTAGATTAAATTATAAAGATAGAGATACCTCGTAAATTTTTTGATTGAAATTTATTTTATTGGTGAATTTAATCAAATCTCGAGTAAAGTTACTAGAGATTTTGAAACCATAGCAATTTTTTATTTTTAACTTCTTACCAAATTTTAATCATGTAAAGTAACTATATTCAAACCTTTTATATACTATTTTCTTCTGGCAAATTATTTTACAATCCTGCATTTACAGAAAGCTCTTCAGATCGATAGCAAAAAAAAAAACAGATTCAGATGCAGTAAACCAAAATGTCAAAATCAAAAAAATAAATATATCAAATTTAAAATTTCAATTAATTGCTCCTAAATATAAAAAATATATTACTCTGCCACCCCAAGCTTTTTTTTATCTAAATCCGCCCCTGGTTACTACCAACAAGAGACAGGTTCCGACATGGTCATATCACATAAAGCATGTGAATTTAAGTGTAGATTTAAAAGTGCATAAAGTTGAGTGACTGTCACAGCCAAAGACTATCAAAAACACTCACAGCGGAAGGGGGGGTGCGAAGCCCCCTGTTCGCTGGTAATTGTCACAATTTATTAGCTGCAATTTTATGAGTTGTTCTTGTGTGGCACCGTGGTTGGTTGGTTGTTTGGGAGGTGGTCAGATTAAACACTCTCCATGGTCAATGGGCCATTTTGCTACATTTGAATTGAATTTTGTTGGCCCAGCCATTTTTACGAGTTCAACGAACCCTCATTGTCAGTGTTTATATGCAAAGAGCAGAGTGTATAATGACCGCAGGATATAAAGAAATTGAGTCGATTTGGTTTTGGCTGCTTTTTTATGGCATTTTTGGCAAAATGCGTTTTGTATTTTATTAAGAAATAAAAATATTTATCAGTAAATTAAACACTTTGCGTGTATGTGTTTGACCCAGTCGAATGTTAAGCGTTTACAGCACATGAAAAATTTGCCAGATTTTCATCAGCCAAAAGATCAGGCGTCGCAGTTAACGTCGACGGCAGCATTGCCATAATTTGTCAGCGGCAGAGCTGCAACGGACACGCGTTGCAGATTGCATCATAAAACTTAAGAGCACACTCACAGACAGTCACAAACTAAGCCTACACTGAGAGAAAAAAAAGGAGGTCTTACATCAAAGAACAACTGGAATTGAGTAAGAGTCCCACAAAATGCGCCTGGTAAATAAGCTGCAGCAGATTACACTAGTACTGCCAAAAAACATGTTTTGGGTGTAAAACCTTTTAAAATACATCTTGTTCAAGAATTGAAGCCACACGACCTACCACAACAGCTAACTTTTTGTGAATGGGCGCTGGCAAAGTTGGATGAAGATCCACTTTTTTATCGGAAAATTGTGTTCAGCGACAAAGCTCATTTCTGGTTGAATGGATACTTCAACAAGCAAAATTGCCGTATTTGGTGTGAAGAGCAGCCAGAAGCATTGCAAGAACTGCCAATGCATCCCCAAAAAGTCACTGGATGGTGCGGATTATGGGCCGGTGGCATCATTGGACCGTACTTTTTCAAAGATGACAAAGGTAGGAACATTACTGTGAATGGTGAGCGCTACCGTGCGATGATTACAAACTTTTTTTTGCATAAAATGGAAGAGCTGGACTTGGAGGACATGTGGTTTCAACTTCAACAAGACGCTGCCACACAGCGCGCGAAACAATGGCCTCAATTGGCCGCTTAGATCGTGCGATTTATACTAGCATCAAGCCCGCAACGGTTGAAGTACTGGAAGCCAATATTGAAGAATTTATTTGTTAGATACCAGCCAAAGGGAAATTTTTGTTGTGTAAAGGCCCATAAATTTTCGCACCGAATGACAAAACTTCATATAAAAAAAATCCCATTTGGGATATCCCATTTGATTTTCACAAATTTTTCAGACTGTGTATGGGCCTTAACGCGGGAACCCTGTCGCACCAATCGGTCATCTGTTCGTGTATGATACGTGCACATACCCAAACACAAAAAATTTGTTTTGGGTTGCACATGCTATTTTTTGGGTTGACTTAGAAAAAAAAATAATTCTCATTAAATATCTAACTTAAAGTTGGCATAAATATAATCTAAGAATATCAAAGAATATTTAAAAAATTATTTCAGTATAAAATTTGAACTTTTTTAAACCTATTTTGCCGATTAGTTTTAATTCCTCTTGGAACAAAACATTTGGTTTCAAACCAAAATGGGAGCACCAAACATTCCGTTTCAAAACGAATCAGAATAAAATGTTCGTTTTCGCTTTCCGGAACACGGCCAAATACCTCACTTTCTTTTTAAAAAAAAATGATACTGCATCTTGTCCCATTGTCGGGCATGGATTCACGACACTGATCATGTTTTTAACGAATTCTTTTCAATGAAGCATAGTTCATATTCGACCCAATGTGCATTGGTGCTAATCCGATCTAAGATTTTTTCCATTCCTTCAACATTCATTCATCACATTTTCGAAATATTTGCTCGAAATATGGAATTCATCATGCCAATCTCATGCGGATTAGACGACGCAACCTACGCTGATTACATGGCAATTTTTGCATCTAGTGCTGTAGAAGATTCTTAACTTCATACAGAGTGACCCTGAAGCTGTCAGAGAAATGGTTAACCGTATAGTAGTAAACTCGCAGAAATCAGTCCAAGCTACATTTGCGTTAAGAAAAGGGTACTGTCCAACGGTATGGCTATACGGATCTGAAAATCCCCGAAGCGATATCGGTAAAAACCTTGGAGTGCAACTGGAAAACCCACAAGGAATTAAAACCAAAAAAATGCACTAGCTAATTCTCAACTCAGTCTCAAGAACAAAGCTAGACGTTATAAGGCTGTTCTAAAACCTATTTGGACATATGGCATTCAAGTAGTAATAGCACGGTGAGCGTCTCAAATCTTGAAGTTCCATAACGTTACCAATCTAAAACTTTGAGTAACATTGTGAATGCTCCATGGTATGAGTCAAATGACGAAATGCGCAAAGATCTAAGTCAGTAAGATAAGCCATAGATGTTTAGACAGAGTATTAGACCATAGTAATACTTAGTCTTTATCTTAGCCATAAAAAGGGATGCTACTCTAACTTATAGAAGACTGAAAAGATTTCGTAACATTGATCTTTCAAGCAGATTTTAATTTAAAATATTCTTCTTCTGATAACTTATATGACTATAGTAACCACTTGTTCGTGAATAGCAACTAGTCTCAACTGCTCTGGCATTTTACTACGAAAATAAGTAAGGAAGGAGGATCACAAAATTTTTTGGAATATGAATTTTCTTGCTTGAATATATTTTCCTTCTTAATAATTTCCTTATCATCATTCCGTTCAACCGTACTTTCCAACACGTTTTAACAAATCAATAAGCAAGTACTTTATTTATCTAAGTGTATGGGCTGCTAAATTTAGACGCTGTCCACAAGACCCAGAAAAAAAATAAAAAAAACGTTGAGAGTCCCTTCTTAACGCTGCTTTTTATAACAATAAATAAACCAGAAAAACGCGTTAATAAAAGCAAAAAACAATAAAAAAAATAAATAAAATATCATCAACACAAGACATTTAAAAATATATATTACGTACTGATGATGAGCTGCAGCTCCTTGTATTTCATTAAAAAATAAGAGTGCTCAATTTTTTTTTTTTAAATATTATTCGTTGTTTGTTTAAATTTAAGCGGCATTTGCCAGTAATTAGAATTGCAAATGTTTGGCGGGGCGGAAGAGTGTTGAAAAACCGGCAGTCTGAACCGGAAGTGGTCTCAAGTTGCGGAACAAGTGTGCTCTTGAAGGCATTGCAGCCACCTGCGCAAACACCCACCAAGTATTCCTCAGAATTCCTTAAAGTTTTAAAAAATCAAGAGCGAGAAAACAATTTGAAAGTAATGATGAAGAAAGTTGTTACACAGTGTGTGGCTCATTTGTCGCCAATTGCTGGGTAACTGTGTGGCTGTGGCGCCTCCATTTACTGGCTGGGCTGTCTGATGCAGCTCTGGGGTCTAATCTTAGTAGCTATAAAAAATAAGCATGCATAAATTTATGAACATTGTGCGAAAAGCTGCTTGATTGTTTACAAGCATAAAGATGGATACATATGTGTATCTGGCAGATACTCACTCGTATTTGCTTACATTTTTATAGTTTTTGCTTCGTTTGAACTTTGAGTTATTGTTTTTCGAATTGGCTCAATTTTTTTTTTTTTTTTTGTAGTCGTAGGCTCCTACAAAATGTAATTCAACAGCAGCTGGTGCTAACTGCGCCCACAATTTTAGATCAATAAACATTTTATAAATGAATAAATAAAAGGAACTTACTTAGTATCAACACCAAGTACGTTTATTCTATAAACTCTTTGCTACAAAAATATTCCACGAGTACGTTGCTAATTAGTAGGTAAAATTGCGTGCAGACAAGTTTGAAATAATTGGCCAATTGTCGACATTTCTAATAGCTGTGAAATTTAAATATTGTAGCAGGTATTCAGAGCAAAGTTCTGTAAACATTTTCTTGAGTGCTTTTACACACTTTAAGAGATACTCGTGATTGGCCAAGGGAACTTTGCCTTAGAATTTTCAATGAGTTTTATGTCCTGCCAGCATATTTAATAATAAATATCCTTATACCACACTTTTTATAAGTGATATATACACAATAAATGATTTTTAAATTATTTAGCTTTTTATTCTTACTTGATGACCTTTCGATCGTAAATTTAGTAGTCAAGCTAGTACTGGTGAAATACAGTAGGGTGTTTGGGATGACTAAGTTTTACTAGATTGTCGAGGGGCTTACTTCATAAGAGTAATTATCAAGATGTAAATGTGTCTCAAATTTGTATCTTCAATGTAACATTGGTATATCATATACATATATACAAAGTATTATAATATATTATATTATAGGTATGAATATAAGCAGTTAGCTGAATATGTTATGGTAACTTGATTTTTTTTACACGGAACTAAGATATCTCTCTCTATAAAACGTAGTCGTCATCTTTAATAATTATGTTCAGTGTGGCCGCTAGATGGCGCAAGCATGTTTAAACATATTTTTGTTTTTTAATAATCTGAAAATTATGTAAACATTCAGTTAATCACCCGTGCTCCACAAACGAAAAACCAAAACGAATAAATTTTGTTCGTTTTCGGTTTTGCGAGATCTGTTTCCGCATTTTTTGCTGTGACTATCCTCTATCCAGAAAAGAAAAAAATTATCAATAAATATCTATCTTGATATTCGGTTAAATATCATCTGGGAAAATCCAAGAATATTTTGTAAATTATTTAAGTTTAAATGACGTGCACTTTAGGTTCAATTTTATGGTTTCAAACCACTTAAAAAATTCGTTTTGATGGAATTAGGTGCACCAAACATGTGATTTCAAAACGAATCCGTATAAAAACCAGCGTATAGCACTCTGTTATTCTGGCTATATACTCTTTAAACTTTAGAATTAATTTGTATCTTCTAATTATGTAAATGAATATATTATTTTCTGTAACAAAATTTGAAAACAGGCAGGAAGTGAAATGTCCCCTTATTTCTTAAAATACCGATTTTAAGTCCCGACATTGCTTCCAAAAGGTTTTTGTTCCACCTAAAGAAATTCAAGCTACCCTAGTAACTAGGTGTACTTTTTCTTCAGTAAGTATAGAGATCAAATAAGAGAATAAGACAAGACGCAGTAACCATCAGGCGCTTTAAAAGAAGGCATTATGTGAACCTATTCGCCAGTGCCCCTCAGCTGCTAGACATCCTCAGCGGCAAATGAGGTGGCGCTATAGGATGCAATATTAAACACGTTCTATCAAAAGTTGATAAATTTTGTTTTATTAATCAAATTTCTTTTTATATAATCTTATCAATTAAACTGATAAGATGATATTAAAGCTTATATCATTAATAAAGACTTAATTGTGATAAACTAAAAATAGCAAAGCAATCTTTATACCAAAATGATCAGGGATTCAGAAGAAACCCGTTTGGCAATGTACCTCTGTCTGTCTGTACAATTTGCTTATTTCACGATGACAAAAAGTGCTTGGAGCATAAAAATTCGCCACTGATCTCATGATTTAGTTCTTCTATTGCATTTGATTTTTTAATATTGGTTCCCCCCTGTAGAATTTTGCGGTTTACTAGTCAAAAATGGCTAAACTAAAACCCCATTTGCCTAGAAGCGCCCCACTTAAGCTAATCTATAGATAAAGAATGTATTATTGTAGTCGGGCTGTTCCGACTACATCCGCCCAACTTTTTTTTTTCGTGTTTGATTAAGTATTGCTTAAGTGTTGCTAATTGAGTACCTACAAGTAAAAGTATCGTAAAAAATAATAGAGAAGAGAAGAGATGCTGCCCCCAACAATTCGGTTCCTTATTTGGATCAAGTATCGAATTTTTAGTAATGTTCAACAAATTCTCGACGAGTGAAGATTCTGGCTTAATTTATTGGCAAAACCACTATTGGGACAAAAAGCTTACCTGATATATTATTCGCAACGATTCCCCAAACCGTCAACTAATCTCTCCACTTTCAGGAAACATCTCTCAAATCTATTCTTTTAATGCTATATAAAGTTGTACCTTAAAGACAAAATTAAAATTATTTAAGGTTATTTACTATACGTACTATTTTTACATATTGCCCATTAAGTGTGTACAGTATGCTACAAGCAATATTTTACATAAAGCTGCAAAAACTGGCCCCAATATGATAAGCTATTTCTCACAGACTCACACCTTTAATGGAAATTGTAAATCATATTAAAAGCCTACAGAAATACATCACTATATTAAGAAATATAAATATTCATTGGCAAAGCTGCTCTTAAGCCTTACAAATTTGTTTACATTCGTTTCGGTGCCATACTTGACTTTTCATCATGCTCAATTTATAGATTCAGTTTTTCCTACAATCCTTGGAAACTGCTCATTTGCCAGTTCAAGCCACATCAGAATCTTAATAACTCATTTGTAAACTCAAGTAGCTTGGCTTCCTACACATGGCCTATAAACAGCCAATAATAAACACCCCAAACATGCCCACCCTCACACACACACATACAATATTAACCACATATGCCACTTCTAAAAATTTCGATGTACCTGATATTTGAGGCTATGGGATACCCTTTACACCCTTTACATTTCTTGAAAGAATTTTTTTTTGTGGATATATGATATAGACAACCGATTTTGATCAAATTTGGTACAGTGATGAAGATCTCTAAAAAACTTCGGAATGCCAAATTTGGTTACAATATCTTCACAAACAAACGAAACACAACGAATTTTGTGCAAAAAACTTTTTTTAACCGATTGGTCCTATGGGAGCTATATGATATAGTCAACCGATTTTGATAATATTTGGTACAGTGATTGGGAACTCTAAAAAACTAGTACCAAATTTGGTTACGATATCTTCATAAACAAACGAATTATTTATCTAAAACTTTTGGGGTTTTTCGAGGTCCTCTGAAACACCCCTATGGGAGCTATATAATATATCCCCGATATCCAAAATATAAAATAATCTTGCATCCCCTGACATAATAACGCATCTAATCTGAAAATTTGGTTGCTCTAGCTCTTACCATCTCTGAGATCTAGGCGTTCATACAGACAGACAGACGGACAGACGGACAGACGGACATGGGTATATCGACTTCTCTAGTCACCCCGATAGTACTTTGGGTAACTTTGGGGGGTCTCCGACGTCTCCTTCTGTATGTTTCATACATTTTCGGCTTGCACAAACTTAATATACCCTTTGTACCATACGGTACAGGGTATAAAAAATAGGAAATATGCCAAGTTTAAAAATTTTTCAAGATAGGGTGTAACACAAACACTAGACTGTAGATGAACGAAAAAGCCTATTTTTAAGATTTTCCAGATAATTTTGTTTACCAAAATTCCTAGAACTACTAGAAGAAACCCAAAAAAATTCGCCAAAATCTTTTAAAAACAATAACTTTTGAACAGCTTATTCAAAGTAAATTTTTGGTCATACTCTATTGAAAAATAGATGCCCTATCTACCTTTTTCAGGATATGATATTCCGAACCAAAATATCTCATAAATTCCGAACCATTTGTTGAATCAAAAAATGTTGAATCTATGGATTAGTATCTTTACCACAGTATAAGGAGTCACTAGGTGCTGTCCGAATCGGGAATTAATTTTAAATAGGCGCGAGAAAACTTAAAGCGGCCCAATTTTCTTTCTCATAGATCTTTCGATTTCGATGATTTAACAAGTCATGTCTCAAAACATATAAAGATATATTGTATATTATATTATATATTATATATATATTATATTGAGTGACGAAACGTAATTGACTGAGCCCAGATGACATGGATATTTAAGAAGGCAAGGACAACAGGGATGCGGGATCTGTTAATCCTCTAAATAAATTCGGAAGCTATGACTATTTTAGTGGTATCATCTACATTGCGTTTCATAGACTCAGTACATAGGAAATTTTAAAAGTTTGAACATCATGGGAGTGTCTCAAGACATTCAATGTCAAGGATCATGAAATTCGTTTTTTTTTTTTAATTTTATTTGAGTGCTTAAAAGGAAAAATTATTTTCAAAATTGGTTTTTGCCAATGTACCCTATAAAAAACATTTCTTGAGGTAGAGTGTGGGAATTGAGAGTTATGATTTAGGTTTTTTTTTAGAAAATTTATCGATTTTGTTGTTGTTTGACTTGAGCAACTCCTGATCTCATATTGACTAGGCTATTCAGGCTATTCAATCTGATATATACTTTATAACATAGAAACTGCTGTCATCTCTGTGTTACATATTTCTGACTAAACTATATACATACATATACCCTTTCGCTCTATGTTTAGAGTGTATAAAAACGCAAGGAAAACGCGTCACAATCGCCTTGCCTAGAAGCAGCCTGCTTCTGAAGCTCCTGTTTAGCAACATTTTTGGCTTTTAATTAAGCACCCAAAAGCCGTATGGCAATAACAAAAGTTCAAGAGTTCACACTCTGGAACGACAACAACAACAACAAAAACAACACTCACTTTGTTTTCTGAAAACAAATGATGATTAAGCGCACACGTACACATTCCCTGGCAAATAGAAATACCAGAACCAAGAACCAAACCTTGTATGCGTATGGCCTCGACTTTCTTTTATGCCCGCTAATCAAATTGGGTCTAGTCCGTGTCTAGTGACTTTTTTGTCACTTGGAATGGGTGGGAATTGTTGCGCCGGTGTGGCTCAAATGTTTATCAGTTGTCTGTCTGGGTGAAATGCTTAAGTATGCCAAAACTGATTGCATAATTATGCAAAAACCCAGGCACAATATAGGTCTAATGAATTACTTAGCCGACTAGTGATAGGCTAGGGACACGTAGCTGGGACCTGAGCAGAGTTACGACCCTAAAATGGCTGACTGACAGAAGAGTCGGACGGAAATCAAAAGGCGGACGACTGGTGTATGTGTGTAAACAAATTTGGCGCTTTTTGTTATGAGCGAATGAGACATTCTAAGTGAGTGTGGTCATAAAGACGCCAGCTGAATGGAGTTCTGGGTGTGGGATCCAAGTACTACTGCACTGAGAAAAAATATGTTATGATCTTTAAACAAGAAGGACTTCATTCTTATCAAAGAAGCACAGAAGCACTTGTACTTTTTATACACTGTACTTTAAAATTCAAAATCGAAAATGAATGTAACATAGAGCTGGGTACGTCGCAAACCCCCCAAAGTTATCTAAATTAGGATCGGAGTGGCTAGAGGTATCGATAACGACATGTCCTTCTGTCCGCCTATCTATCTGACAGTTCGTTTGAACGTCTTGAATGATAAAATATAAAGCAACTAAACTTGGGTTGCTCTTTCTAATGGAACAGAAAACAAGTTTATTTTATATTTTCGATATCGACGAAAATAGGGCACCTCAAAAAAAAATTATGGCAGATGTCGGAAACAAAAGTGTTTTTTACCAAATTACCAAAATCGGTTTTTTAGTGATGAAGACATTGAATCCAAATTTGGCACACAAAAGTATTTTGGAGTACTTAAAAATTGGTGAATTTATTTATTTGTTTGTTTTGATGGTACTGATGGTATCTCAAAGTCGTCTGCGCCAGACGTTAAAGTTCCCGGTTTTTAAACATGAAACTTTTAAAATCATTTAATTTTAAATTGTTTTAAATCAACTCCGGTACTAAGCAAATTGGTAAAAAACAAACGTTTTGTATTGAAAATTAATTTTTTTCTTAAAGTACAAGATATTTGAGGTTATGTAGGAAAAAACGCCGTTTTTCAGGTACATAACCTCAAATATCTCAAAATCCTGACGTGATGGGCCAATTCTAACTCCGGATTCGGATTCTACGCAGTAAGTTACTTCGGAAACGAGCCTTAGCTTTCCAACAACTAAACCATGTTGGCCTGTCTTATTATTTATGGTATTTTTGGCCCGCTAATTCCGACCCCCATTTTCTCTTTGAAGTTATTTAAAAAAAAGTTTTTCCAAAAATGCAAAAAATTACAATCGTAATCTTTGACTAAATAATTTTATTGGGGTGATAGTAAAAAGAGAAACATCGACATGTTTACCTTAAAGCTTGGACATCTGACTGTGACCATCGCGTCGTCAGTATCCTTAATAAAAGTATTATAGTTATTATTATTGCTTTTCGAGTTTGTGTGTAATAAGAGAGTTGCCTTCCGGACTAAGAGAGAAAAAACTATTATTTTTTGTCATTGAGGTGCATTTTTGAATAAGCATAAACTAATTGAAACTAAAGCCTCAAAAGCCCCTTCTGACGTCTAAAAACGCGAACTCTGTAATTTATACTTGAAAGAGTTGTTAGGTGTACTTTTGGTCTTTCTTCAAAATAATCAGTATTTCAAAAAACGTGTTCCGACGTAATTTGAAAAATTGCCATAATAATTGTCTTTGGACTGATTGCCTTAAAAAAAAAAGCAAAAAACCTTTAAAAACATTTTTTTGTATCACTTATGCCATTCCCATCGAATTAAATAAAAAATAGAGCTGCAAGATAAAGAAATCCTGGTGAGCATTTAAATGTTTATTTATTTAATAAAGATTAAGAAAGCTTATAAAACTAACTTAACTAAAATTAAGCACTGGCAGCTAAAGGCCTTAGGCTCAGCATTTAAATGTATATTAAAATTTTCTTAATTAATCTAAAAATATACATAGTGGCCCTCATAAGAGAAAACAAATCTTAAATAAAGTTCCAATAAAGCTTTCAACAAGCTATAATTATAATCATTCTAATCAAGTTTAAAAATATTCAAAAAATAGTTTTGCCATTTTTAATTTACTTAGGTGGCGTTTTAAATTATTTCATTCTTATTTTTAGAATATACGACCACTTCAAAAGCAATCTAAGTGGAAAGTGCGGTAGGACTTAATATGGTAAATTTTTTTTTTGAATTTAATAAAAAAAAAAAAAAATATGGTCATTATAAAACTATAACAAGGACTTTTTCATTAAATTATTTTTTTTGACTTATGTTAAATTAATTTTACTTATCAAACAAAAACACTGTAATTTTATGAAAAATAAATATAAATGAATTAATTAGGGGCAACAATTTTGAAAGCAAAATAAACGAAAATTGTTAAAGGTTTTTTTTATTATATGAAAACCATTTATTTATTTTTTATAAAATTTATTTTTTTGTGAAGAAAATATTTGTAAAATTTGTGCGTTAATATTGAAAAATTAACATTAGTCTTTATAAATTTTTTAATAATTTTCATTAAATGATTTGATGAAATTTCAGCAAAAGATTTAAGAAAAGATTACTAAAAAAATGCTAAATTTTTTCATGTTTTGACAAAGATATTATTAGTCTAATATATCACCAAAATGCCAAAAAAATTGTTGTTAATACCAAACACAAAAAAAAATTAAAGGCGTTAAAAAATAAAAATATTTTCGTCATTGTTCTTAGGATACCCATACATACAAAATATAGTAGGATCTCGAAATAAAAAATTTTGGAACCTAGTGTAATTGGAAGCTATAACAAAAAATAATAACTATTAATAAACCCCACATAATCTCGCAAACGTCGTAAAACAATTCTCGAATCTTGGAACTAGAATTTTTCGACAAATAAGAATACTTTTCTAGTTTTATGAATAAAATGCTTGCCTTTTTTTGAGTGTATTTTTTTTAGTAACTACCTGTGTATACTTTACGGCTTATAAAAACACAGTCCAAGATACAAAGTTTTCTGGCATTAAGCGGAACTGGTAATTTATTTTTTACAGTGTAATTGTTTTTTGTTGTTCCTCATAATCATAATATATGTACAGTACAATAATTTGTAATTGTCTATATTTATGGGGGGGCAGGGGGGTCTTTTGTTTAGGTACCAGTTCGTGCGTGCTACTCCTACAACGACAGACAGTAATTACGCAGAGTCTTTGTAGGAGTATTAATCGAATTTGGGTCAGCCAGCATAAGTCGCAGCAAGTCAAAAGCACGCCAAATATTACGCCGGACAATTATCAGGCTGTCAGTCACATAGCACAAATACTGTAAGGAGCACCCACACCCTGGTGAACCCCCTGCTCATTACAGCTCCTTAATAGAGCGTAAATTAAACGCGCCTTAATCAAGACGCTCTATGAACTCACCCGCGGCCTTGTTTACAGACTGTCTGCACGTGTCTGCTGGGCCTTTCAGCAGTTCATAATCGTTTTATTTTGATCTTTTATGGTTTATTTACTTAACTATTCTGGCCACGCATAAAAAACGCACTCGCAAAACTTCTATGGATTTTTTTTTATTTTTTTTTGGCACCAAGTTGCCATTAAAAATACCTAATTTTTTGCCATAAGAAAAGTAAAATGTAAGCTAAATAAATACGAAAAAACAACATGAAATTGACAGACAAACGATCGTTAATAGTTGCGTACGTTTATTGGGGTTAAATAAGCCCAAAAGCCCCACCCCAGAAACCACCCACAGTGTCTTGAGTTTTCAAAAGAAATTCGTAATGGAAATATTTTGACCAACCACAACAACAAAAACATTGTTTTGTGAGTCACATAAAGTATAAAAGCCGCCTCTTATTATTTTTTATTTTTATTCAAACGGCGTGTGCGCTACATACAACTGATTGTCCCCGAACCCAAAATAAAAAATTAAAATAAAATAAAATCGTTAAAAATTAAAAAAAAAAAAAAAAACATAAACTACATGTCTGACAAATCAAATGAGCAATGACAACTGACTAAATGTTTGCATACTTTCAGTTTCGTTTAATTTTGGCTTATAATAAATTTATTTCCAGGGCAATTTGCAATTAACCAAAAAGCATGTTCAAGGCATGGGACAGTGCCAAAAATAAGGCTAAAATAAATGGCAAACATAAAAGCCATGCTAATGTAAATAAATCACAATTTATATAAATACAGACATTTGATTTGGAATTGCTGTAAAGCAAAAAAAAAAATACAAAAAAAAAGATAGCTTATATACAAGAAAAAATGATGTGTTCAAAAATATTATCGCAAAAAACTGCCAAAAATAGAAAAAGCCAATAAACTTCTTAGCCAGTCTGTGTGTGTGTGTGTATGTTTAGACATATTATGATAGCTATAACAACTTGTATAGAAATCAAATTCGAAAATATTTGGTTGTTTGGCTGGCCGGCTTTGGTGGCGTATGCGTAATAAATTTTCATATATCATGTACCTTCAGGCTGCATGCTCAGCATAGTTAGTCTATGGGTCGCCACCATTGTTATACGCTTACAAGGACTCTCTTTAGTTCATAACGAAGTTTGAACTTTTAAAAAATAATTATTTGCAATATTGTATAGAAAATAAAATTCGAAAATATTTGATTTTTTGCTTAGTTGGTCGGTTTTAGTGGCGTATGCGTAATACCTTAAGGCTGCATGCTTAACTTAACTCTTCAAAATTTTAAGTTGCGGCAGGAGAAATCTTTTACTCTCTAGCTTCAAGCGAAAGGAGGTTTTATAAATTTTTTAAAAAAGATAAAATGTAGTTTTGAAACTTTGTACATCAATCCTATTAATAACTGACGTCGTTCTTCGGTAGAAAAATAAGCTAAAATTATTAAGGTAGACCAGATAGGAGGGACTTCGCTAGGTTGCTTAAGTTCAATTTGTCACAATACCGGCGGTAAGCCTTCCAATCCCTCAGTCGGTAATCTGTCCAAGGGCTCGTTTTGTGGAACAGCTTGTCGGCCCAGCAATTTCCTTTGAGCAATTGGTATAATGCATCTGGCCTACTCCTCTCTTTTCGCACTCAATGAAAAAAAACAGAAAAGTTTAGTTTGTAGAGGCATGTGAGCAGTTAATTCCTGGCTCTGATGATGGTTCGTATTGGTTACTTAAAGATCTGGAAAAAAGTTTGTCTAATCCCAGAGTTAGTAACCATGGAGGGAACCAAACCTGGTTATACTGACAATCGTTGTCAACCATAGCTACATCCTAAAAAAAATTTTGGGTCTTGACTTTGTCGGGCATAAATGGATATTTGTAAAAGGGCAAAAATTTGCACTAAAAAAAAAGAGTATTTATGGTAGACCTATACTCTTGGCTATGAAAAGTAGAGTATTCTTGCCCAAAAGAGTGCTATTAAAAGTGCCAATATCGACGAGTGTGTACATATTTTGTGTGTACATTTTTTATATTATTTAGCGCTTTTATGTAAAAACTAAACAGCTGCTTGTAAACAAACGCTAAAAGTATATATTTTTTTTCTTTTAATATAATTCCAGTAGCAATTACTTTAAAATTGTAGTTTAGAAAAAATATACATAGTATTGTATTGAAAAATATCCAAAACTTTATGTTATATGCGTTTAATTTAAATTTTTTCACAAAAAAAACCATTCATCGACAAAAACAATGACACTTGTAAACAGCTGATTACTGTCGTTGTTGTTGTTAGTCGGGCACTTTTACCTTTATGCCCCGTGGTTAGGGTTGCTTACGTCGTTCTTGCACAAAGTAAATAGCCCAAATGTTTTTATTTGAACAATTTTTTAACGACAAATATCAATCTGAAATTATGTGTGAACTTCGAATTGGACTTAATTTTTTAAAGACAGATTCTGCAATTAAGTCTTGTAACTATTTTAAGAATTTTATTGGCATTGCCCTAAACCGAAAAGAAACTATATACATACTTAAGAAAATCGTTGTTTATTTAAATGATTATAAGAATAAGCAACGATTTTGAATAAATAAAAAAATAACATAAGCTTTGGTACAGTGAACGCTAAAAAAATTAGTTTGTAACAGTTTAGGGTCTTAGCCCTGGCGCGTACGGAAAATAAACCTTGAAAACACAGAGGAAACTTACAAAAAAAAATTGACGTGCTTGGTTTATTGTTTTTTTGTAGTTTGTTATAGGGAAATCTCAGAGAATTCAAAATTCAACATCCACTTACGCGAGGGAAGGCTTAAAAGTATTCCGTCTAGCCAAGAAACCACTTTTGCAATAAATTAGTTTATTTTGAATTTTTTCTATTTGTAAGCGTTTGCCTATCAACTGATTGCTTTCAAGTGATGTGTCACCCTGTGTTATTTTGCGGGAAGCTGGTAGAGAACCATGTGCACAATATTAAATAAAATTGAATATACTTTTTAAAACAGAACGATTGAGCTGCTTAAAAATTAATTGGACGATGTTCACAAACCTTTGAACCAGACTTAAGAATTAAAAAGCTAATTTTAAGCGCGGGCAAAGAAATGTTTTTCCATAAGGACCGCCTTGGCGATTTAAAAGAGAACTCATCACCCCAAAAATAGTTCAAAATAACGATGAAAAGTTATTTCATCTAATAAAAGACCAGCACACAAGACCATTATCACAAATAAAATATTTGTATACTACGCTACCTATGGGTTTCCCTTTAAAAAAGCTTGACAAACCATACTTTTTTGGAGTACATACAAAAACTTGGATAAGCTGAAGAAGATTGTGTTTTATTTTGTTTTCTAATAAAAAGTGTCTTAGCTAGGCCGATTACTTTACCGCCTAACCTCGTATTTTTGCCGGTTGTGTTAGCTCTTGTTATGATTGTCTATGACGTGTCTGTTGGCCACTTCCAGCTATTAGACCGCAGAAAAATTATAAACAAAAAAGAAATAAGCCAAAAATATTAAGCAAGTATTTAATATGTTTGGTATGAAATTTGCGAGCGTAAAAATTGTAAACAAAAAGTGCAAGTGTTAACAGATGTTGCATTTATTTAATGAGGCGTTCGGGGCATGTTTTCTTAAATAAATAAAAGCTTATAAATATAACTTATTTTTCGCGCCTGAAGCCAATGTCAAGGTTTACATTGGGTTATAATGCGTACAAATATTAACTAAAATGCGCTCAAGTGCGTCACAAGGTCTGAAAATGCGACAGTTGTGACTATTTTTTTTTTTAAACGAACATACGTATCAAGCGGTTTTGGAGTGCGACCACAACAGCTTCAAGTTTCATCTGAGATTAGAGATGACGCTGCGTTTACTCAATAGGGGCTTTAATTTGTCAATGGTTTTGAAATGAATATTATCGACAAATAAAAAAAACCAATAAACATTATTAATTATGCATAGACATATTAATTCATTAGGCATGCTCAACTTGACTGAGCGCCAGAGAAATGTTAAGGTGAAAAACGCTCCAAAAACGCGTCAAAACCGTGACGAAAACGCGCGTATGCAAATGCCGGCGTAAATTTGCTTTTTGAGGCGTATGGAAATGTTGGCCTAGGCTAAAATGCTTGTGTACTTTTAAAAAATGTTGAGAATTTTTATATTTTATTAAATTAAGAGATAGTCACTCCTCTGTGGCTCGTAAAATGCTACACTGAGAAAAAATAAACCGAGAACTTTGGCCAGAGCGAGTATTGTGGTTAAGTTGAACTGCCTTAAAGTTAACACGATATTCTTCTTATATAAATAAATGTTTTTTATGCCGCAAATTCCTGCTTTATGATTATTTACGATAATTTTGCGAAAATTTTTTTTAAATTACTCTGTTTCATATATGCTCGAAAATAGCTTATACGTGAAATTATAATATTGTTAGCTCTTAATTTAAAGTTTCTGTTCTCTAGCTCTTCTTAATCTAACTCTATCTGATCTCTATGAATAATTTTATATTTTACATAGGTAAAAGTAACGTAATTACAAATACTTCAAGAAATTTCACTATTTTTTTTTCAACATGATTGTGTTATTGCTACGGTAAGTCATAAAAAACAAAGCCAAAAACCTTTTGCTTTTTTCCATAGAATTTTTCAATCCCACTTTAAATATACCAGAATTTAACCATTTGGTCACATTTTGGAAAAATTGTTAAACGTTATTACAGGTACTAGGGTAATTTGATAATTATAGCTCCTATTTTATCTATTGTTAGGAAGCAGGTCGGACCAATATATCGATGTCAAAAACTTAATTCGGATTTTGAAGAATCTTTAAATAAGATTTTTGTGGCTCATTTTAGGAATCAATTGTTTTTATTTTTAGAATCGAAGGGCGGCTTTTAAGGCCAATAAATCTTAAAGATGAGAGTGTTTAAGATTAAAGAAAAGACTGGAAAAACGTAAAATCGTGACCAACATTTTATTTTCGTGTTTTAAAAATCTTGAAAAAATAAACTTTAAACTAAATTTGAGAAATATTTGCTCTAAGAATTTTTATATCTTTATGCAAAAGTCTTAAATCTTATTTTTTGAGAAGTTTTAATCTTAATTCGAAAATTTTTGGTCCTGCCTTTAGAACCTGTCGTCCCGTCAATTTTTTTTTCTAAATTAAAGAATTTTAATTTTATTTCCAGATTATTTCAATTTTGAAGAAATCCGAATTCTTGATATCGAATTTTATTTTCTTATGAGTGTTAAGAAACGTTACTAATATACGTCTATCTGCGTAAACTTGCCTAAACAATTTATAAGTTAATTTAAAAAGTTTAAATTTTCATACAGTTTGTCCTTCTCAAAAGTGGCTAAAAAAAATTAGTTAAAAAAAAAGACCTTAAAATTAGAAGAAAATCAGAGGAATGGAATATGGAACATGGAGTATTAGTTACAGTTCTGGTAAGAGATAATTCTGAAGCACTTTTGATTAAATTCTATTTATTTGTTACTCAATTGTTTAACACAATTTAAAGTGCATATTTAGACAAACTAAATAGCGCGTTTTGCCTGAGTTTGCCAAATAAGCCAGTTGCCCATCTAATATTTATGTCCCAAACATTGCCTCAAGCCTTGAACATAGCCTAGGTATTATCAATGTAAACATATACGCAACTGATAACATGCGCATAAGCCCAATTTAAACTAAAACGTGACTTTTTCCTTATCACATAAAAATCTCAAACAAAAGCAAACCTGATTTCCACACAAAGAATCAAATAATCAAAGTCCCACACACTTAGGAATGTAATCTAAAATCAAACGACTCACCGGACAAACAACTTGTCTTGGTTCTTGATAGACCTCTAGATGAGTGTAAGTTGCGTCTGCCTCCGCCTTGTCTGTTGCATGTGGCATGTGCATTAATTTCTCATGTCAAACTTCACGGCAACACTTAACGAAATAGTATTATATTTTTTTTATTTTTCTTATGTTTTTTGCATTTAATTAACAACAAGAACACAAATAATGCAACGTCAGCGTGGTGCAGACATTAATGACAGCCTCAAAGTGCAGCAACACCTCTCACACTCGCACCACACAATGGCCCAAAATGACGCACAAAATATGTTGCACCTGTCACTGTCAACGCTTTATTGCGGCGCCGCAACTTATCCACAATTAAACATTACTAAACGCACAAACTGTAGCATTTAAATTCAAATAGAAACCGCGGTCACTTATGCGTATTTTTCGAGCAAATTTTCTTTTCAGCACGCCAAGTGATCCATTAAACCAACCGCTCGCCGGCAAGTTTTCCAAAAGACTGACAAAAGTCAAAACAAAAAATTTTCATACGCGCCACATTTATTTTGCCGGCTAGCAGCTCGCTAGTCATACCACAGTGCACCAATTTGGAGGTGACACATTGCGCAGGTCCGTTGATTGTGTTGCTCAGAGCGCGTGACGTCACAGATTCGACTGACTGTTTTTATGAAATTTATAAATGCTTACTTTATTTATAATAGTAATATAAGCGGGAAATGCGAATATTTTCCTATAACACTGTCTAACAATTTTGGAAGAATTTTGTATGCATGATTTTTACTCTCGAAGTCTACGCTTATATTCAAACTCTAAGGCCAAACATTATTGGTTTTTTCTTAAGTTTTTCTTAGATCATGTTTAAATTTTCCGTATAATTTTTATCACACCTATCTGTTGCACAGAACATTCTATAAACCTAAACTTTTACTTTGTCGGGCAGAAATGCAGAAGTGCCTGACTAGTTGCGTAAACATGCTTTTTACAAGTGTCTTGAAGCGTGCTGTGTTGTTGCTAAAAAAAAAAAGTGTTTTGTTTTAGAAAAATGTCGTATAAAACATTTTTTTTAATTTAAATATTTATAAGATAGAATATAGTTCTGAGTTATTTATATTGAATACATATAGCCAGAGCAACAGAGGCCTTCAATATGTTTTTCTTAATTTATTAAATGGCATTAGGCCTGTTTACAAATACAGAAAACTTTATCGTTATACCCTATATACATCTTAGTGTGGGATAGGGCTATTCTAATTTTTTTTTTTTCTCAACTTTATGACCGATTTAAGAGTGTATACATAATATAAATATTTTACAATAATTTACAAAATTTTACACAAATCTTTTTAGTTTTCGCCTTGGCGTATGACCCATCTCCATTTATCAGCATGTTCCAACGTTTTGCCCACTTTTCTATTTTTCGACTGTGGGGCAGCGGCAGTTTCTTTCCAGTGTTGTCTACTTAGATGGCCGTAAGTATGGTATGTCCAATTCAATGGTCGCTTGTCGGATGTGAGAAACACCAATCAGCTGATAAAGATAAACCTATGGATATTAATCAGTATAATAAATAAAGTTGGCGACTTTTAGTAGTCAAAAATTTAGGCCGGGCAGAAATGCATAATTTTTTTTAAGTGTTAGTTATTGTTGGACACTTCTGCATATCTGCCCAACTGAATGAACACTATTACTGAATGGCATTGTACACTAGGGTGGCCATTTTTGCAACATCTCACGATTTTAATAACGTCACCCCCTAAATAGTTTCCTGCATATAGCGCCTGTAAAATTTAAAGGCGATCCGAATGTATTTGATGGACGCGAAAATTGGTCAAAGGTCATACAAAATATTCATATGAATGCATAAATAGCGACCAAACCGTAAGTTTGACAAAAACATGTTCCAAATATAATCGATGGGTAATTCAATTATCGACAGTTAAGTAAAAAATTATCGAAATCAGTTTTGTATAACCACAGATATTTGCTGTTAAGTAAATGCACTTTTTTTTAATTTCGAAAAATGTTTTTTTCAAAATATCTCGAAGCCCGTTTCATGAAAAAATTTTTTGACTGCATTTTCGGTTTTAGCATGTCATTTTACTATAGAAACGACTAAAACATGTTAAGGATACCAACATTTTTTTTATTTGTAAACTAGTGTAATTAGTCAATTTAATCAATTTTAGAGCTTACCAAATTTATTCAGGCCGACTGTATATTTTTTTAAAATTATGTTTTGATAGATATGAGATTTTTCTTAAGCTTTTTGCTCTTTTGTTCGGTTGGTCGTGTTTCTACCGCGCTCCGGTTACTTTTTATTTTCTATAAAAAAACCCTACGAATTTTAACCAATCTTTGTTCGCAATAACTAATAACTTAGTGGTGGTTCCTTTAATTAAAGTGACAAACTCAAAATAACTGCAACAGTGTTAATTTAATTGCTAAAACATTTTGCTTAAATTCTAAACAGTGCAATTTGTTGTTGCTGCTCAATTTTTGTTTGCATTTTAAGCTCAGCCTAGCCGCTCAGCTTAGTTTTTGTTGTTGTTGCTTGTTCCTCAGTGCGAGCTTTTTGTTTCGTGCGGCGCTTTGCGTATTCTTCTTTGTGCTGCGCTCACCAACGCTTTCTTGTTGTTGCGTGCATCTCTTCTTTGCTTTGAGCATACGTATTTGTTGTTGCTGAATAACTGCTGTGTTTATAAGCTTTGGGTCGCTTATACACCGTCAGACTCATATACACTGTCTGTCTGCTGCATCTTTTGTAAATAATCATCGCCATGAGTGACCTAAAGATTTGTTGTTATCCATCTTGTCAATGGAGCGGTATACAAACCGAAGCCTGTGTTGCATGCTGGATGTGCGACAATATGGCTCATTTAAAATGTGCCGGTCTGACCGGCCGTGTCTTTGACTTTATACGTGAGGGCAAAGGCCTAAACTGGACCTGCCCAACTTGTCGTTCCGCTGAAGTTGAGATGAAAGCCTTTATGCGCCAGACGAAACTGGGATTTGATGACCTTTATAAGGATTTTCGTTCTCTACAAGATAAGTTTTCTTCAATTTCAAGTATGTTTGGCAATTTGCAGCTTATGAGAGTTTCACCTAAGCGCAAAAAGGCAAACCTACCAGCCATTGAACCAACTTTAATAAATTCTAACCCTACAGGGCTGGACTCGCCTATAACTCCCCGTCCGTCGCAGCTTATTTCGTTTGCTACACCTATACTAGTTCCTTCAGCCGCTGCTAGTGACACGGCTAGTGCTGTTGCTGTTGACACTGGCGCTAGTTTGACTGTAGCTTCTACAGCTCCTACCGTTTCTGTCGAGTCTGCCACTACGGACTGCGCCACTAACAGCGTGACTGATGCGCCGTCCTCTGTCATCATTTTGAGTGGAGTCCCTATACCTGCCGCCCCGCCAACTGCTGACCCCTCGGACTCATTGGTAGGAGTGGCTCCTAAAAAGACAATCTTCGTCTCCAGGCTAATGCCATCGGCTACTGAAAATTGCATTAATCAATTCGTTTGCGAGAAGCTTAATATTTCTCCAAATGAAATTGAAGTATTTAAGTTCAATTTTAAGTATAAGCGCGATATCTCTTCGTTTAAGATTAGTGTCCCTGATTCTCTCTTTTCTGCTATACTTAATCCTTCATTCTGGCCTACTCATACTTTAGTGCATGAGTTTATTAGAAAACCTAAAAAGACTTTAGCATCTAATGTAGCTTCCTCTACAAGTGTAGTTAACACAGCTTCAAAAAACTAAATTCTGTTCTTACCATTCAATATCAGAATGTTCGTGGTCTCCTCTCTAAACTTAGTAGACTTTTCACCAATAGCGTAAATTTCGATTCTGATATTATTGCTTTCTCTGAAACCTGGCTTAATGCGTCTGTCTATGATTTTGAGATTTTTGTTAGCTCCTATGTAACCTACAGGCTTGACCGGTCTCCCGGTCGTGGTGGTGGTGTACTCATTGCTGTAAATGTAGCCTTAGAATCTCATTTACTATCTCTAAATTTTCCAATAGGCATTGAGTTCATTGCGGTAAAAGTGTTTTTTAATAATTCCTATATCTATTTTACTTGTTCCTATATACCTCCTTGCTCCGACTTGAGTGTATATCAGAATCATCTCACTGCCATTCGTATGGTGGCTGATTCTGTTGGTACTCGGGATCAAATTGTTGTCTTAGGCGACTTTAATCTGCCTACATTATATTGGCTTAGTTCAGTCAATTCTAGTTTTCTTTTTCCATCTGGTAATCATGAGTTTGTTACAGGACTGATTGATATCTCTCTCAGCCAAATAAATTTTATACATAATTGCTCAAATAGAATGCTTGACCTCGTTTTTGTCAATGATAATTCTGATTTTGAAATTTCTAGGGTCTGTCCGCTCTCCGTACCCGAGGATCCGTACCATCCGACATTACAAATCTCTTTAAAATTTAATAGTCTCTACCGAAATCAGCCACATGCTCACGCTCTTCGGTATCGCTGCTTTCGCAAGTCTAATTTTGTCGGTCTTAATAAATTTTTGTCCGAAGTTAACTGGTTGCCTTTGTTGACTACTAATGACCTTGACTTATCCATTTCCAATTTCTATCGGGTTTTATACGCTGCTTTTGATCTCTTTGTCCCTTATTCTGTCCCGGCTCCTTCTTTAAAGCCGCCTTGGTTTACTACTAGTCTGTCCTCTTTAAAAAATCGCAAGTCTTCTTCTTACAAAAAATTTAAGAAATCTGGATCTCCTGTCGACTTTTATAAGTTTTCTATTTTACGCAGCAAGTTCGTCCTTCTTAACAGAATTTGCTACAATAATTATCTTTCCCGCTGTCGGCTTAACTTCTGTAGTGATCCTAAAAAATTTTTTTCTTTTGTTAATTCTAAACGTAAATCTTCCTTATTTCCTTCATCGCTATATTTCAAAAATGAAAGCTCTACTAACAATTCTGAAATCGCCGACCTGTTTGCGAAATTTTTTCAAACTACCTATTCTGTCAACCCTAATTGCATTGACCTTAACTATCCCTATAACCTACCACATTCAAATCTTATTGCTTATCCTGAAATCTTTGAAACCGACGTTTTACAATCCCTACTGTCCATTAAATCATCCTTCTCCCCTGGCCCAGATGCCATTCCTAGTTGCGTCTTAAAGCATTGTGCTCACTCTCTTTCTACACCATTATCTGTTCTTTTCCGCACTTCATTAAAATATTCTTATCTTCCGGCCATCTGGAATGAATCCTTTATTATCCCTATTCACAAAAAAGGTTCCAAGTCCAACATTGAGAACTACCGCGGTATTGCCAAGCTTTCATCAATTCCAAAAGTTTTTGAAAGGATTGTAACTTCACAATTGCAATACTACTGTCGTTCTTTAATGTCGGATTCCCAACATGGGTTTGTAAAACGTCGGTCCACTTCTACTAACCTTTTAGAACTTTCGTCTCTTATTAATCTTGGTTTTACGGAAAAAAAACAAACTGATGTCATTTATACTGACTTTAGTAAAGCATTTGATTCGGTAAATCATAGTCTTCTACTTGTTAAACTGTCTCGTCTGGGGTTTCCGTCTTGTCTTTTAAATTGGATATCGTCCTATTTATCCAACCGAGTCCAGAAGGTAGTTTTTAAAGGCTGCGAATCTACAGAAATTATGGTCACGTCAGGGGTACCTCAAGGTAGCCATCTAGGCCCTCTTCTTTTTAACTTATTTTTAAATGATCTCCCTCAGGTAATCTCATCTTCTCACATTCTTATGTATGCGGATGATGTTAAACTCTGTATGTCCTACTCCGATAATAATAAGTACTTACTTCTTCAGCATGATTTTGATAACATGCAATCTTGGTGCAATATCAACCAACTCTTTCTCAACAAGACAAAATGTAACGTTATGACATTTTATCGTTCTGCTCCTTATTTGGCCACTTACTCTTTAGAATCTTCTACCTTAGAACGCATCGAGAGTGTGTCTGACCTTGGTGTTTTGTTTGATCATAACCTTAAATTTAATAACCATATTTGCAACATCGTGAATAAGGCTAGAGGTGTTCTTGCTTTTATTAAGCGTTGGTCTAAAGAGTTTAACGACCCTTACACAACCAAACTTCTTTATATTTCTCTTGTCCGTCCAATTTTGGAATATTGTTCCTGCGTTTGGAGCCCTCAATACCACCTTTATCAGGACATGATTGAGTCCGTACAAAAGCAATTTCTCCTTTTTGCACTTCGTGGCTTAAACTGGGACCCAAATATCCGACTGCCGCCATATTCTGATAGACTTCGCCTTATAAAATTGCCTTCCTTAAATCACCGCAGAACATGCCACGGCGTGTTATTCTTGCATAAACTGTTACTCGGTCTTATCGATTCCAATGTACTCCTTAGCAAAGTTACTTTGGTCATACCATCCAGAGTAACTCGTAATTTTCGACCCTTAGCCTTACAATTTTGTAGATCTAATTATGCTTTGCACGACCCTTTCCGTGTCTTATGCTCTAACTATAATAACTTTTACAATTTCCTCTCTTTCGAACGGTCTATTCAATCTATCACTTCTTCTATCTTAAGTCACCTTGACTTGCCACTTCGAGCATCCTTGACCAATCCTATATTATGAGTCACCCACTTGGTCAATGGTGATCCATTGGTTTTTTTTGCGATATAATGTTTAATTTTTATCTTGCTTCCTCTTTTCAACTTTAATATTGTAAATCCAAGTTTCTGGCCAGTTCTTGATGTGAGTTGGTGCATATCATTAAAAAGTTCACCCATCGGGCTAGAGACGCGGATTAGTTCATATCAATTCCCTCGCTCTATTTTCTTTTCTAAATAATTTATATGTACTTTTTTATAATATAATGTCAACTGTACGTAGTTGTACCCCTCAAATAAATAAATAAATAATTTGATTATTTGGAAATAAGTTTTTAAAGTTACAGCCAAAAACGGAAAAAGTGAAAACTATGATCTTTGACCTATTTTAGTGCCCATCAAATACATTTGATTTAAAAATCCTCCATACCAGCGGCGGCCACCCTATTGTACACTCAATATGTAAATTAAGAGAACAAATTTTTAAGAATTTGGTAAATCTCATTACATATTAATATATCAAAAAATTTGTTTTTTAAAATTAAACATTTTTTAAGACAAAAGTTATTAAAACTAAGATAAAAAGATGACGTACATTAAAGTCGTGCGCGGACGGTTTTGCGATACTCTGTATTATTGTAAATTGCAATAAAATCCAGTATATTGCTTAAGAACTCAAAAAGAGAGTTTATTGCCAAATTTGGATACGATAATTTCATAAAAAAAACAAAAAACCGTTGAATTTTGCACCAAAAACATTTTTTTGACCGATCGTTCCTATGGGGGCTATATGATATAGTAATCCGATTTCGATTAAATTTAGTGAAGTGCTGGGAAACTCTAAAAGACTTCCAAATGCCATATTTGGTTCCGATATCTTTATAAACAGCCGAGTTATGCCCTAAAAACACTTTTTTGGCCGATCTGTCCTATAGGGGCTATATGATACAGTCAACCTATTTCGATCAAATTCGGTACAGTGCTTGGGAATTCTAAGAAACTTCTGAATATAAAATTCGCCTACGATATCTTCGTAAACAAACGAAACACAACGAGTTTTGCACCAAACTCTTTTTTTGACCGATGGGTCCTATGGGGATTATATGATATAGTCAACCGCTTTTGATAAAATTTGGTGCTATGTTTGAGAACTCTAAGAAATTTTCGTAAAAAAGTAAATTAACTTGTCTCCCCACATAATAAGTGAAACCTTAGTTGCTCTAGCTCTTACCATCTCTGAGATCTAGGCAGTTCTACGGACAGACAGACATACTGCTTAGGGCGTACCTTATGATAGATTTGGTTTATTTTTTACTATTTTTCTCTATTTTCCACAATAGAATTTCTCTGTTTCCATATTTTTCAAGACACATTCTTAAAAACAAGACACAAACCTCCCATCCAAGTATTGAATTTTTTATTCAAATTGGTTAAGAACCTCAAGAATGTTCAAAACCTCTTTGCTAAACTTTTTGGTAGCGACAGTCGGTTCAAAAACACTTAAGAGGGCTTACGCATAAATGTAATAAAATATGATAATATCACCCACAATACTTGCACCAGTTTAGTTTTAAAATAAAGAAATCGAAACTTGATGAGAACAAGAATTTAATACCTCTTCTCCTTGTGGAGCATAGGGCCTCAGATTACTTAGTATTTCTTTGAATTCCGTAACTCATTTTTGTATTTTCGAAAAATTACAGTATTTATAATAAATACATGTTAAAATACATACTTATGGGTACATTATATTATATTATTCTATTAAAAACGCATACTTTTTTTTAAAATAATTTTTTAATATATCCTGAATCCGTGCTAAATCACTAGCTCAGATTTTAGAAATTCCACAAAGGCAACCAAAAATTATGTGAAAAATAATGAGAAACAGATATAACTATATATGTAGGGGAAAGGCTTGTAAGTTGACACACCATAGCTTTTTTAGCTACATCTCGACATTGAAAATCAATGTAAATATGCCGTTGGAAAGAGAAAAGAAAGAGCTATAATCCACAATAAGCAAATCATTTGAAATTTTTAAAAAATATGCATTTTACAGAAAATTTTCAAAAGAGCTTGAAAACGACCACCAAAAAAAAGGCTTCTAAGTTTTTCCTCCTGCGAAAATTGCTGAAAATTTGAGAAAACTGAAATAAAAACGAATGATTGCTAAAATTTATGAAAATTTATTGATTTTAAATTTAACTGAACATTAAATTGAATTTAAAAAAACAAGAAAAATTTAACTTTCCAGAAGAGTCAAAATTGTGTTTTTTTTTGATCGGATTTTCATGGTCGACATACTAAAAATGAATTGTTATGGAAAAAATTGAAAAAATATATCCGAAAATGGCAGAAAAATTCACTAAAAATAATTCAAATTAGCTTCAATGACAATTCCACACAATAAAAAAGTCATGTAAATAACATTGCAATGGAAAAAATGAAAATAGATGTATAACAACTTTTAAGCCAAAAGGTATGACAACTTACATTTTTGAAGCCATTTTGGAATGCTTTGAAAAAAATTTGTCTATTCACTGTATGTCCGAAAACCTTTTTTGATTATGAAAGTTCATTGAATTTCAGTTCCAACACATATATTTTTCTTGATTTTTTATTTTGATTTGATCACTTTTAGAGCGGAATCAAAAATAAAATTTTTTTATTTATTTATATATTTTGTCACACACACACTGCGTTTTTGAGTCTGTTCGCTTCAAAAATACATTAAAATAGTTTACGGCGTATTTCCCATCGAAGACATTTGGAATTTTGGTATTTTCATTGCTGGAACATCAAAGTCGACCAGGTGTGCTAACTTAAAGGCTGTGTCAACTTACAAGCCTTTCCCCTATATCTTAAAATATTTCAAGTTTCGCTCAAACCTGGATAGTCAAAATTCTAAGAAATTAAACTGAATATTATTAGTTGTTACTAATTGTTATAACCAGTACTGACATTACATCTTATTCGTTTTATTCGCTATAAAATGAATGCATTGTAACAATATTATTGACCTGTTTAAAATGAGAGAAGGGGAATCACAAAAGAAGATTTTAAAAAGATAAGCCAGTGTCAACAAAAAATTTCTAACTAGGCCACTCACCTTCTCAGTCAGGTTTATGAGCTGAGCATTAAATGCAATTTAAATTAAAACCAATAATATTATGCATATACTTTTTTATGGAATATAGGCAACAGGTTTTTTTCCTCGTTAAAATCAAACTGCGCTTTTTCCAATCCGATGTGTTTCCAAAACTTCCAATATTGTTTTAAACTTTCCGTAGTACTACAAGTAAGAATTCGATGCGTGTTGCAAGTTTTCCAACGCAATCATTATATAAAACATTTTTAATATTTATAAGTTAACCAGCAAATATTATATATCGGAGATGGGACTAGGGCTGCAAAATAAACTTGTTTTTTTTTATCACTTATTTCCTGTACAGGGTTTGGTTTAAAAATGCATTTCAAAAGGAATTTCTGGGACTTACAGTTTTATAAATATTACAACTTTCGGTTTATACTTTTATGCTAAATTTTTTGTTGTGGTTGGACCTCTAAAGAACGAAAAGATTTATTTGTATTTTCGAAACAGTTACCAAAGAACCAAAGTGAACTAAATATTTTTTTGCTTTTTTTAAAAAGAGAAAGATTAAATATTAGCTCAATTTTTTTTTTTTTTTTATTTATTTAATTTTATTATTTCTAAATTATAAACTGTAATAAACACTAGTTGAACAATTTAAAATTAGGGTGTACTAATGGACCCTAGATGATCGCTCAAGTACTTTATATATATATAATAAATTTCTTTTATGAATTTTTTTTTGTAATTTAAAACTAAATGTGATTTACATTTTTCATATTTTTTAAAACATAATGAAAAAGAGTATAAACATTACTTAATTATTTAATATTAACTCAAAAATTAACAATGTTGTCGATATTTGTTAGTACAGGTATCTTTGTATCTACGCCGTCACAGTACACTTCATGCTATGCACCACCTTTAATTTGCTGCACCCCAAGCTTTTAAAGCTAGCGACTAGCGTAAAAGCTCTATGGTCTATGCTTTCGCAATTGTCATTTACGCGCGCAGCGCAAAGCGAAGCTTTTATGAATGGCAAGCTAAAATGTGGCGTTAATTGAATATAAATGTATGAGCGAGAGGAAAGGGGCCGTTTTAATGATTGAATGAAGTGCGCGTAAAAGCTCAGAATACAGGGTGATGCCGTAAAGTGTAGTATTTGACAAGTTGACAATATTTTGATTGACTTGTCAAATGATTTTTTTTTAATGAGCACTGTTGGTTGAAATGATGTAAATCATGTGTGTGTGGCTAGAAAGTAGTTTATTAGTTTTTCTTTAGGTAGGCCGCAACTTGGGTTTGACGCGGCTTGTTAGTAAAACCAATTAAGCCGCAAAGGCGTTTTAAATATTAATATTAAATATTATAATAATAATATTTTAATTACAAATTCACTTGTGCGAATAGCATTGCTGCATTTGCATTAAAAGCTTGTTGGCCAGCTGCAGCTGTTTGTGCAATCAGACACAAGTGATTGGGATTTAAACAAGTGCGGCTGGCTGATATTATGACACATTATTGAGTTATCTCTGGCTAAAGCCGCACATTAATCAACAGAACCGACTTATGGCCAATTGTACAACCAAACCCCAATTCCCAGTCTAATGATATTTTAATTGCACATACAATTAGATTAGATTGTGCAGTCGTACAAGACTTTTTTGTTCTCAACATCTGTGTGACAAAAGATACCCATAAGAACTTCCGTAAATAAAGCCACAAGAACTGAAAAGAAATAATCACATGCCATACTATATGTAGCCAATCATGGCGGTCACGGCGTCTCAGTTTTGTCAAAAGTTTATAGACATTGTTATAATAGGCGTAGACAACGTCAAATCAAACATTAAAAAACGTTCAAGTCATGTTCAACATGACGTATGCGTAATCTGCGAACGAATTAATACGATACGTATTCGCTGCAGATTAAGCGTGCTCAAAGTTAATAAGCTGTCTACAGCAGCAACGAATTGCAAACAATTAAAAGCCGTCGAAATGTTTGCTTATAATATTTTATGAAAAAGGTCAACAAATATTACGCGCAGCTGTTAACAACAGTTTGTTGTTATGTTTTTATTTTATTATTTTTTTAGGGAAATACTTGTCAGCAAATAAAAACGTGTTTACCTGCCCCCTACCAAAAAAAAAACAAAAAAAAACAAAAAACAATACAATAAATAATAACAAAAATATTTTGCTACGTCACAAGCGGGATTTCTCTTAAGGCAATTGCGAATAACAAAAAAACAAAACACATACTACATATGTATCTCAAATGACACAAACAAGCAAAATCTGTTATGTAGAATTATCGTTAAAATTGCCAACTCTTTTGACGCTGACGGATGCGTCACACTTTCTTTGGGATTCTCCGACAATTCACGAGAACGGCTTACGAAAACAAGTTTCCTGTCTGAGTGAGCGCCTTATAAACGTGATTGAAGCGTGCGCAATAGAGATATGAGATTTTAAAATGCTTAAATGGGTTCATTAAACGCAGGCTGCGTGCTGTCATCAACGATACGAAAAACTCGTATTGATAGATACCCTATATCCATTTTACGGAGCAGTTGCTAATACAGCAGACTTAAAAAATTATTTTCTAAGACCAATCGAATCAAATATGAAATTAAAATTGTAGCTACTATTAACTTAAATTATGGGGATGTTAAGTGGAAAAGCAATGTGAAATATTCAGTACTACTTTTAAATACCAAGCCAACCTTTGAAGATACACTTTAGTTTCATCAACAAAAAATCGACATATTATATATAGATACAATAGAAACTCACGTCTTATTACAGTAAATTGTACCTATGTATATATTTAGAGCTATATTTTAAGCAGTATTATATGAGAGAGTCCTTGTTTCAAAGAGAGTAAATCGTCTCTAATCATTTAATATAAAAAAAACATAGAATCAGTCCTAGCTATAATTCCCTCAACTTCGTGGGCTTTTGTAAATTTTTCCCCGCTTCATATGACGCTTAACTTATCTTTATAATTTAATGACTAAGAAGAGAAGCTAACTAAGCCTGAATTCTTAACATTCAAATTATCACACTCTACTTGTACTTCCCAATGATTAAGATTAGGTGTATAAATTTAAATTTAAATTTTAGCTGCATTTTCTAAAATGTGCATACTTGAAGAACAATTCCATATATGAAAAAAATTATGTGTTGACATCCCTGAAATTTTGATAAGCTTGCAAACTCGGATTAACGATCGATCAGCTGTTTATTTACACACACTTTTTCGGCTGCCGTGGCACTGGTCGGAGAGTGATGTGTCTGCATTTCGTTGTCCCAGATTGGCTTGAGTTTGGTCTTAAATAATCGAACTTTATTTTCTAAGTTCAGTGTCGAAGTGCATAATCAGCTAATTTTTCGAATTTCTAGGTTGCCGGCTTAAGTATCCAGGAATCTAAAATAAGTTTAGTGTATGAGGGATAAGGCCAACGTACAGACGAGGTTAAAAACTGCGTAAACTGTGCGGTCTCATCTTTAAAGCCAAGGATCAACATTGTCGAGTTGTTTCATAAAGATCATTGAGACAGAAGCGTAGCGCAGTGTCGTAGATGAGCTTGAACTCTTTTTTTTCCATATATTTTATTGGACAATATTATTTTTCATACTTACTGAACCAACGGTTCACGCTGACCTCTCCTCCGACCACCTACCCATTATTGTCCATTGTGACACAAGAAATATTTTTGTACTCCCGAGCAAATTGGAAACTTTTCAAAACCTCCCTTAATCGCTGCACACGCGACAGATCACCTTTTAATGAAAGAACAAGTTTTTCTGAAAATGAAATTGACTCTATGGTTGAATTTTTTACTTCAAGTGTAATTACTGCAATTAACCAAGCAGTCCCTAAAGTTAAAGACACTAGACCACGTAGTACTGGAATAACTGAACACACAACTGAACTAATTAAAATTAGAAATATTGCGATAAGACAATGGTCATGAACTAGACTGCCAATTTATAAGGCAAGAATCAACTACTTAAACCGCCAAATAAAAGCTAATATGTTTGAACAAATTAATACCAGGTGGAACACAAAGCTTTCGCATCTCGACGAAAACTCTAAGCCGTTTTGGAAAATTGCGAAAATAATTTAAAAAAAAAAAAAAAACCTAGCTTTTCCTATCATTAAGTTTACCATACTAGAGAACAAAAAGCGCCAGTAATCAGTGAGTTATTTGAGAAAAAGTATAAACTTACAGATTCGCTCTCTGATGCAGCTACTATAAGTTTAGTAAACAACTGCATTTTAGACACCAACGAGCCAACATCAGACGTGAGGAAAGTAATTTGCAGTCTTAAAAACAAAAAGTCGCCTGGACCTGACAACATACCAAACATCTGCTGAAAACACCTGCCAAAAAGTGCCCTAGATATGTTGACCCAAAATTTTTAATAATTCCATTAATGCTGGCAACTTTCCACGCAAATGGAAACCGGCCAAAATTGTGGCAATTCCAAAGCCAGCTAAGCCTGTTGACTCTCCGGAAAGCTATCGTCGTCCTATTAGCCTTTTGTGTGGGTTTTCCAAAATTTTTGATCGTGTTCTAAAATCAATACTGAATGCACATATTGAGGAAAAGAATATTCTCCCTTCTGTAAAATTCGGTTATAGATGTAATCTTAGTTGTATTCACCCGCTTAGAAAACTTAAGAAAGACATTAATGACCAACTAGAAATCAAAATGTCAGTAGATATGGTTACCGCAGACGTACAATCGGCTTTTGACACTATTTGGCATAAAGGTCTAGTGTATAAGTTGCAAGAGATAGGCACACCCTCGTATCTTTTACGAACCATAAACAGCTTCTTATCGGAAAGATACTTTTGGGTAGACATGAATGGTTTCAAATCAGCCAAAAAGCTGACAACCGCAGGCGTCCCTCAGGGTTCTGTTTTAGGACCCATTCTATACAACATTTATACTCACGAAATCCCAATGCATGGGCAATGTAAAACGCTAATTTTTGCCTAAAGCGACATAAAACAAAACCTAACTGAAGCCCTGCACACCCTTGATGAATACTTTACTTTGGTTTTCCAAACTTAATATTTTGTATCCTCTTATAAATCGAAAGTCGAAGCTGCAAGTAAACAACATACTTGCTTTATTTAAATCTATATTTGTACCAATTATTTTATATGGCTCGGAGGTTTGGGGTGATTGTGCAGCGTGTCACCGGCTTAAATTACAAAGAATCCAGAATAAGATCCTAAAAATGATATTTGATGTTCCATTCTATTACTCCACTTCTCGACTCCATAAAAATGCAGATATATGCATGATTGATGACAAAATTTATCAGGCTATAACTAAATTTAATCTAAAAACATTAACATCCCACACTATTAGTGATGATCCAGATCTTTATGATCCTTAGCCTTGTTCTAGTCTTAGTTTGTAATTTAGTTGTAAGTCTTTTATTTCTTTTTTTTTCGTTTTTGTAAAGTGTTTTCCCCTTTTTGCTTATTAATTTAATATTATGTAACAAATATTAGTTGTAAAGCTGTAAAGGCTAAACACTATATATGTTCTGTAATTAGTCAGTAAATGAATATTTAAAATATTAGGGTAAATAAATAAATAAAATAAAATATTATTTTTCATACGAAAAAAAAAAACCACGGAAGGGATTGTTCCCCCCTATTTACGCCAGTGAAACAGTGTATGGTCAACAAGGGCGGTAGTCTGTGACCCTTGTAGTTCTTATATACGAGTAAAATCCCTTGCAGGTGAGGCAGAAACTTTGATTCCGAATCTTACAATTGCTTTGACGTGAAAAGTTTCTTTAGTTAGTAATGGTTGCCTGAATGCCATACATTGTCAAAGGCTTGAAATTCTAATTCCTAAGTGTTCATTAGTTGCAGACAGTTCTCCATAATGCTGTCACTTCTGAGCTTAATCTTAATTGATTATTTTATTGCCTGCATTTGATTTTAATCTCTCAATATTTATACAATCTCTTTCAAAAAAATGTTTTATACAAACTTGCAAACACGTTCTAAGTTTGCCTTTAAAATCATTGAGATTAAAATATAATTGATGTCAAGTGACTGTCCAAGAATTAGTTGGCTTTTTGACGCTTCGAGATAAACTTTTTACTCTATGAAAAATAGCAATTCCATCAGATATTAAGCCTGCAATAGAATTTTCTATAAAATCAGAAGATCCAAATCAGATCATGCCAACTACTCGCCATAAAAACGCGACAAAGCAATCAGAAAAGAACGAAAAAAGAGATGATAAAATAAAAAAGGCAAGGAATAGGACAAATAAGTTTTTCTTAAAAGTATTGACGTTAATTTCTATAATTTTTCCGAAACAATCTACATATAGCATCGACAATAATAATATCATAATTTTTTTCGACCATTCCATTACTTTTTGCAAAAACACGCAAATTTTTTTACAGAGTTTTACAACTGAACACTCATTTCTGTCAAAATCCATCAATCTCCCAAATTTTCTATGTAAATAAAATAAAATAATAAAAACTAAAACGCAAAATTTTATTCGGATTCGTTTTTGCGTGCTCCCAATTCCACATTTTTTGCTGTCGCCATCTACTCATATTTCCCTTACTATTTGTTAGCACAGCACTACACCTACACCAGAGCTCTCTCTTTTTTGACATTACTATAACTACGAATAGCACTTCATTCATTTTTTTGCTATTGCTTTTGCTCTGCTCTTGATTTCATTCATAGCACGAGCAGAGCATGGAGTTAATTGTCAAATGTTGTGCTCTGTGCTGTGCTTCTGCTCTAAACAAAATTAGAGCAGGAGCAATAGCAGAGCAATTTTTTTCTGTCTATTGCTGCTATGGAGTAGTAAATGCAAACACTGCACCAAACATGTGGATTCAAAACATTTTATTCGAATTCGTTTTCCAGAGCACAGCCGAGTAGTTGAAAAAAATTACCTACAAGTAGTTTACAGAAAAATTAAATTTTTTTTAAAAACTTTATAAATATATGCAACAAATGTGGAGAATTGTATGAATAGCGAGCAAACCGTGAAAGTAAAGCAAAAATGTTAACAAAAAATATATATATATATACTTGCACATACCAACAGAGTGCGACTCCCTGAAAGATGAAGAACGCCAGTGAGAAACAGTCTGCGTATCTTCTACCTGGGGCACACTGGTCCTAAGGATAATAAAAGAAAGAGTAACAGATAAACTGGATCTATTCCAGAGTTCTTCAAATTAACAGCCTTTTGGAAAATGTCACGAACTTTACCCTTGGTAAGAATGGAGATCTACCTAAACATCTACCGATCCATGGGTCGTGGTTCTTGGTTGTTTTACTACTTCCCGGTACTTTACCGCGGGACCGTACCCAATTGTTAGCAACAAGTTATCTATTTACCCCTGGTGAGATTTCGTGCTATTGATACTCAGGTGGTTCAAATAACTATAGATTGGTTACTTTCATAAGAAACTTATTATTCTTTTAATACATTTTTTCAAGCGATAGAAGTCATGGGGGCTTTATGATAAAGAAAACCGATTTGGATTAAGTCTTTCGAATACCAAATTTGATTACTATATCTTCTTAAAGAAATGAGAACCAACAAGTTATGCACCTATGGGAGCTACTTAATATAAAGCCGATGTCCAAAAAATAAATTTAACTGGTTTGGTAACATAATAAGGGGCCTAGCAACTATCATCTCTGAGATCTAGACGTTCATACGGATAATTAGTTTCTATGTTTGTTGGCTTCAATGTAAACTAGTCATTCAGCTAGAGAGTTGGATATCTTAAATCAGTCGAATGTCTGTTTATAGACCGGGTTTTAATTTCCCATTTAAATGCATGCTTACATATATTAACAACAACAAGTATTTGTTATATATATTTATAAAAAAAAAAAATAAATAATTCTTTTAATAGTTCCATAAATTTCCACTTACTGTTGCTATTTAAACTTTTTATAGTTAGATGTACATATTGTAATTAAAAATGTTTGTGTTACTTTTTATGTTTTATAATTAGAATTTAAAACTATTCGCATAAATATTGATTTATGAACTAAAGTTATGATTTTTACAAATCGTTTAGTTATTAAATGAATTTAATTAGTTTGCGCTCGAAGTAAAAAATGTAAATTGAATTGCAATGTTAAGTTAATTCTAATTGTATTTTAAGATAAAATTAATATTTTTGCTTTCTCGGTCTCGAATGTCGAATTACCTAATATAGTAGGGTTTTTTGTACTTTATGTAAAACTTATTTTAATTAATTTCGCTTAATTAGACTGTTTAATTGGTTGAACTTTAATTAAATAAATGATGACCTATATAAGCAAGCCACAAAAAAGTGTTTAAAATCGGTTTTCTAGAGAAAAAAATTGAAATTAATGCTGCAAGCTTTCTGGCCATAAATTGTTTTTTTAGCTTTTATAGTATGTACTTTAAAAATGGTGTATATACTTTCTTTGTGACCAGGACAACATCTAACCTGTGTGGAGGCAACTTTTAAAATGTTTTCAAATTGTAAAATTCACTTTTTCTAATGAATTTGTGTCGAACAATTAATAAAACTGACATTTTGGTTGACACACACGAAGCCGCGTTAATCGGTACATTGCCGTGCTGAAAACAACATGACAAATTTCCAAAGAATTAAAAAAATGGGGTAAACCGGTTTTAGCTTAACCATTGTAAGGGTTTACATACACATGTAAAGAAAAAATCCGTAATTCGTTTGCACGAATTTGGTGACACCACCAACCTATGCCAGACCTGCCACTGTGTGATTACATCCAAGACCCCAACACCGATTGGCAGCTTTGTTTGATCACTTTCATGAGCCCTGGTCAGTTCAATAAAATCCATTTATGCTGCTTTTGATATTCAAGATTTCAAAAATCGATTTTGTAAATATTTCGTTCTCTGTAAATTTAAATGGCTAGCTTTAAGCAAAACTTAAAAATTATAAAAATAAAGCAAACTAACTAACTAAATATTTCGGTTTATTTATTTTAACTCATTCTGGAAATAAAAACAAAGTTTAAAAGCATTAAGCTATGTTTTCCCTCTATTATATTAGGTGCGCAACTAAGTTCTCGCTGTTTTTTTGATGAAAATGTAACTTTATTATAAAAAAATGGTTATCAATGACTCATTCAAAGTATTGCCCATCGCTAGCTATGCTATGCAAAAATTAAATTTTTTAAAGTTTTATGTTAAGTTATGTTACAAACTTCATTTAAATTTATTTATTTGTTTACGTTTTGTCAAAGAAAATCTACATAATTAATCTTATCATAATCATCTTAACTTTATTCGTTTTTGTTAAATTGCGATTATTCATCGAGCTATCGAAACATCCAAGAAAAACTGATTGGATAATTTTTTTGTTTTTTGTCGCAAAATAAAATTTTATACAACGAACCCATAGGTATACAATGAAATCGATTGTTCAACCTTTTCGATAAACAGTCGCGTTGCACAACCAGTCGCATAGTGTATGGCTAGTATAAATTTGTAGCTTTCGATAACTCAATGCATAATCGAAATCTTACAAAAAAAAAAAGTTAAGATGATTACTAGTATCCTAGCTAGTACCTCTATCACACAACAATGATTTTTATACCCTGTACAAAGGGTATATTGTGTTTGTGCAAGCCGAAAATGTATGTAACGTACAGAAGGAGAAGTCGGAGACCCCCCAAAGTTACCTAAAGTATGATCAGAGTGACTAGAGAAGTCGATATACCCATGTCCGTCTGTCCGTCTGTCCGTCTGTCCGTATGAACGCCTAGATCTCAGAGATGGTAAGAGCTAGAGCAACCAAACTTTCAGATAAGATCCGTTATTCATCCATAGGAGACAAGTTTATTTTATTTTTTTGATATCGGGACTACATTATATAGCTCCCATAGGGGTGTTTCAGAGGACCTCGAAAAAAAGCAAAAGTTTTAGATGGATAATTCGTTTGCTTATGAAGATATCATAACCAAATTTGGCAATCGGAAGTTTTTTAGAAACCCCCAGCACTGTACCAAATTTTATCAAAATCGGGTGACTGTATCATATAGCTCCCATAGGACCAATCGGTCGAAAAAAGGTTTTTGATTAAAAATTCGTCTGTTTTTGGTTGTTTATGAAGGTATCATAATCTAATTTGGCAATCAAATGTCTTTTGGTGTTCTTAAGCAATTTACCGGATTTGATTGCAAGCAGTGGTACAGGGTATCCCAAAGTCGTCCGCGCCCGACTTTAACGTACGCCATCTTTATTGAATTGCTTAGTCTTTCCATACAATTTTTAAATATTGCAGTAATAATGCTCTAACAATTTAGAAACTCTTGGTTCTCTCTTCTCTTCGAACACAAAAAAATTTTATTACTGATTGAATTGGTAAAATTTGTGTCACTTTTCAAACAATTTACGCATAATAAAATAATTAAAGGAAGTAAACTATGTATTACATAGTAATACTTAGCAGTACATAAATTTTTATGTGCTGCTTTAGAATTATTAAATATAACAAAAGCTACTAACAAAGCCGAGTTCTGCGTTGAATATTTTGTTAATTGAGGTTATCGAGCTCAATTCAACAATAACTTCAATGATTAATTATTTTTCGTTATTGGGTAATTGATTTATTAATTTTTATTATTACTTAATATTTATGACTTTTAAACGATTTTGCGCACAAGCGTTAAGTTTTTGACATAATTGGCAAATTGGATTAAAATAACTAAGTAATGGTTCTATTTATAAGACAGTATCTTGGTTTCATTAATTAAAATCAAATGTCGTGGGAGAACATTTTTATTGGCATATTGCAAAAGTGTTAGTTTATTTTAGAGCTGTGTGAAGTACATATTTTGAAAGAAGACCGTAAAAAATGTTCAGCTGTTTATTTAAATTTTTTTTTAACGATTGGAAAAATCTTCAAAATTACTTTTATTTTTAAGAATTGCATTTTTCTTAAGTAGCGTTGCAAATCTAGCAAATATTTTCAGAAACCTCAAAATTTGATTGGAAAATTTTAGACAAAAAGTAATATCCAAGAAATCCGTAGGAACGATTTGTTAGTCAATCCATCATATGGTCTTTTTCCAATTCGATTGGTTTTTAAGATCAAAGCTCTTAGTACATTTGATACTCACAGCAGACGGAGCCTTGTGCAGATGAAATACCTAATTTCTAGACTCCTACTTCCTGTTTTTTCATTTCTTTTCGAATCTTTCCGAAAAACGTAAATTTATCGTAGAAAGGTTAATCATTAATTTACTTTTATAAAAAACAAAAAAAAGTTTAAAAACAGGTAATTACTTCACTTTCGTATTATTATTACCACAAATTGCTGAACTGGTGGGAATTAACTACAATTCCTTGCCAGAAGCACACACGCTTTCAGCCAGACCCATAAACCATTTAACTTTTTAATTGAAATGATTTTTCTTCTTTACATGTTAACTTCAAATATTTTGTAATTGTTAATGTTTATTTATGATCGATTGATTGACATTAATAAAAAATGCAACGCCTGCAGAACAGAATTTCACGCTGAATCAAGTATGTCTACAATAAAAAAAAATCATAATGCAACATGAAGTATATAACGAAGGACTATATGTATATATGTATGTATTTTAAAATAACTTACTGGCACTGCTATAATTGACAAGCACTGACAGCTAGTTACAAATTGCATAAACTACAATATAGTTATTTGATTTTCCAAGCGCCTATTTAGAATTCATCAATTCCATATAGACAACTTTCGCACAAATAGAATACATAAATACTAAATGAAATTTATTTCAAAGCTGCGCCGAACTGCTCTTTTTCAAACATTTATTGCAAAAATCTAAAAAAAATTCGAATAATTTTGTAGCTACTGTTAAATGTTGTATCAATTTCAAATTTAAACTGCCACAAGAGACTTGAACTGAAGTTCAAGTTATCAGTTGTTGTTTGTTTATTGGTCATCCCAGATACTATGCGTCATACTAATTTTAGTATTATCAGAAATTGAGGGATTTCCAAGAGAACAACAAGACTCATTGGCCCAGGCATGCGAACACAACTATGTCGGTCCATTCATTTGTTCAAACAATTATCGATGAGCTATTAGGAATTTTTATCATTGCATTTCGTACGTCACAGAAACTGGCATTTTTTTTCTTTTTTTTTGTGCTTGTTTATTTTTTTTTTTTTAATTTATATAACTTCAAAAACTATAAGAAAAACTAGTTAATACATATATACATTGAAAAACATTCAAAACGTCCCAAATGTTCGCTCAGGAATTACAGTATCAATTAAAAATAAATTGTATAAAACATCCTTTTTTGAATAAATCAAATATTTGACGTGCTTATATGTAACCAAAAATTTCAAAAACGTTACTTGTGTAAAATGATTTTCCCAGAAACTTGCTTAAACAAACCAAAAACAAACTGCTACACCAAAATATATATACAGGCCTGCTACGGATTTTAACGCGTACGAGCATCGATGAAGCATGTTGGCATGTCTTGATTGAGATCAAAGAGTATATATTTTTTGGAGTATACTCTTTGGTTGAGATGTTCTGTATTCCGAGTTTCGTTTCGATAACAAATGCTTATCGGTTTAAACAGCTGTTTGTGGATTCTAAAATGAGATTTAAAATCTGTGCGATTATCTCTTGATAATCACATTTCGGTAGAAGTCTCGGTGATTGTACCATAAAAAGCTGCAACGACTGTTGAATCGATTGAGTGAGTCATGTGCGTTTGTCCTTCCGTCCATATGAACACTTTGATCAAGGAGACGATAAGAGCTAGAGACAAATAATTTGTTGTCGATTTAAGATTTACCCAATAGCCACAAAATATTACAAAAACATGAAATATATATACGCCGCACATATACAAGCTCGGTTGAAACCTACGAAAGATTTAGCCTATAATGCATCAATTTTAGAAACCCCTCTTCTAAGTCTCGAAGCACTAAATTTTACCGAGAGATGCATTCGTGCTGTCGAGTTATTATTAAATACCTCTGGAAAAAATTCCTATACTTTCCTTATCAATAAAGTTACATTCTTTTTTTTGGGGCATTAAGTATTAAAAAGCTCCTTTTAAAGAAATTAAAAAAAAATAATAAAGTTACTATGAACTCCCCTACAAAAGATCGATTATTCAAGATGTTTTAAGCTTTTTGTAAAACACAAATTTTTTTTTTAATTACAAAACTTTGTACCTCAATATACGGATATACGTATAACCATTGTAAATAAGAAATTTTCTAATTGCTAAGTAAAGGCGCACATCCAGGGCGATTCCTGGGGTATGTACAGCCAACTCCACCCCACCACCACAACTAACATATTGAGCTCGCATAAATTCTGTGTAAAATTAAATATAGAATTTGCTAATTGCTAAGTAAACGGGCTCATCCAGGGCGAGATGCCAACACTACCTAACCCGCACCGCTTCACACCTCCAAAAAATATGAGAATTTCTTATAAAGTCAGAAACAAAATAGTTTCAAAAATTTGTAACCCCACACAATTTTTTTTTTAAATTCGCTCTTATCTAAATGGGAGTATCGATTCCGGATGTCGAAATGAATGAAAGTTTAACTTAAAGTTAAAACCGAATCGATAGACAAAACAACAATACATAATGTAAAGGCTGCGAAAATTTTGCTCGAATCTTGAATCCCAAACAAGTCCGAAGCTAAGCTGTTACTAAACATTTTATTAATTTTTTACATATTCTATGGTAAAAATATTTCTTCAGCCGCTCTTGAATAAATTTTCTAAAATGGAAAATCAAACAGGAATCCAAATGCAATCCATATATATCTAGTCAAAAGTTACATTGCAGTTGAGATTTATTGAATCCACTACTGGCAGTATTTTCGAATTTAAAATTTAAACTGTTCAAATTTAAAAATTCACACTGCAATTTACATTGAGTTAAAAAAATTACACTGTCATGAAAATTATTGAAAATAAATTGATGAAAATTTAAACAAATAATCCTTCTCGATTCTGCATGTTTTGCTCGGACTCGAGATTTCGATATTAGATGAAGTTTGTCAAACTGCACTGCGATTGAAAATTATAGAATTTCATGAAATTTTTTTCTGAATCAGCCCCTGACCAAATGTAACTTTACTAAAATCGACCGGAACAGCAAGCCATATCGATTCCGCATGTTTTCCTCGGACTAGTGATTTAGATGGTAACTTTTACGCTTCGCACTGGAACTATATTTCTGAATCCGCCCGGACTAAATCAAAAATGTTTGTTCGGAATTAAAGTCCAAAGGAGTAATTCGTATCAACTCCGCACGTTACCCTCGAACTCGAAATCCGGAACAGGCCTGATAGTAAACGTGCAGCTGTGCGTGCGTCCAGTGTGTGTCTGTGTGTGTGTGTGTGTGTGTGTGTGTGTGTACTTACTGCAAAAGGCAGTGCAACTGCTGTAAGAGCAGGAACAGGTTTCATTATGAACAAGAGCAAAAACACCATCGAAATGTTGTCGCTTTACTGTTGTTGTTGTTGCTGCTGCTGCTGCTGCTACTGCTGTTTGTTGTTGTTGTTGTTGTCGCCATTGCCAATGCTCGGAAGCTTGCCGCTTGTATGTATTTTGTCGTTCTGTTTGTTTGTTTTCGTTTTGTACATACATATGTATTGCTTGTAGTATGTACCATGTACACGAGTAGTATGTTTTATGTACTATACAAATTTTGTTCTGCCATTCTTCTTCGTGTGCTGCGACTGCGCCGCTTGCTGCGCTGCGCTTATATCGCGCTGCGCTCGCATATAAAAGTTAGCCGTAAGCTGGGATTCTGATTAGTCTGCGAGTTTAGTACGTTATGGTTTGAGTGAACGCAACCACAACTTGAGGCAGCTTTACATTCATTATATTATTTATATATTTTTTATGAAATACACTAAAGTGAATTGCAGTGAAGTGTCTGAAAAGTGTCCGAAAGTAACTAACTTATTGCACCAACAAAAGATTTAACTAAAAAAAAATAAATATTTATATACATAAAAAAAGGACAAAATATTACATTTACAGCAAATATATAAAAACCAAGAAAATAAAACGAAAAACGTAGAAACATTAAAAGTAAATAAATCAAAAGTGAAGCATTGCAATTTTAAAGCAGCAATTCTTACGAAAAAGGTAAGTTGAACTAACAAGATGAAAAAAAAGTGCAACATGTCGTATGCGCAATGCTTATAGTGAGTTAAAATGAAGAAGATTTTGAGCAAATATTTAACCAAAAAGTGTTTTTTTTTTTATTTAAAAGCAAACAAAGTTTTTTTCATGATTTTGAGCAAATATTTAAAATAAAATTTTAACTTAAAATGCTACAATATCTTGGTGTCGAGATCCGAGCCTTACTCCTTCAAAGAAATGAATTTAGTTCAGAAGCCTGCTTCTTGTAATGAAACATTTTATGCATAAAAAACTTGTTTGAATATTTTATTAGAGAACAAAACAATAAGTAGATATAGGAGAATTAAATAATTTTAAAAAATTAGTTTAGCTCAGATTTTATAGACTTTTTATGCTTAAAAAACATATTTATATAAGAGAATAAAAAAAAAATATTTTTTGATTGAAATGCAGCAATGCGGCAATAGTTTTGTACAGATTTTATAGACTAATACTAAAAATACATAAAGTTGATTTTTAATACCGATAGAAAAATTTTGAAAAAAGCCATATTCGCTTTAGAGAATAAAGCATTATAAAACACTATTTTATTTATATATTAAAGAACAAAACTATAATTTTAAAATGAAGCAATTAATCTATAGAATATACTTTTATTTATATAAAACTTGACAGTTACAAAATTTAGTTTTTTGGTTATTAATTGTTCAAAGTTCTTAAATGGAAAATTGAAAAATTCTAAATCAATTTAAATTTTTCAGACTATACAAAAACAAAAGCTAAGATAAAATATTTAAGACGTACTTAAAGCAGAATATAGTTGCTAACTTTTACTTATTTTTCGGAAGGCATTAGTATGCTCAAATATTGCAATTTAACAGACCTTATAGTTCGCGTATTTTAAAATTATTTTTAAAGCATTCTTGAATTTTTACAAAAAATTAAAACTTAATAAAATACATTTAATCAATATTATTGGGTATGAAGCTAACCATTTCAATGTAAAGCTTTTAGATTATAAAAGTTCGTTAATTTTTCTTTGACCTTGCAGTTTAACAAAAATATTAATTCCTTAAGTTATTACAAACTTTTGTTTTAATAATTAGAAAGCCTATGAGCCTAAAACCCTTTACTTATTAAATATTGAATTGAAATTATTGCAGACAAACTTGATTATTAGAGTTTTATGGCTCTATTTCCAATTATAGGACCGAAAGCATCCGTTCCTAGAGTAATAATTTTTATGAGGTGAGGTGTGTAGACGAAGAGTACCATGCTCATAACATAACTTAAAATAGTTAGTCCACTTTTTTGGAAATTTCTTATCCAATATCTCTTTTTCTTATTTAATATTCCATTTTTGCCTTTTGATTTAGTAACTTCTATGACTTTGTGAAAATTAAGTATGTTCACAATGAATGCCTTCAAAGCATGCAATACTCATTCACAAATGCAATAGACTTGGTAGACTGAAGTTTAGAATAAAATAATAATGAAACAGTGCTAAATTAAACCTTAGTTAGGAACTATCAAAATATAGGTCCTTCAGAGGCCTTCTACCTGCACCCATTGACGAGTGCCCTAACTGAGATGACTACAAGAAAGACGCTTGAAGTCATACCTGTTCTGAGCAGACTCTACTCAACTCTACCTTTTTCCTTTTGATAAAAAAAAAAATTACACGAATATATTCTTGCTTAGCAACTTATTTGATCAGATAAAGTGAACTCATAAGAATATGAATTTTGAATAATTTTTTAAAAGATGCACAAAATATTTATAAGTTGTAACCATTACTACTATCAAAAATATATGTTAAAGTTACGAGAGAGTTGTTCTAAGTAAATAGAATATTTATGTTAGTCTTTGATATGCCTAACAACAGTGCGTATACACAATTCTAAAGCGTACATATACTAGTACATAGCGTTTGTCATAAAAAAGCCAGTTCCAATTTATATTCAACAAACAATTTCAATGTTAGCAATTATTTAAAATAAAAGGTTTTGTTTAAATATGAAGTCTTAGTTTTACAAAAAAAAAAAACAAATAAAATACAAATTTTTCATAATTCAATAAATTCCCACTTAGGTGCAATACACTATACAAAATTTTTATAAAACTTCTACTGTCTCTTTTTTTGTAAACATATATTTATTTGATCATAAATTACATGAGAAAATTAAGCGTACGATTTGATAAATGCAAAGATTTACGCCCCCTTTTAAAAATAAATTGTTAAAATGAAAAGTACTCAATTTGTTTACTTTCTGATTCCAAAAATAAGACCCAAAACTGCTTAAAAACCTGCATTGCAACCAGTTTAGCGACGTAGCTTATAGGAAGTAAAATAACTGCCTCTGCGCGATTAGTAATTGGCTTAAAATAAAAAATAAAATTTACAAAAAACAAACGACAATCTCGATTGCACTCAATTGCAACAGTTATAAAATTTTGTTTTTGTTTTTTATTTTTTATTTTGCAGATTTCAAAAAGTGCCAAGAAAATTCAAGGCAAAGCAATGCTATAAAAAATAACGATCGGCTTAAAATTAAAATTTTATTATTAACAGCATAGTACCAAAAAGCTGGCAACTGTTCAAGTTTTATAACATGTTAAGTGCTTAAGATACAACACTTTTTATAGCAGATACAAGAACCACTGTAATAGTTAACTTTTCTAACGAGTTTCGTATCAGAGGCACCTATAACTTTTTGAAATTGTATGCAATTAGTCAAATAAATAGAGTTTAATTTATTATGCAGTTCTGCAGAAGGCCGAGTATGCTTAACATTTCAGGAAGTTTGTAGCGCATTAAACGTTATGTGTGTTGACCAATAAATTATATCCCTGCATAATTGTTTACATATTAATTCAGATCTTAAAACTCGAAAGTTTTTCATTTTTCAGTTATTAGCTTCTTTGTGATCTGGAAGTAATTTTTAAAGATACTATATTCTGCAAATAGCTTTTGCTCTAGTACTAAAAAAATATCTATGGCTGGTTAGACTTTTAATTAATTTTTCTGTTCCGATGCGTGTGCAACAATTTTGAAAAAATTTTTATGAATAGATCGATGATTCTAATTGTAGACGTGGTTTGGCGAAATGATACTATTTTTCAAATAGAAAATGTTCGATTGAAATCAAAATGCATAACCTCGATCTCGAAATCCGAACCTAGTCAGATATCGTAGTATGAATGAAACTTTAAGATTTATTTTAGTGCCTTTTAAACAGCAGGTACAAAGTTAGAGCTTTGGTGGCAATACTGTTAAATGCTAAAGCTTACAACAATACTGCTGGTTTTTTTTGAGTCTGGAATCAGTTTTTAAGCTAAAGATATTTCTTTGCGTTCTGAAAGAAGCCTGCGATCTAAATTTAAGATAACTGATTAGCTTTTAGTTCGAATTATTTGATGTATTTAGAATACGATTCAAAATTAAGTAATAATGAAAATTTTGTATTATATATTTTTTACGTTCTATAATTTTGAAAAAAATGTTTCGGAAATATAAACCGGCTGATCTAAAAGTAACCAAACTTTTTTATAATATAAAATAAAATATGCATGGTATTTTATTTCAAAGCTCATATTAATAGTAGTAATAAAATAGTAGCCTTTCAATTTAATGCAACATTGGGAATGATCAACCAATTTATCAATCGACTTTTTAAAATCAGTTATTAGGATGTGGGTGGTACTTAAACCTCTGTCACGGCTGCTTGAATGGCCGGAAGGTTATCCTCCTTTTCATGGCAGTTTTCGTTTTTTTGAATAGAAAATAGTTTCGGCGTGGCTGGTCAATAATGTAAATCTGTTGTTTCTTCGAAAATTCGTTGACTTTTTTGGCGATGAATTATCAAGCAATAAAAACAGCGGTTTTCGCTCGCGTCTAAACGATGTAAAATTTGTAGATAGTATTATCCATTAAGAGTTTTAGCATCTGTGGAAAATTTTCTATGAACAATGCCCTTGGAATCTTAAGTAATCGATAACATTGTCTTGATTTTTTACTTCTGAAAACGCAATTTTCGAAGTTTTGCCTCGCCATATTTAAAGCAGCATGTTTCATCTCCAGTTATATCTGGATCGTTTTCAGCTGTTGAGATAATGTTTTTTTTTTTTGATCTTAAGTCAGTCACGTACGTACACCGCGAGCGTAGGGTTGTTATGTTAATTATATACCTAACAGTTTTTTTTTTAAATTTTCATATAAAACGGATTTTCGCTATAAATGTCATAAAAGATAAAGAACGATAATTTATGTAATTGCATTTGTCTTCCAAGAATATGTTATTCTTCGATATTGGATTAGTGTGACCATATTCAAAAATATAGGAATACCTCAGAAAAACACTAAAAAGAACATAAAATAAAAGTGTTGCACCTATGCGCAAAGTTTTTTTACGGACTTATTGTACTCAACGTGTGCTTTCATTCACAATTGGAATCATCCATCCGTATTACAAATGCACCGTTTCGCTAGTCTGAAAAAAATCATCTAATTTTGCATTCATATATTACACAAGCTTTCACAATGGTTAAATATGCTAGATCAGTTTAAATAACATAAATCATTTTTCTTATATGTATAATGCGTAGTAAATTTTATTTCCGAACTCATCTCTTCTAGTTTCGAAGGAAAATCTACATTTGTATAGCTATATATTTTTTAAAATTTTTAGTTAGTGTATTTTTTTGTGTAACTTATGTACATACCATAATCTTTACTAATTCTGTTCGACCAGAAAATGTTTATTTTATTTACAAATGCAAGTGAAACTCGTTTTAAAAAATTCATGTCATCTATGTAATATTTAAGCACTTTTTAGCAAACATTTAACACATACAAAATTTACATATAGGGGCATTAGATGACATATTGATGTTAACATATTGAACATCTGACTTTTAATTTGTCTTGGCTTAATATAATCTGATGTGATATTAATGTCTACTCGTATATTCGCACACATACGTATACATAATATTTGAGATAATGAATGTGAATTTAATTGCCAGTTGAACCAAATGTATCATTTTTTGAAATTAAGTCATTTACATGTTTCAAATGGTTTATTTTGAATGACATTTACATGCAATATGTCCGATTTAGTTATATTTATGCAATGCATTCGTGTAATTTATATAAGAGGTAGATGGAGGCGTAAAAGATTATAGGTTGCTTATGGGATATCCCATTTGGAATTTTTTTTTATATGAAGTTTTGTCATTCCGTGCTAAAATTTTCGAACTGCGTATGGGGTTCAGCAAAAAGTATGTCAAAATACTTATGCCACCTTACATTTTTGAAATATAATTTGTTATTTTGCTATTTTTACCTCGATGCAATCTTTTGCAAATTCATTTTAGAGTAAATATATATGCCCTTTTCTATGCGAATTTAAAAAGTTATAAAAGAAAAAAAATAAAATTTACTTTGTGCAAATACTTATGCCGACGACTGTATATGTAGTTTGACGGCGAGAGAGCACTCGGTGTTGAGTGTTGGCACAGTTGAAACGTTTACACAACAAAGAATAACTAAATTGTTAAGTGTTTTATTCAAAGAACGGTCACCTACCACAATATACCTATAAATTAGTATTAAAAATTCACGAATTAAATTTTTTTTTTTTTAATTTTTACAGTAAACATTATTTCTCAACTTTTATTAAAAAAATTTAAAACAAAAAAAAATTGTTAAAACTTAATATAAGGTGCTTAAGGATCTTACAAAATAAAGATTGATTTTAAATATGTTTTGAACCAAGGTGTGTATTAATTTAGTTTAAAATTTTTATTTAAAATATAATTTTTTAATTTTGTAGATTTTGATTTTTTTCAAACGCATTAGTCTTATTGGCGATAAAGAATTTAAAAAAAGAGCAAAAAATTTATTACTTTTTAAACCCTTCCCCTCTATTAAATCTAGAGTCAATTTGGACTAGACTTAATAAAAAGCTCTGCGGCTTCTCCAAAGCGAAACTTAGACTTTGTAACAAAACATACCCCTAAGCCATATCCGTAAACCAATATCATCTCATCATATCAAGCCAAAATTTGGCTCAAACTAAATTTTTTTTTTTGGAAAATTAAATACAGAGTTTTAAATGCTAGGCACTATTCGGAATATTTTAAATTTTTTTTTGTTTATGACTTTTTCAAGTTGACAATTATAGTTGGTTAAGTAGTAATAAAAAAGCGCACTTGCATTTACATAGATAATCGTTTAATTAGCTTGTGAATTCTGTAAAATTTACGTAAACGGAGACACAGCACGTTTGTAGTTAAAATTTTATGCTGAAATCTGAGTGTGTGGTTTTCGCGTCTGACTTGTCATTCAATTGACTCACAATCGGAAATCACAAGCAGAAAAAACTACAAAAAACGCATGACGCTTATACACACAGATACAATATAAACATAGACACACACAGGTTGACTCGAGCCCCCTAGAAGCCGTGCAAAGCTCGACTTTGTCGCAGCCATTTTGTGCACCCCCTGTGCTCGGTTTTTACAGTTGCAGCTTAAATTAAACGTTTTTTTACTCAATTAAGCGAATAAGCAGCCAACACAACAACAAAAACCACATCAGTAACTAAAGTAAAACAAACGGAAAATAAGGCGGAACATACCGACTAGAAGTTACCCTATACCATCCATAACTTTCACTGTTTTGATGCGATTTCGAGATGTTTTAAGGAAGACGTTGGAAACGATTATTCGTATCAAGTTACTACTTTCTACGAGAAAAGGTTTCAGAGCAATCAGTCACAGTCACACCACTAACGATTTTCAAAAAACTAATGATGCAACTGGACTCATAGGTCAAAAATATAAAAAAAATTTTAATTTTTAACTTAATCAATATAAAAAAAAAACATCTCTTTCACGTTTTATTTAGTTGTGACTAAACTATTTTACATTTTTAACAAACTTTTTTTTTAACCACTTGGAACTACTTCTCCCGAAGACCTTATCGCCTCATAGAACTTACTTACGTTATTGTCACCTTATACAGATTGTCAATAAAAACAGCAATAAATAAAATAAAAAAAATAATTCTAAGACCATAAAGCAGTCTTATTTAGTTTGTATGAGGACTGAACCAGAACAAACCAACATCAACTGCCGAAAAAGTTTGGTTTCAGAAGCAGTACGCAAAAGTTCGAACAAAATAGTGATGGCTCATGATTTTGTGTAAAGTGCTTAGCCACAAGCGAAACTAACTTTTTTTGGAATACGGTAGGTCGAAAAACTTGTTGGAAATTATTATTACAAAGCCGTACATCATTCATTGTGAGAACAAGTGATGCTCCAAAAATTTAATATATTTTTTTTAATTGCCACATACTGTTTGTTCTTAAAGCAATTAAGCTGCAGTTTTCGTTCGGCAGCGCTTCAGGCTGCTGCGTACTGTATTTCAAAAACAAAAAATACTACTTGTTAAGATTTTTACATTTTCTAACCTTTCACTATTACTCTAATTATAATACTATTGTTAAAGCCACAACACCAAAGTTGAAAATTAACCCAGTTCGATTTAAATTCTGAGAAATAGCTTGTGGCCAAATTTTCTGTTGCTATTGTTTTTTTGTTTTGGAGAAACGCTTTATTGATCACCTTATAATATCATCTTCAATAACATCTTTTTTGCACTAACTTAATACACCCATTTAGCCTTTGATTACAGTGTATACAAAAACAAAAGCTTATCAAGCAAATTGCATTTAGAGCCAATGTTACTTTCATTGCCCCTGACAACTGTTCGACAGGTTTGGTCAACAAATTAATTGCCCGCACAATCGACAGACACATTTGTGGCTTTAAAAGTTAGGTTAAACCGGTCGGGTTTGAGCCTAGGCCTAGTAGATACATAGTGTGGCCGGTTTCTGCGACCCATTAAGATTTATAATCATGCATAAATGGTGAGCATTTAAGCAAACACCAGTGGCGCATTGACGGGACAGCTTTGCGATATATCAGCTGTTTTAGATCAGCGTCTATGTCCAGTTTCTTAACATGAACGACTGTTGGGTGGTTCCCAGCAGGAAGTGTGAAAGTTTGCAAAACGCTTCTTAACTTTAATCTAGTTTGTTCATACTTCAGCAGCGCGTTTCCTAAAGTTGTTATGTACTGAAAAAAATCGGGATCCCTTTTAATCCGTACCAAAAACCGGCACTTGGTATACCGAATAAAAATAAGACTTATGTGACTTAATACTTTCATTGTGTGAGATACACTTTTTTGTAAGTTTTTTACGAATATGTATTTTGTAGCTTTGTCGACAACCTTATTTCTACATTTTAAGTAATAGAAGGGTTTCAAGAAAAACATTCCCATTCAGTGACATATAATGAGCAAAGCAAAGTCGCAAATTCGCTAAAAAATCCCATCTTTTCCCAACAATAATATTGGGAAATTAAAGAGAGATTATAATTAATTGATATAAACTTTAAAGATAATTGAAAAATTATGCTGCATTTCTGGGTTCTTTTAATTAGACTATAAAAATAACCTTAAACGGTGTTGTTGGTCTACAATGGAACGCCAATATCAATTTTACTTTAACTCCTTAGCAAACGTAGTTAGTAATTATGTAAATTACAAATTACATGACCCACACAAACAAATGCTCAAACTTAACCACACGTACAATCACAGATAATTATGAACGATTTTCCAAAAAAAAAAAAAAAAATAAAATACAACCTTGAACGGAAAATTATAAGCAACGTATAGTTTAAATGCTTTTCAATCAAGTTGCTTGCCAAGTCACTAAGCTTAAATTAAGTGTCTACAAAACAATAAATTTAATGTTAGAACAAAAAAAAAGAACAATTCATTGCACCCATGAGGATTTCACCTAATCAAGAGAGGCAGCCAAGTTGAACAAAAGGTGCTGCGGATACGATGTGGTACATTAAATCGATGATGTGAAAACAAAAGTGCAGCAAGAATTGAGTGCAGCTTAAGAATAAAAAAATATGTGCTTTGGGCTTGCCACAATAACAATGCCCAGAGATGTACCTGTGTGTAAACATATGCGAGGGCAGTTTGATAAGTTTGCGGGTGTATAAATTACTCGCTTTGTTACTTTTAATCAGAGCTACGGTCTACGGTCTACACGCTAACATAACCGAAAAAACCATGCACGCTTGCTCTCTCTCTCTGAGCATAACACTTCGCTTCTTATTTCGGTTTTCAGTTGAGCTATTCTTGTTACGGTCTTTCAATAACAACTTATTGAGAGGGAACCGATTGAGCGCAGCAGATGACCGAAAAAATGAAATGCTCAGCGCAAACGCTCTTTTACATTTTATTTATTTATTTATTTATTTTATTTGAGGGGTACAACTAAGTTCAGTTGACCTTATATTATAAAAAAAGTATAATTTATTTAGAAAAGAAAATAGAGCGAGGGAATTGATATGAACTAATCCGCGTCTCTAGCCCGATGGGTGAACTTTTTAATGATATGCACCAACTCACATCAAGAACTGGCCAGACACTTGGATTTACAATATAAAAGTTGAAACAAGGAAGCAAGATAAAAATTAAACATTATATCACAAAAAGAGCCAATGGATCACCGTTGACCAAGTGGGTGACTCATAATATAGGATTGGTCAAGGATGCTCGAAGTGGCAAGTCAAGGTGACTTAAGATAGAAGAAGTGATAGATTGAATAGACCGTTCGAAAGAGACGAAATTGTAAAAGTTATTATAGTTTGAGCATAAGACACGGAAAGGGTCGTGCAAAGCATAATTAGATCTACAAGATTGTAAGGCTAAGGGTCGAAAATTACGAGTTACTCTGGATGGTATGACAAAAGTAACTTTGCTAAGAAGTACATTGGAATCGATAAGACCGAGTAACAGTTTATGCAAGAATAACACGCCATGGCATGTTCTGCGATGATTTAAGGAAGGCAATTTTATAAGGCGAAGTCTATCAGAATATGGCGGCAGTCGGATATTTGGGTCCCAGTTTAATTTAATTTGCTTTGTTGAGAATGCTGCACTGTCATGATCCAACAATAAGAAGGTCACGCAACGCGCAGATCCGTTATTCGTGTCTCTCCCAAAAGAGAGCGGGTTCACTTTTTGTATGGTAGCTATGTGAAATAGTGGACCAATATTGATTAAACTTCACACAAATGTAAAGACTTATACAAAATTAAATTGACAAAAATTTGATTGCGATATTGAAGTGAACCCGAAGCCGCCATTTTTTCTGCGCAGCCAAATTCGCGCACTTGTTTGTAAAATTCTTGGCATCATGCATCATGCTGCACTGTGGTGCTACTAACAAGCCCAAACAGACGCCTCACTCGCATACACGCATACAAACGTAAAAGACCTTTACTTTTTCGCTCGCGACCAAACGCTCGGCGAATAACCAGAGCAAAAGTGAAACAAAAAAAATTGGTTATTCGTTGAGCGCAGACCGATTCATTAAAAGAGCAATGTGAACGGTTGATCTCTGACACGTTGCTCAAGGAGTTATTTTTGGACAACGAAAAACGGTCAACTGTAATTTGCGAGCTCTGCTTTTAATGCAACTCTACTCAATTAGCGTCTGTTAGCAGGCCGCATTTCGTGAATTTCGTAGATAAAGAAGCGAATACCGAAATGAAGAAAAGGCTCGAATAATATCAAAAGTACTCTTCAGCAACATTTTTCGTCGATATTCTTCTGATTTATCGAGAGTCACACAGCCCACAAAAGGTTGTTGGCGTAATAATCATCTATATTATCCATAGAATGGTATTGTACCAACCGCCAGATGGGTCCCGCGATTGCTCATCACTTTTAAATGATAGTCACTTGTGATTACTTTAAAAGAGCTTTTGGAGATGTATAACTGCAATGAATATTGAACAAAATGGAAATTAATTGAATCACAGGAAAGGATCAACTCCAGTCACAATATGGCGATCATTTTCTGCTTTCAAGGATGAAGAAACAGAACGGCGAAAAAAAAAGAATTATCCCTAAACCGCACGTCTATTCTTTTGAAATAATAAAACGATTCGAAAAACATTGAACCAAATTAGTGTTGTATTCTATCGAATACAGACTCTTCAACTTCGAGATCAGCTGCGGATATTGGTACCGCCTGTTGAAAAGTTGCTCTCTGTGAAAGTATTCTATGATAGTAAGGCTACGGATAGAGAAAAGCAAATCCAATAAATTTTTTTATTTTTTTTCAATATGTTCTTAACTCATTAAACCACTCTCGTTCCTGCATATGCATATGTATGAAATATACACCGTCACTTAAATATATGGAAAACTGCATTTAAAGCCATTGTATTCGGATAAATACATGATATATGCAAATGTGTGTAATATATGGCATATGATAAACATGCAACAGGCAGCGGCAAGCATGCAAAACATAACTAATTGGACTCACACGGCGCATACGTAATTTTGCGCATGGGAATTTGTTGCACTGGGCATTGAATTTATTTTGCTGTCCCCAGTTAAGTCGTTACGTATACGCCACATACCGCTAGTTGCAAAAAGCCCACATTAACAATAACAACAACCACCAAGTGTGCCACATACTCCAACTTTTTAAAGCTAAGAACCCAAATTATTCAAAAATGCATGCAAATCTTTTGTTGCAAAATTGCGCAATTTTTTTGTTAGAACATGTTTAGTAGCTTCAGGCACGTCTAGTACCAGCTTTACAAGAACAACAACAAAAACCACTTCAACAAGAACCCACGGTCAACCTGCACTTCCACTTCCACTTCTTGGCTAGCTTTAAAATTGAAAGCGGAACACTGAGCTTAAGTCACTTGCCACACGCCGATTCTATCTACATTATAAATTATTTATAAGCATTTTTATCAAATAAAATAACTTACTTAGTAGACTAATTGGTTGCTTCTGCTTTAGCGTTAAGTTATAGGGCTGGTTTTTAGCACTGGTTTCCTGGGCATTTTACTTGCCGCCAGGGACAGATTTAGCGAGCATCCGGAGGCGCTATGGTGCTGGTTCTTCACCGCTTTACTATGACTAATGAAAAACATTTTCTATTTACGCTGTTCCAAGAAATTACATTTTCAATGCTAAAATGTACTTTTCTGACTAAGGAAATCATTATAATCAAAGTTTTGAACATTGTTAACAGTTTGTTGTGAAATTTTTATTAATTGCAAAGAACTCAAATTTTCATACAAAATCCAAGGTTTTTTTTCGCTTGCAAAATTTTTCGAATATTAAATCCGAAATATTTTCAAATTACCAAAAATTATTTTCTTAATCCCAAATGCCAGATTTCAGAAATTTGTCCAACATTTTGGAATCAAATATTACGATTATAATTTTTAAATTTTTGCATGATTGCAAAAAGTATATTGGTCGAAATTATCATTCTCAATCATTTTTTTATTATATGCACCGAATTTATGTCGACATCAAAACTTTTTCGGCGCAGCCCCCAGCGCTCAACATTCTGAATCCCTCCTTGCGTGCATGCCCCCAATGTCAACTATTAAGTTCCATGTACGATGTTCGCCCAAACAAGCTGACTGACTTTAATGCATTATAATTTAAAAACTTGGTAACGACAATTTCCACCATACTTACACATAAAAGTTCTATCAATACTAGTTACCAAGTTTTAATGTATTCTGCTATAGAATTTTAATTTTAAATTAAGAAAACGCTCTAAGGTCAGTTTAATTGTGTTTATAGTTATGATTGGAGTGCACGTTGTGGTCATAAGAAGTTTGGCATTGGAACTACTAGATATACCAGAAGCTAAGTGCTCAATGACATAAAGTGCGGTAGCTTAATGACAAGACTTGAAAAATTAACAAAAATATTATAGCCATAGTCTTTAAAGCAGAATTTTATTACATTGGGGCCATGTAATTTAATTTTTAATATTATATACACTTGATAGCTTTAAACATTTAGTAATTATCATGTCAAAAGACTGTCAAAAGGGGCTTAAGATATGTGCCCGACTAGCACAACTTATATGATATATCACGTTCTATCTAATGAGTCTAGTAAAACTGAAATATTGTTATTTTTTAAAAACAATTAGGGAAAAAAGAAACCACCTACACAATGTAATAAAACCAATTATTGAACTTATGCTTTTAAAATATGGTACTTTACCTTTTTAGTTTATTTTGAAAATTTACCAACACAAGTATGTTAGGTCGGCTAATTTTGAAACGGACCTCATATACCGATGGGGCCAAATCCGAAGTATATGCCGAGTTTGAAAGCAACTCGTAGCACCCACCACTCCTACAATTTTGTCATGGCGTTTGAGCTCTTTGTTATTTCTTTGCCATATACGATCTTTTTTGTTTTTCCGCAGCATACAATGATTCAAATAAACGGAATCGATTTAAGGTATATACTTTTGCAATATCGATTTTTGGCCTCAGGATCGACTATTCCATGTACTATGTCAACTTTTTCTAGGGCAATAACTTCTCTTGCCCGGCTCGGGCGTTTATCAGCCAGATTTCAGCCTACCATAATATAATGTTTGGTACCTATCAATAAATATCGTTTAAATACATTCCAATATCACCATATGGGGGTGTTGTAAAACAGTAAGCTTTTCAAGTTCAAGTTCGATTTTGCTCAAAACAAGATTGTTTCATATTCATAGGAAGACTTGGAAAAAAATTTCTACAAAATTAAGGTAAAAAAAATTTGTTTATAAAAAAAACGCTATTTTAATAAAATTTGTATTTTCAATAATAGAAATATCACTGTACTCCTGATTTTTTTCTCAGTGTAATAAATAATTAATAATAAAATGTGTTACACAAATTACTACTACCTACTCGATTGCAATTCTTGGCAAAATTAGCATTCTTGAAAATCTTCGCCTTTAATAATTATACTCATACGTTATATAGGGTTGGCCATCTGTTGGTTTATTGGTTAACTCCCTAATGCCCAATAGCGTCTTGAGGCACTTATTGTATTTTTGCAAATAAGTAAAAAGTAAAAGCTTTTACATCATTCGATTTTTTTTGGCAGTTCATAATAAACACACTAACTAAGTTATAAAAGATTTAAAAGCTTTTTAAAGCTTTTAAATGTACTTTTTTTGATAAGCACAACAAGTTGCGAGTTGTTAGCAAAAATTGTTTTTTTAAATACCATAACAAAAAATATGATCAGAATCTTTTAATACTATAAAAACTGTCCATAAATAAATAAAATCAAAGTCTAAAAATTTCATAAGCGCCTTATTTTTGACTTAAATCCTTAGGGACCTTTTTCAGATTTTCTCACCTTACTGGTAAACGGACAATCCTATATAATTATAAAGGTCATTTTTGAATTTATGTGCTGAAAAGTACCTTAGAAAAAATTATTCGACCATTGTTAAACAAATATTTTCAAAATGGTCATTAGAGGGTTAATTGATTTTTATTCGTATATTTTCCAACAAAATTGGGCAAATGTATCTACCGATTGCAGCTTTGAAACTATTCGTTTATGTATGAAAAATATTATTTGTTTTTTATTTATTAGCTTTAATATATTATACAATAATATACTTAAAAAAAGATTAGAGTACTAGCATCAAAGGCCTACGACTCGATTTAAATAATATGCTCATAGTTAATGCTAGATTTTGTTTAACAAGTTACAATGCGTAAGATATTTATACACCATTTTAATGTTGCTAAATGATGTTTCTTTGAGAAAGTTAGACGGATTTTCTCAATTGAAAAAGGAGAATCTTATCCTCGCCAAATTTACGCAGGTATCCAGTATGTAAAATAATATAGGACGAACCAGCGACGCTGGAATGGTCCGTGGGATTCATTTGTTTCGTCATTTGAATCTTGTAAGCGCGTAAATGCAGATCCGCATCCAAAATTCGACGCAAAGTGGTCCTAGCTAGGTGTAATTCTTGCGAACAATGGCGCGTCGATGTTCCCGGCGACTCGTCGACACTGGCCTCAACTATTTTTTTTCACAGAACTACCTTTTTTATAGAACGCCTATACTACTTTTACGCGTTGCTCGGTTGTTAAACAATCCATGATACTAACTTTTTATAATCCGCCAGTAAACTCAGTTGTTAAAAGTTTGATGACAAGATTTCAACAAGTGTCCCAAATATATTCGTATATTAAATAAAATCTAAAACTACAATATAAAAAGTATCGAATCATTCCATAGTTGTTATCGAAAAACTTTAGTTGACACTGATCGATAGACAATAATTAACAACTTTATTGAGGTGCCATTATGCCGCTTAAAATATAGATACAAACACCTTATTAAAATAGATTACACAAGATTTATCTTACTTCAAAATACATCGAGCTAATAACCCGCTATCTATCAGTATCTGATTTAAATTGGAATTTCCATTAATAAGTAACTTATCTAATCAGTTGTTAAACTTAATTTGTAATGTCACCTAGACAACTACGATCTGCATTTTTAGCCATTACAGTTTGTCCCCAATATAGTCACAACGAAATTAAAAAAACACACCAAACTGTAATTAAAACATTTTGCTCTCGCTAAAGCAACTCTTTATATGTACATAAATTTAAAAGGTAGCATGTAAACATAGTGAAGCATATGTAGTAGGTTATTTTTTATTTATGCGACTATATTGGACAAACCAGATGACTATGCTAATTCGCATACTGGGGCGGCACTTTAGCATACCAGACAATTACAATCAATAAACCATTTATGCCAATAAAAAATTGAGCCCGATATATAATTATTGCCGAGTACCTATAAAATTAATGAGATTTAAAACGTTATGCTTAGAAATTATATCTAGTGTTAATGGAACAATAATAAAAAACATAACAATAAATATAATAGTTTGTCAAAACGCATTAAATTTTATTTAATTGATTACTCAACTGTGATTTGGACGCGACCTTTTCAAAGCAAATCATCTGTGAATTCATAGCTCATTTGCGATTACGTTCACCTTTGATCAAAGTCCTGGTTTTTTAATGCAAATCAACATTAAATCTATTACCGAATTGTACTGAAATTCACCTAAGTTTTCAGAACTGATTTTTTTACATAAAAAGAAGACCGACCTTCTTCCTAATTGGTATTACTAAGTTTAAGGACTTTTAGAAGGGACAGCTTCTTGGATGGAATTTAGAAATTGAATTTGTATTTTCAATATTTTTTCTGACTACAAATTTTTCTCAGTGTAGTAGTTGGGAATCTTTGCATATGATTTTGTGCATGATGCAATTTTCTCAGCTATTAGCGATTAGAGTTGTTTGTTATTTCCTGTTTCTAACCCTGGTTCCTTTTCCCATTATACTCGTTACAGGTCTTACAATTAACATAGCCCCCCAGTTTTACATAGTACACTTACAAGCTATAAACTAACCATGGGTTCTTTGCCGCAATTGTCCATTGTGAAGGGTCAGCAGCAGGACTTTGTGCCGCGTGCTTTGCATCGCATCTACGAGGAGCAGCAACTGCGTCATGCCGATAAGGTGGCACTCATCTATAATGATCAATCTGGACAATTACGTCAGAGCAGCTATCGCCAGATGAATGAGCGCGCCAATCGTGCTGCACGGTTGCTGGTAGCCGAAACCCATGGACGCTTCTTGCAGCCAAATCATGATGGCGACTTTATTGTGGCTGTTTGCATGCAACCTTCCGATGGTTTGGTCACAACACTGTTAGCCATTTGGAAAGCAGGTGGCTCATATCTGCCCATTGATCCCAGCTTCCCGGCCAATCGCATACATCACATACTCATGGAGGCACGTCCTATTATGGTGCTGCGTGATGATGCTATCGATGCTTCGCGTTTTCAAGGCACGCCTACCATTTCGCTGACCGAACTTTATGCCAAGTCGCTGCAGCTCAGTAGTCTGAATCTCTTGTCCGAGGAAATGCTGCGCGGTGGCAACGTTCATATTGCCATTGTGCTCTATACTTCGGGTAGCACAGGTGTGCCGAAGGGCGTACGCCTACCGCATGAGAATATTTTGAATCGCCTGCAGTGGCAATGGGCCACTTTTCCCTATACCTCTGATGAAACAGTGGGCGTGTTCAAGACAGCTCTAACTTTTGTCGACTCCATAGCCGAACTTTGGGGTCCGCTCATGTGTGGACTGGCCATTTTGGTTGTACCCAAGGCCGTAACCAAGAATCCAGAACGTTTGGTAGGTCTGCTTGAGAAATTCAAGATTAGACGTTTGGTGTTGGTGCCTACTCTACTGCGCTCGCTCTTGATGTATCTGAAAATGGAAGGTGGTGGTGCAGCTCAGAAATTGCTTTACAATCTGCAGATCTGGGTGTGCTCCGGCGAGCCATTGCCGGTATCGTTGGGCAGCAGCTTCTTTGACTACTTCGATGAGGGCGTGCATCGTCTATACAATTTCTATGGCTCCACGGAGGTCATGGGAGATGTCACCTATTTTGCCTGTGAGAGCAAGAAGCAGCTGAGTCTTTATGATAACGTGCCGATTGGTAAGTGATCAATTAATTTAGTTTTCAACATTTTGTGGTTATACCCAGACAGATCAGTACCCGTACGAAAATATGAATTGCATTAACCTTAAGCTCAAGTGAGCCTAATAAGAAACAAAATATACAATATTTCTATAAATAAGGACCTCACCCTCCAACAAATCCATATTTACATATGACTAATCTTGGCATTTATGTATACACAGGCATACCTGTTTCTAATACCGTCATTTATCTGCTGGACAATGATTATCGTCCCGTCAAAAATGGTGAAATTGGTGAGATTTTTGCCTCAGGTCTGAATCTTGCTGGTGGCTATGTAAACGGACGTGATCCGGAGCGTTTCCTGGATAATCCCTTGGCCGTTGAGAAGAGTAAGTCACTTGCAGAGTTTATTTTCCGCTTAGCTAAACTAAATCTCAACGCAGAATATGCTCGTCTCTACCGCACTGGTGATTATGGTTCCCTAAAGAATGGCAATATCATGTACGAAGGTCGCACAGATTCCCAGATCAAAATACGCGGTCACCGTGTGGATCTATCCGAAGTGGAGAAAAATGTTGCCGAGCTCCCGTTGGTAGAGAAAGCCATTGTGCTCTGCTATCATGCTGGACACATTGATCAGGCTATTTTGGCCTTTGTTAAAATGCGAGATGATGCACCCGTTGTTACCGAACTGCAGTTGGAGGCACGTCTCAAAGACAAATTAGCCGATTATATGGCACCACAGGTCATCATTGTGGAACATGTGCCGCTTTTAGTCAATGGCAAGGTCGATCGTCAAGCGCTGCTGAAGAGCTACGAGACAGCCAACAATAATGAAGGTGATTCAAGCATAGTCTTGGACTTTGATTACTCACAAGTGCCGGAAGAGCTAAAGCTGACCGCACGCGATCTGTTTGAGACTGTGGGCGGTGTTATTGGGCGTTCCACACGCGCCACTTTGACTCCACATAGTAATTTCTATGAGTTGGGCGGCAACTCATTGAACTCTATCGTGACGGTGACTTTGTTGAGGGAGAAGGGTTACAATATTGGCATTTCCGCGTTTATAGCAGCTAAAAATCTGGGCGAGATTATTCAGAAAATGGCAGCCAATCGTGATGTAGTGCAAATGGAGGAAGAGTGGCTAAATGCCTGTCCGCATTTGAAAATGGAGGCAGTTCCTTTGCGCTTGGAGCACAGACAGGCGGTGATTGAGTAAGTAAAGTATTTTATCTGAATAAAAGACTTAACTTATTGTGATTTATTTTCTGCCCGTAGCATTATTGTGGACAGTTTCTATAACAAGGCGGATCTGGAACAGTGGCTCAAACCAGGCGTACTGCGTACTGATTATAGTGATATACTCAATGTAAGTGTTTTAGAAAAAAATTGTATTTCAGGTTGCTTTTATTTTAATTGCAAATTATTCTCAACTACTACTCAGGACATCTGGAAAGATTTAGTAGACCGTGATCTTAGCTTTATTGTCTACGATCGCAATACAGATCGCATCATAGGCACTGCTCTCAATTTTGATGCACGCAATGAGCCCGAAGTGGAAATCAAATCCAAGCTTCTGATAGTTTTTGAGTTTTTGGAGTTCTGCGAGGGTCCCATACGGTTAGTTTTTTCTAAAAGATTTGAAATATTAAGAATGTACATCAAATCATCACTTTAACGTTTTTTATTCCACAGCGATAATTATCTACCCAAGGGACTCAACCAAATACTGCATTCCTTCATGATGGGCACAGCAAATGAACTGAGTGCCCGCGAAAACATTGCCTGCATGCACTTTATGGAGCACGAGGTATTACGTGTCGCTCGTGAAAAGAAATTCGCCGGAATTTTTACAACCAACACCAGCCCATTGACGCAGCAACTGGGCAATGATGTGTACCACTACAAGACACTGTTAGACTATCAGGTCAACGAGTATGTCTACACCGACGGTACGCGTCCATTCGCAGATGCGCCCGACGATCAGCGCGCCATTGTGCACTGGAAGGAAGTTACCAAGTAATTGAGGGACTACTTCAATTCGAACGAATTTAAGCGCTTATTGGCCGCGTACCTGTGTTGTATTCGATTTAAATCTTAGGTTACCACCTCGTAGTATTAACATTATTTAATATTGCAATATTAAAATTATATTGTATTGTATGTCTATACAAAATTTCATAAGATTATGTTGACTAGTTGTAAGCTTTCAATGCAATTAAAGAAAATAATTTCACGACAATTAATGGAATTATCGTTTACACCTGGGGTCTGGATTGTGAGGCAAGCGGTAGTTAACGACAGCATTATTGCAAATCATCTGTCTCTATATAAACAACATTCCTACATCATTATTATACATTTTATTGCATCTCTGAAGACACTAACTTAGTATATACCTATAATTGAATAGAAAGGTCAGCTGCAGTCCATCGAACTCATGATACTCTAGCAATGAGTATTTCGTTTGCTTGTGGTTTTCCACAACTCGATCGTTTCTACTGTAGCCACGTGACTTTGTGTTTTTATACCCTGTATCCATAAGGTCCAGGATATTGTAGATTTGTGTTATGTATCTTTAAGTTGTATATTCATACAAGCCTCAGAGCTTTTCTTTGTAAAATATTCGCAAAGGGCAAGTGAATGTGGTGTCATCGCTTGCAAGGGTATTGTTAATGATTCAGTTTTTGAGGAAAGGGTAGCATCCCCTCTTTAGTGTAATTAGGAAGACGGTCACCTCACGCAGCTGTTGCGATGGGCAATCAGCCTTTCATTGTACCTACTGGCGAATAACGAGATCTGGTTCTCTACAGTACTCAGATTGAAGTCGCCATGCCAAGTCAAATTAATGATGTACCTTTCGCATCTAGGAATAATTAGATGTACTTTCTTTTCCACTCTATATTTTTTCTTATCTTTGCCTATTTTTTCAAACAATCTTTAAACTATCGCCTCTATGCCATGGAATCGAAGGAGGAGGTGAACTTCCTGAAAACAATCAAGTCGTCACGAGGGAAACTTAATTTGTAGTACAGACGGATTTGACGCTTGAGAAAGATGTAGACTATTTCAGGTGCATACAAAGAAGATGCAAACACAGACACCCCAAAAAAATCGATTTGGGCGTATTTGTAGATTATGTTAGACCGAAAATCTATATTGTTTGTTTGGCTGCGTCATGGAGTAGCCTTAAAAAAATCATATACTTTTTATTCGATTTCGGATGTTCGACGATGTTTTTGTAGTCGCTGAATCCGAATCCAACGTGCTGTGTAATTGATTTTGAAAGAAGTCATCAACTGACCCACATCAAAGCGTTCAATATTAGCTCAAAATAACAATAAAATCTATATAACAGCTTAAATTTTCGAGGCATATGAACTTTTTATATATAGCAACATAGTAGCTTCTCATTATAAACAAACCATGTGCAGGTTTAGGTGTAGTGCCATCCAACAAGACATAAAAAAGTTCCCAGGACAAGACTTCGGCACTGTACAAATATTTGGTCAAATGCAACAAAGAAGCAAAAGCACATGAAAATGGTTTTAGAAATTAGGTTTTAAACATTAAAGCCATAAATATGCTTGGTTTATTACACATTTTAAGTTATGTATATTTTTTTGTTTATTTTTTATAATCATATATTGATTTTCATTAATAGCGATTCTTTTTTTTTCTTCATTTTCTCTCATATTTTTTGTTTCATGCTAAATTAATTGTACACTTAACTTGACAGCTAATTACATAATGCTAAATATATATATATATTTATAAGCTGTATATATATGCGTTTATGGATGTATGTTTATGAAGGGGGGTTGTGCTTATGCCTGTAAGTCTGTTTCTTAAAATTGAATGTCCCCAGTAAGTCGAAAGTCATTTTTTTGTCCAATTTTCTGTCACATTGTCGTCATCTATTCCCTAGTTAGTCAAGCGAATGAACAAAGCCAAAGGTGAATGTTGTTGCCGTGCTTTTATACCCTATCAGGGTACATTACTTTTACTATAACATTTGTAACACTTTTTGTACTTTTAGCAACAACATTAATAGATTAATATGTAGGTATAGTCCTCAGTCACTAGTTGAAAATGTTGTTACTTTGTTACACTGGCAATAAATAAAGCAATTAAAAAAAATCTAACCACTGTTTTATTTAGTTACCAAAAACGAAAGATAGTTAGTGGTTAAGTACGAAAATTTGGTTATATTTGGCCTACGAAGGACAAAACTAACAAAAATAAAATGTTTTCAAGGGGCCGATACACCCTAGATTTGAGTATAATTAATTGAATGCTAAAAGGTTTACTTGCTTTAGGTGAGTCAATAAATAATCTTGAATACGCGCTTCTATTTTGATAAAAAAAAAAATAATATATAAAAAAAAATATTATATATATTATATATATAAAAAAAAAATATTTTAAAAAAATATTTTAAAAAAAGTATTATGTATAAAAAAATAATATTTATGCAACTAAGGTGATTTGAAGCTTACTAAAAAGCTGTATTTCGTAATTTTGACCGGCCCCTTGCCATGTTTTGTTTATGATATGCATGCAAAAGTTTAAGATCTTGAAAAAATACATAAAACTGTATTTTTATCGCTAGTAGTTCCCAAGATAGAACGCTTTAACCTCTACCCGTGCCTTGAAAAACATGCAAGCGCAGCGCCAATCTATAAACATATTGAACGAAATGGGGCATGTTTTTCAAGACGCGGGAAGACTTTAAAGCGTTCTAACTTGGGAACTATTAGAGATACTTACATGATTCAAAACCCAGTCTTGTGAACTTTTTTGAGATCTACAATTTTTTTATACCCACCAAAAACAAAAAATGGCAAGGGGTGGTTAAAAATACAAAAAAAAAAAATGCATTTTAGTTATTTTGGCGCCCTCTACCGCCCAAAATATGAACTTCTGGTTATACCTTACAAACAAAACTCGAAATTCAATTTTGAACGTTTTTTGCCTTGGAAGTTTTTGTATACGACTTATAGAATTCGAGATAAATGGGCTGAAACATATGTCAAAATAACGGTAAACCCTACGGGGAAAGGTCACCTTTATGGTTTTAGACTTTTTGGATGGTCCTTAAAACAGTAAGCAAGAGAAATTCCAGTGTTCAATTTTTTCCTGGTCAAAACCTATTTTTACTGTACTTATAAGAGGCATTAAAAAATATACTAAGCAGCTTAAGGAAACCGGAGAAAGAAAACTGCTAGGGTATGCAACATTCGGCGCGATAACATATTTCGCTCATATCTTCTGTCATGTTGTCGCCAGCTATTCACCAATTAGTAGAGCGACTAAACCAATCTTATGGTGAATGTTGAGGCATGTGTCATTGTATTTTTTGTGTGTCTGTGTGTCAGTATGTCTATGTTGTACTATGTGTGTGTTTGTATGTATGTATGCTGTGTTTACTAAATATTTTTGCGCTAGCATTTACTATGTACTAACAACTGTACAGCTAATTTACGTTAATTATTTTAACGTTTAATATTTATCTTTTTTTCTTGTTTTTACTTATATTTTTTGCTGTGGGGCAGCCTAATTAGCGACGCTGGAGCTTTCACAGTTGCAGCGTTGAACGTTTAAAGCATTTAGTGCAGCAACAAAAACAAAAACAATAAATCAAAGCCCCACATATAACAAAATGCATACATATATAGTATATGATAATGTAAAGCATTTTATAGGCTTATCGCTAGGGATTGCCTGCTTTTTATCTTGGGTTAATTTGCTCTATTGCCGTTTTTGTTGTTATTTTGGCGTCTGCCGCTGATTTTGACATTCAGTTTGTAAGTTATTTACTACTTGGTGCTGCGCACAATGCGTATGATCCTTGGGGACTACGAAGCCGCACCTTGATCCAGTAGTCTGTAGTTCTGGAATGTCTTCCACTCGCCAGTGTTGTAGTCCAAGCGTATAAGCGACTCTACCAGACACAAAGCTGTGTTGCCATCATCTTGTTGCACTTTTTCCTGCAAGTTAATGCAATTTTTTTTGTAATTGGTAAGTTGTTTTATTTTTATGCTGAAAACAATCTGATGGCCTAAAAGAGATTGTGCATATCTCTATCAGATTCAACGAACAAATTGCACCAGTATAATTAATATTGCTACGTTTTAAATTCATCATAGAAATAAAACGTGCTAGAAATTCATCAGATATGTTTACATAGCTAATAAGCAACCATAGTTGATTAATAGTTGTTTGTAGTTCTTTTTAAATTGAGCTACCAAAAAGTGTTGCAACTTTAGCCTTTTACAAAAAGAAATGGCCTTTACTGACCTGATGATCTGATTTAACTTTAAAGTGAAATTTTCTATAGCAAAGATGCGTAGGCGTACTCAAGAACAGTGATTTGAATGATGAATTAATGAATCTAAGTGTCACTAGCAATTAGTGTCCCTGAGATATAGGAGTTCATATAACGACGGTTATAGCTTAATTGCTAGACGAAGTGGGGCTTAGCATTTCTTATGATCTGCCACGCAATGTAACACATACATTGCACAAATCTATAACAGTGCCAACTCAATGTGTACAGCTGATTTGTGACCTGAGATTTTGTAAAAGTACAAAATGAAATCTTTCAACATCCCATTTATAGATCGAATCTAAATCTAAACATTGCTCAAAAGGCAAATTGTTTTTTAAAGCCCAAAAAAAAATTAACAGAAGTTTCCCAAAAATACGTACAAAAATTGTATGTTTAACTACAAGGTGCAGGCTTGGGCCCTAGAGTGTTAACAAATGTTTTTTTGTTGTGAATGGAATTCCTGCAAACTATTTAATTCATGTTAAAGCATACCAAACGGCATAATAACTTACCTCTGTTTCACCCAGTTTAATGACCAAAACATTTTCCGAATTGGGTCGTGGATTCTCCCTCAACCCAGCCATAAAACCTAGTATAAGCGCCTTATCCGGCCGCGATACTCGATTCGCCTTGCGGAACATTTCGTGCGCCTTATGTACGTGTTCATTCTATAAAAGCATAAGAAAACATTGGTTAATAAAAGAAACGATCTTGATAAAAAATAATCTCACCGAAAGCGAAAGTCCCCTGCGCTGCGGCGCCTGCTGCGCTTGCTGTGGCTGCTGTTGCGGCGCCTGTTGCTGTTGCATTTGGAGTTGCACCGTGCGCGAAATGCTGGCATTAGTGCCTTGCTGTTGTTGCAACTGAATTTGCTGTGTGCCCGCATTATTAGCAGATGTGACCAGACGCTGCTGCACCGCTGGCTTGTGCTGCAAAAGAATCTGCTGTTGGCGTGGCTGCTGTTGTGTCGCCGTTTGTGTTATGATGGTGCGCTGTGTATTGCTTGGAGCTTGCTGCACCTGCACGAGTTGCGGCTGCTGGCCAGGTCGCTGTATTAGCGTTAGACCTTGTGGTAAGGTAGTCAGACCGCCACCTACACTTGTCATTACGGGGCGTATGATGGTTTGCTGAGGAGACTGCAAGAAGAATATATTGTTTTTGTGTTGAAAAATTAAAAAATTTGTTCTCATGTAAGCCTGAATAAGTATTTTTGTAAATATATTGTTTGTTATTGCTCTTATTCTTATATTTCTAAAAATACTAAATTTTATCCAAACTTACATTGCCGATTACATTTGTAGGCGTCTGCTGTTGTACAATGACATGCTGTCCGCTCAACGGATTTGTCGGTATCAGAGTAGGTAGTATCTGCTTGTTCGGCTGCTGCTGTTGCTGCAGCTGTATTGTATGCGGTTGTACAGATGTAGACGATGTGGTTTTTACCAGACTAGGCGGTCCAGCCGCCGTTGTTGTCATTAATGTAGTGCCAGCGCCAAGTCCTTGTAACCCGCTGACATTACTAATTGGTATCTGCTGATACATATCGCCACCAATATTGCGCAAAATAACGCCCTTTTGCGTGAGTATAATAGTTTTCTTATTCCCAGTTGGTGCTACATTTAGATTAGAAACACCCGCTGTATTGGCACCTGTAGCAGCACTAGGCTGCATAATAACCTGCGATAGCTTGGGCTGTTGCGTTGCCGTAGTGTTGGACACAATGGTATGCTGTGGATGCTGTTGCTGCAACTGTGCCTGCAAGTGTTGTTGCTGTGCAGCCTGTGAAGCGGGCTGTATGGTCACTGGCCTATTGGGCAGTTGCACATTCTGTATATTAAGCGTTTGTTGAGAGCCTACGGCTGCTGAGGTGGCAACCAATGGCGGCGGATTACTAGATACTACTGTTGTTTGCTGTGGTTGTTGACGGACGGAAGTCATAACCACGCCAGATGTCGCCGATGTTTTCAACAAAATTTTCGTAGGTGTCTGAGAATGGCTGCCGCTGGCTGCTGTCTGATAAAGAGTTGTCGTCTGCGGCGCTGGACGCGTTTGTGTAAAGGATGTCAACGTGGGCAGCGTAGGAGTTGGTTGTGGCTGGGGTGTAGTTAATATGTACTGGGTTTGTTGTTGTTGCTGCTGCTGTGCTGGCTGTGAAACCAACTGTTGTTGCTGAAGCTGGTGCTGTTGCTGGTGTTGTTGCTGTTGTTGTTGCATTTGTTGCGCAGCTCCTGCAGCGGCACTTGATGTTCCTGCCTGTTGTTGGGCACGTTTTGCCGGTTGTATTATTGTCTGAGAGATTATTACTGGACCGCTATTAGCCGCTGTCTTTAGCTGGCTTAGAGGCATTGTTTTTATAGCCTGTGTGGGTATTGTTGTTGTAGTTGTTGATGTCGGCAAAGGTTTCTGAAAGTAGTAATGTATAATATTAATAATTAAGGTAAAGGTTGGCTCAGTTCAGAGAATTTTAAAAAGATTTGTCGCCACTTCAATTTTGGTTTAATTAATATTTAATCGATTCGAAGAATCTAAGTCTGTAAGTCTTGCTCTCGTTAGTTGATGGGTTCTTTTCTTCTCTATATGTTGCGAACCTTTAATTAGACCGGAATTGGTGAGCTATAGCGCTGCTTAAACGCGTGGTTTCATGACTTGTACACTTACTTTATCCAATACGAAAATCAATACAATCAACACCTAATAAAAACTGGTGAACAAAGCTGCTATCCTAGTTCACGCAAGTCTAGTCTATTATGATGCACTTACCGCTCGCACACTATGTGAGCTCGGCGAGGAAGCCAATATTACCGGCGTCGAGCTATTAATTAGTATGGGCTGCTGCTGTTGTTGTTGCTGTGTGCTGACTTGCTGTGGCTGCTGTTGAGCCTGCTGCTGAGCCTGACTGCTACTAGCCGCTGCTTTGGCCTTAGCAGATGTAATCTTTACGGAAATATTGTTAGGCAGGTTGGCCAGAGGACTAGCCGCCTGTCGTAGCTGTTGTGGTGTAAGTAAGGTAGTTGTGGTGGATGCCGCCGTAGAACTAGTTGCCGTTGTGCGCAAAACCGGCTTAATGTCTAGCTTCTCCATTTTGATGGTAGTGTTTCCCACAGTAGTTGTAGTCGTTGTTGTTATATTATTATTCTGCTGACGCTTTTGTGGCGAGGCGCGTATAAGCAAGTGTGGCGTTCTCTGCACCGGCTGCTGTTGTATAATGACGCGCTGCTGCTGCTGCGACTGCGTCGCCAGAGTTGAGATGAGTGTAGTAGTCTGAGGTGAGGATTCAATTTTCTCCAACTTGATATTGGCGGGCACAATGATCTCCTCGCTTTTGATTTCAATCTCTTGTTTAATACGCTTCGGCGTATGATTAAAACTGTTGTTGTTGTTATTGTTCAGCTTGGAAGTTTTGGGCGTCGTGGGTGACTTTTTGATATCGGCTGCCTTAATTTGCGGTTGGGTTGGCGTGGTAGCCTGTGCAAAGGTAAGCGTTGCCGCATATTCTGGTGTGGCAGGTTCGTTTTGCAACGCCTTTGCAGACAATTCGGGCGACTTAAAGTCCTCATGCGTTTCTTCCATGCTGCCGGTGCTTTGGTTGAGCTGTGGTTCGGTTTTGATTTCAAAACTGTTATTAGCCGACGTGGGCGTGGTTGGTGTATCTGCACCTCCAACATTAATCACTGCATCTGTTGCCAACGCGTCATCAGTGCTGCAAGCAGCAGCAGCAGCGGCAGCTGCAGCCGCTGCCTGTTGCTTTTGCTCCTGTTTCTTTTGTTGCTCCTCCAGTTGTTGCTCGCGCTTGCGTTTTTTGGCTGCTGCATACCCAAGTGGCTGCTCTGATAACTCGATTAGCTTGATGCCGCCATCTTTGCGACCAGCGGGTGTGCGACTAAGATTGGGTCGCTGCTGATTACCCGGCACATTGGGTGAACGAAAGCCTGTGGTGGGCATGCGCGAGGGTATGCCTTTAAGCGGCGTGGTGTCGGTCATTTTGCGTGGCATGCCACGACTGCGTAGTGGTATGGTGGGCGCTGAGCCCTTTTTGAGTGAAGATTGCGCATCGGCTGATTTGTGCAAGAGCTCCGTGCGCAGTTGCGCGCTTTTCGGTTTGCGTTTTAGCGTAAAATGCTTGCCGGGCGCTGGTTGTTGACCAACCTGTTGGGCAAGTTCGCATTAGTATAGGAATTGTTGTTGCTAAACATAAATAGCTATTATATACTTACCACTGAGATCAGCGCGTTTTTGTTCAGATATTGACATTCCAGAGGTAACATGCCTAGATCGGAATGCTTGGTGACCAATTTACGCAAATCGTTGACCATGTCTGTGAAAATGGGACGTGTTTCCTCATAATCGGAAATTTCTGTGTTTAGCGAGCTTGTTGCCGGAAATGTTTTCATAGTTTCGGCCAACATAGAGACCCATAATTCCGAATCCATACCAGCTACTTCGATGACCTCTTCCAGCTCGCTTTTCCACTAACACGAAGATAAAGAGGAACGATGTTATTACAGCCTTAAAAGCCAGTTGCGCCTGGTGCGCCCACAATCCCAACAACAACAATATCACCAATACCAACACCAACGCACAATATTTTTCTACACTTGAAGCAAAAACACACGAACACACACAACTACAATTATTATATACACGCAGAAGTGGCGGGAAATGTTATTTATTTATAGCTACACAGAATATAAACATTGTTGTGCCACTAATGACGTAGATAACATAAACACACACAATTTGATAAGATTTTTTGCACTTTACGGCATATTTACAAATTTCCTGCGCTTTTATTAAATATTATTTCACCAACAAAAACAACAACATATTACGCTGTGCCAGCAAGTGTAGCGTTGGTGTGCGTGCGCGCTGGTGTGTTGGTGTACTTTATTTTTTTTCTTCTTTTATCCCTTAAACCAATGAGAAATTACCTCTTCCACCAGACGGCGTGGTATATGCAAAAAACTGAGCAACAATTTTAATTTCACTTGTGTTTGCAAATCGGAAAAACATTCTTTGATATTGCGCAAAACTTCTTTGTTTAATTGTGAGCATATTGAACCGTTTATCCACGAGTCATTTGATGTACCCAGTTTATTATGCAGCCACAGTGATGTGTCGCTGTCCCTTACGTTCGCCATTTTTTCTGTTTACGTTAGTTCGCACGCGGCGCACAGTAAATTTGCAAATTAAAACAATGCAGCGTTGCTTGGAATTTCACAATTTCGTTAATTTATGAATTAATAACTAATTTTCAACGAAAAACATACGAAATATTCGTCGAAAATTTGTAAGTGGTACGCGGACACACACACATTAAAAAGCTGAAAAAAGTGCGGCCAAACAACTAGCAAAAGTGTGTGCACATAGTTTAGAAAAATTGTTTTCACGATATCAATAACGATTACGATTTTTATTAAACACAGCACTGCTTTGACATCTGTTAAGCAAGGCATACATTATACGACATGTCGTACACCACGGCTGTTTATCAAAAAGTTTTGATTTTTTAGGCAAATCGTACAGACGGTCGTATCGCGTATGGGCCTATTTTATGATCGAATTATTCAGGCATGTTCTAGATTCCGATTCCGACAAAATTGGAATCGATTTCAAAAGTTTGTCTCGCAGCTATCGAAATGAAAAGTAATTCGCTTTATTTACTTAAATAAATGCATTTAATGTCACTGAAATACATTTTTTATTATTTCTTAATTTTTTAAGGAAACGGATTTGAACGGATTATGGTTGATTTTCATTAAATATTTTTATTACAAAATTTGTCTATTAAAATTGTATGTACATGCAAAACCAAAACGAGTGGAATGAAAGGTGTTCTGGATTTAGACAAAACAGGTCTTCGAAAAGTTATGTGTTGTCGTGTTGCACGAGAAAATTCGAAGATAATTTTATAAATGGATGGCTTGAAATACCTATACACAATACATTGTACAAAATTTGTAAATAAAAAAAAGTATAGACTACGTGACATACAGCAATTTTAAGGCAGCACCCAATCCACTGTAGTTTATAATATTAAATTAAAATTGATAATACAATTTTGTTAAAAATGTATGAACAATATTTGTTCCGGTGTATTATTTACTCACATGTGATTTCAGACCTGACTTTTAAAAATAAATCAGCACTGAATTCATTTCCAATTTTTTTAAATATTCATTGGTGATTTCAGGCATGGCTTTTCAAAGTCAATCTGCACTGAATTCATAGATGGTTGTTACGGCTAAGTTTCAGGCCTGAACGGCTAGGACATCCATGTGTTAAATTCAGTGACAAATGAATGCGTAGACTCATGGATGGTACTGAAAATTCAGGCATGATTTCATGACTTATTCAGGCCTGAGCCGAACTAAAGGGTCGATAAACAAACATGTTGTACAACATGCCGTAGAGTGTATGCCTTGCTTTAAGTGCTCGCTTTACAGCACTAGCTTACTTTGTAAATAATACCAAACTGCTGAGGTTGTATTTTAGTTGTTTGTGTGGTTTTATTATTGCATCAAAGAATATAAAATATTCATAAAATGGATTTAATCACTGAAACTACGCACAAAACAGTTCCTACAAAGGCCAGCATGTCTACCGCGGCTAAGCTGTTAATTGCAGCCACAGGTGGCGTAGGCCTTGGCTTGTCTATTGTGTGTGCTTCCTTTGTAGCGCCGGCCTTTCGCAAAATATGCTTACCGTATGTGCCGGCTACCACAGAGCAAATAGCCAATGTTTTACATTTTTTGCCCAAAAATGCCAGCGGCAAGCTGCTGGATATTGGCTCCGGCGACGGGCGTATTGTAATTGGTACTTTTTTTCACAACAACCTATTATAGACACTTATGTAACTGAACTCTTACTACAGCTGCTGCTCAGCACGTGAAGGCCTTGCGGACCGATGGTGTCGAGTTAAATCCTTGGCTGGTTTACTACTCAAGACTAGCAGCTCTACGCCATGGTGTCAGTAAGCAAACCAGCTTCTTTCGCCGTGATCTGTGGAAGTTTAATATTAAAGAATACAACTATGTGGTTATTTTTGGCGTCGAACAAATGATGCAAGATCTGGAACATAAATTTGTAGCAGAATGTCCGCACAATACCAAAATCATAGCTTGCCGCTTTGCATTACCTCACTTACAGCCTGAGCGTGTAATAGAAGACGGCGTCGACACCGTTTGGTTCTACGATTTAAGTAAACAAAGTGACCAAACGAGCTGATCAGTAAAAGATGGCAATTTTTGTTAGTTTTCCGAATATACTTTATTGTTTTTCGCTCTAAGAATGCATCTTTTAGTGCAGAGAAAAAACTATGTATGTATATAATATATATGCTTAAATGCTAAAATGAGAAACAGCTAGCATACGCATTTAAGCGTAACACAGACTGCTGTTCAATACTAAGACAGTATAAAATATAAAAAATTACCACACATGAGTACGAAAAGTAGGAGGCTTTTAACACGAGACACGAAAGATTACAAAGAGTGCGCACATAAGGAATTTAAGGGTGCTGAGCCATGATTTAAGGAACCATTTGGGTAAAGCAAGCCTTAACCGGAAAGCAGCTGATACTGTTTTTTGTTATTCTTGTGAGCAGCGTAGGCAGTGATAATAGTGGCATTGGTAATGTCTGCTCCACATTTTTTTTTTTTTTCAGAAATTCACACTTTTTAAGAAAGTGTTCCAACTTAAACGCCATTATCTAAAGTGCTAAGCATTTGGGCTTTAAGACAAAGACACGCAGTTTACGTTGCGACTGCTGTTAGAAACGGCGTCCAAGATAAATGTATTGGCTGTTTGTTTCGCGATAGATTTCACCAAAGCCAATTCTAGTATAGAAATTCATTTGCTCTATATCCTTTTCAGGCAAACAAACGTGCACACCAAAGCAGCCACTAGCACGCAACGCAGCTAAGAGTACTGTAAGCAATCGCTTGCAAATGCCGTTGTCATGCTCATTGGCCTCCCTCAACGTTGCCGCGTTCAGCACGGCCGGGAATGAGGCGCTCACATCTGCCGGACACTGTTCCTGTTGGCTGGTGTGGAAGTTATCGATAAACTCGGCTACCATTTGCTTTATCTTCAACGCCTTATTGGTCAGCGTCGGCGTTGCGTCAGCCTGATCCACTAGTGACTTGGGATACTTTTCACGCATCTCCGGCAGCCAGCACATTTCCAAATTGCGTTGAAATGTATTAACGTCCAGTGAGGCACAAGCATAACCCACAACCTCATTGAATTCGTCATAAGCAACCAAACAGAGTTCGGGGTTCAGCGTAACGTAAGGTCCCACCAAGCGGTCTGCTATAATGTTTGACACGTTCGGTGGCAACTCACACTCACCTTCGATATGCCATTGGAGATATGTTCGTGTGCAAATATTGTTCACAGTAAGCTCATCAGCCGATTTATATGGTCTTAATAAATAGTAATTTGTTGAAGGCTGCTCGGGTAGCTTGTAGACAAACAAATCATTGCCAGAGTCTACAGGCATAAGACGTTGTAGATCTGCTGTAAGACCACCGCGAAATACCCAAGGCTCCTGATCACCAGACATAAAAGCCTCTTTCCAGCCCTTGCTAAACCCTGAAATGAGTATATAAAGATAGCAGTGATTTGGTTATATACATATATGTACTCCTTGAACTTACATGTATAACTACCCTGCGTAAAAGAGCACATATTATGCGGGAACTTCCCCAACGCCAGCCACTTGATATAAGCATTAAGCAGCGAAAGCGCGCCAGATATGTCCCATACATATGAGTATAAATCATGGCATATTTCCTTATTTTCGCAGCAAGCAATTTTTGCCAACAAACTTAGTACGCTACCACAAAGCGCCGCAAATAAATCAGCCCTTTGCAGCCATTCGCTGACTTCTGGCTTGGCGGCGCCTATACCAGAATCTCCACTCGCGTTGCTGCTCTCATGCAATAACACGTTGGCATTGGATTTAAGCCAATTAAATTCACTAAGCAGCTTTAAGCCACGGCTGCCATGTTCGAAGGGTAAATAAAACAAATCACAGAGTAGGCTCAAATCTTCAGTTGAAATTTTTGAGGGATCGACGACAGTTCTGTAGATGATAAAGTTAAAAAAAGGATTACAATTATTTTGTATTACATGAAAATCTTAAAATTTAAAAAAAAATAGTCTAAATTAAAAAAAAAAAAAAATCATAACAAAATGCTGCCACTCATTTGATACTATCCATATTCATTCAATTTGGAATACTAAAACATTTACGTGCGCAACCGAATCAAGCATCTACGTTTTTCAAAACTAACACGATCGATTAAAGATCGTTTCTCTAAAAACAAATAATTACTTGTTATTTTCATCAGGGTCCTCCTCATGCATCTCCGAATTAGACAATGGCGACGAACTCGAGCTTTCGACATTCATGCTCTAAAAAAGGTGCAAAAATTAGAATTCACTGATTAAAAATTTATCTTTAAGACATACATGTAAATCGTTTACAGAGGACATAACAACATCGTCAGTAGCCAGCTTTGTTGTTTCCTTGGGCGAAACCTGTGAGGCTATGCTACTGCTGCATTCCATTGGCTCATTAACACATGCACTTAACGGACTCAAACTATTCTCATCTAGCATTGTGTCGACGCTTAAGTTTGTATTTACTGGTGGCTTTTCATCTATGACGACATCATCTTCAACGTGCGTGTGATCTTTTTTATCCTGATCTGGCTCTAAGACCGTCGGCTTGCTATGTTCCGAGTCATCTTCCGAGTTTACAGCGTTTGCAACATCAAATAATGGCTTACTTAAGTTCAACGATGCTTCAACGTTTTTGGTTTCCATTATGGGCACTGGTACAATTGATATTGGGACCTTTTTGGGCAATTCAATGCTAGATGCAATTGTTGTTGGTATGGGATTAATAATCTCTTCATTTGTTACAACTTTTGTAGGCGATACCAAAGAATTCATCACTGGATTAGATATGGGTGTAAGAGCCGAGGAATTTACAGTGCTGCAAACATCAGCCAAGGCTTGTAATTGTGTGGTATTAACTTCCGGCACTGTCCGCGCAGTGGTGGATGTAGATGTAGTGGTAGTCAGGCTCATGCAAGTGTTAATGGACCTTATAATTGGTATTATGGGCATCACCACTAAGAGAAAAAACTCAGAGTTATCATGGATTATTTCATAAAAAGTCTAACTCATTTACTACTTTGCACTTGGGGTTGGGGCTTTGCAATGGGCCCAAATGCTTCCTTTTCCACGTAGAATTCCGGCAGCCATTCGGATATCGCATTTCTATAAATAAATATTATTATTTAATAATGATTTATAGAAGCCCTTTGTCCAATTACTTAAGTGCCAATCGCGGATGATAAATGTTTTTGGAGAGACAATCAACTGGCAGCTCGTCCTCGTTTTCAGTCTCTAGTTTGATATCAGCAGAAAGTGAGCTGTTCATCTTGGAATCCATGTTACAATGCGACCAATGTGCCAGCGTATGTATGGCAATAAAGTTGGCATAAAACTCACAATTGGGATTTGTCATTACGCCGCGCAAATGTGGTATAAGCTCAGGTGAACGTCCCATATAGGGGCCCAGAAATACGCGCTTCTGATCATAATCATTCGCGTGCAAGTTATCCCAAATTACCGGCGGTCGACGCAGCACCTCAGTTATTTCTTGAATTGATTCTATTGTTATGATTTTTGAAATCACTTTGTTTCCGGTCCATAGAATGTCAATTTCATGGTTTAATTTTGAGCCCAAAGTATTCAAGTACTCCGAATCGTTTACATTTGGCACAGCGCGCGATGAGCAGTACTGCGTGGGACAAAATAAGAACCGGGGACTGCTTAAATGCGTGTAAATTTCATTGGTAACCGATACTTGTGCGTTGGCAAACGTTTGATAGACTTCCTTGTCCGCTTTAGAAAGCTCCGACTCAATATCATCGAAAAGCAATGCAAATGCCTCACAGCCAAACTGAGAAACCTGATCCAGTTTACGTTTGAGCGTTGCAATCTCCTTCTGACTGCTATAAGTCATGTCCAGGCCCGGAGATAAGGCATAGTAAAATATTATGCCAGCCTCTTTGGCCGCCGCAATCAGACCTATAAAAAGTGAAAATTGCATAAATTTGTTTACAAATTGACTATAAAAGCCACACTACCTGACAAATGATCAGCTTCCTCGACGGTATACAATTCCCGCCAGTAGGCTCTATGTTTATAGTCATCTTTAGGCGCATAAACATACGATTCCATGCCCCATTTCTTTAATTTGCGAAACAAATCCTTGCGCTGCTCGGTAGTCCATGGCCGGCCATAAAAGCCCTCAATAACACCGCAAATAAATTGTCGCTGATCATCCTGCGAAGCGCGCTGGGTGGACGTGCATTTATCACGCATAACGCCGTCTTCCATTTTTGCAGTTTTTATTTTAAAACAATGGTTTTTATGTATATTCAGGACGTTTTAGTAAAATTTTTCGTCTTGCGGCGATAAGCAAATTATCGATACATGTAAAGGCTGGCATCGAGATGCGGCTTTAGTATATCGTCTGCAACAACTACCATCCCTATTGCGCTCTTGTTATGTATTTTTTGTTGTTGTTTGTTTGGGACTCAATTGATTGGGAACCGTCTGAATTTAAATAAATGCAGCCTTTTATTGTTATACGCAGCTACCGCGAATCCGACGAGATTAAGTGCCAGGAACTACATCATGACTATGTTATGTCATTTGCCAAAAAAACATTTTACGAGTTTTGTTTTCGTGAGGTAAATATAAATTGACCAGCATGCCCAATCTACATCTTTACCTGATTTATATTTATGCCAAACAGATAACACTGCAATTTATAGTCATCACATGGGCCATAATGTTTATATTTCTTGGTGTGCCACTGCTCTTCTGTGCGCTTACTATACCTGGCTGCATATTCTTTCTATTTTCCAGCACATATTTTTCGTTCTATGCCAAAGCGGCGGAAATAACGAGGGTAGGCACTACTCTTAATTAATGCATTGACACATATGACTCCTTGCTTTCAGATAAAGCCCTCACAATCCCTGGTGGCTGAGTGTTATGAACCCTTTATCTTTCGTTGTGCACCAAATGAGGCGAGCTATCAAATATTTGTTGAACAAGCGCCCTACGAAGAGTCTTATAAAAACAAATTTCGTCGCCGCATAGTAGCCGCTATTAGTGTTAAAAAGCATAATTCATTATACAATGCGGCATGGATCTATCGATTTGCTCTCGCGCAAAACTATCCCTATCAAAAGATCATGGAACCCATGATCAGTTTGTTGTGTAAAAATTGCATTGCAGCTTGTTATGCGACGCTAGAGTGCACTTTATCTGAGTGGCAAGAAAATGAACGTGATTTTTATGATAGCTATGGATTTGCCACGCGTCAGATTTATCATAAGCAAATTATTGGTAGCCTCTCTGTGATGAAAACTCAACTGACATATAATTTGCAGTCGGATGATGCGCTTCATCTTCCTTAGCGAATCTCAGCAATTATGCAACGTACTCAATGGAACATTCCACTCGAAACACAAATACGTCCTGTACACGAAGCTCTTGAAAAACGAATTTAAGCAATTTGTCTTGATATGTGTTTACACTATATTTGAAGCAACTTCTAATGGTTCTGCTCTTTTTAAAGACCAATAATTTAATTTTAAGTCATATTACTTCCTGATATCCACACCCTTATTTTATATATGTATCGACTCAAAAATTAAAGTTTGAAAAGCAGACTTACTTTCATAGTCTCAAACTCGCCCCAAATATGTTAACAAATAAATTACTTTAATAATTCATTTAATCATGGCATCTCCTAGACACATATACGATTTTTTAAGATTTTTTTATAAAGAAAACACTGTAAAAAAGTTCAAAGTGGCGTAAGGTTTCAAAAGTTTCGGCATTTACAGATTGATTTTTGGGACGTTATCGAACACAAAATTTAGATAAGTACAATCTGTAAATGCCGAAACTTTACTTTACTTACGCCACTTTGAACTTTTTTAGTGTTTTCTTTATAAAAAAATCTTAAAAAATCGTATATGTGTCTAGGAGATGCCATGATTAAATGAATTATTAAAGTAATTTATTTGTTAACATATTTGGGGCGAGTTTGAGACTATGAAAGTAAGTCTGCTTTTCAAACTTTAATTTTTGAGTGTCCCAAAACTTTGTTCTTTTTTACTTAAGCGAGCGCTTTTAACTTTTTTGTAAAACAAATAGGATCTTGCCACTTATATTATGGCTCACTTTAATTAATTTCTTTTGAATTAATTTCTTTAATGGAAATGTATTTCCCTTACTTTGTGAATGTTTATGCCATCAAATGTTATTCCAACAATACTAAGAAATAACCACTACGGGGTTTTTGCCCGGCTTGACGTAACCCATTTTACGGGGTTCCCTCCCAATTATAAGTAATGGAGCTTATGTTTGAAACCAAATAAGTGTAAACACAGCTTTGCACCGCAATATTTTAATAATATATATGTAAAATACAACGTGTTGCTTTTAGACATTTTTATTAGCTCTTGTTTATTCTTTGACATATTCTATTTAAATAAATAAATAAAATATATTTAATAAATAAAATTTGCATAACTTTTTAGCGTATTTGAATGCCGCACATCTAATTGTTGCTATTGGTTTTGAATTTATGCAAAGTTGAAGGTACTTTTATATCTTTGATTCAATTTGTTTAGCCCTTTGTTTTTGTCATCTCTTGTTGTATATTTTAATGAACATAATTATAATTACAAAAAATTGTTTTGCAAAGAAATACAATTTACAAGTACGTCAATGTAAATAGCAAGAGTACATAAATGTATAATATATGAATTTAATTTTTGTTATGTATAAAAAAAGCTTTCATTGTACCGGCAGAAATATGTATAATTGTTTTTTTTTTGGGATTTTTGTTTTTATTTTCAGTTACAATTTTTAGTTTAGCGCAACTAATGCTTAAAAAAATAAATTTTGGAGATGCGCATAACATGCTCCATACTGTAAATGTAACTAGTTAGTTTTACTTTCATCAACTATTTAAAGCGTGTTTCAAAACTGGCTGTGAAATTAGCATAGTTTCTCATTTTTATTTAATTTTCTTTAGCTGCTTTTATTTGCTTAAAAGTGATAAAATTTCACTGTTTAGGTAAACTGTTTCAATTTGGTTTCGTCGTAAGCAGCTCTGCTGCAGCCGCTTAGAAGAGCTTTACGCGTCGTTTCAATTCGTTGCGCCTCCACTGGGGCAGCCTATAGAAATCGGATCTTGCGCACTGCAATATATGCTCAAACTCAATATCCGACAAATGACGCTGCGAATAAATGGAAAATGTATTAAAATTTGTGGGAATTATCTTCAGTATCGTAGCATACCTCCAAGTTACAGCGATCAACATCTGATGGTAGACGATAGTTTGTGATGATCAACAAGTGATAGGGATAGATTTTAGCCGGCTCATGCACCAACATTGAATGTGCCATATTAGGCAAGCTGCGTCTTATTAAACCCGCCTGGGGATAGTGATAGGACAAGGCACCCGAATAAGTACTCGAGGCTGGCAAGTCTCCGCCCATCTGGAAAACAAACCCATGTTTACATTTTCGTCGGCTTACATATTTTCTTAGCGATTACTTACCAAAGCCCGTCTATCGCCCTCGGTAATTGAATCCACTGAAGCTACAAAAAAACAACGTTATAGAATTAGTGAAACTACACCGGTTAATTTTCATATTGTTGCAACTTTGGGATTGGTTTTTTTTATGGCTATCATGGTTATAGTGCCGAGCCTTTATCTTGTTTGTTACATGGCCTACGCGTACAGCGACAAACTATTTCAGAAATTTGTAATTTTTCGTAAAAATATAATTGTTGGGTTGCATTTTTTTTATACAATTTTAGCTTTATTACTGATTAAAAAAATATCCACGGTTTCTTATTGCACAGAAAATTTGGATTTTTGCTTCATTTTGGTATATCATAGATATTTGTTGTCTATCTTGAGACCGAACGTACAATCTACAACATTTAATCAGTAAAAAACGATTTTAACTGTTAACAGAAGTCGTTAAATTCGAAAAAAGCGTTTTAATTTTTTACTCAAAATAAACCGTACTGGTTGAAGTGAGTAGAGTACAGAGTAATTAAATAATTTATAAACTAATTAAATGATTTTTAGTGATGTTTTTGATGACATCAAAACGGATAAAAAATTTCAATATTCGCATATGCATTATAAAGGGTGTGTTTTCTTTTGAAGATCTGCTAATATTTATTTATATTCATTTTCGAATATAAATATTATTGAACATTATTTTTATTGTAACGCAATATATGGCAGGAAATCTTATTATTTAAGTATTTTTATGTATAAAAAAAAAAAAAAACGGTAACCAAGGCATATTTACTATCTAAGTTGCGTATAAAAAGTACTAACAAAACTTACCCTCTGATTTGCCGCAGCTTAAATCTGTGCTATGCGTTTTGTCGCCCAGACCTCCATACGAGAAGTCCTATGCAAGGAACATAAGAAAACGAATTAGCTTTGGGTTATGAATAATCCTTAATCATGCCAACAAAACCAAAAGAAAATACAAACGCAAGAGTGCAAAAAAGAAACTTAAAAAAGTGTTTTGTCAGAGTGTGCTTTGAATACGGCCTGTTACTCCAAAATAGTTGGAAACTCAAAAGGTGTTAAACCAAACATAAATAATACTTATAAACATTCTAAGCCAACTAAATACAACAACGGCAAAAGCATTCTTACAGTGGCACCATGCATCGTGGCGGCGGCAGATGTTGTGGAACTAAATGTATGAGAGCGTGGAGCCAAGCCGTATCCGGGTTTGGGTACATGACGTAGCGCGCTCACCACTGTCACCAAGTGAATGTGAGTGTATGTATATATGTATGTATGAATGTGGGAGTTCATTCAGATGTCATGTGGGTTGATTGGTGTTGCAGAAGATGATTTCAATGTTTTCAATTTGTTAGTGTACATATGTGTATGTGTGTTAGGAGTGTTTCGCGTGTCAGGGCAACAAATAGCACAAAAATTTCATATGCATATACACAAAGATTTTTTTTTTTTTTTATGTATGTAGATAGTTAGACACACAAAGAAGCAGCAGACCAACCAGTTGTGTCATTTATGCAATGGTTTTTTGTTTTTGACCGTCCAAACACCATAAACCAGAGGAAGTGAGTGTATTGACCAAAAACCAGCAGCCAGAAGCGGCATTAGGAAAGAGACAAATATAGAGCTTAACAATTTGTATAACTATAACTAGACTAGGTTTAGTATGTAGTGCATGAGATGTATACAAAGACCGCCAAACGTATTAGCTACACGGAGGCACCAGGCACCAAGCAACAATTTGAATCTTGTAGTTTTTTTCAGCACTTACAGAGCTGTAGCCATTACGTATACAGGGCGGCAAGGTAGTTGTTTTGAATCCATATCCGGGCTTGGGCGGTGAACGATAGGAATGTATGGCTAAAAACGTAGTAGTAATTGGCGACGTAAGTTATACGTTAAATAATTGTCAAACAAATCGGCTTAGGCGATAAGTGAGGACCCTAAAAACTATTGAAGCCTATAGCTAGATTATTACCATTATAGCTGGGTGCATTGCCCAGCGATTTGCCTAGCGAGCCGCGATAACTGGTCGAACGATCAAATATTTCATCCTCATAGAAAGGCTTCTGATGGTCCAGATGCCTTGAGGGTGACGCGCCAATAGGTGATTCATATCTAAGAGTTAAAAGCAATTTCATAAGTGAACTAAATTTAAGTAACATTTATATGAAAGCTTACCTCAACTTATACAGAGGCTCTTTGGATGCTGATGGCGTGCGTGAGGCATTTCGTGGATCCAAGTTGTTTTGCTTCCATTTTCTATACTTAGCATGCTCCTTAAGGTCTTTGGCAATAGCCGAGCCAATGCCCGAATTTAGTTTCTCCAGTTTTTCGGCTTCGCGTTGCAAACGCCTTTGTGAAAAAAATATATCCACATTTAAAGTAGCTTCATAATGATCTATTATAACCAACACATCATATCTGGGTAAATTTTATTGTTTAAGTCTATATGGTTATGATATGGGCTTTAAGGATTTCTTGAATCAAAGCCAATTTATTGCATGCTAAAGTTGTACAAAGAAGCTTAAAAATTCCTAATGACATAGCTCTGACCCTTTTCCACACGTAATAATTACAAAAACTTACATTTGCTCCTCGCCATTCTTGGACTTGCCATTGGTCTTGTCACCATCATCTTCTTCATCCGAAACAGGCACACCCTTATACGTATCGCTATAACGACGTCTACGCTCTGGATCTGTATAGGGATAAGGCGGTGCCGGGAAATCATCCCTTTCGATTTTGGGTTGCTCGCCCGGTGGCGGTTTTTTTGCGGCCGGATAGTGTGACAACTCAATAGGTTCTTCGTTGTTCATGCCTGGACTTTTTGGTCGTGGCGTCTCCGAACGTATTGCATCCACCAGCACTTTCATGGCGCTGCGCGTGCGTGAATGCGGTCGCGATGGAGGCCTACTACCAGCTACCGAACCCGCATTGCTAGTGGTGGCATAGGAAGCAGGCCTATGGAAATGCGGCGACAACGGCGTCTTATCGTATGGATCAATGGGCTTGCGCAAATAGTGCGGCGCATCTGTTAGATAGCTGTAGGTATAGATGCGTGAAATATCCTCACCAATGGGTCGGCCGTACTCGCGCAAGATCAGTCCAGGACTGATAGTGCGATAGTGCTGTAATATTTTTAAACAAACAAGATTAGTAAAAGCTGGAACTCTGAAGCATAAAAAGCGCAATTGGTGCCGTGAAAGTTAGTAAAGATAGTAAGATTTAAAAGCAAAAAAATGTTGAAATAAATAAAAGCATTGAAATTATAAAAAAAAAACAAACCTTGCGGCTAGAGGAATAAAGTGAACCATTAAAACTCGGTGTTCTGGAGCGGATGTACTGAAAACAACAGAAAATCAAACGCAAGCTCAAAACAAAGTATTCAACTAAAATGCAAAATCAAATCAAAAAAAAAAAATAAAAACTCAAGGCTGTGTGATGATGTCTATGTGTAAGGTGCGGGGGTAAGGGGTAGGCATAAAAATGATGCTATCAACAGCGTCAAATGCTGGGGGAGATTCGTCAATGTGCATAAAGAGTGATGTTTTTTTTGCACGCAGCGTTCACAAAACATTCAAATTAGTAGCAAGAGCAGCTACAGCTCCGAGTGCGCAATGCCATGTGAATTTTGTGTAAATGTGCAGCTTGGTTTTTGCTTGATTGTTGACTATGCTCCATAGGCCTGCTCTACATACCATGTCGCTGAGCGCACTGGAGCTCATACGATCGCATTCCGTGTCTGTAAAGTTGCCATTGGAGGCGCCTACTACGGAAGTTTGGCCTCCTCCATTTAGTATAATGCCCGATTCGGACGGTCCTGGGCCACAGCGTGGATGCCAAATGGCACTGCCTTGCAGGTACATTTCCTCGCCATCACCAAACGGATCGCCGCACTTAGTGCAACGCGCACATGTTGGATGGAAGTGATGGTTATCGCCGGCCTGCAGCACCTTGCCGCTTATGAAGCGATTACAATAGGCGCACTTGACGCCAAAGCTCTTCTGATAGCACTTTTCACAATAGGGCACAGCATCCTTGCCCATATACTCGCCATTGAGTAACGCAGTACATGCCTTGCAACGGAAGCACCAAACATGCCATTGCCGATCCAGCGCCACTAAAGCCTGGCCCTCCTTCAATAGTTCACCGCAGCCGGCGCAATCATTGGGATCGTAATCCTCCTTAAAATGCGCTTTATGCGACACCACGCCGCTGGTTAGTTGCTGATGCGCTGTTGCGCGTGTTGGACTTTCTGCATGGGGCACCGGTGAGGCAGCCTGATTCGCAAGCTGCTGCTGGCGTGCCGGGGAGGTTGGCACGCCAGAAACACATTGCTCGCAGAGCACCTCTTTGCCGGTATTGGTGACCTGCGAATAAAGAAAAATATTACAAAACTATTGCAAAAGTTGTATGGGAGTAATAATACAATGCATGTTTACAATCCTGCTCAAGTTTACGATCTACGCTTTAGTGTTTAAAACTGATTTTTTTTTATTTTTTAATTCGTATTGTATTGTACGGACAGGACAGATAAGCACTGACGCCATACAGTTGCACAACTTGCTCTAGAGCTGCCAGTGTGAACATGCCATCAAAAATAGTGTAAACACAGCTTAACAAAAATGCTTACCTTGCTGCCCGACTTGAAGGGTTGCGTACACTTAGAGCACGTGAAGCACTTCTGATGATAGGTCTTGCCCATGGTGGACACCACCTCGCCCTCCACATATAGCTGGCATGTGGCACACTTTGTGCCATAAAGACGCTGGTAATCTGGTATGCAATAGTAGGCACCATCCTTTGTGAAAAAGCCGCCCGTGGCCAATGATTTCTTGCACTGACAGCACTGAAAGCAGGCCTTGTGAAAGTGATTGTCGGCCACGCGCAGCACCTCTCCGGAGCACTTTTTCGTGCATTTCGCACAGTAGATTTTTTGTTTACCTGCAGAGTGAACAGAGAAAACTATTCGGTTAATTGCTGCCGTCATATATTACTTATTCGCATTGTTTTCATCTAATTTAATCAACGAGTAAACGCACACACTTCGAGATTACGTATACGCCATCGCAAATTAACCCAAGCTGATGTCATCGCGAAATATGCATGTGATAATGACAATTAAACCTTGAGCCGTTTAACCAAGCGCACTTTAAACCCAGACTTATTATGTGTTTCAGTTTTGTATATGTCTTTGCTATGTAAGTTTAAAATTATTTTCATAAGAGTTTTAATTTCTTACGTGTTTGTAAAAGCATATTTTTTTTATCATAGTCTAGTTGTAAAGTGTCAGTATGAGTCACGAGCGGGTCGTTTAATTAATCTTATCTTTGATAAGGCCAAGGGCGGTAAGTGCCTCGAGCCAATACACTGATCTAGACTTTTTCTATATATTTACTTTTAATATTTGTCTACGTCGATTTTTTGACAGTGTCTGGTATTAACCTAACACGTTAAAAGCTCGGCAAATATATACACACTTTTATAAGAGAAATATTAAGTATACTGCTTATAAAAAAAGAAATAAATTGATCGTATTCGTTACATTCTTAATTTTATTTATATGGAAAACTAGGAGAATTAATATAAATCGGGTGTTAAAATAGTAAAAATTACTTCGCTTTTGCTTGATTTAAAAAAAAAATGAAAAACGTACGTTGGTAAAAAAACCTTAACTTACGAATCCTTTTGATCTGGGACCCGTACATAAACCTATACACCAAACAAACTATAATCTAGGCTTGCAGAACTATTTAGCAACTGTTAGACATAGCTGTAGCTCTACAAAATTTTTTTAATCTCACCCCAACTCTAAGATCTGGTACAAAAAAAATTAAAGTACTAGCCAATGATTTAAGGTTTCCCAGATATCACTATGATATATAAATATTTCTGTGCTCTCATAAACAGGAATCCTCTTTTGTCAAAAAATCATGGTAATGGAATTAGACCAAAATTCGCGAAATCCTTTTGGTTTAGTCCGAAAAATTTATGAATTTTTACAGGAATCTATTACCAAAATTTTAATGATTTATGTCAAATAACGTATTATATGGAGGTTTGTAGCCAGGTCCGACTTGCAGGTGGAGCAGATTCCTGAGTCGGAGCTTTATTTTCACATAAAATGTTCAGTACAAAAGTTGAATGTAGTCAAGACAAAAACCTTTTAAATAAGAAAAATGTTGGCGTGATATCATTGGAAATTGTTGGACGTCGAATTTAGTTTTAATAATTTTTAATGAATTGAATAAAACTTTAAGGGCTAATTAAGATCAATGTACGTTGTAGATTTGTAAAGCTAAAACTTTAAAGAGTTTGCTAATGGTTGAAATGTTTTTATTTTATCTAAACTAATTTCATTTACCAAACCAAATGCGAGAGATAATAAATAAAAAGGCATTAAGGTAACCAAATATACAATGTAGATCCAAAAAGATCGAATCAACCAAAAATTGGGGGACAACAGAGAATGCACACAAACCATGACGGCATCAAAAAAAAACAGAAAAAAATTGGAATGAAACAAATTGCCGACCATGACTGATGTTGATCTTTCCAACAAAGACTCGGTCGCATCAGGGAGCGGGTCGACGGCGTTGTCTGGTTGTTTTAAAAGATAAATACAACAACAAATATGTAAAGTTGTTGTTGCTTTAATAGATAAATTTTAAAACGCTATATACAGTCAGCACACAAATTATAGGTACACCTTTAATTTTAAGGTTAAAAGCGCTGTAACTTTTTACTCGTATAGCTTGCATATTAAAATATAACTTTTTAAAAATAACTATGTACATTGTAAAAATAAAATGCAGTATTTAAAAAAAAATGTAATACAGTCGAGACGGTGTCGGACAGTGTAATACCCTGTACCTTTTTTCTCAAGCAAAATTTTATTCCTGCGTATTCCTTCTAAGAACTTTCCAATTGGAACATTTTATTGTTTGGTGCAAAAAGATATTTGTACCTATAAATTCCGCAAATTTGTACCAATTTTGATGAGAATCGAAAGTTACGTCAAAAAAGCTATTATAAGGTTATGGGGTAAGTTTTAGGTTGATATGTTAAGGGGTGTGGGAGAAAACACGGTAAACCGATTGCTGGGGGTGGTGGGGCCGCATCGATAAAATTTGGATGTGAATTTGTTCAATAGAGCCACATGAATCAGCTTACCAAAATTGGTAATTCTAGTTCACTTGTTACCATAATTACATAGAGCCAAATATTGATGCAGTTTATTGGCAAGGGGAGGTGAAATTTGCACATTTTTGACTATTACTTCTGTTGCATTTGTCCGATTTTGATAATTATTGACACACAGATGTATGAAACCATGAGTTTTAAATAAAAATATTAAACGGAGTAGCTGAAAAGCGCGAAATTCTACTGGGGGGAACGGGGTAAGATATCAATATGATTCAACAAACTTCATCTGCTCAGGAAATATGCGCACCAGCTGGTAAAGTTTCGTGGCTCTAGCTCTTATAGTCGCCGAAATCTAGGTGTTCATACGGACGGTCGGACGGACAGACAGACGGACATCTCAATCGCTACCCGAGTAAAAGACAGGCGACTCACACATACGCAAAAGACACTTTTGCTGAAAGTCTCAGGCAAAAGTGTCTGGGAAAAACACAACCGAAATAGAACCGAAAAAATTGGTCTTGCTCTGAGCGGAACACTTTTAAACAAAAACACAATTGAGTGTGTTTTGTCAATTGCTTTTCTCAAAGTGTTCGGAAATGAGTATTTTTTCGGACACTCTGAAAGTGTTAACAGTTTTTTACGAGCTCTGTTGCTAAGTAATAAATTTTTTTTTTAGAAAAAGGGTCTTTTGAGACTTTTAATACTTTCTAGGGCTGCATTTGGTGTTTATAATAGCTTTAACATACTTTTTACAAAGTTATTGATCGTTTTTGGGTTATCTTTTAATCATTTTTTTCTTGCTTTTATTAGTTCTTTTTCAATCATATAATAATGGGATATAAATACGGAGACTGGGGTACCTTAATACTAAAATACTCGGGACGATAAAATTAATCGATTGACTATTTCTCGAAGACCTTGGAGCATAGAAGCATTAGTTTTTTATAGAAATTTTTGGGATCTTCGGGAGTTATGTCCAAAAATAAAGACATTTAAGTCCCTGTTCTTAAAACAAATAATTTTTAGTATAAGTTATCATATATGTATAACATGTCTCCGAAACTGTTACACAATTATTAAATTTAAAATGTTACTTGCAATGCCGTGAGCCAGAAGTCCTAATCTTTTACAGAGTAATATTGTGAAGATGATGAAGAATTTTCATGATATTCACAATCCCTACAACAAAGAGAGGTAGTACGTCCAACTGCTCGATTAGCGATTGCATAATTGAACACAGCTCGCATCCTTTAGTTAGAATTGCTTCCAAACGACTTTATTTGGAGCGGACATTATCAGCACATCAATCAAAATTATTGTTGAACAACATTTTCACGGTTCAAAATAGGATAAACACTTGTCGGGATGCACCGAGTATAACCGTCCGATTGTTTATAACGATAACTGTGCGCAAAGTTATATAGCACTAAACCTGAAAGGTGTACCAATAAAATGTGTGCCGACTGTATATAATTGTATTGTGTCTGTATCTAATAAAGTGTTTGTGTTTCTTTTGTTGTTGGTTTTTTTAAGGCAGCGTTTTTTAAATATTTCTGTTTTTGTATTTCACTTTTGGGCGGTGTTTTTATGAATATTGGAATCATATTGGGTAGCTTTTAAAATAGAATAAGATTAGAAATAGAATTTATTGATAAGCTGTGTGTATTTGTGTTTGCATAACTTAGCCAAAGCCATTGAAATGATGACGTAGTTGTGTCTAATAAATGAGGCTACACACGTACTAGCAACAAATGCACAAATACAGTGAAATAACTAAATTTCTACGTGTTTGGTATTAATTAATTCCACTATGCCGTGTATTTGTTTATTATGCAACAGTTTTTGACTTTGCCATTTGCTTTTGCATACTGATTTTGTTTATTGTTGATTGAGTTTTCAACAGCTTTTCATTAGCGTTGGCATCATAATTATGTATGTAGACAGTAGGGATTGAGCGACGAGCAAACAACAAAATTGGCGGAAAAATCGAAAAAACTGAAAAACTTCATCATCAAGTTAGTCTAGTTAGCACAATAAGGCTACAAAAGAAAACCAACAAAAAAAAACGTATACAATTTTTTTTTTCCATTGTAATTACGGCACTGATTTTAGTGCCGATGATGTCACCGACATTGGCGCCAAGCGTCCAACAAGCCAAACGCTAAGTTGAAGTTAGTTTTTTCGGAGTTGTGGCAGACATGCGGACAGCTTCGCTGGTCGGAGCATGTGCCTCAAAAACTGGTTCGATGGCGTCGTATAAATAAAACAGCAACACATACATATGCAAATAAATTTTAAATTTGAATTGAATTGAAACAAACAGAACACAGGTCGTAAACAACAGCCAGGCGGCAAGTCCAAGGTTATGCAGTAGATACTGCATACATATAAAAAGTCTTTTATTTTGTTTGAGTATATTAAAAGCAAAGGTCAAGCAGCTCGATGCGATTTAAATTAATTTCGAACCGCGCCTCAAAATGTGAACGACCATAACCTTAAAGTGCTGGCATAATAGTAGTGGAAAAAATGAAAATCAAGTGGAAATGGCAATGTTTTATGACGACCTTCAGCACGGAAAAGCAGCACAAGCAACAGCCACAGAAACTAAGCGACAATGACATGCATATAATGCGTATTGAATTTTCCGAGCAACCTCTAAAAAGCCCAAAAGCCAACAAACATGCGTCAGAGTCGTGACTGACAGTCAGGAGAATACCATATGTAGGCAAGGACAATGCATATTTGAGGTCAAGGCAGGTGAAAGAACAACCCAGAGAATGAGAGATAATTACAAAAAATACATAAAGTTATAAGGAAACACGCACAAACAAATTTCAAACAGCCCACGAATGTTTTAGTTATCAAAATACATATCTTTTAGTAGGTACATATGTATGTGTGTGTATATACATTCACCCGTTCAGCATTACTCATCAAATTGCTTTGCAAGTGTTTTTATGTTGTGTGCTACCTGGCGTATACGTAATTTATGTACAGCCCTCAAACATAGACAAGTTGAAAGTGCTTCCTGTATGCTTATAAGACGAAAAAGTGAAAAGAAAAAAAATTGTAATCAGTCGGGGCGATGCCCGATTGTAGGATACACTGCAGCCACTAAAAAAAAACTTAAGCCAAATTTTGAATAGTCAGATGTAATTTTAGGCGTATACATCTTGCTGGCGTAGAGGAATAGCGTGCCGTTTTAAGAAATAGTAAAAGCGGTGCAAAAATATATCCTTACAAAGCTACAAATTAAATTATATTTGGAAAAAAATTAGTTTTAACTTTTATGAAATGTTAATATCAACCAAAAAATATTGATTATCTACATCTATATCAAATAAATGTAAATTTAAAAGAAATAATACTTGCTAAAAAATCCCGACAGATATGTATATAAAAGCAATTTTTAAAAACATTAAAACTTCAGTTTTTTCCAAATCCGATTAATTTGTAAAAGTCGCCTATGTCCCAGTTCTCAACTTCACAAAAAATTGGCTGAAAATAAATTTCGTTTGTTTGTCAGTCTGTCACTATCGCCTGATCCTCGTAAATCAAAAGAGCAAAATTCTATAAAAAATCCTGTGAGATATGCGGGATTTATACCCAAAAGTTATCATACTTAAGACCCTTATTCCAAGAAGCTTAACTTAAAAGATGTCAATAGTAAAACTCATAGATTAGATTGAAAGATTCTCACTATCAAAAAATCTTTTTGATGATAAGTTTTCCTCAACTGAACACAATTTAACTGGGTTTATTGAATACCAATTGTTTATTTAAGAATTGAAACAGAACTGCTACAAAAATATAAAAGTAATCAACTTATTTAGCTACATATGTTATAGTTAAAAGGATGATTTTTATGTACCCAAGGGTTGAAAAAAGTTGAAAAAAAAAACAGATGACGTCTGAAATTTTATTTACTGTACTTAAGTATAGATAAATTTTACCGCCAAATCCGTCATACGAATAGGTCGATACTTTTGGACGTTTAGTTAAATCGATATATTTCCCCTTCGATGATTTTAATAAACAGCTGATTTTAATTGCAGTTACACGTATTTTTTCTCTATGAATTGAAATTCTTCGAATAAAGTAGTGCGCTTAGTCACCACATATCCCCACTATCCTCTTGACGACAATTTATACTTTTAAAAAAAGATATAGATAAACACTACATGCGATACCATACAAAAAGATAACACCTCCATAAAACAAGACTTTCATGAGATACTGATCATGCTCAAATTTTATTCACAGTGTGGGAGTGCGGTTCGAACGTTGCGGACCATTGGATGATACCGCTTTTATGAAACTTCCAACTTGCTTACAATGCTATAGCTACTCACTGAGAGAGTATTATAGAACTGATGACGCTTTAGCTACAAAAATAGCTTTCAATTAGGAAAATACAGCGAACGGACGTTATTGCCACACAGAAGAAATGTGCAGCAGCCGTCGTTCTTTCTCTATATGCAACTACTCTGACCTACATATAGCTCGTCTCAGCGCCCGCTGCATTGCCGAGAAATACAGGCAAACGAACGACAAACATGAAAAAAATCAACATCCAAATAAATGAGAAAAAATATCCCAAGTGGTTTTGTAGTCAAAGCAATGACGGAGAGATGAGTGCGGAAAATAACCCGTTTTTTGCCCCTTTCGATTTCATTTGAGTTGATTTTTTTTGATTAGGAGATGAGCGACGACGCCAGGCCAAAAACAAAAAAGGAAACTTATTAAAGTCAATGCGCTCGGGTGCTCTCCGGCTATGGGTTCACGTTGGTTGAAGATATTGTCAAGCCTTTTTATATTTTGGATATACCTAAAAAAAAAATGGTGTACAATGAACGCTACTGCACATGCTTATAAACTTATGATGGGCCCGGGCAGCAAAGTCAATTAGGCATTTTGAGCACGCACACAGACTACAAGTGTTCGCCCCAACCCACAATAGGCAAGAGTTACTGGCGGCAACGATCGACTACGAATGAGTGTGTTTGCATGTACTCCAACAGCACATGAACTCAATTAGGGACAGAGAACCGGACGAGTCGTATAATTAATCATTTGAAAAGGCAACGGAGATGCACAAAATTATGTGTAGGCAAACAGTCACAAGAGCCTATTACGAGTAACAGACATAGTGTAGTAATTATTACGATAGGCCGAAGTTTACATGCTCTTGGAGTTGTCATTTTGAACCACTCAGCGTCATAACTAGGGATAGAGCCACAAAAAAGTTTGCGGAGGGTCCTAAATTCTTTCATACTTCCATGTGTAAAATTTTAGGATACTAAGATATTTCGGAGGAGATTGGAAGCCCAGGACCTTCCCCAGGATTCGCTACTGGCTCTGACACAGTACAATTGAGACAACGTTGAAACTTGTGCTTTAATAGGTCAAGATACTTTTAAGAAATACAAAATAAAAATCAAAACATTAAGCTATTAGCTAAACTAGTCTGAACATCATTCGTATATATGTACATACTATATATACATACATACTTCATTAAATCTGACGTCTTATCTTAAACTTGTACTGCTATTAAAGATTCGCAGATAAAGCCATTTTTAATTTTTGTCTGAGCAGAAAACGTTTAAAACTTGTAGGTAATGGTATCACAACCTTTCAATCTATGATACCCTTCTCTACTAGTCAGGAAGAACAACCAGGATGCAGTCTGCAATACGTTGGGACTAAAAGAAGAAAAAGAAGAAGTCGCCTGTAAAGCAACCGCCTAGGTATTTCTGTTTTCTTCTGCAGAGAACCGAGCATTAGCAGAAAAAGTAAATCCCTCTCTACTTAGGCCAACGGCTCCAGTAAAAATCGGAACGGAGAGATTGTGTGCGTGGCCACCAACTAGCCAGTGTCGTTTTAAAGCATGCAGGACAGATTGATACATTTAGCCATTTCAAGTCGGTTGTACGCATTAAATATTTCCTCCTTGGGATCTTGCAAGTAGGCATCGTTATATGTACTTACTTCCTCTTTGGAGGAGTAGTTTTTTCAGCAAGCTCAAACGCTATGCAGTTGCCTGTAAGGACGCGCCGACACGACGCAGTTTGTGTCTTACCCCGACATCCACGTACACATACTCTTCCGTGTACTGCATCCGCGCCTGGTATCTAGGTTCTTAAAGCTGTTTACTTTTGGCACAAAGCTCGTGGCAACTGCCACTGATCTTTTAGAGGTTGCAAGATTCAGAACAAATCTAACATGCCATTTTGAAAGGCACAAGAGACTAATAAAGTAAAGCATTGCGGTGCACGTACATGGCGTCGTTGACAGTGCACTGGCCTATCTCAAACGGTAAAATTTACAGGTATGATATCGATGACATGCAACCATGCCCTAACGGTAACGTGTGTGTACTTGTAATTGTATGCAGCTTTAAGGCCTTTTCGGTCAGGTTATTCTTTTATATCAAGTTAATTCGATGAGGCTTGATGTAGTACCAAACATTGGCAGCGAAGTTACCGGCGGGGCAGGGCCAAAAAACTTGTTCTTACAACAACACTGACGTCATCGCAGCTGAGAAATAAAATAGGGAGTGGACGTCGCCGCCAATCATATGTGCGTACGTGTGTATGCGTCTTCGTTTTTGTCGTTGTATAAGTGAGCGCTTCTAGGGTTGCCGCCGCCGCGACATTCGGTCGGTCGGTCTCGTGCAAAGGTGAGCAACTGGGGGCAAAGCCGCAAATTAAACCAGCTGGTTAAACGCGTTGTTATTGATTTACATTAAGCTTAGTAGCGGCCAGAGACAGCGCAACTTTTTTACTTTTTATACTAGTGTGCCATAGTATGTTAATGCGCTATCAAGTTTACTATGCAATTTGTATCTACGGCAAACGCCAGAGAGAGGGCCACCCTCTTTCACTGGCGTTTCTTGGGTTTGCGCAATTTCGCTCACACACACACACATGCAGACATACGCACACACAGATACTCTCACAGAAATTCAACTTACCCATAGATAGCGAGCTACTGCTATGCTCTTTACTCTTGCGATGGGGAGGGAAGCACAAAAACACACACACAAACACACAGAAAGCGTTTACACGCACGTCGAAAGCACAAATACACGCGCACAGGTCACCACCACTACTTCCTCTTCACTTCACTTCACAAGATAATTTTTTTTTTCTCTGCTTAGATTTTTTTCTATTTGTATCTTTCCCGTATGCATTCGCAATTTACGTATGTAGCTTGTCTGCGAGTTTGACTACTGGTTAAGGTTTAATTAGAACCTGTAGTTATTTTATTTTGCTACATTCACCAGTGTTCTTTGTGCTAATTTGCCGACAAAAATCACAGTGAAAATGGTAGTTTTTAACGCCCTTCTTGTCACTTTGAAAATGATTTCATAAATTCCAATTCGGAGCTGCTAAAAACACCGACCGCACCAACAAACAACCAACGAGCGACGGCGTATCGCGTATCTTTCAGCTCTCAGATACAAATGTTTGAGATAATGTTAAAAACAGTGTGTACATATGTTATTGTAATTTCTGTTAACAAATTGTTATCGGTTAGTTTCTATTTTAATTAAACATTTTGCAATCGAACTAACAACAAAAATATTTAATTTAAAAATTACAATAGTTTTTGTTACCTATACTAAAATTAAATACGACGGCCTTTTATTTTTAAAGCGGTTGTTAGCAAATTTATTATCTATTATTTTATATTTCGATAAACGCCACTCTTAATATCGATTTGCTGTCACCTTTCAGAATCGATTAATGCGATTTATAACTGTGAACAAATCTGAAATTTTAAAAACTTTGGTGCACGCCTTTTGTTCATGTTTTTTTATCAAACAGTTTATATATTGTAAGAAAAACGTATTAATATTGTTGTTTGCTACACCTTTTTATGCGTTTAGTGATATGTTTTAATTCGAGAAATCTTCTCTGAAATCTGAACGGGATTAAAAGGCATTAGTTAAAAGTCTCAAAAATGTATAAAATTTCTTGATCTAATCGTAGTTGATGACGACTGCAAATAAGTCATAAAATAAGTTTTATGTGTATGATATAAGGAAGCGTAGCTGGAATTGGTGTCACAAAAATTAGAGATGCCACGATAAAGTGCGGGAGTATGGTAAAAGGCTTCTGGCATAGAGGAAACTATGCAGAATAAAGGATTATGTTAACCAAGCATGCAAACTATGCTAAACACTAGAACGTCTGTGGCGTTTGACTGACCCATGACGTTTAACTTGTCCTAGTTGTCATTATTATTTCACTGTGAAAACCAACTAGAACAAGGGTCAAGACTACGTGACTTCTACGCGGCAAAAACATGGTCGTTTGTACTATAAGAAGGTGTATATTTTTTAAACTTTGTGAGAGTATTAGCAAATGGCGAAGGGCATCAAAATGATACAAAGATGTATATGCAAATAATAGATTATTCTACTACCGTGCAAAATGAGACTAATAAGTCACTTTGTTTACATAGAAAAGAAACTGCAATAATTTTAATAATATCAGGGACTTTGTTTACCGTCGCAACGTACAACGATGCCCGCGTGGACATAAGGAGGAGAACCACTGCTGCCATTGTAAGGTACTATGAACTCAGTGGACAAATGAGTAGAAGAGACGAAGCTTATGAAGAGTGCCGCTCGTACTCCGACTTTTGATCAAGACGCTGAATTATTGATGACTTTACGACGAGATTGACATAGTACATCAGACTCTACATCAGAACTCAAATATTTTGTAATGTTTGGCGAAAAAGTTTAACAGTCAAGTTGAGTTGTTACTTAAAACTTTTTATTTAATAGAATTTTTCAAATAAATAAAACATTCATTTATTCACTTAATTGTTTGTTTTTCATGTGTTTTTGGGTACATCTTGCACAGTTTTACTTTTCATAATAAGAATAGATAATATTAATAACATTACTAACAAAAATAATGAGATAAATTTTTTTTTTATAATACATAATAGTTATAATTTAAGTGGCCCGTTGTTCGACTTTGGAACCATAGGATTTGTTTTTATATATTTTTTTATACTTGTATAATAATGATTATAATTCCAAAAGTTTTTTAAACAACTATAAATAAACTTTTCAATGGCGCTTAAAATTAACTTTAATTTTTCTCCCGCATTATAGTGCTTTTTTTCACTTTTTAAAATTTAATAGTACATAGAGCTTTAGCGTAGTGTAAACATAGTTATAATTTATACCACATATATATTTTTGTGTAACTACATAAATATTTTTTTTTTTTGCTCCGTTTCTAATTTGCTTTGCGATCCTGCATACATTTAAAAGATTGTTTAATTGCTTAATTTTATCTACTTTTTGTAGCTTAAATTTTAATCGCGAATTCTAGACGTTTTGGAATAACTCTTTTTCATTTTATAAGATGAATAAATTTAACTAAAATCAACTAACGTTGAATTGGAAACGGATATGACATATATCTATTGAAGATGTATTTAGTTATTTGTATTTGTTAGTAAATTTCTGATTCAACCTGCGATTAGACTATTGTACGGTTGCCATTTGTTACACCTACAACTATATAAATCTTTATGTTTATGGTTTAAATGGTTTCCTTCTCAAATTTTGAAGTTCTTTCAACCAGACTCATTAGAATTAAATATAGATATAATTATTAATTTAAACAAAGCGAAAATTTTATTGAATTATGACGCTTTCGATGAAAGTAAAATTATCTACTCCTCATCCGAGTCGCCGTCACTAGAATAATGGCTGATTTGTGGTCGACGCACAAACGGTGCAGTTATCACTTGCCTAAATAAAATATATATATTATGAAAGATTGAAAATGTCAAAAGGTCATCCACTTACGCAATGCGCCTGTAATGGTTCAGCCACTCCTCCAGCATTTGGGCCACAAGCAACGGCCGCTTGCGAAGCTTTTGCTGAGCTACCAAAAGACCGCCATCAGTCACACACACATCCAGCCATTGTCGCATGATAGTCTCTTCATTGCCCATCTAAATATTAAAGATAATTAAATTTAGCAATAATTTATTAAAATCATTTATGCCGTTACCTCCGACTGTGACAAAAAATGTATGGGCAGTAATTTGTTCTCACAGTCCATCAACGGCAAGTAGGTGACATCTTCGGCATCGTCGCGCCGTGAATCAATGCGTGAGAATGGCTCCATAGGCACTAATGCACTAAAGTGACCCCGTGTATACCCTAATGCAATAGGTGACTTAATGCAAAAGTTTTGATCCCAAAATAGAGGCAGATACACGCCTATAGAAACAATAAAAAAAGCAAATGTTTATTATAAGGCTTTCTTTATACAGTAATTGGTTATTATGTTTACTTCAAATTTTGTCAACATAAGCCATTTTATAATGTGAATGTATATAAACTCACCTTCAAAGCGCGCATATCCAATATCCTCTCCACGAAAGCTCTTCACATATTTTACACCATACACAATTATGGGACGTCGCAAAATGTGCGCCAATGTAAATATATGTAGTTGCTCCAGCGATGAGCCTGGCTGGCTGGCCAGTGACAACAGAGTGCTCCAGTCCTCCTCCCATTGAGAATCTTCTAGGGTAAACTGCAGCATTGATGCCTGCAACATCTCGTATTCCTTCCAGCGAGTAAAAAAGCTGTGTAGGAAGCATTCGGATAAAATCAAATGACACCTTTAAACATATTCAATAAATTACATGTGCCCACTCTGATGTAGGGTATCAGCCAGCGCACGTCTTAGTATGTTGTCTCGATCGAAAACGCCCCAAGTAGCTTGCATGGCAGAATCCAACAGACAATCGCCGGCACTACGATTCCAAAGCACCAATAAGCGCGAACTTAAACGCGCTGTTATTTCTAGCGACCAATTAAGCGCAGGCGGTGGCATTTCCAACTGCTTTTGCGCATCTCGATCCAACAGCTCATCATACAACTGCTCCTGTATAGGAATGGGCAGCTCTTCAATTTCCGATGGCAACGCAAAAGTCGCATGTTCCTGCACGTAATGACAGGCAAGACCAGATTTACGCATGCGCAACATGTTGGCAAAGTGTCGTCGTATGTCCGCAGCCAAGTCTGGAGCCACATACGATGGCACTCGTTTTATGCCCGGTCCAGAGCCTGAGATTTGTGCTAGCAGCATGGGCAGCATTTCCTCGCGGTGAAAACGTATAGCAAGGTGTATGAGCGTGTGGCCGACATCAAATGCCGAGTTGCGATTAAGGGCGGTGATTTCGGTGCTGGTCAGCGAACGAGCTGGATTTCCACCGCACGATAAATAGGCCTCTACTGCAGCAAAATTATTTTCTACCACACCTAAACAGGCATTTAGCCACTGCCAGTCTACTTGGCGCCTAATTTGGCGTTGGCGACGTTCTTGGCGTTCTTGCAGCGTATCACAGTTGTTGATGGTTTCCGAGGAACCTGCAAAATGCATTTCTGTATCGTAAGCTTATTAGGTTTGCCAAAAACTTACCTAGTTGGTAAATATGCTTTTTGTTGAACGAGTTGTTGACGCTGACTGTGTCTGTGTTTTGCTGTTGCTCTTCCTGCATGTTTAATTGTTTATTGCTGCCCGATATGCTGGAACTTGCATTCAAATCACTCTGCGAACCTGTGAGCTCCTTTTCCCGTGTTTTTCCGCACATCGAACACTTAATGCTCTTTGGCCAATTCTCGTAGGTGCAGGACTGCATAAAAAATACTTATTTATAAGATGTCCAGACAGCATGCACATATTTATTTATGGCTCTTTTTTTATTTAAGCACGAATGACTAAAAAACCTCTTATATTACTTACATTACATGCCCATTTGGCTACAAAACAGTGTTTTTGCTGCAGCGATGTGGACGAGTTTTGTTGTTGCTGCGTGGCCAAATTATGTTGATTTTGACTTGAATTGGTGAGATTATTTAGTTGCGTGGTATTGCTATTACTGCACTGCTGTAGCTCGACAGTTGGACTTAGGCTCATGCGGTTTGTGGCTGTAGCACCTATGAGCTGTTGATTGGAGGCATTAAGCTCCGTATCTGAGCCACTAATGCGTAAAGCATGCAGTGCGTCTCCTGCACGATCCGTGCAATCTTGGGATGTTGGTTCCGATTGTGCGCTAGCTGCTATTAGCTTGCTTTTGTCTACGCCACCCGCTGCAGCGGCATACTCAATAGCCATACCTCCACGCTTTGTGCAGCATTGTATACAGCGCAAACTACGCGGCCAATTCAAATAGGTACACATCTTACAGGGCCATTTGTCACTGTCAGCTGAATTGCTCCACATTGCACCGCGTGCCGGCAACGGCTGCTGTTGTATAGCTGGCGGTGTATAACAAGTAGAAGTGGGTTCTACGGGCAGACCAGCTGCCGCTTCGTCCGTAGCATTGCTGCTTTCGGGTTGTAATGCAACAAAAGTGTTGTCCTGTGGCGGGCTTAGCCTAAGCAAACAAGAAAATTTAATTAAGTAGGTTTAAGCAAGAGAATTGTATCTTACCGAAAGATATCTTCATTTAGCAGCGGTTTTGAGCCCTTGCACATGGTACATTTCAATGAAGATGGATAATTTTCATAGGTACAAATGTCACATTTCCATTTCTGTGCCTTGTCTGTATCGCACATTTTAAGCGCGGCCACCACTTATGGTATGTATTTCTCCCGTTTTCGCTACCGACTCAACCCAGTCAATATCGCTTTGTCTGATCGATACACAAGCCGCTCACTCCGCACTTGACAGGAGCACAATATGACTTAGCTTACTCTGTTTTGTTTATACATGACAAGTGTCGAGTTTGGAAAAGGTATATATGTATATAAATTATAAGTATTACTTGCAACAATAGAACAAATATTTATTTAATTATATCAGCAAAACAACACCCGCCCAAAGAAATGCCCTTGACCCTTGAAAAGAGCAAAAACTTGCAGATATTGTACATTAAAGTGAGTTGATTACTTGAATTCTGACGTCGTCACTGACAGCCTTCAGCTTGTTTGTGAATGGTGGGCTTGGTGGGGTTGGTTGGGTGTAAATAGTTTATATAGACTCGTATTGGTGGTACCTGGCGCAAATAATGTGCAAGGCCTTATGCAGCGACAAAGATTTTTATATTGTATACACAGCACAATAAGGCCAAATCGTGCTAAAATTGATGACAAGCACAAATACATACACTTCGCGCGCGCAATTACGTTTATATTGAGTCAATAAATTGCAGAAAAGCGAGCAAAGTGTAATATCATGTAAAGCAAAAAGCATTACAAAACAAAGAGAAAACTTTCACTCAATTATCAAAATTGTTTTTTTTTCCTACACTTTCCGACTGTGGCAGGGGCCAGGCTGTTTGCCTAGTATTGCAAACACTGGACAGCTTATGAATTTCGAATTTTATTAAGCATACTTAGGTGTTAAATACGAAAATATTCAATATTTGTAAATTTTAATCATCTGATTTTTGTTGCCTTCTCAATTTGTTATAAGTGTTGCACAATGCCGTTTATGTGACAATATCGATTTCAGCACACACGTATCGATATTTATATACTCGATTGCACTTTGGTTTTCGCGTACTTTACAGCACTTGATTATTCATATGGAAATTTTTATTAAAAATGGCGGGATTTGTTTATATGCCAGATGGCTTAGTTAATCTTTTGAAATAAATAATCTATTAAGTATTAAAATGGCCAAAGTGAATGCCAAGACGCGAATACCATGTGTTAAAAATTCAAATTCAATAATTGTAAAGGCTCAACAGTCGGACACACCTAATTGCGCAGTGAATTCAAGCCTGCGTCCGTACGACGCACAAACATTTCACACAAAAAGATGCGTTGTTAAAATTAAACGTATACAAATTGGAAATTCAAATTTAGCAAAGAATACCGAAGATATTGTAGAAACGGCGCATAAAATAAAAAAATGCGTGGTAAGAATAAATAGAATTATGCCGCAAAACAATTCTAAAAACAGTCGAATACAAAATGGCACAGTCACAGGCATTTCTGCTAATATTGGAGCATCAGCGCATAAAACAAATAAGTGCGTAATTAGAATAAATAGATTGAGTTTACCACAAGGCAGTTTTTCTAATGACAACAGTCAACAAACAGTCCGACAGACATCTTCAAACCAAAGTATGACTACTTCGTGTGCAATAGAAGATGAAATAAGTCAGTTTGAGCCTCAGCGCAATTCAACAATGTGTAAGAGAGGAATGAACAATAAAGCGGATAAGAAAGCTGTGCAGCCGACTGGTAAGTATACAAAAAATAAAACAGGTGTAAAGCATATTAACACTTAAATAATGTTTCAGAAACATTTAAAGTACCGCTGCAAGTACGCACCAAACACAGCGAACGCCCCAACAATGGCAATCTTACAGGAGATTCAATTAACATAACTAAACCGGCGAAACGATTTTTCCATAGAAACCAATCGCAATTGCGACGAAAATCCTCTATGACACGTGGCGTCTACGATTTTCTATCGCAGTCTCAAACCACAGATTCTGAAACTGAAAAGCAGCCGGATCCCTCAGCGGCCATATTTAAAAAGATGGTAGAAGATGGCCGAGCACTTATGGTGACGCGCATAAAGAAAACTGGCAAGTTCAGAGCTAAACCGACAAAAAGAAGACGTAAACGAATTGTGGGTAAACGAAAGCAATGTTCACTGCAGAGCATAGCTGAGAAAGAACCAAACGAGATGAATAACATGACAGTTCATCAAGACGAACAAATTCAATATCCAATGTCACCAGTATACGAGCCGGTTATTGAATCTAGCAGTGAGGAGGAATCCCCGGAACCCTTACGCGTATCAGCACAAATTCATCAAGGCAATGACAGCCCAAACAGAAATACAACAGCTGCAGAAAGCTCCTTCAGCCATTTGGCACGCTCTGTCTTGGTGAACCAAGCCAAAAACCTGGAAAAGCGCGAACTCTTAGATATGGCCAGAAAATTCATTAGTACGCCTGTTAATCGTAAGAATGCCACGTCAACGGTGACAAGTGCATCAGCTATTTCTCCAATTTTGTGTTCATCAGGCAAAAAGTGTCAAACAACAGCTGGCGGTAACGCCTCGCCCTGGCGTGTATCCGATGGAAGTCCGTTGCCAAACACGTTCATCTTTGGGCTTAATACATCCCAACTGCCGTCTTACTCCAGTGATTATATAAGGCGGCGTAACGTATATGTGCCAGATGAAGCAGCGGCTCAAAATAACAATGATTGCCAAGAAAAAAACCTGACAAGTTTGATGGTGCCAGGTGCTAACATAAGTGATGGTTCTAATAATTCAAATGCTGAGAATGTGCCTCCATCTGCGACATTTAAAACGCCCAATGTTAAGAATATCAGTGAAGAAAATAACAACTCTGGAAACCTTGTTCAGTTGCCGAATCCACGTCGCACACTTCAATATCGCAGTCCATTGAAAGACATAAACATAATGGATGTTGTAGTATTGCCGTCATGGAAAAAACCGCTTCAACAGCATACACCAGTAAAAGCTAAATTTTCTGGGGGCAGTTCAATTAGATCGCCGAAACAGCATCATCATTTTGGTTTTGAAGAGTTTCTTAATAGTGCGGGAAACGAAAATTCCAGTGAAATAGACAAAGGCACGCAACAAATCCATTCCAAACAGACAGATGATAAAGAAATTTCCCAGCGACAATCCCGACAACTTTTTGGGTTTGAAGAGTTTCTCGATGATCCAGAAAATGAGCCAACAAGCGGACTGACGTCTGATTCAGCTAGAGAAAACAATGTTACTTTACATGATAAACTGCAGCGTTTAAAAGTCATGCGACCCAAGGACGATGAGTTACCTGAAGTCCGCAGAGCGCCTATGCGACACGCATACGATGATCTTCAGGCAAATAAACCGAAACAGCGCAATATAAAGGAAATGCTATGCTCAACCATGAATACGATGCAAGAATCTGTGTTGACTGCTGATACGTCTAGAAATCTATTTGAGGAGCTTGATCCGGAAGTGACATTCGACGAAAAGGTAAAAATAGTTTTACTTATGCGTGTGTGAACGTTAAACGGTGGACTTGTGTACTTTCAAAGACGCCAAGTTCTCAGCGCTACATAAATAATAACCGAATTATTATATTTGGTGGAGCCAACAGGGCCGCAAAGATTCAAGTTTTTCTTTGATCGGTAGTAAGTAGCTCGCACAAAGAACTAAAATTCAAAAGCGTATTTTGTTTAAATGATAAAATATATTAGAATTCTACACAGTTTTCGAGGTAGTAATCTAAAATAGTTACCCAATTTTTTTTTCTCCCCGTAGAAACCTCGGCGCACCTATGTAGTTCAAAAGCCTAAACGTAAGCGCAAACAGCGCATTCAGTTATTATTCTTTGATAGTGACGTTTCCGAAGAGGAAACAGACGAGCAGGTCTCGCACGATAAAAGCGATACGACGCCGCAACCACGTAAGCGCAAGTGTAACCGAAAAGATGCAGAACACGAAGTTAAACTGGCAGAGTTTGTTACAAGTTTCAATAAGGAGTGCGAAGAGGTTGAAAAGTTTGAAATACCCGTTGAATAAGGAGGTGGAGGAATTTTAAATTCTATTTTTCATTATTATTTTTTTTAAAGTGTTACTGGGCTTAAGTTGCGTTCTACTTTATTAATGGGGCTAATATTAAGAAGAAAATTATATTTTGCATTGAAATGTAAATAAACGAATTATGTTAAATCGTTATACGATAAAAAGGGCATTTTCATTTAGTTGCATTAAGTTGGCAGCACTAAAAACATTTGTGCGCTGATATGTAAACAGCTGAGCGCTGCAGTGCCCGTAGAAAGGGCAGCAATTTGGTTATCTACTCCTATAATTAATATTTATTAAAAACACAATGGAACCGCCTTATGCACCATTAAGTGAGTCCTGTGCGAAAGCCTTAGGCGACAAGGTATACGAAAAACGCAAAGTGGCCTCTCAGGAAATCGAAAAGTATGTACACATACAGTTTAAATAATGCAGTCAACAAACATGCCTATGAATTAAATGCACTAAATTATTTTTACTAGAATGGTAATTGAATTCAATAATAAAAAGAATACAGCGCAAATACGCAAGCTTATCGAGGTGCTGACCAATGATTTTGCCACATCACGCGATGCCAATCGACGAAAGGGTGGCTTAATCGGCTTAGCGGCCATGAGTTTGGGTCTGGGCAAGGTAATTTATTAGTCATTTACATATGTATTATGTGCACTGACTCATTCCCGATTTTAATTGCAAATCCAGGATTCGGATAAATATGTGAATCAGCTGGTTACACCCATAACGAATTGTCTCTCTGATCAGGACTTGCGTGTACGTTACTTTGCCTGCGAGTCACTCTACAATGTTGTCAAAATTGCCCGTGCTGCTATATTACCACTTTTTCCGGAGTTATTTGCTGCTCTTTCTAGACTTGTTACAGATTCTGACCAAATGGTTAAAGATGGCAGCGAGCTGTTAGATCGTTTGCTTAAAGTATGGCTGCAATAAATGCATCAATATTTATTATATCTATACTAATAAAATGTTTGTTGAAGGATATTGTTACGGAGTCATCTCAGACCTTCAACTTGGAGGCTTTCATTCCCTTGCTCAGAGAGCGCATTTATGTAAAGAACGATTTTGCACGACAATATGTTATATCTTGGATATCCATACTAAATTCTGTGCCAGATATTAATATGGTAAACTATCTCACTGATATTATTGATGGTCTTTTTGTCATGCTGGAGGACACGACACCTGAGATTCAAGCCATGTGTGAAACCACAATAAGTCAGTTCTTGAAATCTATACGCAATGACGCGTCATCCTTACGCATGGAGGATACGATTAACACGTTAATCAATCACGCACAATCGCCGAATGAGCTTATTAAGTCCATTTCTACAAACTGGATACGCGAATTCGTTCAAATATTTGGACCAAATGTATTGCCTTATGCCAGCGGAATATTTACTGCTATATTGCCCTGTCTAGAGTACAACGTGGAATCAAAGCGAGGTAAGTAAACGTGATGGTTTATTTTGTTTTCTATCATTTGGTTACTTGACTATACGTTTCAATCAATATTTTAACAATATATTGTCTTATAATGTTCGTATTAACAAATATAATAAAGTATCGACGTTTAAAAACGATATTTATTTATTTTCAGGCATAAAAGAGTGCGCAGTGGCGGTAAACAATTCCATGATGTTGCTTGTTTCTTCAAAGGAGCACAAATCGCAGAATATAGAAAAAATTGATTTACGCTCTATAATGGATGTTCTTTCACAATATCTTACACACAATTCCATGCACACAAAAATTGCCGTTCTCAAGTGGATACATCATCTCTTTACCAATTTTCCAAACGAAATGTCCGTGCATGCCACTAATTTAAATAACAATTTACTAAACAGACTCTCGGACAATTCAGATGAAGTTGTGTTGCAAAGCTTATCCGTGTTAGCTGAAATTGTTAACTCACAGGATTCCAAAGGTATAAGAACAATATACTAAAGTAAGTGTTTTGTAAACCTTTTAATCTTACAGATCACTATAGAAAGTTTCTATTGAGCCTGCTTAATCTTTTTAATGAGGAAAAGCTTATATTGGAAAACCGAGCAAGTCTTATTATAAGGTATGTGGCGAGTCTCTTAGGTAAAATTATATAATTTGTTTGATTTTATAGAAAACTGTGTGTGCTTTTAAACGCGGAGCACGTTTATCGCACATTTGCGGAAATCATAGCAGATGAAGTACCCAATTTAAAATTTGCGTCGACTGTTGTGCGTCTGCTTAACATTATACTGCTTACTTCTACAGAGCTTTTTGAACTACGTACTAGTTTGCGTAACATTTCCAATGAAAAATCTGCAGATCTATTTCAATGTCTCTACAAAAGCTGGGTACATTGCCCTGTTTCGACTCTTTCACTGTGCTTATTAGCACAATGCTATCAACATGTTTCTGAATTGGTCATTCTATTGTAAGTCTTAAGGGTTTTTACAAATTTCACGTTTTTAATGCATGGTATTTGCAGTGCTGATGTGGAGATTACCTTGGAATTGCTTACAGAGCTAGATAAGCTTGTGCAACTAATAGAATCTCCAATTTTTGCACCTCTTCGCTTAACGTTGGTTTCGAAATCGAATAATTGCGCCAATGCACAACACTTGGCGCATGCATTGTTTGGCATTTTAATGCTTTTGCCACAAACAGAAGCCTTTGACACTTTGCGAAATCGTTTACAATGTGTACCCAATTACTGGGGTCAGACTCCTATGTAAGATATTAATTACTATTTTAAATTAATGACCTTTTGATACGTTTTTTCTGTACAGCGATGAACGCAACTCACTGGAGTACAGTAGCGGCATAGACTTCAAAGAGCTGCACGCCCATTTTAAAAAAATACAAAAAGCACATCGGGAACAACGTATTTTACAACGTAAACGAAGCGTTATTGTGCAAGAAAGTATTTAATGTACTTATGTGCCTGTATATTATTTATATTTGTGTAATAGCTGTGATTAAGCATTAGGCATAAAGTATAATTTGTATTGTAATATTTCTTAAATAATAAATAATATGCATTTGAAGCATCAACCGCCTTTTTGAATTTGGCAACACTAACCGTTTTGCACTGCTAACCTAGTGGCAACCTCTGCACACCTGTTTTTCACAGCTGGCAACCTTAGCGTTTTGTTGATTATTGGCGTAAACACAATAAGTTGGGGGAAAGAAAACAACGAAAAATGTAGTAAAATAAAAGCTTTAAAATTCTGCGGCCGTTCTCAAAATTGTTTAGTGACAGTGATAAACGTATATTAATATAATAAAAGCTTTTAATAAGCCATTTTGGCTACAACAAAAGAAAAATAAACAAAGAAAAATCTCGCGCAATTTCCTGCAATATTACTTAATTGCATAAAAAACGCAAAAGTAAAACTTCCTAGATACACAAACCGGTTTAATTTGGCCTATTGCTGTTAAGTAATGTGAGTTATAGACCAAAACGTAGTTATAATGCATATTTTATATCAAATTACTCCTTAACTGACCTAGTTAATAACGGGCAAACATTTCTAAAAGTTTAAACAAAATATGTTTACACAATTCTATGTAATATACACGTATACAATGTTGACGTACCAAAAGCTATACTTATCTATATGCTTCTGGTTTTGGCGCAACATTCATTTATTTATCTCTGCAGCTGTTATAGTTTCTGATCAAAACAATGAGCTTGCTGTGGAATCGATTTTTCGTGACATTCATGCGCGTTTCTCAGTAGTGAGCAAAGTCAACAAAAATAAATTATTGCATATTCTATGGCTATATGTAGCTCGCGCGTTGTAGTTTTAATTTAAGCTATATTACAAAAGCATTATAATATTTTGGGGGTAAGCGAACTCAACGTTTTGCATGATAATAGAGCTCCCAAAATATTTACGTGCACACACACACAAACATATTCATACTCTGTATATCAACAAAAGTTGCATACCCAACCGACCAAATATACACAATGGCATATGAATGAACATACTCTGTCTCATAATATTTGCAAGTAAACATAAAGATTTTGTTTGTAGTTGAAATTTTCGCTACAAAAGATGCAAGTTTAAGATGATTTAATAAAAGCAAAGGTTCCGCAATCGTGTTAAATATGATAAATCTAGAGGTAATGTCCATCTGGTAAAAAATTTGACGACTTTTGTTCAGAAGTTCCTTTCGTCTTTAGCATAAAAAGAGTACATATTTAACTAGAATTAGATTCTCTTAAGATATTGTGCCTATAATTTCTGTTGATTTATCCGATTGCTAATGTTTGACTCACAAATAGATTAAAATATAACAGCTTGACTTAAGGCGTAAAACTTTTGTTAGAAAAAGGAGGCAGATATCAACTCAATTTAACAAACTAGAGTAGTCTCCTCACCTCTTGTGATTTTCGTCTCCTTCTGCCTGTAACATAAATTGCACATACATATAGAAATAAAAATTAGTCGTCTTTTGTTTGGCTTAGTCTTATGGCCGCTGCTTTCATCTGGCTGGTCGATTGGTATAAACATAGCTGTTCTATGTGCCAAAAACAATGGCGCACTAAACATAAACAAACGTTTCAAGGTCATTGCTAGAAGATGAGAGACCATAGCAACAATTTTCATATTTGCGCTCAATAATTTTTTTGTTTTGTTTTAAAGCGCTCACCATGGATTCCTTTCTCAGCCTGTTTGATCCAAATCAGCCAGATGATGGCTTTGATGAGGAACAAGAGATTAATGGTAACAGCAGCTGCGGTGGTAGCAGCAGCAGCGAATATGAGACCGATGCCAATGCTAATGATTGCACAAATGGCATAGCCAATATAATCATTGACTTTGATCAAGGCGCTTTGCCGCCAGAACCACAGCTGGGCAATGTCGAATACAAGCTAAAATTGGTGAATCCCTCAAAGCAGCGCTTCGAGCACTTAGTTACGCAAATGAAGTGGCGTTTGCGTGAAGGTCACGGTGAGGCTATCTATGAGATAGGTGTCTCTGATGCCGGGCATTTACAGGGTCTCAGCGAAAAGGACATGAACGCTACCCTAATCTCGCTCAAGCAGATGGCACACAGACTAGGTGCGAGCACATCTGTTCTAAGGCGAAAGACCATAGCTTCTCGCCGCTCGGTAGCCGAAGTTTTAGTGCGCAAAATACCCGATGATCAGCATAATATTGAAGTGCGTGTGGCTGTGCTGGGTGGAGCAGATGCTGGAAAGTCAACACTTCTTGGTGTACTCACTCAAGACGAGTTGGATAATGGGCATGGGCGTGCGCGTTTAAACATGTTTCGGCATATGCATGAGATACAAAGTGGACGCACCTCTTGCATATCGCATGAAACCCTGGGATTTGATGCCTTGGGAAATATCGTCAACTACAAATATAATGAGATGATGACGGCTGAGGAGATAAGCGATCGCTCTACCAAGCTGGTTACCTTTATGGATCTGGCAGGACATCGGCGTTATATGCGCACAACAGTTCAGGCATTATCCGGCTATTCCCCCCACTATGCGATGCTGGTCGTGTCCGCTGGTACAGGCTGCAACGACACTACCGAAGAGCATTTGGCCATTGTCCGCGCTTTGGATATGCCCTTCTTTATACTCATTACCAAGACGGACATTACATCGCCGGATGCAACGCTGCACGAGCTGCGCACGTTGCTCACAACGATTGGCTGCCGCAAGGTGCCCTTTGTGGTCACAAATACAGATGAGGCCATTTCGGCGGGCTCAAACCAAGTATCGGAGAATATTGTCCCCATATTCTGTGTTTCCAATGTCACGGGCACTGGTCTTAATCTAGTCACCAAATTTCTGTATGTGCTATCACCTGGTATAAGCAATGCAGAAAAAGATCGCCTTGAGCTGGAGTCTTGTGAATTCCAAGTTGATGAGATTTTTCGAGTTACAGATGTGGGTCCCGTAGTGGGCGGTCTTTTAGTGCAGGGCGTGTTAACTGAAAATATGCCCATGAAGATTGGACCATTGCCAGATGGCAGCTTTCACGCGGTGACCGTGCATACTATTCATCGTAATAAGGCTCCTTACCGAGTAGTGCGTGCTGGACAGAGTGCTTCGCTCTCTTTTACGCCAAATCAGGAGTTACCACCATTACGTAGCGGTATGGTGCTGCTCGCAAATTCTGGAAACCCTGACGAGGAGCCCTATGGCACTTACTTCTTTCAGGTGAGTTAGAATACCATTACTATATACATAGTAATAAAAATAGGACGCGATGTCTGCAATTATGAGAGGATACATGCTGAGTGAGTGCAAACTTTGTGATTAGAATTATAATTTGGCTTTTTAAAAGCCACATTTTAGCGTTTGCAATCTTTCTGATTAGAAATATATATTTTAGCATTTGTCCTTTCAATACTTGGACCTAGCTATTTATAAATTCTCTGGACCTAGCTGCCAACTAAATTTTGAAAGTTTTAAATTTTATGCACTGCTTATTTCAAAAGAAAAACTTTTAAGTTTTTTGAAGCAACTCGAATTTCCTATTTCGGGATATAACGCTCTAACGCTTTGTTTTTTTTTTTTCAGGCAAAGGTTTCGGTGCTATTCCATGCTACAGCCATATATGTGGGTTTCCAAACTACGGTACACATTGGCAGCATACGGCAGACTGCGGTAATAAGGGGCATCATGGGCGGTGAGAAACTAGGCACGAATGATTGCGCCTCCGTCATGTTTGAATTTGTAGGACATCCAGAATATGTTCGGCCGGGAATGCGTATTTTATTCCGAGAGGGTACAAGCAAGGGCATAGGCGTAGTCACGCAAGTGTTTCCTGTTAACAAGACCAAAACAAAGTAAGAGACAACAATCTAATATCACAGCAGAGTACCTAGCATTTCGTTATAGGAAACACACAAGTAAAACCAGTATATATAAAATATATACATGGAAACGTTAGAGTGTAGCTTAATTACTTACTTATATACTCAATGCAGATGACATGTAAATACATACTTGACAAACTAGATATATGCATATGTGTTTCAATTAGAGTTTTAACTTGATTTTAAATGTTAAAGATATTGAATCAGATTTTCTTTACTTTAAGTTGGAGCTCTGTGATTTTTTCTTTAAGCTCGCTACAGCAGTCTCAACAGTATATAATGTACAATATAATACTTATAATTAAGCATTAAATTTGAATTAATCGAATTTTAGTTTTCTTTAAAATTAAAACGCGTACTTAATACACATATTTATGCGACAATGTTTTTCCCCAATAAATAGACAACAAAATAATTTGCATTTTTTGTAGTTTTATAAACAATTTATGATTTATCTGACTTAATTTCTAAGTATTCCGTACTACTATTATCACTAACGATTGGTTGTTCTGAGGCGCCTTCAATTTCCACGGACTTAGCTGGTACTGTCGAGGTAAATCTAAAAAGCACGGCAATTTCGCCTAAGCACGCATTTCCATTTGACTCTAATAAACGTATCCAGGAGAGAAGCGAGTCTTTTGTGGAGGTACCAGTGGCACATATTGCAAATATGGTGCCATCATCTTGCTGATGCACTGAACGTACTTTACCCAATTGACTGTGTCTTCTGGGCGCTGGTCGACCAAAAAAGGGCACTTCAATATTGGCAACATCTGTAAACGATAGTAAACCATTAGATTGTGCGGCAAAAGAGTAACTACTTAACAATTATCGCTTTCTTACCATCTTCATCGACATGCTGTGCCTCCAAACTTGCCAAAAATTGAACGTCTGCATCCGCGCGTAATGTGAAATAGTTGATTCTACGATTACGTATCCATATTGAAAATGGTCCCTCAATATACAATGCCTTCTGTCTGCAATGCTCACGCAGCAGCTTGGACTGCTCCAAGCTCATGCCGTTCACAATCCACGTATCATCAATGGCATCTTTTACCGCTTTTGTTTCGTATACGCTTATCTGGGATCGCAGATCTACGGTGCACATGCGTTCCACAGCCAACTTCGCAATTTCTAAAGTATCATCTGGTACTGGGTTAGGCAGTGGCCAAGGCGACAGATTTTTAAACTTGGGCATCCAGTACATCATGCGCCAATACTTGCGCAGCGGATGTCCCTTCTTGCCAAAGACATTTAGCAGCATGGCTTCCATTTCATAATCGGGCATTACACCGAAATCTTCCATTTGCTCAAGCAAATCTATAATGCACTGTTGCTGTTTTGGATAGTGCATGAACTCGGCTTGAAAAAGATTCGTTGGAATAAACTTTCCCTTGGGCATAACGTTTATTAACGCTTTGTAGACCTCCAAATCATGCTCTACGCCAAAATGCGCCATATTTCTGAGTGCAGCATAAATAAATTCTACATGATTGCGCCGGCGCACGTCGCGCTCATTAAAAATTTCTACCATGGCCAAATAGGATTCCTTGGTTTTATCCTGAGCGGCTTCAAAAGGATTCCGCACGGCGGGTAAGATTTTGCTGTCGGCTTTTCGTTGCTGATTGGTTTTACAATCTTCAGACGATTCAGCATCGTTATCAGGCCTGGTATTTGCAAAAAATCTGACAGCAGTTTTGTTCGCGCACTGTTTGTTGAAAGTGTGTGGAAGAGCAGCGTGTAAACTCAGCAAGCAATGCAACTTTCGCAGCATTTTTATTTTATGATTTAAACTAAATGTATAAGTATGCCGCTGCACATAAATATGATTACAAAAGAGTTGCGAGCGAACAGCTGACGACTGCCAACAGCTGTTGGGCATCTATAGCCACATAAGTTGGCAGCGCCGCGTCTTAAAAGTCCTTTGTGTTTGCGTCTGGCAGCTATCATTTTTGACATTTATTTTAAACATTTTATTGCATCTTTTGCATTAGTTTTGTTACGTTTTAATTTAATTGCTTAAGATAAATAAATGCACGCTAATGGCAGCTAAAAAACACAATCGTAAACGACGCCGTTAAGTAAAAAGTTCTGCTTGAAAACTTGATTGGGCAAGGCATCAGCTCAAAGTATCTATAACAACAGCACCGCCCGTGCAACGTCCCTCGCACAAGGTTAACTATAGCATCTGCAACCAAAGCAATGTCCCAAAACCGAAAGAACAGCAATATGAAAATACTCTAAACGCTGCAGTTTGTGAAAACACCATTAAATCCCTTCACTAAACTCGGGATGTTATGTTTTGAGTCGGAAAAAATGAACTGGTACTACCATGTTCTGGCACGTAGGCCATATCTTGTGGTCACATCCATTGCTGTGTATTGCGTGGCGTGCATTATAGTTGCATTTGCAATGCATGATTTGCCCGACTTTAGTGATCCCACGCTTGTAAGTAAAAATGTATGCATATTTAAGGAATCCAATACTCTATCGTTTACATATAGGGATTTGAAACGCGCGGTACTGAAATAGGCAAACGATTAACAGCCTGGCACAACTTACTCCAAGAGTCCGATAGCAATGGTGTCTTATTCTCCAATCCCTCTGATCTGTTACAAAAACGCAAATATGAAGATTCGCATGAACTATTGCACACGACACATCGTCGACGCAAAAACCAACGTCGCAAGCACAAGAACAAACAACGCCGCAAAGAGCAAAGAGCTCGAAAGCAGCACGAGCACCAAGAGATGGCCAATAAGATGTTGCTCTTTACCAAACGCCTGAAGGCAACTAGTATCCCCCTAAATGATAAATGGACTGGCGACAGCGGCGTGTTTCGTGATTATGAGATAACGAACGAAAGTGCCAACTCTTTGCTAGAGCCCACTAAACGTAGCGAGCAAATCGAATATGGACACAATACAACTTATGTAGATGAAGATGCACATCGTGAACGTGTGCAAACAAAAAAAAGCACTTGGCGCTTACTAAAACAAGCTGCCCTTCTGCCGACAAATGTTTGGGGCCAGGAAGGCGTGCATCAACCAGTTGAGGGCTTTTTTTGTGACTCCTCGCCTCATAAGAAATACGCGCACTTTATGATACAGCGAATTGGACCCAATTCAACGGATTCCCTGTTTGACTTAAACGGCCTACTGGCCATGTGTCAACTGCAAGAGCAATTAGTAGCCATACCCAGTTATGAAGCTTTCTGTGAGCCCGAAATGCTAACCTCTAGTTGTTGTCGCCCCTGGTCGTTGCCCAATTATGCCGCTTTGCTTGCCAATAAAAGCTCCTGTTTTGATTTGACCTCAGCTGATGTTAACTCTATGCAATCATTGTTGACGACCTGCTATGAATACTTTCATGATCTCAAGCTGGACAACAATTGTAATGAATACAACCGTTGTTATGCACCCGAGGAGTGTACACGCCATAATCTTGTCTTTAATGTGCTCTACTTTCTCAGTGATTATAACTTTTTTAAAGTGAATGTAAGTAAAATCCTTAGCATAATGTTCCGATTTTAGATTTATTTTGGATTATATTTAATTTGTAATTTCAGGAAACTAACGTTTATTTAAAAAATGCCATGATATTTATACCAATTGTTCATTCGAACCGCCTGTTGGAACTCTTTCATGAATGGGAAAATGTGTAAGTTAAAAACAATCACGTTTTTTAGCTTAATTTTTGCGTAAGGTGTGGCGATCAATGTAGCCGGTAGGCATTTTGCCGTCTTTGGCTTTGTACAGTGCTGGCATACATATTTCCTCGAAATAAGTAGATAGATCGTATTTCTTAAAAAGCTTTCTGAATTCGTCTTCCATACTATCAATATTAGGGTCTTTTGGCTTAGGTTGTTTGTAAAGAAAATCTGTAAATATATTACAGTCCTGAAGACGGTTATAGTAATTACCATAGGTAGTTTGGTAATCCTTCATATCATCAGTAACTTTAATTTGAGTTTGGTATATTCGCTTCTGCCTGTAAAGCGATTCGTATGCAGTTGGGGAATAATCTATTCCGTATATCGTTTTGTATAGGTCTTTTAAAAACTGTTCGGCATACTGATATTGCACTGGACACTTGAAAAATATGTTGTACAGACCAGGATTGCATAATTTGAGGCGTACCAAAAACTGACGATATTCTTCGCGCCAATCCATAGCTTTGGGCCATGTACGCGTTATCATATGCAGATTCTTTACCTTTAAATTATTTTTATAATGGCCAGAGATGAGCGACTCATCTTGCTGTTTGGGTTTGCTAAAGATTGCTGCTCGGTCGGCATCTGTATGATATATATACGTCGCCTTTGAGGTTGTCGTACCTTTTTGGCAACGCGGCAGTATATCTTCAAATTGCAAGGCATCGATTTTAGTCAAATACTCCAGCCTCTTATCGACCATTTCGTTAAAAAATAAATTTTTTTATTTTATTTCCTGAAGTTGGTGATTTATTTGTATTGTGATCCAAAATATTTTATATTTTTGATTACTTTTTCAGTGCTCTGAATAACGAACTGGTTGAAGTCATTGCCATGGACTTAGGCCTGGAGAACGAACTCTTCAACGAGTTACTTCTTACAGATGTATGGCTTGTCTCGCTTGGAGGAGTTTTCGTTATGGTTTGCGTTTGGTTATACACAGGCTCTGCGTTTATTACGTTCATGGCGTGTTTTGCTATATGCTTCTCGCTAGGACTGGCTTACTTCGTGTATACAGTGGTCTTTAATCTTTCATTCTTTCCGTACATGAATCTGCTTGCGGTGGTTGTTATTATTGGTATTGGGGCGGACGATGTATTTTTGTTTCTAAAGATCTGGCATTGTGTGCTCGCAGAACGTTTTACCAAAATTAGTTCCACTTTAAACACGCAATCAACGCTGCCCACGCCACTGGAACATGAAACAACTGAAACATTGGAGAACCTTATGGCATTAACCATGAGGCATGCGGCAGCCTCTATGTTTGTGACATCATTGACTACAGCAGCCGCCTTTTATGCGTCTTACAGCAGCTCTATAACAGCTGTTAAGTGCTTTGGGTAAGTTCATTATTATGGTAAAAGCGTCCTCCTTGAGTAAAACACAAGCTGCTGAGATATCTCGAACATGTATTTAATTAAATCTCTTGCAATTACAGCATTTTTGCTGGAACCGTTGTCGTCACCAACTATTTGCTTATGATAACCTGGTTGCCCGCTTCGGTTTCGATTATGGAGCGGCTTTTTGCTAGCAGTATGACGTGCCACCAACAATTAGTACATAAATTATTGCTGGCCTGCAAGAAGTCAATTAATAGATTTTGTCTGTACTTCGAGAAGGTAATCGAGCAACTTATTATGAATTATGCTCAGCTGTGGCTATTTATTTTTGGCGCTCTTGGCATATCAAGCGCTATTATTGTATTCTGGTATCCGGGCTTGCAGCTGCCCGAGGAATCGCATTTTCGACTCTTTGTTGCACATCATCCATTTGAGGTGTACTCACGACTGAAGAATAACTTCTGGTTCGAAAAACCATTACAGACCTACAACTTTAAAATGCAGATGCGATTTGTATGGGGCGTAGAAGCCATCGACGATGGGGATTACATGAACCCGAACTTATACGGCAATCTATACTACGACAATAATTTTAATATATCAACAAAAAATGCGCAAGTTTGGCTACTTGACTTTTGCCAAAGCATGGAAAATCAATCTTTCTATCAACACACTTTTGTTTTCTTACTGCCAAATTGTTTTATCAAGAATTTTGTGCAATTTATGACACGCAGGTGAGTTCCAAGTATTGTGCTTTCTATGATATACTATAAAGTTGTTTTTTTTTTATAAACTTGCAGATGCATCGATGACATGGACAATGCTCGCTCAGACCGTACACCGTGTTGTGAGGCAGAATTTCCCTACGAGCCACACGTTTTCGAGCTTTGCTTGCCGCAGTGCATATCAAATTTATACGCTACTAGATTCTTTCATCCAGGAATTGCGGGTCCGAAGTTTGCAGAGCCGGCCACTTCAACCATTAACGAAAACTTCTATGAAGATTACGTAGATGACAACAGTAACACCACATTTGTGCCAGCCATTGTCAAGGCTTTGGTGGTTGAGTTTGAATCGAATGTGTCCTACAGCACCAAGTATCAAGATATCAAGAACTTCTATGAGTCTGTGGAGAATTGGTTTCAACAGCGCTTGCGCACAGCTCCTATGGGACTCCAAAATGGCTGGTTTATCAGTGACTTGAAGTTTTTCAATGTGCAAGATACGCTGTCAAGGGACACGTTAATTTCCATTACGTTGGCCATGGGTACATCATTACTGGTTCTTCTTTTTTTTACGCTCAACTTGCTGGTTTCCTTATATGCCGTCATAACCGTATCTTTCACCATTTTTAACACTGTAGCTGTTATCATATTGCTGGGTTGGAAATTGAACATACTCGAGAGCATAGCTGTTAGTACAGCTATTGGTCTGGCTGTTGACTTTAGTCTCCACTACGGCATACATTATAAATTATCACCGGCAAAAGATCGGATTGGAGCCACCCAGTTTGCGCTGTCGCGCATTATAGGTCCCACTATAATGGCCGCAGCTACGACTAGCTTTGCAGGCGGCATAATGATGGCTTCAAATATTTTGCCTTACATACAAATTGGCATTTTTTTGGTGGTAGTCATGGTGATCAGTTGGTTTTATGCAACTTTTTTCTTGATGAGCATGTTAAAATTAGGAGGCCCGCAATATGGTTTTCTGCAAATAACATGGACGAAGTGGCGAAAGCGTCACAATGCCAATGTCAATAAGTTCTACGAGCGGTAAGTGCATTTTAGTTTTAATATGTATTGCGGTGTGAATTGTTTCTTGTTGATTTCAGCAAGCCCAGCCAAGTCATTGCTAGTGAACAGTTGCTTACGCCTACCAGCTCGGCCATTGTGGAATTGGCTAATTCGGAAACGCATGAATTGGAGTCTCTTAATTCAAATAGTTTAATCAAAACTATTTCAGGTACGGACAATAACTTGGCGCCGCTAACACTGGATTTTGAGCACTCTTTTCAAACGCGCAGTGATTGCAAATATCAAACACAACTACCACAGAAATAATCAGTATCCGTCTACATTAAAATGAGAGTAACCTTTTGCCGGCCAGAGTGCAGTGCACCGTTTAGTGGCATTGCATTTGGTCAAAAAACCCAAGCAATTGCATTTTATACCAGTTGGCAAGGCCATGCCCATTTACATATGTACTTTATATACAACAAATACGAATAGTATTACCATGTGTCTGCTCGATATTGATATAGTTATATATATCTTACTATATGTATGTATTATGTACGTAGTAGCGTGTATTTACCAAAAAGACTTCAACAGTTGCAATGCGCTTTTTTCGATTAGTTGTTACAAACAATTTGTAAACTGAAGCAATTAGAGGGTGCACGTCTATAACTGACTCCACGTTGAGAGTTGCAAGCCCTTAATTTAAAAGTTCATGTATTTAAATTATAATCAAATCAAAAGTATTTGTACCGTGTATTTTTATTAGCTATGTATTTACTTAAGTGCAGAAATGTTGATGCAAAAGTATAGTTACTTTATATGCTAGTTGTAGACAACTTTACATGTTGAAAATGTTCAAAGTCACACACAAACACTGACACAAACAAATTTGTAATAACCATATAACTGTGATACAGAAGGTGACAAATTCAGAAAAGAAAACCATTCTAGAGGTTTTAAAAGCATTCAAGCATAAAAACAAAGAAAACAAAAAGACATATTGGATGTATTATATTTAACTGCAACTAAAACTATGTACTTCCTTCATTGAAATTTGATGTGTTGAAGTGATTAAATAAATGTTAATTGAAAAGAAACTCTAATTCTCTGTGGTAATCTTTAGAATTTTTTAAAAGCAAAGAAAACGACACTACTTTACATCATATTTTTAGTTTTTCTGTTCTCTTTAAAAGATTTTTTGCACTTTTTTGCCCAATGCTTTCATCGTTTTATTAAAAAGAAATTCATTTTAATTTCAACTAATTTTTTAATTAATTAAATTTATTTTTTCTAACAATTCACTAAAGGGTGTGTTTCGGTAGACACAAAGTCAAACCAAACACGCGCATTAAACGAAAAATTAATCTTTAAACTACAATACAAACTATTTAGAAGCTAAAATCTATGCATAAATGCAACATCGTCGTTTGCGTTTAAAATCACCGTCTACAAGTACTCCACGATATCGCATTTGATCGATATATTTGGACAACTTTGACCCACCATGCTGCGTCCACGATAGTTGGGGCTTTTTTCGGTCAACAGTTTTCGGAATATGGGCAGTATGGCGGTCTCGCCATCGATAAGCTCTGTCTCAGAGCTGGCACCGTATATAGAAGAGTCGGTCTTATTGCGTTGTTTGCGTTGCTTGTCTGGCGCTACATTCGGCGAACTATGATGATGAGCCGCATGCTGTATGTTCGAGTTCCTATTAAGTTTACGTTGCTGCATGCATTGCGTGCTCGGGGGCGTTGGCTCACGCTCTCGCTCGCTGTCCGTTTCACTTTGGCAGACGGTGCCCTTTTGTGGCTTCGGGCGATGCTTGTTGCGATTCTTCTCCGACACTGAACGTTGTATGGGTGAGGTGGTGCTTTGTTCATAGGCCAGCATATGACCGTGATGCTCGGAACAGCGTTGTGGACTAGCATAGCTGCGCGGTGATTGTCGAGAGTGCTGTTTTGCGTGTGAGAGCGTGTGAGTGTCCCAGAGATCACTTTGTGAGACGACAAAATTGGATTTGAGCGCCGCACCCATGCTGGTACGTCTGTGGTCCGATGTTGTGGGCGCTATAATAAAAATATAATTATAATAAAATAAATATTTTTTCTTGTTCTGTCTTATCCTTCAAATGCGATAACTTAAAGTTTAGAAGAATATTTTAAAAAAACCTTCGGATTGTGCTGTATTTGAATATATCTGAGCTATCTAAGACTTCAATACTAATAGAAGATAATAGTTTGTGCGAAAAGTAGTTTAATGTGAATTTTCGGTATTCTTATAAAAATACTGCACTGCAGTATTTTACTTCACTTTGTAGTGACTACGAATATAACAAGTAAAATATGTAATAAATTTCAAAATTTTAAGATTTATATTTACAAAAACAGTTCTCCTATATTACTTCTTTAGAAGGGTTAGACAGAGATTTAGAAGTTCATTTTAGGCTCCTAAGAAAAGTATCCTTAGGATAAAATCGTGTTCTACAATTCTTTTTTACATAAAATAAATAAAAAGATGGCGTACGTTAAAGTCGGGCGCGGACGACTTTGGGATACCCTGTACCACTAGCTTGCAATAAAATAAAAACACCAAAATACATTTGATTGCCAAATTAGGTTACGATACCTTCATAAACAACCAAAAACTGACGAATTTTGAACCAAAAATGTTTTTTTGACCGATCGTTCCTATTGGAGCTATATGATATAGTCAACCGATTTTGATAAAATTTGGTACAGTGTGGAAGATCTCTAAAAAAACTTCGGAACGCCAAATTTGGTTACAATATCTTCACAAACAAACGAAACAACGAATTTTGTTCAAAATAGAGTCAACCGATTTCGATCGAATTCGGTACAGTGCTTAGGAACTATAAAAAACTCGCGAATGCCAAATAACGATGTCTTCATAAACAAATGAATTATCCATCTAGAACTTTTTGTTTTTTTCGAGGTCCTCTGAAACATATTATATATATATGTATAATATAACCCCGATATCAAAAAAAATAAAATAAACTTGTCTCCCCTGACATAATAACGCATCTAATCTGAAAATTTGGTTGCTCTAGCTCTTACCATCTCTGAGATCTAGGCGTTCATACAGACAGACGGACAGAAGGACATGGGTATATCGACTTCTCTAGTCACCCTGATCATACCTTAGGTTACTTTGGGGGGTCTCCGACGTTTCCTTCTGTATGTTACATACATTTTTGGCTTGCTCAAACTTAATATACTTTTTCTACCATACGGTACAGGGTATAAATAGTGTAGCTACAATATCTTTCACTAAATATTTCGATAACCGTAGCCTCTTAGCTTGTTATTTTGGCAAACCTTAAGAACAACATGCGCAACCGAAATATAGTGGTCAAACGTGTGGGAAGAAACAATCTTAAGAGTACTCGAAACCAAACATTACACTTACTCTTCACCACACCGGAGCTGCTGGGCTTGTTGTGCGGGCAAACATTATTCAGATCCGTATGCGATGTGGAAATATTCGTGGAGGAATTTCGATGTGTGCTGCTGTATTTGGGCTTTGCTGTGGGCGTTTGACTGCCGCTATCATAATGCCGCGATGCCGTGGATTGGCGACGCTCCCGCAGCGTGGAGCATTCCGATGCACGCTTGCCTGCGCTGCTGGTTATGCTGCCTATGTTGGCATCAGTTTGAGCCGATACCGAATTGCGTTTCTCCACCAATCGACGTGGATCCTCACGAATTTGATGCTGATGATGCTGCAATTGTTGCTGCTGTTGCATTTGCTGCTGCTGATGCAGATGTTGTTGGAGTTGTTGTTGTATAGGCTGCATGGCGGTCTGTGGCACAGGTTGGACAAGATGTTGCTGCATCTCCACTATGGCGGGCTTTTTCTTTTTACTATTTGGGAAGCTTTGATAAATGGGTATATGACTTATGCAGTCTTATTAAGATACTTACGGAGGCAGTGAGGGTGCTACAGCTGTAGATTGAACGGACACAAAAGAGTTATCCATTTCGACATGCGTGGAGGTAACGCTGTCTACGGACGTTAGCTCGGTAACTTCTAAGTTGAAGAGTTTCCAAATGCAATAAAAGTATACACAAAACTTGTTATTTACCCACCTGTAGTGCTTGGCATTTCGCGTCGCACAGGCGGCGCCGATAAACGTGCTATATCATCGGTCAATATGGGTTCCAAGTCGCCGCCCGCACTGCTTGCGCCCGTGCAGGTTACCCCATCAATCCATTTTCTTGCCTCGGGTCCAAGTTTGCGTATTAAAGCCTGCAATTCGTTCTCCTTTTCCATCAACGCCTTTCGGAAGCGGCAGTTTGTGTTCTTTACGTCACGTAGGCGTTGTTCCAGCTCACACACCGAGGAATCCCGACGGTTTTTGGACATAGGACGTAAAGTAGCGCGCACGCGTTTGTCCACAACGCCTTGTGGATTGCGTTTAAGCTCCACCAGCTGGAAAACGGATAAAAAAAACTGATTAGATCATTTTGTAACACGTAAATAGAAAATAGCAAGGAAAATTTGGAAGGTTAATAGTAATACATTATAGGATTTAATTTTAAAACAATTATAGCAGCAAGGTCTTGGCATATGATTCCATTTTGATGCACTAAATTAGCAGTTACTTAAGAGTGTCCCAAAATTTTGATGTACTAAAAATGCTTTGTTTAAGGATTATTTTTTACTTAAAGCAACTCTAGTTATAGCAAGTCATCACAAAATAATTAATCATGAAAGCACTTGTTTACACCCTTTAATAAGTAAGAACACATTTATAAAGATGTTTTCAAATGGCATTAAAACAATCAACTAAAACTTTGCTGCTACATATACAGATTAGTCACAGTTTAAATAGTTTAGGTTTTAGTTATAGTTAGTATGTAGTGTTATGTAGCATTCAAAGTTTAGAATTTTGAGTTATTTTGTTTAGTATTTTGTACGAAAAGTGTTACTAAGTGAAAGTCAAATCACTTAAAATACCACTATCTGGCACTTTAACTGATCAATTCATTTTCCAACAACATTCAGCATACAGTACATATGTATGTATGTATGTATCATGTCTTGTAAATAGTTTACATATACATATAACAGCTACAAAAACTACAAAACTTTCTTACTACCAGTCTTACTTTCGGTACGAACACCAAACACAAAGTTGCTGTCGTACAAAAAATTATAAAAAACGAGAGTAAGACAAAAACTAAATCCTTGCGATCCGATAGCACTAGAGATATAGCAGCGCCCGCAATACATGTAATGAAAACGTTGTAAACTGAAAACCCGATGTGTTTGGAGTCGTTTAGGGCGGGTATGGAGACATGTCGTGTTTCCCAGGCTAGAAAGGCGCCGAAAACCTATTGGAAGAACAATTTATTTAGCAATTTAATCGACAGAGTTCTCTAAAGGTACATACCAGCAGCAAGCCCTTATAAGCGTAAATAATACTAACAAAAATGGTCATATGTTCAGATTGGCAGTATTCGTTCTCAGGTATGACCAGAACGTCATCTATATTCTCTTGATGCTGAAAAAAAAATTTATAAGATTTCAGTACTATTCAATAGTTGATCATAACTTAAAAAGATTATTTCAGAGGCTCTAAAAATGTTTATCGAACAAAATGTGCTCTGATATATAAACAAATCCTGTGCGTCGTTTATACCCTATCATCAGTTTAGTCATAGTTTTCATCCGATTTCAACGCGTTGTTAACGAGTTTTTATTGTTCGCCTCAAGTTAAAACTTTCTATGCGGGATTGCTTGGGTATAAAAGGGCTATACTGCTACATATATCCCTATAAAGTAAATAATAATATGAATGATTTATAAAGAGTTAGTTTCTAGTTGAACCCCTGGACGAGAGATTACAATTTTTTTGACTCCAAAAATTTTGAATTAATTAGCAAAGAAAGGGAAAATCTGTGTACATACAAAATAAAAAAAATAACGCGAATAAAATAATTTTCTTCCTCCCAGCCCAGTTGCAGTATTCGATCATGCCTAACCTGAATGTATTTTCTGATCATTATTTTAGTATGCACTTTGTTCGTATAGTCCTAATCCTTTGGGCAGAGGGTATAAAAACTTAAATTATGAGCATATTATATATATATATATATATTTTAAAACAAAAATGTAATTTTACTTACCCTAGGCTCCAATTGTTTGGTCTCCCTATAGAAAGGATCAGCTACCTGCCAAGTGGTTATAATGGCTATATCAATGGCCAATAGTATACCCACAACCATAAACAATTGATAATCCTTAATAACCTTCTTGTTAAGCTTTAAATCTGTAAATATTGAATGCACACGCCAAGTTTTAGAGAACATGGCGCCAAAGGCCAAACTGAAACCGGCCATTAAGATCCAAGCACGGGCAGTGCAAATATAGGGAAAAGCTGCAACGCTGCTTAGTGTAGTATCAAGGCCCAGGAATATAATACTTAGATAGGTCAGCATGCAGCCTATTATAATCAGATTGTTTAAATGTGGACTGGACATTTTTATGTAGCTGTAAAGGTAAAATAGAATACAAATTTGTTTATAGCAGTTTATCCAGTTTAAACTTACCGCTGATTGCGATATTTGATGTTGAAGATAAGAAACACAGTGGCTATGATTACGCCTATAACCGATGCACTGGCAGACACTATATATATGGTAGGATTAACCTGACTATGCTCAATATAGATCAACGTGCGATCTTTAGGTGGTGTTTTGCCTACCCAACGCACCGGTTTGCCCAACGTCAAATCCAAATGACTAAGCTGGGAATGATATTCTCCAATTTTTTCCATTTGACCCGTTTGGAACTGATTAATCAAAATATTTGCTTTGCGCTCATTATTGTAAAAGCGCACTGGACCCTGAAATAAACCATACAACTTAGTGTTTTCTCTTGACCAATGTGAATCAGACTACTGACCGTTACTCCCTCAAATGAGGTATTGCGTAAAGCCTCTAGAAAAACGCTCTCCCAGTCCTTAACGCGGTAATCGAAATGCGTCAAGAGATCCTCCCTTTTTAGTGCTACGTATTGTATAGCCAAAGCAGCTGCCCATATACCATCATAAGTATAGCCATGAAAACGCGAATATTCCGTACCTCGCAGACTATCGTACTCAATCAAATATTCTTCGGCTGTCTTTATTCGTAATATTGAAAAATAAACTTATAAAATATAAAATTATCATTATTCTATGGAAGCTGGTTTACTTACAATGCCTGCTATGGTTATGTCGCCACTTGTGGCTAAAGGTAGCAAATCCACCAGTATTGCGCCTTCTAATGCCATTGAAATCTCTTCAACCGCACAGTCGGTATCGAGTGTGGCATTCCACCACTCAGTAGAATAAGTGGCCATAATTAACCACTGATAGGCACGACCATACATATCCGATCTAAAAGAAAATGGTTTAGTATTATATAGAAAGAACTAACAAAAAAACATATGTGTATATCGCCTAAATTTTGAACTGTGTGTGATATGCGCTGATTAATCTTTAATAGATTTTGTAACCAGTTTCAAATTTAAGTGGATCACTTACTTATAAGCCTCGCAAAAAGTCTTGCGGGCAAAGTGCTCATTAAAGTTGCCCAGTATTATGCGCACATCCTTCTCGCGTAATTTCTTTAAAGACTCGCCCACATCATTGACAAAACTCTGCGTTTCCACCACCTCTACTTCCATGGTATCCAAATCGGCCACCATATTGTTATGTGGTAGGGAATAACGTGGCTCGTTCTGATAGACTGTACCCACACGTGTCCAATTAAACTCCTTAAGTAAAGCCAGCCTTGGTGCATTAAAAGCATTCTCCGATGGCACAACACGAAAAAAGTTCGGAAAGGCATCCTTGGTGAACATGGGATGTGTGTCGGCATAGCTCAGCTGTGTCAAATGCCAATGTTTGCTGGCCTTGGCTATGGGGTCTGTGACATGCGTGCATGCCGCGCCAAAGAGCATCAGCTTATTGGGTCCTGAGTGCATCATGTCAAAAAAGGACTTGACGCCTACAGCTGCATTGCACTAATAAGCGTTGGCTTAGTAAGCTTTTGACACGATTACTTTTTCAACTTACCTCTGTATCATTCCACCACATATGCAGCCGATAGTTAGTCAATATGCGCGGATGTTCATTGACATGCGATAATGCCAGCTTTACGCTGGGCATAACACCACGTCCAGTATCCGAATTTTCCACGCCATCACCATAGGGAAAGAACCCGGCTATATATACATCGGAACGCTTGGCTGTGCGCGCATTTGCGCCTCGGAAGACGCTACATAAGCCCAACGTTAGACACAGGACCCACAGTACTGGGCGCATTATGGACGTGGGTGTGTGGGTGTGTACGGCTGTATAAAGATTGACGCGGAAAACGAACAGCAAAACAATTTACGTACTTGAATAAATGATGGAGAGCCTTCGTGACGTGCCTTTTTTCAAAGTCAAACACGTTAATATAAATAATTAACTACTCTCTTGCCTCAAGATGATAGGCCAGGGTTCTGTTAATGTTGGTACCTATGCATTTCTGTAGTATGTACATAAATATGTACATATATTACATGTGTATATCTTACAGCAAGTTTGCAAAATTAAGATAACTTGAATTTTGCAGAATTTTGAACTAAGCAATCTAAATATTTCATACTGTCTTCAAACTGTGTTTGCTAGGGCCCTGCCCAAGCGTACTCAAAAACTTTTGGGGGTGCTCCGCGCAGTAGTTATGCAAAAAGCAAACAATCTTAAAAATTTTAGTTTACACTTTAAGTTTAAGAAAAATCTTCACACTTTTTGTTGAATTACATGCATCTCAACATTATTATTAAAATATAAATGCTGCATATTCCTTGGACCACACCACAAAAAAAACCACGCACTAAATGTGGCCTTCTTTAAATGAAATTTCGCAACACTATCATAAACCGTAACTTAATTATGAATAATAATCCTACCCACCAGCGTTTAAGCTTAGCATTTAAAATTATTTGAGGTTTAAAAACATTTTTCACTATATAATAATATTTTTTGCTGTTCTTGCTACTTTTGCAATTGCGAAGGTCCGAAAAATTATGTATCCGCAGGAATTGACAGTTCCGTGACAGGCGCTAAGGACACTTAAATGCGCATGCCTGACGCTTTGACAGCTACGTTTAGGGGCAGGATTCGCGTGTGTCAAATATGTAAACAAATAAAGCAACAGGTTTCCTGCCCGAGGCCGGTTACAGACTTACTACTTTGTTTTGCTTTGGTTGTACGCAGCTAGCTGGGGGCACTGAAGGTTCCACAGCTGTTTACATGGCGCTTCTGCTTTGTTGTGACCGTTACCATGGACTACGTGAAAAAAAAAAAACACCGTAAAACTGGAAGGTTAAACTTAACTACAAAACTAAATTGGTAATAATTTGTAAACTATTATACTAGACAACATGGAGGACTACGCGCCAAGTCGTTATAAAATGCTTGAAAAAATAGGCGAGGGCGTGCATGGATGCGTGTTCAAGGCTATCGATTTGCAACTAAATAACGAGGTGGCCATTAAGAAAGTTGCTTTGAAAAATAAATTCGGCAACATATCATTAAATACGCTGAGAGAGATAAAAACTTTGCAATTGTGCAAATGTGAATATGTAAGTTAATGTGAGCTTAAGTTGCTTAATTTAAATGTTTGTACGCTTTTTTTTAAATGCATACCCGCAAAATTTATTTTTATACCTTATGGTACAAAGGGCATATTAAGTTTGTGCAACCCGAAAATGTATGTAACATACAGAAGGAGACATCGGAGACACCCCAAAGTTACCTACAGTATGATCAGGGTGACTAGAGAAGTCGATATACCTATGTCCTTCTGTCCGTCTGTCTGTATGAACGCCTAGATCTCAGAGATGGTAAGAGCTAAAAAGAACAACCAAACTTTCAGATTAGATGGCTTATTATGTCAGGGGAGACAAGTTTATTTTATTTTTTTTGATATCGGGGTTATTTTATATATATATATAGCTCCCATAGGGATGTTTCAGAGGACCTCGAAAGAAACAAAAAGTTTTAGATGGATAATCCTTTTGTTTATAAAGATATTGTAACCAAATTTGGCATTCGAAAGTATGTACCAAATTTGGTCAAAATCGGTTGATTATATCATATAACCCTCATAGGACCGATCGGTCAAAAAAAGTGTTTGGTGAAAAATTCGTTATGTTTCGTGTTTTTATGATGATAATGAATGTACCAAATTTTATTAAAATCCGTTGACTATATAAAAAAAAAAAAAAAAAAACAATGAAAAAGCCAAAAGTGACCAAATGGGTGACTCAAAATTGAGGATTGATAAAAGATGCTCGAAGAGGCATGTCAATATAACTTAAGAAGAATTTATAGAGAGCACAGACCATTTTAAAGAGAGAAATTTATAAAGACGATATTGTAGTTAGATCGTAAGACAAGGACATAAGGATCAAAGCAAAATTGGGTAGCTAAAATTGTAAGGCAGAATGCAACAAAAAAACCATATAAAAAACAAATCCATAATATATGGCTTTGTCATTCCATGCGACATTTTTTTGCATTCTGCGTAGACCCCTTAAGGCGTGAAAAATTCGAGTCACTCTAAAAGGCACAGCAAAATTAACTTTATTAAGAAGTTCGGTGGAATCAATAAGACCGGATAAAAGTTTGTGCAAGAATAGTACGCCGTGCCATGTTCTACGATTATGTAAGGAAGTCAATTTTATAAAGCGGATAGCCGTAGGTTCTGTAGTTCTTCGAACCTACAAAATAGTTTTTCTCATTTTTTTTTTTATAAAATAAATTCATTACGTTTTTTTGAATACAACAATCTTGTGATCCCACACAGATACTGTCTATTATTGAAATATATCCTGATCTCACTGGCCTTTCACTAGTTCTCGAGTACATGCCCGATAATCTATACGCACGCCTAAAAAGTGAAGTAAAGCCACTAAGCCGGCAGCAGGTGCGGAAATATGCCCTTATGATGTTCAAGGGAATTGCCTATTTGCATGAGTCAGGCATAATGCATCGCGATATAAAGCCTGCAAATTTGTTAATTAGCGGAACAGATGTGCTGAAGATTGCTGACTTCGGGCTTGCACGTCTTTACTTTCCCGATGAAGAATCGCGTCAGTATTCACCGCAGGTATCAACACGTTGGTATCGTGCGCCTGAAATACTCTGGGGTAGCCAAAAGTACAGCACTGGTGTCGATATGTGGGCAGCTGGTTGTGTGATTGCCGAAATGCTGCGAGGAGTGCCACTTTTTGCGGGTACAACAGATATTGAACAGCTGGCCATAATAATACGTACCTTGGGCAGTCCACGTCTAAACGAATGGCCAGAATTGACGACATTGCCGGATTACAGCAAAATAAGGTAGGTTTATAACAAACGTGCCTAAAAATTACTTTAATTTTTCTTCAGATTTCCCAGCTCTGTGGGCATTCTCTGGGACAATTTGTTTCCCAGCTGCACACATGCCGTGGAAATTAATCTTGTTTCTAATTTAGTTGTTTACAATCCCAAAAACCGTCTTAAAGCTGTTGAGGTAATTACTAAACTTTATGTAAAATATTTTTAATGATTATTTGCAATATTTGCAGGCTGTGGAACATGATTATTTTCACTAGTTTTGACTTAATGCTATTAAACTTAATGACCTCAGTATTTATGAATTCTCCGATTCTTTAAACCTGTAAAGTAAATTGTATGATTTAACAAATATATCAAAAAAAAATTATTTTTTTTTACTTACTTGCACTTGAGACATGTGAAGAACACTGTCTGGCCTTCATCCGCAGAGCGAAGCTGCAGAGTGGCATAAGACATTTTATCATGGCCGCATTTGGGGCACTTGCGTTCCACTATCGGTCCATCTGCTTCTGATGACTCTGATTCATGCTTAGACTTTTTTAGTGCCTTACTGGGATCATAGGTGTTAAAATGTATGATATACTTTGTTTCTTCACCACTGTAAACTATTATAACCTTGGGTTTAGTTTTTCCTGAATTACTTTGCTTAATTTACTTACGTACCGTCAGGTAAAAATTCTTGATGGCAGTTGTGACATATGACATTTCCTTTTAGCTGTAGAGGTGGCAAAATGGAACCACAGGATGGGCAAAAACCCGGCCGGTTGTTAAATGTGTCCATGGCAATGTTTTGTTTTGCACGTGCGAGCCAACCAGCTGAAGCTGTGCTGCACAACGGCTGAGAGATTATGAATTTTAAGTGTTGGAAAATGAGAAAGCCAGCCAGTTTATTTAAAATGCTTCCAAACAAAATTTATTATTGGGTCTTGGCATTATGCATTTGTTGTCAACGAAAGTTTTTTAATGTTGTTTTTATCACGTGTGTGACGTTGCAATTACCCGTAAAATTTATTGCTTTTATATTCAAAAATTTCATCATTTTTATTTGTATATTTCATAACCTTATCACGCTTATCACAGTGCTGGAGAATACTAAAACCTTCTGCTATTTCACCTTATGCAAATGTACCGACGTTTCCATTGGGCTTAAAAGCTTTGCAGATTGTATTTATTACCTTTTCTGATTTTGCCGCAGCCACAAGTGTTATTTGTCAATTCTCCATTTATCTCCAAAAAAAAAAATGTCTGCTACTGAGGGCAAAGTACGTATTGGGGCAAAAAATGATTTTTGACAAGAACACCTTTTTAAATACAAATAACTTAAATAAATCAGGTTATTAAGTGCAAAGCTGCTGTTGCCTGGGAGGCAAAAAAGCCGCTTGTGATTGAAGAGATTGAAGTGGCACCGCCCAAAGCCCATGAGGTACGCATCAAAATTGTTGCAACCGGCGTTTGCCATACGGATTCATTTACCTTGAGCGGAGCTGATCCAGAAGGTTTGTTTCCAGCTGTGCTGGGACATGAGGGTGCCGGCATTGTGGAGAGCGTTGGCGACGGTGTCACCAATTTCAAGAATGGCGATCATGTAATTGCTCTGTACATTCCCCAGTGCAATGAGTGCAAGTTTTGCAAAAGCGGTAAGACTAATCTGTGCCAGAAAATACGTACCACACAGGGAGCAGGTGTAATGCCAGAGGGAACCTCTCGCTTATCGTGCAAGGGACAGAGGTTATTCCATTTTATGGGTGTGTCTACATTCTCGGAGTACACTGTAGTGGCTGATATCTCTCTGACAAAAATTGATGATAAGGCCCCTTTGGAGAAGGTGTGCTTGCTAGGTTGTGGTATTTCTACTGGATATGGAGCTGCTCTTAATACGGCGAAGGTAAATTACTTTCAAGTTCATAGTTTTTAAAATTACTTTTAAAACTAATATATTTCGGCGACCCGAATATATGTTTATGAATTGTATAGGTTGAACCGGGCAGCACTTGCGCTGTTTGGGGTCTTGGAGCTGTGGGCTTAGCTGTCGGTCTCGGCTGCAAGAAAGCTGGCGCCGCCAAGATCTATGGTGTTGACTTGAACCCAGCCAAATTTGAACTAGCTAAGAAATTTGGTTTCACCGATTTTGTGAATCCCAAAGATGTGGCCGACAAGGGGGCCTTACAAAACTATCTCATTGATCTGACCGATGGCGGCTTCGACTATACTTTTGAATGTATTGGGAATGTTAATACCATGCGCGTTGCTCTGGAGGCCACCCACAAGGGCTGGGGTACGTCAGTTGTGATTGGAGTTGCTGGCGGTGGCCAGGAGATAGCCACTCGTCCATTTCAATTGGTTGTAGGTCGCGTATGGAAGGGCTCTGCTTTTGGAGGCTGGCGTTCGGTTTCGGATGTTCCCAAGCTAGTTGAGGCCTACATGAAAAAAGACTTATTGGTGGATGAATTTATCACGCATGAATTGCCATTGGCGCAGATTAACGAGGCCTTTGACCTAATGCATGAAGGCAAGAGCATTCGCAGTATCATTAAGTACTAACAACAAACGACATTATACAGTTTTTTGGGTGTTCTATTTTTATACGCGTATTGTTTTTTTTTGTACAAAATCTACAATAAACAACTACTTGCTTGATTTCTTATCTGACTGTACGTCTTTCTCTGCATCGCTGTTGGTCGCTGCTGTGTCGGCCTCATCTTCTTCATCATCTTCGTCATCATCAACCTCATCATCAACACCTCATAGTCACAGCCAGCCTCATCATCATCATCGTACTGTCAATACGAGTAGCTGCCACTAGCGCCACCATAGAAGGCGCCGTAACCCTCCTCATCATCACTGCCGTAGTCGCCTTGCTGTTGGCGTCCATATTTACGTGAGCGTGTAGACATGCTCAAATCCTTTGTTACCGAAGTATCATAATTGCATTTGGGGCACGGAATGGCCTTATTTTTCTCGTATTTGAAGCCCTTGCGTTTGACATGATCCTCACAATAGCACGTCTTGCAACGCAAGCACGAATATTGTCCCAGGCGGTTGCATGATTGGCACTTGTAATTCTCAGATTCTAGCACCTGGCAGGAAGCTTGATGCTCAAATTGATCATCCTCGCACAGGAAACCATCGCAATAGGAACATTTGAACATGCGTCCGCCATGCTCCCATACACCACGTTCGCACTCCAGGCACACTGCATTTTGCAGTGGTCAGGTGCAGGCATGCGTAGTCAGGCATTTGCGGCCATGGAAAACCCAGGCCTCGCAAAAGTCACAAATGGCACCAACCATACCTAGTCCATTGGTATACACTCCTGGATGCTTCAAAACACACATTGCATACAAATGGGCAAACTTTAAAGACTCTGGCAGAAGTAACAAAAAGCTCGGGACTTTTGCTTCTTTTCGCACTTCTCACAGTCCATGGGCGCGTTGCAGAACGGCTAAGAGATTATTAATTTTATGTGTTGGAAAATGAGAAAGCCAGCCGGTTTATTTAAAATGCTTCCAAACAAAATTTATTATTGGACCTTGGCATTATGCATTTGTTGTCAACGAAAGTTTTTTAATGTTGTTCTATCTTTTATCACGTTTGTGACGTTGCAATTATTGCTTTTATATTCAAAAATTGCGTCATTTTTATTTGTATATTTCATAGCCTTATCACGATTATCATAGAGCTGGAGAATGCTAAAATCTTCTGCTATTTCACCAAATGCAAATGTACCGACGTTTCCCTTGGGCTTAAAAGCTTTTGCAGATTGCATTTATTAGTTTTTCTGATTTTGCCGCAGCCACAAGAACACCTTTTTAACTACAAATAACTTAAATAAATTAGGTTACTAAGTGCAAAGCTGCTATTGCCTGGGAGGCAAAAAAGCCGCTTGTGATTGAAGTGGCGCCGCCCAAAGCCCACGAGGTACGCATCAAAATTGTTGCAACCAGCGTTTGCCATACGGATTCATTTACCTTGAGTGGAGCTGATCCAGAAGGTTTGTTTCCAGCTGTGCTGGGACATGAGGGTGCCGGCATTGTGGAGAGCGTTGGCGAAGGTGTCACCAATTTCAAGAATGGCGAACATGTAATTGATCTGTACATTCCCCAGTGCAATGAGTGCAAGTTTTGCAAAAGCGGTAAGACTAATCTGTGCCAGAAAATACGTACCACACAGGGAGCAGGTGTAATGCGAGAGGGAACCTCTCGCTTATCGTGCAAGGGACAGAAGTTATTTAATTTTATGGGTGTGTCTACACTGAAGTGGCCGATATCTCTCTGATAAAAATTGATGATAAGGCCCCTTTGGAGAAGGTGTGCTTGCTAGGTTGTAGTATTTCTACTGGATATGGAGCTGCTCTTAATACGGCGAAGGTAAATTACTTTCAAGTTCATAGTTTTTAAAAATACTTTTAAAACTAATTTATTTCGGCGACCCGAAATTAATTTGCCTGACCTCTTATATATATGTTTATGAATTGTATATGTTGAACCGGGCAGCACTTGCGCCGCCAAGATCTATGGTGTTGACTTGAACCCGGCCAAATTTGAACTAGCTACGAAATTTGGTTTCACCGATTTTGTGAATTCCGAAGAAGCGGCCGACAAGGGGGCCTTACAAAACTAAGGCACACAAGGGCTGGGGTACTTCAGTTGCGATTGGAGTTGCTGGCGGTGGCCAGGAGATGGACACTCGTCCATTTCAATTGGTTGTAGGCTGGCGTTCGGTTTCCGATGTTCCCAAGCTAGTTGAGGCCTACATGAAAAAAGACTTGTTGGTGGATGAATTTACCACGCATGAATTGCCATTGGCGCTGATTAACAAGGCCTTTGACCTAATGCATGTAGGCAAGAGCATTCGCAGTATCATTAAGTACTAACAAAAGACTAAAATATTATACAGTTTTTTGGGTGTTCTATTTTTATACGCGTATTGTTTTTTTTGTACATAAATAATCTACAATAAACAACTACTTGCTTGATTTCTTATCTGACTGTACGTCTTTTTCTGCATCGCTGTTGGTCGCTGCTGTCTGTGCCTCATCTTCTTCATCATCATCGCTCTCATCATCTTCATCATCATCATCCTCATAGTCAGAGCCAGCCTCATCATCATCATCGTACTGTCCATACGAGTAGCTGCCACTAGCGCCACCATAGTAGGCGCCGTAGCCCTCCTCATCATCACTGCCGTAGTCGCCTTGCTGTTGGCGTCCATATTTATGTGAGCGTGTAGACATGCTCAAATCCTTTGTTACCGAAGTATCATAATTGCATTTGGGGCACGGAATGGCCTTATTTTTGTCGTACTTGAAGCCCTTGCGTTTGACATGATCCTCACAATAGCACGTCTTGCAACGCAAGCACGAATATTGTCCCAGGCGGTTGCATGATTGGCACTTGTAATTCTCAGATTCTAGCACCTGGCAGGAAGCTTGATGCTCAAATTGATCATCTTCGCACAGGAAACCATCGCAATAGGAACATTTGAACATGCGTCCGCCATGCTCCCATACACCACGTTCGCACTCCAGGCACACTGCATTTTGCAGTGGACAGGTGCAGGCATGCGTAGTCAGGCATTTGCGGCCATGGCAAACCCAGGCCTCGCAAAAGTCACAAATGGCACCAACCATGCCTAGTCCAGTGGTATACACTCCAGGATGCTTAACAACACAGTCACCGGTCTTCAGCATACATTTTATTTTGCCACATTGCGCACAAATGGGCAAACGTTGAAGACTCTGGCAGAAGTAACAAAAAGCTCGGGACTTTTGCTTCTTTTCGCATTTCTCACAGTCCATGGGCGCATTGCAAGGCATATCCGCAAGTGGAATATCGCGACTACGTATTTCCTTAAGCCTTAGCTTTTGTTTTTCGGCTTTTTTACGCTGACCTGTTTTTTTCTTCGGCATTTTGCAACTCTCACTAGCACAATGACAGCTTAGTCGTCGACACAGACCTGCAAACTTGTCCCTTTAGTCGTCAACCCAGACATGCAAACTTTTCCCTATGTGATTTGACATAAGTGCTATCGATAACGATAGGCAGCAAAATCTCCATGTTGCTTTTGAAAATATTCAAAGTTCCCTCTCCAATACACTACCCACTTTTCTCTTTAAAAAAATACTACCAATTATTTTTGATAAATAATATTTATTAAATTTTCTATATACATTCATGCATAGAAAATATATATTGAATATGTATGCCTATGTCTAAACTTACCTTACTTGGTCTTTGCAAAGCCAACTGTTGCCAAAAGGAGCGCCTGAGTCATATCGTGGACTTTCCAACAAATTTCCCACACAATTCAACATCTTCCATCAGCCAGTCTTGCAAAGAAATACGTTGTTGATTAGTGCGCTTTTTAACAATTAGGAGCACAAAACTTGCGTTACATTGCTAACTACATATGTAACTTGCAACTCGCGTTTGTTTTCTACCTGATAGTAGAACTCACTATATTTATTGATGTTGGGTGTGATCTTCCTGTAGTTATTACGGCGGGTAATATATTACATTGTTTTAGTTTTATTTCCTTTCACTTTCTTTACCTTTTAACTTGCTAGTACAGTAAATTTCGTTTTTGTTTTACCAATAGTTTTTTTTTTTTTTTATCGAATATTATAGTAGCAGCTACTTCTTATACGCTAACAGGGTTTGAATTTTAAAAGTTGTTTTGCATTGTATAATTATAATCATAATAACCTGTCCACAACTTGCATTTGCTTGCTGCATTCATTGGAATTGAATTTAAACATAATGGTTTTACTTATTGTTGTTGGGTGTGTTCTTGTATATAAATTAAATTATAATAAAGAAATGCTTAATCGTACACAAAATTTTACAAAATATGTTTCTATATATGTATTGTAGTTATAAATGGTTGTTACTTCATTGCTAACATACAAAATTATATGTGGAAAGTACAGCTGGCTGGCTCTCATTGCAAAATAAGGCCCGATAATTTCTACAAGCTAGTTAAAATTGCTGGTACTCTACCTTACACGGCATTTGCATTTAGCCGAGCGTAAGCCCTCGGGCTTTTGAATCCAAACCAACAAACAGTTACTTTGCACGTGCGGCAAAGACCTCTTAAAATTTGGGTTCAACAGTCAATTTTAAATAAAATGTTTGGTTTTTAGTATATTTTTTGTTAATTGGATTTTTCGTTTGTTAATTTAGTAGTTAAAACTAAGCTTTTTTCAGAATTCTTAAAATCCTAGACATGAATGGTTCAATCAAATTAATGTAGTTTATAAGTTATTAGCAATTGTTGTTAGGTAAATTAGGGTTTTTTTTGTTTCAGGGTTTGTATTTTGGCTTAGGCTGGTCTTGTGGCTTGAAATCTGCATTTTCTGAGTTTAATGCTTGCTTTTATTATTATTTTTTGTTGTATCTTGTCTGCCTGACTCGCCCTCTTCTTTTCACTCTGCCTCATTCTGTCTTTGCCTGCCTGCCTGAGAGCCTAGACTGCCTGTTTGTCTAGCTTGAACTGATATTGTATGTGTTTACCTATTTGCGAGAAAGGAGAAAATTTCACATTAGCTTTTGTAAGAATTCCGAGCTAAACTGCAACTGTAAATTGTCAGAGCGCGCGCTATCTACAAAGGAATTTAATTAGTTTTCAGTCAGTATTTACCTCCACTAGTAACGCCTATTGCCTCCACCCATGTTGCCGCCTTGGCCGCCACTGCTGGTGTTGTAGTTGTTTCCACCAAAACCACCGCCTCCTTGGCCACCGCCCTGATTGCCTCCTGGAATTATACATGAGCAATTATTAAGTATTGAAAACAGAAAGTTACGTGCAAAAAAAAAAAAAAAAAAACACTTTTATAATACATAAGTATGTTAGGTGGCTGATTGGTAATCAGCTTAAAATTCAATTAATTTATATTTGTACAAACAAAAAACTACAAATGCTCACCTTTATTGAAGCCGCCACCTTGATTGTAAGGCGCAGGACGATTATTACCAAAGTTATTGCTGCGCTGTGGACCACCACTATAGCTCTGCTGATAATCATTACCAAAGCCGCCTCCACTGCCGCCGCTCCAATTTCCATTGCTGCCACCACCGTAGCCGCCGCCGCCACCACCATTGTTCCAGCCACCATTGCCTTGGTTGTTCCAGGGACCGCCACCGGCTGGTGGGTTCCAGTTTCCACCTGCACTGCCACCACCCTGGCTTCCGCCGAAGTTACCACTGTTTCCAAAGCTACTGTTGCTGCCACCTCCGCTGGCACCACCCCAACCGCCACCACCATTTTGGCGATTATTACCCCAGCCGCCGCCTTGCTGGCCACGATCACCTCCACGTCCACCGCCACCAATGCGCCCACCAGGACCACCACGGCCGGCGACACCACCACCGCCGCCGCCACCTCCACCACCGCCTTGGCGATCCATGTCTTGTTTGGCAATGGCCTTTTTCACATCCAATGTCTTATTCTTAATGCTGTGGTTTTTTTGCAAAATGATCTTGTCCACGGGATCATAGTCATCGAACTCAATAAAAGCAAAGCCGCGTTTCTTGCCAGTATCCTTGTCGGAGACAATGTTTATACCCACAATGTTGCCAAAGTCCTTGAAGTACTCACGCAAGCACTCTTCGTCATGATCATCGCGCAAACCACCAACGAACAGCTTCTTAACAGTGGCACCGGCATTAGGATTATCGATATCCTGGCGTGGCACAGCGCGTTTGGGCTCCACAGTGCGTCCGTCGATCTTATGGGGACGCGCATTCTGAGCATTATCAATCATGTACGATTGCGAGTAGGTAATAAAACCAAAACCACGGGAACGCTTTGTTTTGGGATCCTTCATGACCACCACATCGACAATGCTGCCCCACTTCTCGAAATGAGCCTTCAGGCCATCATCCGTGGTACGATAATCCAGTCCTCCAATAAACAGCTTACGAAGCTGCTCGGGCTCGGTAATTTGCTAAAGATAAAGTGATAATTATATACACGTGGTACAGTCAAGTGAAATCAATAAGAGGCCGCCCGCCATTTTTTTTTTTTTTTGCAATTAAGCTGCTTTTTTTTTTGTTTATATGCGGGCGGGCCGGCAAGGCAGACGTAAACTTGGACGACCGTGTCGCTGACCGTGCCATAGCTTGAAATAAGCTTAGCAAATAACGAAAAAAAGAGCGAAATGCGCCTACACTCGCAATGTGTGTATATACACAGATGTCGGCGTCAGCACTTTGCAATACATATAGAAAAAAAAAGCGCAATTTCTTTAACTCACCTCGTCATCGTTGTCGTAGTTTCCATTAGAATCGTTTATATCGGCCATTGTTTATGATATTTTTACTCTTTAAAGCACTTTTTCAAGTATAAATTCAATTATATTTGTGATTAAATACAATTTTTCAAATTTCCGACAGCAAACGCCCTACAGTATAGAGCACGAGAAAATGTATCTGCGCTTGTATGCAGTCGGCAAAAAAGAAATGGCGACCAAGAACCGGCAGTGCTGCCACTATGATACTCTGTTAGTGATGAATTCTTGCACTTAATTTTTTTTTCATTTTGAAGGACAGATCTGGCAGCTCTTGAAGGTAGTGAAATCTAGAGCAGCTTGTGTTTGATAACAACCAGCTTTTTTTAATAACCTAAGATTGACGCTATCAAGCATATTTAAATAACGTAAATACATATTTATTTGAATTTTTTTGTTAAAATTTATTTGCGATTTTCTGTAAACATTATTTATAGTTGTATGTTTCATCAATTGTTTCGTAATTTTAGTCATTGTGAACTGATCCGGCAGCTCTATAGGATAAACATTGCAATCAGCTTTTGTATGTATGCATATGCTGACGCCACATTGAGCGGCAAAGCAAAGCATTTTTGTTCAGTGTCATTTCCGGTTAAGTGCGACGAGGTTGAGTTTGGATTTTTGTGTGTGACGTGCGTGCGAAAATACAAAAAACGCAAATTAGTGTGTAACTACCAAGTAAATTAGATATTTACAACAAAATTTCTTTAGTAAAAGGTATGTGTAGTAAAAAGGCACGAAGAAATTAAATTAAACCGTGCAGGCAAATTAAAAAATTATATTGATTAGTTGCTGAAAAGTTCTGTACCCGGTAGACGTCGGCGTCGCCATCTTGGCAAAAAAAAAATATATACATACATACTCACGCACACATTTTTAGAAATATTTTCAATTCCAAAGTGACAGCAGCAGACTTCGATAGAAAAAATATAAATTCAGTCGAAAATAATATTTTCACCTTTCACGTTCTTACAGAAAGTTGCTAAAGAAATAATAAGTAGAATACAAACATGGTTGGATCACGCGTATATGTTGGCGGTCTGCCTTACGGCGTACGTGAGCGCGATTTGGAGCGCTTCTTCAAAGGCTACGGTCGTACGCGCGATATACTCATTAAGAATGGCTATGGCTTTGTGGTAAGTAGCCCCATAGAAAATCAATAGTTTCAAGCACAAAATGCTGAACTTATTAAATTTACAGGAATTTGAAGATTATCGTGACGCTGACGATGCGGTGTATGAACTCAATGGGAAGGAGTTACTAGGGGAACGGTGAGTTACCACAAAAAATTTGTATAAACTTTGTGTAAAAAAAAAATCATTTACAGGGTGGTTGTTGAGCCCGCCAGAGGCACAGCTCGTGGCAGTCATCGTGATCGTTATGACGATCGTTACGGTCGTCGCGGTGGTGGAGGACGCTACAATGATAAGTGAGTAAAGAGACGTAAAATATTATCTATCGTGTCATGGAAAGACTTTATGATGCTCACAAATATTTTTCTGAGTACATTTTGCTTAAGCAACAGGGAATAGCATGTTCTTAGTAGTCTTTCCATGTTAGTTGGCATAGCTACTACAATACTACTTAATATTTAATAGGGTGATTTTTAAAAGCTATAGATTATTGCAATACTAAAAATAGGTATTGTTAAAAAATTTAAGGTCCCTTATATTTTTGTCTGACTATTTTACAACATAAACGACACTGACATGCTGTGTATATATATATGTTTATATAAGACTTACATACAAACTGATTATTTACTTAACTTTGCACGCTATTTAACAAATAATTTGTTTAGTGAAACACTGTGTGTTGCGACACGGTTTTCCTACTACAATGCCGACATCCGTATTCAAAAGAAAGAGACACATTTACATACATACATACATATTATATATATTACATATAGTCGAGCAGCAGCGCAGTGTCAATACTAATTTTAAATTCATTAAATTATTCACCAGAAACAAAAATTCCAGATCATCCTCTCGTTATGGACCGCCATTGCGCACTGAGTATCGTTTAATTGTCGAGAATTTGTCAAGCCGCGTAAGCTGGCAGGTAAGTTAACTCAATGCATGCTTTCTATACCGTATTTTATATATGAGACGGTTTTAACCAAATTTTGGTAGAATTTAGTTGTGTAAATATAGTTCCAATATAATTTATTAACTGCAGAAGTTTACAAAGGCAACTTAACAATCAAAATCAAAACTAACTCTATATTTCTTTATGATTTTAAACTCTAAAAGTTGGCCCTATTTTTATTTCCCTTTCCAATATTTGGTACCCAATTTTAACTCCTCCACCCACCTCGTTAAGTATTTAAATTAATATAAGTTGTAAATTTAACTCTTAGATTTAAGCAAACACAAAACAAAATTTTTAAACTTAAAAACTCTGGTACTGATCGGTGTTATCCCTACAATTATTTTTTCACACCAACAAAAAAAATACAAAGAGTTTGATGGTTTAATTCAACGCCCTGTGCTTAGAAGAGAGTGACAAAAAAAAAGAGAGTGTTTACGTTAACAGATGAGAGCTGAACAATAAAAAAAACTGGGTATAACCAAACCGAGCACTAAATCCACTTTCAAGATGTACACAGAAAAATAAAGTGTGGGCAGCCCAAGACTAGATTCACAAAATAGAAGCTCGACCCACCCAAATAAGGAAGACATACAATGAGCGAAAAATCTTGTCATAGAAAGACTTAAAGAAGGCATAAAACAAAAAACACCATACGTCAATAAGCCAAATTAGGAACGCTTTTGAACTACGGCTGCTGGGCTATAAAAATACTACCATAACCTAGACTTTGCCGTCGAACAACGCATAATCACATGCATTCAAGCCTAAAAGATGAATTTTGATGGTGACTTGAGATTCAGATATTCCATTTGAGTGTGACGTGCTTACGCAGAATGATTTCTGCTTAAGTTTGTCCTTGTGTCTTAGGTATTTAAATGTTGAAACATTTACTATTAATTACAAACACATAATATAAAGAATTGTAAAATTCCTTATAGCATTTACTATAAGTTTGAGGGCGCGTGAGGCTAACTATGTGGGCTTCCAATACCAGAACCAAAACCAAACCCGTTAACAGTTAGAAGCGTTTCCATTGAGAGATTTGATGGGATGAGATGATGGTACAGCCAAGCTGTCAATGGCAAAACAACTGGTGTTTAAAGATGAGCACATTCATATGGTCTATACTATCTGCCATATCTAAATACGCCGCCTAGTCCTAGAGTTTCTTGAGCGTGCCCCTTGATTGATTGCGCTTGATGGCTGGCCTGGTTGACTGACAGAATCTCTTGGTTGATTGGCCCTCTAATGGAGCTGCAGAGCTACGCACATACGTCGTTGCCTTCGTCCGCCTTTAGAGGCAACAAACGTATTTCTTATTTTTCCAGTTCGTTAAGTATGGCCGTGAGAGATGTGCTGCCCACTTCAACGCTGCCATTACCACTTGCGACCAGGCCTATGTGACGTGCATGCTCCTACTCCTACTGGTGTTTTTGTTGACACACACACATGTCGGGTTGATTGCTGGTTGTTCTGGCCAATGCTACTACTACTACTGCCACTGCTAGCTACTACTACTTGCTCTCAGCCATAAATACCGGCGCTGGCGACACTTTCTGACTGTGCTGTCTAACCGAAACTGAGCGTGTGGTCGCCTTGGTGGCATTGCAATACTATTATTATAAAAAGAAACGTTAACCATGAATACATATTACATACACTTTTAAAAAAAATCATAAAAACGTCTGGCTACATCCATACTTCCGCCTGTGTGTGCCCGTCCGTGGTTTTCTGGTTGCCTCGTCACATAAGCTGCTTAAAACGTTCGATGTTTGGAACTCTCTATGTCTCTTTGGCCAACAACGACTTGCTTACCAATCTTTCGATGAGGTCGACAGTTTGCTCTGAGGGTTACTAGGCAGACAAAACTGTAAACTCGTTAAAAAACGATGTTAAAAAGCGATGTGTGTGTCCTCTCTCTGAAAGTGCATTAAGTAAGAACTAAATTACATTAATATGTAATGATTTTCTTTTTTTCTCTCAAAAACCAAAAAACAGTTTACCTATAAATTATGCTTAAGTTTAAAGCGTCATACAGCTAACTAAACTGAATATATCCAACTAAACTAAACAAAAAAAGATTTTTTGCTGTTGTGCTGAAAACTGACTGGCTGGGCAAAAGCGCTGCCATTTCGCGTTGGTTCCTATCCCCCTATCTTGTGAGAGGTGTATCCATTAGGCAGGAGAAACAGCATAATGACAGCCGCGCAGGGAAATACTTGTGTTAAAGGGAGCAAGCAGGAGGAAACTTTGGTTAGGCTAAATACGCAGGCGCAACAATGCAGCTTTAAAGTCTAGTTTAGTTTGGAAATATTTGGTTTATTTAAGCTGCAAATGCGCTGTTTAATTTGCAAAAATGAATGCAAAAGTTTTAATATGCAACACAATTAATTCATTTTATTTTTATGCGCTATCTGCAGGATCTGAAGGACTATATGCGTCAAGCTGGCGAAGTCACCTATGCTGATGCACACAAACAGCGCCGCAATGAGGGGTAAGTTTACTTAGAGAAAGATAGGTATCTCAGAGATATATTTTTTTGTATGTTTGTTTACTTATCATACCATCTTTTCCACAGCGTTGTAGAGTTTGCTTCTTTGTCCGATATGAAGACGGCAATTGAAAAGCTTGATGATACCGAACTGAATGGTCGTCGCATACATTTAGTGGAGGATCGTCGTGGTGGTCGTAGCGGCGGCGGTGGTGGTGGTCGTGGACGTTCCCGTTCATCTAGTTCGCGTTCTCGTTCGCGCTCTCGCAGACGTTCACGCTCCCGTCGTTCGTCTCGCTCGCGTTCCAAGTCACGTAGCCGCTCCAAGTCTCGTGGCGGGCGTTCCAAGTCCAAATCACCGGTTAAGTCGCGTACCCGTTCGCGTTCACGTTCAAAGTAAGTGCCAATTAGTTTGAGCTATAAACATTTTTTAATGCATTACCGTCTTTCTTGCAGCAAATCACGTGACGTGTCCAAATCAAAGTCAAAGTCTCGTTCACGCAGCCGTTCTCGCTCTCCAAAACGTGAGCGTGACTCCCGCTCGCGTTCACGCTCCAACTCAAAGCGTGAGTCTCGCTCGCGTTCACGCTCTAAGTCAAATCGTCGTGACTCACGTTCACGGTAAGTTTCTTTCGCTAGAATCACATATATGTGTTTGTTTCACTTGTGTTTTCTTTCCGTTTGCACACTGCTTTCCACTTTACTTTGATTTTGTTTGGGTAAAATTGGTCTGCACACGTAGCACGACTTTGGTTGCCCCAACATTGAATATACAATATTAATCAAATATATCTCCGCATTTTACATCTCTTACAGCGATCGCTCTGCCTCGGCTGATAACAAATCGCGTTCTCGCTCCCGCTCTCGTTCGGCATCTCCCAAAAATGGTAACGCCTCTCCGGATCGCAACAACGAGAGCATGGACGATTAGATTAGTAGTTAGCTGTCGCACTATTTTAAACTATATCTTAATAGATTTATACTTTTTACTTTATAAAAAAAATACAATACAGACACCTTACACAACGTCACCCAATCACTCAAAAAATGACCAAATTACAATGGTCGACATTTTTTTTAATATTTAAAAAATATGTTTTTTTGAAGTGCTTTTTTACACATTTTAAATCGGGATGTTTATGTATTTGTGTGGGTAAGGCGCGTAAGTTATTAAATTTTCCACGTTTGTCGTTATAATCCACAATGAATTATGATAAAGATAAATCATAAAACATGACAACTAGGACAACAGACATCACTCGGAAGCAAGTGCGTGTAAACTACAAAACACAATATCAATAACCAAAACATTGTAAACATTACAGAACGCAATTTTTGAATAAAATATGAGTACATTTATATTTATCAAGTAATTTTTGTCAATTGTCAATGATTCCCTCCAGGGGTGTGGGCTTATTCAACACATAAGTAAAAAACAAATATGGTGGCTCTGATTATATAGACATTAGCATATTAGAAGGAATTTGTAGTGTATGTCACATTTTAGCCTTGCTTAAGTGATAACTGGAACAGACACGCATACCTTCGAAAGTTTGCCGATCTTGCTTAGTATTCTTGTAACAAGGTATCAAATTAGTAGTGTGGTTGTACAACTCGGAATTCTTTACGGCGAAACGGAATCAGATATCAAAAACCGACAGACAGCGATTATCTTTATTGAATAAGAATCTGTTATGGGGTGATGGTTTAGGGAGCAAGAAAATTTGACGTTTTCTTCAGCTTTTCATAGAGAACCACACTTGCCTATTGTATTTTTATCGCAGTAGGTAATTGAGAAGTAGAGACAAATCTCACCATCCGGAGTTGGCTATAAAATACAGTTATCCTCCGTACTTACTTTGCTTACTGCCCTAATATCACTTTGTGGAAACCACGTGCGCGAACTAAATTGGAAAATTGGACAGTCAATATGAGACGAAAAACGTGTGCATCAATATAATACAGCCACATCTTAATTTTTTTTGTATCTGATTTCTAATCTCATTTTCGAAAATACACGTTCCTAGCTGGACGTCGCTGCAGCCTTTTTTTTGCACATTCGTTCTATATGGGCTAAAAGGGTACTACTTATATTCTTGCATAAATGGGCGGTCTCGTCGGCACCGTAGATTTTGCAAAGCTGTACAAATGTTTGAAAACTTTGGTACAAAGGGTATATTAAGTTTGTGCAAGCCAAAAATTTATGTAAGATACAGAAGGAGACGTCGGAGACCCCCCAAAGTTACCCAAAGTATGATCAGGGTGACTAGAGAAGTCGATAGACCCATGTCCATCTGTATGAACGCCTAGATCTCAGAGATGGTAAGAGCTAGAGCAACTAAACTTTCATATAAGATCCCTTACTATCCTACGTGAGACAAGTTTATATAGCTCCCATAGGAGGAGGATCATACGATCAAAGGACGGAGTATTATTATCTGGCATTGACGTGCAAATGGCTAGACGGGCCGAACATTTCTCAAACATATACGAAGCCATATTAGAAGATAACAATCCCAGCTCTACAAACCCCAATACAAATCTCAACACCAACTCATCTGCGCAACTCCATTCTCACCACGTCAATCTTGATTCACCCTCCTTACAAGAAATTCTGAAAGCTATTAAAGAGCTTAAGAACAACAAATCAGCTGGAATCGACAACATTCCAATAGAAGAACTAAAAGCATGCCCACTCGAAATAGCAAAGCTTCTTCACCCACTTTTCTTAGCTATATGGCAAAATGAAAAACTACCATCAGACTGGCTGCAAGGTATTTTGATTAAGATACCGAAAAAAGGCGATTTATGATTATGCAAAAACTACCGCGGCATCACACTCCTCTCTATCCCATCAAAGGTCTTATCGAACATACTTCTGCAACGGTTTATTACAAAAATTCGACTCAACCCTACGAAGGCAGCAAGCTGGCTTCCGAGCGAACAAAGCATGCATCGATCACATAAATACTCTACGTGTCATAGTCGGACAAATTTGCGAATGGCAGGCAACACTCCAATTGGTTTTTATTGATTTCACCACTGCCTGCGACAGTTTGATGAGAAGCAAAATCTGGGAATCCCTAAGAGACAAAGGTATACCCGAAAAGATTATGTCGCTTATTAAAGCACACTACGATGGCTACTGCTGCCGCATTCAGCATGACGGCCTACTATCTCAATCTTTTGAGCCCCACACTGGTGTAAGACAAGGCTGTATCCTTTCACCTATACTTTTCTTAACAGTCATTGACGATATAATGAACAAAAGTATCGGTGAGGAAAGAAGGGGCATTCAATGGAATCTCACTGATCACCTCGATGACCTCGAATTTGCCGATGGCGTGTGCCTGATATCGGTCAAACCTTCAGATATGCAAAATAAACTCAATGATGTCAACGAAGAATCAAAGAAAGTTGCGCTAAGAGTAAATATCAGCAAAACAAAAGCAATTAAATAAACTCATCAAACTCAGAAAGCTTTATGATCGATGATCAAAATGTAGAACTTGTAGACAAGTTTGTCTACCTAGGCAGTGTGATCTCCGCCGATAATGGTGCAAAAAAAGATGTTCTCTCCCGAATCACTAGGGCTAAAGCTTCTTTTGCACACCTGCATACTTTCTTCAGATCGCCATACATAAATGAAAAAACTAAAGTGCGAATTTTTAAATCAAACGTCTTATCTGTATTACTATACGGCTGCGAAACTTGGCTGACGACCGAAGACATAAGCAATAAGCTCCAACCCTTCGTAAACAGGTGCCTCCGAAACATCCTAAAAATATGCAATATCAAATGCCGATCTCTACAGAAGATGCGAGGTGCGACCGATACCAACAGAAATCAAAGCCCCAAATGGGGCTGGATCGGTCACACGCTGCGCAAGGACTCTAGCGAAACATGCAGACAATGCTTGAATGGAATCCTCAAGGCCGTAGAAAGCAAGGGCGGCCCAAAACAACATGGAAACGAAGCCTGCAAAAAGAAATTGAAGAATCAGGGAAATCATGGGGTGAAATCAAATTAATTGCAAGAAACGGAACGAGATGGAAATGTTTTGTGGATGCCCTATGCTCCAACAGGAGTTAAAGGAACCTCATCATCATCGCCCTATGGGAGCTATATGATATAACACCGATATCAACAAAGTAAAATAAACTTGTTTTCCGTGACATAATAAATAAAAGGATCTAATCTGAAAAATGGTACATTGAGCAGATTTTGGAAAACACTAACCTGTCGAAATATATTTTTTTAAAGCCAATAAAACATATATATATTTGGAATCCTGATTTATCATATAAATTTAGTTTTATTTTCGATTTTTTCAATATACGCATGTATTATATTACAAAGTCTTATTTTAATTGTTTCGCTTTATTTTCTTTAATTAAAATTACAACTTTTTTGCTTGTATTTGCTTTTCATTTATTTTCAATGTTATTATCAATTATTATGCAATATAATTTCAGATTTAAATTTGGCTTTTTATGTTGAAGTCATTAAATTTTTGTATTTTTCATATTTACCTTTTGAAATTTTAATATACACTAAAAATTTGTTTAAATAAACAATCTTCTTAAAAATTGTACGACATTTAAATTAAATAGCTACATTCTAAATTATTGGTTTTGTTTTGAAACTGTTTTAGTTTTAAACTAATATTTAGCACACATAATTACTTTTAATTTTGAATAATTATGTGTTTGGCATTTTATTTAATAAACTATTTACAAAGCACCAAAGAAAAGAATACAGAATTTTAGTAAAACTTTGAATCATTAAGACTTTCTTCAAATGATTGGCAATATGGAAATGCGACTACGACTGACTATGGCAGCTTTCAAATGATTTTATTTCTAAATAAAATTAATAATAAAATAAATTATTATGTCATTAAATATTTGAAATGCATAAATTGTTTTATTGGAAGTACTATTAATAAATATTATCGTTTTCAATTTGGTTGGCAAGTATCTAAAACTAAATGCATTCGTTTGCATCATTTCGCTTAAATGCGATCTTGGGCTTGGTTTGGGTGGAGTTACAAACATGTAAAGCAATAGTTGTTTACTGGGTTAGAGCAGAAGTTGGTCTAATACGCTTTACTTACTTAATTATTTGGCACAATTGGGGACTCTTTGGGCGCAGACTATAAGAGTATTTTGGTAGCTATTTTACGATTACGAATCGGATTAACTTTGACAAATTGAATTAATTAGAACTTGCAATTTAAAGAGCTGTCTACTACTAGCTAAAGATTATTCATACACAATTCGTAAACTAATAACGAGTTCGTAGTTTAAGTATGACATAATCATAATACATGAGTTTCTCATACGAATGAAAATTGTTTAATAATACAATACAATACAATACCTAATAAGCAATTATTAAATATTTACAATTTTTAATTTGACACTTTTATTATTATTTTTTGTATGGTTGGTGTTAAGTATTTTCTTTTGGCATTGCTATAGTTTCTTTAGTAGGCCCTTGATGCGGGGAATCAATGGGTACAGCGGTTTGGTTTTTAGTTACTACTTGATGCTTACTACAATTTCAATATCGTTTAGTATATGTATATAGCTATTAAAAGAGAGAGACACACGCTAATGTAGTTCATAAATGTCGCCTTTGTCTCAACGCTTGGAAATGGCAGTGGTTTTGTTTTGAATATGTTTGTCACATCAATTTTGTTTAGTGCCTTAATTAAATGATGCATAAGTATACATATAAGTAGTACTAATTATATACCTCTAGTATATAAGTAATGTTTGCTACACACTCACATGCAGCACATAAGCAGTATTCATGCACTTATTTACATTGTAAATGCACATAAATAACATTTTTAAGAACGCACATAGAATGCATATTAGACATTTTTTTAATACGCTCAAATTTAGAGACTTTTTCAATATCACTTAATTTTGTAAGTCAGTTTCTGAGAGTGGCGCTTCTGGTACTACTTCGTTGTGTACTCTGGCTCCTATTTGAAAAGTTTACTTCTAAATACGAAAAGATAAAAGCGATACATTGCGCTTGAGCAGTTTATGCGGTCTTATTGGTGAGCTTGATCCATTGCCCGTACCATCAACAACGTCCACTCCCGTATGACTTCCGTCCAGCCCGGCTCCAATGGTATGCAGACTATGCGTATCATAACTGAGTTCCTGCATTGGCACTACCTCCGGCAGCAGATGTCGTATGTGCGAGGGCGAGCGCCGCATCTTGTATTGATGCCTATAGTTGCAGCAGAGTATATAAAAAGATTAAGAAAATAAACATTTTAATAGCAGTAAGGAAAACGTTCAACTATTGAATAAGCTATGTTACATATAAAAACGGCCTTCGGGTTGCCGAAGTTTACATACCCTTGCAGAAGTATTTTATTTAAATTTACCCTGCTATCTTTATAAGATAAACTAGATCTATCTGATTAAGTTTACTAGCCATATGAGATTCGTAACACAGTTTTCTGAAATATCTTTTGCCCAGTTAGCGTTTAATTATTAGAGCCATATTAGTCATTAAAGCTTGATGAGGAATCAAGTGAGACTTTTGGTTACAAAACTTTTCAATACAGAGTGTAAGAACAAATTTCTAAGTAGCTTGAGCCAGTTTCGACTATTTTTGCAAGATTATAATTGACTTATCTAAGCCTGCAACTAGCATATCCTTTTTTAAATTCAAGACACTGTGTTGTAATATATCTTTAATACAACAAAAGTGCACAAAGTCAACGAAGTGAAACACATACTTGTAAATCGGCCCGTCTTCTTATGTGTTAATAAACTCCAGGAATTGGATCCAATTAAGACTTATTGGGAGATATTCAGTCTCTTTTCTATACGTTATATAATAGGTTGAAGTTCCACGGCAATTAGTTCTACGCTTTGCTGCCAGAGAAATATTTAATGATAACTATCATTTTGGCATAACGAATCTAGTCCTGATATTTAGTACTTTCCTTTTGTTTTACTTTATATACTCTCTGATCCAGCATACTTCTCTACTCCTTATACAGATGGTACAGAGGCTATGCGGGTATGTAGATATGACTGAAAGACATGGCTTAATCTAACTCTAATATTCATTCGCATCTATGACATTCTGTAAGTAATTCGTTGCCTCAATTTAAACGCTCTGCAAGAGTATGAAAACACATATGCTATATATATTGTGATAGACTAAGGGCAGCTTACTCGGTAACGCTGTTGCTGCTCAAGTTGTTATTTCTGGGCAAAGTCAAAGCATGGGCAAACATAAGTGGACACACATAGAGACACGGCAAGGCAAGAAACAGCCATCAACAGAAAATGCAAAGCGAAAAAGTAAAAAACACAAAGTAGTTAAACATAGTACAAATATGAAAAGAGTAGCACATACATTTATACAGCTTATATTTAAGATACTTATATAGAAGTGGCATAGTAGACAGGCGATAATTTTAAGACATGTCTTAGAACTTAAGACTTATAACGCCGGAAACGGAAGTTCTAAAGGCAAGTACTATTTTCCTTCCTTTTTTTATATATCCGCCTTTAAAAGAGCAACAATCTCCATTAAAATCAATGCACTTTTTCGAAGCTCCTTTACCACTCAGACTTGGGTACTGTGGGAGCCTTCAACAGCCTGTTTTTGGCATCAAAATGCATTGACTTTATAATTTAATTCTGATAGGCGGCCAGCAAATGTTTGTAAGACGGATGACTCATTAACATTAACTCATCAACAAAAATATAGATTATACATACGGTTATAATAATACTCTGCTCTCTTGCGAATTCGCTATGGGAAAGTTCGACTGCACATGCAATAGATGCAAAGATGCCAGTAGAATAAAAGTTCTGAGTAAGTTTGTTGGTGGGATGTTGCGAATCAGATTACACTTAAAATAGCCAGAGCCGGATAAATAAAATAAAGTAATTTGGATTTAATCTTAGCACAGGCATAAAACATTAATGATACAAGGAGGCTAAAAATCTGGGTCTTACAAAGGTAACAAAAACACAAAGTTGTCACACTTTACGCCAAGACAATCACGCTGCAAACTAGACCTTTCTATATAAGCAACCTGATATATCTTAAACCTATTGTAATATGTACATACTTTTTATGTCGGTTTGCATTTAAACACCCACAATGACAAGAACACATTGATGATGTATTGGTACCGTTGAGCGATTGGCCATCGTGTCCTTCGTAGCCGCTCAATATGGAACCATTGGATGTTATCACATCGCCCTCTAATTTAACAGCCACTTGAAGCGCCTGTAATCATATCAATATTAATTAGTAAAAGTCTTAGTAATTAAAAAAAAAAAAACTCAGTATAGCATTGAAAGCTTTGAAAGATACATTGAAAGTGTTTTTGTTATAGTTGTGTTTTGTTTGTAATTAAAAGATTTTATGTTGGTTTTTATAGAACAAGTTGTTTAAAGTGTTTGGTAGTAGTTGTAGGTAGTTTAGTTACTTAAGAATTAAGAGTCAATTGTTTAAAGCTCAAAAAACCGCAATCACCTCGTTGGTCCATAAACTGGACTTGGTCATAAACTATGCCCAAATTTGTGGCGTTTCATTTCATATCGTTTCATTTTGTTTGATTTCGATTTGTTTAAATTCAAAAGCAACAAAAATTTGGCAAAAAATAAAAGAAAAAAAATATATTTGGTTTATATTAAATATTCTTTTATACCTTGCCTGCATTAAGTAAGTTGAAAAATTTATATTTTTTTTGTTAAATTTTATAAAGGAATATTGCAATGATTTAAATGGAAAATAGTGCTTGATCAAAATATTGTGCGTATTTTCAGTTAAGAAAGCAATTTGGCAAGCAAAAAGTTAATTATTATAACAAAATTTTAGTTTAATTACGAATTACTAATTATGTAAGGCTTATAATTTGAGCGGGATTAAAATTATAATCGTAGAAATTAAAAGAAGAAAAGAAGCTTTGGTATTACCCCAAAAAATTAAATAATTGTTATATATTTAAAAAGCAAGGTTTTTATTGAAGTTGATCTACGTATGATACGCTGGATTTTTTTAAAGGTTCTGTGTAAAAGCAAAAATATATTCAAAACAGTCCGCAAGTCTACAGTTAGAAGAATTTGTGGCAAAATTGGAGCATATAATTCAAGTTATGGGCTTTACCTGCATGGCTTGTGCCTCGTCGCGTCGTTCATCCTCGGTATTCATTGTAACAAACCTTAGTACTAACAAGTTCAGCGAGGCGGCAACTATTGCCAGGCCGAATAGTATAAATATCAGTGCAAACATAACATACTCGGGCTTTCTATTAAGTGCATTGTCTTTTTGTAAAGCTACCATATCGCCAAAGCCTGTGAAATAGAATAAAATGTATTTAAAGAGTTGTCTACAGACAAAATATTTAAACAGTAGCCGGTAAAATAAGATATAAGCTTGCATGACTTAGCCCATTAAAAAACAAAGTATAGCAAAAAGACATACAAGAGTGAATAATTTGGAATACATTTGTAGTCCCAGGAGTCTAGTATTCTGTCTATCAGCTAGTTTTAATTGTTTCAGTTCTAAAATTCCACTGTCTTTGACTCTTACCTATTGTGGTTAAAGTAATAAAACAGTAATATACTGAATCAAAGTAGCTCCAACCCTCAAATCTTGAGAATGCTGCAGCACCGCCTGCTATCGTCAGTGAGCTAAGCGTCGTAACAACGCATATAAGATCCACCTCCGAGGCAATGGTTCGTTTGCAGCGCAGTGAAGTGCGCACCGCTTTGATAACATAACTGAAGACAAATGGCAAAATTATTATTAATCTTCACGTTAAAAGTACCAGCACTATGGCGCAAACAACCACCCACCTGCTCAGTCTATTCACTCTTTCTCCAATACTCTGAAACATAACGAGACCCAGCGGTATGCCTACAATGGCATAGCACATGGTAAACAGTTTGCCCCCAATGGTGCTGGGCGTTGAATGGCCATAGCCGATTGTGGTCAACACTGTGGTAGCATAATAGAATGCACCAGTGAATTTCCATTGCTGGCCAGCTTTGTGTGGCTCTGATTTGAGTACCACTGTCTCCATGACTTTGAAATCCTCTTGTGATATATTATATTTGCGTATAATCATGTCCTCGACAGCTGCAGGAACAAATAAAAAAAACCCATTTAATTGCAGTTTAGTGCTGCTGACAGTTACGGTTTAATTGAGTGTCACTTACCTTGCAGTGCCTCCCAACGACGCTTTTCCGTTTCCGATTCGAGGGAATCAAAGACAGCGGCACCCACAAGCAAATATGTAAATGTACACACGATCAAGGATATCGTGCGCACATTTTGTTTCTTCATTCTTCATTTAGGCGAGGTTATTGTTAATAAACATGCATTTGATTCGATTTATTCGATTGCTGACGTCGTCGTCTTTTGCGGTTTAACTGCTGTGGCTGCTGTCGTTTGTTTTTGTAGTTGTTGTAGTAGTGTTGTTGTTGTTGGCTGCAACAAAGCTTGCTGCTTCCTTCCATATGTGCTGCACTATGTAGTATTTGTTGCCTGCTTTTCAGCACTTTGCGTTTTAAAGGACAAACTTTTCAAATCAGGTTAAGCACACGCACACACCCACACATACACACACTCTCACACATTCGGCCATACATAGTATGTACATAAATTGGCACATAAGACAATGTCAGCCACTAAGATTGACAGTTGACACCTAAAGCTCGCACCTTGGCTCATACACACACACGCACGCACAAGAGTCTGTTTTGTTTGTGCTTCTCTCTTATGTATGTATGTATGTATCTATTCTGCACGTGAGTTCTTACAGTTAGTTGTGTGTGTTTGTTGTTGTTTCTGCTTGTTCTTTTGGCCACTTTCTAACACTTTACACTTGCTGCTGCTTTTGCTTCTGTTTCTTCTTTCTTTACGCCATCTTCTTGCACTTTAAGCACTTGATTACATTAAAAATAATATCACTCAGCTACATATACATAAATTTTAATTTTAGTAGCACTTGTTATGTAGTTAGCTGCTGGCTTGTGCCACATTTAGTAGTTCTCTTATGCGCTTTCGTTCGCATGTGTTCCGTTGACCGTTACATTTGCCTTTGCCTTTATCCATGTCCTTGTGTTATTTATACCAAAACAACTGCTGCTGCTTCTGATGCTGTATCTGCATTCCATACTGCATTTGCATCAACATTCTGTTGCACTTGTCAGTTTCTGCTGGCTACTTCGTCGGCAGCGTCTATTGCTTGTAACCAACATGATGCTCCTGCTAAGTTGGTTCTTCTTGTTGTGCTGCTTGCACCCACACTTTCAAGGATGCTGCTGCTGTTTCTAGCTCTGTTGCTGACGGCAATCGTTTCGTTGTTACTTACACACTGCAATGTCGGCGGCGGCATTTCGTCGTCCTCGTCGTCGTCTCCGTCGTCGTTGCTATGTCCTTCGTCCAAAGCTACATCGCATTTTGCGGCGGCTGCTGCTGCACTGACATTTGCCAACACTTGCGCATCCTGCAGTCGTATTGTGGGTGAAAGAGAATGGGAGAGAGAAAAGCTTGGGTTGAGTTGATTTAAAAATATATCAATTTGTTTTATTTTTGTTTTTGCAGCAGTTATTCGTGCGTGCGTTTAAGGTTAAGCTTAAAATAGTACATGAGCACTACATAGTATGTAGATATGTATATATGTATGTCCGTACCAATATATGAATATAGTACATAGTACTTTTATGTGTAAAAAAGGCTCATATCGTGATATCATTTCCCGATGCGATAAAAAAGGTTTGAACAGAAGCCGTTTTCATCATATACAACTGCAGTATAATGTTTGTTTATAGATATGTATATATGTACATACATACATATGCAAGTGTACGTACGTATTAATATGGTTTGTATACCCTGAAACCAATCATTTATTACAAATGTTTGTGTGTAAACCTAGTGGAAAAGGAATAAGGACCCATAACTTTAATAAGAAAGTACGACAAAAAAAATAGAATATAGAAATGACTAGGATCACGTTAAAAATATATATTTTTTTTAGTAATAAACATCGACACAGATTATTGCCCATTCCTGGATGCTAATTTTATTAAAATCGTTTGGGAACTGTGAAGCACAATTTTTATACCCTGTACACCTATAGGTACAAAGGGTATACTAGATTTGTGCAATGTATGTAACGGACAGAAGGAGGCGTGGCAGACCCCAAGTCCTTTATACCAAAATGCTTATCATAACCTCAGGTAGCGATTGAGTCATGTCCGTCCGTCCGTCTGTCCGTCCGTATGAACGCCTAGATCTCGGAGACTATAAGAGCTAGAGACACGAAACTTTACCAGCTGGTGCGCATATTTCATAAGCAGATGAAGTTTGTTGAATCATGTCAATATCTTCCCCCGTTCCCCCGCAGTAGAGTTTCGCGGTTTTTAGCCACACCGTTTAGTATTTTCATCTGAAATTTAACAGAGCGATGCGTTAAAACGCATCTGTGTGTAAAAAATGAACAAAGTCGGACAAATACAACAGAAGTTATAGTCAAAAATGTGCAAATTTCACCTCCCCTTGCCAATAAACTGCGTCAATATTTGACTCTACGCAATTATGGCTACAAGTAACCTAGAATCACAATTTTTGGTAAGCTCATTCATGTGGCTCTAATGAACAAATCCACATCCAAATTTTATCGATGCGGTCCCCCCACCCCCCCGCAATCCATTTACCGTGTTTTCTCCCACACCCCTCAACATACCAACTTGAAACTTACCCCGTATACTTTAAATAAGTTTTTTGTTGTAACATTCGAGTTTCATCAAAATGGGTAAAAATTTAGGGAACTTATAGGTATAAATATCGATTTTCACCAAAAAAAAATAAATTCCAGTTGGAAAGTTCTTAGATGGAATATGCAGGAAAAATTTTTTTGACACAAAAGGTACAGGGTATTCCACTGTCGGGCACCGCCTCGACTGTACCACATTTTTTTTTTAACGTTTGTAGCAAAGCTACATTTAGCAAATTGTTGATGTATTCCAAATATTAAAACATTTTTTTGCTATTTACCATAAAGCCCTCTCCGTAGATAGTTGAATCTCGAAAACCCATCCCAGGGGTGCAAGTTCTATTAAAATCTTTTGGGAACTTCATAAGTTTCAGCTGAAAATTGCTTAATTATGACTCCTTTTGAGCCTAAGGCCTTTAGCTGCCAGTGCTTCCTTTTAGTTAAGTTAGTTTTATAAGCTTACTTAATCTTTATTAAATAAATAAATGACTCCTTTTACGTTGAAAACGCACTAACAAACACTGTGACTAAAGTCAGCATATTGACTGATATATATGTATATGTATATACCATGCAGTTTCATAACTTTTGATGCTCAAGTTCCTTGTGTTTCTAGTGTTTACATTCCTAAGTATCTCCTTTATTTTATTTTATTAAAATCAGGCAATCGATTTTGCGTGTCGCCCTGATCATTTTTGAAATCTTTGGGTTTAATTGTACATAGGTGTTGAATACAACAGTTTTTTGTACTCACTTAACATGCCCTATTATTCTTTGGGGGACAGAGAAAAATAAATTAACCTGGATAGTTTGCCCATCGTACGCTACACGTTTCTTAGGCCATTTAACACAAAGCACATACACATATGTATGCAATTGTTGTAAATAAGTACGTTTCAATGTACATAGTTGACTTAGCTTTGGGTTTGCTCAATTTTGTTAACTACAAGGCAGGGCACTGCAGTAGCATTAAATTATTCATGCTGAAGTGTAGTATATAAATGTGCGTTTGTATATGTTTATATAGGTCCTCGTCTTATGCTCAGTGAGTGAGTGTCCTGCCTGTGCCTATGTTGTTTGTGTGTGTGTATGATGTACGCTTCAACGCGCATACACATTTACGCACACACAGAAGCAAACAAACAGGCTTTCTTCGTTTTTTTTTTTTAATTTATTGAGCCAACGTAACCAACAAATTTTTGCCTGTGCCACCCAGTCCAGCATTTGGGGGGGTTGTTTGTTGCGCATACCCCCACCAATATATCTAACAAGTTGTGTGCAGCTGCCGGAGGCTGCCCTTAGTTAACTTTTTTTCTAGTTTCCTTTTGCCATTTGCACATTTTTCCGCTCTGTGTGTGTGTGTGTGTTTGTAGCGTTATTTAGGCAGTGCCGTCCCCTGCAGCCTCCCCCATAACTTTTAACATTGCTACAGTGCCTTCTGCTTGGCTCTGGCAATGACAGTGACACTATCAAAAATCCTCTGTGTCGTTGTCTACTATTTGCCTGTCTGCGCCTTCGTCCTTACATCCTTGCGCCTATGACACACACACACCAATGAAAAATCTACAACCAACAGACAGTACCACACAAAAATTTATATTCATTATGTAAAACGCATCACTAATACACAAACACATACACAATATTTTACGAAGATGCGATTTTTCTTAATTTCATCTCTTTGGCGCAGAAGATTTTTCTTAAACTTTTAATTTCTTTAAGATAACTGCACAAATTTTTCGTTCGTCAAATTTTTTTCACTATATTAATTTTTGGCTTGGAATCTCATTTTTTTTCCACTTTGGCACGTATTTTGTCGTCGCACGCGCATTCACTGTATATTTGTATCTACGGCGCACAAAGTGACGGCTGCTGGGATCCTTTGCACAGAGTATATATGGAGGATGTGGAGTAGTCAACGTGAAGTAAAATGTCGTTGGCGCTCTTTGGAATGAAGCTGTCAATTTGGCAGACCAAACTACTTGAAAGCTTTTATTTTGTGCCGAGTTGGCAGTTCATAATTAAGAGAGGACTGCAGCAAACGCTGCAATAACCGCAAAACATTTTTGTTGCATGGCTTACAAGCTAAGACGTAAATCTTTTAATTTTCAAATTTGAAAATATAGAATTCAATTTGTGTATGAAATATAAAAACAATTCATTTTAATTCAATTTTACACATTAGCCGGAGGGCTGCGGCCTATGGTCCCTTCGTCCGTCAAACAAGAAAATTAAAAAAGTAAAATATGGCCCACACAAAAATATGGTGAAAATTTATAAAATAAACATAAAAACATATGTAATTAATAGATATGTTGCAATTAATAAAGACATGAAAATTGTTAAAAAAGATTTTATGATTGGCTTAAGTAACAATTCAATTTTTATTTGTAATGTTAGTTTTAAAATACAAATACCAAAATGTAAATCATACAAATCCAAAAAAATCATAGCTTGAATTAATCTAAATATTAAAAATAAAAATTTAAAATCAAAGGTATAACTGGTCAAAATTACTTGTACGATTAATAGTAAATAGAAATCAAACTCTTTCGTTGCGTTAAAAAATAGGCTTGCAAAAACCAAAATGGTAGTGTGCTATTGAAATGGCGAGGAGTGTATAATTATTTATTGATAGCTAAGCGTTAGACTAAAGAGCGATTTTAAGGGTGTGCTTACTCTTAGCTTTAGACCTGCCAACTAGCACATAAAGCTTTTCCTAGGTAGCTTGAGGCGCGTATTTAAAATTAACTTGAACTTTGTTATTGCAAACTTATAAGAGTTGAAGCCTGTATAAGTTCTTGTGCCAAGCTGGTCAGTGTCCTAATTACCCACTTACCTTGCTGGCTTTGATTTTATTTGGCATACTTATGCACAAACCATTGCCTATTGGCAGCTCAAGGATATTTATTTTTGTTTAAGTAGTGTCTTAATTGACGTAGCCCAAAAACTAGCACAAAATAACCCAGTCAATTTAGTATAAAAATGTATTTTCCTTCGTATTTGCTTAATAATTCAAAAGCAGTCCCTAGCAAATCGACACAGTTACAGCTAAAATATAAATGCCAAGTTTATCTAATAATCCATGGGCTCGGGCGGCAACACTATATTACAACCTAGTAAGCCACGGCCGCTCCAAGCTTTTGGCACTAGTATTAAATCGAGAACTTGCTCGTCGCGCTTGATCTTAAGCTGCACACGTTGATTCTGCATATTACGCACAACTTCGCCGATTTGAGCGAGATTATTACTAAAATTGTTACAATTGATGGAACCAAATTGTAAGATTTTATCGCCAACACAAATGCCCTGAAAGCGTAGAAAGACATAAGTATTTGCAAGGAAAAAAGAGTTATATCTACTTACCGCCTCCTCAGCTGGTGAATTGGGGCTGACTAAATTCACTACAACTATAGCAAGCATAATTTTCGAACTTTGAACAGCTGCGCCAGCATTCGAGCGATCCAGCTCCAAGGCAGAGGCGCGATTGACCAGCTCAGGATCCGTGGTGGCTATTTCGCTATGGTATTGATTGAGCAATTCTTGTATTTGATTCATCAGCTCTTTGTAATCGTTTTGTAGGCATATAATAGTTTGCCGTGCCTGACGCACCTGGTAGACATCAATGTCATTGCGCGGGTAGCCTTCCTCGTCTATAAGCGGTCCGTTCATTCCTACGTTATTATTCTGAAATGCTCAAACCATATGTATACAACACAACAAAAAAAAAGAACGCCAGTCACATTTTGTTACCTGAGCGAGTGTATCTCCATGCTTACTAATTTGAGACTCCAGCTGCACTTTGGCAGCCATAAGCCTTTCCAAGCGTTGCTTTGTTGTGTTTGACGTAGCCATGACTTGCATTTACAATTGCTAGCTGCTAAGAAAACGTATATTAGTTTATATACATTTTTCCTACGAAATTTTGCGTATAAGCACAATTAACAATAATAAAAATATTAATAGTGTTGACAAACAGTTTTAGTTACATATATGGCAAAATTTTAATACTAGGGTGACCATGTCATAAAGACTATTCATATTAAAATGTACACTGCATTTTAACTAAAAAATAATTGTTAAACAACATTCGAAATTAAAATTTATTAAATTAAACAGTACATTTTTTTTACAAAATTGTTATATATCAACGATTTAGACAAGAGCACTAACGCAAGCCAATTTGTTTAATATCGCGGCCTTCATAAATAATATATATGTATGTATGTACATAAGTACATATGTATGTACTTACGTTTTATGCGAGTTGATTACAAAAATAAAGGGCTGAGTGCTAGCTGCTGAGAAATATTGCAAAAATACGAAATTAAATAAAAGTTTAATAGAGTTGACTTTTCAAAAACGCTGTGAAACAAAATAACAAGCCTTTGGTTAAGGCCTGTTTGCGTCTCGAATACGATGCAAACAGTGGACAGTGGTCAGTGCGGTTGTTTATGCAATGTTCTAATTCAGCCGTTTGGCTGTTGAGTAAGGGAAGAGCGACGAGGGAGCGTCTTAGCATACATAGATACATACAAACACACGCATACGTAGGTAAATAACAGGCGCTCCAATCATCCAAATGACTGTTACCAGCACACACGCAATGGAGGCACAAGTTAAAGCAGCACATCAAGCCGACGGAGGCGGTGGCGGTGGCGGCCAACAATTGGGCTCAAACAAATCAATTGATATGGCTGGTAAAGAGCCCATAGATGCGTTGGATGACGAGATGACTGTCTTAATAGCAAATAAAAAGTTTCACTATGAGCCTGTATCCGAAGTGGATGAAGCTTTTGCAGATTTCAATGGCATTGGCAATGAGTATGCTTCTTCTATGGAGGCCAACGGAGAAACAAGCACAAACGATGAGCCAGAAAAGGAGCAACAACCTAGTCAAGTGACATGGTTAAACGATGAGGAGATCGATACGCTTGACTTGGCCACCTTAGACATAGGCAATATGTTCTTCAATCGTGTGGACAGCCAAGATATTATCTATCAGCAAAAGAAGAAAAACATTAAAATGGTAGACAAGTATGTAATCGGCGATGTGCTGGGCGAGGGCTCCTATGGCAAAGTTAAAGAAGCTATGGACTCTAAAACACTCTGTCGTCTGGCTGTGAAAATACTCACAAAACGCAAGCTGCGGCGCATACCCAATGGCGAACAAAATGTCACGAGAGAGATACATTTGCTTAAGCAGCTGAAGCACAAAAATGTTGTGACCATGGTTGACGTTCTATACAACGAAGAAAAACAAAAAATGTACTTGGTTATGGAATATTGCGTTGGAGGCTTGCAGGAGATGCTAGACTTTGCACCAGACAAGAAAATGCCAATGTTTCAGGCACATCGATATTTTCGACAGCTGGTGGAAGGGTTGGAGTATTTGCATGGCAAACGTGTCATACATAAGGATATTAAGCCGGGAAATCTGTTGCTAACATTGGATCAAACACTTAAAATATCAGATTTCGGCGTGGCCGAGCAGCTGGATCTTTTTGCACCAGATGATACCTGCACAACTGGACAGGGTTCGCCAGCTTTTCAGCCGCCCGAAATCGCCAATGGACATGAAACCTTTTCAGGCTTTAAGGTGGATATTTGGAGCAGCGGTGTTACACTGTGAGTTTCATTTTATTCATAAATCTTAAACTTATGTTTTGAACAATTTATGCAGCTATAATCTTGTGACTGGCCTGTATCCATTCGAGGGCGACAACATCTATAGGTTGTTGGAAAACATTGGACGCTGTCAATGGGCAGCACCAGACTGGCTGTACAAGTTGGATGCTAATTTTGCAAATCTTATATTTGGCATGCTGCAGGCAGATCCCAACGCGCGACTTTCGCTGCAACTGATACGTAAGGACCCGTAAGTAATAAAATAACTTATATAAACACAGAGAAAATAATATCAGTGTCATACAGCTTGTTGTTACTGGTAAAAACCAGTTCAGTAACCAATTTATAATAGAGTTTTAAAGTTCCCGTAGACAAGTGAGATTACTATTGATCATTTCGTAAGCAAAAAGCAAATAGATGGTTGCCTGATCAGGTATTGCTGCAAGTGATATTAAAGACTGCTACCAGGTGTAAAAGCTTAAATACGCTGTTTTTTAGTCAAAGAAACACATGTTTCTTTCATAGGAAGCAAAAATTTATTTATTTAAAGTACTGGCTCGCTAGCTACACATTTTTCGCATCTTTCGAGTAATTTGTAGATACCATGATAAAAAAAATACTTCTCTTTCGAGGCAAACCACTCATCAAGCCATTTTCGGACGTCTTCGTAAGAATCAAAGTGCTGCTTAGCCAGGGCGTGGCCCATCGACGAAAAATCAGCTTGTCATGTCTTTGTTGATAATCCACAGTCAGTCAGAGCACAGTGCAATTTGATCAGTTGTTGGTGGTAAAGGTGGGCATTTACAGTTTCACCAGGTTTCAACATCTCATAGTAAACGATACCCCGCTGATCCCACCAAACACACAGCATCGTCTTACGTCCGAAGCGATTTGATATTACGGATGATGTTGATGGTTGGCGGGGATCAACCCATGATTTTTTGCGTTAAGGATTCTCGAAAGCACTGTTGCCATAGGTCTCCACAAGTATTCGATGCGATTCGGCAGCCGATTTCTTCAAATAGGAGCGGAAAAGCAGAGCTTCCCGCATATGCTCTTTTTCTGGCACAAAACTGGACATATAAAGACATATAAATTCCAAAGGAAAAATATATGTTGTGTTATGAAATTGCTGACAATGTGTTATGTTTAATGTTGACAGATGTTGAACTCATTAAAAAAAAAGGGATGTGTCTTAATACGCCCACTAGCGCCATCTATGACAAACAGCAGTTTTAACTTACACAACTGGTATATCAAGTTCTTGCGCACGTATCTTTCAAGAAATATGAATCAGGCAGAACGAAGCCCGACAATGACAGACGGGCATGGCGTAATTGTTACCCGAGCTTATGGAGTATTTTTGGACTAAGAACTTATGGTCTGCCATAAGTGCACTTTGTGCACAATTCTATCTGCTCTTGCTCCTATGGATACAGGGTTTAAAAATTAAAGCATTTTCTGTTATACAAACAACTTTTCGATAGGTGCATAAAATCAAGAACACTAGGTTTAATCTCTGGGCAAAAAGAGATCAGATTTTTAGCTCTTAGCATTAATTTTATTCTTTAGTTCTTCTTAGCTATCTATATTTTTATTCTATTTATTATTTTAGAATCAGAAACCCTTTATATTCCACAAATGCTTTCAACTGCCGTTTAAACTTTTTTCATTTACGCTCTTCTTGCTATTATTTCAGTTGGTTCGTATCCGCGCCAGCGGTAACTGGCCCACCGATACCCATTCCTCCATTAAAAGGCGACAAATATCGATGTTCCACTGTACTGCCTTACTTAGAAGCTTATCATTATGGCCACGAACAGGAACAAGAAGATGTTTACTTTACCGAGCATGATGTCAATCGTAAGTGTAAACGGCTAAACATATAAAATCACTACTAATACTAGCATTTACCCACACAGAGGAAATGGCCAAGCGTGCTGCGGCTGCAGCTGCCGAAATCCGTGCACAAAAAGCTACAGCTGCGCTATCCCATGAGCCCTCAACAAGCGCTGCGGCTGCAGCAGCATCCGAAGCTTTGGCAAATGGCTCAAAGGAGGAAACGGCTAGCAAAAAAAAGGGTTCCTCTTTCAAAAGACGCGCCAAAAAACTAACCTCCTGTATTTCCGTGCGCAAATTAAGTCATTGCCGCCCATCATAGGCGCGAATTAGTTACTAGTAAAAAAAAGAAAAATTTTGTTAACAAATTGTGAGCAACTTTTTGGTTTTGTTTTCGTTTTTCGTTGTCTTACGTACGCCTTGATTTTCGCCAAGTATTTATAAAGAAGAGAGGTAAACCTATGCTAGAGACTTTAAGGTAGAGAGCGATGTTATTGTTGGTAGAGATGGAAGGGCCGGTTGCCGAGAGCAGCACGCGCATATTGAACAGAAGTGACAATACTGTGTATTATGTTAAACATATGAAAAAGTAAATAAGTCGTTTATAATGAATGTATTGTATGTAAAATTGAAAAAAAAATTGAAGAGAAGCTATACTTAATCAAAGAAATGCTGTTGGCTTCTATCTTTCTTGTGCAATTAAAAGTTTCAGGCTAATCCGACTTTGGCCTATGAAGAAGACTTAAGCTGCTGGACAGTATTTGCAAAAAAAAAACTCAATTTAAGAAAAACTAAAAAAAAAATAGCAAAAGAAATAAAACAAATTGAAGTTTTTTTAAAATAAATACAAAAATTGCATTTAGTTCACACATTCACGTATTTCTAATTTTTGATCTTATAAACTGAATTCTATGAAGCTAGCTAGCTTACTAATTTTCTAATCTATTTCCATGACTTCTACGCTGGGTGCTGCTATGACCACTGTATCTGCATTCGCTGCCGTTTCATTGTTAGCCAACGTTGTTGTTGCTGCAGGTGCTAATGCGTTCTCGTGCAGCTCGCTCATGATGAACATTTGATGATAGTGTGCACCCAACTTGGACAACTTCTTTTGCATTAAATTTCTCAAGGTGTCCACATACTGAGGCGGTACTTTTGTAAGACTCGTATTACGCCAATGTAGTCCCATGCTGTCCACATGGAACAGGGCAGGCGAAGGCACATGATCCTTAAGATAATTCCAAATGCACTCGCGCAGCAACAAGGCAATCTAGTAGATAAATAAAAGTATGTTTAAAGCTTTATCATTGTATTCAATTATAAAATAACTAACCTCTGGCGAATCAAAATGCTCTATGATCATGTGTAGATTGGTTAAAGGCGGCGGAATAAGTTGACTCATGGTTAACAGCTGCAGAAGCTTTTTGGTGCACAGCATAAGCTCATCGTTAGCATCAGTTGGCTGGAATTTGTTAACTGTAAAAGATAATGCAAAAATGAAGCTGCTGTCATACGATCCATACACAGCACTTTATATGCTATACTGTTATTAAGTTGAACTATGACAAATTCAATTCAATTAAGCTTCGTCCATTTTCGGTTTCACATACCATTTTTACCACGCCAATGATGCAAACACGTTGCGCACAGTGCTCGCAACAACACTGAGGAGTAACACAGGGCTGGTCTATGTGTAGCAACAAGTCCCAAAACGGCCCACAATACGGGCGAGGTAATAAAGGCACGTCTTATTTGCATGTCCCGTTCCATTGTAACTTTTGTAAAATCTTCCTCGGGAAACGGCAAGCCATTGTACATGACGTCCGTAGAAACCAGTTCTACGAGCATGAGTGAGACTAGTGAATAACCCTCCACATTATTGGGCTTATCCTAATAAAAACAAACATTCATAACACCAATTTCAATTGAATTATTTAAGACTACTTACCAAATCCGCACAACAAGCATTTAGTGCCTTCAAATACAAGCATTGCTTTTCTGCATCACAACTACGCGCATTATTGGTCAGCACGGGTCGCAGGCCACGTCCAATAACGCCCGAATGCAACACAGAACGATTCGAGTTAGATCCAGAGCTGGTATGTAGATTCTGTAAAATAAGCAGCTCATTTTCAGGTATCTGCAGCTCATCAAGTTCGTATTCCTCAAGCTGACCCAGCAGATGCCCATGATAGAATAGCGCTCCTTCGACCAATTCACGAAGACAAACCGTGCGCGCAATTTTTCGCGCCGAGCATTGCCGCTGAAGTAGCGAATACGAACAGTGGGCAGCGGCAGCGCGTTTAATAGCACCTAGAATACAAAAAATTAAAGATCTTTAATGACAAAGTTAAACGCGAATTTTGCCAGCAAATCGACAGTTCATCAACAGGTAAGTCATCATTTCCTGCTCTTTTATATCAATTTCGTAACTAATTACATTACTTACTGTGCTGAGTAAGTCCAACAAAAAAGTATTTAACGCTTAGCACCGCCAGCCTTAATACAAAAGGCGTCCGCAAAACATTGGTACGCGCACCCGCCTCAATAATATTTAAAACATCCACAATAAGATGCGCCAAACTCATGCGTGCCGAATCCTGGTCATTTGATGGGATGTCATTCTGTGTACTATCAGTGGAGTTATTTTCTTCCGTTTTTATTCGCTTGCTGACGCTGACGCCATTGCCATTATACATGTCAGGCATGGAGTCTCTATTATTATTGTTAGCCTGTTGAGCCTTGAATTTCTGTGCGCTGTGTAGAGCCGCGTCTTTGTCCATGCGCAGCACTAGCTTATTAACAGTGCAATCGAAGATTTGTATGATTTTGGGGAGACAATTATTCAAAGCTTGCGATAAGATTTGCAAATTTATGTGTGGAAAATTGTTTTTCTTTAGCATTCTGTCAAATGTTAAACATTAATGGTAAGAAAATGGTTAATTTATATAGTTACTAACTTGGCTAGCACATTGAGGTTGTAAAAAGTATTGTATGCTTCTGTTGTGCCACCTGATGGCACAGGCAAACGATTGTTAACCTGCTCCTGCAACGTTATATCTTCCAACACCATTTTGAAGCCTTGAGTAACGCTTGGAAAATTAAGGGCGCCACTTTGACCACCTAGGATGCGCATAAGAGCGCCAATGCCATTTAAATGCTGCCCATAGTTTTTGCGCAGCAGCTCTGATATGGTTTGATAATATATATGCGGATGCTGGGAAGCTGAAAAGTTTAAAATGTTGGTTTATATATGTGCTAGTTTAAAGATTGGCCAATGCTTACACACAACGAGCAGCAAGCGCACTGCAGTCTGCTGCTCAAATGAATTTGTGCTTAGGCAGCTTTTCCAAAGCATGTACTTGGTCTGCTCATAGGACAGATCAGCGAGTAAGGGGCAATTCCGCATGTTAAGCACCCATTGCTCTAGTTCTTGAAGTGAGTGGTCCAGAAAGTCCTGACACCAGACGTACTTATCAGCTAGTTTGGCCGCCATTATAAGCAGCGTAGCGCCATGCTGGTTAAGCCGTAAGGCAGCATTATTCAAAGAGGGCTGCATGTCCGCAAACGGTTTGCTGCTTAACCAGAGTGGCGCCTTTTGCATGATTACTTCACATAACTCGTCGTTGTCTAAGAAAAAATAGGGCAAAGGTGGAATTAGGTTGTTCCATTATGTAGAAATATGGATTTACTTACAAATTTCTATAAAAACATTGACTAAACTGTTCAAAATAGCATCAGAATAGTTGGAAACGACCAGCAGAAATGGCACCACTACCGTATCTAGCGGCTTTTTGGGTGCCAAGCCTTCTTTAAGCATTTCTCGAAAAGCAGCCCGAAGCTGTTGCTCATGAGAAGAGGTCATATAATCCAAAATTCCCACTTCAGCATTGAGATGACAACGAAAGTCTTCGGCAAACCGTTTAATGCCACTTTGTAGAATTTGCGTAATTATTTTATGAGGAAAGCAACCACTTAGGCGTGCCACAATCCAGTCAAATTCTACAGGATATCGATGGAAGGCATTTAACATTGTTTCCACGCAATTCTCCGCCTCGGCATTGTTCATCTTGCGAAAACAACTGTTGATAAGTGTCAATAGTCCATGCATGGCAGTACATTCAAGCCAATAGTTACAAGACGAAATAATGTTCATACGGCGTGTTGTATATTTTTTCGACAATTTGGCTACTAGCTCTAAGCTCCAGTTGGCTATAAGCGGTGACCAAGCGGGCGTTCCTTTCCAAACTAGATTCTGCAGTGAGTTTTTAACTATGTTAAATGATTCGTATTCCTGCGCACGTAGCTGTTGTTGCCGGTTGCCACCTTGTTTCACCTGTGAAATAGGTAGCCCGGTTTTGGAGTCAACCATATCGGGTGACACATACAATTGCACGCCAATCTCGGCCAATATGCCAAAATAGTCAAAGACAATATCACGCGTGGCGGGTAACTCATCGAGAAAGCTTAAGCTGTTGGTAGAATACAAAAATTGTTTTGACTTTAGCGAAATGGCCTAGTGTGTATTAGTACCACGCAGAAACTTACGCGACTTTGATGAGCGAGGGATTTGTCAGCTGCTGTGGATTGTTGGGCGCATTGGTTACTGTTTCTATAAAATGTTTCAGCTGATCCAAGATATTTTGCCGTAACATTGTTAAGTTTGTTTGTGTTTAATTGTATTTTATTGCCATTGAAAAAATTATAATTGAAATGAAAATGTGTAAATAACAAAATTGCATCGATGCATTGCGATACGCCAAGACCCGCATACGATAGTTGTCGATTACCAAAGTATCGAGGATTTTATAAGTTGTAATAAAACTTATATTTTATTTATTTTTGATGGCAGATATTCAAATTATTTAATACTGAAGTTTTTTTTTTTTGCTAATTTCTACATATTTTGCAGTTTTGCTATAAACACATCGATAAAACTAATTATTGTTATCGATACATTAAAAATCATTTCTAAAGCATTGTCAAATTATCGATGTGCCAATTTAAACAAAAATTTTGTACTTTGAATTAAAATAAAATAATTAAAAAGTTACTAGCTATAATATCCAAATATTTTCTATTAACCATAGCAACTCAATCAATTTCCGTGTTTTTATAGTAGTATTTTTAATAGTCTTATTAATATTAAGACGCTTGTTGGTGACCTTAATGCAATAAAAAAATATACCTTAAATTAACATGTGAATGCACATTTAATTTATTTAAAAATATTAAATTATGCAAAATTTAAAATAAATTTGTCTGCACTCTATTGCAGTAAAGCCCGCTTTACAAACTACTTTTTACCTATAATGTTTCTGCCCATGCATGTGTGCTAATTAATCGTATGGTGCACCTTGAGATCTTTACAATTACCAATTAATATTAGTTAGTTGATTCATTTGGGTTTTATTTTAGCTAGCTGACCCTGATATAATTTTCACTATTGGAATTTTTTCTTTGTATGGGATGCTTAAATAAATTGCTTAATTCATATGTACATAAATATGTTTATTAAATTATTTATATAAAGTGTACTAAGCCTTGATATAGCGGTTGCAAACTTTTTTAAAACTAAATCCGAAACATTGCAACGGGCAGCATTTTGATTTTTATAAAAAGCACGGTTACAATCGATGCCAATTTTTATCGTAATTCTTAAACGATTGGCATAATTTTTAGCTTTTTCATGCTTTTTTACAAAATCTTTTTCATGTACAAGTAAGTATATCGCGGAGCAATGTTTTTGTTAAAAGTTTCACTGAGAGAAATATGCAGAAACGTTTTCGTCGAAAGCCTTATTTCAAAACTCTCTTCACAATTTTTAGATTTATTAATTTCTGTCTTTAACAATTCCGATACCAATGTTATTGTATATTGCCAGAGCATCCAAATCATCCGTAAAATCAAGGAAATTCTTCTATAAATCGGTTTTTAATATCGATAAAACGCAAATGTTTGAATCTTACATATACGTCTATGTCTTCATTACCAAAATCAGTTTGCCGTAGAGAGAAAATCCGGGCCCGGGGGAAAATGTACCGGCCCCTCTATTAAACCTTTACCTTAAATCTCGACAGTAATTGCACCGGGCACCCGAGAAAGCTGCGGCCCGGGGGGAATCCCTCCCCACTCTCGACGGGCCTGCCTATGATACATTTTGCAGAAAAACCGCACATTAAAAAAAAAAAAAATCAATTTATTTTATTCTTCTGACCATATTGGTCTCGTCTTCTTTACGTTACATAAATTTGCAAAAACTGAATATAAACCTTACCTTAAAATATAGTTTATAATATATTTATGTTATCAATTATTGGAAGAACGGTAAAAAAAGTACCCAACCCATTTCAGTTAGTTTTCTATGAAAGTATAAAAAATTGTATTCATAAAATTTTAAACAGACAACAAAAAAAAAAATAAAAAATAAAAAATGCAAATAAAATATTGCACGTATTTATTATTATCTTTATTTAGCTTAATGCTAGACAAAAAATTATTAATTATTAAAAATTATAAATTTAAAAAAAAAATTGAACTAAAAATTAAATAGCTACTTTCAGCATTCTTAACTTTCAAGCTTAAAACAAAACTAAACATTGTTAAAAAATAAGACCAAAAATTTCCAAGACATGACCAAACATTCTCAAATTAGGATGAAGACATTTCAGTTAAGAAAAAATACCTTAAAATGGAATTTACAACTTATTTACATTTTTAATGAAAATTCTTAAAATTACATAAGATTAAATAATCTTATTTTGTGAAAAAAATAAGCTCAAAACGATATTTTTAGTGTTCTTAAATTTCAAACTAAAAAGCGACAATTATTGATAAAAGAACAAAATTAAAAAATTAAACTAAAAATTCTTAAATTAAAATTTTTCAAAATTCTTTAAACAAATTTAAACCAAAACGAAAATTCTTTAATTATAGACCAAAATTCAAAAATACGAAAACTTTGTATTTAAGAGCAAACTTAATTTGGAATTTTGAACAATTTTGAAATAAATTTTGATTAAACAAAGATTGGATCTTTAAATACGATTTTTTTTTGTTTTTGTTCTAAGATAAATACAATTTATATTTATTGGCTTTTATAACGCACATTTAGAAAAATTAGTAAAGGTCGAGCTGGATAAGGCACCGAAAACAGCCCCAACGATTTTTAAAAATTAATAATGCATTAATAATTCATATGAAAACAAAAGATTGTTTCGCAAAAAGTTTTTATGGTTTATTTAAAAAATCGTGTTTTTCACTTTTTATTGAATTATGACCAAATCACTAATTATTTTCGAACCATTTCTTTTAATCAAAGTTGTCAATAGTTCTCATATTTTCTTAAAAAAATTAAATAAGAAAATTTTATTTATTTTTTTTAAGTATGTTCCTGAAATATGTTAAATACAATTTTTTAAAATATGTCTTTTTACTCGAACTTTATATGGTGTAAATACAGAACTTATGGATTGCTATTGCGCCTATAAAAATGTTTGTCATTAATATAATTGTTTTGATACTTTTAATTTCGTCAATATTTAATTCTTAAATCGTTTTTTGCAGTGTATATTGATGTATGAATGATTTGCAGAATTTAAAAATGGCGCTTGACTTAACCGTTATTTAAAAATCAAAATAATAATGGCGGCGGCTGCCGTAACTACAATAACAACAACAACAACAACAACAACAGCAACAACAATCGCTCGAATTGCAGCACTGCAATGGCGTCAAATGTTGACGGCCGCCTTTGTAGTGCTCGAGACCTAGTGGTACGAGTGAGTTTTGGGTCTTTTTGGAACCGTCAAATCAACGCATCAATCATTAACGGTTTCACAATCTGGCTTAGTCTGGCCGCCACTTACTGCAACTACTTGTATCTATTATTTGTATATTTTTTTCTTGTTATGTTTTTTTTCTTGGTCATTAGTTACAGAATTGTATTTTTTTTTCTGTTATTTAACCAGAGAGCTTGTATTAAGCTATTTTTGGTCACTAAACCAACGCACAAATGATAGACGCCCTTGAACTCGAACATGGCTAGTTTGTTTTTACTCCTTAGTTTAAATAAGGTCAAAAGTAAAAACGTGTTTATGTTGACCAAAAAAAAAAAAATAAAAAGCGAGAGATATGAAAACCCCAGATAGTCTTCAACTTGGCCTAATAATAGCACCCACAAAAACATAGCCAAACATGGCAGCGGCATCATCCAAATCATCCAAATCATTCGCATCAAATTTTAATAAAATCATGAGTAGCATAGACGCTTCACACCTGCTTGAAGGTTGTACAATTAAGTTATAATAAAAATATTACTTAAAGATACAAAATAATATAACATCAGTTTGGCTTTTGCTGCTGTTAAGTGGCTTACGAAGAGTCAATGCACTTTATATTTATTAATAATGACGGTCTTTGTCGGGTACTTAAACTCACGGCTCCCTTATTGCTGCAGCTTCATTCGGGTAAAATGTGTCAGTAAAAAAATTAGAATTTTTTTAATTTTTTAAAGCGAAGTTTGTAAAGTTTTTGTTATGTTGGAAAAACAGTGAGTTCACAGGAACTTAAAAAACTCAGTATTGTTCCATTATCAATACAAGTGTTTGTAAGTACTTATTATTTCATGTTTTGGACTCTGTATTGAAAAATTAGTTTGCATCAATTTTTAATACCAGAGTGATCAGTGTTGACAACTGATCGTCATAAAAACCAGATAAATCGAGCATAAGAAAACGAAATAAAAGGTTTAGAAAAAAGAAAAGCATGCCGAATATATTTGTTTTAAAATATTGACTTTTAAAATATATAATTGGGCCGTGCTCCGGAAAACGAATAAATTTTGTTCGTTTTCGTTTTTGCTTGCTCCCAATTCTAAATTTTTGGTTTTCGACAACTTTTCATATCGTTTATCTTTTAGTTTGATTAAAATATTGCTAGTATTTCATTATTATTATTATACAGAAAAATGACTTCTAAATAAATTGGCACAAATTTATTGGAATTAACTAATTTTATTATGATAGAAATTCTTCTACAGTTATGTATTCTACTTCTTGATTTGAATCAGAAAAAAAATAATTATCAATAAATATCTTACTTGACATTGACATACTATAAATATAATCATAGAATATCAAAGAAAAAATTGTGATATCCTAAATGGGATTTTTTTTTATATGAAGTTTTGTCATTCCGTGCGAAATTTTTCGAACTGCGTATGGGTCTTTAGAATAGAATGCAATAAGTTTAAAAGCATTATTACAAATCTCACAGAGAGTAAATATTTCGAATGAATGCAGAAATTTAAAAATGCTATTTATGATATTAATTAATTTTGAAGTTTTTGTAAAAATGAGAAAAATTTGTCAACATTTTTTCCTTGTACTACAATATTTACGAGAATTTCGGTATATACATATGCTCATTTTGTTTATATTGGATTTAATTGAAAATTTAAAAAACTAGCACTTTAGAAATTTTTTCTTAAAAAATATTCAATATTTGGTTTTCATTATTCAGTTGAGATCATCCAGACCATAATATGCCCGGAAATTTTCTTTACTTCCATAATATTCATTCTGGTACATGCATGAATGCTATAGTTGGTCCTGCCCGTCTTTAAAATGCCCATTATCAGAACTTTCTTCTTCTCTGTTCCCAATGCGCAGGAAAAGAATGTATATATTGTTTCTTATAATGATCAATTCCAATTTCTTATAATAGAAAAACAATTTATCTATTCTAATTCCTCTTATATCATAGTTTCTTAACTTTGCCCTAACTATTTTTCTGTAGCTCTCCGTACACTTTCTATTAATTCCGGCATAAATAGTGGAAAAAGATATCTTTCTTTATTACTTTTTTTCCGATATTTTAATAGTCAGTGCTTTTCAGGGCGGAGACGAGTCCAACAAATCATAGATCTTCAAAATCTGTCCAGCTGTTCTTGATGCGCCCCCTCCCCCCGTAAGAGAATTTCGCAGTTACTTCTTTTTATGTGAATTTTCAGATATTTTAATAGTTATTCTGTTAGCCAGGGCGGAAACGAATCGTAATGAACGTAACATACAGAAGGAGTCGTCGGAGACCCCCCAAAGTTACCTAAACTATGATCAGGGTGACTAGAGAAGTCGATATACCGATGTCCGTCTGTCTGTTCGTCTGACCGTCTGTCCGTCCGTATGAACGCCTAGATCTCAGAGATGGTAAGAGCTAGAACAAACAAACTTTCAGAGGCGTGAGACAAGTTTATTTTATTTTTTTGACATCGGGCTTATATTATATGTATAGCTCCCATAGGGGTGTTTAAGAGTACCTCGAAAAAAACTAAGCACTGTACCAAATTTGATCAAAATCGGTTGACTATATCATATAGCTCCCATAGCTATATGACCGACCGGTCAAAATAGCGTGTTTGGTGAAAACGTTGTGTTTCATTTATTATACCCAAATTTTGGATTTGGACGTTTTTCAAAGTTCCCCAGCACTGTACCAAATTTGATCAAAATCGGTTGACTATATCGGTCAAAAAACGTAGTTAGTGCAAAATTCGTTGTGTTTCATGTGTTTATGAAGATATCGTTTGTGGTGGTACAGGGTATCCCAACGTCGTCCGCGCCCGACTTTACCGTACTCCATCTTTATATAAATAGATTTAATTTTGGAAGTTTTTTAACAAAAATTTTGGAGTTTCGGCTAATTTGTAAATTTTGGGTTCTGTAGCAATTAAGATCTAAGTGTTGATAAGGACGGGCATGGCTCAATCGTTACCCAAGCATTTTGGTATTAAGAACTTATGTTCAACCACGACCACCATGAGTACCTATGCACTGTGCCGAGTCCTATGGAAATCGTTTTATTTATTTATTTGTTTGTTACGATGGTAAAGGGTATGCCAAAGCCGGCCACTCTTCACTTTAACGTTCGCCAATTTTTTGTATATACTTTGCATATACTATATATATATATATATATATATATATGGTCTTACTTGTGCCAATTTTTGATATCATACACATGTTTATGCAGTGCCTTAATTTGCAGCATGAATTAACATTTGCTCTACATAAGGCAGGAAGTAGCAATTAAAGGTCAAGTTTATTGGATTAAACAATTTGAATTTTAAAGTACATTTTGATGTTCGCAAATCAATTGTTTTAGACGAGTACTTTGAGATCTCACTGAAGAAAGTAGATGTTCCGGTTAAACCAAGTAGTTGATATGCATGGATTTTGTGTCGCTGAATCCGAATCCGAGGTCGGAATTTTGCAATTACCTTTTGTTTGTTTTTTTTTGTATCTCAAAAACATGTTATTTGTTGATTTTTTTTTTGTGATTTTCAGCATTTTATCAAACAATACAAGCTTGTTTGGCAATTCTGACAGAGGTTTAACATTCAACGATTCAAAGTACATAAAAAATTTTTGTTTTTCTGAGCTTGTAGTCTCCCTTTTCGTCTGTAAATGGATCATCTTCAGTTGGTAATGGGTAAATCCCAAAAAATCTATAAAGGCAGCAAGACTAAATATATTTGTTAGTGGAATAAAAGATTATATATTTAACCGTCTATGTGTACAGCATTTGTTTTTAAGTTTTGTCTTGAATTATTTTTTTAATTATAAAAATGGTAAAAACTATTATATAGTACCTATGTGCTCTGTTTTATTAGAAGCTTAAAATCTCTTTAATTTAATATTAGATGTATGAAACATATATAAAAACAAACTTATGTTAAAATAAAGCTAAACAAAGTTGTGTGGGATTAAAATAAATCAGGGCTATCCCCTTCTTTTTTGATTCAGAGAACTATAAGTAACTCTAGCCTATAATCAAGAGTAGACTATAATTATAGTTTACAGCAAAATGTATCCTCAACATGTTTTACTCGTTCCTGTATTAAAACGGCACGCTTAAACCGAAAAGGAAGTCAAAAAATTTTTCGAAATTAAAAAAAAAGTGTCTACTTAAAAGCAAATATCTCTGGTTGTACTAAACTGGTTTTGATTATTGAATTACCCATCGATTATGTGTGAAAAATATTTTTGTAAAATTTACGGTTTGGTCGTTATTTATGCATTCATATGAAATTTTCCGTAATTTTCAGCAAATTCTGAGAAAAATTATATTTCAAGTGTACATTTACAAAAAAAAAAAAAAAAAATTACGAAGAAAATGAGGGGCTGTTTATCAAAATCGAAGAAAAATTAAGGAAATAACTGGAATTTTTGTAAAAAGTACAAAAAGTCAATTTTTCTCAAAACCTAAAGGTTTAGATGGATAATTCGTTTGTTTATTGAAAATGTTTTTTTCGAAATAGTTCGAAATCCGTTCCATAAAAAATTTTTTTGTGAGCATTTTGGGTTTTAGCATGCTATTTTACTACGGAAATGACTAAAACATGTTGAGGATGCCAACATTTTTTTAAAATTTGTAAACTAGTGTAATCAATTTGTTTCAAGGAAAAGATTTTTTGATTTATCCTAAAAGACTTTAAGCGGTTGATAAAAAAATTATTATATAGGCCATCAAGTTAAATTCTGTGGTATCTTTTGGATTAAGCCTTTGAAATATAAACATATGTAGCCAATAATGTATGTAAAACCACTTGGTCACCCCCTTTGTGAGTAGTGGCCAAAACGTTTAATCAGTGACAGGGCTAAAATCGGCTAAGTCCATAAGCTATATGATAACTTGGGGACTCTGTCCCCTTAATTTCAGCAGTGTGTCTCACACCAATGAGAATGCTACAGTCGTACTAGCATAAATAATAATATTTGACTATAACTTCCGATACGTTCCTAAATTTTCTCAGTGTTTGTATGATTTTCCAGCATAGATTGGAAACGATTGTTATACTGTTAACATTAACTTTGTACGAAGACATGTTTGGGGGTAAATAAACATAAAAATAAACAAATAAATAAAAATGTACTAGGCAGTGACATCCTCACAAAGTAAAAAGCTTTTTATATTTTAGTCTACATGAGTTTTCCTATGGATTTTGGTGACTGTAGCTTCTTCTCAAACCGTTTTACAAAAAAGCTTCTTTTAAGCTTGCAGTCTAGGTAAATGGGGCTTAAATGTTCCAAATGGTTAAGGAACAAAGAAATACGCGAATGATTTTTGAAAATTATCGGTACAGACTGTTTCATGGGCTAAAGAGAAAATTTTCTTAATAGTTTTAGATTTGAAATTTAACGGGCGTTATCAACAAAGCATTTAAAAACAAATTTGGGGTTTTCACCCACTGTGTTCTCAACACACCAAACCCCGAACTGTCTGTTATATTAATTTCGAGAAATTCCGAATGTAATATTATTTTTCTTAATTTTCACAGAGTTAATCGGAATGAGAGTACTACAGTCGTGCGTACCCAACTTTATTAGAGATGGTAAGAGATAGAGTAACCACATTTTCAGATAAGATGCGTTATTATGTCAGGGGAGACTAATTTTTTTTCATGTTTTGATATAGGAGTTATATTATATAGCTGCCACAGGGGTGTTTCAGAGCACCTCGAACAAAACCGTTTAAGTCGTTTGTTTATGAAGAAATAGTGTCATTCAAAAGTTTTTTAGAGTTCCCAGCACTGTACCAAATTTAATAAAAATCGGCTGACTATATCAAATAGCCCCATAGGACCGATCTGACAAAAAAAAAATTGTTTGGTGCGAAATTCGACTGTATTTTGTTTGTTTATAAAAATATCGTAACTAAATGTGCCAAACATTTTTTTTGAGCCCTTAGCAATATATCGGATTTGATTGCAATGTGGTGGTACAGGGTATCCCAAAGTCGTTCACGCCCGACTTTAACGTACGCCATCTTTTTATTGTACATTTTTGTCTCAGATGTTATATTCCATAATTATAGTGCATTTATACGCTTTTGTGCCATTAATGATCATCATAAACAGTTTTGAAGCATCTTTTGCTTTGAAAAACTTTGATCTTAACAAACCCTAGCGTTACCATCAAGCACCTTGAAATTTTTCGCTGTGCCTTATCGAATTCGTTGAAACGTTCTCTCTTGAAATCAATAGATTTAAAAATGATTTCAAATGATCGACTGCCGTTGAATTGTTTCCTAATGTAATAATTTGCTGACGACGTTTATTAGATTCAATATAAATATCTTGAGGTTTTTTTTCAATAAGGTTTTTTTTATTCAGTTTTCATTGGCGGAAAGTCTTGCACCCGAACAACGTTTACAAATCGTACAATTATATTACGAAAATTCGCCCTCTGTAAAGAATGTTTTTCGCGCGCTTAGGCCATTTTATGGTCGCCATAATCGACCTACTGAGACCACTATTCGCCATACCATTAACTTTGAGACCCAATTTTCATTATTGGATGACACTCGACCGAATAGACCTCGTCCAGCGCGTAGCTTATGGGCCGGTGGAATCATCGGTCCATATTTCTTCAAAAATTACGCTGGTCAGACCGTAACCGTCAATGGCGACCGTTATCGCACCAGGATAACGAATTATTTGCTACCTGAAATTGAAACCCGAGATCTCGATGACATTTGGTTTCAACAAGACGGCGCTACTTGCTACACAGCCCGTGAAACAATGAACATATTGAGGAACCAATTCGGTGAACAATTAATTTCACGCTACGGACCGGTGAATTGGCCACCAAGATCGTGTGATATCACACCGTTAGACTTTTTCCTTTGGGGCTACGTGAAGTCTAAAGTGTTTGTGGATAATCTAGCTTCAATCGTAAAGGCCAACATTACCCGTGTTATTCGTCATCGAAAATTGGAACCTCCGCTTGGACGAGCTACGGCGCAGTTACGGCCAACATTTGAAAGGGATTATTTTTAAAAAGTGAATGGCAAGAACGGTTCTTTCTATTAATAATAAAGATTTTCCGATTCATTCGAAATTTTTTTTTTATTTTATTAAAAAAAAACTTAAGATTGATGACCCTTTAATTTCAAAAACTAATGACTTTTAATGCACCTTCTGCGAGGAATTGAAGCACAACTCGAAAACGATGCATTGATCAGCATCAGAAAAAGCTTTGAATTTAAAAACGGAATTGAATTACTATTTTATAGTAATGGTCTTCCTCACTTTAAATTTTAATTGCCTTGGCATATCTGGTCACACTGGCCAAGCTTGCATACAGAAACACGTCAAAGTGTTTAGAACTTAGCAATTTAATTTATTTTTGTCATCAGCATGTTGGTTTCCTAGATGATGCTGGGCCGCTAGACGAAGCGGAGCCTCTAAAAGGGATGGAGCTTATAGGGCAGCTTAATCCGGGCCTGAGCGACACCATGATTTAAAGCAATGTCTGTCATTCAATTAAATTGCAATTCGCTTACCTAGTTAGCTTACGTTACAATAAATTTTCCGATAATGTTTATAAATATAGTATTGTAAGAGATTTTTACTTAAAGCACGTCTTGGAGTGTTTAACTTGATCAGATTTGACTAAGTTGAATCTTATTTATTTAAGTTGACTTATTGTTATTATTACAACATTAGCAATACAATTTTCTAGCTCTGTTACAGGTAAAACTTATTAAAAGTGCGGATAACGTCAGCGTTTGTTGCTTAAAGCATTGAACTGTAAGACCCAGCCTATCTTAAGTTTTTTCCTATAAAACGTTAATGATTTTAAATATCTTTATCTACTTAAGCAAGTAGCAGATGCTAAACAAACTTAGTTGTGGTTTTTCAAGGGCTACGAAGAAAAACAAAATCTGCTGTTGCACAATGTCAAGTGTTAATGAGTATTAAAAATGCATCGAGTATGCTACGGTTTTGCATGACATTATTATCTAAAAATACGCTTATGGATTTGGGCTTGGCATTCTTTATTTATGATTGAGGAAGCATTTGAGATAGCCATCTAACGGAGGTTGGATCTTATTGACTCTGAGCTCTGATTCTGTCGGCTATGTATAAGTGCAGAGCATTGTTTTAAATTTCAAATTATTTGGCTACTGGGGCGTTATGTTTCCGTCAAGAGTAGAAAAACAAACAAAAGAAATAAGTGGTATCTACGAAGAGCTCAGCACATGTCTGCTCTTTATCAAAAAATATACGAAACTGGTTTCTGATTCTTCTTCTTTCATCTGTGAAATATTTAAACAAAAAATGTGATACAGTCGAAGCGGTGCCCGACAGTGTAATACCCTGTACCTTTTTTCTGAATAACATTTTATTCCTGCATATTCCATCTAAGAACTTTCCAATTGGAATTAATTTTTTTTGGTGAAATTCAATATTTATACCAATAAATTCCGTAAAGTTTTACCGATTTTGATGAAAATCGAAAGTTACGTTTAACAAGTAATTTAAAGTATATGGAGTAAGCTTCAAGTTGATATGTTGAGGGGTGTGAGAGAAAACACGGTAAACCGAATGCGGGGGTCGGGTGTGCCGCATCGATAAAATTTGGATGTGCGTTTGTTTATTAGGGCCACAAGAATAATCTTACCAAAATTGGTGATTGTAGGTAATTTTTATACCCTGTACCGTATGGTACAAAGGGTATATTAAGTTTATGCAAGCCGAAAATGTATGTAACATACAGAAGATCGCGTCGGAGACCCCCCAAAGTTACCTAAAGTATGATCAGGGCGACTAGAGAAGTCGATATACCCATGACCGTCTGTCCGTCTGTCTGTCTGTCCGTATGAACGCCTAGATCTCAGAGATGGTAAGAACTAGAGCAACCAAACTTTCAGATAAGATCCCTTATTATTCCATAGGAGACAAGTTTATTTTATGTTTTCGATATCGGGCTTACATTATATAGCTCCCATAGAGGTGTTTCAGAGGACCTCGAAAAAAACCAAAAGTTTTAGATGGATAATAAATTAATTTTGCATTCGGAAGTTTTTTAGAGATCTTCACCAAGCACTGTACAAAATTTGATCAAAATCGGTTGACTATATCATATAGCTCCTATAGGACCAATCGGCCAAAAATATTTTTTAAAATAACATTCGATGTATTTTGTTTGTTTATGAAGATATCGTAACCAAATTCGGCATTTGTAAGTTTTTTAACGTTACTGAACCAAATTTGATCAAAATCGGTTGACTATATCATATAGCTCCCATAGGGCCGATCGATCAAAAAACCGTTTTTTGCACAAAATTCGTTTTAGAGTACCCAAGCACTGTACCAAATTTGACCGAAATCGGTTGACTATATCATATAGCTCCCATAGGGCAGATCGTTAAAAAAAAAAGTTTTTTGCACAAAATTCGTTGTGTTTCGTTTGTTTGTGAATATATTGTAACCAAATTTGGTGTTTGTCAGTTTTTTAGGGATGCCCAGCACTGTACCAAATTTGATCAAAATCGGTTGACTATATCATATAGCTCACATAGGGCCGATCGGTCGAAAAAACCAAGTTGAACCAAGTTCGTTGTGTTTCGTTTGTTTATGAAGATATCGCAACCAAATTCACCAATTGGAAGTTTTTTAGAGTGCCTAAGCACAGTACCAAATTTGATCAATACATACATTTAGTATATTTTTGGCTATATAACTTCTGCTGTCCGGTTTTGTTCATTTTTTATACACAGATGCATGTATCCACAAAGCATCGCTCTGTTAAATTTCAGATGAAAATATTAAACAGTGTGGCTAAAAACCGCGAAAATCTACTGCGGGGGAACGAGGGAAGATATTGACATGATTCAACAAACTTCATCTTTTGAGGAAATATGCGCATCAGGTGGTAAGGTTTGGTGTCTCTAGCTCTTACAGGCTCCGAAATCTGGGTGTTCATACAGACGGACATGGGTCAATCGCTACCCGAGGTTATGATAAGCATTTTGGTATAAAGGACTTGGGGTCTGCCACACCCCCTTTTGTCCGTTACATACATTGCACAAATCTAGTATACCCTTTGTACCTATAGGTACAGGGTATAAAAATTGTCTATGAACGTCGTCTAAAATTGTTTAACTGTTGTCAGGTAAGCAGCGACCTTTCGATTTTGCAAAACTTCGATTTTTAATTTTCTTATTTAAATGCAATAATTTTCGTCTAACACTTTGTAACAAATCCAAATGTGTCCGAAGGGGTTAATTGACGTAAGCTGAGTGTAACTTTTGTATTCAAAAGAAGATTTTGTGCTACACAAATCTGGTATTTACACATCTCAAAGCAAACGATTAAAACACCTTAGAATATATGGGGATATACCATTAGTACCCATTAGGGTGGGCCGATTTTTAGATGCTCTGTAACATCACAACAACCGAAAACGTCCGATAGGTCATTTGGTATAGCTTGGGAATCCTAAAAAAATTTCGACTGCCATAAGTTGTTTACGATATCTGTTAAAATAAAAGAATTATGTCTTTCAAATTTTATGAACATTTTTTTCCCATTAGATAAATAGAAATCTAAATCTAAAGTTTGGTTGCTATAGCTCCTCATCTCTGAAATCTAGACGAATTGACCGGACTAGTCTAGATTGAATTTTTTCAAAGTCTCCTTCTCTACGTTAGATATACAAAATCTGATTCAAAACAACATTTAAGGACCTCCCTTAAACTTCAAAAATTTTTGGTATTTGGTATTTGTTGCCTGATGTAGTATATAAACAATATATTCATTAGGTGTTATTCATCTCTGAGTTCTTATTTTTTTACCATTAAAGTCTTGTTCCCAGCATATTCTTTAAATAAGAAAAGTTCTCAAAATGAGAAATTCTATAATATACAATTTTTTTTTAATATTTTAAAAATAACTTAAGAGTCTTAAATTTTTTGTGAAAATTCACATGATACCCTGTACCCATAGTGTCAACCGGATTACAGATTTATGCAAAAGGGGGCGCAGCCGACCAAAATGCTTATGGTTAACTCGGGTAGGTAATCAGCCACGTTTGTCCGTCAGTCCGTAATAAGACCTAAGTCTCATAGACCTTAATAACTAGCGACAAAATTTATCTAAAGATATGCATTATCCATACGCATGTAAAGTTTTTTGATATTTATCGATATACAGCCCTGTTCGGCCATAGGAGAATTTCTTGGTTTATACCCTCACTATTAAGGCCACTAGTTCGAAATTTAAAACAGAATGCATTTTATTGCTAAAAACATTTATTATACCACAATTTATCCAAATCGGATGAAAGCCTCAAAATCTATAAGCAAAATTGAATCAATTTTTGAACCCTTCCCCTCTAAACTTTATCAAAATCATTTTGCAGACTCAAGTAACTAAAATACAAATACTCTTATTATTTTATTTATTTATTATATTTTATGGTATACCACATCGAGGTATCCACCGACATAGTGAAAATTAAGAAAAGTGGAGGGTATAATAATGTCGTGATGTGCCGACTTTAATCGTTCCACTAGTTTTAAAAATAGTGTGCTGGAAAAATTGTTAAGTACGATTGAAAATTTTAAAAGGTATAGAAAGACAGTCAGACAATCTTTCTTGTAAAAATATTTATTAAAATAGAAGCTCAAACCACTAATATCGTTATATGGGCTCATGAGAGCCTAATAAACAACTAAACTTTGACTTTTCTTAACCCCTATGCTTCGTTCTTTACGGGCTTTTTTAGGATATATTTTATAACCATACGAAAATTGTTTTGTTTATGACTGAAATTTGGTAATGACGGAAAAAAACAACAATATTTGAGCTGATAAAACCTAAAAATTGAAATTATTCCCGCTTGATTGCATTTAATTAATTACTTTTTAATTGATTGATGCTGAGATTTGACACTTATTTTAAAAATTATGCAAAATCGAAAAAATTCTAGAACATATTCCATAAACACGTTGTTTAGATAACTCTGAGATGAAATGTAAATGACGCCCGGTCGCCCGATTTTAATGAACAGGTTCTTTTAATACTGGTTATCTTCTTGTTTTACAAAAACCCGAATTAGCACAAAGTTGGAAGTTTGTGGAACTATGTGGAATAAAACCTAAACATTGTTTTTTCTTTAAATAGCGGGTTAGTCCAAAACGATCATTTGCAACACTTTAGAAGCTTGAAAGAGAACAAAAGAAGAACCAAAAACGATTGGTTTGTCCGAATTTGTCCCAAGGGCATGGAACTTAGTGTGCATATTCTTATAGTCCTGGAAAAAGTTCAACACTGTCACGATTTTCACACTCAGTAATATATATACATAATTTTCTGTACCGAGTCCTTAATCTGCATACTGTGGAGGAGCAGAATGGAGGGGCTACCATTCAATATTGTTAAGTTCAGCTGCAGCCATAGCAACCACTTCGGTGACTGAAAAGAGACATTAGACATTATTAAAGGAGACCTTGAAACAACTCCCTCGACTCTGATAAAATAATCCAGGTGTGGGTCCGAAACTTTTTGGCGATACCTTGGTACCCAAGCCCGTAGCAAAGTTTTATTTCTTAGTGATTAGTTTTCGACCCAAATAAATTTTAAATGATTAATTAATTGTCGGTTGAGATGTATTTGAAAAATTTCGTTACTATTATCATATCATAGAATTACAAGAGGGTACTTACCAAATTATGTGGCTCATGTCTACAGGAAGTGGACTTTTGTTGAGATTAACAACAAAATTTGTCTAAGCTCACCTGCTTTCGCATAATGCATAATTTTGTCTTCCATACGATTGTAGTTTCTGAGATATAGGTGTAGATCATTTTGGCAAAGGATCATGGCTTATCTTCTTCTCTCTTACATGACAGAAGTAAAGAACCCCCACGCTGGTAAAGGGTATACAAATAAGAATGGTCGACTGTGTAGAATTTTTCGATTGGACCCAAATTATGCCTTAGCACTTTTTATGCTCTGTATTCCCCATTAGGTTAAAGTTATTATAGATTTGTGCAATAACTTAAACAGCTCGAAAGTTATTTATAAGCTTGGTATAAACTCAGCTAGAGAGATAATCGTTCGTATTAATACATAAATCCCAAAGACCCTAAGGGCTAGGAACGCCAGATGCAATGTTCTCGCACTTAGGTGTTGTTTGTTGATGTTCGTGTTAAGGTATGGACTCGTTCGATAACATATTCAATGCAGAATTTTGCGCAGATGATACATTTTTGGGAAGAAGGTGAAGTTACTGAAGGTGTTTACAAAGATATAAAATTTCGTGCAAATGTATGTAGCGGCCAGCAGAAGGTGGGTAAGACCCCATAAAGTGTTCATAAACTTGATCAGCATGAAGAGCCAAGTCGATATTGCCATGTCTGACTTTCCGTCTGTCCGCATGAACAAAAGGATCTCGGAGACTATAAGAGGTGCATTATCTGCAGTCATTGCCATGTTCCTCAGTAGGTCAATTTCGCGACCTACATCCACATTTATAAGCAACCCTGCCAAATTAAGCCCTATTATACGGTATGTTTCTAGAAATACTATGCTGCAATAATTTTGAATATCTGAAAACTTAAAAATTTATTTATTATAGGTAAAGTGTGTCTTTTTTAGACGTCCAGCCCATAAACTAATACACTTATATATACTTAAATAAAAAAGTTATTTTAAATTTTTACGTTGAGTCCCTCACAAAAATTATTCACTATATGCTCCAAATCCATTTAAGCTCGCTTTTTGTCGTTCTTTTTTCATTACCTATTCAACGATTAAAATTATATTAAAATTAAATGGGAACTTCGGGAGTTATAGCCAAAAATAACCAAATTTTTACCGCTCTGCCCAAAACGTTGAAAATCAAGTTATTAAAAAATTTTTTTCGAAATTAAGTTATAGTCACATAAATCAGACTCATGCAGCCTGAAATTTAAACATTTCTTTTTACATTTTGGGGAATACTCTTCAAGCCGACATAACAGTTGCAATGATATCTTTGTGGTTTTCCCTGTGTAATACAGAGTATTTTAGAGTTAGGCAGGCACCCTTATATCATTCTGAAAACAATAAACAATGTGGAAATTATGGAGATGGCAGGGGGATTTTTTGCCGGCATGTCGCAAAATGAATATAGAGAGCCGTGCGGGTGTAGTCGTGCGAAGCGCGCAGGCGGTAGAGCCCCCTGGTATATGTATTTTACACTTGATTGAAGCCAAAAACACATTGTTCAGAGTTCCGCTTAAGCCATATTCTTTCAAAATGTGGACCAGAAGTCTCCAGAAAAGTTTTAGCTCTTTGTATAAATATAGTTTTATCATAAGCTTTTTAGTTGCGAACCAGTTCATAAAACTCTTCTAGAAGTCTTACATAATGAAAGAAATGAGAATAAAACCCTTATCGAAGATGAAGCTAACAACAACAAAAAATCGAATATCTGCTTATAAAATCTAACACAAGATAGGCAACTTTTGCAAGAACATTGTGAGAAGCGCTTTTTGCATGCAGTCAAGAGTCAAGTCCGCGACTGGGCAACCTGTTGTGAGCTGCGTCAACGCTGACGTCGGCGCGACGTCGTCTTTGGCTACGACGTCAACGTCAACGCCGACTTAACTGATGCTGTCGCGGCTGCGCAAACGCTCAGCTGGCTCAGCCGCCAAAAGCCCGACTCAACAGCAGCTTTGGCGAGTGTGCGCTGCTTGCTGTCGGCGTCGCAGCTGACGTAGACGTCGCTGCCGCTGCTGTCAACGCCGTTCGCTTCGTATAAAAGTAAAGCGTCAGCGTGAAATCAAACTTATTTCAGTGTTTTTGATTTGAATGTAAAAACGTACGTTCGCCGGCTCAGTAGTTAAAGAGCCGTCAGTCCGCTCAGTTGGTCAGTCAGTCACTCAATCAGTCAGTCAATCAGTTAGTCAGTCTTTGGCGCGGCCTCGAAAGGGAGCATTAAATTGTGGTCCAGCCAACGTTTGCTAAATGTGACTGTGATATCCGATATATGATATATACCAAGCAGTACGAATTAAGCTTAACTATATATACGTATATAAAAAGAAATATGGAAAATTTTATAACTGACGCGTGTGCTTAACAAATAATTGAGTAACAACAAAAGGATAATAGTTGTTTCAAAGTGTTAAATATACAAAAAAAATAAAATATATACATATAATAAATAAATATTGACTGTGCCTAGCAATAGTTAAACATAAAAAAATAAATAAATCAAAAGTGCCTGAAATTACTCGTTTGTCGTACATTGATTTATGTTAAAATAGTTGAAATTTGTAATTTAATACTTACACTTAAAATTGTATTAAGTTAATAAAATTTCCAAGTGGCTTTAATAAAGCAATAAATTGTACACATATAAAATGGTAAGTGTTTAAACAAATTTACAAAAAAATATATCAAAAAAATTGTTGAGCTTAGCAAAATGTGTTATAAATTAAAACAAAATTTCTTATGCGCATATGCAAATTAGTGATTTGTATAAATTAATATAAAATGCTGCAAAATAGATTGTACAACAAAAATTCAGCATTTTATCGTTTTGGAATTTGGCAAACTGTTTATGTTTATAAAAATTTTGTATTAAAGTACCATTAAAGTCTCAAAAGTATTTACACAATTTTTTAAATATATACATAATTTTTTTATAATAAAAAAAGGATGTTTACATTTTCCCAAAGCTTACTATAATATTTTTCGATAAATCTAACGATAACAACCAAGTGTATTAGCAAATCGACACGTCCGAATCACAATCGATTACATTATTTAAAGTACAAGAAAAAAAACAAGATTTATGAAATATGGCATATAAATATTAAAGTTGCTAAAAATGGTGTAAATCTTGATCTTAATTCAGTTTTTCTACAAAGCTATTATTGATGACTTTGAAGCCGATCAAGATTTTTATGACTCATTCTTGTTTCTCAACTTTTTCACTTTTGAATATTTTTTTAAATTTTAGTTTTGAAATTAATTGTTGTGGTATAAAGCCTTGTTCTGTGATAGGTTTAAATATATAGGTATCCCATGCAGTTATATATGCAACAAAATCTCGAAAATTTTGTTGGTTAAAGTCATTCGAATGAATTAACATTTTTTTTTTTTAATCTATGGTCTTGAACTTAGTTAGTCCAAGTTCAGGGCTGTACTTAATTGCTACACTCATTTTATTAGTAAAGTTACGAAATCTGAAATTTTTTTAATGAAGACCTTTTTTTATTCGAAATGTATTCACCTACTTTTAATCTGGTAAATGTAAATTTTATAAAAAGATTGACAAAGCTAAGTTTGTGAACTTTGTGTTTCCTTTAAAGCTGCTCTCAAATCCCATATTTTTTTTTCTTTTTTTGTAAAATTATTTTTTTATAATTGTTTTTTTAAACAAACTCATTGATTTGCGATGAACGAGCGTGATAAATGCAGTCATTTCAGAAATCTGAATGATGTTTGATTATGCTAAAATTTCCAAGCCAACTCTTGTTTTCGAAAAACACGATGATTTTCGTACTGCTAGCGTGATAAGTTCAGCCATTCCGAAAAATCAATTTTTGAAAATGCTTTAATTTTATCTAACTTAAATTTCAAGTATATTTGGAAATATATACCATATTATCCAATTATTGCCAGCTAATTTTTCCACATAAGACTTGTTAAAACTAATTGTTAATTTTCTTCAAGAAATGTTTCTTATTATGGCTTCGTAGTTTAATCAACCCTTTGTTTGACTTCCAAGTAAACGCCCCTTGCTCAAAGTTTATCTTAAAATTAGCAATTACATAAACACGACCATTAAATTAAAAAGTATTGAACTTTGTATGGCTCATTGTTAAGCCCAACACTTTATTTGTCCATATTAATACAGCTCATTAAATGTGATCGTCGTTTAATTGCATTTTAATTCTTTGGAAAAAAACAAGTTGCTCAAAAATGATTGATGTGAGGTGTCATGAACAATCAATTATTATCTAATATATATACTAAAAAAGTTTCTTTCCTCAAAGTGGATCTTGATCGATTTGGATATACCCATTACTTAAGGCGGTTCCCGATAGTGGGATGCCCTGTAGCGTTATTTTGTAATTAATTAATTCCAGGAAACAATAAAGTTGGAATTTAAGTAATACTTGCGCTTTATTGTTTTGAGCGCAAAAAATTTCGTTTTATATTCGAAAATTTTCGCACGGAATGACAAAACTTCATATAAAAAAAAAATCCCAAATGGGATCATCATTATATCATATTTTTTTTATATGAAGTTTTGTCATTCCGTGCGAAATTTTGTGAACTGCGTATGAGCCTTAAGTCGAAAATAGTCTTTTATCGATTCGATACATTTTAAATATTGTTTGGATCATCTTATACGATTTTGTCTATTTCTATTACACAAATGCATTTAACCAACAAAATAGCAGTAAGCTTGACTTTAAATAAAAAGCATTTTAAAAAAACACCCTTTATACCCATATAATTAAATGTTTAAGTAAATACTATATGGCCGAAACGATGTATGAAAAAAAATGTGATCAGCCTGAAGGCCTACGTTGCTCTGTCTACAAACCTTTTATAACTTAGAATCAACTTCTACTTTATAATTATATAAATAAATAAATAAAAAATGTGATACAGTCGAGGCGGTACCCGACAGTGTGATACCCTGTACCTTTGTTCTCGAAAAAAATGTTATTTCCACATAGTCCTTCTAAAAGCATTCCAATTGGAATTTTACCGAATTTGGTGAGAATTGAAAGTTACGTCAAAGAAGTTATTTAAAGTATATGGGGTAAGCTTCAAGGGTATATGTTGAGGGGTGTGGGAGAAAAAACGGTAAAACGATTGCAGGGGGGCAGAATCGGTATAATTTGGATCTAGATGTGTGGATTGCCATTATTGATGATTCTAGATCACTTGTTACCATAATTACGTAGAGTCAAATATTAACGCATTTATTGGCAAGGGGAGGTGAAATTTGTACATTTTTGACTATAACTTTTGTTGTATTTTTTCGATTTTGTTCATTTTTGACGCGCAGATGCATGTAACAAAGACGCATCACTCTGTAAAGTTTGAGATAAAAATACTAAACGGTGTAGCTAAAAACTCTACTACGGGAACACGGGGAAAGATATTGACAGGATTCGACAAACTTCATCTTCTTAGGAAATATGCGCACCATCTGGTAAAGCTTCGTGCCTCTAGCTCTTATAGTCCCCGAAATCTAGGCGTTTATACAGACGGACAGACGGACGGACCGACGGACATGGCTCAATCGCTACCCGAGGTTATGATAAGCATGGGGTCTGCCACGCCTCCATCTGTCCGTTACATACATTGCACAAATCTAGTATACCCTTTGTACCTATAGGTACAGGGTATAAAAACAATTTTCGACCAAAAATAAAGTTGTTCGATTTCTTAACACAGATGCTTTATTATATTTAAAATAAAAAGATGTGACGGCGCAGACGAACCCAATATAATAAAGTTAGGCTGTTGAGTTAAGGCGTTAAGCAGTTGAGGAAACTTACAACAGGCTCCAGCGTGAACGACAACCTTGTTTAGTTTTACCCTCACTCGACAGTCGAATATCGTCAAAATGTTGGTAGAAACCCTCTACCTGTCTACCCTGTCCCCCACTGCATTATCTATAACATATTCATAATTTTTAGACGTTTCGTATTTCTTTAAAGTCATTCTATTTGTTTTAATTATTCTTGATAAAAACAAAAAAAAATGTTTTTTTCAAGTACAAATTTTCAAAAGTTTTCAATGTCTTTCGAATTTTGCAGCGCACAGAACTTTCAATGGTCATATATAGGTACTGTGCACATATGTACTATGTATATGTATATGCATCATGTACTATGTATACAACTGATATTCTACTGCATCAACTTTTTCTACTGCTTTTTACGCTTGTATTCGCTGACTTGACAAAAGTGTTTCTGTTTTGCTAAAGTCATTCGCTCTTGAATTTCACAAAAGTGCAATGAAAGGTTAAAATGCAACTCAGGCAATATTTTTGGATTGGAATCTCTCTGTAGGTCTTCCAAGAGCGCTTGCTTTGGTTGCTGTTGTTATTGTTGTTGTTGCTGCGGTCAGCTGAAGGCTGGCTGGCAGCGGGTCTTGCTTGACAACATTTCACACGGAAATGCAGTGTTTTCAAGGTGACCTTGAATTTCAACTGGATAGCTTTGATCCAGCCTCAGTGTTCGTATTAAAGCCGGTCTGCTCTGCTTTTGCTCAGATTTAGTTATTCATTTTTAGTTTAAGTGAAATGTTTTAGTTTTCAGGGTCATCCATGTCTAGTAGCCCAACGATTCAACAATTTGTTGCTGACTTCACTTGCCGCTCGTCGCTCTCTTATTCAGGCTGTTTTTTTTTTTTTTTGTTTTCATCTTTTAATTTTTTACTCATCATAGCCTTTAGTATTTTTTTTTTGTTTTTTGCTGTGTAGTAATCAAGTGATTTTCATATTTATTCGGAGCCAGAAACCAGAAACAAAGCGAAAAAAAATGCTTTTGGTTTACCAATCGCCACCGAAGCTGAGCTGCCTTTAGCTAATGATCCAAGCGCAGCAGCACATTGCACCATTTTACAAAATTTATTCAAATCTGTGCGTTTATGACTTGTGTCTCTCTCTCTCTCTCTTTTGCATGTTTTACTTTTCGCTCTTTCACAATAATTATTACGCGCCAAGCTTAACACCTTGTCCGGGCCCTGAGTAACTGAATATCTGCATCTCTGACCGAGTCTTATAGTTTTTACGGCAGTTACTCATAGAGTTTAGGGGTATATCGGTTTCATCCGAAAATTTGTCATGGAAAGAGTTACCTGAATCGGCCCTTAAAGTAGAGATTTCGGAGACCATAAGACCTTAAGAGTTGGGTACACCAAAATCAGGTTGTTTTTTTTTACCATAGAGGAAATTTGTCTTTCAAATAGGGATAAGCATTGTTATATATTTGATAGATGTACATCCCAAAACGTTTTCAAATAGCTCCAATTAATTATCATCTCAACAAAAAAAAAAATCAGTAATCTGTAAAAAAAACATGTTTAGGGACAGCGAGTTGACAAAATTCTATATAAAGCCATATGTGAGCCTAATAAACAAAATAATTTCGACCTCATCACCAATCACCTATTCAATCCCCCTCTACGCTCGCAACATAATTGCTTACTTTTTCTCTCTCTCTCCGTAAAAAATATGGTCAGAGAGAGAGGAATATCAAAATTCCGTATATAGCCACGTGTGAACCGAATAAACCAAATAATGTCGACCGATTTTTCGGGTTTACTTTTAATTTGAAAAATTTACAAAATTAAAACTGATAATCCACGGAAAAAAATGTACGGGCTTCATATGTATTAAAGTAGTTTGTCACAATAAAAATAAATTTTCAAATTGGAAATTGCTTGTGAGACTGTATGCCATGAGTCCTAGGTTAATATTTGACTTTGTGCTGAAATTTGTATGCCCTGTATCCATACATTGCCAAGGGAATTAATGTTTTTTGTAGCCAGAAGAACTATAAGTTCCCTTCTTTTAGCAATTGAATAAAATTATAGATTTTGGAGACGTCAAGAGCAATAGACACCAAGTTTTCCTGTGCATAAAAATATGGCCAAGTATGTATCAATTTTAGAACTCGTTTTCTATAAACTAAAACAATATTAAACTTTAAATTATTAAAGTTAACAAGCTAAAGCCACCAAAGTTAGTATTCTGACTCACTCACGACGATACGTTGATTTTTTTGTTAAAAAAAACCGATCGATCTGCGGTAAACCATTTTCCTTGAAAACAAAATGAAGAGAAATAATATTTTGTTTTGAGTAAAAAGTGAATGTAGGGTATTCCACTGTCGTGATGACGACTTACGATGTTTTGTTTCATCTGCTTTGACACTGAAAAGTGCAAAGACGCACACGCACACGCACACACACACACATAGCATTCGTTAATAGGCCACCCGCACTAACCAAAAAACTTAGATACACAATAATATCGCTAATACGCAGCAAAAACTACAAGCCATCATATTGATATATATAAAAATTTATTTTAATCAGTCAATTTGATTGCAATCGCTGTAAGATAGCGCGCAGTAGCAGCCACATTAGAGACCCCAAAGACAGCGCTGTCAGCAGCGCAGCCAGCGTCTACGTCCACTGCGCTGCTTTGCTTGCTCAGCTGTTGAGCAGAGAGAGTGCAAAATGTGCGATAAGTTTTTGGTTTTTTTTCTTTGCGCACAACTTGCCATGTGACGTTTACTTTTAGCTGTAGTTCGCACTACGCGGCGTATGCGCGATATGCACAGTCTCAGTTTGTTTACAAACATTTCAAATAACTTAGTGAGTGCAACTGAGTTTTTTTTAACGAAAAAAAAATAAATACAATTAATTTAAAGGTTTATTGTTTTATAGTTAAATAATGTGTAGCTAAATATTGTGCGTGAGTTGTCTGTATCATATAAGAGTTTTTTATTTGGATAAACAATATACCTGAACTTGTGTTTTGTGTAGCGCTAAAAACTGATAAGAGCTTAAAAATGATGAATACTCACGCTTATCTTGCTATGATTGACGTAAGTTATCGCTTATAATTCAATTATGAACAAAGTGGCTTAATCTATAGGTAGTATAGAATTTTTGAATCAGACGATATTACCTAAGCTAAGCAAAATAAATAAGAACCAGTCATTCTCAAATTTCTGTGATTTTTATATACATTTTAAGCTCGGAACGAATAAAACCCGAGAGCTTTTTAAAATATTTCTATATTGATACTGATACTTCGTAAATTTAAAACGATACCATATATTTTTTTCCAAAACCTTTGAAAAATTAAAAACAAATAAAAAATTATAAAATTTATGTTTTTGTCATTAAGGGCACAAATGAAAAAAAATTTCAAAAAGGGAAAATACTTTAATAAATTTAAAGTAGAAGTATAATTACAAATCGGTTCCAAGATCTTTAGCAGAACCTTAAATTAAATTTTATACGACCTTTAAGCTAAGTGCTAAGTGACGAACCTTATAAGATACAATTCTTCTTAATGAGACTACGGATTTTGATTGGGCTGTAGAAAAATTTGGTGTTATTTTTTTTACAAAACTTTCTACAAACTAAAATTCCAAAATTTTCAAACTTAAATGCAAATCTAGTGGCTGGTTTAAAGTGCTTCTATATCATTTTCAAACTACTGAGGGGTGTTTCTTTCGAAGGTGAATGCTGTTAAATTGAATTTTAAGCAACTGCGCTTAACTTTTTGAGCAGGGTCGTATATAACTAGAAAACACGCAGATTTGTAGTAAAAATACTCAATCTGTTTCTTATGTTGATCTGAAATTTTGTTCTACCTATATATTTAAGTGCCAAAAATTTTTCACTTATATAAGTAATTAAACAAAAATGCATTTCTAAACAATAAAGTTAGTTTATGCCATTTAAATAAAGAAATACACACTGCGTATGAGTAATATTTCGCTGAATATTTTATGCTTTTTTATTTTTTATTATATTAGAACTGTATATTTTATGTATATTATTCCAAAACAAAGTTAGTTTGTGTCTATTACAAATACAGATTTATGACTACACTGCGTATGGGTAATATTTCACTGGAATTTTTATGTATGTTATTTAAGCACGTTAATTGAAATTCTTTTAATTTAGAAATGTTTATCTTATAACTTCTGCACATGATTACTATAAATGTTATACTTTAAGCACGTTGTTTAAAACTTTTATATAAAATTTAAGTTTTCAACCTTCACTTTAAATTGTATAGCCTTGTGCAAGCATGTAGCAAACTATATATGCACTATTATTATAGCATATTATGCAATCGGTCCAAATTCTAGCTCTTAAAATAGCCTTAGTTTGACAATGCTTGAATGCCAGTTAAAATTTATTAAAAATCTACATAATAAAAATAAAAAATAAAACTCATACCATTACATATGTATATATTTTTGGTTGTGTTGCAATGCACATAAAACGGCTTTAAAATTTGAGTAACTTACAATGAAATGGCATTTTATTTGGTAAAATCTAAGCTGCAAAAATGTTGTTTATAAAAAAAAATAATGCTGTTTAAATGAATAAGCAGAAATGTCAATGCGGCATTAAATGCATTTATTTTTTATATCTATCTTTTATAAGTATATTTAAGTTGAACTTACGCATTGTCCGTTGAGTATATGCAGCTGTGCACTTGACTATTCATTTTGCTGTAAATTATATTTAAAAAAAAAAATTAATAAACAAAAAAAAATATATAAACAAATTTCAACAACTTGCAACTTGAAACCTAGAAGTGCAGTGAGCGGCGGCCTAGTAGTAAATTGCTTAAACAAAGATGTCGACGGGCTTCCTTTGGAGCTAGCAGCTAGCAGCTAGCAGCACAAAAACAACAACAAATACAACTGCCAAAACAACAACAAAAACGTCTTGCACCAATTACTTGGCATTTTAGGCCAACGCCAACAACCAACTAACTACCAACAACTAACAAAACTTGATTGCCAAATTAACGCGTTTTGTCCGCTTTAAAAGTAGCGCACAAAACGCGTCAAGCAAATCGCTTCTTTTTTCTATATAGCCACCAAATGCAGCCAAATACTTACCAAAGAATTGAATCAAACATATGTGCACTGAAAGAAAAAATTGAGTATTCTCTCGCAAACAATTTTGAAATTTTGGTGTTGTTCGTATTTTTGTTAGTGTATGTTAATTTCTCTCTTTGTTAAAAATAGTTACTACAATCTAAGTAGGAAAACCTAGAAGCCTAAACTGATCTTGTATTTGAATAAATTTCTTATAATTATATTATTATATCTAATAACTTTTGGGGAATAACTAAATTAAAAACACTTTTGGGTTTTAAGTGTGACTGGACTGATTTACCACTTCGATCAAAATGTCTGATATTTTTTTTCTCTAGACTTCCTTCCTCTCCTCAACCAGCTCCACCACAATTTCTTCCTCCTGCGACCGACTTCGCTTAAATCAAAACCTCTTAATCAACTTCACCAGAATTTTTTTCTTCTACGCCGAAATGTATTCAAAACAGTCTTACAACTAACATTTATAGCATTGCCAACTATGTTGGTGAGGCATTGCCACCTTTGCTCTAGCCAAATACAACATGGATTTCAAAGCCGCCTACATTTACAGGCAAAAAAAAGAGCATCTCATTTCGTCTTGCTCTTATGTTCTTGTAAGTAAGAGTTCTTTTGGATTTCAATCTTATGAAATATATGAAAATAACTCAGACCATCAGAAGTTAATATCGTTTTGTTTTGTTTCTATTAGTTCAAAGTTTATCAAAAGTTTTGGAGATTCGTGATGAAAAGAACTCTATATTAATTTTTGCAGGATAGCTAGAAAATTTTGTTTAGTAGCTTGTGCAAAATTAAAGAAGCAACAGCTAAGTGTAGTTTAACTCGAGGAAATGCATATGAGGATTTAATGCTCATATGTTCAGCATAGTGGCATATAAATGGATGTACTTCAGCATAGAGACAAAGAAAGGAGGCCATAAATGCGCTTTATCACGAAACAGATTATTTTGATTAAAGAATGAGTCGATTTTGGGCAAATACTTTGGCATAAATCAATTCACGAAAAAGTGACAAACCAAATTGCGCACAATTGAGAATAGAGTTGCCAGATCTAATCAATTTGTAACCGTTTATAAGTTATCGCAAAATGAAACCTCAAAAAAAAAACACCCTTTACAATAACTTGCAAATTACAAGCAGCTGTAATTAAAAGTGTTTTTTTGTTTGAGTGCACGCTTTGAAGTTTATTCCACATTTTGTTGCAACAAGTGCAGTAGATGCAGCAAAAGATGTTGGTGCAGTTTACTTCTTTTTTTTTTCGCTCGTGGATATGACGAAATCGCGACCGCCAGCATTGCGCGCGTTTTTATTCGCGTGCCAATCGCTAGTTGCAGACAGCTCAACCAGATCTGGCTCTCCCAGTTTTCCTGCACAATTGATTGTTGTTGCCTGAATCTTTTGAAAGTGCCGTGCCACATGCTTTTCAACTTGACCCACAAAACAGGCAACAAACAGACAAAAAAAAAAACAAAAGCAAAAACAAATGTCATATGCAAATGTAGCTCGACATTTTTTATGAGCAATATTTGCCGAGCTTTCCATTGATGAAATTGAAATTCATTTGGGCGAATTGCATATATGCTTATATTAAAGCCAACAAATGAACCTTTAAGCTAAAACACTTGAGCGAGTGTGTGTGTGTATCTGTGTGAATGAGTGTATCTATGTGTATGTGAGTCCATTTGTTGCATAAGTCTTAATAGACAAGATGCTGCGACGCGCTCACTACATACAAGTTTGAGTAAAAGTTGGGCAGCAACTGAACCTGAATTTGATTTTAAAAGCTGCTTGTGTGCACCCATACTAGTTTGGTTGTATCTGTGAGTTTGTGTATCTCTGTGTGTGTGTGTTGCGCTCAACTTGACCTATAAATTGAATTTTATGTTGCGCAGGTTCCACAATCAATTTTTTTTCGCTTTTGCCTTTTCGTCTTTTCATACCATTTTCTAATTTGTTTTATTATTTCTTTTCGAAAAAAATAATGTTCGAAATTCATTAAGTACAACAAGTTTTGATTTTAAATCATTATTTGTTGTTGCTGCTATTGTTAGAAATGAAAAGTTAAACCAGTTTTGGGGCAGGCACCCTTTAAAAAGTTAAAAAAATTGCGATCTAACCGACTGTGATGTACATTTTATCTGAGGTACACGTACGGTTTCCCCGAAGAAAATACTTAGGGTGCTCACTGTGTCAGACAGAAAGTATCTAAAAAAAACTTAAATTAAAATATTGTCTTTCTGCTCGACGCAGGCCCTTGACTTCAAAAGGTAGGGCAGCTCTGCACAAAACTGTGTTGTAAAAAGCGTCAATAAGTTTTTACCAGTGTGCACATATTAGTGCTTGTAGAGTGATCGAAAATTAAATAGCTGTTTGTGAGAACCCTGCAATAGTAAGAAATACTGAAGGTTTAATTTCGTTGCAAATCTTTGGAAGATCAGTAAATTGTACTGACAAATATCCAAAACTTTATGTTTTGTGCCTTTAAATAATATTTTTCTCACTCTCTTGAAAAATACAAAGCACGACTTATGAGATTTGTAAACAGCTGATTGTTTTTGCTCACGTTGTTAGTCTGGCACATCTTACATTGTCGTTAGGGTTGCTTACCTCATTAGTCGGGCATTTCTGCATTTCTGCCCTACAAAGTACCCTAAATCGTTTTTCAATTGAAAAGCTAGTTGAAAAAATGTATCTATGGGTCATTCCAAGAAACAAATAATTTGATCCGCCCTAAGCTATACCTATTTTGAAACTAATTTTAAAGCTATGATTTCTTCGACAAAATTTCTGGGAATGACCCATAGAAACATATTGTTTGGCCATTAGGGTATTCGTGCACTTAGCGTTCATACAGACATACAGAGCATGCACACGTCAGCTGTTCTTGCTGAGCCATTTGGTGTATACTCTGGTGGGAAGTGAGTCCATCTCTGTGCAATATACATTTAAGCGAACCTAATATGCCCTTTTGCTCTATGATAATTAAAGAGCATAAAAAAAACTACGAAAAATAAAAGTAAAAGTGTTGAGCTTAAAAATTATATGAATTTGCCTGGCATTTCATTACATATTTTTTTGTGGTAAGTATGTGCCGCCTTTTTTTTGTGGGTACATACAAATTTTAAATTAAAAAATTTTGTTTATATTTTTTTATTTTTAATAGCAAAAAAAATTTAATTTACCGCCTCATGGCAGATGATACTAGACACGTTTATATAAGCAAGCCACCCCCTTGGCCAACCGCCAAGTGTCTTATTAAAATACATATAAATCAAATTAAACATATCATACAAAAAAAAAAAAATAAATGGAAAAAAAAATAATGCTATTTAGACAGTCGCCAAAAAGTTGCCTCCCAGCTGGTTGGCCTTGTAAAGAAACACTTCAGATTGTTACTTCATCTTCCCTGTCTTCAAGTCTACAAACACCTTTATCAACAAGACAGGTCCCATCTTCGCAGACCTCAGCTTCCACAGCTTCCCTCTATCTATGCCTTTTGCTGCGTTCCGCTTGAACATTTGAAACTTGTCGCTTTTTGTAGATTATCATAAATATTATTTGTTTATTTATATATTTTTTTTGTTATTTTTTTTATATTGTTTTATATGGCAAAGTATCAGAGTATCAGATTCAGGCAGCTTCAGTCAAGCAGCAGTTTTGACGCTTGATTTAATTAATTGCCAACATGTTGTAAAGTGTTAATAACATATTGTTGGATTGTTGGATTGTTAGATCGATGTTGTTTCTCCCATCACCTGTTGTTGTAGTACCTGTCAAAGTTTTGGCATATTGTGTTTTTTTTTTCTTCTGATCATTTAATTGCTCATACGCAAGCTGCCAGCCATGTTCATGCTTTTGTAGAAACAAATGTTTAGCGCCTTTTTTTTAACAAATTTCAAAGGTTAAGCTGTCCACAAAAAAAACTCAATGTTCGGGAATGTCAAAATGTTTAGTGTCAATTTGGGGGTATAAGAGTGGTTCAACTTGAGTCTTTAGTGTAAAATTTCGTGAATAAGAGTGGTTTTAATATATTGCAAAAATATTAATTTATGCCATTAGCTATCGAACGTGTATTTCAGCGTTTTTAAGCTCACGTGTTTTTATTTTATGAAGGTAAAAGATGGCATTAGTAATGCTTTAGAGCGTGATATAAAAGACAGCTGACCTGCATCGAGATCTTTGGCTTATAAGAAACAGCAGACACTGGGGAATATGGTCTATGCATATTTTGTACCATAATTTGAATCAAATATATTATATGGGCGAATATAAGTGAAGGTGACTAATTTTTAAGTCAATCTTTCGATATTGATGACAATTTGATAAGCGATGGATTTCTTACCAATAAAATAAATAAATTCCGATTGCTTATCGTGTTATCGATAACTAAAAATTAATGTAGACTTTTGTTTGGTAAGACATATCTCCTGAAAAATAGAGATATTTAAATATTATTTTCCATGAACGAAAAATCTTTGAATTTTAAAATAAAAGTTTGAATTTGTATAAAATTATTTTTAAAATATTTTTTCGAGATTATTTTTTTGTTTTAAAATTAAAAAGTGCTGTGCCATTTTCGAACGAATAAAGATATTTGAAAATTTTTTTCCATGAAAGTAAGATCTTTGAATTTTCAAAAAAAAATTTAAAATTTCCCAAAATTATTTTTAAAATATTTTTTAGAAATAATTTTTTTATTTTACAATTAAAAAGTGGTGTGCCATTTTCTTAAAGATAAGTGTTGCAATTCCATTATTTTGGCCAAATATGCATATTATCTATTTTAAGTCTGCGATTCACAAATGTAATTTTTTTTTTTGCATCCAGAAATTTTTATTTTACTTAAACCCGATTTTTCAAATTAAAAAATTTACCATATCGCAAAATGTTTCTACCAGTGCTGGATATTGTGTATGGGCTCCAATCTGGAGTTCGAACTTTTAGTGCATAATCCAACGGATTTCGAGGGGATCTTAGAAATGATTCAGAGTGCCGATGATCCAAGGTTTTCCTTAAACAAAAATTCACGAAAAAAATACCCAAGAAAATACAAAATTTGCAAAAAAATACTTTTCGAAAACTTTCTGAACATTTGTTAGAGTTCTATAAATATATGTTTTTTTAATATTTAAAAAAGCTTTTACTACAATCAAAACATCTTTGTTTTGAATCTGACATAAAATTTCGCAAATAATAGATACAAAATCGTTTGAAAATAATTGCAAATTAGATAAAGCCGGTTCCGGTTTCCATTTTCAATAAACTTTAATTTCGTGATTTTTTGAAAACATTTGTTTGAAATGAATAATGAGTACACAACGCCGTGTTTATTATAAAATAATTTTCAAATATTTGTATAAAAAGATTTTTTTTTTTAACTGAACCCCATCGTGAGCAAAAGTATGAAGGGTTCGTTTTAAATCGTTTTGAAAATTTTTGTTATTTAATAATAAAACATATTAGACTAATATAGAAAATGGTAGTTTAAGATGTGTTCTGGTGTTTGGGGACCCCAAATATTTTTCGTAAAAAAAAATTAGTTTCCTTATTTTTTTTTTTGGCAAACATGAACCTTCTCTATTTTAGAGGACTTTAAATTATTTAGCACTTTTCGGGTTGCAAATGAATAGAATATCGAAAACTTTTCCAATATAACATATGTATATAGTATGCTATCAATAAATATAAAAAATTGTTTTAAATGAAAAATAGAGATTTTTTGTTTAAAAACAAAAACCAAAAATGGCTCTAACTTCAATTTAATTTAGTCGGGAGCGTCCAAAACCTTTTGTCGTTTAGAGATTTTAACTTTAAATAAATGTAACTTTCAAACAAATTTTCCATACAAAATCCTCCAGTTTCCCTTAGTTTTTAAAAATATTTGATGGGGATTAAAGCTCTTAAGTCACAATTGGTGTCTAGTTTCAAAAAGAATCGCTCATATTTAAGTACAATTTTTTAGCTTGAAGTCAAAAGACTCGAATTCACTAAAACTTAGTGAAAAAAAGATCGGGGAATTTAAGTTTCAATAAATTTCAAACAGGTCTGTTGCTCTAAGTCCAGAACAAGCTGCCACATCCATCAAGGATACTGCCAGATTTCAAAGTCTCTTCGGTTAACTAAAGATGTTGTTGTAGTCTATAGTATACAACCAAGATAACTATTTCACACCCAGCTATAACAACAACTACAGCACCAACACATTAGCAGCAACATTTGTCGCAATCACGGCGACTGACTAAAAAAAAAACTTCATTGTGCCCAAAGTCTTAGTCATTGCTTTAGGGCACCGAACCACTGTATTGTATAGATATAGCTACAGATCTTTGGACCTGTGAATGTGTCCCCAAAAATGAGGGGAAAAGAAAAAAACCAAAATTCAATGGCCATTGGCCGGTAAACAATGATGACGATGATGTATGGCAATCAACGGAGTGCCAAAAAAAAAAAAGCAACAACAACAACGTCGGTCCAATGATTGACACAGTAAATTTTAACTCATTTGGAGGCACTGCTGCAACTAAGCGCGTTTAGGTTTATGCCGCATAATGAAGCGTTAAAATGTAACGCGCAACAGCAGCAGAGGTAGCGGCAGAGGCTGTGGCAGAGGCTGTGGCAGAGGCAGCAGATCCAAACCCCAGGGTACCAAACAATTACATACATTTTACACTTGCTGCTGACGGAAGCATATATATACTTATATTTTTTTTTTTTTTGTGGGTTTTTGGAAAGCATTTGTTGGTCCAAGCCAGGGCCGGCGCGTGTGAACCAGCGCCCCAAAGAAAGCGAAAAGGTACCAAAAAATAAATAAATAAATAAAAAAAACCGTATATAAGAGTATATTTGAAAATAAAAACGGGTCAGTTGCTTGGTTTGCTGCTGACTTGGCCAAGATGCGGCTGCTGCTGTCCGCTTACGCAAACAAAGCATTTGTCCGCATGTGTGAGAGTATGTGTTTTATGTAATATACAAATACAATACTTTTAACTACTATCGCATTTACTTGACGATGGCAAAGTCAAAATAAAGCCCGTAGCGGACTAGAGACAGCAGCACCAGCCGCAGAGGCTCTTAGCTGGCAAAATTCTGGGACAAGTAGCTTGAGGCCCAATAGTCTGTGGTTTTTTTGGCACATTCAAAATATCAGCATGAATTGGCGAAATGTGTACAGTGGGCACTCACAAGATGAGATTAGACAACAGAACCACAATTTTTTAGATTTTAGCTTTATAAAGCTAAAAAGCTTTAAAGGTCGATGATATTTTTTTTTTAAATACCAAAAAAAAAATTATATATTACGTATATACAAATATTTTCGTGTTAAAAATCACTATTTCATACGTTCAACGTTCAAAATCAAATTTGTTTTCAATATTTTATTGTATGAACCTTTATGGACTTATTATTATTAAATTAAATTATTTTTAATTTTATTTTAAACCTTAAACAAAGTTATTGATAAATATTAAATCAGAGCCAGATTTTCTTATAAATTTTGAATAACTTTGCAAAGCTTTTTTGATGTTCTGCATGGGAATATATGATGTACATATTAATGGGATATTTATAAAGTTAATAGGAACAAAAAAAATTGAAGATAATATATGTTTGGAAAGATCAAGTCTTGTTTTATAGGTCCTCTACAGAAAGATTAAGATTAAGAAAGTATAAATTTTTATTTTTGAAACTTTTAAACCTTGAAATTCTTCTCATTAATATTCACTACTAAAATCAAATAATGTATTATTATACAAAGTTTTTCAAAAACATGTAACAAAAAAAATGTTCTTAATATTGTATCCACACTAGAAAAATCTTGAAGGCTTTTTAGGCCAACAAAATTTGCAAAGAATTTTTACTGAAAGTATTTTTCCAAAACAGAATTTTGCAAATGAATCAGTTTAATTAGTGTTATAAGAATGAAAATATTTTTTCGGCTGCTATAATTTTATTTTGGCGAAGATAGAGTGGAACACAGAGGGTAGAAGGCGTGTCGCTATGACCTGGTTGTTAAAGCTTTTTAGCTAAATTGGTAGGCTTTACTGTAGCTTTTAACAAAAATGTTTAATTACCAATTTGATGCCAATTATTTTTACCAAATTATTAACACATTCCTAACAAATAGTATTATGCGAGGTTCGACTGTAAAAATTTAGTTCGATTACACAATGTGTGAAATATGTCTGACTTAATTATGGCCAGAAATTTCGCCTTAAGAACTTAAAGTTAGCATTTAAGACAGGCTCCGAATAACCAAATAGTTTAGGAGTTTCCAAAAGTTGCAATTTTGTGGGCATATTTTTTTTTTAGCTTAATTTATGCATTAATAGCTTAGCTTAGTTTTTGTTTTCCTTTTTTTTCTTGTATGATAAATACCGGTTATTTATTTACCAGCTGAGTGTAAAATTTGTATTTTGATAAATTTCAAACATTTGACAAAAGTTCAACAAACTGAGCGTAACAGCAACAAAAAAAAAAAAAAATTTAAATATTAGATGCGACTTTGGGACTTTTTTTTTTGTAGTGCCACCCAAAGTGCCATATTTTGTTTATTGTATATCTAAGACTGTAGATTTGTTGTCATCTATTTTGCATGTAATTCCAATTCAAAATTTATTGCATTCTTAGCTTGAAAAATGCGCACAGAGCTTCTAAAAAGCAATTTAAATACATTTTGCGCCATTTCGTGTTTACTTGGCCATAATTGTACAATATATATGCAGATATTTTTTTTTTGTTTACCAATCTTGCTCTAGAATGATGTAAGCAAAACAAAGTCGCTCATGATAAATTACTCTTTATAAATGATCAGTATTTAAAAAAGTTGTGTTTGTTTTTATTATCTGTTGTCGCATTTTAAATGAGAATTAAACTTTTGCTTGATCTGTTTGTATTTTGATTAAGGTCAGTTCCGAAATCTGATTTGCTTAAGAAATGTAATGGAAATCTTTGCAAATATTTGAGAAAGATGTTAAAGTAAGATGTGATGCAATTTTTCGCTTTGTTTCCGATTGACTTTACCTTGGGGAAAGCTAGCCGAAAGCTCTGTTCAAGGATACTCATGCAGGGGGAGGCAGTGGGGCTGTTGCCGCCATTTGCTCATACAAATTTTTATTTCCCACCCCTTGCGAAGTTGTGTACGATCTTGGTCCTTTTAGTCAGATCTTTTGGTTAAGAACAAGAAGAAAAGAGAACCTCACTATTTTTGATTAAATGGTACGGTTAAAAAATTCAAAATATTCAAAAAAGTACAAATAAAAAAAAAACTGAAACTTTGCAAAAAAAATCGGAAATTTTCGAAAAATTTTAAAATTCTTTACATATGTTAACATCTTTAAGTAATTACAAATCATTATATCTCTTAGATGATTAAAAATATTATGTACAAATAATGTTTTTTAAGAATATTCACTGATGTAATAGTAAAAATTAAAAAATCTAAAATTATTTTTTGTACTTTTTTTTTTATTTTTATTGATTTTTGAAAAAGTTGTTGTCACAACGTGGGAGTTTATCTCAGGGTGCTGGTTTTTTTTTGGACCTCCGATTCACATTCAGCGGCGCAAAATATATAAGAGTAGCTCTTTCATATAAAAAGTTCACACCGCTTATCTAATAAGCTAAAAAAAGCACCCTCTATTTGATAGTTAAGGTGGATTTCAAAATTTTCAAAATATTGTTTTGTTTGACATTTCGAATATATTTTTTCGTTGTTTATAAAGTACGTACCTAAGTTCTAATAAAAAAGTGTTTCGAATATTGATTTAAAATTGGTTTCAAAATTGCATAAATTTTAATAGAGAACCGCCAAACAGTTTGAATGATAATTAAATGATAAAGACAAATCTCGTACAATTATAAGTGCCAACAAATGTTTAGTTTAAAAAGTAACACAAGGTTGAAAGGGTATTTACTAAAAGACTTGATCTTTCAACTGGTTTCAAAATGTGCTAATTGCTAAAAATTGCTGCATAATTTCAAAACGAGGCACGCTTAAAATTGTCCAAACAATGCATATCAAACTGTAACCCCAGGTGCATGTAAATATAGCGTATATTCGGTACACAATATGACTAAAGGTAAATAAGAAATATTGAATAAAGAAAAAATAGAAAGAAGTCTAAGATCATGTACATCTACGTCTACGTATAGAACGCACGCTAGCAACTTTGTGAAATACTTACCTCTTAGACCAGAAAGTACAAGATGCAGAAAATATTTTATGAATGTCTCATCATATTATCTATTATATCTATATATTATCTACTTATACTAATAATATTATATAAAAACGTTTGTGACATCGTCGTCTTGCTCTTCATCATTTATTTTTCTGTTTAGCGTGGCCGCTAGATGGCGCATGCAAGTTGTTGTCGCTAGATGGCGCCACCTATGTATACTTATTAGCGAAATATTATTAAATTAATATAAATATGTTATATAAAAAACATAGAAAGAGGCATGGATGGTTATCATACTAGTAGTATAATAAAACATATAATTATTAGCAAGATAATAATAATCTTTAAAAATACAGAAAACACTAAAAATGGGTTGAGCCCTCTAAAAACCTTTATTTTTAGACCCAAATGGGATTATACAAAACAAAGAGTTGATTCCCATCATAAACAAAGTTTTCAGGAAAGAACGTAGGATATGCTAACAGAGGTTAATAAGAGACTTCAAATTTTTTTCGATATAAAACTCTCTCCCTTAAATATTTGAGCTTTTATTAAACCTAAACCCCATGTCATACTTTATCAATATCATTTCTACAAAAATCTCAACTTTATAGTGTCTTAATCTGTCTTAATATATAGAAGTGTTCATTAATACATTAACTTTATATAAATTTTTCTATACAAACCAATTACGTTGTATACTTCAGCTTAAAAATAAAAGTTAAAAATTCTTCAAAATACAAAAAAAGTAAATTAAATTCTATATTAAAACTTCGAATAATTAATTTAATCTTATTTTTGTTTATTTTTGTAAATAATTCCTTTGCAAGTATTTTGTTGAATAAATATTGAAAAAAAAAGAATAAATGATTCACGAGTGTTGCGATGACTCCCAAACAAGCAACAACAAAATTCCCAAAACGTTGTTTATCAAACTATGACCCATGACTTGCATTTTTGGTCAGCTTGTATTTCTACGCATCACTCACGGACACGCCCAGCAGCACTTTTTCTTGGCCACCGCCCACTAGCATCATCTATATGGCTGAGCAAGTTCGTGTCTTAAGTCTTTTGTTTGCCGTTTAAGGTAATTTACATTCAATGATGAAATAGGCCTAGAACAAGTTTAAAACATAACGAAATTGGACAAAAACAATTAAAGCTGCCTAGGAATTGGTTATTTTTGTATAATTAAGATACATTTTTAGCCAATTTTGGTGCATTTTATTAACTTCCGTTGTTAATTGACTTCCGAAACCAAAAGCCAATAAAACTCGCCCAAAATTGTTGCGAACTAGTTTAGATACAAAAATGTTATTTATGGTTCTAATTAAAACTTGTTATTTGGGTCTGCTTACGGAAGTGCACTACACTGCCACTAAATTAGCTCAATTTAGTGGCCTTTTTTTGTTAATTGTACGCTTGTAAATAAAACAAACAATTATATTTTAATTGCACTTAGTAAATGCTATGAACTTTAAATGTGTGTTTAATACATATATATCATTTTCAGGCTTAATGTGTCGGCCACTTTAGTAACAAACTAGAAAACAGGTTTAAATAGCGCCCAGTTGAGGTAGTCAGTAATTTTCCTCTATCGAACAGCTTGAAATATGTAAAATTGCAATTATAAAATATGCTGGATATATTAGTTAATAAATTTAATAGAAATATTCTTTAGAAATTTCTAGCAAATAAAATACGTCGCTATGAAATGTGAACAGTATCTGAGAACTAGTAGGCCTGATTTTTTAAATGCACTGGTTAAACAAGGGATTAGTGTAGAGACGTTCCGTCATTCCACGCTCTCATCCCATCTGAAGCCTTACCACCTACCCTCTAGGCGTCACAATGATGGGAAAGAGTGTTCTCGATTTTTACCAAGCATAAAACAAAACCCCCTACAGTGATCGAAATGGTTGATGTAGCTTCATTTATTAATAACTTAATCATTTTTCAAAGAATATTTTTTTTATTTTATTGTGATCATTATGTAGGCTACCATCCAATAAATGTATAGTTACTTCTTTATGCGTTAAAAATATAATATATAGCTATAATTATTAACCCCGATTTTTTGTCTAAGATTATCACATTACAGATATTACAGTGGTCGAAATGGCGCATCTAGCTGTACTTAATTCATTAGTAAAAATTAATTATTTAAAAGTAAAGTCTGATATTTTTTCTTTTTTATATACGATACTGTTCAAATAATAATTTCAAAAACCGCGAATTAATTTTTTTAATAATACGGTATTTTTGTTTTGATTTTCTCAGTTTTTTTTTTAGTCGCATATTTTTTAACATTTTGTCAGTAGAATTTCAAACGATTCTAATATGTATAAAAATGCACAAAATTTAATTTTTCAAATATTTTTTGAAAAAATATCACACTGAAATATCTAACTTCACATTTTGGACATTTTTTGTAAAAATTTAAATTTTTGGATTTTTTTTTTTAAGTTAAATTAAATACGAAAATAATATAAAAATATTGCTTAAAGCTGGCTTAACATATTAAATCTGAATCTTTAAAACTGAGAATAGAGAAGAGAATAGATTTATAAATATAAAGGAGTTTGACTCGAATATTTAATGCTAAGGATAACAATGGCAAGAAAAAAAAAAAAACAATTTAATTTTGATGGAAAAAAAAGTTTAAAGAGTTATAAATTAAGCAGGTACTTAACTGTGCGATATATGATTTTTATTAGCGAAATTGTTGATAGCGCGAGAAATAAGTTCATCACTCTTTTTAATATTAGATTCATCATGAAGTCGTTTTGTCTATTATGGTCTATTATTTTTAATATTTTATTCTGGGAAGGTTGAAATTTTTTTAAATGAGCTCGCGCACTGCTGCCCCATATCTCAGATCCATATAACATTATAGATAAAAATACAGATTTATATATTATTAATTTGTTGTGTAACGAAAGTTTAGAATTACGATTTATAAAAGGGGTAAAGAATTCAATTATTTTTTTTCACATCATAGAAGAGACTAAACGAAATCATGTCCTTTACATTGAATAGTAATTCGTCTATGGACTGAGTTTAGTTTTATTTTGCTGTTAACAATGCCAAGGGATTTTTCCTTGCTTCCAATTCCAATTCGGTTGCTCTTTTTCATAATTTACGGCCAATCTGGCAAAGAATTTTCTTAATCTTCAACTTTGCAATATGGTTCTTCTCTTAATAGTATTCGCTTATATAATTAGTAACATATTTTAATTTTTACACTTAAGCCAGCTTCAAACGATCATCTCGACCACTGTGCGCCCTAGAGAAAAGCTACTTAAAGGAATTTTCTGTGTCGAAAGTGAAATGTAAGAAAAGTTTGCACCGGAAATGCTTTGTAGTTTGTATTTTAATTTGAAATTCAATTAGCCAACATGCAAGAGATCCAAACACGCAGCCATAAAACTCATATGGTTAAAAAGCTATAAAAAGTGAAAATCTCGACAAAAGTGAATCTTAATTAGATGCAATTGTTGGGGCGGCAAATTTGGGTGGCGGCACTTGACTGAGTCATTTTAACTATTTTTATTTTTAAAGATATCACGATGATATACGCTTCATTGCCATTGTAAATTTGCGTGAGGGGTTTTTTTCTCTTTGCAGCTTCTAATTTGCGCCACGCGTTGTCACTATGTCATACATTGCGTATGCGTAATGACTTATATATTTACATTTCTACTGCTATGTGCTGTATAATTTGTTTAACTTGGCTAACATGCCAACTAACTGGTTGCTAGGTAACCATCTGTACCTTTGCACCTTCCACTTATATACAAAATAATAAGAAGAAAAAAACAAAAATTTCCACAACAAATGCTGCTTATGTATTTATCTGCCATGAAAATGCGTCACGAGAAAATGCCAAACTAACATGCGGCTGGCTCTATCGTTGCCGTCGTCCACATAGACGTCCTCTAACCAATAATTACATTGTCACAACCCCCACCACCTTTCCCCGTTGCGGTTGCCCCTTACAACTTTGGTGTCAGACACTGTTTATTAATGAAGTGAGCTAACGGCATGACTTGGCTTAAACGCTCGATTGGCGGCTGACAACAACTGCATTCAGACGTTGTTGACGTAGTCGGGGGCGACAAATGGGCATTGTTTTGAACTGAGAGTGGTAACAGGTAGCTTTTAAGCATATTTTTTTCTACTTCTATGGATGCTGGCAATGTGGTAAGTGCATTATGCAGCCAGAGGCTTAATCAAAAAGGGCTACAACTAAAGGGGTCTGAAAATTCTTGTGATCTGCATGGATTCATTTATGCGTCTTAAGTGTTAAGTGTGTATCTGCAATTTTTTTATTGCTATTGTTAACTTTTATAGTAAAGTCGTAAGCCAGAAATTCTTCTCTTAATGCGCTTTTGCTTCGTACACTCCGAGAGGGGTGGATACTCTTTGATGGGATTAAAAAAAAAGTATCCATCAAGACTTTTTACTTTTACGAAGCATGGATTTTGTCTGGCTTGGGATCAAGATTATGATATCATCTGATAATGGCAAGAAACCAACTTTGTAAAAAATGACTTTACGCAACTCACTCACAATCATAGAAAACCGAGTCGTCCTACCCAAAGACTCAAAGACATCCGCATCCATCATCTCGGATATTAATCATATTGCAAAGTAGTATTCGTGTCGATTTGGAATTCGTATGACATTTTTGGAACTTGGCGTTTTATGAAATGGATTCAAAGTTGCAAAAAATTAGGAAGATTAAAAGAGCTCTCCCCACATTCAGGGTTCTTGACCATTTTTCAAAGCCGTGCGCTTCTCGATGAACCTGTTTTAAGGCCGGTATTAATATTTGGAGCGGATATTTTCCTGTTTAACTTTTCGCAAACTAGATAAGTTACTTTTAGTTACATTGCCCAAGTTACCACACTTCGTTGTAATATTCCGGTTATCATCCAAGTCTCCGCCACTGTCAATACCAACTACAACTATGTTAAACCCGACCGTGTCGTCTCCTGGCCCCACCTAGCCCTGCCTCCTCATCATAATTGCAAATAACCGACAATTGCTGACGCGTTGTTTGTTTAATTACAGCAACCCGACTATTTAAGCAATCATTAACATAACTCGTTTAATTTCGCATTTGTACAATTCTTATATTATTTCCATTATGAATCTTGGGTTAAATTAATTCTATCTGTCTGCGTCACACTAATAATTCACGAGACTTTAACACAGGGGGGCAGAAATAATAAAAATATATTGCAACAGTGCAACATTTTTGAGCCGGTCGTTCGGTTGCGCCAATTTTTTTTTTCTTTTGTTGTACAACACTAATACTAATCGCAATAGAAATCAAGCGAGAAAAAAAAGATTGGCGAATAAATATAAAACAGAAAAAAAATGTCCAACAGTTACGTCGAGTATGACCGATTTCGGTATGCTCTTTATTCATTTTTGTGGAGTTTAGCTTCGAAGGCATAAGAATTTTAAGTTTATGATGTAGGTACTCTTAAGTATTACGATATTATAGATTTTTGGCATGTGCGTAGCAAGAAATGAAAACATAGCAGGTTCTTTTTACCAAAATGCTTACCATCAGGTCGTATAAAAGTCCAGATCTCTGAAACTCAAATTGCTAAAGTCGCAAATTTTTAGCAAAAGTTTCTTAATCCGGTTTCCCGTAGAAGAGTTTTGTAGATAATAGACACACTATAACAGCTTCTAAGTAGGAACATTACGCTGATATTGTTAAGATGGGATAAAAACTTGAAAAATATAGGGACACAAATATGTAGAGATAAATACACTGTAAAATTATTGCATCCCCTGAACCACTCAGTAAAAATCGAAAAGGTGTCGCTTCCATCAGAAAAACGTGAGGCAGCATAGATCGATAATTATTAGAAAAGAATCTGTAGGCTTCAAGTATGATATTATGACAATCAATCTTATAGATCAAAAGATACGAATGAAACTACTCTTGGCGTTACGTTACAAATTTCTTCGAATTGGGCACGCCTTTTTTGTAAAATTTGAAATAGTCTCTTTCTCGGCTTTGCGGCGTTATGTTACATGGCGTGACGTTACTCAAATTTTTCTTCAAAATTTTGTACGAATAAAGTGTAAGACCATTTAACTTAAGAGAACATTAATTTTGGCTTCAATATTTATAACTTCACTTAATAAAATGATAAAAATGTAAAAAAATGCGTTTAAAAATAGAGAAATCTGAGCGAAGTATCTGAGTATCTGAGCGAATTCTGAAGAAAGCTTTGTGGTCTTTAATTTAAATTTTTTTTTTCTTTAATAATATAAGTTGGAATATATTACGATTTAACTTTTGATTTTTCGCTCATGGTTTTGCTGTGTAAATGTATTCATATTATTTTTTTTACACATTACAATTAAGTGTTGTTGCACCCAAAATAAAATTAGGTTTTTTTCGGAAATACTGCCTTCTTATTGTTACATACCTTCGGACGCAACTAATTTAACCTTTTACTCCCTGAGTTAAGGGTATACAAAATCAAGCTAGTGTCGTTGGCCGGCCTAGCTGCATACGGAAATTCGCTTAGAATGTTGTTTGTTAGTTGTTTTTATTTTTGTTGTTGTTTTATATCTTTCCGTGCGGCAAGCTGAAGCCGGTTCAGCTTGCTTTTGGATGTTGATGGAGCAGCCTGTTGCAAAAATATTGGTCTGACCGATCCGACCAGCTTGGATCCGAGTAGTGCCCAATTGACGGTTAGTCAGCCATCAAGCATGCGCGCTTGGTTTAATTAAGAGTGCATTTAACGCCAGAATCGGACAGCAACAACAATGGCCAACACAATATGATCATTATGCTGTCCGCCCCTTGGGCTGTTGCTTTGAACTCTTGTACAGTTTTTGTTTTTTTTGTGCGTCAATCTTGTAAAGTGACAAATTCCCCGATGTTGTAATTTTTATTTTTGCCTGATTGATGATATATGTCTGTGCATTTATATTGATTTGACATCTGAACTCTGTCGTGGGGTCTATCAAGTGTTTAATGGTTGTTGTAACAAGGTTGTTAGATAGTTTAAGCAACTTGAAGTTGTTTTAGTTTTAAAGTTGTTGCTCTTAACTAAGCTGCAGTTTGTCAAGCGCCTTTTGGGCAATGCCTGTCAAAATTTATTGCTTTATGTAGAGATTTGTGTTCAGGCCATGTAACTTTTGAACTTGTGATTAATCTTAGCTTGCATCTTATGTTGCCAATTTTGATTACGGCTTAAAGCAGCTTAATCACTATAAAATAAATCTTAGTGAGCGATTAGGTTTTTTGTTTGTTGCAATCACACAGTGTCCAATACCTATTGACTTTTGTTATATAAAGCAGTTTTTTGAAGTTTTTGCAAAATTTAGCAGTAAGCTAACATATATTAAAAATATGACGAATATGACGCCATATTTCTGTGTATTAACCATACTAACTAAAACTGTAAATTTCAAATTGTAGAGGGAGTGGCAAAAGAAAAAAAAGAAAAAATGTCAACTTTGGGTATCTTAGATCTTATAGTTTCCAAGATCTAGGCGTTCATACAGTCGGACGAATGAGCATAATTAACTTACATACATTTTCACAAACTTGATATATCTCTAACTTTAAGGTAAGGGGTATAATTATTTATATAAAGAAGATTATTTTTTCTTTGTGATCCTTGTAAATTTTAAACAGCATCAGTGGGACGTTTAAAATCGGGCAACTTGCACGTTTCAAGTTCCTGATTTCCAAAGTTTATATATTTATATGATATAATAAAATTTTTATAGAAAGGTTTGGTGGCAAATAGTGAAAATCTGATGCGAAAAACTAGGGGCTGCTGTGCCCAAAAAAAAATATTTTTTATGCTTGGGTGCATGTATATTTTTAATAATTACCACATTATAAAAGCTTCAAGAAGTTATCAACTGATTATAATAAAATGTATACCCTTGTGTGGGATATATAGTAAAAAGGAAGCTCTGTCAGTTTTAAGATTTGACGTAAAAAATTTGAGTATATCTACACTAAAAATGCAATTATGTGGTAAAGATGGTCCAATATCAAAAGCTAAACGAGACAACATTTGATGTGTTCGAGAAACATGTAATATGGGCAGATGTGTGAACAGGCGGATTGCACTGACAGACGGATATGGATAAATCATTTTTTTTACTTTCTGATCATTTTAGTCCAATCTTTTTTGGGTCTTATTCATTTTCTGCTACACCTTTTTTACGCTGATAATAGTGTTACACTAACTTAACTACCTCTTACCTTTCGGGTACTGGGTATATTATAAAATTTATTTTTGTTCAAAAAAAGTTCAAAATATTGAAAATATATCACGGAAAAAAGAAATCTAACTAGATTAGAGCGTCGATTAAGGCCGTGACCACACACCGCTGAGTGACGTCGCTCCTTCGCTCACGAAAATCGCTCATCGCTAAGCTGCTGCGAGATATCGTCGCTCAGTCACTTATCGCTTAGTGCGTCTTAAAGAAGAAATTTGTTTTGGGATTCCACATTCTGTCATTATGCATTAATGGCTTCTTACGGGGCTACAAGAAGACGTTGAAGACACTTTCCCAAATATAAAGCAGATGTCTCCAATTAAAAGGAACGTTTGGCTCCTAGGTAAATCTTTTATAAGTACAGAAGTTAGAACTTTTTTGTTAAAGGATGATCTCGCTTATTGCCTTCAATGTTAATATATCGCATGACTGCGTGTCTAATGCAGATTTTCATTACTCTATAAGGTCTCCGCCTCTAGACTTCACAAATAGTCGTGAAAACTGGTCTTTTAGTCGCTCTCATCTAGAACCAAGCAATTGTTTCTTTCGCAATGCAACGTGTTAAATGAATCGTATTTCCAACGTTTCGCTTTACGGTTCGCAAAATTTAGATTTCGTGTAATACTCAATGATCACGATCGATTTCTAAACGTTGTTTTTTTATTTTTTATTATTTATTAGCTTTGTAAAAATAAATTGAAGTTTCCAACTGTGACTGTTTGTGCATAAAGGCCAATTTAAATGAAAAACTTTTATGAATATAAATTAAATGAAAGTAAAAATTATTAAAATCAATATTAATGATGCGCTTAAAGGTAGACTAAGTATTATTAATATTATATAGGGCTTAAGTAGGTTTGCTTTATTGATTTCTTTCTTTCTCGGTTAATAAAATTTATTCTTTGTAACTTCGAGCGATGAGCTTCTGTTGTTAACACATTTGTTTTGGAATCAAAAGCAAAAAATAGTCTTGTATGCGCAATAGAAAGAGCTATCAATTGATATGCCATGCAAACAACATAGTAATTGAAAAAAAATTTAGGGTTTCTTATGTTATTGATGAAATTATCGAAATATATTGTAGATATATGAATATGTCTTTCTAACCATGAATGAACTTTCTACATCAAATATTTTTTTATTTATCACAAGAAAAGTCAATAAATGACATCTTGACCTACAAAAAAATTGAAAGCATTAGCCGGCTTTCAGCTCACTTAGAGGTCAATGAGGTCAAGTTCGCAAGTGCTTCTGGCAGCTCTCCATGAATTTAGGTAGGGAGAAGGGTGAGGATGAGCTGCATTCGCGCAACCTGAACCGAATTCCCTTTGAGCAGATGGCTGCGTGTGGCGTCAGTGTGTTCCATACAGAGTCTGGTGAAGGTTTTTATGTCTTGTGGACTGGCATCCAGCAGACACTGTGCCTTTGCCAGAAGGATCAATCTCAATACCTCTACCCACTTGCTGTGGTATTTTTTGTTTTCGACAAAATTGGTGATCAGCCGATGCAGATCTCTCCATTTGCCATATTTTCTAATGCAGAAGGACTATTTTTAATTATGATTATGTTAGGGAGATTATTGCTTGGGTGTTATAAGGGTTATTTAAATGCCAAGATGGTGGACTTGCTGCCAGTGCATACAATGAGCAGATACTGATGGTGTTTACAAAGGTGTTGACAAAAAATGCTGTATTACATTGATTGGACTCACATGATCAGAATCAATTCATCCATTTTTTAATCTGTCATTTTTTTTCAACTGATAGATAGAAAATACATTAACAATACAAAAAAAATTAGTGTATTTGTAAACTTAAGATTACTTTATGGATTATAAAACGCATATTTCCTATATTTAAGCTAGTTTGTAACATATCATTTAATGCAATCACAACGTCTGAACGTTGCTTTAATTTAGACCACATTTAATAACATTATCTTTTATGCTTTTATAATTATAGGAGTATATCACATTATTCTACGATGGCTGGCGGGATCTTATGGATAACAAATCAGATCCGCGCACACGTGACTACCCGCTCATGAGTTCGCCCTTTCCAACGATAGCCATCAGTCTGACATATGCCTACTTTGTAAAGGTAAATCAAAAAAAATTACGAAAAAATTACAGCAAAAAAAAATTGTATGAAAATTGTCTAGTAGAACGGGGAAGTACTTGCCCAAGGGGGCGTTAACTTGATTGTTGATTGCTGGCTATAACTGTAATCACTTATTAAGTGAGGGGCAAAAACCATCAATTATTAAGAGCCTGCCACTTGAGGCAGCCACAAGTTGGCAATTTAGCAATTTATGTTAATTTTGCTTGAGATTCTAGAAATTTTGTTTAAAAACTGAAACTGTAGCCAATCAAGCAAACACAATGCGGATGCATTCAGATTGAGTTGATTGTAAACTAGTTTGCTGCATTCCCAATTTAATGCGTGCAAAAAGTTCACGGCCAACTTGCCAATAGCACATATACACATGTACATATGTGTATATATATAACTAAAAGTATATATGGGACTTACATATATACTCGCATTCAAAGGCCAATGTTGAAATGCTGTAAATGCCTGTGTTGAGCAAAGCCAGTCAAAAAAAATTATGCAAAAATCATAAACGATTTCTATTTAAGTTTTGGCTATGGCTTGGTTTATATAGTTTTTATATATACTACACATATATTATATTGTTGTACATTTAACTTAACTGCTTTCACATAACTGCTAAAAAAACCACACACAAATATATGGCCCAAACAAAAGACTTAGGCAACGAACTTGTCACAAAACCAACAAATCTCAGACCTCAGCGAATCGATTGATTTGATAATTGCAGCAGCGACTTTGGTTGTAGTTGTTGTAGTTTGTTTGATTATGTTAAATGATCAACGGAAATTAAAAGCAGTGCGAGCAGCATCCGACATCAGTAATTGCAGTGAAACCTAAACCTAGACGAACGCTTACAATCTTTTGGACATAAGTGTAAACAAATTGGCGGTTTTTGATACACTGCACAGTGGCCGGAATGGCCACAAATGTTGCATAAACTAGTGGAATGTACTTTTAGTGCTTAATATTTATTACAAATATATATAAAATTCTGGCAAAATATTAGACAGATGCGACGCAGCCCATAGAGCCATAATAGCCAGAATATGTAAGAGCTATAATAAAATATGGCACATTTTATAAAAAAGTCTTTTCTGCAAACATATGTATATCACTCCAAAATTTTCAAATAGTACCTACTAATACATTGAGATTATTCACTTTGTCGGGTAGAAATGCAGAAGTGCCCGACTTATGACGTGAGCTACCACGACAACGAAGCAGAAATGCAGAAGTGCCCGACTAACAACGCGTACAAAAATAATGAGTTGTTTTTATTTATAAAATGTTTCTCGTTGATCCATCGATTACCTCTTGCTAATTTTCCATTAATAAAAAGTAATTATCTAAAATTTAAAATAACTAAAAAAATTACTTACAAAAATCACGTTTGCAATAGAATCGCTGCAAAATACCAAGGATGGACGTAAAAAGCTATGCTAGGTGAATGTCTGGATCTAAATTCTATTCCAAAAGTAATATTACTTCAACTATCGAAACATGCAATATTATTTGCGTCAAATTTCGAATTGATATGTTAAGGATTGTAGATAATTAAAAGAAAAGGGCTCACATGAGTCTGCACAACAAATTTAGAGGCTGTAGCATGTTTATTAATACAAGTCGTTTAATTTATTGTGTATGGTTGTTACGATACCTGTATTAAAAATTGTAGATATCAATATACTATATTATATTATTATATTGCGAGCAGTTAGCATTAATTTTGTGGGTCTAACGCGTTAAATGTTAATAAGGGCGGACTGGTCAAGATATTGACTTGAGCCAATAAACTTTACCTGGGTACAACCTGGTCTTTAGATCTTATAAATCAATTTGTTTCTTATATACAGGATATACAGGATATAAAGATATTAAGTCAGTCACGGTACCCTTTGCCTGTTACATATTATACAAAAATGCTAAAGGCCAAGGGCCCAGCCATTTAGGAAGTCCGGCGATGCGATTTTCTTCAAGATATATACCAGTTTAATTGTTTTCAATAAAGGGACCCAATGCTATCCCGAACCCTTTACCGAGCCTATGAATAAAGGATATACAGTTTGTCAATTAAATGTTTGCAAAATGAAAAAAATCACACAAAATCAACTTTAACTTAAAAAGTTATTAAGAAAAAATACTTTTTTTTTAATTTTTTCTTTTGTAGTATTATTAAGGTAAGTACAAGCTATTAATATGTTAAATAAAAATTGAAAAAATCGAAATAGAACCTAAAGAAAAACAAGCAAAACCAAGAAGCAGCAAATATGGCGCTGTCAATTAAATGTTTGCAAAATGCAAACATAAGGCGAAAAGAGAATAGAAACAAGCTAACTATAAATCAAACTCAAAACAAATGAATACCTGCGTCTTTGCTACGCATTGCGTGATTATGTCCTTGATTTTTGATGCCTTGGACATGTTAATCCTCGGATATTTTCGCCGATCTCACTATTTCGCTTTGATTTGTTGGTTGTGCCCTGTTTAACAACTCCCATTTACAATAATACTCCCAAATTTTGGATGTAGTGTAAGTAAGGGATCTGGGCAAGTACGTCGGTTACTTGGGCGCAATTATACGGCAGTCGGATCCTGCAAAGCAACGATTTTTGTTTGTGGTCGATGTGCGGGTATTGCTTTTTTTTTAGTTTAATGTGGATTTGAGGATCAACAGACCCAAACTTCATCGCGCTTCTTGACTGTTCGTGGTTTAAATTGTCCACATAATACTCCTCCGTCATAACATCAATAGTAATATCCGAGGATTAACATGTCCAAGGCATCAAAAATCAAGGACATAATCACGCAATGCGTAGCAAAGACGCAGGTATTCATTTGTTTTGAGTTTGATTTATAGTTAGCTTGTTTCTATTCTCTTTTCGCCTTGTGTTTGCATTTTGCAAACATTTAATTGACAGCGCAATATTTGCTGCTTCTTGGTTTTGCTTGTTTTTCTTTAAGTTCTATTTCGATTTTTCATTTTTTTTTAACATATTAATAGCTGATACTTACCTTAATAATACTACAAAAGAATAAATTAAAAAAAAGTATTTTTTGTTAATAACTTTTTAAGTTAAAGTTGATTTTGTGTGATTTTTTTCATTTTGCAAACATTTAATTGACAAACTGTAGATCAGGCCGGCAAAAGAAATCGGTCAGAATATGTTGGTCTGTTCGTCTGGTCGTATTGTCCGTTTCTCGAAGACCAAAAGTGCTAAGAGCATAAAATTTAGAATTTAAACTCACGGTGCGTTTATAGACAAGATTCACTTGTATTCAGTCTTTTATACAGTCGGTTGCGTAACCGTGGTTACACTATATTAATAAAAATAAATTTCGAGTGTAGCACCAAAAAAAAAACGAGTAAGTATGATCGTCTCTTGATACTTCCTATCCAACCCAACATTTGAGGTTCCACTATATTACAAATAAATTTCGAGTGTAGAACCAAAAAAAAAAAAAAACGAGTAAGATCCCGCTCTTCCTATCCAACCCAACAATATTACTTTTCAGTTAGTCACACATTTTACAGTAGCAACCTAAAATTAAATTTAATCCAGAATTTTATTTTTTTTAACATATACCTCGGGGATGTAACTTTTTATTGAAATCCTTGGAAAAGCTTGCAAATTCTATGCAAAAATTTCTCAAATTTTTTTGCATCTAAAATAATTGTTCCAAACAATACATTAAAGCACCTCAAAGACTCATGAATACTGTGGAAATTATTGAGGACGCAGGATACACGGGTATTATAGTCAACGGGTTTCTATATCATTTAATTTTTTTAATTGCGCCAATTTCAATTTTTTATTTATTTGGTTACATTTTTATTAACTTTTATACATTTTTCTAGGTACTTGGTCCCAAGCTTATGGAAAACAGAAAACCCTTCGAATTACGCAAAGTTCTAATCGTCTACAATGCGGCACAGGTCGTGTTCAGTGCGTGGCTTTTCTATGAGGTAAGTTCTACCAGAGCTGTCTATACACTATACTAATTTTGAAATATATCAGGACATAAAAGTAAGAGACTTAGATAAATATTTCTTATACCAAAACAATCGGTGTTAAACGACGAATCAGAACATTTTTCGGAACGTTTGCCACTTCTTTTTGGATTTATAAACAAGAATAAAAAAATGGTACCCCTTTTAGTCAGCTATCTGTAAATTTGCTAGTCAAAAACTACCGTCCCCAAAATCGTTATGTAAAATAATATGGAATTACAAAGACTTTTAAATAAAACTAATAATTCTAAGTACGAAATCCTTGCAATTCTCAGTACAACATATTCATTGTTTATATCTTTATCATCCAAGATAAAAAGTGATTATTCTGTGACTCTACATTAAAGCATCAATCAGAATAACAAAAACATTCAGAATAATTCCAAAATTAGCGAACCTGTAATAGTGTTGTTAAATTTTAGAATAAAAACATATGGGAAAGTTGGAGCAAGATGTTACTCTTAAACGAGGTCGATTGCTGAATGTGTAGGCATTTGAGAAAGCGATTTTTATTGTTTATTTTCGAACATTTACCAACACTAGTATATTATGTTGGCTTATTCTGGGACAGCTCACCGAGTGAACCACTTGAAAATTTCATTATATAAAAATAAATCCATTTTTTAATACTCATTATCTGGATGATTTAGGTCCACGCCCACAAAAGGTAGCCGACCCCTTGAGTCTTAGACACATACCCGAATGAATTAAATAAATGTAAACTTTTCCGTCGAATTCTTAAAATCGAAAGCAGTTCAAAGATTACTAAGAAATACTCATATATCATTTTAAAATTGTTTTAAATTTAAATATGAAGTGAAAACTTTTTGAAGCCAAGTAGGTTGCTCTAGACTTTTGGACATATATTCGTAGATTTTTTTTTTTAATATTTCTCCCCAACTACTACTTGCAATAACCAAAAGTATTAAAAAAATTTGTTGATTCTGTACCTTAGTACAAGTATTCGCTACACCATCCCATAATAGGTGTATCAGCCAATTTGACCTTCTTTTGGCTTACTTTACCAAAAATTCGAAGAAAAACGTTTTAAAGTGTAAACACAGCTTATTCATTTTACTTCAAAAAATGTTAACACTAAAATAATATTTTTAAATTTACAGTCCTGCATAGGAGGCTGGCTTAATGGCTACAATCTGAGATGTCAACCCGTCGACTATTCCCATTCGCCAAGTGCGCTGCGTGTAAGTATTATATCAGACACTGTATAATCTTGTGGCTTAAAAATTGGCAAAAATGCTTTCTGGCTGTGCCAGATTTTATGTAAGCAACCAGTTCTACTGCAAACTATGACAGGTTCTTATATGCTAATGCCCCCATAACAAACTGGTGGGGCGCAGTCATCACGTGTAGCCAGGCCAGTTAAACTGGGCAAATGATCATCAGGGGTATCATCAGAATGCCGCAGAATCTTAGAAAGTCAAATCTTCGTTTTGCATAAATGTCTGTCTCTGTGATGGCATGTTGAATATCTACAAAACATGTTTGGGTCTTAGTGAGAGTGTAGAGTGGGCTTGAATAAAACATAAAGGAGTTCTCTTCAGATTAGACCAGTTCTGTGCTCAGTAATACATGTTTTATAAATTTATTGCTGGCTTAAAACCGCTTTTAAGCAAGTTTAGAGGAATCATGAAGGAGCCGAACAAGTTGATCTTTAGCACTTTGATGAGTAATCGTAAGTGAATAGAAGAAGCGGTTTTTTCAGATTATATTAAAATATTTTTAGCTGCCGAATTATACAAAAATGTTATTAAATTATATACTCGTGGGGAAGCTTCAATATCTGAAAAGTCATAGATGGGATGTGATTTTTATTATACCCAAATTCGTGATAATCCTAAAAATTTTTCGCTTTGAAACGAAAGCAATATGTTTAACTTTTCACGATTATTCAAATGTAATTTCAAGTTTTCTTTAATTTTATAGTGTAGAATTCCATTAATATTTTTCAGCACTTCTCTTTTATTTAAAAAATTAGATTTTTGCGTGATAAGAAAAAATAGTATTGGAGCGGTATTGAAGCGAGATCCACATAAATGTACCAAACATTGCAGTACGCGCATTGGTTCAAAAGATATTCAAATTAAATTTTTATTTTCAATTGATAAAAAAAAAATTCCAAATAATTTTTACACGAATTTTTTTGTATGAAGGCCCATACGCAGTTCGAAAAATTTCGCACGGAATGACAAAACTTCATATAAAAAAAAATCCCATTTGGGATATCCCATTTTGTGATTAAAAACAAATATATATAATATATAAATTGTATTTCATAATTCATATTTTTGGTTCAAAAAATAAGATTTATAACTTGACTTTTTGTAATAAACAAAAAAGTACAAATTTTTATTGGTTTTATTTGGTTAGTCCTTTAAAAAATTTGATATATAGTGGCTTGCATATTCAACTGAAACAGTTTATTCTTTTTTTTCAATCCCACAATTCTTATTTGCGATTCCTGGTATTGGTGACGCTTTGACTTTAGTAAATATCTACATACTTTCCCAAAAGATGGAAAAGCTTGCTCACCAGCACTAATATGCCAGAACTTGCTTGCGCCATCTAGCGCCCAGACTAAAGAGATAAATAAATGATGACGTGGACGATGAGTTTTTTTTGGAGGCGTTCTCTAGATTAAAATGACATGAAGCGGTTAATGATAGAAAGCTTTAAGCTTATTTCAAAACTTCTAAAAAATTCGCTGGTCAAAAGCTTTTATGATATAAATAGATATGCCTTGAGCTGAAAAAAAGTAAATATATATATTCTGCTGATGAATTTTTGTTTGTTTGAAAATCAGTTGAAAGACATTTTATGCATACCACAAAAAAGAAAATTATTGTAAAAATATAGACTTGCACGAAAATATTGATGAGCCCAGCACTTGGGTTTATAGCCGTCGTTCGGGTTTTTTAAAATTGATTAAGACCAACTACGATTCCATTTTTGTAAAAACAATTATAAAAGTTTTTATTTAAAGTAAATTAAATATTTTAAAAAAGTAATATTGCTTGCCTCTTCGAGCATCATTGACCAATCCGAGCGGTGGATCCAGGGGGGTTCGGGTGCGGACCCCTCCAAAAGTTAGAAAAATGGGTTGACAGTTTTTTTGCGAGCTCTGATATATGTATATAACATACACTTCGAAATGTAAAACCGTCCCTATGGTAAATCCTAGTCTCTGGCCAGTTCTTGAAGTGAGTCGGTGCATATCGTTAAAAAGTTCACCCATCGGGCTAGAAATTAGTTCGGATAAGTTCTTATCTATTTTTTTCCTCGTTCTATTTTGCATTATTTAATTTTTTTTTAAATTAAATTAAGGTTAACTCTGCTTTGTTGTACCCTTTAAATTAAATGAGTAAATATAAGACTAGGGCTTTAAGAATAATATCGATAGTGGCGGATCCACGGGGGGTTTTCGGGTCGGACCCCCAAAAAAGTTGGAAAAATAGGTTGACAGTTTTTTGCTCTAATGTATATACACTTCGAAGTGAAAACCGCCGCCCAAGACCAAATACTCGACAAAACTTTGAAATGAAAAAGCTTTGAACTAAATTGATTTAAAATAAAACCGTTTATATAAACTTTATAATCATTAAGAAAGAGTTACACAGTTTTAATTGCGCTCCGACAAATAAATAAGGCATTGCGTACTCAAATAAGAAAAATATCGAAAGAAATTCTGAGACGAAAAGGAAAACTTGTTTTCCAAGAGTGGGGGGATATATTTTGTTTTGTAATTATTTTCATGTACTTTTAGAGCAGTTCGTGGCGGGACCCATTAAGTATATACATATTTATTTTTGATTATCATCAATAGCTGAGCCGGTATAGGCATGTCTGTCCGTCTGTCTATTCGTATGAACAAAATGTGCTCGGAAACTAAGAGCTAGAGACTAACTGCCGTAGCAGAATTTCGGGGTATACACCCACAATACAAAAGTTTAGCTTACTTTCGATTTTATTTTAAAACTTTTTTTTGTATAAATATTTATGCAAAATTGTTAATTTTATGCATATCATAAATTTGTAGATTGCCAACGTATTGGCTAATAACCCCGCGTTTTTCTCAGTGCACTTGCCAAGTCTAGAAGTTTCAGCTCATTTTGTGTACTTTTCGAAAAAACATTTGAAAAATTTCAGACTATTAACTAAAAGCTTGTTAAGCACTTAAGGCAAACAACTTAGACAAATGTTTTTGTAGCCCCATGTAGAATCTTGACTTTCAAGGCCCCTTATTTATCTAACTAAAGCATCTTATGATCTACTTGTTATTTTTTCTTTTCTATCTTTCTCCACAGACTGCAGCGGGCTGCTGGTGGTATTACTTCTCCAAATTCACAGAGTTCTTCGATACCTTCTTCTTTGTGATGCGCAAACGTTACGATCAGGTCTCAACTTTGCATGTCATCCATCATGGCATAATGCCAGTTTCGGTTTGGTGGGGTGTTAAGTTCACACCTGGTGGTCATTCGACGTTCTTTGGTTTTCTGAATACCTTCGTGCACATCTTCATGTATGCCTACTATATGCTTGCGGCTATGGGACCCAAAGTGCAGCGTTATCTTTGGTGGAAGAAATATCTGACAGTGTTGCAAATGATACAGTTTGTGCTGGTCATGGGACACTCGTTCCAGTTGTTCTTCAAAAATGATTGCAACTATCCCATTGGATTTGCCTACTTCATTGGCGCACATGCGGTTATGTTCTATTTCCTGTTCTCCAACTTTTACAAACGCGCTTATGTAAAGCCCGAGGGCAAGGTGAGTAAAGTAAATAAATGAAATCCTTACCAAGCTGTGTTTAGCTAAATATGTCTCTTTGTCTTTGTAAACAGGACAAGTCTGCGGTCAAGGCCAATGGTCATGCGAATGGAAGCATAGCAAATGGCGATGTTAAGTCTAGAAATGGCGAAATCAATGGCAATGTGAACAAGTTCCATAGCAATTTCACCAAATTTACCACGGAAATGTGTAATCCTGCGATGAACTCAAATACGACGCGACAACGCGTCATTGTCAATGCGGGTAATAAGTAACCAAAAGCCCGTCTATAGCCAGCCAACCAAGAATCAGAATATAAATTAATTACTTTACAAATTAAATTACAATAAAGTTAAATTAAAATTAAGTATAGGGAGGCCAAGCGTAGTCCTAAGCCAAGCAAATCAAATAATAATAATAAACAAAAAACAAATTGTCATAGAAATCCAATCTGTAGCAATACATAAATAAATAAATATATGTATTATATGCATGTAAGCTGGCACGTTGCTCCCGTGCAGAGCGCGCCAAAGGCTTGCAAATCAGATAAATGCTTTCTACACTTATTATATAAATATACTTATATATTATATATGTACTTATAACGTATTTTGTGGAATTTTAAGTTTTATTGTTTAAACGAGGAATTTAGTTTTAAATATTGTACTATACTCGTATCTATAAATATTGGATAAGAATTCTTTGCAACTACTATGCCTAGTATTCTGCTTTATGTAAATTTCTTACTACTCTGTAACTCCTGTATCTCTCTTTAATATTTTTGTATTTTTGGTAATGCAAGCAAATAACTTTTTTAAACGTGTATATTATTATAAAATCGTTGGATTTTTTTGAACAATTTAGATGTGTTTTTATTTTATAAATAAAATCTAGATCTAAACAAACGCTATTGTTGTCTTTTGTTTATTTCTTTGGAATGCCTGTGAGCTTAGCAAGTTAAAGAGATCCGACTTGTCTACCTAGAGCTACAAGTACCTTCGTTTGTTTCTATATTTTGAAATTACTATCACGATTCTACCTAACAGCAAAACGACGGTGTAACAGATGTTTCAACCCAAATCCAAGAGCCTGGAGAGCGCTGGAAATATTTTGTAGTTCGATACATTTTCTTAAATAAAATAAAATCTTTGTACAAAAACTATCGGGATAGATCGATAGTCAATTCAACTGATTTCATGCAAATCGAACAAACTCACTTATTGAACGAAAAGGCTAATCTAATAAGCATGTCGTCCTGATCACAAACTTTTTTTTACCTTTAATTTTTATGAATTTTCAAATATTTTTCGAATTTATATATGCAAAGATGAAAACACAACATCAAAGATTTTAAGATATTGATAACAGATACATATAAACAAAATTAAATTTTTTTTTGTCAACGGATTGATGCAAATACCATAAAAATAAATACTATATAAAATATAAAATAAATAATTATAAAAAACAGTAGTTTGCTAAATAATAATAGTAATTGTTTGATTGATTTTTACGAGGATCGTAACTTTTATAATTTTAATATAGCTTTTATTTATATTTTTTGATTTTTTTCATTAAAATTAAAATGGAAAAAAAATCCTAATTTTTTATCCAAAAATAAAAATTATAAAATATTATAAATTTTTATATAAAAATCGCTAAATAACTCTTATTTTTCCATTTTTATAATTTTAAAACATTGGAATTTTTATTTTAAAAATTGAATTTAAATATTTTGTATTTGCTCTTAAAGGACATAATATTAAAGAACCAACAAAATAAAAAAAAATGTGGTACAGTCGAGGCGGTGCCCGACAGTGGAATACCCTGTACCTTTTGTGTCAAAAAAATTTTTCCTGCATATTCCATCTAAGAACTTTCCAATTGAAATTTATTTTTTTTTTGGTGCAAAACGATATTTATACCTATAAGTTCCGTAAATTTATACCGATTTTGATGAAAATCGAAAGTTACGTCAAAGAAGCTATTTTAATTATATTGGGTAAGTTTCAAGTTGATATGTTGAGGGGTGTGGGAGAAAACACGGTAAATCGATTGCGGGGGGTGGGGGGACCGCATCGATAAAATTTGGATGTGGATTTGTTCATTAGAGCCACATGAATGAGCTTACCAAAAATTGTGATTCTAGGTCACTTGTAGCCATAATTGCGTAGAGTCAAATATTGACGCAGTTTATTGGCAAGGGGAGGTGAAATTTGCACATTTTTGACTATAACTTCTGTTGTATTTGTCCGATTTTGTTCATTTTTTACACATAGATGCATGTATCCACAACGCATCGCTCTGTTAAATTTCAAATGAAAATATTAAACGGTGTGGCTAAGAACCGCGAAAGTCTACAGCGGGGGAACGGGTAAAGATATTGACATGATTCAACAAACTTCATCTGCTTAGGAAATATGCGCACCAGCTGGTAAAGTTTCGTGTCTCTAGCTCTTATAGTCTCCGAGATCTAGGCGTTCATACGGACGGACAGACGGACGGACGGACGGACGGACGGACGGACGGACGGACGGACGGACGGACGGACGGACATGGCTCAATCGCTACCCGAGGTTATGATAAGCATTTTGGTATAAAGGACTTGGGGTCTGCCACGCCTCCTTCTGTCCGTTACATACATTGCACAAATCTAGTATACCCTTTGTACCTATAGGTACAGGCTATAAATAATTTAAACATCTTGTGAACGCATATTATCAATCAATAGTTTTGTTTTATTGTCATTTATTTTATTTATTATGCGTCTGAAAACATTTCATATAATAATAGACAGTTAACAAATAATATTTCCTTACATTCATTGGAATCAAAAATGTAATGTCACAATTGGAGCACAATCAATCCTGTCCGTCTTCGTATAGTCATCAAATTTGCAAATTGTCATCCGCCAGATTCTAAATTAAAATACATTAAACACAATAGAAAGGTAATATTTTATCTGCATATCACGTTTTAAGACATTTAAGATTTGATTTTTAATTCAATTGTTTTAGTTAACTTTTTCTGAATATGTACGTTACACTTTTGAAAAAAAATCACTGAGCCGTTTACATTAAAATTTAAATTTAAGTGCTGGGAAATTTGCAATTTGAGTATTGTAATTGTGGTGAGTTTGAGTTCCAAGTAGGTGCTGTAAAACGCAAAGTATCGCTTACGCTTTTCTCGCTCACACATATGGCATTTGTTGTATATGTTATAAAGAACCTCTAAAAGTCACAGTAGTCAACACTAAAAGAAACAAATATGTTAAATTCAAATTACTCTTAACAAAATAACAGCGATAACAAATCAAAGCTGCGCGCCATAACACAACAACAACAACTAACAAGACTAGAAATGCACAAAAGTGCGATGTTGCAATTAAACATCGGCACAAAGTATCGCAACATTTAGAGTTATCGATATGTGCGATATTTCGATTAATTTGCCGCAGCCCTAGCACACATCTTGTTGTTTTTTTTTCCTCGGTGGCGTGCGTGTGTTTCGTCGTCGCGGTTGCTGCTGCTGCTGGCGTTTTCATTTCGAATATTTTTCAATTTCGTGTGTGTGCTAATTTCAAGTGAAAATATCACCTTTTTGTTGTCACTTCATAGCGCCAAAACCAAAGCGATCAAAAGGTGTGTGTGAGTGTGCTTGTTGTGATGGTGTGTGTTCAATTTGTTTAATTTAAGCAAAATTCTATTACTGCCTGCTGTTGCTGCGTTGCCTTTGCCGGCCTCAGATATTCGGAAAAAACGGTAAGTTCTTTATGTTTGTATGTGTAAGAGTGTACATGTGCCAGCAGCTGACTTCTCTGTCTACTGTCTGTCTACTATTAGTTAAAATTATTGATATTTGTGGCTGTCCATCCAAAAAGAATAATCTATTGATGAGAAAAATTAGTCATCATTGTGCATGGCCATTGACCGTAGTTTGTGCAGCGCAATGGCTTTAATTAAAAAAGTGGCGCGGTCTCCTGTTTCCCGCCGCACCCAGGCAAACAGCAAACAGTAAACGTTGTGTGTGATGGTCACTTATTTTTTTTCTTATTCTATTTTGCTCATAAGAGAGCAAATGAGCGGTGTAAGAGAGTAAAAGCATTTCATTGCGGAAGAGTGTGTGAGAGCGGCGCGCACAGTTACGTAGTTATGACCTTTGCTAGGGGGGTCACTTTAGTTGTTTTTTTCTACACCTGTCGTAAAATGTCTAATTAGTTTACCTTTACTTTTTAGTATTAAACGTTTTGATTTAAAGATTAGTGTTGATGTATTTTAAAAATTTACATAGCTTGCGTTTATTTACATTTACTGAGTTATTTGTATAAGTAGTGTGACAAACTCATTTTTGCAATGTTGTGTTACCAAGTTGGCCCAAGTTCAGGGACATTTTTTGGTTATAACGAAACAATTTTTTATTAAAATGATTGTAAAAGTTTACGTAAAAAATAGATTTCTTCTAATTGTATGTCAGAAACTAAGAGAATGAAAGTAATGGAATAAAAATCACTATTACGTTCCTGTTTATGATACAAGAATTGTTTAAACAACACAAATGTTCTTTTGGTGCATGATGTTTTCTGTAAAGAATGTACCGCGCATTTTTAAAAATGTGTCGAAAGATAAATGGGATGGATGTATCTAAATTGTTACCTTATTGACTACTCTTTTTTGTTTTTGTTTATACAAAAAACATTAGATGAGAAAAATGAAAACGTAAGCTACTATCTGAACTTACAAAATCGAATACATTTTACCTTTAGAATATAGTGCGAAAAAAAGGAGATGCTTGATCTATAAGTGGAGCTCTGGATGTATTTGTTCACAATTTAAGTTTAAGCTATCAAATAAATATTATTAAGAGGCTTTAACTAATTTAACTTATTGTTTCGAGTCCACGTCATTTAGCCATTAGGCGCTCTCTACACCTACACTTAGTATTCGATATAATAATTAAATACAGGAGCTATTTTCAAAAAAATTCTACCTATAGGTAATAGGTACTAATAATATAATAAATCTATTGCGTCTAGTATTTACACTGTTAGTTTTTTGAATGTGACCTTTGAGAACTTTAGGGGTGGACGTTACCGGTTTGTATATGATTTGGATAGATTGATATTAGGAAACAAAATACACATGGTTTGTCGACGTTTCACCACAATGGTTTTTTTTGTTAAAGGCCTATACGCAGCATGAAATATTTCGCACGGAATCGCAAAACTTCATATAAAAAAAAATATCCCAAATGGAATATCCCAAATGGGATTTTTTTTTGTTTATATGGTTTTGTCATTCCGTGCGAAATTTTTTTTGCATTCTGCGTAGACCCTTTAAGGCAATTTTTTTGCCAAAAGTCCGGCAAAGCTACCGTATAAAACAATCCATTGAACTGTAGAATTATCTATTATCAAGTGAGCATTTTGCAGCAAACAAGGTTTTATTCTTCTATTTATAAAAAAATATTTCATTGTTTTTTACTTAACAGAACAAGATTATTAACTTAATTCACATACTCGAGCTAAGTAAGCTTAAGACTAATAGTTATTAGAAGTGTAGAGCTGTCTTTTGAGAACTTACTTACTTAAAGAAGAATTAAAATCGGTTTACAAATAAAAATTATTTGTATATTGTAAGATTTCTAATTAAATGGGGCGTTTTTACAATATATTAATATATTAGCTTTGCCTTAATATTAATAATTGGTGATTTTGTGGCTTTTAATAAACCACATATTTGCTGCTAAAAGTGTTTTACGAGGAATGTTGAGATCTGTATTTATGTTTGCATTAGAAACATTAACAGCCAGCTATAAACTTCATATAGTTTTCACTGTTTTAGATATTTCCACTGAGGTAGATAATCGCCCAGGCAATAACAACTGTTCCATCAGTTGCAGGTCGTAATCAGCTGTTGTTTGTTTACTTCGAACGCGGCTAATTTGAGGTGATAAAAATTTAGCAGATAAAAATAGTTTTACATAAAAATAAGCACTTGCAAAATATACTTATTTTTTTTTTTGTTTCATTCACAATTTGAAAAAAAATTTAATATTGAGGAAATATTTAAAAATAAGAATTTCTTTGGTTTGGCGGTAAAAAAAGAAAAGCTCATACGCCAATGTTTTTTATTGGAACAATGCGATTGTTTTTTAGCCTATTTATGGATAACAACTCCTCCGTGCATTGTAGCAGAGTGTAACGCTGGAGGAATGAAGTCCAACTTTTACAGTGGTTACTTTTCTTGAATTAAGTTATAGTTAAAACAGCTACCATAGTTTTTAATTATATTTCTGTATTCATAAATCCAATCATCTTGATTTTGACGAAGTTTGATTGTAGATGAGAACAAAAAAAGAGGCCTGAATATTTGAACCAATAAGCCCTCATCAAATACACTTCTTCTTAGCTGGCCATAAAAGCGCGTTATCGGGTTATGCACTGACGTAAAACGTCCCACCAGGCGTCTCCGCTTAGCCCACTCCCAACTCTGCTCCGTGATATTAAAGGTAGCAACTCAGCTCACTTTATCTTGCTCTCATTCACCACCAGTCGCATCCTGGCAGATTCTTTTAGAGCCTCAAAGGCTCTGGTAACACGGCGCTCGTCACGGACCAATGATGTCCGGACACTTTTATAAAAAAATTAGCCTTTCGACCCTTTCCGCTCTTTCCCAATACACTTTCCAGCATAAAGTTAAAGATGTTTTAGGCGAGAGCATCGCCTTGTTTAAAACCTCAAACGGTATTAAAAAAAAAGGATAAATCATTTGCTATATTATTGTTATTGTGCAAGATCTGGCCAACTTTGCAGGTATTCTGAACTCAGACAATGCGGTGCAATATATAGAGGACTTCGATTTGGCACTTCTCTTTCAAGAATTGGCTGCATGCACCCTACCACCTTATTGCCGCTAGTCATTAACGAATCTCTGCCGGCGCCATTGTATCCATCCTCACCTGAAAATAAATCGGAGGTGTGTTCTCTCCTTTCCAGTCCATCCATTGCTACATGAAGTAGCTCTGGTAGCTCACGATTTTTCTGTCCACATTTTATTACGTCTGAATAACCACCTCTCTTCGCTCCTTATCTTCCAATAGTATTTTCGCGTGAATCGCTTAGCAGTCCCTTGAAGATTCGTCTATACGCAATAAGTCAACACAGCTTTTTTAAAACTAGCCTAGAACCCAGTGCATTCATTTAGTTTTTACCTTTATATGATTTTGCTATGCCAGGTTATGATGTATACGGGAATAATACTTCACGAAAACAAGAGTTGCTAAAGCGTTCATTGAAACTGGGCAGTCGCGTCTAAAATATACCTGCAGAGATTTTTAGACGTTTACTTTTGCTTTCTTGGGTTACAGCTGCTCAGAAGCTCACTGGATCCGCCCTACAGTTTAAACATGGAGTATCTGAGGATAACTGCATTGTGGAATCCCCAAGACATAATGAAATATATTTTTAGACGGTGAAATATTGCTGGTACCTCTAATAGGTGAGTGCGTCAGTTGAGCTGCGTTAACATTTATTCTAATGGTCTGCATTTTGCCTAGACTTTTATGGTTCTCTGTAAAATTCATAGAAATTGTCGCTAGTTGAGGGGCTAAGGCCTCCGTTTAGTATGTGTTTATAAAAGTAGTTATTTCTTTTGTGAATCAATATGCAAATGCGGGTTTATTGTGCCTTCAATTGCTTTGCACACAATTAGTTATGTCAATTCAAATTTGTTTATATACGGTTTTTTACTTGCATCATATTAGTTTGAAACGTGTTCGTTTGCTTCGTCTCTTTCTTGCTCTATGTTGCTCTTTCCTTAATTGACAAACACAAATACAGGCACAGCAATGTATATAAGTGTACGAGTAATATATGTACCTACTATGTACGATGTATGTATTTTACTTATAGGTAAAGCTCAGCTGTCGCGCATGCGCACTGTGCCCCAATCCCTGCCTGCTTTTTGCTTATTGCATATTTTAACGTGCGCATAGAGTTCAATAAAAAATACAAATTAAAAATGAATTTCACCTATGCGGAAATGTCGCCTCTGCCAACCTTTTTATGCCTCTCATTTAAAGATTAAAAGAGTATCTGAAATTTTTACAAATTTATGTGACGGAAAAGGAATCATGTGCGTTCTTATGGGCATGATAAGCCGGGTTAACAGACACATGTCCGTTTATCTGTATAAACGCTGAAATCTCTGAGAATTTAAGACCAAGGTTACGCCTTGGCTCTTTTTGCTCCAAATGCTCTTTCCGTTAGGTTTTGCAAGTGGCGCCAGCCAGACGCACACGCAGAAAGCCCACCATTTTACAAAAATAAAATACACGCAGTGTGCTCGTTGCGCCCAACTCGACGATGCGGGTGACCGTAACGGGACTTTTTATTAGTGCTCGCTGACGAAAATTTCGCACAACTACACTGAGCCCAGAAATAAAGTTAATTTGGCAACTATAAGGCCGAGTGATTTTTTTGGTAAATTAAAATTGTCATATAAACTCATATGACTTTTCTGTGTCTTTAAACAGGTTGCATAATTTCGTTCAGTGTACACGCACAAGCAGATCGCTGGCGACACGCCGAATTCACAAAAACAAAATACACACATTGTGCGAGTTTTATTGCGACTGTAACGGGACTTTTGTTGTTGATGTTGTTGTAGGGCTCTTTCCGTTATTTTTCGTGCCCATCGTTGCTTAAAAGAAATAAACAAAAGAACCGATTGCAATAAAATTAGGCACCCCAAAAATTTGTAATTGCCGAATTTGGTTACGATATCTTCATATAGGTACAAACGAAAACAATTTATCGACCGATCGATACTATTGGGACGATATAATAGAGTAATCCGATTTTTATTAAATTTGATAGAGTGCTTGGAAACTCTAAATGTCTTCCGTACTCAAAGTTGCGATTTCTTCTCCTCTATGTTTTCATTTTTGACTTGCAAAACTTAATAAACTTACTTAAATAATAAAACTGTACCTAACTACTTGTAAGGGTATAAAACTGTCTATCTTTTATCATTTTTAAAATCTTGGCGCTCATAAATATATCAATGGGTTATGTTTTCCAGACGAGATGGGAATAATATACTGAATCAGTCGGTCAGCGTTTTCCAATGTTACAGGACAATCTAAAAATAATGGACGTTAAATTCTTTTCAATTAAAATTTAAAACTAGGGGGCTCCGCGTCCACTGCTTGCTTCACACGCCAACCCCCGTAAGGCCTTTAATATTAATTTAAGTATTTCTTAATTTTTATGAATTTGACGCTGGTCACGCAGTTTTTAAAGTATCTTCGGCAAAGGCTTATCAATTCGCCTGTTGATGCTGATCAAGAATATATACACTTTATGGGGTCTGACACGCCTCCTTTGCACGAACATATTATATCTTTGTAACTTTTGTAATTTCCTTCTACGTCTTATGTTAAAAGCAGTAATTGCTTGCGCTTTCAGTCGGTAAAAAAAACCTGTCAAAATTGAGCTTACTCGGAAACTGGAACATCAAAATTTGGAATGGAAACTGAGTGGTCAAAAAATATACTTATTTCACTTCATTACGCCTTTAAATGTGAGCAATATTCAACTAATCAATGTAGCCTCATATAAGCTTTGTAAATAAAATTGTAAATAAATGACTCCCACACTTTCCTAACTTATGAACTATTTCACGTATTTTTAAAATTGCGAGAATTCATCAAATAATTTAAAAAAAATATAATTTTGTCACTATTTAGGTTGACTTACTTATTAGAACTTTAATGCAAGACTGCAAGAAATCAGGGATACTTAGGTTAGGTAGGTTAGGTAAAGGCGGCAGTTGGGACTAATCGTCCCAACTAACTTAGGCCAAGATTAGGCCCGTTGTGATACCGCAACGGTGGACCCTTCACCCCTCTACACCACTCAAGAATGACTTATATGAGAGGCTTTTATGAACCTTAAGAGGCATTTTGGACTCTTTTCTCAGAGCTGAGATAGATTATTAAGAAAATAAGATTTAAGGAAGCGAAACCTTGTCCTGCCCAGACCAGGGCAGTGGCAGAACAGGTGCTCCACTGTTTCCCGCTCCTACTCATCACCACAGCTTCTACAGAAGTCGTGATGGGGAGCTCTAAGCCTTGCTGCATGGGTTCCCACCAGCCAGTGTCCGGCCGATTACGGTCGAGCATTGGGCTCTGTTTAGACAGCAAAGTTCTTTGGGTCTTTTCCTGCAGTATATCGGCCAAGTTTGCCGTGTGATCCTACATGTGTTCGTTATCCGATTCCATGTTTGGTTTGCAACGAGAGCGAAATGGATTCGTAATCTCAGTTTACAGCTAGCCAGGCCCTCCTTGTCCTGAAAGAGGATGCTGGTAGTTCCTTGTCTAGCCAGTTCATCCGCAATACAATTGCCCTCGATATCCCTATGTCCTGGGACCCATATGAGGTAGATTGAAAACTGCTCCGCCATCTCCTCTGGAGACGAGCGGCAGTTATTCACTGACTAGAAGTCCCCAGAGAGGCTTGAATGAGGCATCTGCTAAATGAGGCTGACTAACCGAGGGTCTACCCTAAATTCCTTTAGCGCATCGGTGATGGTTTGATCTGCTGATCTGCTGGCAGATCGGAAAATAAGTTTGTGTGAGTAATTTTAGCGATTCCTCGCTTGAAGTGGACCAATTTCCATCGGAACCTTGTAAGTATCCAAGTGTAGATGGACAGTGGTACTTTCGATTTCTGAGCAGAAGAGCTGCCAAGAAGCACGTTTGGCTGGTCAGAGCGCCTTCTTATACGTTGAGAGGCTGAATTTATATTCATTCCATGAATTTTCGTCATCCTTTACTTTAGCAGCGTTAAAAACTTACGGGAATTGTGCCGGAGTTGCCCAATTTCTGACGACCACCAGGGGTGTTTGGCTTTTCCCCTTGAAGTTCTCAGTCTGCAAGATTTATTGAAAGCATAGTTGCATGCTTTAGTTAGTGTTTCAATTTAGGTATTATTGAACTCATCCGAATTGGGTCCACTTGGAGGATCCGGAGGGAGAGTTCCACCCATAATCTCCGCAATGAGCACCCAGTTCGCAGAGCGGGGGTTTCAATGATATCATCGTCTCGATATACCGATGATCCGAGAAGGAGTGGTTATGAAAGACCCTCCAATTTTGGACCCTATGATATAGAGAGTCTGATGTCATGGTAAGGTCTAGGACTTCTTTCCTATTCTTAATAATAAAGGTCGTGTCATTACCTCTGTTGCATATTAGCATATTGGTAGTCAAGATGAAGTCAAAAAGTAACTCACCCCGTTCGTTTGTATCAGTGCTTCCCCACTGAGTGTGATGAGCGTTAGCGTCACAGCCTATGACCAGGTCTGTGTTTGTGGTCATGCTATCTTTTATCAGGCTACGTACCCCTTGTGGCGGTGGATCACTCTGGTCGTGAGCCATGTAGCAGGAGCAAACCCTTAGACTCCCGGATTCCAACTCCAAACTAGCAGCAGTGGTGTCTCCATCACTGCAGTTTGGGAGCAAAAATATATGCAGATGCTTTTTTGCAAGTATACAGGTACGGGCTTTACCTGAGTTTAGAGCTAGTAAGACATTGCAATTTTTGGACCTCAATCCAGAGATCTGGCATTGGCTGGGCCAAGGTTCCTGAATGAGGACCACATCGACTTCGCCTTGGCTGAGGCGAAGCAGGAGTGCAGCCAAAGCTGATATAGAGTGGTGAAGATTAATTTGAAGAAGTCTTATGGACATCTTCAGAATTAATCTCCACCATTAATCTCTACCATAAATGACTCCCACTTTTTCCTTGCTTATGAACTATTTCACGTATTTTTAACCCTAGTCCCGTGCACTCAAATTTCAACATATTTCCGTGTTCTCGGGTCAGATCGACCCATATGGCATTTTACATGTAAGTCGCTATTTTTTCGGCAAATAGTAACTTTATATATTTTTTTTTAAGCTAAATATAAAGTTTTAAGTATAAATTTTGATAACCATGTGTTGGTTACATATGGCTTCATTGCTTTTTTTTTTTTTTTTATCAATTCAAATATTTATAACCGACATTCGACGATGTTTTGCTGAGCTGTTGTTTGATATGTTTGGTGCGGTTTGAGTATTCCGTGTTTATTTCATTTTCTTCTTGTTCTGTTAGATCGCGTTGTATTTTCATTGAAGGACGACGAAAATTATATCGTTGAGACATTGTTTATGTTTTGAAAACTGAATGACAACTGAAAACACACTTCAACAAAACAGTTTTCCATATAAAATGTAAGTAGAAAATAGTTGGGTCGATCTGACCCGAGAACACGCACAGAGTACATGTTCGTTTGAGTCACATGTATCGCGCATATGTGAGATATGTACTATGAAATGTGGTTTATTTAGAAGCTAAAGGTTCAAGCTACACAACCATACCAGCAATTATGTATTTTTTTTTTTTTTAATATGTGCAATTTACATGTAAAAAATGTGTTGGGTCGATCTGACCCAGAACACGGGTCTAGGGTTAAAATTGCAAGAATTCATAGAAATGCAAATATTGTAATTTGTAAGATTAAAGTAAAAATATTCTGCTTAAATTGATTAACTATTAGCTATTTGCGTTTGGTGTTCTAAACAAAAATAAATAAAATGCCAATACTTGATGGCAAAATAAATAAATTTTAAATTCAATACTGTGCAAAGTTAATTGCTAAGTGCAAAAAAATCAATAATTACGTTGCCATTTGAGGCTAAAGTTTAGAACTTTTCTTGGCTCGTGTAAACATACATATGGGCGCGCGCAAATCAATTTTTGTGCTCAACCAAATCGGACTTTCCGGAATGTGATTCCCAAAAATAAACAACTGCAATTCGCTGCATACATCACTATTGACCCTGAAATAGTACATAGTTTGAGAGTATTCATTAGTTAGTTAGTTCTAATTAGCATTAGATGTATTGTTGTGCAAAGTTTGCCAACAAAGCTATAAAATTCGAAAAATAAAATTTATGGAGACAAAAGTTATGCATGGAAAATCTTATTTCTGTTAAGGTGTGGCGGTAATAAATTTTGTATATCATATATTTACGAAATCTGCTTTTCTAACTATAGTACCTTTCTTGCAAGAGTGAATATCCGTTGACAACATTTTAAACACAGAATCGTTTTCAGGTGATTTAAATAACTTTATATATTTTCAATAATACACTTTATGTCAAACACCAAACTTGCTTGTGGGTTAATCGAATTTTATAGCTTCTAAATAGAGGCCTGCATGAATGCATCTAAAACGGCTTATAAATCAATTATTCACTCTAAAAAGGCATGCATTTTTTGCTGTACTCTTTCGAGTGAATGTATTGGCAAGCGGTGTACCCCTTCATCCATTATGAGTACACTATATTTTTGTGCAGTTCGCTTACTTTATAGTGAATGAACGTGTTTGAAAATAGCATGAAAACAATTGAGAGCACGAGAACAATAAAATAGAGATAGGATTAAAGAAATTCATAGTAAATGCCGCAAAATGCATAATGAGTGAGGTAGTATAATTACTCTTTGCGAAATTTGGCGCACCACCTTAATCTTCGTTTTGGAAACTACCGAACCTACATATCTTATTTAACTTATGCTCATAAATAAAGTTGCTGTTCCCACACATTTATTCACTAAGAGTACGTACACCAAAAAATTGTACTCTCTCTATTTGGCTTGTATCGGAGCACTGTACAGTTAATTTGCAGTAAAGCAGACCTCTACTTTAAAACTGTCTACTGAGTGCATCGAGTTACAGTCCAAATTGTGCAGAATATTTTCTCAAATAATCAACCCATCTTCTTCATATTCAAAATATAAATATATAGTATTAGGCATATGTATATATATTTGGTGAGTTTGGTCCGAATTCGCCTAAAAACCGAAACCGTTTTTCGCCGTATATTTGTCATGCATAAACTTTTCTCGTATAAATAACAGAATATAAAAAAAATGTTGGCTCCAATTAACAGTTTTACATTTGAATTTATCTCCGATAAATTGGTCATTTCTCCAACTGTGCGGTGCCCCATAATATAAAAGTTATCGAAATCGGTTCCGTATAACTAAATAATTTTGCTATGAAGGAAGAAATTTTTTTTTTTTAAATTTAAATATTTTTTTTGTAATACCTACTTGAAAATAAGTTCATAGAAAAAATAACTACATTTTTCTTTAACACACCATTTTACTATGGAAATAAGTAAGAAAAATATGATACAGTCGAGGAGGTGCCTGACAATGTAATACCCTGTACCTTTTTTCTCGAAAAAAATATTGATTCCTTCTAAGAACTTTCCAATTGAAATTAATGTATTTTTTTTGTTACAAAACGATATTTATACCTGTAAGTTCCGTTAATTTTTTCCGATTTTGATGAAAATCGAAAGTTACGTCAAAGAAGTTAATTTAAGTATATGGGGTAAGTTTCAAGTTCATATTTTGAGGGGTGTGGGAGAAAACACGGTAATTCGATTTGTTCACTAGAGCCACATGAATAATCATATCAAAATTGGTGATTCTACGTAATATTTTACCATAATTACCTAAGTCAAATATTGATGCGTTTATTGGCAAGAGGAGGTGAAATTAGTTCATTTTTGACTATAACTTCTGTTGTATCCGTTGTTGTCCGATTTTGTTCATTTTTGACACACAGATTCATGAAACCATGACGCATAGCTCTGTTAAGTTTCAAATAAAAATATTAAACGGTGTAGCTAAAAAGCGCAATATGATTCAACAAACTTCATCTTCTGAGGAAATATGCGCACCAGCTGGTAAAGTTTCGTGTCTCTAGCTCTTATAGTCTCCGATATCTAGGTGTTCATAAAGACGGATGGATGGGCGGACGGACAGACAGACGGATATGGCTCAATCGCTAGCCGAGGTTATGATAAGCATTTTGGTAAAAAGGACTTGGGGTCTGCCACGCCTCCTTCTGTCCGTTACATACATTGCACAAATCTAGTATACCCTTTGTACCTATAGGTACAGGGTATAAAAATTAAGGATACTAATATTTTTACAAATTTTGAATCTTAAAATATACTTGCAATATACAACGAAACATTTTAAGTCCGCAAGTTCACAAGTTCACTTAAATAGTTCAAAACTTCATTTTAACGGGTTTTTCTTCTTCGATCATCCTGGACTCCCGGTGGAGCATATGGCCTCACATTATTTTAACGATCATTTATTCTCCTGGAATTTTTCAAAAACCAAATTTTTGTGCGAAAATTCCTTTTTGCACACATTCCTTACGGTGAGCAAGATTAATGCAGAGTGCTTCATTTAAAATGAATAAACAAAATCTTTTTTCTCTTATAACTCTAACGCTTTTAAAAATTAAAAAAAATACAAAAAAATTTCATTTTTATGAAAACATCTGTTTTTAGAGCTCTTAGAAATCAGTTTTTCAGACCCAAAAAAAATTGTTGTTTCAAATTAAATTTCCTTTGTTCACTTACAAGAGATGCAATGGTTCTTGAAAAACCTTGCTTAAAGCAAGCGTGCTTTTTAAAAAAAATGTATTTGGAGATATTCGCGTTTAATGCTGTTAGTAACTATACTAATAGTAAATACTCTCAATAGTAGGAACTTTAGGAAAATGCCAAAACAAATTTTTCGATTTCATGATCATAAGAAGAAGAAAGTACGGGAGCGGATTGAATTCGAAGTTCTGTTTTTACAACAGCCTAGATTGAATGAAAACAGTCGGAGTTTAAAAATATGCATCCCACCTGACTTGCTAATGAACTTCGGGGCTTTCCCGAAATTAGCATAACAACTTTTTGTTGTAACAAGAACTGTAGATATATATATGTATATAGCAATATTTGTATGCAATCCATTCCGATTGGGTATTTTTGGCCAGACCATATGATAGTACTATGTGCTTAAAGTGTAGCGCTTTTAAGAGACAATGGCCGAAAAAATTGCGAGAGCGTTAAAAATACCAAATAGAAATTTCATTTCGTTTTATTTCCCACCAGCGTGTTCAAAGTCCAGTCAAATTTGTGATGCTTCTGTATCCGTTGTTGTTTTTGTAGTTGTAGTATTTGTGGGATATATGCTGTGTATGTATAGCTGTTAATACATGTTTTAGTTAAGCAGTGGCATGCTTATTAAGCGCTCCTCATATGTATCTAGAAGATACAAATAAACAAACATGCATACTACTTAGTTTATTATTAAAATATATGACAAAGTTCTCTTTTTTTAACCGGTTTAGCCCATTTACTCAGTTACTCTGCGCGACACGTTTTTATTTTATTTCTTCTTTTTTTTTATATATGTATATTTTTTTACGGTCATTGTACTACATTTTATGCCGCTGCTATTTGTTTGACCACAAACATTTAGATAGAAATAGAAGAGAAAAAAAGAATGCGCTGGGCGTGCACAACAATAAAAGCAGAAATAATAACAAAACGAAAGAAAAAAAGTTAAAAGCTGTCGGGGTGGTGATCGATTGTGGGATACACTGCATCCAACTGCATCCCGAAAAAAAGGAATTTATTTGCAACGAATTTTTTCATTGATACGTTGAGTATTACGGGCGTATAAGAGTGAAATGTTGTAGGACAGAGAGTCAACTTTTCGTCTTAGACTGTAAACCAAAAATTATTAAATAAAAAGTAGATTCGTAACGAAGATGCGGAATGAAGATCCTTTCGCTTATTCGTTTTCAACACAAAGTATAAAACTATTTCATGTCCTTGATCTCTCAAACAGATTCAAATTACAATTATTCTTGCAACCTTTTACAAAAACTACTAGTTTGTATATTTATAACAAATCTTAAAGGAGACTACCTGTTCCTGTTATTGTTTTTCTATCAAATTTAAGGACTGATAAAATATATTTAATACTTAAGAAGATAAATTTATTTAATAAAAATGATGTACAAAATATTAATTTCAAATTTTATAAAAAGTATTAAGACGAATTATATAAACAATACAAAAAAATAGTAATAAATAAATAATAAAAATAAAAAAAAAAATTATTCAAATTATGGAAAATATATTTAAGTTTAAGTTTAACAATTTTCTTTATTTTTGTAATATGAGTTTTGGTTAAAGCTAGCCATTAAAAATTACAGAGTTAGATGTAAAAATCTTTTCAGCTGCGACAGAAATATTTTTTTAAAGTTATGAATTAAAATTTTAGGTGAATTGTCGTTGTGTAGTCAAGGAAAGTAAATTCAAAAACCTTGGACCTGTCAAATATATTAATTAAATATTTAACACAAAAGAAGAGATTGTATATTACAAAAAAATAAATGCTAAATAAAAAGAAATTATGTACCTACCAAATCCAATTAGTAATTAAAAGCATACCCCGTTTTAATATCATTTCACTCTGTACTCAAAACCTTATATAGAAACAAAAAAATGTAATACAGTCGAGGCGGTGCCCGACAGTGTAATACCCTGTACCTATTTTCTGAAAAGAAAAATTTATTCCTGCATATTCCTTCTAAGGACTTTCCAATTGGAAATTATTTTTTTTTTTACCGATTTTGATGAAACTCGAAAGTTACGTCAAAGAATTTATTTAAAGTATATGGGGTAAGTTTCAAGTTGGTATGTAGAGGGGTGTGGGAGAAAACACGATAAATCGATTGCGGGGGGTGGGGGCACCACATCGATAAAATTTGGTTGTGGATTTGTTTATTAGAGCCACATGCATTGGCTTACCAAAAATTGTGATTCTAGGTAATCATAATTACGAGGAGTCAAATTTTGACGCAGTTTATAGGCAAGGGTGGTGAAATTTGTACATTTTTGACTACAACTTTAGCTATATTTGTCCGATTTTGTTTTTTTCACACAGATGCATGTAAGCACAACGCATCGCTCTGTTAAATTTCAGATGAAAATATTAAACGGTGTGGCTAAAAACCGCGAAACTCTACTGCGGGGGAACGGGGAAAGATATTGACATGATTCAACAAACTTCATCTTTCCAGGAAATATGCGCACCTGCTGGTAAAGTTTCGTGTCTCTAGCTCTTATAGTCTCCGAGATCTAGGCGTTCATACGGACGGACAGACGGACGGACGGACGGACATGGCTCAATCGCTACCCGAGGTTATGATAAGCATTTTGGTATAAAGGACTTGGGGTCTGCCACGCCTCCGTCTGTCCGTTACATACATTGCACAAATCTAGTATACCCTTTGTACCTATAGGTACAGGGTATAAAAATCTGTTTTCGTTTGGAATCTTCTTCGGTTGCTATGAGAAGCCTTTAAGTCGATAAAAAGGTATCTTAATTAATTTTGCAACGTGCTACTTTTACCAAAAAGTGTACGACTGAAATAGGTAAAACCAGGTGGTGTAGATCAGAAGATAAATAGATCTTTAATTTTTTAGTTCTTATATTCTCTAAAACCTAATTGTTTATATGGAATGCTGACATTTTGGTACAAACAACATGTTGTCAGCCACGCCTTTTTTTCTGTTACATGCACAAACCTATAATACCCTTGACCCAATAGATACAGTGTATAACAAGATTACTTGAACGCGCCAAAGCTGAGATACTCTCCTAAATTTGTGACTACGTTTTTATAACAGTTTGGTAATACCTCGGTCGTTAACTAGAAGTACGAAATTTCCTATTACGTAAGTTTCAGGTACTTGTACTTTGGAACATTGCAATAACTATATTTTATAGTTGCTTATAAAGTTTTATATGTGAAGATAGACCATTTTGTTTCTATTTAAAATTTAATTTTAAAAAAGATATTTTTTTTTCAGACAGGCAACTAGTTTTCTGTCATTTGTTTTCACATAGTTGTGAGAATAAGTATTTGTATTAATATTACATGTTTAGCATTTACATTATTTTTAAATGTCGTATATTAATAGATATTTCAACAATTTTAGAGAATGTTTGCCTAAGAAAGCGTTGTGATAAATATTATTAAAGCCTGTTCCATATTTCGGTTCAGATTCCGATAGCCCAAATCACAGTACGCAATTTTTGGTTCAATCGATAATGATAGCCAGACATTTTGAGACATATAAACAGTCACATAAATACGATAAACAATGAAATATTATGCATACAAGCTTACAAAAAATTTTTTATTTGAAAATTATGCTTTAGTATTAATTTACCGTGGAACAACACATTCTAGAGATCGATCGATGGCCACGGTTACGATCTGAAAATCAGCCGTATCGGCAATAAATGATTCTTCTTCGCTACAAAGCAATTATATATATATATTAGTCGGATCTTTTTATACCCTGTTCCGTTTTTACAAAGGGTATATTAAGTTTGAGGAAGCCAAAAATGTATGTAACATACAGAAGGAGACGTCGGATATCCCCCAAAGTTACATAAAGTATGATCAGGGTGACTGGAGAAGTCGATATACCCATGTCCGTCTGTTTGAACGCCTAGATTGTCCGTCTGTATGAACGCCTAGATCTCAGAGATGGTAGACTTTCAGATAAGATCCCTTATTATCCTACGGGAGAAAAGTTTATTTTATTTTTTCGATATCGGGGTTAAATTGTAGAGTTCCCATAGGGGTGTTTCAGAGAACCCTAAAAAAACCAGAAAGTTTTAGATGGATAATTCGTTTGTTTATGAAGATATCGTAACCAAATTAGAGTTCCCAAGCACTGTACCAAATTTTATCAAAATCGGTTGACGATATCATATAGCCCACATAGGACGGATCGGTCAAAAAATCTATTTTTGTACAAAATTTGTTGTATTTCGTTTTTTTATGAAGATATCGTAATCAAACCTCACATTCGAAAGTTTTTTTATAGTACCAAATTTGATCAGAATCGGTTGACTGTATGATATAGCCCCTATAGGACGGATCGGTCGAAAAAACGTTTTTGGTGCAAATTCGTTATGGTAACCAAATTTGACCAAAAAAAATTTTTTTTTTTTGGTACTAGGTATCCCAAAGTATCAAGTCGAAACAGCGTTCTATAGACAGTAATAGTAAAATTTATCAGTTCTTGCATTCTATATCGGTACAAATCTCTACACGAGAAGGTCTAAGAATCCTGAACGGAAAATACTATATATAATAATACCAAACGACAAAAATCTTTAAAGACAAAGAAAATTAGCAATATATGTAAAATTGTCATATGGTCCTGCCAACTTTAGAACTTTGTTGTGCCGTTGTAAAGCGATGCTACACCCTATTAATCGATCTTTTTTGGAGTTTATCTTAGAACCCTTGGGTGCTGGGGTTTTTGGTTCACGGATTGGGATTCAGTGGCTTAAATCCATAAGGGTGGCCCAGTCACATTTAAAATTTACACCACTTTGTTATGACTCAAAATTATGGCATTCATGATCTCTCCGTTTGATTAGACCTGAATCTGGCTATGAGTTCTTTTTAAAATGAGGCTGTTTTGCGGCCAAAGCGCTTTAGGCTAATAGCCATTAGCATAGGCATTTAGTTACGTTTCTAATTTGGCTTTTGTACTTTTGACAGAGTGATTCAAATTTAAAATATTTTTCAAACCGATTTTTCATTAAAATTTGTTTAGCTAGATTTAATTCCGAAATTTTCGTGTCTAAATCGGATTTTGCAAAAGCTCTTTAGATTTTTTCTGAAACATATTTCTGATCATCTTTAAGTTTTTATATCTTGCGGTACAAAGGGTGCCTATATTAAGTTTATGTAAGCCTAACAGAGAAGGAGAAGTCGGAGAGCCTCATAATTACCTAAAGTATGATTAGGGTGACTAGAAAAATCGATATAGAAATGACAGAATGCCTAGAACAGTGATGGAGCTAGAGCAATCAAAAAAAGTTTTTTTTATTGTATCGTAAGTTCATCCCTGTTTCCAATTCCGATATCGAATTGTTGAAAGAGACTACACTTTTCGCAACAGATCGCAAAAAAAAAGAACAAAGAAGAAATCGTGATTTTAGAAATTCTCAAAATAAAAAAGGAAACAAGATGAAAGAAATCTACACATGAAGTCACTTAAGGATATCTCCCAGCAGGTTTTTTTTTTAAAGTATTGGGCAGAGCAATACTCTCTTTGCTGCAAGCATCTTACAAAGCCAATATGCTCTCCATAAACCTAGAATACTAAAGCACTCAGAACCACAATCAAAGCCACCTGTTGGGCTCTGTGCGGCTTCGATTTGAAACCAAAGAAGTTAATGCTGATAATACCGTTATAGCGGCAACAGTTAAAAGTCTTCTCATAACCGTTTTGAATTTCTAGCTAGATTCTTGGCTTCGGGCGGCCCTGTCATTGCCCAATGGACTAAAGTCTATTAAATGTTTGGGCGTATGCCCACTAATGAAAACTTTAATCTCTACCTTGTAATCTTGAGCGAATAACTAATTCGAGTTGATTTAAGTTATGTTGTTTTTATTTTTACATTTTAAACATGTAAAGCCATTTTATAGGCCAACGAATAATCTTGAAGCTTTTTTTTCGTATTTCATGGTTAATTTTGAATATATTTGAACTCAATAGCAAACGTTTTTTTCGCACATTAGTTTGACATTAAATTATGCATAATTTTATTTTGGCAATTACAATAGCTGGTTTATAAATGATGTCTAAAAATTTTGTGTATTTACGAGGGTAGTTTGATAAGTCGGCGATATTTTGAATTTTTTGCGTTACCCCTATTAATAGACTGCTATACAATCTCAAGCAAACTGCTTCATTTAGTTTAGGTTTGACAGCCATGGAAAGTAGAGAAAATTAAAAAGAATGGGAAAGTGATTTTCGTGAACTGATTAAGCATTATTGAGTGCGTAAAACAATCACCAAAACGAAAAAAAAACATTTATGAGTTCCTTTGTGGTCGTATCAGCACCAAAAGCCGAATGTTCAGATATCCCAAAAGAGGGGAGAGAAATTAACTTGCATATCATGTCTTGGTAATGACCCACAAAAAAAAAGTCTGAACTTTACATATGACAGGACGACCCTTATGGGTTTTGAGCAACCGAACCCGAATCCTATGTCCACAAAACCCCAGCACGTCATGGTTCTGAGACAACCTTCCAAAACGCCATTTTTGAGCTATATTTTTTGACAATGTTTTCATTTGTTTTTGGGGTCGCTGTACCGGAATCCACGGTCCGAAAAACACAAGATAACTTCCAAAATATCTCTTTTTATGGGGGTTTTTAGGGTTATGAACCCTGACTTGCAACTCCAAAAACTCGTAGTAAACTTTTTTTTGTTGTGCAGCTTCATTGGAACATAACTTCAAAAGATCCCGTAAAAGATATTTTTTTGAACATGTTTTTGGGGCAACTAAATCCGAATCCGAGGTCTAAAAAGCTTAGGCACTATTTTTTTTTACAATGTCTCTGAAATCAGTTTTTTGCGAATTTAAAAAAAGTTTTAAGCTTTTTCGAAATAAAATTCTACGTTTCTTTTTATTTAAATTTTATTCAAAATGTTAAACATTTTGTTGACTTACGAAGAATGGAATTACAGCCAATCATATTGCCCATATGTTTGTGATGGTGACATTAGGAATTACTTTGCAGATTTTTTTATCCGTCTGCATTTCCAGAATGTTCTGCTATACAGGACGCAAATCTAAGAAATCAAAGATCATAAAAATCGGTCCAACCATTATTGAGTTATAAATGGTGTAACATACGTGACTTGTCGATAAATCTGGCCATCATATGGACTTATAGCTTTGTTGACAGATTTCTACTCGCCATTCTATAACCTCGGAAAGTTTAAACACTTTAATTCTCTTTCGAAATTGCAGTACGGTAAGAGATTTGATGACGAGATCGACATTGAAAAATAATTATTTTGTGGATTTATTATTTAAAATAAATAAAATAATTGGAAAGGTTTGGACTTAGTATATTGAAATATTTTCAGGAATAGAGCTCTTTATTAATTGCTTAAAATATGATTCATTCAAAAAGTCAGCCAATTTTCAAACTGCCCTCGTATTTTTAACTTTTGTTAATTTTACTTTCTTTAAAACAGCGCCAAAAACTTGTTATATAAGCTAAACTTGAAAGCTGTACCTGAGAGAAGTTATATACTTCTACTTATATACTTATATTCACCACTTAGAATGTCAATAACTGCTTTTAATATAAACAACAACAAAAAAAGTAAAATTATGCATTTAAATATATGCAACATAGGTAATTTTAAGCGACCTTATTTATTTTTATTAAACGAAATATTTTGTGAGTGAAACTTTTAAGTTAAATGAGCCAAAAAAAAGGTTCACAACCGGCCGAATTCGAGCGACGCGTTTAAATATTTAAGCCAAAAAGGCCCCCAAAACTTGCGCTTTCATTTCCGACAACTGAAAAAACCTACACTAAAAAAAAAAAAAAAAAAAAAAAAACGAAAAGCCGCCACGCTTTCGGCAAAAAAAAAAACAACGATCAAACGACGACGCCTTTATTTGACTTTTTTTGGAATTCCAAACATTTCACTATATACCATACATACACTACTTGTAAGTCTATATATTTATAGGTATATATGTAAGTAGTGCTGGCTGGTGGTAGTGAGGTTTTTCGATTTTATTGGATCGTTCGCCTCATACTTTGGTGCGTCTGCATTTTTTTTTGGTAACGATTGGCCTGCTTTTGTTCATTGTATGTGTACCCATTTCGGGCCCCAGTTTCGGGCGCATCAAAAATTAATTGATTTTGTTGTGCAGGTGTTTCGAGGTAACAACTCATCATAAATAAAAAGTGACTCCAAGTTATTACAATGTGGTATATACTACTACTACAATACTACAGTGGATGGAGCATGTGAGAGAGCCAACCAATTTTGTTTGCATATGGAATCAGCGCCATTTTTTTGCGTTAATTAAATGCGCATACAAGAGGATTTTTTTTTTTATTTTTACGTGTTTATTTTTTGCACGTAACCAACAACAGTTCAGGGTCAAAGTTTGTTTTTTTTTTCTCTCTCTCTGAGCGTTTTACATCTTTGAATTATTCGAGATGTTTCTTCTGTAGCACTGCATTCGAATGAGGTACATTAGTTTGCGAAAGATGTTTATAGGTTTTGATATAAGCCGGCTTTCTTATATTTCAACATAATTAAACTGTATACTGGATCAGTTGGGTTGGTAACTAACGTACTAAACCCGCTGTGGGAAATGATTTGGTGGTATTGAGCGGTGGAGTTGTTTAGATAAAAGGTCAATATTTTTTTTTTGCTTATTAGGCTCACATGAATTTACCTAACCAGTTTTTGTGACTTGCTTATCTAAATATTAGCATATCTACAGAATTTGTTTCGAAGATCATAGTTATTGTTATCTTATAAATTCTTCAGTGGAAAAGTGTCATCACATCTCTTAATAATTTTGGTGTCCCCAAATTTTTGTAGTCCCCGGACTGGCATTGTTTACTCGCTCGTTTACATTGCTTTAAATACTAGAATTATAAGAATCAAGGAACCTAAAAAATTTACCTAAGTTGAAAGTAAGAAATTTGATTTTGAAGCCTAGACACTATCAGTTGTTACAACTCTAAACTCATTTAAAGCGATAAAGCAATAATAGTTCGAGGTCTTAAAAAATCAAATGAAAAGTTCAAAATCGTCGGTTTCTAAAAAAGTTGGAAACGACAAATGCTTTTTTAGCTAATAGGCTATTCAAATTCAGATTTAGAACTTCGGCACACAGGCATTAAAGCAGTTTACTGTGCTTTAGCAAGTAAAGCTTGGAACTTCTTATCTCAGAACACCACATAGTTCAAGTACTAGTACATGAATACTTTCTTGCTTTTATATCCAGAAAAGATAATTAAAACTGATCTAAAATTGTCTAGCTTTCGGCTATATTCAGTGTAGAGGAATTCTTTATAGGGAAGTTTCCACTGCATTACAAGTGCGATCTATTCAAAACCAACAGAAGAACAAACACAACGTATGCCTATCCATCAGTTTAGGGTGTCCACGAGCAAAAACGATTACATTGAATTGAATCATTCAAATTAATTGAATGTATTAAAGCGTATCTTATATTCACAACTCGAACATTTTTTTGGTAAATAATATTATGTTATTGTCATTTTTTTTTTTTTTTTGCTTGTATCACTGTTTGACCATGAATATATGTGTGTACGTGTTATGGTTTTTTTTTAAACCGATTTAATTTTTTTATTCAAACCTAACGTATTATTTGCGTATTGACTTTGACCCTCTTGACCAGCAATTTCATGAACGTTAAAAACAATTCGGGATCAATTCTCTAATTTAGTTTGTGAATGGTTGAGATCTTTATAATGCGCATCTAATTGCAGTTCTGTTCAAGTTGTATTTATAATTAGTGCTATGTGTACAGGGTGATCAGATAAGAATAAAAGGGGAGTTGGGAGCTCTCAAATTAATTCAGATTTTATTTTGAAGCTACATTTATGTGATTATGCATGGAATAACCCAACATTAAAATTGACGACTCGGAATCCCGATGATTTCTTGGCCCAAATCTCGAGCTCTGACCAGCATTTCAAGCGCCCTATTAGCGAACTAACGGCGATGACTACATAATATAATAAATAATAAATAATCTTGAAATAAGTTTAAGATTCTTAAATTAAGAAAAGAAATTATAGAACTTTAATTAAGAATAGATGGCATGGCCAAAATTTCTTAACTTGAGATCAAAAATTCTTTAAAAAAAAGATATAGAAACTTGAATGAAGATAAAAAAATATGATTTTTAGCATAATAAAATTTCAAATTTATAAAAAAAAACAAAAATTTTTTTAAAACCACAGATATTTTTTTAGAAGAAGAAGACCAAAAATTCGTAGTATAGTATTGAAAGTCTTAATTTTAGCATAATAAAATTTCGAACTTAAAACAGGAAAAAATTATTAAAGTTAGACCAAAAAATTATCAAAGCATGACATTCTTAAATTGGAGATAAAAATCTTAAAAATAGAAAAAAATTCGTAAATTTAATTTTTTTAAAACAAGACACAAAATTCTTGAAATAAAATTAATAATGGTAAACTAAAACATTTACCATTATAAACTTAATACAAGATTATTAAAATAAACTAAAAAATTCTCTAAACATGAGCGACCATTCGCAAACTAAAATTCAATCTTTAAAAAAAATGGAAAAAAAATTACTTAAACTTAACAATCTAAAAAAAAAAAACTACTTAAGATGCAAGACCAAAAATTCTTAATATAGTATTAAAAGGGACAAAGGCATTCAGCAAGACCAAAAAATATTAAAATAGAATTACTAAATGAATATATTTAGCATGATAAAATTTCTTTTTTAAAACAGGACCAAAAAGAAATTTTAAATTTGATTGAAGATAGTGAAAAGACTAAAAGTAAAATCAAATCTTTAAAAAGAAAATAAAGGAAAATTTTTAAAATTCAAAGCAAGAACAAAGTTTGTAAAATTTTAAATTTTGACAATTGTTAAAATAAGTTAAAATCTGATAAATGAATCGGAGTCAATGACCGCAAAAGCGTATTCGTACCAAGTTTGATCACAATTAAAAAAACCAATGTTGAATCTTAGCCAGCCATTTTGGATCCGCCATTTTGAAAATCGATTAACAAACTGTGGCCAGCGTTAATAATGAAAAATTTCTTAAATTGCAATGCATTCTCAAATCCAACCGATGTCCAATTCTGCTGAATCGCGCCGAATTGACATTTTCGAGTCGACTCCAATACTGGCTGCTAACGCGGGCTATGATTTCCTCACTTTGCATTAATCTCTTTGCTATCTGGTCATACTATATATGCATATAGTAACAGACTAAGCTATAATTCTTAACGTTGAGGGTGCTATTCGAAAAAACACGTGTTGTTGCCGCCAATTCTCAATCTCTGTAAACTTTTAATGTAACGCTCGGTGTTTTTTACATATTTCAAACGAAAATCCCCATTTGGCTTATGGGCTTTTGGCTAGCTGGAGGCAATACGCCCACAAATTAGTCGCCTTGTCCCACACTCAGCCAAATGAGTCGGAAAGAACCCAAGAAGAACCTGTCACTACCTTATACATTTGCATTTGTAATTTAGTACCAAGTCATGACAAAGAACTGAAAACTAAATGAAAAGAAAGCCATAGAATGACAGACAGGGTAAGGGACCGTTTTTGGTCAAGTTGTTGGTCAACTCACAAGTTATATACTTAAGCAAATTAGGCCTAAAGTATGCATATAACGGTTTCTGAAAATCAAGCCCCAACAACAAAATATTTGAACTTAGCATGCAGTTCTTTGCCCGCTCTTTGATTTTGTGGCACAGTTTCGGAGTTCCCAGTAGTCTTATGCACCACTACTAGCATGTACAGTCGATAATATTGGCCAGCAGGTTGCTTGACTGCAACCCGGGGTTTTTTTTTTCTGCACACTTGTTGCATGCGGCACAGTAAGCCAGCGTTAAGTAGGCCGTCTGCAAAGCGTCTGCCTCCAACAGCAACAAAACCGAAAGTGGTTTAGGCGGAAATTTCAAATATAGTATAAAATAAATTGCCAACTGAAATACTCTGTAGACTTTCGGCCAACGACCAGCGGCGATTGCCTCAGCATTAAGAAAATATAAAAAAATATAGGTATAAAAAACTTGCTAGAAAAGTTGAGCTTTGATGAGCCAAAGATTTTATACACTTTTGTGAAATAGTCTAGAATTGGTTAATTTTTAACTCGTGCTTGGATATTCTTTTGTCGACAAACATTCAAAAATGCTAAGAAAATGATAATTTTTTTTATTTTGAAATGATTTTAAATTCTTTTAAGCCTCATAAAATTTTGAAATAGCTATGAACTTGTTTTTTTTATGAATTTATTTTTTTTAGTTCTTTAACAAATCCGGAAAACAAATCCGAAAATTTTATTCGGATAGTTCAGGTCTTGCATAAAAAAATTTCCCTTCTAATTAGAATAGCATATTCGTAGATAATTTCCCTCGAAAGCTCTAAAGCTGTGTTAGCAATGAGCAAGGGAAATAGATGGCGACATAAAAGAATTCGGATTTGGGAACACGAAAGAACGAATCCGAATAATAATTTTTTCGTTTTCCGGAGCACGGTCGATTATAAAATTGATTATAGGTTTTAGATTAAATACTATATTACCATTTCCATAAATATTTCGTACAAAAAATGATTTATTATAAAATTGTGCAAAGGTTTTAATTTAATTTAAGTAAAAATGTTTTGAGGAGAGACATGAATTGCCCACCTTTTGCGCGAAATAAAGTTAGAATATATCTAATTGAAAAACACACGATGCGCTTTTGCTTAACACGTTTATTCCACGGCGATCGTAGTTACAGAAGTGATATAAGGTAATTACATATGCAGGCGCTAGGCTGCTGCGATAACATAAAGCTCAGCAGAGCTTTATTTACAATAGAGAAGAGCTTATTAACATAACATAAGCGCTATTGTCAATTTGCTTAGTTACAATGTAGGATTAAATTTAGCATAAAAAACATAAGCCGTAATGGAATTTACAATTATTATGAGTTTTTAGTTCTGCTCCGGACAAACAACATTTAAAAACAATTTTTATTTTTCAAGCTACTTAGAGTCGACAATTTTTATTTTTGCGTACTTTGTGTACCAAAGCTTCCTTAAAATTGGTATGAATAATATTTTATTATAAAATTCTATTATATACTATATTTTTAGAAAAGGTTTTAGTTTATTTTAAGCTAAAATATTTGTCGTAAGTTTTAAGTGCTTATTCTGAGAAGTTTGAAAGAAAACACGTAGCCGCGATAAAAGTTGATGTGGTTTTGTATATAAGGCCTTATATAGACGTTGTAATAAAATTTGTTTACGCAGTTACTCCAATATTTTTTGCAAAACATTGTATATGTCCGACTAGTTCAATGTTTGCTACAGATGCATATAACCACAACGCACTCTAAAGATTCAACATACCTAACCGCGAAAAATTCCTAGCGGAATGGTGCCAGACATAAGTCGATGAAAATTACCAACGTAATCTGTTGGTGAAAATTTATGATTTTCGAGGTCTTGGAGTTAACCCAATCGCTTCCCGAGGCTAAAATCTAATATATCCGTTACAGGGGTTATTACAAGGTATACAAATTTTTTTTTTTGATGTACTTTTTTGACCCTTGCTGTTAGTGTACAAAGCGAGTGGGCGTGTATCTCTCTAGTCAATAAGTAACCTTACTGAGGAAAACAAAAAACTATACCAATTTATTCGGAAGAAAATATTATAAAAAAGATGGCGTACGTTAAAGTCGGGCGCGGACGACTTTGGGATACCCTGTACCACCACATTGCAATTAAATCCGATATACTGCTTAAGACTTCCAAAGATATTTTATTTACCAAACACTTTTTTTTGACCGATCGGTCCTATGGGGGCTATATGAAGTAGTCAACTGATTTTGATCAAATCTGGTACATTGATTGGAAACTCTAAAAAACTTCCGAGTGGCACATTTGGTTACGATATCTTCACAAACAAACAAAACACAACGAATTTTGTGCAAAAACCAATTTTTTAAACCGATACGTCCTATGGGCGCTATATGATAGAGTAAACCGATTTTGATCAAATGTGGTACAGTGATTGGGAGCTGTAGGTAACTTCCGACTGCCAAATTTGGTTACGATATCTTCATAAACAAAATAATTATTTATCTAAAACTTTTGGGGTTTGGTCCTCTTTGAGGTCCTCTGAAACACCACTGTATAATATATCCCCGATAACAAAAATATAAGATAAACTTGTCTCCCGTGTCATAATATCGCATCTAATCTGAAAATTTAGTTTCTCTAGCTCTTACCATCTCTGAGATCTAGGCGTTCATACAGACAGACAGACGGACATGGGTATACTGACTTCTCTAGTCACCCTGATCATACTTTAGGTAACTTTGGGGGTTCTCCGCCGTCTCCTTCTATGTTTTACATTCATTTTCGGCATGCACAAACTTAATACACCCTTTGTACCATACGGTATAGGGTATAAATACTAAAAAAAATGCATATTTATTTCATCTGCGAAATAAAAAGTACTATAACAAGTCTGAACTTTTCAACTTAGTTCAAGTAAGATAATTCCAACATTTTTAGCTTTAAGAAATTTTATTTATCTAAGTATCTCTAGAAACACGAATTAAATTGTTTGTAAAAGTTACTTAAAAGCTTAATGCATAAAATCGGTATATGTATTAATCTCTTAATCTATAACTTAATGTTATATGGCTTATAGATTCGTAGATCTGTTTTTTTGTAGATTTACATCCTAACTATAATAGAGCCCCTAGAGAAAACACTTGACATTAAAACACATAATCTACAACTTATCTTATATAGCTCTTAGATTCGTATAAACTTTTTATTCAATATCAGAATGTTCGTGGTCTCCTCTCTAAACTTAGTAGACTTTTCACCAATAGCGTAAATTTCGATTCTGATATTATTGCTTTCTCTGAAACCTGGCTTAATGCGTCTGTCTATGATTTTGAGATTTTTGTTAGCTCCTATGTAACCTACAGGCTTGACCGGTCTCCCGGTCGTGGTGGTGGTGTACTCATTGCTGTTAATGTAGCCTTAGAATCTCATTTACTATCTCTAAATTTTCCAATAGGCATTGAGTTCATTGCGGTAAAAGTGTTTTTTAATAATTCCTATATCTATTTTACTTGTTCCTATATACCTCCTTGCTCCGACTTGAGTGTATATCAGAATCATCTCACTGCCATTCGTATGGTGGCTGATTCTGTTGGTTCTCGGGATCAAATTGTTGTCTTAGGCGACTTTAATCTGCCTACATTATCTTGGCTTAGTTCAGTCAATTCTAGTTTTCTTTTTCCATCTGGTAATCATGAGTTTGTTACAGGACTGATTGATATCTCTCTCAGCCAAATAAATTTTATACATAATTGCTCAAATAGAATGCTTGACCTCGTTTTTGTCAATGATAATTCTGATTTTGAAATTTCTAGGGTCTGTCCGCTCTCCGTACCCGAGGATCCGTACCATCCGACATTACAAATCTCTTTAAAATTTAATGGTCTCTACCGAAATCAGCCACATGCTCACGCTCTTCGGTATCGCTGCTTTCGCAAGTCTAATTTTGTCGGTCTTAATAAATTTTTGTCCGAAGTTAACTGGTTGCCTTTGTTGACTACTAATGACCTTGACTTATCCATTTCCAATTTCTATCGGGTTTTATACGCTGCTTTTGATCTCTTTGTCCCTTATTCTGTCCCGGCTCTTTCTTTAAAGCCGCCTTGGTTTACTACTAGTCTGTCCTCTTTAAAAAATCGCAAGTCTTCTTCTTACAAAAAATTTAAGAAATCTGGATCTCCTGTCGACTTTTATAAGTTTTCTATTTTACGCAGCAAGTTCGTCCTTCTTAACAGAATTTGCTACAATAATTATCTTTCCCGCTGTCGGCTTAACTTCTGTAGTGATCCTAAAAAATTTTTTTCTTTTGTTAATTCTAAACGTAAATCTTCCTTATTTCCTTCATCGCTATATTTCAAAAATGAAAGCTCTACTAACAATTCTGAAATCGCCGACCTGTTTGCGAAATTTTTTCAAACTACCTATTCTGTCAACCCTAATTGCATTGACCTTAACTATCCCTATAACCTACCACATTCAAATCTTATTGCTTATCCTGAAATCTTTGAAACCGACGTTTTACAATCCCTACTGTCCATTAAATCATCCTTCTCCCCTGGCCCAGATGCCATTCCTAGTTGCGTCTTAAAGCATTGTGCTCACTCTCTTTCTACACCATTATCTGTTCTTTTCCGCACTTCATTAAAATATTCTTATCTTCCGGCCATCTGGAATGAATCCTTTATTATCCCTATTCACAAAAAAGGTTCCAAGTCCAACATTGAGAACTACCGCGGTATTGCCAAGCTTTCATCAATCCCAAAAGTTTTTGAAAGGATTGTAACTTCACAATTGCAACACTACTGTCGTTCTTTAATGTCGGATTCCCAACATGGGTTTGTAAAACGTCGGTCCACTTCTACTAACCTTTTAGAACTTTCGTCTCTTATTAATCTTGGTTTTACGGAAAAAAAACAAACTGATGTCATTTATACTGACTTTAGTAAAGCATTTGATTCGGTAAATCATAGTCTTCTACTTGTTAAACTGTCTCGTCTGGGGTTTCCGTCTTGTCTTTTAAATTGGATATCGTCCTATTTATCCAACCGAGTCCAGAAGGTAGTTTTTAAAGGCTGCGAATCTACAGAAATTATGGTCACGTCAGGGGTACCTCAAGGTAGCCATCTAGGCCCTCTTCTTTTTAACTTATTTTTAAATGATCTCCCTCAGGTAATCTCATCTTCTCACATTCTTATGTATGCGGATGATGTTAAACTCTGTATGTCCTACTCCGATAATAATAAGTACTTACTTCTTCAGCATGATTTTGATAACATGCAATCTTGGTGCAATATCAACCAACTCTTTCTCAACAAGACAAAATGTAACGTTATGACATTTTATCGTTCTGCTCCTTATTTGGCCACTTACTCTTTAGAATCTTCTACCTTAGAACGCATCGAGAGTGTGTCTGACCTTGGTGTTTTGTTTGATCATAACCTTAAATTTAATAACCATATTTGCAACATCGTGAATAAGGCTAGAGGTGTTCTTGCTTTTATTAAGCGTTGGTCTAAAGAGTTTAACGACCCTTACACAACCAAACTTCTTTATATTTCTCTTGTCCGTCCAATTTTGGAATATTGTTCCTGCGTTTGGAGCCCTCAATACCACCTTTATCAGGACATGATTGAGTCCGTACAAAAGCAATTTCTCCTTTTTGCACTTCGTGGCTTAAACTGGGACCCAAATATCCGACTGCCGCCATATTCTGATAGACTTCGCCTTATAAAATTGCCTTCCTTAAATCACCGCAGAACATGCCACGGCGTGTTATTCTTGCATAAACTGTTACTCGGTCTTATCGATTCCAATGTACTCCTTAGCAAAGTTACTTTGGTCATACCATCCAGAGTAACTCGTAATTTTCGACCCTTAGCCTTACAATTTTGTAGATCTAATTATGCTTTGCACGACCCTTTCCGTGTCTTATGCTCTAACTATAATAACTTTTACAATTTCCTCTCTTTCGAACGGTCTATTCAATCTATCACTTCTTCTATCTTAAGTCACCTTGACTTGCCACTTCGAGCATCCTTGACCAATCCTATATTATGAGTCACCCACTTGGTCAATGGTGATCCATTGGCTTTTTTTGCGATATAATGTTTAATTTTTATCTTGCTTCCTCTTTTCAACTTTAATATTGTAAATCCAAGTTTCTGGCCAGTTCTTGATGTGAGTTGGTGCATATCATTAAAAAGTTCACCCATCGGGCTAGAGACGCGGATTAGTTCATATCAATTCCCTCGCTCTATTTTCTTTTCTAAATAATTTATATGTACTTTTTTATAATATAATGACAACTGTACGTAGTTGTACCCCTCAAATAAATAAATAAATAAATAAAAATATTGATTGCATACCTCTTGACATAGTCATGATACTCCACTTGAGGTATATTGCGAAGTAAACAAAGTTTGCACTTTGCTTTGGTCCACTGTGCAGCCAATTGTTGAAGATGGCGACGACTTGCCACAGAGCGTTCCAACTTTGTTGTCTCCAATGCTTTAGTTTTTGTTGCCAACTCTTTTTCATTCTTCTTGTTTCTTTCGTTTTTCTTTCGCTTTGCTTTCTGCAACGTAAGTCCAGCTCAGCATAAACAAACCAGAGGCGGCAACAAGTCGGTTTTGAGTCTCAATGTGGATTCAGTTGAGTTTTGGGCATTGTGGCCAACGGTTCCAAGCAGCGGTTCGCCGTGCGTTGACGAATTCAACGGGATTTACAGACGGCGTATCTTTGAAAAGCAAGGGCAACCATATTAGTCAGTCAGACATAAAATTCGCATAAATATAAAAAAAAAAAAATTAATATAACTATGAATATATAAACAAAGAATTTCCAATATTTTTTTATCGAACGCTACGAAACGACGTCGCGTGCACTTCGGGATTTGTGAGTTCTCTGCGAGAGTGATTCACCGTATTTGTAATCGGTCTGCTCGTTCGCCGCGTATACTGAGTGATCGGAGCTTTGCATGCCTGATAAGGTTCAGGCACACTTCCAACTCGACGTCAGTTGGCTTAAAAGCGCGCTAGACGAAACAACTTGTAACCAAAACGCGGCGGTCGCAAACCGCTAAATAAGCTAAAAGTGTCTGTGCCTAATGTTGATGTGATTATCTAATTACAGTAAACAAAAAAAATATAAAAATATTTTATATTAATTACAGCTAAAATAGCGCGGTTTTATAAATAAGCGAAATTGAATTTTTCCAATAATTTTGAAATTAAAGACAGGTGCGTGTCCAAAAGTAGCTTGTACTCTACGAGTATAAATTTCCAAGTGTTATGTGCCGTGTTGCTTATGTGCCAGTCACTCAAAAGTGGGTTGGCTGGCCATCAAAGATAAATAACCCAACAAACAGGCTAAAATTGGCTCAAGCATTTGGCCAATTGCCTACTTAATAATCTGAAGCGTTTATTGACTGCCTACTGGGGGCATAAGCTTATCGTTAATTTTTATTAAATTTGCGGAAATTTTGTTCTTAACTTTCGATGAGCAAGCACCTTTATTTCAAGTGCTTATGAGTTATTCGTCTTATCGGTTGTGTACAGGAAAATAAAAACTGCGAAAAGTTTACCATGACTCAGTGGTCATTCATGCTTTGATAAGACTTACTTAACCATGACCAAGAGTTTTATCTTCATTGAGAGCTTACCAAGTAGGAAGATGCACAGTTTTTTTTGTATTATTAAAAACAGTAAGCTTATGAGGGTTCATCTTAAATGCCAATATGTAAGACTACAGAAAAACTTTAAACTCATGTTTAAAAAAATGTTCACATTCAGCAAGTCGGATACTAATGTGAAAAAATTTATTTGTTGTATTGAAAGGAACCGAAAAATTATCGGGCAAAGTGTCGTATTAATGATTTTTCTTTGGGGTGTACCTAAAATCTTTTCACATATAATCTTTTGTAATATTTGCGAAAAGCTGCGAACGAAGAATTCTATGGCTCCATCCCATTAGTACATTAAGATTCTTGCTTCAAAACGGAAAGTTGTAGGAAAAAAAGGCAAAGAAGGTATTCTTAGAGGCTGTTAAGTTCTTTATACATTCCCAAGAGCTTAAAGATAAAGAATTTTTTTCGTAATTAAAACATATTTTTATTAGTTCTGACATTATGCGAGACCCAAGAACGATATTTTTTGATAAATTTAATTATTAACAAAAATGAATAAAATAATAAATACAATTGTAGAATCTTCCCGGTAATTATTACCGGAGAAGTGAGTTAATTAAAATCAATTTCCTTTTAACTTAATATCGCTTTCATTCTTTGGTTACTGGGTACAAAAACTTAAGACGAAATTTTCGGCTGTCAGTTCCTATAAATGATCTTGTCGACCTTAACAAATTTTCTTATTGAAATTATATCAAGAGTCTCTATCAAGTTTTTTTTTTCATTTTTGAATTTAAAAAAATCGGCCGTGCTCCGGAAAACGAAAAAAACAAAACGAACAATTTTATTCGGATTCGTTTTCGCGTGCTCCCAAATCCGAATTTTTGCTGTCTCCATCTACTCATATTTCCCTTGCTCATTGTTAGCACAACTTTACACCTTTCGAGGGAAATTATCCACGACTATGCTATTCCTATTAAAAGGGAAATTTTTTTATGCAAAACATGAAATATTCAAGCAAGACATGAACATTTTTGTATGCAAGATATGGACCATATAAAAATTCCGTTTGAGTAGTGCGTGCTATTTTTTGGGTTGATTTGGAAAACAAAATAATTGTTAATGAATATCTAACTTGAAGTTGGCGTTAATATTATCTAAGAATGTCAAAAAATTTTTATAAAATTATTTCAGTATAAAATGCGTACTTTTTCAAGCCTATTTTGCCAATTCGTTTTAATTCCTCTTGGTTTCAAACCACATACAAAATTCGTTTTGGTGAAATTGTAAGCACCAAACATTCGGTTTCAAAACGAATCCGAATAATAGTTGTGTAGTTTTAATGTATGTATAGTTTTGACTATTGTGCACTCTAGAGCCTAATTAGGCGTGTTGCCGTGGGTAATAAATGACATAAAAGGAGCTATTTCCTCAAATTATTTATTATCAAACATTTTTTTGTTTAAATATATAAGACTGCTGATAAACCTTATACAAAAACCTTACTGCCAGCATATGGCGAAACCAAAAGAAGAACCACAATTTCTCAATTTAAGTCCCCAATTTAATGCTTTATTAAACGTAAAAGCAAGATATCATCGCATGAGTAGCTTGTGTCAATTCACCGAGTGTGTGGTGGAGATTCCGAGTACTATGATACACTGTGAATTGATAAAATCAATGTTTAATTTCAAATCGTTTTTTTTTGCTTGCGTTTTTTAGTTCAACGTTTTTTTTTGCTGCAATTTTGATATTTAATGGGCGTTACTTCCCAGGCCCTAAAGCGTGCGCTAACCAACACTAAATGAATTTGAAAAATGTAAACGCTACTTTAAATTAATATCATAAAAAATTAAAAAAAACTAAATAATCGTGTAAACATTTGCGTGTGTTAGTCTGATAACAACTTCGATTAATTTGCTGATTACCAAAGGCAGGGTGACAGCAACAGGCTAGAGTAGAGTTTATGCCAGATTGATTGTTTACTTGTGGAACAGACATAGACGATGATGATGATGAGGAAGGCGACATCGTTGCAGTGTCACAGATACTTTATCATATGTCGCGGCAACAGGCGTGGTAACCAAGTAGGATACACACCCATATTCATACATACAACGAGGGCAAGCTGAAAAGTAATTGTCTTATTCAAGAAAGTATCTTCTTTTTTTATCAACGTACTACTGCGAAGTTAGCTGGGTGGGAGTTCACAAGGAACTAGTACAATTGAATGTCTGGGTTGCGGTAATTCAATGACATCAAAAGTCGGATGATCTTTGTCCGATTTTTAGTTATAAGAGCTGTCTGCCAAATTGGTGTGGCTAACGCCTAAAGTTGCCAGCAAATGTAATCGGGTAACCATTTCAAACAAATTTTGATGATAAGAAAAGATTTAGACAAAACGCTGACCGGATCAGCGCGGAACTCCTCGGTTACTTTATCACCCAATTTGGCTAAAATTCCCTTAGGATACTGATCTGGTTAGGGACACTGTTGACATACTAAAAACGTGAGCAAGATGGGCTTCTCAGATTCCAACACGTTTAAATTTTATTAGAAGAGTGTGTCGCATTAGCCAGAACAGGAACATTCCTAACTGGCCAAAATAGAATCTCAGTCCGCAATATCACCCGGCAGGAACCATCCCAGTCTGTTTAGGGAATAGGGCTGGCTACGTAGCTCTAGAATTCGTAGGGAACATAATAGATTTGTACCGGCGCAGTTTATAAAAAGGAGTTTTGTAAGTATGGATGAAACTTGGATCCAATACCATACACCAGAGATCAAGGAATAAACGAAGCAGTGGATTTATTTTCTGAGATATGCATACCTCTCAACATCTACTTACTGAGTGTGACGTTTAAACAGAAGAGGGACCTCGCGCTTTGGCGTACACAGAACATCTTTGCCTAATGTCATCTGACTAGAGCCACCCAAACAATTTAGATTGTTTTGGGAATTGGGTTGGCTGGGTAGCTTTAGGGCTAGTAGGAAGCATTATAGACTCGTAGCGTAAAGCAAAAAAGAAGCTTTTGGACAAATATGTTAGTCGTCATGTCAGAAATATATAAGGAGTTGCGCTGTGATTGTTATGTCTTGCCACACTTGAAGAAATGGCTTCATGGAAAGAGAATTCGTTCACATGATGTAGTCAGAAGCCATTGGAGTCAATCCCATTTGCAGTAGTAAAGTAATGTTAAGCTTTTGTTTCAATTTCTGGACTACTTCCCTGGAGTAGTGATACCTCAACCGGAAGATGATATATTAAGGACTCTGAAAAATTATTTCTTTTATAAGGCATCAAACAATTAGAGTACAGCTGAATTACATTTACTGCTCGAAAGGAAGACTATGTGGACAATTAAAACGTATTTCCGAAAATTTGTTCCCACCAAGTACTTTCTAGCCAGCCCTCGTGCACATACATACATTCTGACGACTTGCCCACACTTTATACTATTTGCGGATTTTTATTTGCTCTGCTTTGAGTTTGTATCTTTTCTTGAAGCTTACTCTGGCATTTATTATGTAAGTCTGCTGTTGTTGGGCTTGTTGTTGTTGTAGTACACATGTTGCTGTGATTTCAGACGCGCTTTGTTTACCTTGGCAATTTCAACTGTAAACATTGAGATCTTGCTCTTGGGTCGTGCCCATCACTCCCAAGCAAGCAACATTCATTCATTGTAGTCGTCAATATCCACGAGATTTCATAATTCATGCAAAACAGCGCCAAATTTATTGACTGTGTTCCTCGTCGTCGTCATCTCATCGTCATCGTAGTTGTAGTTTTGTTGTCGGATGCTCTTTATAGTTGGTATATGCCCCCGCAAAGATTTGTGTCCCGAACTCAAAGAAGTCGCAGAGAGTGAAACGGTATTGTTTTAATTAAATGAGATGCCACTGACCCACACAACAACAATAACAATTTCGACATCTTGTTAAGGCAATACAACGGCAATAAAAACGGTCACTAAAATAGCCGCACATTTTTTTTGTCAACACTTTATTGACCAAGCGACACTTTGGTTGATTATATAACCCAAACAACCCGCACAATTTTTGGCTCATTGTTCATGACATTCAAAATATAGTGAGTAGAGTGAGTAAGTGAAGTATGCGGATTGCGCGCGGTGTCTTTGACTTGTTTCTAATGCTTATACACGAAGAGATGGTCATGGTTGGCGGTCATCTGTGGACTTGTGGAGTTGTTGTAAGGTCAATAGAAGACCAAAGTTTGATAATCAACTTGTTGTGTCACAATAGTAATTGCTATGTGGAAGCGAATTTTGTTGATATTTCAATTAAGCACTGGATCCAAACAATGGGGAGTTATGGCCAAACTTTAATAGAGCTGTCACACGTTTAAGCCTAATGATGAGCAAAAGATAATATTAAATAATATCTTTTTGGTTAGACTACTACTTACGCAACAATGTTATATTTGATAGAAATGTGGAAAACGTTCTATTCAGGGCTGATTTAAGGTCAACTCTAGGCGAAGCGAAATCTTGAGCGACTTCCTTTTCCGACTTTTTAAGTTGGCTTAAAATTTAATTCCAATTTAACTTTATACAATTCGCTCTAGAAATATCTAATGACAAGGAAAAATATATATCAAAACGATTTTCAAACTATAAGTACATATGTACTTTAAAAATTTATTTTAGGGTTCGTAGGTCAGACTCTTAAAACGAGGTATTTTAATGGTCAGTTACCTGACCTGAAGTGCTGGAGAGCTTGTTGCCGAATTCAGCTATTCCCAACACATGTGTGGTTCAGCCACGAACTCAGATTTTACGATTTAACAAAGCAGTTTATTCTTATAGTTACAATTAACTTTAACCTAAGCTATACACAATGCGCCTGGCTGTACAATTTGGTTGTTCATCGCAAACTTGAACTATTTTGATATGTCGTACAACCATACAACGACTCCACTTACGATGCAATCTATTGTACAACCAGCTCGATAAACAGCTAAGTTGTACAAGCAATCTAATCGTGTATACAAACTACTGCTTGCATAAGTATAGAAATCGGAATCGAAGTCCAGAACTAATAAGTAAATTTGTGAATGTATCTTTGTGAACAATCCCCAGAAACTTTATTACACAAATTATTTAGAGTGCTTCTCTTCAAATCTGTGAATATCTTTTGCCTTTCAGTACAGAAGATATTTTTAATATTGTTTTATCTGAAAGGAAGCCGCATTAAACAATAGCTCAATTCTAGGAAAAGTAGTCGATACTTAAGATTCATATCGACGGCTTAAATAAATAAAAAAATATATATTTATTGTTATTATATAGGGTGGGCGATCTGTTGGTTTGTTTGTTAATTGCATTTTATTCGTATATTCCAACAAAATTGGAAAAATGCTCACTTATGTATGAAAAATAACATCGAAAATAAGCCCGTATGCGAACATCGAAATTTTCGATGATTTTTTTTTTTTGGATGAAAACTCATCTGGTTGTTCTACTATCCATTGAACGAATAAGCGACACTGATAATGGTCCGTGGGCTTCAATTGTTTCGTCATTTAAATATTGTAAGCGTGTAAATGCAGATCCACATGCAAAATTCGACGTAAAGTGGTCTTAGCAAGGTGTAACTCCTGCGCACGATGGCGACACTGGCTTCAAGTATGTTTTTTCTACAGAACGACCTTTTTCATAATACGCATGTACCACTTTTTCGCGTTGTTCGGTTGTCAAACGATCCATGACTAAAATTGAATAGTTTTGAGCTTCACATGTGTTTGAGGGGTATATTCTAAATTATGAGTGTTTAACAACCAAACCAACGGGTGGCCCACCCTACATTTTATGCTAGAGTAATAACTCATACGGATTTTTAATGATACAGGTTTATTTATGCACACTTTTTAGACACTGTTTCCCTAGAGAGGCTTATGCAATGTTATTTAACACACATTCTCTATATGACCTGTACCCACAGAGTCTAACGGTTTATGGATTGTGGCAGCCTGTAAGTTGTTTATACCAAACTGCTTCGCATTATCTCAGGTAGTGATTCAGGCATATTCGTCTGTTCCAATGAGCTACGGCCACAAAATTTTGATCCTGATCCCTATACAGGTGAAGTTTGTGTGCTCGTACCTCGTATATGAATTTCTAGCATACGCAATCATTTCGGCGAAGTATAGCATCTTAGAACTAAAAATGGTATGCAGAACTGTCGACGGGGTAAGGGAACGGATGAATTCACCCTCAGTCCGAAGGATAAGGATCTACGGTTCTATCGACGGCCCTGATAGCAATATTCAGATAAAATAAAAATTTTAAAATTTAAACACAAAAAAGTATAAATTTTCGAAATTCCTTCTCCATAAGCTGTAACAATATGCTATGTACTTTTTTTTTTATTAATTGGTATGTAGACGCTTGTGAGCCTAATTAACAAAGAAACGTTGACTTTTTCACAACACAAACTTCTCATTGTCCCTAAGACATTTTCTTCCAGTTGAGGATTGTCAGCTAGTAAAATTTTTTCTAGAAAAGTGGCAATGCACCGATTGAAGTCTAGGTAAATAACCCTGTTTGCCTGTTTGAATTCTTAAACGTCAATAAATAATAGAGCTTTGTATATATAGCTTACATTGTTTAATTTATAAACAATTTTTTAATTGTTATACCTCGCATTTGATTTAACCATAATCAAAGACTCGCAAAAACAATAGTTAAGGGAATTTAATTGTATTTCTTTACGATAGGTAATAGGATCCACTATGAAAATAAGAATGAAGTTTAAAACGTTTTTATAGCCAGGAAAGTGAAGCGCCTATAGTATAAAATTTAGTATGCAAGATTTACTAATCCTGATTAAGATACAGTTTATAACACTTTTGAGATATGCGTGCGCTCCTTTTTCTTTTTGCCTTTGTCTCGTCTCTCTAGCTCTTATAGTCTCTGCAAACTAGGTGTTCATACAGACGACCGGACGAACAGACAGATGGACATGGCTCAATCGTTACCCGAGGCTATTATTAGCATTTTGGTATAAAGGACTTGGGGTCTGCCACGCCTCCTTCTGTCTATTACATTCATTGCACGAATCTAGTATGGCCTTTGTACCTATAGGCACAGGGTAAAAAAACTCACAAAAATCTGTGCCAAACAAATAAATTGATATTCAGAAACCAATTTAAATATTTTACTCTACCAGAAAGTAAAGATTCTGTGCACATGTCCAGACACTTTTCAAGACCTGCTTATTTGGTATGCGTTCAATCACTAAGTTTTTGTTCAATTCACATTGGAATTCAACTAGTATAGTAATGCTCACCCACTAAATTGGTTGATGTTGAAACTATCACGGGGCCGGCCACAAAGTGAAGAGTGTTTGTGCCTCCGGAATTCCAATGCAAATAACTGTTTTTATTGTAATTTCCACACGACCAATAACAATATCGAGACTTGTTCACAGTCCAATGAAAATTCCGCCTGCCCGTCCAATGCCGACCCATAAACTATGTATTTTTCCGATTTAACGTGTTGATTAACACAGACGCGTTGTTGCAGTTGTTTTTTTTTTTTTTTAATTTTAATTGTTAATTGCATGATATTCGTTGTAAATGCCTGGCAATTTAAAAACACTCAGAACTAGACGTGCAGCTGTTTTACAGGCTAGCCCTCTCATTAGCCCCCTCCAACGCTAGCCAGCAAGTTCAATGCCATTTTAGCTTCCTTTTGCAAACTTTCCGTAAATACTTTCGAAAAAATTCCACTGCCTATAAAAATTCCATATACACATATCAGTCACATAAGTTGGCTATGAGAACTATTTTATACTGCTGACAAGAAAATAAAAATCTCCATAAAAGCGGCACAACTAGATACATATACTATGTTTTCTAAAAAATTTTATAGCTTTTTTCCTTAAAATTTTATTACAGTTTATTAATCATCTACTACTAACTAGGATCCCGAGAAGAGGAAGAACAAACAACCCATAACATATAAAATGGCTAGATTGTACGAATTGTACAGAGACCTCATAGACAACAGGAGCGGTAAGTAATGCAGAATTAGAGATGAGTTGACTCAATTTTAAAACGTTCATGAATGTTCTCAAGACAACAAAATATATATATAGTTTTTAGCACCAAAATGCTGATAATCAGCTCAGTTAGAGTGAGCCACGTACGTTCGTTCATATGAACACCTAGCTCCTTATATACCTTGGTAAGCCCTTTATATTTTAAGGTAAGAGCTATATTAACTTTGTGAAACAATTTCAAAGCTATAGCCTTTCTACAAAACGCATGAAATAAAAAAAATTTTCGATTGATACCAAACATCATTATAATCGGACCATAAATATCGAAGATAATCGCATTATAACATTTTACAGGTGCAATTGTTATATTAGAAATTTAGTTTCCCTAATGGGTTTCTCAAATTATGACACGAACTGTAGTTTTTTTGAAAACGCCTCCAGATTTATTGAATTCAGTCTTTTGATACCCTGTACCAAAGGTAACATAAAGAAGACATTGGAGACCCCTAAAGTTACCATATTTAAGGAGGATTATAAAGCCCGGAGTTTTCTCAGGGGACCGGTGTAATTTCTGTCGTACTTACAGAACACAATGATTCAAGCTAAAGTTGGAATAGAGGGCCGGTACATTTACCACCCCGTGCCCGGATTTTCTCTCTACGGCCCTGCCTGCATTATTGCTTTATTTAAATTTTAAAAAAATACCATACCCAAATTTGACGTTCGGAATTTATTAAAGGTTCCGAAACTCTTTACCAAATATGTTCAAAATCATTTACTACGCCCTATATATCCATCACGTTGATAGGTCAAAAAAATATATCGTTATCAAATAAGGCGTTCGGAAGTTTCTTGGAATTTCCAAGCAGTATATCCAATTTTATCAAAATCGGTTTACTTTATCATATAGAGATCTATATATAGAGATATAGATCGATTAAAAAAAGGTTTTTAGGGAATAATTCGTTTTTTTATGCAGATCATATCATAGATGTGCTTTGGATAGCAATTTAATTTTGAAATTATTTGGGGACTTGGAAATCTTAAATAATTTGTGCAACTTCAGAAATCACTTAACTGCATATAATATGTTTAGTTCCTCAACTAGCAATATAGACTTTTGATCTAAAACATGGGATTTGGAATATCTGGGAAGGATGGGAGTTGTTGTTATAAAAGAAAACTTACCACTTTGAATGCCTAATCTTATGTATATCTTTTTAATTTTAGATCCACGCGTCAATGACTTCTTTTTGCTCTCCTCGCCGCTGCCCACACTGGGTATGTGCATATTCTTTGCCTACTTTAGCAAATCCTTGGGACCAAAACTAATGGCCAATCGCAAGCCCATGGACTTGCGTAAAGTGCTGGTCTACTACAATGCAATACAGACCATATTTAGCGCGTGGATTTTCTATGAGGTAGGTATTTCAAATCTTTATGACGTAATGTATGATAAAAATTTATATTTCTAATACTTTGTTTTTTTCTTTGCAGTTATTAATGAGTGGCTGGTGGGGTCATTACAGCTTCAAGTGCCAGCCCGTTGACTACAGCAATAATCCCATGGCCCTGCGCGTAAGTCTTAGCAGAATGTAGCCCCAAAGGCACTTGACTCAACACGGATTACTCTGTTTACAGATGGTCAATGCTTGCTGGTGGTACTATATATCCAAGTTTACAGAATTCTTTGACACGCTTTTTTTTATATTGCGCAAGAAAAACGAGCATGTCTCCACGCTACATGTTATACATCATGGCTGTATGCCCTTCTCCGTATGGATGGGCTTGAAATTTGCGCCAGGTTAGTAAAAATATATCGTGGCGATTAGATTAAACTAAATTAAATGCCGCCAAAAAAAAGTATATTTAATTGATAAAACTTGTATGTTATCTTTTGAAACAGGTGGCCATAGCACATTTTTTGCACTGCTCAACACCTTTGTACATATTGTGATGTATTTCTATTATATGATTGCCGCCATGGGTCCAAAGTATCAAAAGTACATCTGGTGGAAGAAGTATTTAACTTCCTTCCAAATGGTTTGTATAAGTATTTTAGGCAATGATGGAACTTTTATTAACGATTTTGTTTTTCTTTGCAGGTTCAATTTGTGGCCATATTTACACATCAATTCCAATTGTTGTTCCGCGAATGCGATTATCCCAAAGGTTTCATGGTCTGGATTGGTCTACATGGCGTGATGTTCCTGTTTCTGTTCTCCGATTTCTACAAAGCCAAATATTCGAATGCAAGGCGTCGTCGCATTGAGACTGCTAAAACTAATGGTTATACCAATGGTGTGCATGCTAATGGAAACTCCAAGCATTTAGGAGGCGGTGATGAATTGCTGTCCAATGGCGGCCATAAGGGCGCTTGCATGGTGAGAACGCAAAGCAAGAAAAACTAGGAATATTTGCTTTCGGACAGTGAAAGTATTAGTGGAGTAGGAAACCAACTCTCGAAACAAAACTAACCCAGTTTCAATGAATTTGAATTTTAAGCAGTAGGGTCACACTGTCATACCATGGGAACCATAGTACAAACAGAAATTAAGACTTTAAGGCGGCGTTATCGTCAAAAAACTTCACTGACCACATTAAAAATGTTAGTTTTACGCAAACACTCCTTGTGTGTGTTGAATTTTGTCACCAGAAAAAGGTGAAATGCGATATTAGATTCTTAGAGGGAGTGTGCCACACCAGCTATTAGCACTAAAAAAACCTGTACTACGTACTTGGGGCAGGGCGACTACCTCACGAAGCTACCTTGGCTGTTACTTTAAATCAAGTAGCCCTTGAAAGTTATTAGCTATGGCTAGGTAAATACAATTCCACTTGTTGTGCAATATAAAGATAGACATAGGCGTATATTTCGTATTACTTTGTTTATCAGCTTAAAAAATTCTAACTAGCAAAGTTAAGCAAATAACAAGGCACACAAACAATTGTTGAACATATAAACATTGGAATCGTACTTGCAAACTTTCAATAATGCTCTTGGCGTCGGCGGGGGACGTTTCAATTAGCAGTCACATGTGAAACCGGATGCTAAGGCCCAATCATGTTGGTGGTGGTGGTCATTAGAAATATAAACAGCCCTCTCTTAATGATTGGATCTGTGTGTTTTGTGGCGCATTTTGAACTTTAGCACCAGTTTAGGCAACAATATTACTTTGTATTTTGTGGGCGGGCGCACGTGCCTAACCTGAGATACCCTAGCTTACGGTTTTAGGTTAGTTAGTATCTTCGAAGATAAATGTATATACTTACGAATTTATTTCCTCAACGTAAAGGCGTTACTCATATTTTAAAGCAACTTTTCTAAGGTGATTGTTAAGTAGGCTGAACATTATTTAAAAATTGTGACATATTATTATATTATTTGGTTCCAGTATTTGTTATAACCCCACATTTTAGTACCTTTAAAACAAGAAGTTATAGCTCTTAAATGCGAATCGATTTTAGCTAATATCACTCTGAGCGCTTATTTATCGTTCCTATCTGGTGGTCAACGTAGTGTCTTTGTGTTTTCCAAGGGGAGTCAAGCGCTTGGAACACATATTGCATCTAGTCCGAAATTTTGACGAGGCATAGTCGAGCAAAAATTATATTCGGCAAAAGTTGTAACGAATGAAACAAGATTTTGACATACATGAGGAAAGGCAAAGTATTATCCAAATTTCGATACGTGGATGCAAACAGTCCCAATAGTGCAAAAATCTATGAAAGACATTTCGCAGATGAGCATATTGAAGTTGCTGTAATGCCTAAGGAACTCACGGCGTTGTTCATTGTGGTCCCGCTTCAATACGTCATGAATATAGACGGCAAAATATCGCCAATTTGAACTTCTGGCGATGACCAATTTAGCTGATCGGCGCCGATTGATTTTTTTGGGTCTACTTGGATACTGTCCGTTATGGCGACTATGCTTCCCTTGGCTTTAGGTCTAAAACTGTATCCTCAAAAACAAAACGTATAATTTGGAAGCCAAGCAAATTCCAGAGACAAATAGCTTTAAAACAGAAAACTTTTTAAAATTTTTAATAACCCAATATCTTTTAAGCAAAGTTCAGTTTTAGTTGCGATATCTTCTACATTTCTTCTATTTCTTGGTATATGCAGAATTCTTTTCTATAAAATTAAATTCTTAGCGAAACATAAACATACATTTCTTTGAGCTTTTTTCATCATTACATATATTTTCCTTTAAAATCTATTAGATGATAGCATGTCTTCGAAGAAAGATTTTCCCAGCCACAGGGTGTGTTTACTAAAAAAAGCTAGTCAGTTGTTGGATACTTTATATTTCCTCCTAAGTTTCTCATTTATAACAAAAGTCGTGTTAGGAAACGTGCATCTACTATTATTATTATTTTTAGCCATTAGGCATATTACAACTTCTGTAACCATTCTGGCTCTATGCTTGTAGAACCGCCGGATTTAGGATGCGCGCTTTGGATTGTGCCTTGCACAGAGTGCTCGGCAGATGTGACAACCGTAAGCTGAGTCCCATTCTTGTTTTGCCTTGGTGCTGGTTATGGCTGTAATTTGTCGTTTTACAAAATTCGGCTTTTATTTTGTGGATACCATTATTGCAAATACGCTTAAGTTAAATGCTTGTAGATTATTAGATGTTAAAATAGAACGATGGCTTTAAAAGAATATGGACTTATGTGAAGGTTTGGCCTTATAAAACAAATATCCACTTGAGTTAGCTGCTTAATAAGAAATCTATGGTTGTACAATGTGAATTTGCGAATATAATCTTACGAGATAGTACTACCGTCGAACTTCCCTATAACGAACTCCTCTCCAATGAGCCAATATTTTGCTATATGGGCGTTCTACTGTATTTTATAAAATAATTAGTGGACTTATTATTACATGCTTAACCAGAGTAGTTGCTTTGACAAAGCTTAACTAATTATAATTTTATGCTCTTTCTTTTAGCCCATTTTGGAGGATGAATATAAGCAGAGCAATGGCCATGCCAATGGCTATGGAGATGGTTACTTCAAGAAGGGCGTACTCTCCACAAACGATGCCATCTTAAATCCGGACAGCAGTAGCTCTAGTCTGCACCAGCGCAAAGTCAAATAACTATTGCTTAGGTGTACTACCATGATATTCATAATGTTTAATTTAAGTGTATAGCATTAAAGAAACAAAAAAAAAAAAAGAAAAAAAAAAAAAAATCAAGGATGGCAAGGCAAAAAACAACAAGGAAACAGCAATAGCAGAACAGTAAAGAACCTGGGAGACGGCGAATATTACCAAGAATTTTTCAGTTTTATAAGAACAAAAATCTATTTATGCTAAGTTGATAAATAAATTTTATATGGAACTGCAGCATTTAGCTTTCATTGTAAACAGTTAATAGGGATCCTGAAAACAAAAAATTCATGTAACACTACCCCACCCAGCAAAATCTTATAAGCTAAGTGAAACTAGACAAAATTCTGCAACTACACAAAAAAAGTGCAACAATTAATTTAATTTTTTTGATATATATAATATATGTAGTAGAGCAGATTTTATAAATGTTTACAAAACACGTCACGGCACACAGCACAAGACTTTGAGGAGAAACAAAAACAAAAAAAGGATAACATTATATAAGACCAATCGCGCACTCAGATATATTTTGTAATAATATTTGCAAAAGTTTTTTGTAACTCTTTGCTAGAACCGGCGTATTCTAAATTTAGTAATAGGTACGCTTTATTAGTGCTTAAGTCAGCATGTGTAAAACTCAGCTATATAAATATTTTATATGCCTATATATATGTAACTATATAACATGTATACATTAATAGTATATGCGATACACACAATTTCTAGTTGTAAACTTTTTTATGGCAATTTTTGATAATACGATGATAATGATAATGATTATGACGATGATGCCTGATTTAAACTTAAACGTTAAACTATTTGTAGCTTGTTTTGTATATTGTGAGAGATAAAGAGTTTGTTGCAATACTTCTAAAAGTCTAATAGTAAAAGTTACATACTATACATATGTATACCAACTATGTATATAGTGTTGTTGTAGTTAGCTAGCCAATTGCAAAACATGTATGAAAAAATCTGAAAAAAATTGTTTCCGAAAAAAATGTTCAGTCTTAGACTTAGTGCAAATGGCATGCAGACAATCAGGCATTGGAGGCGTCTAACGCCCCTCACTTAGTAAAAAAAAAAACAAAAGAACAACAAAATGCTAGAAAAAGTTGTCAACTTCAATCTTTAAAATATAATTTTTTATTTTATTGGTGTGGCTTGCCTTAAAATTTTAAATGATATGTGTGTGTGTCTGTTAGCTTTGGTTTTTGTTGCGCTTATTTTGTTAAATGTTAAATTTCTAAGAAACACAAAAAAATACAAAATTTATAAAATAAACATAGTTAAAGTTACATTTTTATATCATAGTACTGTCTGTTAATCTGTGCATTGGTTTCTTTGTTAAGTTGTGGTTTAAGCTGACAAGTTCAAATTCTTTGAAAACTGAGTAAAAGTGAATGCTTATTAATTTATATAACAAAATAAATTGTAGAAAACAACAAAATTTAAATGTTTTTAGTTTTATTTTAATATAAAGCTTCTAAAATTAAACAGTTTTAGAATGCTGCCAGAGACTAAAAATCTTTTAATTAACCAAATATCTTCATCAAATACTGTTCGTATCAAAAATAAACTGCGTATCATATATTTTCTCACAGTGTATGCTTTCGAAAAGGCCATTTAAAGTTGCATTAGAAAGCGTAAAAAATATTGTTTATAATTCGCGAGATGATTTACTAAAAAGTTGATAAAAGAGCCCCTTAATTATTTACAAAATTAAATATAAATTCAAAAAGTACATTGAGGATATTTAACTTTTGATATCATTTTACAAAAAAAATTATGTATAAACAATATTTTTGGCCAGAGTTAGGTCTATATCAGGGGTGCCCAAACGCTGCTTATGGAAGAGCAAAAACCAATACATATGAAAGAAAAACACTAACACATCTAAAGCGAATCGTTTTTTCATGTTATTATGTGCATTGAAAAAAATAGTATATACTCTTATAAGTGTTTCGATCTTCGTTGTAAATATTTTTTGTCTGCTAGCAATGCCTTAACACTCACATTTAACACGTGGTACACAAAAATTTCGTGTCCGCGATCAATCCCATACCCTTTTTTGTAAGTGCAAGAGTTCAGAGAGCACGAATCTGACGAAATCTCATCTGGCTGTTCTACCATCCATTGCACAAATAAGCGACACTGATAATGGGTCCGTGGGCTTTAATTGTTGCGTGTCTTGAATCTTGTAAACGTGTAAATGCAGATCCGCATGCTAAATTCGACGCAAAGTGGTCCTAGCAAGGTGTAATTCTTGCGAACGATGGCGCGTCGATATTCCCGGCGACTGTCGGCACTGGCCTCAACCAGGGTACGAAAATAAACCGTTCGTGTGTGTGCACAAACAATACATAAACAAAGAACATACAGATAGACCTACAGACGAACTTGTCTATATCGACCTCTCTAGTCATCCTGATCATACGTCTTGACGTCTGCTTCTCTATGTTGCGTACCTTTCTACCTTACAGACAGGGTATAAAAAGGCGCGGACGACTTTGAAATACCCTGCACAGTATCATTTCAACTTCACTTTTCCAGTTCACCTAATAGGTCGATCTCACTGATTTTGATGCTTACAATAAATATGTTAGAGGAACAAGCCAATTTTATTTTTCTCATAATTTCGATTATTTATCATGTTATAAAAAAAAATCTATATATCCACAAAAACTGAAAAGATATCTTCTCTTTGCTCTAAAATAAGAATGATCCCTTTTTCTATTTTTTAAAAATACTAAAAAAATATAAATAAATAAATATAATAAATATCCATCTTTGTTTTACTTTGTGAGGTGTTACTTATTTTTTTCAAGTCGTTGCACTCAAAATTTTCTACAAATTCTCATTTACTTAAGACACTCCTTCAACAAAGAAAAAATTCGATATCTATTAAAATTTATTTCGTGCGATCGAAATGAAAAGTTAATTCATCAGCCGAGCTCCGAATTTCACAAAATCGAAACGAATTAATTTTAAGCGTTTTCGTGTCTGCTTGCCGCCAATTTTACATTTTATGTTGTCGTTACTTTCTCATATTCCCCTTATTCTTTTCGAAAAAAAAGAAGTATTAATATAAAAGTATGAATAAATGACTTATTTGTAATTGGCATAAATAGAACATAAGAATATCAAGGAATATTTAAAAAATTATAGGTAGCACAAAACATGTAAAATCAAAATGAATTCAAATTTTTGTATAAATATTTTTATGAAAAATTTAAATCACCTTGCTGATCAAATGTCTTTGTATTAAAAATTTCAAGCATAATTTTAGGCACTGCAAATAAAATTTAGGCAGCAAATATTTACAATATACACTTACTTGTAAGTATGTTTCCAAATCAAATTAATTATTTTTTGTACCGCATTATTTATAGCTTTATTTATTTTATTTTAACTACTAAATCAAAACATCCATTTAGTTTGTAAAATATTTAAGGCACACTTTTTTAATGCATTGGCTCAGGCCAGTGGCCCCACCTATGAAGGACTTCAGTTGCAGTTCAAATTTCAAACTGCATTAGCAGGCACTCGTACTATTGTTAAAAAGCTTGTCGAAAAGTAAACGCCCAAGGTCGTTTGACGCTTGACTGGACAAAGTAAAGGGGAGTGCGGCATGAAAAACGAGTAATAGTTAATAATAATAATTTGTTGGTTTAACATAAAAATTAGCGATTACTTAATTCACTAATTACTAGTAAACAAAGCCATAAGCCCAAGTCATGTTAATACCAACATTTTTTTATTATTGTTTTTTTCCAACTAGCTAATCGATAGATGAGTGCAAAGCATACTTTGTCAAATATTTGACATCCACTTGACCTTGGAAAGGGGCACAAACAATGTTGCATACAATTTTGTATGCCAAGCTTACTGGCAAGTTGCAACTGCAAGTTAAAAGCGTGTGAACTTGGTTTTGAGCCGTCATCTCAGTCGATCCTACAGTGGCGCACGCCGGTTCCAGTGCAAACACTCTTCACACTTAAGTTGATCACTTGAACTTCGGTTTACACTCGGATCGCAGCAGGAGCATCAATTAGAATGTTTACGAATACGCTTTAAGATCTGTCCGCGAATTTGCAACACTTAACGGAAAGTTTACGCTGCATTTACTCTAAACTTACTTAAAGCTGTATGCAGAGGCGTAGATGGGTTATTATGAGGCTGGTGAATCAATTTACCTAATATCGCTATAATTTTTTATGGAAGTTTTGTTCCCTATTTAAATTTAATTTTTTGTTTTTTCGACTATGTCACTCTGTCGTTCTGTCATTACCATAACCATTTTAATACAAACTCTTGAAAGATTAAATTCTATTTCTGATAAATTTGAGTTAACGAAAAGGAAGTTATGTACTTATATGAAAAAAATATATACTAAAATATTAAACGGGTTTTGAAATAGAAGAACCTCAAACAATTTGAGCTTGAATTTCAACTTCAAATTTTTCGTCAAAAGTATAGATTTTTCCAAAGTATGCAGCAGGCAAAATAAGGCATAGAAGAAAAAGAAGGTCTTAGAAGTTACCAACATTTTAATCAGTTCCTCGGTTAGCGATAGAGCTTTGTCCGTCAGGCCATTCCGCCTGCCTTTATTAACACCAAGCCTCTAAGACCGTGAGAGATAGACTATAAGTACCAACTTGAAATGATCCACTTTGACATTTGCTTCAATATGTCTCTTTGAAATGTTATTCAATTGTTTCTTTTTGCATATTCCGTACCGAAGGCTCAAAGATTGAAAAATTTTGTGCAAAAGTATGAAGCGTTCGGAAGGAGGCGTTGCAGAGTAAGTATATACATATCTGTCTGTCCGCATGGACAAAAAGATCTCAGAGCTAGAGAGTTTGAAATTTTACAACAAGATTAATTATCTGCAGGCAGATCAAGTATGCCGATTCATGTCGATATCTGCCACCTTCGTGCGCATCTTGTTACTAGGAATATAATTTTAAAATTGGATAAAATTTTCAATAAATATATGAAGAAAAGTAAATGGTTTTTACTCCCTTTCCTTTAAACTGTACTGAAATCAAGCTATTTGTAAGACTTTTTGCGAAGAAGTTACTCTCACTAAAACCGGTATACAGGCGCATGTAAACTAAAATATAAACTAAATTTTTTTCTATTTCGGAGAAACCTTCCATTTTTTCACTATCCATCTTTGGATAGTAAATAGTTTTGAGAATAAGCTACAACCACCAAAATATGTATGTAGATTAAAAGATTTATTTTGAAAATTGTCAGATAAAATCATTTTGATTATCGCACTGTTTTATGTTTAAGCATAATGAGTGTACAGAATGTGAAAATTACATTATGATAGTAATATCAACTGGAATCATCCAGCCGATGTTTTAGTTAAGAAATCTTAGTTAGTTTATCTATTGCTAAAAATCACCTAAGCACAATGGAAATATTCAAATTTGTAATAGCGCCGGCTTGATCAGCTAAGCTCCCTTCAGTGTACGCCACTGATCTGTATATAAGTTTCCGTTGCCAGAAGCTTTTGATGTTCTGTTGTGCTTGCATACTCACACACACATTCACACTCCCACACACACACACACACACACACACACACAGGCACAGACAGAGCCGTGCATTGGTCAAGCTTTGAGCTGCGCTTTGCATTCGCCGCTGTTGACATCGCTGCCAGCGTCGTCGTCGCTGTCGACGTCAGCGTTAACGTCGTGCGCTTTGCTCGTTTAATCGCCTGCACAGCGTCGATTGCCGCTCAGTTTCATTCAGAAGTTAAACGTGCGCTTATCGTTGTCTGCCTTTTGGTCTTTCGATCTTAGCTCCGCCGTCGACGCCGTGCACCAAGAAATTGCTTAATTATTCTTTTTACAAAGTGTTTCCAGATTTCCTCAGCAGCAAAGTGGAAAACGCGCGAAATTTCTGAGGTGTATTGCAATCCAACCCAGATTTATTTACCAAAGTCGCTGCGAATTCGCGCTTGAGGCGCTTAAGTTTCGGTACTAGTTTTTGGTGGTAAGTTTTTTTTTTTTTTTTTTTTGTATGAAATGCATACTATTTTTGTCTGGTTTTCAATTTCGTACTCTTTCTATGTATGCTCTCATTTGCGGTACTAGGCAACACTGTCATATTTTATTTAGTAGTCAATTGCAATTATCAAGTAGGATTTTTTAAATTTGTCACTGTAAATTTAGTTATATTTTTATATCTTGTGTATAAACATTTTTTTTTTTTTTTGTAATTTTTTACTTTTTGTACTGCCCAAATTAGCAGTGTTTTTATTTTTTGTACATAGTACGACAGCTCTAACCGTTAACCGTTCAGTTAAAACTTCGTAGTACATAATATACAACTTATGTACACACATAAGGAATTTTACCGCGCCTACCTTATATGAACGTAACAAAGAAGTGTAAACAATTGAGATTCTGTACTATGAGTGGAATAAGTAAGTGCAAATTATATTGGGTTGAGCGTACAATTTGTTAGCATTGTGCGAATAGTAAGTAGTGTGCAATTATTTTTGTACTCTTTCGTAATTCACAGCTGATTTTTGTTTACATTTTGTTTTGGCTAACAATTTGCAGTGGCGGAATTCGGAACTTGTTTTAGACGGCAAAGTCGATGTCGAAAATGTTGCTAGACTGAAAAATTTTTTTTGTCTTTATTTTTGATGGAAGAAAAACAACCTCAGAAATTGTTTATTTACCAAAAATATGAAACCATTCGATCGGATGCAAGTTTTGCGAAAGGTTCCTCGGGATTCATTTCGATACCCTAATGGGTCATTTTTGTTTGAAGCATGCTTTTCCTCGAAAAGTGTTGAGATGGCCTAGCGTTGCAAAAACCCTTTTTGAGTGGAGAAATTTCGACTTACATTCTAAGTACTATTGAATCCGTTTCTGCAATATATTGCACTTGAATTGGGTTGTTAACTTTTTTTTTGTGTTGAATTGCTTTAGTTATTTAGTTATTGATAAATAACACAAGGTTGGTTCAAAGCTAGAGTTGAAGTTATTTCTTTACAAAAGCAACATAGTTGTGACATCATCAATTATTGCAGTATGGCGCGCTAAGTCCAAAAACTGCAACTTTAAGGACATTTTTTTTAATAATTTTTTGATTGGTTTTTTAAAATGGGGGGACACTTTTTTGTTTTTGCTGCATACCAAACACTTTTTCTCAAAATCGGGCAGTTCGGAAAATTAAAATATGTTAAAAATGAATTAAATAAGTAATTTCATGATTGTGCATTGCATATTAACAATAAAATGAAAATTATATAAATAATCCATTAAAAGTTATTTTAGTGCATATACTAAAAAAAAATATAAAAAACCCTCCCTTATTATTATTAGGAACCAATTTTAAGCTGAAATGATATTTCTTGTTTACTTGTCTTTCTAACGTTACCTTGTTTATTAGAATCGGCTGAGTCAAAAACAATAAACTCATAACAAAAATCTAGATTGAAAATAAAATGAATTAAAAAATTGTTTTTAAAAAAAATCAGTAATATAAACATTTTATGTTTTTGGCGAGTTACGTTTTTCATTCGTTACCTAGCATAATTAAAAATTAACAACTTTAAAAATTTTGCAAAATTTTTAAGTCAAAAATGTAATCTATTTCTAAAGATTTCTCTTCAATGGCTGCTCTTAAAGGACTGTATTTTAAAAAAATAAAAAGACATATATATTTTGCTACAGAGAAACTTTGATCTATCTGCCGCAGTTTATTCATATGTGATGATTACATTGTATGGCATTTCCAATTTTTTTTTCGTCATATACTATTCTATCTTTTATAAAAACAAGCCAAAAATTACATGCTTCGAAAAAAAAAAATCACGCGTGACTTTTCTCAATTTACTGTTGAAAATAGCACAGTAAGAATATCTATCGTTCTGAATGTTTGCATAATAACACTAGTTTACACCAAAATGTAGCCTCAACATGTCTTACTGCTAAAACCGAAAATTAAGTCAAAAAATTTTTTCATGTAACGTATTTCGAAAAAAACATTTTTCGAAACTAAAAAAAAAGTGTACTTAAAAGCAAACATCTCTGATTCTACTAAATTCTATATTTTTTTTTTAACAAACTGTAGATAATTGAATTACCCATCGACTATACTTGGAACACATTTTTGTCAATTTTACGGTTTAGTCGTTATTTATTCATTCATATGAAATTTTACGTTATTTTCAGCTAATTTTTGAGAAAAATTGTATTTCGAACATAAATTTAAAAATTTAAAAAATTTTATTAAACAGTTTTATTTATGGTTCGTAAAGTTCGATTGATTACGAAGAATGATCGATTGAACTTTACGAGCCATGAAAAAAACTGTATAACATTTTTTTTTTAATTTTTTAAATTTACGTTCGAAACTGATTTTTTTTCAAAACTTTGTCAAAAAATACGAAAAATTTCATATGAATGCATAAATAGCGTCCAAGCCGTCAGTTTAGTACATTAAAATTATCAAAATCAGTTTAGTACAACCAGGGATATTTGCTTTAAAGACATTTTTTTTTTAATATTGAAAAATGTTTTTTTCAAAATATCTCGAAATCCGTTCCATAAAAAAAAATTTGTTGACTTAATTTTCGGTTTTAGCATGTCAATTTACTACGGAAATGACTAAAACATGTTGAGGATACCAGGTTAGGTTAGGTTAGAGCAGTAGCTGAGACACGTCTCAGCTCACTTAGGCCAACAATTTGGCCCGTTGTGATACCAAAATGTTTTAAAATTTGTAAACTAGTGTAATTTTATACAATAGAATCGACACATATAATTTTTGCTATGGTTGATAAGCGTCATTGTTTAAAGAGTAAGAAATACAGGCAAAGTACTTGAAATTGTTACCAAATTGGTGGATTGATTAACGATCAATGACCTTTGGTAACTTTTTTCGAAGCTCTGAATGAAACGCTTGACTAGAGACTGAAACTGTAATCATACAATTCGTTTAATTTCATTATGTTCTTATGATTATTGATCAAATGGAGACATTTAAACTTCAAAATAATTCTTAAGAAAGCAAAATCGCCAAAATTTTTGAGTGTTTAATTTGGTTAGTATCCCTAAAAGTCTGAACTAAACTATTGCACATTCGGTACTGAATCTAAAATAGAAACTTGAAATAGAATCGCGTAAATTATCTAAATTTATTATATATTTTACTATTTGTTAAATTATATAGAGATAGTTTATCCCCAAAACACCAAATTCGAATGCTTTGATTATTGCATTAAGTTTGATATTTAAAATATTTAGAAAAATTTTCTTAACTATAAATCGAGTGACAACTTTGTTTTTGAAAATCATGGAGACACTTTTTTGTTCCATAACCAGATAGAGTTATTGAGAAAAAATACCAACAACTTTATTATGGGTTGTTTACAATGAAAAACTATTTTATATAATAAGATCATTTTTTTTGAAGTACTGTTTTCATAGAAAAATTTGTAAGGGCCCAAAAAATGCTTAATCTTCCATTTAAAAGTATGCACATTAATTTTTAAAATTCACAGAATTCTAAAATTTCGAATTGAGTACGACACCTCAAGGACTTTGGGCCCGTAAAAAATCATCATACCTATTCAGAGTAAGGCTCTAAGCCACTCTGTAGCCTAGCAATTGATAGTTCATTCGATTCCCAGTCGAAGTAATTCAAAAAAAATTAAATTTTTATGGTCGGAATCGAAATTTAGAGAAGGGGACAACTTGGAAATTATAAATATGCGCATGCATCATTTCTAACTTTTAAAGGATTTCAGAAATTCGTGTAGATTCAGGGCCGGCTCTTCTCCAGCCCACAAAAATCATCATATTTAGAGAATTTAAATACAAAAACCAAATTTTTAGCTGTTTCGATTAGTCGAAAATTTTCATGCGAATTAAAAACTTGATTAATTTGGAATTTTTCCAAATCTTTAGCCAGTTGCCATAAAAGACAGTCTGTTTGTTAATAACCTATGTACTTTTGTACTTCATATTAATGCGCTTTTGTAGGGCTGCATTTAGATTGCTTATTCAAATTTATGGCATTTAAAGTTAATTGCATATTATCTTTTACATGGACTCGGTAATATTTATACTTAATAATTAACACACTGGTGTAAAGACATTACATGCTTAGCGTTAAAAACCGCAAAAAAAAAAAAATTAAACACGCGCAAGATATAAAAATCTTCCAAAGAAAAAATTTCCCCTCGGGAGACCATAGCCCTTGAACAATTGATGCCTGTCCGTCAGACTGCACTACGCTGACGTCATTATGTCTGTCTGTGCTGCTGGCTGTGCTTATCTGTTGTTGTTGTTGTAGTTATGGTTCACGAACCTGGCATTGTAAACAACTTTTGGAACAACTTTCAAGATATTCTAGTGGAAATTTTGTTATTGTAAACATGTGGATCCTTTTAACTTAAATTGTTTAACTTATTTTTAGACTGTTTCCAGTTTCCGTATTGCCAATTAAATAGCACATTTCGAATTCTAGATAATGACTAAATTTTCCATCCTTGTTGTGGCTTCCTGTTAAGCTCGAACAGGTTCAGTGGAACTTTTGATTTTTGCAAGTCATGCTGTCGCTGGCTTTTAAGCCAAAAACTAGTTCAGTGCATGGAATTACCCTTTGTCTTGGCCAAAAAGTAACAAAAAAAAAATACACACTAAGTGTTTACATGATTTGTTCACTAATTATGAAAGTACATACATACATTAAATACAAGTACTATATATAAATGCTGATTTTCAGATTTCGCTTTCATAAGCCCAAAAAGAAATGACTTGAGCATTCTGTTCTTGGAATGCTACTCACGTATCCCACAAGTGAATTTCAAGGTAATTTACAGGTCTTTGTTATTTGTATATTGTTTGTGTGCTGCCAAGTAGAGATCGCACTTCAAGATCTAAAGCGCACCGAAGAGTTACGGTCAATGTGCTGAGCTTATCGATGAACCAACTCATCCCGCAGCTGCCCGTCTGCCAAAGAAGTTCGACTCGTCGTAACTGCAAAAATTCCCAGCATAAAATTTGTTTAGCACTCTTACACTGACCCGAAAAGAGCGGGGTCTTGACGTATAAATTGCTCAGTTTGCATTAATAATTCAAAACCATAGGCAACGCACGTTTGGTCAGAACAGGATCTTTGTGCTTAGAAGAGTGGAATTTCTATAGTATTTACAATGCTGCTAGAAGTACAATATATAAGTAGCTTCAGGCCATGTGCTAATTGGTAAACATAACACGCTCGTACAGAACGAAATCAACTGTTTTTTTTTTTTGGCATTAAAACTTCAATGAATAAATCGAATGGACTAGAAGTTAAGTCCATAATGCAGTTCAACGTAATATCAGCATTATAAGTACAAGTTGAAGTTATTACTCATACGCAGCGTGTGCATAAAAGCCAGTAGCCGTAACCAAACATGAACAAAACAAAAAAAAAAGAAGAAATATGTACATATATCTAATGCGAGGGTTGGCTTTTATATTGCCGACACTGCTGCTTTAAGTGTGACCACAACTTCCATCAAAGAAAAAGCACAAAAGTGCTGATCCTTCAAAAAAGCTAAGAAGCTGGTACAACGATTTTTTTAAAAAATTTTTTTTTTATATGATTATTTAGTAATAGAGATTATTGGGAATTTTTGTTTAAGTTTGATCTCTATGTTCGTACAGCATTTGTGATTAACTGCATTCTATCCAATGATGATTTCTAAAATGAATATAGTATCTTGTGCTGTATATAATAATTTCCCTGACTGACTATTTTTGTCAGTCGCCCCTAGATGGAGCATGGGGATCTCTATTAATAACTGTTCGAAGAGAACAGAGACTTACAGTTTATAGCCGAATCCGAACGACGGTGTCTTGGATTAATAGATATTTTCTTAAGCAAATAGCGTCTTTGAGCTAGCGATGCCAGTGCTAGACAAATGCACCAGCGCTTCTGCGGGGAATCGAACCACCGACCATCGGGTTGCAAAGCGAGTACGCTACCACTGCGCTGCCGATGGCCACATGTCCAAAATGTGGTACTACTTTTCGCTACATTTTGGTAATCTCAATTTTTTAACCAAAATGTCACTTTTCAAACGCACCCAGTATCTTCATAGATCTGGTGTGTCTGGTTTTTCAGCCAATGCCGATTTAAGGTTATAAGGCAGCTATATATATTACAGTAGTCCGAGTCGAACCAAACACGTCAAAGATATGTTTGAGTATTAGGGTGGCCATTTTTGCAACATTTCACGATTTTAATAACACAACCCCCTAAAAGGGGTGGTCGCTAAATAGCGACCAAACCGTAAGTTTGACAAAAACATGTTCGAAAAATGTTTTTTTCAAAATATCTCGAAACCTGTTTCATGAAAAATTTTTTTTTACTGCATTTTCGGTTTTAGCATGTCATTTTACTACAGAAACGACTTAAACATGTTAAGGATACCAAATTTTGTTTTTATTTGTAAACTGGTGTAAATAGTCAATTTAATCAATTTTAGAGCTTACCAAATTTATTCAGGGCGACTCTATATTTTTTTAAAATTATGTTTTGATAGATATGAGACCTTTTGAACCATAATTTGTTTGATTGGAAACAAGATTTTAAAGTTTATGTAGAACAATACAGTCAAAAACGGAAAAAGTGCAAGTTATGACCTTTGACCTATTACCGCGATCATCAAATACATTCGGATCGTTTTTACAGGCGCTATATGTAGGTAAAAAGGAAACTTTTTAGGGGGTGGCGGTTTTGATATCGACGGTTTAAAAATCCTCCATACCAGCGGCGCCCACCCTAATGAGTATTTGATTAAAATATTTTCAAATGACAAAATTGTTGGAGATAGATTAATTATTTCATTAAAGAAGTTATTTTTTTTCCGCGAGATTCAGAGGAGTTAGAGTTTTTGGCGAATTGGGGAAACAATCGCCATCGCCACGACATTGTAAGCTCCCATACGTCGCACAGTGGCTCGTTTGATCGAAAACGTATATAAATAAAAAAAAAAATAATAGTTGCGTTTGGTAAAATAAATAAATGGAAGTAAACGGAAATTTATCCAAGGGTTACGAAAATTGAATTTGTGTGGCTTGGATGAATGATTTGTGTCGTAGAATGGCTTTAAGTGGACAAATTTTCGTTATTTAAAAAAAATATAGGGTAGGCCTTCTGTTGGTTTGTTTGTTAAATGCATTTTATTCGTATATTTTCCAATAAAATTGGGCAAACTCATATACCAAATGCAAGTTTGAATCTACTCATTTATGTATGAAAAATACCACGCCACTACAGTCCCGTATGCGAACATCGTAATTTTCGATTATTTTTTTTTGAGGAAAACTCATCTGGCTGTTCTCCCATCCATTGAACGAATAAGCGACGCCGATAACGCGATTTTAGATCAAGCTGTTTTTTTCTCAAAGTTTAATAAACAATTCACTCTTTTTGGTCAAGTTTTTCAATATAAGGTTGAATAAAAGCAAGCGTTTGCTGCAATTTCCCAAAAAAAATTGATTCTTTAAATCTCTTACAAATTTTAATTTATATATGATAAAATTTTAAATTATTAAATTATAAAAAATCTCTTGTGCTTTAAAAATTATGATTTTATGCAAAAGAAAAAAACCCAAACGAGCCACTCAAAAAAAAAGAGCTAATGCAATTAATAGCCCTGAATTGGTAACTACTGACATCCGTTTAGCTGCTACCCCAAAAAAACTTAAGTTGGACGCAATCCAATCTTTTTTGAAAAAATACATAAATAGTTTTGACTATAAGCGCCAGACGAGTTTGTTGAAGCCTTCTAAAAGTGCTTCCAAAATTGAGGGTATACAAAAGTGCATTCATGTTATCATTACGTCATTTACTCTTTCACAAACATAAAAGGCAACCCTCGTATATCCAACAAGATATAAAAAGCAAATGGTGAGCACACATTTTTGTGGAGACATCAATAAGTACATACATACATATATACATACTTATATCCAGTACCATTTGTTTATTGTATTTGACGTTTTTGTTAGACAGTTGAACTTTGGCCTTGATTTTCAGCCAAAGTTGACCAAGTGAATCAGGTAAATGAAACGTCAAGAGGTGGAGCGGAGCACCCGTCGTCTCAAGCTCTAGTATTTATATTTTGTCAATCATGCTGATTATTTTTTGTGGCTTTCTGGTTACACTTCATGACTCATACTCTTACTATAGTACCAGACAATTAACAAAATTTTTTTTCTTTTTTCTCCGTATGTGCGACGTGCAGAGCATGTCAATAATATTAAAAGTTAAGACAACTCTATAGTATTTTCAGAATTCACGTCATCAACAGAAAGTTACATACAAATTGCTGCATTCTCTTGCATATCAATGAGCAGTATAAGGAAATTATGCACGATTCCGCATAATAAGCCGGTATTTTTTATTTTCCGGGGATTCTACTAGTTCTATAAATGGCTAATTTCTTATAATCAGACTAACTCAGTGATTGCTTATTCATTCAGGCCAATCGTATGTTTACAACATTCAACAAATATGCAATAGTAGTAAATGATATTATATACGCGAAAACTTCCATGTGTGTGTATGTATAAACTCTTATATAGATTGTCTGTTAATTGGCGCAATTAGCGCGCTAAGCTAAAACAACCTGAACAAAGAGAGCAACAAACATCAAACACAACAACAACAACAACAACAACGATAATAACAACTCAAATGCAACAATTTGAAGATTACAAAATTTGACCATAAAATGATTCGATCAAGTTGATTTTGTTTTCTCATTGAAACTTTACTCACAAAGAAACTAAATCGAAAGTTGGGTTTAGTCATCTTTTCCTCAAAACCCTTGGATTAAAATAGGTTTTTTTTTAATAGGGTGGAATGTGGTACTTGGCACTTGGGCAATATTTACAGACATCGAGTAGTTGAAACCGGTTAAACACCATCAGGTGTTGACACATTTGTAGATCAAGTTGATCTGTTATGGCTATGCTTCTACCAGTTGAGCGTGTTAGGAGCTGTTTCTTTCAGTGCTGAGAGACAGGCATCCATACTTGAACTACTCAAATGCATTTAGGACGGAAAATTTGCAATTCTCTTTAAAGTAAGCACTATTAGGGGAAAGGCTTGAAAACCATAGGTTTTTTAGCTATATCTCGACATTGAATACACATTGATGCCTATGTAAATATACCGTTGGAAATAGAAAAGAAAGAGCTATAATCCACAATAAGCAAGTCATTTGAAATTTATAAAAAATAAGCATTTTACAGACAATTTTCAAAAGAGCTTGAAAACGAACACCAAAAAAAAAAGGCTTGTAAGTTGGGACACCTGCAAAAATCGCTGTAAATTTGAGAAAACTGAAATAAAAACGCATGATTGCTAAGATTTATGAAAATTTATTGATTTTAAATTTGACTGAGCATTAAATTGAATTTAAAAAAACAAGTAAAACTTAACTTTCCAGAGAAGTCATAATTGTGGTTTTTTGTGATCGGTTTTTCTTGGTCGCCATACTAAAAATGAGTTGTTACCGAAAATATTAAAAAAATATATCCGAAAATGGCAGAAAAATGCACTAAAAACAATTCAAATTAGTTTCAATGACAATTCCACACAATAAAAAAGTCATGTAAATAGCATAGCAATGGAAAAAAATGAAAATAGATGTATGACAACTTAAAAGCTAAAAAGTGTGCCAACTTACATTTTTGTCTATTCACTGTTTGTCCGAAAACCTTTTTATACCCTGTACCGTATGGTACAAAAGGTATATTGTGTTTGTGCAAGCCGAAAATGTATGTAACGTACAGAAGGAAAAGTCGGAGACCCCCCAAAGTTACCTAAAGTATGATCAGAGTGACTAGAGAAGTCGATATACCCATGTCCGTCTGTCCGTCTGTCCGTATGAACGCCTAGATCTCAGAGATGGTAAGAGCTAGAGCAACCAAACTTTCAGATAAGATCCCTTATTAATCCATAGGAGACAAGTTTATTTTATTTTTTGATATCGGGACTACATTATATAGCTCCCATAGGGGTGTTTCAGAGGACCTCGAAAAAAAGCAAAAGTTTTAGATGGATAATTCGTTTGCTTATGAAGATATCATAACCAAATTTGGCAATCGGAAATTTTTTAGAAACCCCCAGCACTGTACCAAATTTTATCAAAATCGGTTGACTATATCATATAGGTCCCATAGGATCGATCGGTCGAAAATTTGTTTTTTGTACAAAATTCGTTGTGTTTCGTTTGTTTGGGAAGATATTGTAACCAAATTTGGCATTAATAAGTTTTTTAGAGTTCCCAAGCACTATACCAAATTTGATCAAAATCGGTTGACTATATCATATAGCTCCCATAGCGGTCAAAAAATCGTGTTTTGTACAAAATTCGTTGTGTTTCGTTTATTTGTGAACATACCGTAACCACATTTGGCATTAAGAAGTTTTTTAGAGTTCCCCAAATTTTATCAAAATCGGTTGACTATATCATATAGCTCCCATAGGATCGATCGGTCGAAAATTTGTTTTTTGTACAAAATTCGTTGTGTTTCGTTTGTTTGGGAAGATATTGTAACCAAATTTGGCATTAAGAAGTTTTTTAGTGTTCCCAAGCACTGTACCAAATTTGATCAAAATCGGTTGACTATATCATATAGCTCCCATAGGAACGATCGGTCAAAAAAACATTTTTGGTTAAAAATTCGTCTGTTTTTGGTTGTTTATGAAGGTATCGTAATCTAATTTGGCAATCGAATGTCTTTTGGTGTTCTTAAGCAATTTACTGGATTTTATTGCAAGCAGTGGTACAGGGTATCCCAAAGTCGTCCGCCCTCGACTTTAACGTACGCCATCTTTTGATTATGAAAGTTCATTGAATTTCAGTTCCAGCACATATATTTTCCTTGATTTTTTATTTTGATTTATTCACTTTTTGAGCGCAATCAAAAATAATGTTTTTTATTTTCCGATTTCTTTAAAAACAATTTTTATATTTTTGCACACACACACTGCGTTTTTGAGTCTGTTAAACATTTTTAAACACATTAAAATTGTTTACGGCGTATTTGCCATGGAAGACAGGTGGAATTTTGGTGTTTTCATTGCTGGAACATCAAAATCGACCAGGTGTCCCAACTTCTAAGCCGTCCCAGCTTACAAGCCTTTCCCCTAATAGTAAGCCCCAAACGAAAATCTGTACAAGCTGGTGGCATACCGATATAAGAGCTTCCTCTCACAGTTGCCTTCAAAGGCAATTAAAGTCATGTCAAAATACAATTTCCAGGATGCGTCATCTCAATAATAAAGGTGAAAGCGTTTTTTCGCGACCCATATTTTTTGTACTTTTTACCCGACAACGATGTAACAAAAAGGAGGGTACGTGTTTGATCGGTACGTATTTGTGTAAGTATGTTCGTCTGTTCACTCGTAACTTCTAAGCCGCTTATTAAAATTGGATAAATGACGTATCGTTGGAAACGTCTTAATAGTCCGCTGGTTATAGTCTATGTCACATGACATTACTTCAAGGATGTTGCCAGAAGGGAAATTTGGGGTTCAACCCACTATATCAAATCAGGTTCGACAAATTTTTATTAAAGTTTATAAAGATCCTAGCAAGCGAAGTTGGTCACCAGAAACAATGGATAGAAAGATTGGTATAGCTGAGCAATCGTGGTATTAAAAGAAATAAGAATTAGTTTCGTGCTGTTAATTTTAATTATTGTAAAGTACGAAAACATGTATTGTAAAACATAGATATTGGTAGTATAGAATTTTATAACATAAGACAATACATTTTATGGCATTTCTGTTCAAATTCGAGTTGGTATTTTTAAAAAATTGATACATCTACTGTCCGGATTTGAGGACATATTATAATGCCTAGGTTTATCTTGCTCGGTGTGTAGAGGTGCTCTCATGGATACGTTTTTCAGCAATGCTAGATTTGTTTTTTCAAGACTTTCAATCTAAGTATATGTTTACACTAAATAGTTTTCCGTGATTACACTTAACTAGATCACTGTATATAAATATTAATACTGCCTTGAAAAATCTTCCGGGCACTTTAAAAGTTGATTAATTAAAAATCATGAACACTTTTAAAATTTAATTGACGAATTCGATTACCCTTCAAATTTATGTATCAGTCCATTATATTCATAATGCATACTTTCGATTATTGGCAGGTGATACAGCTGTGAGCTAGTTCAGTTTATTGCATTGAGCTTGAGAAAAGTAACCACGTAATCTTTTATTGCAAAATTCCGATTATTTATCTAGTTATCGATTACTGAATATTTGATTTTTCCTTTTTAGAGTTTTTTTTGACAAGCCATATCTACTAAACGAATACCTATTTTTCATTCGATTTTAACGTGATTTGACAAAATCTTTTATTACCACATCAACTTTTCACTTTTTACGTGGAAAGACTTTGGGTTAAAAGTAGTATGTATCCACCAAAAATGAAAAATATTGAATGCATGAATTTTTCTATTGATATTGGTGACTGTAGCTTTTCCATAAACAGATTTAAAGATAGGTTTGTTATTAGCTTTTAGGCAAAAGCTGTTTCAATTTGGTTTGTTTAAATATAATTTCCGAAGTTCCTAAACGATTTTTATGAAACAACTGAATGCAAGTAAAGAACTCGACGAACTTTCACTCTAGTAGCTCTTTGGTCTTGGAGAAACTGGCAATATGGACCCGCGTCGTCTAGTTTCTTTTGGTATATGCTTTTTGGCGTCATACTCGTTTCTTAATAACTTTGTACCCTTAAAGATCCGACCTTTCCGGTGCAGTGTATGAAAAATTTTATGAATTAAAGTATGAATTAGTTCTGTTAATGTAAAGCGAACACAAAAATATAACCATATTACTTTGTACTTTGGTGCCATAATTTAGGATTGATTTTTAAATAAAATCTCTCCACAAAAGATTTTTTTTTTGAGCTTGAATGCTTAACTCTAACAATTCAATAATAGAATAAAATCAATTCATAGTTACCTAGCTAAAACAAATGCTTGGTTCCACTGTAATCGTAATAGTACTTGGTTCATCATTTGGAATTTCTTACAGTTGAACTTCGAGTTTAATTTCTTACAATTGAAATTCTTCTTGACTACACAACGACAATACACCAAAAATTTTAATTCATAACTTTAAAAAATATTCCTGTCTCAGCTGAAAAGATTTTTCCCATTTTTCCCAAATGGGATTTTTTTTTTATATGAAGTTTTGTCATTCCGTTGAAATTTTTCGTGCTGCGTATGGGCCTTAACTCTGTAATTTTTAATGGCTAGCTTTAAGCAAAACTTACATATATTATAAAAATAATTTTAAAATTTGATTCCCCTTTCCATTTAAATGATGAAAAGGATTAAAAGTCAAAAGTTTTGCTTATTAAATTTTTCCTCTGCCTTAAAAACGGTATGTATATTGAGAAGATATGTTGAACTTAAAATTCTGTATATAAATCGGTTTGCGATAATATCATCTACAGATAATCGGTCTTGAGGTATATCGCGAAAAGTGGGCATTGCTTTTTACCTAATACAAGGTGCTGGATGCTAAAATAACCATAACTTGCCTAAAATGTAAGCAAAATAGTTGCAAAAAAAAACCAAATTTTTTGTAAAGGCCCATACGCAGTTCGAAAAATTCCGCACGAAATCACAAAACTTCATATAAAAAAAAAATCCAACAAAAAAAAAAAATTTGGAAATACAAGAATTAGTGTAAACCTACTAAGTTTTCGAATTAAATTTTTTTTTTTTTTTTTAAGCTCAAAAATTTTTTAAGCCCAAAATATTTTTTTTAATTTGATAAAGCAATTATCTCTTTGATTGAAAAATATTGTTGAAATATTTTTTATTACGAGATAGATGTCTTCAGTTATCGATAGGTCGATAAATAATCCTAATTTTGCTAAACAAAAGCAAAATGTGCGAGATGAATATGGACTCGAGTAAATGTAAAATTCATCATATGTATGTATACCTTTTGTAAGGGCATTATGTACACACATTATGTACATACATACACTTGCATGTTGGTCCGCCGCTTGGTCAGCAAGTTCAGCCACTAATTAAACGACTCTTTAGCCAAGTTTGCCCTAGACTTCGGATGAGTTGGTCATTCGACGATTAAATAAATTTAATTGTCTGCAATGCATTATGTGACCATTTAGTTTGTCACTTAATTAAGGAAGCTTTTAAGCAAGTTAATTTTGCTTTTAAGAAATATTTTTCATGCTAATTATTTCCGTTTAAATTGCAAACATTGCATACGAAACAATTTTGCAAGGAATTAATTAGATAAATCAAATTACAAACCTTGTTTGAAAAGCACACACACAAAGTAAAGCTCCAATGATTTTTCTAACTTTTTTTTTTGTTATTGTTGCTTCCGTCATAAATTAAGTAAACAAGATACATAGTTAAGTTAACATTGACACTTTTACAAACCTTGAACATCAAAATTCACGACGCCACAAAACTTAAATGGCAAATAAAACAACGCATACTAATAGAAATAAAATATTAGTGGCAAGTTTTACAAAAAGTTCAAAAAAACGTCAAATTCGAAACAAGTTGAGCACAAAAAACTAAAAAAGGAAAAAAATAAACAGCTATATGACATTTGTACAAAATGCGTCTCATAAAATACGCGTTAACTAATTTTTTGATATTTTCTTTTTTTTATGTACAATTTTTGTTCATTTACCTGCTATAAGACTGTACAACAATAACTACAAGCAACCAAAAAAAAAAAAAAAAAAACACCAGAACTGCTCACATAAAGATTTTGACATTGAAATGCGGCAAAAATATGAAGACCACAGACAACCGAGACGTTGATAAAGTTGTTAAAAAACAACAATAATAACAATGGAAGAAACTTAAAAAAAATATGTATCTTTAAGTTGCTTCCTTTTGAAGCATCTGTCCTCTACTCCCGCTACATAACCTCACTCTCTATGATTTGCTTGACAGGGTCTTTGTCTCAACGCGCTTGTGGTTTATGTGTTTTGTATTATATAATGCTAGGTATGTATCTTTTATAAATATGTACGTATATAGGTCGTTGCAGCAGGTAACTTCGGGCAAGAAGATTAATATGCTATAAATATTCCGTTACCTTCAGGTTGTCATTTTTTTTTGTGACCTCTAAGATATTTACATTTATTTCAAAATTCGCATAAACTAACGCTTGGCAATTATAATATTATAAATATGCAAAAGTTGGCCTATTACATATTTGGATATACCCATTTCGCTTACAACATTTTTGGCATTAGATAAACTTACGACGATTTCTTAACATTTAAATTTGCCGAATTATTCCAAATTATACGATTACGATAACAACAGAGCTATGTAACCAATTTGGTAACAATCGTAAAGCCAATGAGTGGGTATTTTTATTCTTATATGCAATTTACGAAGTTGTTTACCTTAAAACTTACTCTTAAATACATACATATGTTATCAATATTTAATTGGTCAATTTAAAAATGAAAAATAAAATGGATACAAAGTGATACAAATGAACATTTCAGCATTCTTGAATAATAATTAGTCAGATAAAAATCTTAAAATATTTATTTATTTATTTACATTAGACTAAGTATATAATACTAAATCTAATACTAAGAGTGCGAGGAACAAGGCCATCGACTCGCTTAAAATATATATTAACGTCTTGCATTGGAAAGTAGTTAGCTTTTGGTTTGATCCTTTAAAACAAAACCAAAAATTCTTATAGCAAGACCAAAAATTCTTCCAAAAAAAAAAAGAAAAAAAAAATTACTAAAATATTATTAAAAGTTTTAAATTAATCGCGTTTTTTAGCTTAATAAAATTTGAAATTTATTACAAGATGGTATATTTAAAAAAAAACACAAATTGTTTAGACATGCCCAACTTAAATTTAAAAGTCAGCAATTAAGTAAAAAATTAATAAAAATTAATTAATTAAAAAATTATGTAAATCTTATTTCAGCATTTTTTTATAATCTTATATGTTACAAATTCATATTCTTAGTATTATTAATTCTTGTTTTGAATATTTGTATTGACACATCTCAAAATAGTTCAAAATCCAAAATTAAGTTTTTAAGCACGATTTTAGACTTTTTACAGTCTAATTTTAGCTGAAACACTTTTATTTTATCTGATTTTTTGTTTAGTCTAGCAAGACTTCTCATTCTAGAAATAATGAAAATTTAGTCTTTCTTGAAATGAGCAACAAAAATCTAATTTCAAGATTGATAATAATTCTAAAATTATTTTAATCAGGAACATTTTCATTTTTAAAATTTTCTTTTCGTAAATCAGTTCTTTCATTCAAGAAATCATGAAAGTCATGCTTCAAATGAACTACAAAAATGTTATTTCAAGATGGTTTCAATTTCAAAATTAAAGTTTCGGTTGCGACTTTCGACTTCTTTTCGGGAATTGGAAATTCTTATTAATTTGTTGTGAAATAATTACAATTAATTTAAAAAAAATATTTAAGTTAACAATGGCATTTACGATCTTATTTTTGTGTGTACTATGTACTACTATCATATCTCTGTGAAAATATCACAAAAATATGCAATTAGAACATTTTTTTATATTGTTAATATTGTTGTTATTGGAACTAATTGATTCGGTATTCTTTAGTTTGCTAACTAGTTTGCTGATGGTACCCCTGGGTATCTACGGTTTACTAACTGCCTTAATTACTTACAACAGGTTTATATTATAATATTTGATTTTAACTACGGGGGTGTACCTAGAAACCTGCTCTATGTTGGTTGTTCTTAAAGCCTAAATCCGGTGACAGCTGTGCTTAGTTTGGCCACAAAAACCATTATTTTTGCCATATGTAGCCAATAATTTAAAAAAAATTATTATATTTCTTTTAACCTATTTGAACGCCCTGAACCTAACATAATAAAGCGGTATGGCATGCTTCATTTAAAATGCTTCAAATACTACAGTGTGTGCCAAATTAATAGGAGCACAATATGTAAGCCAAGAAGGCAACATCTTCCTTTCACTTAATGGATAATACGTATAACTTTGGGAGTGGAATGATTCCTAACCACGGACAGAGTTTAGATTTTGAATTTTATATTAAGAAAAAAAAAAATAAAAAACTTAACAGTTTGAGAATTGCATAAAAATGATTGCACAGGCCCGTCGTCAGAAAGGGTATTACGAGGGAATTCCCTCTGGTTGTAAAGTTTTCTAAAGGGAGTTTGTTATGTAAAAAGATGCAATGAATTATACTTATTATATTTACTGAAAAACGTAATACAATCTTAATGAATGGCTGATAAGTAGTTCAAGTTCCTCGGAAATAAAGGATGCGCTTTATTTCGAACTACATTTAACAGATTTAAATACGAAATTTTCTAAAGTGCAGTCGCGGTCAACTTTGAGAAACCCTGTACTTTGTCATTATAAGGCAACTTATTATAATAAAAACAGAAAATATATATACAAATAAAAAAATGTAAAAAAAATTACTGAAATACTGTAACTTGGTTTCTAAACGTCCGGAAATTAAGTGTGCAGTTTAACCAACTCAACTACCTGAATATTTATATAATTTTGCCACTGACCGTCCTCCAAAACTCTAAATTGCAAATATCTCCGCTGTTTTTGGTCCAATCGTAATGACCCTAGCTAGATATTAATAGAACTAATTTTTTATTTTCCCAATTTTACCCATAAAAACTTCTTTGGTGCTTCCAGTTTCAACAAAACGGATTTTTTATGTGGTTTGAAACCGAATGTTTTGTTGCAAGAGGAATTAAAACGAATTGGCAAAATAGGTTGAAAAGTGTGTTTTAAACTGAAATAGTTAGTTATTTATTGCTTATTCCAATGTTTATTTACAGTATTGAGCGACAGCTTTTCCAAATTTCACCCATACAAAAATGTAGAAATTTTAATTATTCGGACGTGCTGCGGAAAACGAATACAAAAATTTTATTCGGATTCGTTTTGAAACCACTTTGGTTTGGTGCTCTCAACTTAATCAAAACGAGTTTTTAAACAGAAATAATTTTTATTATTTAATTTAAATATTCTTTGATATTTTCAGATTCTATTTATGTCAATTTCAAATAAATATTTTGAATTATTTTTTTTTCTGAATGAGCTCAAAGAAAACATGCACAAGTCAAACCGAATTTTTATATATATAAAGTGATCATGTCTTTCTTAAATGGTTTATGTCCTGAATACAAAAAAAATACCCTTGTAATAAGAAATAAATCTTGGATAATTTACCACGAAATATGAGTAGATGGCGCCTGCAAAAAATGTGAAATTGGGAGCAGACAAAAACGAATCCGAAAAAATCGTTTGATTATTAATTATTATTATTAGTCATATGAAGTCCATATGACCATATGTATATATCCTAGCTCTTATAATCTCCTATGTAAATTATATAAATACAAGGGCTGTCTATTTCTTGACTTGTTATAAGAACTTTTCTATCGTGTTGTAGTCTGATAAAGGTGTGCTACAAGCTTCCCGCACGATGCTGAATTAAGATTCTAAGCCCTTTATCTTGCGCTTTCAATGGAGGCCAACGGATGATGTAGAGGCTTTAGCTATTCTTTGGCAGACTCTTTCTTGTAAGGATCTTAAAGCGTAACTTTATTATGTACATTTTGTTAGCTATCAGATGATATTTAATAAATAGTAAGGAGCGTCGTCTTGAAGATTGAGGAATTTCTGAGAATTAAAACTTTTAAAACTACTGATATCTGAAGTAAAGGAGCAAAGCTAAAATAGCTCGTTTTGAAATTTTGATGAGATGACTTAAGAGTATTAACTAAGTCATCTAAATCTAACTATAAGCAAAATATAAATTTAGAAAACTAGTTCAAAGATGTTGAGTTTATGTTGAGTAAGAGTAAGTAGGTTGCCCATTAGATCCGAGATCATCCATATGCTTTATGGCGCATCGTGATGCCAAAAGATTGTGGACTGAGAATGGAGCGCAGGATCCCCCCCTAGTGGCAGACAGTATAGGTGCCCGCTACAGGGTGTCTAGCCAAGATTTTACTTATCATGCTTAGATTGTTGTTAAATTTTTTAAAAGTTACACGTTTTCGCTTAAATACACGTTATTAATATTTCTATCCAACTTTCGCCTGTTTTATGATCAAATAATGAAAGGTTAAACCTATGATTTGTTAACACATTACAATTCCTAACAGCTCAAATATCTTGGTTTTAATTGTTTGTTAAGTATAGCTTTCAATAAGCTTGGTTGGAAGAAATCTCTATTGATTTTGCAACTTGTCGTTTATTGACTGCCCCCTTGACTTGTAATTATTAGTCTTGTACGTAATTAATGCCACCTTATAGAGTATATCTGTGCCCCAATAGCTGTAATTCTGTTGTAATGTGCGCTGTGCTAATAAGCCAAAGTGCAAAACGCCCCCACCAATATTGCCAGTAGATAGATGCAACTAGTAGATGTGGAGAGGTCTTGAGACGTAGAAACCGAGACAGACAGACAACAAAATGCAGTTTCCATTTGGTCTGTCTGTCTGTCTGTGATGGGGGCAAATAACGTCTAAGGTTGTGCCTAATATCCGGTTACATAGTTTATAAGCTGCAAAACAAAATACTTGGCCAATATTTGATTTAAGGTCCACTACCTTGTGCAAATAATTCGGTTGATTACAACATTTATAGACAAAAGAAAAATATTTATTGTGGAAAAGTTTTAAGTAGTTGTGCATTTTAAAGATGAAATCAAGTTTAATAGTTGTACTCGTATTGGTAGTAGTACTAGTTAGTAGACGTAATTGACGTAGTATCTTGTTTATTTATTATGCCAATGTTATGAAGGTCATAGAGCGTACAAAACAATTAAGTAAATATTTATAAACTGTATAATCTTTCAATTAAATTCTGACACTTTTACTACGACTTTACTACTTACTACTAAATAGTTATGAAAGTAAACATGCAACTAGTTAGAGTTATTTGCATTGCAACTTGCGTACTGTAAAAGGTTAAGTAGACAAAATGTTGACAGTCAAGTCAACACCCTCCATAGCCGGATAGGCTCCAAAGACTCTCCCCCCTGCCAAAGTCTAGCCAAGAGCTAAGAGTTTTGCGCCTTAACTTTGTTTGTTTGCCAATTTCAATATTGTAACGCATGAATGAATTTTATTTTCAGCATGCTGCTGTTTAGTTACGATTATAAAAGATGGATGCTATCTATCTACGAGTTTCTACAATGTTTGTCGACGTCGTCGCCAACGGTCAAACAGCTGGTCCCATTTCGGGGCGTGGCACTTGTACACACTTTGACTAGTCTAATACGACTACACTCGTATGTTAAGTTACCTGTTTTTTTTTTGTTGTACTTTTCATTATCATTTTGCGTAATTTTTAACCAAATTTCACACGTTTCTCAGAGCTTCGCTCAGAATTTAATTTTTTCACCATAGCTATTTCTCAGTTTTGAATTATTGATTTTCTATTTTTTTTTTTTTTTGGAAATATATTTTTTTGAGAAGCTCGTTTGCATATTGCTTGACAAATATTTGATGGTACAAATAAAACTTACGCCAGCTACATTTATTACGAGGGTTGTCTTTTATGTTTCGGGTGCTCAGAGTGTGCTCTGTTTTGAAATCTCATCGAAGCCGCCTTGGCTTGTTTCGCATTCCCACATTCGCCACAAGGTGGCGCCACTAAGCATCTCATATGTTACAGCTTGAGCTACTCATATTTTAATGGTATAATCATAATAAGTACTCCAAAAAAACTTTTGATTGCCGAACTTGGCAACGATATCTTTATAAACAAACAAATTATGCCCTGAACGAGTTTTTGCGGCCCATATAGGTATGTAAATAAATACTATATATGATATACTAAAACTATTTTGATCAAATTTTGTACGGTTCCCAAGGGCATAAATTGTGAACATTTTTGAATAAAGTAGAGTAGCTAAGCTTATGCCAATAAATTAATTAGTTCCAACGTTACACTCATGTTATTTAATAAGTACAGTCTGGTTGAATATGCCGTATTTTTCGCAATGGACAAAAGAGCAAATATAAAATTCCGTTTTAAGTTTGATGAAAAATTTTGTAAAAAAAGTTTCTAGTGATCTTTGGAGGAGTAGTACTTAAGTCTACATGTAATTCATACATTTTTAAAATTGACGATCGGAAGCATAAATTTTCACTCTTAGAATTCTGGCAGAAGAATAAAATTCACCGTACTGTACAATCAACAAAATCTTAACGGAAGATTTAGGTAAAAGAAAGGGTTGCACAAGTTTTGTCCACATCAGTTGAAAGAAGATAAAAGATAAAAAATAGATCGTGTAGAGCAACAACATAATCTCAAGTGCTGAAAACGATGCAGATTTTCAAGATTTTCCATTATAACTGGAGATGAAACATATAGTATGATATGGAAACTAAACAGGCAATCTGCAGAATGGAAGTCAGAAGGCGAGGCAAAACCTCAGAACAGGTGCTAAAGAACGTCAAAAAACTGAGTTTACAAGTCTAACGATAAATTGGTTGAATGCATCCTAAGGCTACATTGCATATACGTTTTTTTTAAGTCTCTGTTTAAAAAGTTGCAACCTAATCAAAATTTGACTTTTTATGGAATTGTTGTACTCCAGGTATGCAATCTATCTAAGACAAATGTATTCGCTTGAGAAAATTTCGGACATTTTTAAAAAATTTGGCGAGTTTGCCTGTGCACTGCTTGAGTACTCTGCCCAAATATATAAATTACGCATTAAAATCTGTGTATTTCTTTAAGGTGTTATTGGACCATTATATACTAGTTCAACAGCCGATACCAAACAAAAAAAAATGTTTAACCTTGTTTCTCTAGCTCTTACAATAGACGAACAGAAAGACAGTCAGAGCCTAGTCGCTTTTATCACTACTTAAGGTTACTTTCTAGGGTGTAATTCTATTCTGCTTCTATATTTTCGACTTACACAAATTTAATATTTATTTTAAATTTTTTTCAAACGTTCAGCCATAATCCTTTTAGCACCCGAAACAGATTGATAATCCCCTGATAAGTTATGGCACACAATGACATATTTTTATTTCGTATATCGGAAACAAATTAGTTTTAGGAAGTGAAAAAGTTTTTCTGAATTTTTGCTTGAGCGATTTCACCAGCGTGGTGTGTCAGGAAAGTTTATCAATTGAATTTCTGGTTATCAGTAGGAAATGCTTTAAAATGAGTTATCCTTTGTTTAGTTCCTTAAATTTTCGATAATCGAATAAAGTTTGATTGGAGTCTTCATACAAATTTTTGAAAATGATGATAGTTCTGAACTGGCTAATTTTTCAAGAGATTTTAATAGAAAGTTAAAAGTTCACCCCGAGTAAAACTATTCCCGATGCCTTAAAAATGTATCATTCAAGAGGATTCAATAGAATGTTTATGTTTATGTTAATGTTAATCTTTCCCCATTTAACAATTCTTTTAACCATTTCCATTTTGGACAGATTTTTCAAGAGATATCAAGAAAAAGTTGCATCCACGACTAAACTATTCCCCTGGAATATATGCAATCCTGTACACTATTCACTCAAGCTAAAGAGCAACCCTCGTATTAACTTATTATGCATATCTTCATATTTTTATGGGTGTGACCCGAGGAGATACGACCCTAATGAACATTACGCTGTGAACTTGCCGCACTTGACGGTAACTACTATTACCTATGGTTACCTATATCCGACTCGTCGGATTGTTGTTGTCACCATTCCCAGTGAGTAGTTCCCATTGCCACGGCTGTTTACCAGGCTTAATCATTATCATTACCACATATTAGCTAACTACCACATACGCATTTACTAAAAGCCTTCAATTTGAAAGGTGTCTTGGTTGTATATAGTGTTTTTTTTTTCTTCTTCATTTTTTTGTTTTTTCGAAGTACAGAGATTGTGCAATTGCACAGCTGAGCCGAATTTAAATGGTATGTTTGTTTTTTGATCGTCAGTTTTTAGTATATAGTAGTTAGTATTTGTCTTTGGTTTGACTTGGCTGCATAATTGTCGTTATATGTCATTATGGTAGCTATAATAAGTGTCAGTCATAACAAAAAAAATAAAATAAAAATATAATCACAGAATTGCAGCTTTAAGATACTTTAAGTAATGAGCATCTTAGAAGGAGCATTATCATTTGGACTGAGAATTCCAGTTGACTTATTTAACTAGTAAATCCCATTGTTTAAGTTTATGCAATGGTTTAATATATTTTCTTATAATTATCGCTTTGGCCTCTTTTTGTTTTGTTAAGTGTTTTTAATGAATTTAAAGTGATTTTACTACGTCACAAACTCAAAAATATTTTTATCTTAAACTTTAAATCTCAAGTGTCATAAATTAAAGAAAACCTTTAAGACACTTGTTTTTTAAGTTTATGTGAGATCTCTCAGCAATTGTTTTAGATATTTTATAATTAACGCTAAAAGATTGTAGGGCATTAAATATAACATTTTTTAGTTCCAAATGTAAAACTTTAGTGCTAAAAAATCTATTGCCTTTTGTGTTATCCATGGAAATTGGGTATACCTATTTATTGAATTTTATTATTTGGGAAACAAAAAAATGTATCAGGCGGCAGTTTACAAAAAGTTATCGGGTTTGTAGTAATATCGTTTTTAGTGAAAAAGTTTTATATTTTGTTAATTTACAAATATAGACATGAGGTTAACCATATATATTTTGCGACTTACAAATAAAACATAGTTATTAAAGTCAAAACGGCTATATTGTTTGTCAAAATACTTCCATGTAGATTAATGGACTTCAACATGCGTTAAACCAATTATCTCCAAAACATGTATTTTGAAAGCCTCGACTAATAATAATTTCAGCATGCGTCTAATTTTTGATGTTCGGAATCAAAAACAAATCTTTGGGCGCTAAATCAGGACTCTACGTTGGATTGAACTCTCTTGCTTGAGTCGTTGGTTGAGAGTTCGCATTATCGTAATAAAAATCCCTGTTTCACTGAACACTACGTTCTACGTTGCTCAAGTGATACAGTGGAGACATGATCTGTTATTTAGAAGAAACAGGTGTGACCATGTGCTTTCAAGTGCTTCTTCCTTAAAAACAATTTGTTTGATTTTGTTCATCTTGGACATGGGCCTGTCGATGGTTGTTTATTTTCAGCCTCATTGGCATAAATTCAAGATTCGTCACCTGACATGATCTTATAAACGTTCTTTGAAGCAACCCGATTGTATTTCTTTAACATTTCCTTGCATCAAGCGATTCGAGTTTTTTTTAATCGGACGTCATATTTTTGCAATATAAAATGTATGCTAGTAATTCCCGGGGCTGCCTCAATATCACGATCTAGCTTTATCATTTCGTCCACGGCAATGATGTTTTCTGCGATAATGATCGATTTTAGACAACCTTCACGAAATTTATCGTTGAGTGATTTGACGATCTTGCTTTATCATCATTGCCGTGGAAGGAAGGATGTTTTCTGCGGAAATTATCGATTTTAGACAACATTCCCGAAATTCATCGTTGAGTGAGAGGCAGTCGCGACTGAATTTCGAAACCATAATTTTACAGTGGCGTTCTCACAAAATGTAATGAAGTTGATCGTTGTTCACCGTTTAATTCAATTTTTTGGCTGAGACAAAATTTGTAAGCCACATTATTCTTAACTCGCCTATACGAGCCTAGCGGGTCTTCTGGTGCTTCTGCTTTGCGCATATCTTCGCCAGTTTGCAAAACCGAGGGCTGGTCTTCCTCTTCTCCGTTGCGTGCCAACTGCAGATTTCGCATCAATACGCACCACATGACCCAGCCAAAGAATCTTTCTCTCGGGCATATCAAGAGCTTCCTTATGTATGTTTCATTGAGAGGTCCCAATCTAATTCAAGTTTTAAAAACCCGCCGCGCACATTAGTTTGGCACCCAGTCGGACACTTTACCTATTGTGCTCTCCCCAGTCTCCCAAAAAAAACCAAAATTGTAACGTTGGTCTATTAATGCTAATAAATGTAAAATTTTTTAACGAAAGTCATATTGCATCTGGCAGCATTAGTATTGCCTAGGCAACAACATATAAATAGTGACCCTAGTAAAGTTTTGAATTCTTCTCTACTTGACACCATCCCTCCTTAAAAATGCTAACAATAATCACTTTTAAATATACCTAACAGGTTTCAAAAATTTTTCAAGATAATTAAAGCGGAAATATCTTTTATTATACATACTTGACACCATCCATCCTTTAGAATGAAGCTTTAAAGCTAAAATATCTTTTATATCATTAATTGTGTATTGCATCCAAAAAAAATTGTATATATGTATTATTCTTTATATTTCATTCGTTTTCAAAAGTGAATCAGCATAATTATTTTTGCGAATATTCAGCTATTTTTCTTCATTTGTTTTTATTTCAATTCAATTTTAAGTTTGTAAACATATTCGTTTCTAAAGTAGTTCGATTAAATGAAATTCCGCAATTCCATAATCTATTTTTAATTTCCAGATAACAAATATATTTCATGGTCAAATATACTTTTAAAATTCTACACCACTAAATCAGCTTATATTAGTCTTTTTTTTAAGTTAATCAAGCCTGTTCTGTATTTCGATTCCGATTTCGACTTGTTTGTTTAACAATGCAGTTTGTCGCTTTCGGAAAATATGTAATTGAAATAAATATAAGTCCATTTTTTAAATTTAGTGCTTGCTAATAGCAGGCTTTAATAAAATTACAAATTGCATTTTCTATTAAAAAAGGGATTAAGTTTTATACATAGTTTGTTTAAAAAAATTAAATTAAAGTAATCTGTATTCGATATTGCATTTAAATTTACTTCACAGATTAATTGTATGCTCAATTTGGGGCCCAATCCCCCCCTACAAGGTCTAGGCTTTTAGGTCTCCTTAAGAGTTATACTGCATTATATTTAAAAAAGAAGTGTAGATGATATCTCTCGTATTTAGGCCTGCAGAAGAATATACAATATACTCTTTTTATAAATATTTGTTCGTCCAAGAGAGTATATAATATAATATATTTATTGTATTAGTTTTTTTTTGCAATTGTATTCTACGTTAATGGGTCGATTTAACAAACTATTATTATTATTGTTCTATTTACAGATCCCCTGGGCAATCTTGTTGAAAAAATTGTTTAAAAAAAATCGGAAAAAATAACGTTAAAAAGTAAGTATGCAAACTATAACTCGCTTTTGTAGAATTTATTATTAATTCCTTATTATAACGATAAAGTTTTGATTATATTTTTAAACTCATGAGTTTAAAGGCCAGTTTAGCTTGGGGCAAAATATACAAAAGTCTCTTCAAGTTTTCCCAAGGCTCTATTTAAATTTTCCGCATTCTAAATATACCACTGAAAGAAATCTTAATTATATTAATATGACATTCCTGTTCCTGATAGATGGGTCGATTAATAAACGATTTTGAATTGTTACTTACAAACATTTTCATTGCTTCCAAAAAAAACTATAAAAAAAAGAATAATTAATAAAAAGTATTTCAAGCTTTTGAGGAGCTTTATTATTATCTACGCCTAAATTTAGGTCACATTTTACAACTCTGGTTCTTGAATACTTCATCTTCTCAAGAAAGAATTCTGATTAGACCAACATATGTAAAAGTCATTTAAATAACCGCCAAGGCATCTTTAAATCTTCAGCCTTCGGAATCTGACACTAAAAGGAATCTCAGCTAACTTTTTAGCTCTCGCTTGTGCTCTCATACTAGGAGTTACCAAATAAGTGTTGTGTCATTTCATTATAGACTTCGGCGACTTGTGCAACAAATTGGCTTGTTGCACCATCATTCCATCATTCAATAAGCCAACATATTGCTTATGGCTTAGAATGCCCATGGAGTGTGCTATGAGCTGGCAAAATTCACATTAAGTACAAACTGTAAGAGCTACACAAAAAACAAAATAATTACAACATTTGGCAAACAATTGAATTAAAAAGAAAAACAACAACATTTTTTGCGTTTTTTGTGTTAGTTGTTTGTACTTTTTGTTTGATTTTGACATAGTTATTGGCTGTAAAAAAAACAAAAATAAATAAAATAATGTTGGCAGTACGAACTGACGCTTTCAAGTGCACCAAATAGGCCCAAAACGCGTTTTGGTAAAACGCCAAAGCCAACAACAAGTGGCCAATGTAATGGCTATTGGGTGTACGCGGCTGTTGTACTAAAATTGCCAACCGAACCAATCTTTGACACACAGATACTCACGCACACCAACATGAAAAGGTATACGGAGGTTGTTGCTAGTACGTGAGTATGTAATTTGTATTGTCAACACGCTAACGACGCCGACGTCTGCGTTGACGTCGCTGCCAAAGCTGCCAGAGCTGCGCCCTTGACTCAATTTCTTGGCGTGGTCATAGCGGCCGCCATTGCCTGAAAAAGAGCTACAAAAAAAAAATAATGTAAGGTGACGCACGCGCAGAATGCACAGAGCACACAGTTGTGAGCAGTGTTGGCCAACCCGTGCAGAAGCTTCAATTTAATGTAGAGTACTTATGTGTTGCTGGCGCATCTCATTTATTTTAATCTAGTTAGCTGGCTTCACATCCGAATTCCCGTCCGGCCACAAGACAAAATATCCTACCTATATATTTTCATTAATTCCCAAAGCGTTCATACCCACCATTCAACACCATCAAAAGGCTGGTGATAATGGCAGTGTGTAATGTTATTGTTAGATAATAATTATATTGTATGTTAAATATAAGATTTTCACTGAACTACACTAATAAACGATCAACAAAAAAAAAAAGAAGAAAAAAGGCTGTTGTAACTACAATGTCGACTTGAGATGTATACCCATTTAGTCACCTCCATGTTCCGGTAGTATTCCTAAAAAGTAAAAAGAATTTGTATATTCTATAAGTGCGACTCCGCAGATGTTGTACTGCCTGCCTGCTATTCCTGCGGGGTCACCTAAGGGTTTTTTTCGCTATTCGATTAACTATGCATTGCAGCAATTCACTTAAAAAAATATTGACATTTTCATAAATTATCCCAAAATTCTAAGTATTCTAGTAAGTATGCAGCTTTCGTTTTTCTCGTTATTCATTCACATTTTTTGGCCGAATTTTACTTAAAGTAAAATTTTGCCGAAATAAGGTTAGGTTAGGTTAGGTTAGGGCGGCTGCTGGCTTGAAACCAACACACTTAGGCCTGGGCTGGCCCGTTGTGACACCGCACGAATCTCTATGCTTTCATTGCATTTTTACCCTTCTCCTGTATGGTATGCTTAAAAAGGGTCCCATCCCGATGCAGCAATGTAGCTTGCAATCTTTCTCGGACAAATGAGCTCCAGCCCTGCTAGGTTCTGAAGGAAATAGTAACCCAGGTGCTTTTTCCTGCGTCTGCTAAGAGCTTCGCAGGAGCAGAAGAAATGCTCTACTGTTTCTAGCTCTTCCTCGTCTCTGCAGCTTCTGCAAAAGTCATTTATAGGAGCATTAAGTCTAGCAGCGTGTGCTCCAACGAGCCAGTGCCCAGTAATCGCTCTAACGACTGCCGAACACTGTGAACGGTTAAGACTGCAAAGTTTTCTGGAGCGTTTTGCGTCAATAGTTGGCCATGTTTGGCGGGTGATCCTACAGTGAGGTGTGTTGTTCCAAATACTTTGAGCAAGAAGGCTAAACTTTTCCCTAGTATGTAGCTTAAAAGTAGCCATCAGCCGAAATAAGCACAAAATAAAAAAAAATTACCAAGGAAATCGAAAGCATCGTTCTTGAGTAAGGGCCCATACGCAGTCATGTCAGTTTGTTATTTATACATATATGTACATTAGGGTGGGTCAATTTTTTTTCGGTATAAAGGCTCACAGCGATTTTGATTCTTTGGGTCATTCTAAGCAACTTTGCCCAAGAAACTATGGGTCTAAAATGAATTTCGGGTCGCCGCCTTTTTCAAAATAGGTTTTTTTTTCAAAATATTAAAAAAAAAACCGTGATTTTTCGTTCATAACACTTACAATTCAAACCGATTTTTAAGATCTTAGACTCGAAATGTTCGTAAAAGAATTCTCTTTCAGCTTAAAGCTTAACATAATTTTTTGAATTTTTTTTTTTTTTTATGCAATGTCTAAGTCGATTTTTGAATATTTCGAAAAAAAAACTTGTTTTGAAAAAGTGGGCGACTCGAAATTTATTTTAGACCCATAGTTTGTTGGGCAAAGTGACTTAGAATGACCCAAAGAATCAAAATCACTGTGAGCCCCAGAACGTTTTTCGGCTCCATACAATACCTAACATACATATATAGAACATAGATAAAATAAAAAGCATTTGAAATTTATGCGTATTTTTACCTATTGCTTTCTGTTTTGTTGCTGTATTCGTTGCAGAAAACAAACAAGAAAATAAAACAAGGCAAGGCATGCGCGGAATGCATATTACTGTGAGCTGTGTTGGACAGCACATGCAGCATGCAGCATACATATATATATATATATATACTACGCAGTGTTGGTCAATTTATAATAAAAGTTTAATTAGGGATATTCAACGTATAATGCGATAATTATGCAATCCTCTGAGAGACAATGCATTCATTTATTATAAATTAAATAAATAACAGTTGAAATTTAAGCTAATTTTAATAGCTGTTTGTTTTGTTGTTGTTGTTGCTATTGCGGCTGCTCTATTGGAGTTGTTTGTTTTTGTTGTTGTTGCTGCCAACTACGACGCGACGTCGACGACGCAATCTGCGCGCATTCGCTTTTGGTGTATGCATGCGTTTGTGTGTGTTGGTGTGTATTTGGCTGTGGCAACCTGTAAAGTCAGCGTCGCTGCTGATGTCGCTGCTGCTGCGTCAGTTACTCTGCTTGGCTTGTGGTTGTTGGTGTTGTTGATAATGTGATTTCATTTACGAAATTTATTAATCGATTTATATGCGCCGTTGAATGCTGTTGGCCAAATACACATACGACGCACAAATACAGGTGCACAATCAAAAAAAAAAAAAGACAAAAAAGTGTTGTAAAAGAGACGGTCAAACGTACACTTGACGCACCTCTGTGGACATTTTTGCTGCTCATATAAACACTGGAGACTACTACTACGTATAAATGTAGAAGACAGTGGTGGAGGGAGGAGAGGGTAGGGGTAGAAAATTGTAGGGTAATTTATGCACGTTTTTATACCCTGTCCATAGAGATGGGATTTAGTCCATATGTTTTTGTTAACAACAATCTTAAAGGAATATTATTTGCTTTAATTTCGTTACAAAATTATTAGTTTAAGGTAAAATTTTAAAGTTACCGGTAGAATTGGGTGAATAACTAAAAAGGTGTTATAAACTTAAAAAATATGTCTAAAGTTTAAATTATTTAAAGCTAAAACTACTTACAAGTATTATTACTTATTACTTAGCACGAAAAATAACGGAAAGAGCCCTACAACAACATCAAGAAAAAAAGTCCTGTTACGGTCCCACAAGCAATTCTCGAGTAGGGCCATTAAACCATTAAAGTTGCTGCGAGTCGAGCGATGGCCCACATTGTGTGTAATTTGTTATTGTAAACTCTTCGCGTCGCCGGCGATCTGCTTGTGCGTGTACACTGAACAAAATTTGGCAACACATTCAAAGACACAGCGAAGTCATATGAGTTTATATGACAATTTTAAATTACCAAAAAAATTACTCGGTCTTACAGTTGCTAAAGTAACTATATTTCTGTGCTCAGTGTACTTGTGCGAAATTCTAGTCAGCGAGCACTAATAAAAAGTCCCGTTACGGTCACCTAAGCATCCTCGAGTAGGGCCATAAAACTCGCACATTGTGTGTTTTTTTTTTTGTAAATTCTAGTGTGCGTCTGGCTGGAGCCACTTTCAAGACATAAAGGAAAGAGCACTCGGGCCAATAAAAAAGTTTATGTATTAGAATTTTTTATATACCTACTAGTATTTCTATAAATATTTTCAAAAGTTTGTCATATTGCAGGTGATAGGTCTAAAAATTAAAGTTATTATATTCAATCAATATTTTCCTGATTATTTCGGCCGCTAGATGGCGCAAGCAACCCTTAGTTCGGAATTTTGAGTACCAGCCATGAATCTACGTATTCATTTGTCACTGAATTTAACACATGCATGACCTAGGCGTTCAGGCCTGAAGCTTAGCCATAACAATCAGCTATGAATTCAGTGCTGAAAAAAGGGATAAAAAAATTCCAAAATCCTGGAGTGCATATACATATTTTGTAATAATTTAACAGATAACACCAATATTTTGATATTATTTAACTAATCAATTTTCTCAACCTCGCTTTTTATTTTAAAAAATAGTTTGATACATGAATTTTTCAAGGTTTTCCATTATTGAATAAGTTAGATTTGCATAGCTTCAGTTAAAAATACATACCATTGATACGATCGATTCCAAAATTTATTATAAATTATTTTTTTCTTAAAGCACGCAGTGCTTTATTATAACTGAAATTTTTCCTTTCTTTCAATTTGTTTCATAATTTATTCGTAAATATGCAATATATATTACGAAAAGGCAAACACAATCTTTGTATCGTAATAAATTTTGTTTAATCATATAATGTGGAAAAACAAAATGGACAACCTACGAAAATTCATGTAAAAACTGTAAACAGCATTATTGTTTTTCAGCATGGCTTACTTAATGAAAAACCTTTGCAATTTCCTAGTAATTTTTTTGTTTGATAGATACGATAGATAGGATACATAGGATAGATACGATAGATAAGATAGATAAGATAGATAAGATAGATACGATAGATACGATAGATACGATAGATACGATAGATACGATAGATACGATAGTTACGATAGATACGATAGATACGATAGATACGATAGATACGATAGATACGATAGATACGATAGATACGATAGATACGATAGATACGATAGATATCTAGGATAGATACGATAGATACGATAGATATCTAGGATAGATAAGATAGATTGGATAATTAGGATAATTACGATAATTAGGATAGATGGTACAGCTAATATTAATAGGAAACTCGATGTTCATTTACATTTTGAAGACTAATACTACATGATACCTCACCCCTATGGCAAAAAGCTATCTGCGCCACTGGATCAAAGTGGGATGTAAATTGATTGATGTATATAAGTGTGTGTGTGAGTGTGATTTACTGTTAGAGTCTTATATGTTGATGAAGACATATTGATATGACATGCATCGTTCGCCGCACGCTTGACACGTTTACTTTTGACATTGTCATGCCAAAGAATATTTGGCTCAAATTGTTGGCCCAAAGCCGTTTGTATAAGTTTAGGGCCCACTTTTTCTTTATATCCATACTCACTACAAAACATCTTGATAGCTTTGAAAACATTTGCGCATGCGTATCGTTTTTTAATTGTCAGCAAATATAATAAAATAAAAAAATTCAAATTGTTTGCCCTAAAGTTTGGCTTTTTATTTACCTATACGGTTAATTATGTAATGGACGTAATGCAATATTAATTGGACTTTTTATACTTTGTTGTTGGATGCTGTGGAAAAGCGTAAAAATGTTGTAAATTACACTTTTATTTGCCTTTAATGAGCTCATTTATTTGATAATTGAATTTCTTTTGCTTTTACTTTTTGTCTGAATTTAAATTCGTATACAGTTTTATTTTTTTTTTTTTTGTCTGTTTGACTTGTTTAATGATAATGATATTTCGGTTGACGGTTAACCCAACAAAAAGATCTTGCCATTTAACAGACGTCAATGTTGAACAATCTTTAAAATACGTTTTTGCTGATTTAAGTCAATTTAATCAATCATGCAATGATTGCATTAAAAGACACAAAGAAAAGGTTGTCCGAGTTCAAAGAACAATGCTTATTAACCCTTGAATTTTAAGGGGTTTGCGAAAGATTGAGGAGGTAAATCCCGACTGAAACTTGCCATTTCCGGTCATTTTGAGTTGTATAAAAATATGTATATTTGTACTTTCAAACGCAGTAAAATGATTGAAAAAAAAGAACTTAGTCCTTTTCAGCTAATTCCTTTGATTTGAATCGTTTTTCTATGTCATAGCTTCCATAATTCGTATAAATAAATTTTTTGGAGTACCTAAGCACTATCCTTTATTGAATCAAAACCGGTTCAATTAATAATTATTTGATTTTAGTGATTGTATAGGGTATCACAAAGTCGTCCACGCTCGCATTTGTTTTGTCGAAAAGCCAATTTCTAACATTTTTTGATACAGCAAACTAAGATAATTCCTTTGTTCATGAAGATATCGTAACCCATTTGAGAGTTTGAAAGCTCCATAATTTATCAATGTCAGTTGGCTATGTCTTGTTTAAAAAAAAAAAGGTTTTGGGGCTTAATTCGATTGTATATGAAGATATCGTTACTTTTTGGGTTCCTTAATTTATAAGTCATCACAAATGATGTTGAACCAAGCCGCATGGCTCTGTAAAATTCCAGATCACATTATTAAACAGCACAGCTAAAAACCGCGATATTCTTTTATTGAAATAATTCTGAAAACTTGATCTGAAGAGGGATTATTCGCTTCTGTTGGTAAAGTTTTGTGCCAAAATGTACATGGCTCAATCGGTGTTCATTTTGGTATAAAGAACTTATGGTCTGACATTCCTCCTTCTTCTGCCTGTTACATACATGCATTGCACAAACTAGCTATAAGAAATATTATATATTAATAGAAATCTTTTGGTACTCTATGTAAAGTGTATACAATATCTTGTATACTGTTTAGCCTTTGGTTTAGAGCGCATAATTTCCTTGATAATTGCCTCACAATTTTAAATATTCTTTAGCATTGAATTGAAAGGAAGAAGTGGATTCTAAAAGCTATTTTACAGATATTTTAATTTTTGCATTACTTCATAACGCTAAATGTATATTCATGAACTTTATGCTCTTAACTGGATTTTGAAAATAAAATTTCTGAAAGGAATTTCTTAATTTTTCAAAAAACTACTACAACCTTATAACCATGTACACTAGGGTGGCCGCCGCTGGTATGGAGGATTTTTAAACGGTCGATATCAATAACGCCACACCCTAAAAAGTTTCCTTTTTACCTGCATATAACGCCTGTAAAATTTAAAAACGATCCGAATGTATTTGATGTGTCCGGCAATAGGTCAAAGGTCATAACTTGCACTTTTCCCGTTTTTGACTGTATTGTTCTACATAAACTTTAAAATCTTTTTACCAATCACACAAATTATGGTTCAAAAGGTCTCATATCTATCAAAACATAATTTTAAAAAAATATAGAGTCGGCCTAAATAAATTTGGTAAGCTCTAAAATTAATTAAATTGACTAATTACACCAGTTTACATATAAAAAAAAAATATGTTAGTATCCTTAACATTTTTGAATCGTTTCTGTAGTAAAATGACATGCTAAAACCGAAAATGCGGTCAAAATTTTTTTTCATGAAACGGGCTTCGAGATATTTTGAAAAAACCATTTTTCGAAATTAAAAAAAAAAAAAAAAAAGTGCCTTTACTTAACAGTAAGTATCTCTGGTTATACTAAACTGATTTCGATAATTTTTTTTCTCGACTGTAGATAATTGAATTACCCATTGATTATATTTGGAACATGTTTTTGTCAAACTTACGATTTGGTCGCTATTTATGCATTCATATGAAACTTTTTTATGACCTTTGACCTATTGCCGGACCCATCAAATACATTCGGATCGTTTTTAAATTTTACAGGCGCTATATGCAGGTAAAAAGGAAACTTTTTAGGGGGTGGCGTTAGTAAAATCGTGAGATGTTGCAAAAATGGCCACCCTAATGTACACTTTTGCTTTAATTATAATAATAATAATATAATAATCGTTGGAGTAATAGAATTATTCTCTGTTTTATATACCAAATGTAATATATAACATGTTCTCATCAGCTGTCAATTAAAAAATTATTCCTTCAAGCCCTTGCAAAAAGAATTGCACAAAAAAAATTTGGTAAACAAAAAAAATTTGAAAGTATTTGCCAACACGGGCCCATTCAATTTGCAATTTGTAACGTTCAATACTTTTTAATAACTTTGCAATTTTTGCTGGTCATGTGGGCTTGTGTCCAAAAAATAACAAAAACAAGGCAAACTTACTCTAAAGGGGTAAAATGATTTCCGGTTCATTTCCGCACACATAGAGCGAGAGGCCGTAGAAAAGGCCAATAGTAAAGGACGCCCTGTAAACAAATAACACGCGTAGTGAAACAACTGACCGTGTTCTGTGAGGCAAAAGGGGTGGCTCAAAAAAAAAAAACAAAACAAATGAAAACAGTTAAAAACAACAACAATATAAACAATTTGCTAAGACCAAAAAAAAAAAAAACATATACCACACTTTTGTGCTCGGAGCCGAATTCTTGGCGGAGCGGTGCGCGGGTGTTTGGTTGGATGACATAATGTGAACATAAAGTACGCTTTTTGTAGTTGTAGTTGTTGTTACTCACAGATACAAATACAAATGACAGAGCTATTTCATATTTGGCGGCATGTGGCACAACTTCCACTTGGTACGCGCTGCTGTTGAAACGTTGGCAACCCTTAAATGTATCCATGGGACACAAAGAGCGCGTTATCAGCTAGTCAAGTAAAGAGCAACTGCAGCCGGTATTTTATTTTTTTTTTGCGCAAGCGAAGCAAGTATCTGAATAAATGGCTGAATGTATCTGGCAGATATCAAGAGAGCGAGCGCAAGTTGTATCTATGTATGTGTGTGTGTGTCTGTGTATGTAGCAAACGCGCGCGTGACGCAACATTGAACGTGTAGCAGTCGCAATTGCTTCTGCTTCTTCTTCTTAATGCCGTCGGCGGCAACGCTGCTGCTTCTTGCCGCTTGAGTCAGATACAAGATACAGATACACACGCACACAGATACACAAACTATGCGCGCACGCTCTCTTACACGCTCTCTTTCGTTGGGCACATTTCGCAGCGTTTCGGGGGTTTGCCAGCTCTTTGGTCTACGTGTGCGCCTCAGTTTGATTTTCGCTTTGGGTTGTGTCTCGTCTGGTGTTTGGCCAGGCTGAAATAAAATTTTGAAATTTTGTATCTCAAAAAAAAAAAATAAAATAGAATTCCTAATTTGCTGTCCAAACCCAAAATACATTTATCTAACAAATACAAAGTATATTGCAATAAACTTTGCAGCTGCTTTTACCAACGAGTATGTGTTAAAAGTGTTAAATAAAATAGAAGAAAAGAAGAAAAAGAATTGTGCGGCCGGTTAAAATGTATCTGTTGGTTTTGTCGGTCGCGTTTCTTTATATATATGAACGTATATCTGTGTGTGCATAAGTGTGTATGTGTGTGTAACGTTGTTGTCCTCGTGCCGCATGTGCGACAGTTGCCAAGTAGACAGTCAGTCGGTCAGTCAGTTAGTCAGTTAGACATTCATTGAGCCAGCTAGTTAGCAATAAGCGTTTGCTGTTTGTGCACAGAAAGTATCTAACAGATACACTTATTGCAAAATAAAATAAAACATTTTTTTTGTTTGTAATAGCAATGGCAACCACAGACGGGCAACAGCAATAGCAACAAAAGCTGCATTCAAGTGTCGGTTTCCGCCTTCAATTGTACAGACTTGTTCAATTCTATTATTACAGCGCGAAAATAAAACAACAACATATATAACCAGTATTTACTAACGCGTCGACAGCTCAACTAACCGTAGAACTAATACAACAGTTAGTTAGGACAGTTAGTCAATCAACGAGAACAGCGGGAAACATCACATGGTCACAAAAACTATCGGTCTGGTTGGGTTTGCCAGACGGTGGTTATTAGTTCCCAAAGATTCAATCGCTTTGTAAAATGTTATATGAGTTCAACCCAATCTCGAACTCGGTTAAAAAAATGATCACACAATTTTTTGATACGGAACACATAACATACCTCATTTCGTTACGTGACGATTTTTCTATTTTCCATTAAAAAACTTTTTTCTAAAAAGTGATCTGATTGGGTTCTTAGTTTCTACAAAAGATTCCATCGCTCTGTAAGTTTATAAGTTGTGCCAAGTACACATAAACTGGAATATGATTTGAACCCGAAACCGAACCTGATTACGAAAAATCATGATAAAATTGTCTAAGACTTAGCGTGGTTAAACTGTCATAGAAGCCGGCTTCTTTTAAATAAATAATAAAATAAATTAATAAATATACTTTTAAAAGCGTTGGGGAAGATGTCGCTGTGGTTAGTTACTGTCGCTAGTTTGTTTCGTTCTGACAGCTGAAGGTGCAAACCCGTAAAGCGAACTTATTATAATCAAATATTATAATATGAACCGGTTGTAAGCAATTATGACAGTCAGTAAATCACAAGAGTAAGACAAGCCAGATAGATACCCAGGGGAACCACCAGCAAACTAGTTCAAAATATTAAGAAAGCATATTTGATTAATCAACTTATTGTTAGTTCTCTTTTTTATTATTTAGCAATTTTTTTTTAATCTAATATTTCTAATTTACACTTTTCAATCCTTATATGTTCTTATTAATAATAACAAATTAGGGTATCAACTCTGTACTTCTACACTAAAAAGTTAAGTTGTCTACAACTACTACACTACACTTCCTGGTTTTTTAAATCTTTTGTGTACTAGTACATAAGTAGTACACTGAAAAAAAAAGTCTGAATTAAATGTTCAAGAAAGTAGTGCAAGCTTTTTTTGTTATGTGCTTAAAGGCTTAGTGACCAGAATCGTAATTTCATATTTAAACACTTATAATATAAAATTTATTGGGGCTCGGAACACATTTTTAAGACCAAAAAATGGAAAAGTTAAGAATTTTCAAGATTAAAATAAAGCATGAACAAAATCTTATTTTTGGAGCTTAAATTAAAATTTTAAATTTATATAAGAACCTATAAACTATAAACAGCAATGTAGATTTATATTTTCATAATAAAATATATTCAGATTTTGAATTTTTTTAATTTTATTTCAGGACTGTTAATCTTTATTTTTAGCAATTTTTGTAATGCCATCCGAATTTTCGGTCTTGTTTAAGGTTTGATACTTTTTTAGAATCTTCTTAGAGTCGTGTTCAACCTTGATATATACTTATAGGAAGCTTGAAATAAAATATTCATAATCTTTTAAGTACATAAGCTACAAGTACAGTTCCGTAATTAAAAATCCAAAATTCTGAATTTTTTTTATCATAATTCACGACTTTTAAGCATTTTTTTAAAGAATTTTTGGTCAAGCCTTCAGAGTTTTTGGTTTTGTTTACAGTTTGATTATTTTTATTCTTAATTAATGAATATGCATATTTTTTAAGTTTGTTTAGTCTTATTATCAGAATTATGTTCTACAACTACATCAATTCAATTATATTTCCATGATGTTTTTTTGGTCTTTTTGAAAGTTTTATATTTTCTTTTTATTAAGAGTTATTTCAAGATTTTTCTCATTTAAATTTATGTGCAATTATTTTTTGATTTACTTTAAGAGTTATAATCAAGAATGCTCGAAATCGTGATAATAGATATTATTTTTTTTATCAGTGTAGTAATAATAGTAAGTAATAAATGTTTAGATTACATTTACTCTTAAGTTGCCACAGACAGCTAAAGCTAGTTAGTGATTCTAGACGACTATTCGTTTTACTTGGTATGCTTAGCAAATGACCATTGTGCGACAGTTTGCAGGTATTCCATAAATCAAATGAGTACATATTCTTAATACTTCCGATAAATGCACATTTCTGAAAATATTACGTTTTTCTAATTCTAGGTATCTATAAACTCATAACATAGACAGATATGGAAACTCTTTAAAAACCTTAAAGAGTCAATCCATAAGTTTAATTTGATAGCAGTGTTGTAGTCATAATAACAAATGTTTAGATGACATTTGCTCTTAGTCTGCCCAACATAAAGCCTTACAGCTAGTTAGTCATTCTAGACGACTATTCGTTTTAACTTAGTATGCTTAACATATGCCATTTGTGCGACAGCTTGAATGTATTCGATAAATCAAATGACTAAAGCGACAGTTAATACCGTCTACCCTTGCTCTATATGACTGCTCATAACTCTTCGCTTAGTATGAGCGAGCTGGCAATGTTATCGGCTTACCCGCTCTGCCGCCCCAGGGCTGGTTTGCACGCAGCTAACCCCCACTGGCATTCATTGTGCACTCAATTAGCCCGACTATTCCGATTGCACCGTCTATGTGACTTTTTCATATTAATTGACCCAAACGCTTGCTTACAAGTGCGCGTACTATAGAACATATGAAAAGAAGCACACAAAAAAGCACCATATATTGTTGTTGTCGTTGCTGTTGCTGATGTTGCTATCACATTGTCACATTGTTGCACCTAAGCGCTTCTGGAGTTATCAGCGATGACAGCCAGCGATTTGGCCAGCTAATTAATCAAACGATAAAACCCAAAGTGTTCGCAATCTTGAAGCCCCAGAGTTGCGTTCCAAAGACGGACGAGACGTTGGCCCACGTTGTTGTAGACGCTGCTGTAAAAATTGTTCTTATATGTGTGTGCGTGTGTGTAAAGATATGACATAATTTCACGACAGACAGAGCCCCCATTAAGAAGCATTACCTTGTACAGCAGCACCCAAGAAGAGAGTACAGAGAGCTGTGTGGATGCGCTCTCTTTAATGTGCTTTAAGAGCGGCGTGTGAAGAGCATAGCCAGGTGTGCGCTGCATGGCGGATGCCAGATGCTGAGCGTCAGAATGCAATGGCATGTTGACCTGACCTCTCAACAAGTACGCTTGCAAGTGATTATGACGTTCTTGTCTATAAAGATGATGCTGATAATGATGATGTTTGTTGTGAGTGCTGGCAGTCTGCGCGTCTGCTCTGCTGCTTAATTCAATCAAATGACATCGAAATTTGTGAGCCGCCTCAATTACCAGCGGAAATGACAACAAAAATAGCAGCATCAAAAAAGCATATAATAATAAATTGGAAAAAAGTTTAACAGTTAAAAAAAATCTTAATTAAAATGCGTGTTTGGCATGCTCAATAGGTGGCATTTCGAAACGACGCAATGAAATGGGATTCTTTGCAACAGCGACCCATAAAACTAATAATATCATAAATAAAATAAAATATAAAAAAAGAGTTAGTTTATTGAGCAAGCCCACAAAAAGCAATTTCCATTTTGTAAGCTTTACCTGTTTTTTTCTCCCTTTTTGGCGACATACATTCATAAACAGTTTGACCATGAATTCGATTAAATGCAAAACCCGAAAATGTTAAACGTGAAATGAAAAAAGACCAGACCAGAAAACCCAAAAAAAAGATGTTAAAATACAAAAAAAAAAAAAACCCAACTTTTTGTGCGTGTGTGTGAAATGCCGTAATAATTAATTGATCGACAAGTGCAAAGCTTTGATTTTGTATGCGGCAAGGCGTGCGGCGTTGAAATCGATCAACGGCGACGTTGACATGGACTGCGCTGCTTTGCCAGCCCTTGCACAAGCATAACGCTTGCGACAGCGGCAGCGCAGCAGCCTAACACACCTGTTGTTGTTGCTGCTGTGTCGCTGCTGCTGCTGTGAGACCGCGACCCAGACCCAAACTACAAGAATGCAAACTATGCAATTTAACATATACATACATACTTATAACAAAAGAAAAAAAAAAAAATTATTAAAAAACATAAATAGAAATTCCAGCATAAGCAGAGTCAACGACACACGCACACACACAAACACACACGCGCCGCTGCTAGCAGTGCATGCCATAGAAATTTTTATTAATTTGTAATCACCGACGCTTCGCTGCTGCGTCGACGTCAACATCGACAGCGCGCGCAAGCTCAGCTCAACCTTAGTTAGTCAGTCAGTGGCAGCGGCAGCCAGTTAGTCGTCTGTTGTTAGTCGCCGCTTGCGGTTTGTCGTGTTTTTCTCCCGCATTTATTGTACGCCTCGTTTTATACACATTGTCGTCGTCGTCGTCTTCGTCTCCGTCATTGTCAGCGTCAGACTCCGGTAGCTCCAAATCGCGTACGCGTCTACGTGGTCGTCTCCATCTTACGGCGCGCGCATTAAATTTTAATTTAAATTAATTTCTTCAAGTCGAGCAAAGAAAGAGTTCAGCAAGGATACTTCAAACTGACACGAGTAGTGTAGCTAATTTTGTGAACGCTGCTGTTAAATTTTATTTCAAGTAAATAATGCAGCATTTACATGCAAAAGTGTTTAAAAACCAACTGTTAAAGTTAATGAAATTTGTAAATTATAAAAATTTAAGCAATTTCTAATTACAACAACTATAGGATACTTCGCCAACAACTACACACATAGCTATAGATACTATATGCATAAATTTATAAATATATATAAATTGGCATAAACATTTACTAATATAAATGCAATTTGTTTATAGTTTTGGGAACTCAACAAATTATAAATAATTCAAAACATACAGCAAAATAAGGTAAATTGTGTTAAATTTTCTATTTATAATTTTAATAGAAAAAAAAAGTATATAAATAAAGTGCTAAAAATAATCAATTGTGTGTAAAATAAGCCAATTAAGTTTGGCATAGTGCTATAAATGCAAATGTATGGGTTAAAGTTCAAAGTACTTAAGCTAATTGTAAAATATCCGAAACCTCTAAGTGCAATCTCCTAATATCGGCTTTTATTCGAACTATTTTTTTATCCAACTCGAAACTCTTAGCAGCTGTCCAGGAGTTGTCATTAAATTTTTTTACTTGACTATACATACTACAATCGAATTCGAGCATAGCGAATTTTATAAGGAAATCACTTAAGCAGTGTACTTGAATAAAAGGCGTTATTTGGAAAAATCGGTTGTCTCATTGTAGAGAGGTTTAGACTGCATAAAGAAGTCAGCCTTAAGGATATTCCAAAATTCCGAACTCCTACAAATACATTGGATTTAAGTGATGCTTAGATGTTATCATGTGACAGATATCAATCTGTGATTCTATTTAAGATGTTTTTCACCACTATGCTATTAAGAATTCAGCTTTAAGGATATTACAAAACTCCGAATCAAAACGAATATTTTGAAGTTTTTACAACAAAAAAAATAAATTTACACTTCCAACTGGGCTCGCTTTTTAAAAATTGCAAATAAAATTTTTACTTTTTGTATTTATAGCCAAATCATAGTTCACATTATTATTCATAAATATTTCTTTAAAGCAAAAATAAAATTGGTTTTAACAAACTTTGTGTTTTAAATATATCAGAATATTTATTACGATTTGTTTTTATTTTTTTTTTTATTATTTGGAAAATTTTTTTTTGAAATACCTCTTGATATTTTATAGCAAAAATTTGTATAATTTCCATTACATGTTTTACAATAAAAATTAATATCTGCCGAGTCGTGGAATTTTAAAAATTGTTCCCGATGAAAACTATCGTCAAAAATACAGGAATCTTGGTCCACTCTTTATCTGACAGTTATAAATATTGCAAAAAAAAGTGCAATAATTATCTATAAGGTTTCGTTTGCACAGCTCCTTGGTCTACTCGAACCATTTTAAAAATTGCTGTTCTCTGACTGGCGGTTCAATTAGATAGCAACCTTGATGTCCTGTAAGCTGTTCTGGGCAGTCTTTGCACTGTATCGTTTATATTCGCTTCAGTGTTGAAAAAAGAACCAGTCCATTTACCGTTGGTTTGGAGCTTATTTTATCAGATGATATAATTAATTTAAATGAAAGAAATGAATATTTTTCTAAAAACTTTATCTATAAATTTTTTTGGAAAATTATTCAAGCCACAGCTGAGGTTAGGAAGCTCATGCGTATTGGGGGACAGATACGACAGACAAATATCGTCAGGTTGCTTCAAGAAGACATAGCGAATAAAGTTTGTTCAATCGCTTGATGGCTTCGCCAAAATAAAGGCCATTTCGATAAAAATTTTATCCAATTTTTATTAATCTTTCAAATTTAATTTTGTAGATAATAGCGTATCTGACATTAATTTATTCATGGTTATTTCATGAATCATGTATCATTGAACCCTTCTTCAAAGCATACTTTTTTTTATTCTATGCTTATTCTATGGACTTCTAGAGTTTTGTTTGTAAAAACCTACTTTAGGTGTAGAACAATTTGTGTTATTTTTTATGTAGCTGAAATCGATGGGTACTCAAAAATGTTGCTTTGATATTATGTTGTATTTTTTTTGTCGAGCTTGGATGACTGTTGATTTTAAAGAAGAAATAGAACGTTCCTTTTTGCTTTCTAAAAAATATACATTTTAAGTATGATATTATATCATCATTAGACTGCATTAAAACTAAAATTAACTCCAATCCATGCATATTCAATTAATTATTTTTTTTTTAACTTCAAAGTTTTTCTTTCAAATTTCTTAACGTAAATCATATGCAAACTAAAACTTGGCTCATACAGTCAAAATTTTGCAACAAAAAAAAACTGAAACTTGATAATTTGACACAATTTGAAAGTTTTTTTTTTTTTAGACTTGACTGTGACTAGGCAAATTCTATGGTCTATTCATATTGAAATTTTTGCTACTGACCTACTAAAGACATCAGGTTTAGTGCTTAGACAACTACTTCGAAATATTCAGAATGTATTATTCCAGATTAATTATGAGTTTCTGTTGTCTGGTTCAGGCTTTGTTAAAAAAGAAAAAAAAAGTGTATCTGTGTATTTCCAGACCAACCAGTTTGTATTGTGTATATAATTTAGCACAAGACAAACATTAAATGTTGTTGAACTTTGTGGAATATAACACATTTTTATTTTTTTATAATATATATTGCAGTAAATCTGACGGCCTTATCTGTTTGGCATGTCCTTGACTACGAGTATAGAATATATAGTGATAGGCCCCCTCCCTATGCAAATAGGTCATAGAATTGTGTCAACATGGGATATGTCTGTATTTTTATAGTCTCTTAACTTTACTGTTGCCAAGCGCTTCAAGCGTTTAAAGTAGAAAGCAACGTATATATTAAATCGAATATATTTTAATTAGATGTTTGTGATATACCTACGGTATGTTACAGATTTTGATTTTTCGAAAAGTTTGTTAAGCTTATATTTATTTTTGGACACGCTTAAACAAGTTTTAGAGTAAAACTTTTTATTTTGTACACACGAATAAACTTTTACTTCGTGTATATATGGTAAGATATTTGATAAATTAAAACAGTAGGCTTTCAAGTAGCTATAAAACTTGCATAATAATGAACTTGATTCTTGAACATGCATTTTTTTAATAGCTTTAAGGTTATTTCAGAGCTTACTAGAAATTTTTTTTTTTTTGAAAAATTGAGAACAATATTAGATTGCTTTGACGGTGATATACAAAATTTCATTTTCCTAAAGAATTTCGAACCGACTTTGATTTCGATTCAGAATTTCCGTTTTGCAAAAAAAGCTTTTATGGATTGTTGGCGCATTGCTAGTTTTCCTTCTTTACGGAATACACAAACTTAAAAATATTTTGACGCTGAAAAAAGTTATTTTCGAAAGGAGTCAAAAATTGGACCTTAGGACGATTGTATAAGAGCCGCCCTTAAGGATTGCTCATTTTAATCGAAAATAATCTTTTGTAGAATGAATTTGATGCCATCCATTGTGTTGGCGTCCGCATTATAATTATGACGGCCACTGGGGTCCACTATTTTTTGGTTTTCTGCACTTTCTCTAGTATGTTGGGATATCTCCTTGAAGTCACAGAAACTACAGGTGTTATTACCCAGTTGGTATCCTAATGGAATTCTTGGCCATTTGGGAGATAATATTCGTATGGAGCCATTTTTTAGAGTGAGCGTTTGAATTTTAAAGGCACAATACCGCTATAATGGCTGTGATAAGCCATAAACATTCTATTTCGAAATCTTATAATTGGAAAAGAGCTTGATCAGATAAAATCTGCAATAAGGTATTTTTTGTATTGTATATGGTCGAAAAAATGTTAAGATAGTGTTTGCACAGTTGGTAACTTCTTAGAATGCATCTTCCCAGCTGCTACAAATTAAAATAGTTTAAAGTTCATAGGATAACAATATTTAAGTCGCAGATATGCCCTAGCTTTCTAGAAAATCACAAAAGACTCCAAACCAAAGGCAGTTTAAAAAAGGAGAAAGTTCGACTTAAGATGGTTTATGTACGTCATCTTAGCTAATTGTAAGAGTTTTTATAGTTACTCTAAGTAACTTGACACGTCATCTTGGCAAACTTAAGGGAATAACAAACAAATGGCATAAATTAAAAGAGAATGGAACTCTTTGTTATGGAATTCTTATATAATACTTGCCAAATCCAATATTAACACAGAGATACATTCTGATTGTCTATTTTCAGCGAAACTAATAAAATCAGAAGAGAATTTGTTTTAGTAATTCAAGAAAGTTGGGTAAACAAAAAGTTGTTGCTGTCCAAGTCAAAGCCCCCCAACAAAGAGAATGTAGTACATATGCCAGCACAGGAGGCTTGGCACGCCCACCCTCGCTTCTGGGCTGTCTGGCTAACTTGTTTATATTTTTTATGAGCTATGCAAGTTTTTATGTATTTTTGGCCATTTTCACACTTGTGGTCAACATAAACAGTTCAACAATGTTTGAAAACAAGTTCTTACAAGTAAAGTGTGTAACAAAAATCACTTGCTGTTGTGTTCTTCTTTACACAGATAAGTCTTTGGCATATGTGCCAAGTGCCAAGTAGCAAGTTCTTACGGACTTCTTTCACCTTTTGACTTTCCAACTGCACGCCCAGTCATTGGCCTGCTCGAGCATGTCAACACTTGGCACGACAACAAAATAAAAATATTTTGCTCATATATGTAAGTAAGGGCCAAAAATCGATAACAAACTAAAGCGCGCCTTCGATATACTCACACTCAGTGTTGCACGTGACACCTTACTCGCGTTCCTAGAAGCAAAACTGTTGGGGCGTGGTGGCTAACCAACACTGACATAATAACAACAACGACAACACCAAGCACGCGCCTTTTTGGCGTCATTCATAGCGTGTTAGTCGCGTATTAAAAGCGATTTTTTCTTATACCATACCTCTGCATATATCATCTAGGGTATAGGGCCAGTGCAGGGTGGTTCACTCGCGTGAGTCACACGACGACGACGACGACTCCGAAACAAAAAAAAGGAACAGCAAAAACCAACGACGTCGACGACAACGACGACGACAATGTCGCTCTCATTGTCGCTTTTTCATTCAAGAAATTTTTAGTTTAAAGCCTCTGCGCAAAAGCAACGAAAGAGAAACCTTATAAAGCCCTTTTGGCCACAACTCTACTACACACACTCTCAGATACACAGATACTATTCGTATGTGTATGCGTGTGCGTGCCTGGCTGGCAAGACCATGCCAAATTGTGCTCATAAGAGTCGTCATCACGTGATTGTATAAATGGCAGCGTGGCGCCTTCGTTTGTCGCCGGTTAGCGGCATGTTGCTGTCGTCTGTCTTGGGTTTGGGGCACTGGGCTGTTAGGCTTTTAGGGTCTTGGGGCGGTCTCTGTATGTGTTTGGGGGTCTAGTTGTTTTTGAGTGTGCGTTCTGAGTGTGCTCATGTACATTGTTGCTTCATGTATTGCCTTTTTATGTCTATATACACTGCCCGAAGCTATGTGGGCTTGTTCAAGAAGTTTGTGCTTGGACAGCATAGATATAAACTAAACTCTTTGAAGATCTTGGCCGGTTTGTCTAGCTATGTTTTTTAATGCTCTACTTTTTTTTTGAGGCTATCGAACTAAATTTTTGTCCATACTGTTCTACACTGAAACTAAAGCCCGTTAAACAAAGATGGTTTACTATTCCAATTTGATCCTAAATTTCTGATGTAAACTTTCATCGCACAAGTTAAAGGAACTCCTAATAGAAGGTAGCGAAAAGTTACTCTACTCAAGTGGAATGAACTCTCGGAAAGAGATTGTTTGCATTCGAACTGCGACCAAAACAAGCATTGAATACTTTGATTTATTGTATGGTTTTTTAATTTATGGATTAAAAATTTCTTAGATTATTTTACTTTAACATTCTTTAGAGAATCCAACACAAACACAGTCATTTACATAAAATATTGTCGAACTAAAGAGAACAAACGCAAAGTCTGTTTAAGGAACTCAGTCACTCATTGTGCCAAAATTTGTACACATTTAATTAAGTGTATCTAAACTCTGGCGCTTGTATAACCAGCTTTTCTTTCTGGGTTTTGTTTGTGGGCTAAGATGGGCCTGCACAACAACAATATACCCAACAACAACAGTGGCCAAGTCGATGATGATGATAATTATGACAACAAAAATAAAGGTAGAAGCAGAAGAGGGCGAAAAACGAACAGCGCTCGAAATCAGGTCAATGAAATAGCAAAATATTTGGCACGGCTTAAAGTCATCGGCGTCGCTTTTCATTGCCTCTTCTTCGGCGAAGGTGAGCTTTTGCAATACATACCAGCGACAGAAGACCCCCTAACCCGCCCCACCGGATCCCCTCTATCCAACACACTTATGGTGTTGTTTTGTCAGTGTGCGTGTTGTGACAACACGTTTAGCGCATTTAGCTGCTTTGGTGCGCTTTCAATCAGTACATGGCCCATTGGAGCGCCCCCTTCACCCACAGCAACAAACATATTACCGCCCACCAGCACAACATCACCGCCTTCACCTGTAGTGTCAGTTAGTCAGTTTGTCAGGCAGTCCATCTGTCCGTCAATCCGTCAGTGAGTCAGTCAGTCGTGCCACATTTGTATGTAAGTCTGTGTATTACATTGTTGACAGTGCACACTTTGTTGTTGTTGTGTTTTTTTGGTTTTAGTTGTTGTCTGTTTGTTGTTTTAATGTCTTTGTCTGTTTTGACTTTGAATTAGTTTAAATTTACCTTTGGTCTGGTGACGCGCCCGGTGGCAGTGGCTTAGTTGTCTAATAGTTTTTGTCGTTGTTGTTTTAGTTGCTCTTGTTGCAAAGATGCTTGCGTGCCCGGCCAACAAAATACACAAAAAACAAAAATGTGAATCAGTCGATGCAAGGTGTCCGACAATGGGATACCCTACAGCAACTTTTTTCCACAAAAAAGGAATTTTGTAAATTTTTAATTGACACCTTTGGGATTCAAGCGGAGGATGTTTTTTGAAAATGTACCTATTTCGTTGTTTATTAGGTTCACACGAGTCTGCGAATTCGTATATTATTGTACTTTTGAGGCGGGAGAAGGCCCATAATTTAAACATTTTTTCCTATGTCTTTTAAAGTTTTTACATAAAATTTCCAATCACATACATACATTGCACAAATCAATATAACCCTTGAACGTCTGGGTGCAGGGTATTAAAAAAACCAAATCTTCCATGTAATAGCTGCATTTGTTGTATATGTTGATTGTTGTTTGTTTGTTTATTTGATGTTGACGGCTTTTGCTGCTGTTGTCGATGTTGTTTTTATTGTATTTGTTAATCGATGTAGTCCGGTCAAGATTATTGCAATCTTTATTTTATCTCGGATCATAAAAGATACAAAGTGAAGTGAAAAATTAAGCATCAGGTGAAGGTATCTATTTATTTTGTACAAGTACGGTTGTAATTTAACTTTAAGCAGTTAAAAATCTAAAGCAAAACTTCAAAGAGTAATTTCTAATAGCTTGGGAAAAAAGTAGGTCTGTGGAGTTTCGGACATATTTATATAAGTGGGTCCCCCGGGGGAATACCCCTCTATCGATAAGTCTAAAATAAGCAAAAAGGAATGTTATATAGCACATTTATATTGGCTGATTTTGTTGAATCTCAGTCAATCCTGTTATGTAATTTAATTATGTCAAATCATTTAATTATTATCCACGGATAGATTGTAAATAAAATAAAAAAATAGCACACAAAAATTGCTTATATGCATTTCATATTGTTAATTATTTGAAGCCAAAATGATGTCTTCATAAAATTCCGTAGTACAAAATTTATTAAATTAAAAAAAAAAATCTTTATTTTAAAAATTATTAATTTTTTTCCAACAACTGCTTGTAAACTAGATTTTCATGCGGATCTTGAGATTTGCTTTTCTAATTATACAAAACTATATTAGTTAGTTGGTTAAGTGAAATTAAGCGCTGCCCACTTTTGGAATCATTTTGTTGCAGCGATCATCCTGTTTCAATACTCACTTTCGGCCAGATTTCGCGGATTTAATTCACTTGACGCTAAGCTTGAGAAATGAATTCATAAAATAGTTTTGAATTATATTCTTAAGCGCTTATGAATCATGGTTTCTTATAGCTTTAGCTTCTTATGTAAACCATTTCTTATTAACATGAACCTTAAATCGAGGAGTTTATAGATTAATGCAAATAGTTTTATGGCGAACTTTATTAAATGATAGTTTATTTCTACACTTCTATATTCAAAAATTATTATGCACTCATTAAAAGTTAACTTAAGCCACTTGCTAGCTCTGGAAATAAGATTCTGTTTATTATAGAACCCCTCTTTAGTTATATCAATTTCTGCCGTCTACTCTTAATTAAATGATTACATTACAATATTATTTGAGTCGATATTCGATAAGTATTAATAACAATTTCCATAAAAATACCAAAACAACTGTCAATCAAATTAGCACGAACAACTACCAACCATCATAACCAGTTCTCTGGACAACAATTAAATACTCATTGACTACCGGAAATATTTTCATTATCAGCAACAGTTACATGCACCTGCATTATTCTAAAACTCATAATAGGCTAGGGTACCTACTTGCTACATATCTATATAAATGTTTATATACGTAATATGGCATTTATAAGCCAGGACGTGGCGCACCCATGCCAAGAAAAGCTGAGGGCTTGTATTCATTAGCCTTGTCATTTCATTGCCCGCCTGTGTTTGTTTGCCATATCCTGTACATCGCGGGAGCTGATGCTGGGTTTACACTACTAAATTAGTTTCACAGCGTCACAGTTTAGTGTAAACAGCTAAAGCATTTTCACACAAAACTTACTAACTAAGGCTTGTAACGATTATAATTAAAAAAAAAAAATAATACCCATTTTTTATTGATCGATTAATTTAGGAAACAATAATTTATTATCAAACATTTAAAAATAGTTATTTCGCGATATATTTTCAAAAAATTAATATACATTAATTATTTCATAATTTTAAGCGAGATTACAAAAGTCAGCTTTTTTTTATAAGTTCATATTTTTTTTTTCGCGATATATTTTCAAAAAATTAATATACATTAATTATTTCATAATTTTAAGCGAGATTACAAAAGTCAACTTTTTTTTATAAGTTCATATTTTTTTTTTCGCTTTAATTTTTTACACATAGGTATAACAACTTTTAGCGACGCCAGTGTAAACACTTCTTACTTGTTGCAACCTTTGCCACACATCATAGAATACCAAACCATGTGCCAGTGTAAACATAGCAACATGCTGCCCTTGTAAGGCTCCGCTCTCTTTGTTTTAGGCTCTTTTTCTTATTCTCTCACTCACACTTAGAGCGTTGTCAGTGTCAAAGGGTGGGCATTGTATGCGAGCCATTTGTGTGCTCAATTATGACCATAAAGTCTTTTAATTGCTTTTGAAAGCAAAAAACATTAGTTCACACACACCCTGCACACCCTACACAAAGATACACTCACACATCGCTAGTTAATTAGCGCACCTTTGCTTCACTGTTATATGGCTGACATTTTTTTGTTTTTTTTTGAGTTTACACACGCCCAATAGCTTAGATTCTATTCGAGCTTTATTTAATAAATATTTACAACGCTCATAGTTTTGGTTTTCTAGTTTTTTTGGGGCTGATTTTATTTGCCATTCACAGAATGCGGCCTTACGCGTCGTATTCGTAATATATTACGTATACATGTGACGTCAACAATTGTTGTGGTTTAGTGGGCTTCAGAGAAATGGCATTAAAATATTTATTTATAAGCATTGGTAAAAGTTTGTTGGCATGCAAAAATGATTGTCTGTTTGTACACATGTAGATTCTTTACATGGACGTCTAACTATTTGGCAACTTGTGTGTGTAAAATAAATATTCGTTGCTTTACAATTTTTAGCATATTAAAATTATAAACATAACAAAAGACAACAAAAAAAATTGTAATTATCAAAACATGAAATAAATATTAAATTGCTTTAATTAAGATAAAAATTCTTAAATTGCAATTTTAAGATTTTTTCCAGACTTGTTGTTAGCTTACAAATACATACTTCAAAGCGAAAAAATTACAATTTACTATTTAGTGGAGATTTCTTTGGTTACGATTAATTTGGTTACGATTTTATGACTGCTTTTTTTCAGTGCATTCATTAGGGTGTTTTGCAGTTTTTAACAACAATTGCACAGGTCTTTATAGTTCATTTAATATTGCACTGGCCTCAAACTTTTTTGCGTGTGTATGTGTGCATAGTATTTACTACCACTGATTGCTTTATATAGCTGCACCCACCCACACTCATATATATATGTACTTCAGAAGACGCAGCCACTGCGACGCGTCGACGTCAACAGCGACTGCAGCTGCGACGGCGACCGCGACAGCAACAGCGACTGTTGCACTTTTGCATTTAGTTGGTTGCAAAGTTTGTTTGCTTTTGGCCAAATTCAAACTTCAATTTGTTGTTTGTCATGGCGGTGGCAGCTGCTCTGACAAGTCCCTTAGGGCTGCATCCTTGAACTTTTGACCGGTGCTTGGTACAGTGGGCATTAAGTATACGCCGCTTGGTACATTGCTGACGTGTGTACAAATGATTAGAACCAATCTAATGCTGAATGTTTTATCGATTTGTTTATCTAAATATCGAATATGTGAGTTGTAGACTTTGGTCCGCAATTCAAAAAAGGCATAAAAAAATATCATAAAAAATACTTAATTTAAACAAAGCATAAATATGCCGCATTAATGTTAACTCAACAGTTTTTTAAGCATGTAGTTTATTAACCCAATTATTGGTGATTCGTTTGCAAGAGTCACAGCTGATAAGCCAAGGCGGCTCTGCAACATGTTAGTTGTTTATATAATTGGAAAGAAATAATAAAAAATATAAATAAAAATGAAGCATTAAAAGAGAAAGAGTAACAAGAAAAAAGCGGCATGTAGCTAGATGCCAATTGAAATATTGTGGCTTTAGTGTGTTAATGAAATTATAAATAAATTGCTACAAAAAGCACGTGCCAAAGTCGTCAGCCCAACAAATTTAGACGACGCACAGTTGCCACTGTAATATATACATATTATGTAGTATATAGGTTGTGCTATATTTGTATACTAAACTCTCTTATTTTTCTCTTTGCAGCTTGAAGAACTCTTGCTTAGACTAGATGCATAGAAATAGCAAGCAGCTTGGAGCAGACTCCTAGACGTGCATACAACCCAACAAGCAAAAAACAGGCGCTTAATAATACCAGCAATATATACAATATAAATATTATCAACACACAGCTCAACGCAGCACACACATACAAAGCAACATAATGGCCTTAATTTTGAAATATATCGACAGCATAAACAGATATATGGACTCACATAGTGGTAAGTTTGGAAAAACTATTTACTCGAGCGAATCGCGCACTTATATACATAAAAAACATAAAACAGGCCTACCCTTACTCCCCATTTAAGGCATTTCGTACCTGTTAATTTTTCTAACCTTGAAACACCTTAGCTGTATTTCGAACTCTGTCTAGTATTGTTACATATGAATTTGTAGCTATTGCTTTTCTCTTCATTTCATTTCTCTTTGAAAACTAGTTGGTCTACCGTCACCACTTTGTTTACTAGTATACACCATTTTCGTTAGTTATTGTAGACAGTGTATCCGCTACCTACCTTGCGCATTACTCAGGGTGTGTGCAGGAAGTACCTACGAATAAACAAACGATATAAGAACTTGAAATGGGTCCATCGCCAGCATCCATACTGCAGGCATAATTTCGTAAGTTTGGTCATCCAGTAACAACATAACCTTGAAGTATTTTAAGGAATTTCGTATCAGACTAGTATTTTTTTCGTATAGTCGCTGGTGATAAAAATGGATCCACTACGATAACCCAAAGAAGGGGAAATCATGAGGAACTGGCAATGCTGCCTCATCGAGGGCCAAACCAAATGCATGGAAAAAAACTCAGGAGCTCCGAAAACACATCATGATTACTTTGCGTTCAATTTTGTGGGATTTTAGTTGTTTCCTTTCAGGTGTTATGCATCTATCTATTTGTTCATAAAATAAATATAGTATATATCTTAGTTCAAGGTATCAAAAACATATGTCCAGAGATTTACAAATAATTAAGTAAAGCTTTTTGACACCTCTTTACTAATTGCAGCATAGTTTTGGACTGGAGCAGGGATGTGAGTGAAATTAGCTAACCATGAAATTTTGTTGGGACCCAAGACAGCAAGTCATGCCAAGTCAAAAATGTCAATAATAAATTGCTCTGAAAAAATTTTCTGTCTGCTGCTGTTGTTATTCACGTGCTGTCAGACTTATACTGTATACTGTGTAAATATATACTATACGAGTATATACTTCAACCTAGAATGCTTGTTTTTAATCAAATTTATTATGGCACTAAGGAAAACATTTCATTGCATACCCCTTTGATAAATGTTTGGCAATTTCCAGCTGACGTCGTGGAACGTGTTAAAATTATGTTTTAACATTTTCGTTTTGTTGTGCAATACAGTAAAGCCAAAAATTATTCGAACCCTTTTCGATTTTAAGTTTACCATAAAGCTCTTTAAGTTAGCGAGAAGTTGGCATAACAAGTTAAATCCAAAATATGAAAAAACTTCGGACACTTGTTAGATTATAAGATATTTTAATATAAATCCGCTTTGGCTTTTTGCTTTTTGGTGCTTTCTTAATGTTTTTTCAAAGAAACACGGAGATATTGGTACAGTTTTTGAGTGGGTTAAAACGATAAATTAATCCTTTCTGGACATGATATAACGAATATTTTGCGTCAATATCTTGCTCGCCATTTACTGGTTCCTTTGCGGGTCAATCTTCTACCGCGTTTTTTTTACGATTCCTTGTATGTTACATTTTGAATTTTCTCATACTTTTTTCAAACATGAGAATCAAGTCTGGAGACTGGAGTAGAGTTGTTTCGTTGCTTGCCATAATAAATTAACTATTCCTGAACAAGATATGACAAATGTTTGGGGTTAATATCTTGCTTCAATGAAAAAGTCGGGGAATCGAGTACAATTTTAAAATGCCCTTTTGATTGTGCATTATGCATAAAATCCACCTGTCAAGGACCAAGTGCAGCATGGAGACCTACCAAGCTTCAAAAGTATATATTACTTCTTTTTTTTATTTTTAAATTAATTTTTACAAATATAAATTTTGAGTTTTTATTTTTAAACCGTTTTTCAGCATGACAATTTTTTAGTTACGAAGCTTTAAGTTTAAAATTTACAAGTGTACGAATAATTTCTGGTTTCACTGTATGTACTATAAGCATGTGAACTTTATATATCTCTTTTGACGTAGTATTTGTTATGGGGGGCAGAGACGCACATATTCATTGGCTTCCATATATATATATATATACTCACATATCGGAAGTGAAGTGGTCATAAAATGCCGGTGCTCAACATTTTCTGCTTACTTCAAGTGGGACACGAAATTTGAGAGAGATTGGGGTCTAGAGGGTGGTTGAATGTACAAGAGCTTGAGTAAATTGTGCTATCAGCATAATGCATAAAAGTCACCTGGTTAGTTTTATGGAAACCCTGTTTACATATTGGCAATAACAAATGCAGTACTAAAAGTATCGATAAAACGCTTTCTAAGTAATTAATTAATTTTTATTTCCTTGATATGATGCATAATGCAAGATATCGCTCCTAGTCGGAGCATAGGGCACGGCATTGGTATGACCCAGCTAGTGACTACCTCAATTAAACTTGTACGGTAAATGCATATTCAATTAGAAACTTCAAAATCACAAAATATTGCCCGACAATGGGATATTCTGTGTTGTGAAAATGTATTCCTAAAAAAAACACCATAGAAAACGTTTGCTTTAAAGAACTTAATATTTGTTATGAGTCAGCTCATAATTAAAAAGAAATGAGTACTATCTAATAGAAAAATGTTTAAATAAAATTATTTTTGCATAAAACTCAAGTAGTCCTGCCCAAAAAAATATTTATAAACAGTTACTTTGGTCAACATACCAAATAAAAAGTATTACAAAAAAGTCTTCCTGAACATATGAGTCCAAATCTAAAGTTTGGTTAAGCTACCTCTTATAATCTCCAAAATATTGGCTTTCATACAGACAGGACATGTTTATATAATTTATTTATTTTTTTTAAAGTTAGTTTTCCTAGGACCCAAAATGGCCCTGACACTATTACGGCTTGTTCTTTGCTATGTCGACCGCAAATTTTTGCACATTTTCCGCAAAACATTTAGAGCTATCAGTACCCATATAGAGGAACCTCTATCTCTTGCTTTTTGGACTAAGAGAAAGTAAAAATATTTAAGTAACTATAGATTTAGAGTACAATAGTTTTTTTTTACCCTCATCCTTCTTCAGGATCGTTTCTCGTCTTTTTGTGTAAAACGTTAATGATTCCAAATTGTACTTACTTTCATGACATAGAGTTCATTTTTATACCCTGTACCTATAGGCACAAAGGGTATACTAGATTTGTGCAATGTATGTAACGGACAGAAGGAGGCGTGGCAGACCCCAAGTCCATTATACCAAAATGCTTATCATAACCTCGGGTAGCGATTGAGCCATGTCCGTCCGTCCGTCCGTATGAACGCCTAGATCTCGGAGACTATAAGAGCTAGAGACACCAACCTTACCACCTGATGCGAATATTTCCTCAAAAGATGAAGTTTGTTGAATCATGTCAATATCTTTCCCCGTTCCCCCGCAGTAGATTTTCGAGGTTTTTAGCCACACCGTTTAATATTTTCATTTGAAATTAAACAGAGCGATGCGTTGTGGATACATGCATCTATGTGTATCGGACAAAATCTATCCAAAATCGGACAAATACAGAAAAAGTTATAGTCAAAAATGTACAAATTTCACTGCCCCTTGCCCATAAAGTGCATCAATATTTGACTCCTCGTAATTATGGTTACAAGTGACCTAGAATCACAATTTTTGGTAAGCTGATTCATGTGGCTCTAATGAACAAATCCACATCCAAATTTTATCGATGCGGTCCCACCACCCCCCGCAATCGATTTACCGTGTTTTCTCCCACACCCCTCAACATACCAACTTGAAACTTACCCCATATACTTTAAATAACTTCTTTGACGTAACATTCGAGTTTCATCAAAATCGGTAAAAATTTAGGGAACTTATAGGTATAAATATCGAATTTCACCAAAAAAAAAAAAATTCCAATTGGAAAGTTCGTAGAAGGAATATGCAGGAAAAATTGTTTGGGAGACAAAAGGTACAAGGTATTCCACTGTCGGGCACCGCCTCGACTGTACCACATTTTTTTTTATACCTTAAGGAAAATAGAGTATATAAAGTTTGTGCAAAGAAACTTCAGAGACCCACAAAGTTTTGTCTTTGTTAGGATACGCAATCGTATACGCAATCTTAGAGTGGGTTGAAGCATTTCCTCTTCAGTCTTCTTAGTGGGACGGTTCTTAAAAGCGTTATTTTAAATTACATTTAAATTACATGGTTTCTTAAGAATCTTCCGTAGAGGAGTTGCCTGACAGTAGGCTATCGTGTATATTTGATGAATATCAAATATATCGTACATATATATATCGATAAACGACTCGATGCTGATTTTTTTGATATAAAACCACTCTTTGACCTCTAAGATACAGAGTATAATTACATACTACGGGTCTTTCTCTAGAAAATCACGTTTTACTTTTTTCGAATTAAAGAATATTTACAAAGATGTCGAATTAAAGATAAATACTCTACTTACTTGTAACTATAAATAAACTTCAGCTGAAAGTTTGTGACCAACTTGTTTTCCTTTCTTAGTTACCCCAGCACTGAGTTTTCTTTAAAGTAATTATTTTCATATATTTAATTAATAACTTGTCATTCGAGACTGGTCTTTTTTTTAATTTTTTCTGCTTTGTGTAAAAAAAAATCGGTTCATTAAAAATGCGCTAACTGTGACAGTAATCAGCGCTTATCTATGAAATATTTTGTTCATTTCATTTTCCGTTTCAATAATTATTATCTATTCATTTATTGTGGTATGCTTGGGTAATTCCATTTATTATATATATGTATCTACATATTTCTGTTGCATAAGTAACACAGTAAAGATATATAAGATTGGCAAAAAAAATCGAAAAACAAATCCCTTAAAAAAGTTATGACTTTTAGCGCTGATTTGAATGCGAAATGAAGTCTGAAATCTGATACCTAGATAGAAAAAAAAACATCTCTGTTACTTGTTGGCCAAGGAATTTAAATCAATTAATAAAAATTAAGCGACGTTGTACTATGCACGTGCTGAAATTTAAAGCTAAACGCTAATGATGATGATGAGCTGAATGATCATTATTATCTTTAATGTCATGCGACACTGGAACTCAAAAATGTGCCATGAACGTGCAAGGTAAGACGGGGCTCTAAAAACCATTGCCAATGCTAATGATGTGGGAATGATAAGAGTATTACTACGGTTTCTATGGACTATATGTCTATGTGTGTGTTTACCTGTGCCTTTATCTAGTAGTTGGTTAGTTAGTTATGTAAAACCATATTGACATTGTGTATATACTGTATATAAATATTTACACAGCTACTTGACTAAAACTATGCCTATTATGATATCTCTCACTTATAGATTCAAGGACAAAGGATTGGCCCATGATGTCATCACCCTTTCCCACACTGGCTGTATGCCTGACATATGTCTATCTTGTCAAGGTAGGTCAAAAAAAAAAATGTATATATAATAGATTTAAAAAATTACTGTGTCATACTGCGATTAGTAAAGTTTAGATTAGCAGCGCCTAGATTAACATATGGCAAAAAATATTAGAGGTATTTTATTGCATCATCTAGACTAGCTTTGATTGGGAACCCCTTAGCACTGGTTACACTTATCAAAAGGCCACATCTCAAGTATTATTTTGATTTCGAAACTGTGCCAGATGCTTAGTGGTGGGCGTCAAACACTCGATAAGCTCAAGTGATTAGCACGAGTTTCTATAAAAGTTAATTGCACCTGGGGGAACAACAAAAAAATCACCCTACATTTATTTATGACACATTTTTAGTTCTAATCATAGCACGACTTTAGAGATATGGCCAGCAGTCTAATCAGCAATATGATAAAGAATTTATATATGAGTCAAGGCATATGTATTTAACTTATATTACATAGTTTATCTGTAAATTGTATGTGTAAAATTCTATTTACAGGTGGTGGGCCCGCGATTAATGGAGAATCGAAAACCCTTGAATCTACAGAATACGCTTGTTGTTTATAATGCAGTACAGGTGATATTTAGTGCGTGGCTTTTCTATGAGGTAAGATTAATCCATATTCTCAGCAACAACTTCCACCGTCTAGCACTTGAAATATCATCTGATATCATCGCGTTCTACATGTCTCACCATCGACGACTTCGTTGCTTTTGGCTGCTTGCAATAAATTGGAACCAACTATTTTGACAGCATGGCGCAACTTCTTAGAAACTTTTTCTTCTTTTTTTTTTAATTTTTATTTATTATTTTTTTATATGCTATAAATTTTATGTTTTCATTTTGTTTGTTCTTTTGTCTAAATTTTGAATTTATTTTAGTGTTTAATGGGCGGCTGGTGGGGTTCATACAGTTTCCGCTGCCAGCCGGTGGACTACAGTGATAGTGCCACCTCTAGGAGAGTAAGTGTCCAAAAAAAAAAATATTTAATAACTAGTTAATATTTATATTTTATGTATTAAACTAAGTAAAGTGCAAAATTGTGTATATTAGGTAGAATGTCCTTTGGTTAGCGTCTTTCTAAAGCTGTGTTTACACTATTTCTAGCTTTATCTATAGTTATCAAATACTTTTATTTCTATTTGGATCACAAATATTGTAGAACTCTAAATTATTGGATATATATAGAAACGAAATTAGGTTTTTTGAAAGTATATCCTGGCATGCATTTGTATCATCTTCACTCGACAAATTATTCTTTACATTTATAAAATCTTCACAATTTTCAAACCTACACAATAAAGGTGTCATAAAAAGTTCGTAAACATGATATGATGATGAGTAGTATTTCTTATGGCACGGTTATCCTAAAAACCAGAAGATTCTGCTTCTTGCGACGTCTTCTATCGAAGAGAAATTCAGAATTGTTCAAAATAGAAAAAAATAGGATAAAAGAATCAAAAAACTTGTTCCCATTTTATTATACACAGCGTTTCCAATGTAACCAATGGAAAATATTGTCCAATATGGGAATCTTCTGTGCCTAATAAGATATTAGAGGAATATATATAACGAACTCATCTACAACGAATTTTTTCAAATGTACTGCCTATATGATCCCTCCATATAACGATTTTCTGTTTGACGAATTTTTTCGTATAACGAAAGAAGATTCTGCTCTTTGCAGTCAGTCCAGTCCAGTTAATATGTCTCGACTGCTTTCTGGGCAGTACTGTACACAAAAAGGTACGGAGAATTGAAATTTGGCAGTACGTCAGAGACTTACTTCTTGCAATTTCTGTACTTGAGAAGAAAGGCACCCTGATCCATATGGTGCGAAGACACATAAAGCTTTGAGATTTTCATTGGATTTAGATACGTTATCTGTTTGGACAACATCAGATTCACATTCTAGAAGATTCAGCATTTCCTGACGTGTTGAAATAGATTTACTTGTAGTTTGGTTATAAGCAAAATATCAATAAACATAATACATATTTTATTTTTGTATTGAAATATTTAAATAGATTTTTATATCGTGTAAACACAGCTAAAGATATCAGGTTCTAAAAAAAAATCACAATTGATCAAAATTAGCCCAACGTGTCTACCATCTTTGTATGAGTTAACTTTCAGGTCATAAATATCCTTAAAAAATACTTCAAAATGACCGAAAATTCACAGCAGTTACTTAATCGCATACATTTGTCTATGTTTTATATAAATAAATATGCATAATTTTATATTTTTAATTATTATTTCAAACGCAGTGGTATAACAATGCTTTTTGTTACATATACATTTTCTTATTATATCATTTTTATTTTATTACTATATAATTTTTATTTATTTTTTTATTTTTACTACACGCGCAAGGCAAATGTGTAGCTGGTTGTAAACTTGGCTAAGCAAAGACTAATACCACAAAAATAATTTGTTACGCAGTTGCTGTGACTTTTGCTGTGGGGTGCTTAAATTTATAATTAAGAAAAAATTATAAAAAAAAGTTGTATTATTTGTGTATATCTGCTGGCAAAGTATTTAAAAAAACCTTATCAAAATTATAAAGGCTTTAATTACTATAGGTCATGCTTTTTAGTTTCATTTATTTTTTAATTACTTGCGAAATTATAAATATTTGTATAACAAATGCTATTATAATAATGCTTTACATGGGTAATTGTTTTATAAATCGAACGATTTTAGGGAAATTATTGAGATCAGTTAAAAACTTTAAAAGATAAAAGATAAAATGTATAAAAATTCTATAAATTATTTTTATAGACGCCTTATTAATAAACAAGCTAGAGCGACTAAATTTAATATCTCGACTCATGTGAGCCTAATAAGCTACAAAACGATGACTTTTTGTTCAGATTAGTTTTCCTTTTAAATACTGGTACTGGCTTATATTTCATGCCAATAAAAGTTACTTTTTCTAAAATTTGCATTAATTTAAACTTTCTGAAAAAAATTTGAAAAATTAAAGTAATACAAAAAATAAAAAAAATGTCATTTTAACATTTCTGAGACATAGAATTAAAATAAAAAAAATTAAATAAAAATTAAAGAGCTTAGAAAAAATTTTCATTCGAATCCAAGTTTAGGATGTTAAATAAACTTAACACTTCTGTGAATTGTATTCATTTAAAATTTTCAGAAATTAAAAAAAATTACGTACAACGAAAAAAATCCCCATGCGACTGTAGCCGAAAATAGATGTTCGATTTAGAAAAGAATTACCGATGTTATACTACAAACTTATTTGTACATACTCAATTGTGTTGTATATAAGTATTCTGTGTGCGTGTGTGTGTGTGTGTGTGTGTGTGTATGTTTCGCGTGAGTGTGTGTGTGTTTATATATATATAAATAATCCTTACAGCACAACGATAACAACAACAGCAACAACTATGGAAGCAGCCGAAGCATTAACGAAACGTTCTTAGTCACTATCTTCACACTATTCCTCTTCTTCTTCTTCTTCTTCTTCTTCATACTCTATGCGCTTTCTCTACACACGAATTGTTCGAAATGCATCGCTAGATACTTTTTATAAGTAAAAAAAAAAAATATTCTTGTACTCTACATTACAGATAGGCGTTTCCGGTTGGCTAACTGGACATTATAGCTTCCGATGTCAGCCAGTCGACTATAGTAATAATCCTAGAACGTTAAGGGTACGTGTTAAGCTAAAAAGCAAAAAGAACGTCAGCAACAAGGACAACAAACAAAATGGTCAACAAAAGATTTGGTTTTTTTGTCGCTGTATGTGTGTGTATGTGAGAGGGTCTACAATTGGTTCTTAGTTTTATTTAATTTTTAAAGGCATGGTTTGTTCATTAATTAATATGTATGTATTATATATAGTAGTTTAACCAGCGCGGTGACGGTCAACTATTTTCTATTTGTATATACTTATATATAGACTTTGTAAAACTAACAATTTACATATGTTTAACAGCATGTGTATGCCAATTTTTGTTAACTGCAATTGTTTCAAGTGTCACTAAACGCAAGAATCCCGACATCTAGTCAAGCTCCTCTATATAAATAACGTTTAGGTGCTCTATAAGGAAACACAACACTCTCTTCTGGCCCTTTAATTTTATGTCTTATTTAAAAAAAAAAAGGTATATCTCTTTTCTTACACTATTTCCTTTAGACCCATTTGATTTTGCAATTGTACTATTTTTATGTATTTAAAAATATTAAAATAATTATTTTTAATTTTCTTTAAAGCGTATGCATGAATGTTTGATATTATCTATAAAGTTTGATTGATGTTCGTTAAAAGTTGATTTTACTTTTTAACGTATTAATGAAGTTAAAAAAAAATAATCATTTGAGTGTATGTGGAAAGTAACCATCGGATAAATCGATGTTTTTTAATGATCTACCCATATAAATAAGACAGTTTGGTTGACCGTGGAAGTTTTTAAAATCAACTTAATTATAATCAATTAGTATCAATTATAGATAGTTGCTGAATGTGTTAGAAATTTTTATGAAAACCTGTGTTTTTGTTACCTAATACTCGTAAGTGTATTTCGGTTTTTCCTAGTTTTCTAAAATTAAATATTATTCTTTACGTGTTTAGGGTTAGTTTTTACCCTTTTGAGGCATTTTGTAATATGCCATATGCCTTTATTATACTAAAAAATAAGTATATTTAGAATACGCAGAAGTGCCCGACTAACAAAGTGAGCAACAATAAAAAAGTTAAAGATAGAACTATTGTTTACTAGCCCTTTCCCCCAAATCCAAAGAAATTTGTTCGCATACTAATTCTCATTTAGTTTCTTTAAAAGTAATTTATAACAAAATCCAAAATGTTATAATAAAAAAAAAATGTAGATTTTCACAATTATCTTATCGAATAATTTATGAAGTTTTTGCAACATATTTTATTATTAATTAAGCTTTGAAAAAATTTTAAAAATTTCTTTAAAATTGAGCTCGATTAGTGAAATTCAGCAGCATTCATTTGCATGCTAAAAATAATTCCAGTTTCATTGATATTTTTTTCTCTCTTAAAGGCCCTTACGCAGTTCGAAAAATTTCGCACGGAATGACAAAACTTCATATAAAAAAAATCCCAAATGGGAAAATTTCATTTCGTGCAAAAATTATCGAACTACGTATGGGCCTTAAGTTGATAATAATGAAAATAACTTCAAGAGAATTTAAAATTTTTGTTTTTAAAACGATATGAAAAATAATTTCAAATGAATTCAAAATTGAAAAAAAAAACATTTTTGGTGAAAAATGTAAAAGATTCAGCCAAAACTTAATCTGATTGTTTTCGAAAGAAAAACATTTAAATAGACTCTTTCGTTTACGAGATACGTCTTGTCAAAGAAAAGTCATCGATAACTCAATAAACAATCGAAATTTATTACACAAATGTACTTGGTGAATATTGGCAAGTAACATCAATTATAGATTTCTAAAAAGATCAAAAACTTAAATGTATTGCAATTGTACGCCTTCCAGATAAATTCTCTTAAAAAAGGTAAAGTGCTTATTGGGTTATGAGCAATTACAGCTAAAAAGCAAATAAATAAGTAATACAATGCGTTATAGATATACTACTAAGGCAATAGAGAGTTTTTCAAGCAGCCTACTAATCCATGTCTGAATATTGATTGCATTAATTAAAAAGACCCGCCAGACAGATGGGTCCATAAAATTCATTATCGTTAGCTGCTTAGCCTGATTTAAGTTAACGATTAGATTCAATGTTATGAATTTCTGAGTCAGATTTCAGGTTTTTATTAGAAAACCTAACATTGTCCGAAATATTATAATTTTGCTATTTCCAATTACTTTAGCTTACCTCAAGTTCAACTTTCACCTATTATTATCTATTGGGTAGGGTATTGAATGTGTGTGTATGTATGTGTGTGTTTGAGAGTTATGAAATAAATATTTTTTTCTTATATAATTTTAAAATGCTAATCAAATTTTTATATACCTCTTACTTACTACCTCCAACAATTAATTCTGCTGCGGATGTTCAGATGGTCCATGCGTGCTGGTGGTATTACTTCTCAAAGTTCACCGAATTCATGGACACGGTAAGTGGTTACCTGGAGTGTCATAAAACAACTTGACATAATAAAAGAGTTGTCGTAATCGGCGACATAATTAATAACTGCATTAATAAATCATTTCTTTCGGTTTCTCCTATTTCTCTTTATCAACGCCGTCTTCATTTGCAGATTTTCTTCGTCTTGCGCAAGAAGACCAGCCAGGTAACAACGTTGCATGTCATACATCATGGTTGCATGCCAATGTCGGTCTGGTTCGGAGTTAAATTCACGCCAGGTGCGTCCCTTCAATTCAATAAATCAAACATTTTTTACTGTTTCGGATTCCAGGTGGTCATAGCACTTTCTTTGGACTGCTCAATACATTCGTGCATATTGTGATGTACACCTACTATATGTTCTCGGCCATGGGTCCACAATATCAGAAGTATCTGTGGTGGAAGAAGTACCTGACCACGCTGCAAATGGTAGGCATTTGTTAAAGGCAGCTTTTTATTCGATTTTAATCTTGAATTCTTGGTTCTTCATATGCTTAGGTACAATTCATTTTGATCATGGTGCATGCCTTCCAATTGCTCTTCATCGACTGTAATTACCCGAAGGCCTTTGTCTGGTGGATCGGCATGCATGCTGTCATGTTCTTCTTCCTCTTCAATGAGTTCTACAAGGCAGCCTACAAAAACCGACGCAATGTAAGTATATAGAAAATGAACCTATCTATCACTAACATTCATATTAGAAAAAAAAGAGAGTTGGTTTTGATAGCATCTATAGCATAATAACTATCCATAGTAGGCTTTGGGAAAATCTTTAAAGTGCAACTATAACGATAAACTGCATTCTTAAAACGACAACTTGTAATCGAAATCCCGAAAAATATAGTTTAATGTAGTTTAGTTCGGATAAAAGAAGTACATTTAAGTTCCAACTTTATAACCATTTTGACCTTGAATTTGATGTAGATTAGGTTCTTGTAAAATCCGTGCCTATATTTCAAAATGTTTAATATGATCTAGATTCCAATGGTCCCGCGAAAAGTAGAATCTTTTCTTACTTAAAATTTGGAATATGTTTCGCGATCTGCTGGGGTCCAATAATAAGCCTAATAAAAAGATTGAAAGTAGAATTATGGAAAGTGAAGGCAAGAAAAAAGTACGGGGCCGTGGGTCACTATTGTCGGACTCTCCTTTTTCCCGAAGAATTTAAATTTTTAAGGTTTTTCTTAGAAAACTCCTGGCGTGGTTAAATTTCCCCCGTCGAAAGGCCTGACCATTTCGAAAATTCGATAAATAGAGTGAATCAGCTGGCTTTCTATTGATGACTATCAATAGAATTTTGTTTTTCAAGGCTTTTGGAATATTTGTGTCTATACAAATCCTTGGCATTATCCATATACCACCTTTTTCTTCAAAATATAAAATTTTCATTTTTGTTTGTGAGAAAAAAGGGTGGTTCAACTTCTAGTTTTTTTTCGTATGTACTGCCCATTATTAACTCCATCATAGTTATATAATCGGTTGCTGGTGTCACGTCCTGATACAACTGCTTCCACCAACTCCTGCCTGTTGGTGACTATCGACAGTCCTTAAGCGTGCTACCTTTTTCCGGAGAATTCAATTGTTTAATGTTTTGTGTCTGTCGACAAGCCTGGCGTCAAAGCCCAAAAGATCAATTGCGTCAGAACTAGTAATAATTTGGCATCACATAATACCAGTTGAATTCTAAAACCCAGAGTAATTTTACCTAAGGTAGTAGTTTTGTGTACCTGTAATTAGGATGTTAACTATTAACACCCCAGGTGGTCCCAGCAGTGGTATATAGCATATTTATAGAGTAGTTTTTGACAGCGTCACCTCGGTCTGATCCATGAAACGGAAATGACGCACTCTTAAATCTTTGTCGTTAAAGTTTTTGACATGTAAACAGTGTTATATGTATACCGAGCTAACAGTTTTTATTGCGTCCATTATTGCTCTTAGTAGCTGTAATATATTTTTGTCATTTGGTTTACAACATCGCACCAAGAAAAAAAACCAAAAAACCCCGAAAAAAAGTTGCCCAAAAGCATCATTATCAATTTAAAACTTTAAGATTAAGTTGACCGCAAGCGTGCACACTTCCCACGTTGTTTTCTTCTTCTTCTTCTCGTTGTTGTTGGTGTGAAAAGACAAAAGCGGCGTTTAACAACAAAAACAACAACAATAAACATCTGTAATATCAACTTAAAGCATTCAAAAAAAAAAAGCCGCACTCGGCAACAGATGTCCGAAAATTCCGGTCTCTGTGTTAATGAAAATGCGGCTGCGTCCAAAGTCGCGTCGAAAACGCGCACAAACCGACACCGACATTATATCATCGAGGAGCTGAGGAGCGGGGTCTTCGATAATGGCATTCGCCTATTGCACATACATGTATACATATATATCTGTGTGGACCATATTCATTAACAAGATTTCGTCAAGTTGTATTTATGTAGGTCTCTGGGAATTTCGGTTAACCCGCTTTGCCAAAGAAAAGTTTCGTCTCAAAATGCGCCACAAAAAACCCAACCAGCTGAAGAAGACGGTGGCGTTTAAATTGTTAAAAGGTGACCGAGACTTGAAGCCGGTAACGGCGCATCTCGGCAGCAGCATCCGTTATGCTGAAAACAAGTGAAAGTTGAACACCAACACCAACACCGACTCCAACAACAACAACAACTATAACAACAACCTTCATCCAAACAAACGCAGACAATGCGTCGCAATGATTATATAATATTGTTTTTTTGTGTGTGTGGTGTGTCTTGCGTATAAGAGAGGGCCCCGAAACATAGCAAACTATAAAGCATAAATTATTCAATTAAAATTGCCGCTCTTTAAAAGTTTGCCCAATATTTCGTTAAAATTTTTCCAAAAATTTCAAAGCTCTTGGGGTAATAGTTTTTTTTTTTTTATGGCTAAAGGTTCTTGATAGGAGTGTAGGATATTGTCTTTATATTTCAAGTAACTTGCTCTATTGCCATCGTAATGAAAAAAATATTCGCCACAAAAGAAAAAGTTGACCCGAAACTTCGTATGAACAATTTTTTTTAATCAACATCTTGCGTTAAAAAAAAAATTGTTCATAGCCGATTTTATCAAGAAAAAAATTCTACACATACAGACATTGAGCCTCTATTTCTTCCATTTGGCGGGACGGAATTATGCAAAATTCTTCCTTGGTGCACCTTAGCCAGTCAGTCAGTCAAAAAATTTTAATGATTGCGTCTGGAAATTTCGGGATTTTTAACACTCATAGCTGTAGAGTCTACCTTCCCTTGTTATAAGATTACTATAAGATATCTTCTTCGCAGTGATTTCTTTAAAGTTTAACATCAGTCAAATCATCATTAGGAAATCTCTTGAAATAAGCTGATATTAAAGAACTCGAAATGTTATTTGGTTAATCTATAATCAATAAATAAAGTGAAAGATTTGTTGGATTTTGAGCTATTAATCTGAAATTAACGCTTTTCTAACTAAACTATAGTTGGCAATTTGGTGATATCTTCTCATTCTCAAAGACGTGTGTTCTTTATCATCATTGTTTGTGAGAAGCAGGTTCGGTCGATATTCTAAGGAAATCTCCTGAAATATGCTGATATTACATCTTTCGAATATCATTTGGTCATACTATTTTGAATAAATGTAAGCAAAAGCAGGGAAGCTGCCGGCTTCCTTTTTCCCGAAGAAAAGAAATAGATAGCATGGCATCTTTGCTCTGTAAATATTTTTAGTGAGCGGCTATCGAATTTTCAATCATTTCGCTTGTTAATCAGATTCTGTGAGTGAGTGAAGTGAGACTAGTGACGTCGAGAGTCCGGTGAGGACTTTCGACGGTTCCTTAGCGCGCTTTTTTTTCCGACTGCGCACTGTTTGTTCTAAATTTACGGGCCTCTTAAGAGAACTTCGGGCCCCTTAAGAGAACTCCCTGTCTCCTATTTCTTTTGTATTTTACACTCACATGTTTAGTGCTACAGCCCGATTATAGCCCTTATTCTTAAGTCAGGCAAAGCTTTTCACACTCAAATATTTTAAAGTTTTTACTCAAAGCTTTTGAGCAAAATATTGGATTCAAAATGAGAACTATTTTAAAGCCAAAAATTGTGCTGAAGTTTTAAAAAGGAATACCAAAAAAGGAGGTGCCAGTAAACTAGGGGTTATGATTCTAAAATGTGACAAAAAGTGATAAGAAATGCAAAAGTTTTTCTTCCTGGAGCTCCTCTGAATGCAGAAAAAGCGAGAGGTTAATTTATTTTTATTAATTGTGGCCATCGATAAACTGTAGGTCCCTATTCTCTTCGAAAAGTTATTAATAGAGATCCCCATGCTCCACCAAGGATCGACTGACAAAATAGTCAGTCAGGGAATTATTATTAATTGCTTAAGCAATTAGAATAGATATCCAACTAAAATTAGTTTTTCCGTTCAAAAGGCAGAGACACATGTTTGTTACTTGCATAAAAAAATTATTAAAGTTTCTTTAAACTCTAGACGAAGAATTTACAAATATAAGGTGTTTCTACATAATAAATTGAGGTTATATAAATGATTTTGCAGAATGATCTCCAAATTTAGCTTCTCCTCCGAACGAAAAGATATAAATATATCGTCTCAGATACCCGAGAAACTTTGAATATAGTTATTTTATTTTATAGAAAGTACGAGTCTCTGAAAAAAAGTATTGCGTCAAGAGCAGACATTACATAATAAAGCCATCTATCTCTAAAAGTTAGGATATTTATATTATAAGTTAAGTTATTTAGCAGGAAGCATCAAGATCTATATCTTACTAAACTAACAAAAATTAAGAATTTTGGTGGCAGACCTAATTGGTAACCGGATATTGACTCTACCCAATTTGATCACATCACTCATGCACACAATCTATTAGCAATTTATTGCATTTCTAAATCCCTTCCAGAAGGCCAAAAATGCGCAGCTTGCCAACGGACACGCCAAGCCCAATGGCTACTGCAAGAGCATCAATGCTCATGATGATCTGCACATGGAGCAGCCGCTGCTAACTGCCGAAGCCACCACAGCGACGCCCACAGCCAATGGCCTTAGCAATGGACATGCGAATGGCCTCAAGAATGGCTACAACAAACTGTTGGCCAATGGCAGTGCCAAGACGGCCAATGGAAGTGCACACAAATCCAATGGTTTGCTAACGAATGGTTATGGTAATGGCCATGTGACCAAGCTGCTGGACGATGTGTCCCAGGAGCTGACACAGCGAAAGGTACAAAAATAATATCAGGGCAAGGCTGGGCGGCGCCACAAAGAGCTTAGGACATAAAAAACAACAGCTACAAAATTAAACACAAAAAAAAAATGGAAATTTTGGAACGATCTACAGTTTTTAGTCAGAACTCAAAAGTCATCCACAAACACACACACATACATACATACATACATACACAACTTCACACACATACACACAAACACTTGAAAATTGTATGACATTCATCTAGCTCTTAATTAAAACTACAAAAATTAAAAATATAATATATAAATATTATAAAAAAAATATATAGAGCAGAGTTTAGCAAAGGCCTAAGCGACAACTAAACTAAGGGGCATATTGTTATTAATAAATTAAAAGAAACAAAAATACATAGATAACAAGCGGCCGAAAGCAAAAGTTCATCTAAAATAACTAAAGCAATTGCTATATATAACTCTATATATAACATTTATATAGATATTTACAGGTTGCATATACATAAATTTTGTTGCTTTTTTTCTTTTTAAATAATTTAGTTGTACAAAGCGTTAAAAATTTAAGGCAAATTGTATAAAACAAAAACCCAAGCATAAACAAATTATAAAGTAAAGCTAATGTTTATTAAATTTAATTGTATGTGAGCATGGAATTAAACTATTTAAGCATAGAGTTTAGTTTATATATTAAAAAAAAAAACATTATATATATATATATATAAATATTAGCTAGTTGGCGCAGTGGCAGTCAAAAAAATTTGTAAATGTATAAAGCGCATTAATTGTTAAAAGTCAACAAAAAATAGTCAACAAATAAAGCAACAACTATTGAAGTCATTAATTAAAAAAAAACGAAACAAAAAATAACAAGCGTTTCAAGCTTCAACAACAAATACAAGCAAACTATTTCCATGTGTTGGCCAAAAAACTAACTAAATTAATTTATTATAAATAAATTATGAAAAAAACAAAAAAAAAAAATACCAACATGTAATACAAACAAACAGCAAACGCTAAAAAGTTCCATAAGGAAACATGCTTAAAAGCAACAACCACACAAGCATAAACAATATATTATTAATTTAATAATTAATAAGCATACGTACATCCACTTGAAACGAAAAAAAAAAAAAAAAATAATAAATCTTTAAAAAAAATACAAATACAAAAAACCGAAATTGTTGAGCAAAAACAAAGTAGACTGTAAGTCCCACTCTAGGTTCTAGGTATGCAATTTAAATACATTTTGTATGCGCGTGGTAGCCATTTTTGTGGAGCAGGATAATTATGTAAACATTATGTAACTGTATGTAATTATTATTATATATAATATATATAATATTATATAAAAAAAACAAACAAGCAAACAACAACAAAAAAAGAAAACAGAACGCAAAACAAAAGATTTGTGTAGAAAATTAGGCGAAAATGGAGTGGAGCATTTTTTCAATAAAACATTAAACTTAAAAAAAAAATACAACATGTGCGAATTATTTTATTTATGTTTTTGTGGGCAACAAATTTTGACGAATTTGTTGAGCATAGGACAAACTCAAACAAGAGGGCAGTTCGAAAAATAATTGGCTTAGCAGAGAAGGTACGTAAGCAAAACAAATTGCATTTGCACGATCTCTTTTCTTCTTCAAGTTTTTATTGCTTTTGAAAAAGTATGATTTGCCCAAGTTTTTCAAATAGTGGCTTATTTTACAGATGAAAAAATCATCTTCAAGTGAACCGACCGATGTCCTTGTCAACTTAACAGAGCTCATTAGAGTTCGGACCCAGTTCTTTGAAAGGAAATGTTTGAAAGAATGTATCAACTGGTATTTTATTTAGCTCTGCAATGAGCTCCGTTGCTTCACAAGATATCTTCTAAATTAAAAAAAAATAAATCGCACAGAAACAACTCTTGAGAATTTTGTGGGTGGCGTACCAATTCGTAGAAGAAGCAACTCATATGGCGATAGTCTTATGAGCTGGTGCCTTGTCTTTTTGGAACAAATTTTTTTCGTTGATATTGGAAATAAAATTTAAAGAAAAATTGGTTTTGAATCCAAGTATGGTACCTAACCTTATTTTATTGATTCTTATTATCAATGACATTTATTGTGTAAAAGATGGCGTACGTTAAAGTCGGGCGCGGACGACTTTGGGATACCCTGAACCACTGCTTGCAATAAAATCCGGTAAATTGCTTAAGAACACCAAAAGACATTTGATTGCCAAATTAGATTACGATACTTTCATAAAAAACCAAAAACAGACGAATTTTTAACCAAAAACGTTTTTTTGACCGATTGGTCCTATGGGAGCTATATGACATAGTCAACCGATTTTGATGAAATTTGGTACAGTGTGGAAGATCTCTAAAAAACGTCGGAATGCCAAATTTGGTTACAATATCTTAACAAACAAACGAAGCACAACGAATTTTGTACAAAAAACGTTTTTTTGACCGATTAGTCCTATGGGAGCTATATGATATAGTCAACCGATTTTGATAAAATTTGGTACAGTGCTTGGGTACTCTAAAAAACTATTGAGTGCCAAATTTGGTTACGATATCTTTACAAACAAACGAAACACAACGAATTTTGTACAAAAAACGTTTTATTGACCGATTGGTCCTATAGGAGCTATATGATATAGTCAACCGATTTTGATAAAATTTGGTACAGTGCTTAAAAAACTATTGAGTGCCAAATTTGGTTACGATATCTTTACAAACAAACGAATTATCCATCTAAAACTTTTGTTTTTTTTCGAGGTCCTCTAAAACACCCCTATGGGAGCTATACAATATAACCCCGATATAAAAAAAATAAAACAAACTTGTGTCCCCTGACATAATAGCGCATCTAATCTGAAAATTTGGTTGCTCTAGCTCTTACCATCTCTGAGATCAGACGGACATGGGTATATCGACTTCTGTAGTCACCCTGATCATACTTTAGGTAACTTTGGGGGATCTCCGACGGGTCTTCGAAAAATAATCTTTAAAGCTGGATTTACAAATGCCGACTCGATGGTCAACATTTTCTACTTATGATGTACTTTCAATGACACGTTTCTCACCTGTGATGTTGATTTTGGTGACTTGCTTTTCAAAAACCCCATAGAAAGGGGTGATATATGCCGCAAGCCACCTAATAGAGTTAAGTTAAGATCTCTGGATATCCACGAGGAGAAGCGGGCAACAGTAGTAGTCGATTAAGCGAATTTCGAAGAACACTTACAATTTGTCCATATTAACAGTCTTTGTATAACAAGCGGCACCGTCTTCTTGGAAATAAACAACATCCAAGTCAATTCCTTACTTCTTAATATTATTATTTTAAAGTTTAAACTAACAAAAAGACAAAAGATGATATAAAACCGAAGACAGCATACAGCATGTAATTTCCACAATTTTTAGATGATTCTCAAAGGCTTTTAGATGTCACCATTTCAATATTTTCTTGCTTCAGTCGCGAGTATATTTGGATGATAGCCATCTATGCATTCATAGTTCCCTCCTCCTATTCCATCTACTTATATCTTCTGCCACGCCAGCGAAAACATTTTTAGGAATTCATAACCCTAGTGCTCATGTACCAGGGGCATTGCAAGTTCTTCTGAGTAGATAGTTTTGAGCCAGAAAAATAATCCAATGTCACCATAAAAATTCTATCGGCATCAAATCGATCCAAGAGCTCCGCATCGTATAACTCTGCTCAAAATAATCAAAATAAATTATGCAACGGACTTACTTACCCAAAAGTCCTTCCTATTACGATTACACAAATCCTACCCTAAAGTGAGCTTAGTGTGTTATATCCTATCTACCAAAAAAACATAATTTAATTTCTATTAACCTTTTTGGTTCAAAATTCGTCTTTTGTTTATGAAGGTATCGTTACCTAATTTGGCAATCAAAATTCGTTGTGTTTCGTGTCTTTTTGAAGATAGATTTAGAGTTCCTAAGCACTATACCAAATTTGATCAAAATCGGTTGACTACATCATATGGCCCCATAGGAACGATCGGTAAAAACTTTTTGTGTATAAAATGCGTCTTTTTTTTGTTTGTTTATAAAGATATCGTAACCAAATTTGACAATGAAATGTCTTTTGGAGATCGTGGTACAGGGTATCCCAAATTCGTCCGTGCCCGACCTTAACGTCATAACTGCAAGTTGTAAACCAACCAAAAACCAGGTGAGCAGAAACCATAGAAAATGTAATTGATTTAGCAACTAAAAGTATGTTACGATTTTTTCCATGAAATCAAATATTTCCGTTGTCCCAAACTTTTTGAATATGTCCATAACGGCGGAACTTAAGCCAATCAAATACCAGGCGGGCAGAAAATGTAACACGCTTAGAACTAGTGGGAAATGTGAACAAAGTTTCCCCGTACATTTAAGGAAACTAGACCTAATCTAATATTATTTTATATATTTTAAATAATTTTTCAAAAAATATATGTCTTTCAGTCATATCCTAGACGTTTAGTATTATAGGCTATTTTGCTTTATCGACAAAAGAAATATATACCGATTTCAAAATCCATTGACTAGATAGATTCTACGCTTGAACATATACAACTCAAAACAACTTTGAAAGGAATCAAACATAGTATTTATTTTTCCGGTTTTTTCATTTTCAAATATTAATAAATGTATGTCATGTATTTAAATAGCTTAGTAATATCATTATTCGCTTTTACCAATAACTCACTCATATTTTTATTTCTTTTGAATTGAAGATTGATTAGAATTATAGCTTTTATGTATATTTATATATATATGTATATATGTATGTATATACTTTATGGTTTTTATGACCCACAAATAATTATTGCAGGCGTAGCAGCGAGCTAACGCTTAATTATCATAATTATTCATATAGTGTTGGCTAACTAACTAATATTTAGTTGTACATACATTCTAGAAATTAGTACATAAGTTTATGTAGGTGAAATATCCATTATCAAAAGTATATGTGTGTATGTATGTATGCCTATCATTGAGTGCATTGGCGATAAGTAATAAATTTTTTTCTTGTTAAATTATGCAAGAATTTTAAACTAATTTTCTTAAATGACTTCAGTCGAAATTACAAATAGGACGCATTTCAACCTTTACCAAAAGCGTTTCGTTGCACTAATTTAAAGATTATAAACTAAATACAGCACAAGTTGATGTGTTTAGAACTGAACTAGATGAACTTGTCGCGTAAAAGAGCCTTTTTCGGGTACGTCAATCTTAAAATTAACTTAAGTGATTAAGTTAGAGCGCATTATTGCGGTTGCGTTTAAGGTGAAACTCCACCATGTTGTCCAGATCGATAATGTACGATTTGGATTTTTTCATATCCGAGTTGAGCACACGCAAATTACAGGTGTAATCTGGCATTTTGGTAAGACTATGCGACATTTCCTGGGCCACTTTCTTGGCGGTTTGAGCAAAAGTTAAACGATGCTTGCCCAGACGCTTCAGTGGACTGAATTGTTCGTGCATTTCTTTCATCTCGCCATAATCTAGCACTTGCCATTGGCCGGACTCCATATTCCAGGTGAAGAGTATGCGACATTCGTACTGTCTGTTGTGTTTCTCGCAGTTCAAACGTCCGGTACAGTATGTACAATTAGTATGCAACAGCTGCTGATCTCTTGCTGAAAACTGCGCCATTAATAGACAGCTAATGGTTTGGCTCAAGGGACAAACATATATAATTTCATAGGCCCAATCATAGAAGTAATTGTAGATCCTCTGATGCTTATGGCATAGCATACTGATGACGTAGTAAGTGAAAGCCTCCAAATCAAAGGATTGTTGTGCAATGATCACACTGGTGCAGCGCAGCCGTTGATAGGAAGCCTGCGAGATCATTTGCATTTCCGAATAGCAAGAGCCATGCACCTCCATTGGCAGTGATGTGTGGTAACCCGGCGAAATGCAGTCGTCTGATAAAAGAAGTATATAAGTATATTTATGGCACACTTTTATTAAACTTAAACTGAAAAACTTACCCTCCTCACTGGTTATCACCGAGGTGGCATCGTCCTCCTCCACATATCTTCTGAGCAGCTTCTTTGTGCATGTTGGCTTTTCCAACATCTGGCCTGCTTGCAAGGGTACCTCCACAATTCTGGGCTCCTCACGGCGTGGTGAAAGAAATGACAGTCCGGCATTGGGCGACATTGAACCACCAATCTCAAAACGTTTGGCCATGGACACTTGCAATGGCGAGAGTGCGCCCAAGGGCCCAACTGGCTTATAGCTGAGCATTTGTTGCGTAGCTTGTGACAGCGGTGGTGATTTCTGGTTAAATATTTGTGCAGCAGCCGCACTGGCATGTCGGCTAGGTGAACGCATTAAAGTAGAGCTGGAAGGCGGCGAGCGAAAGCCCAAATGGGACGGCGGTGGCGGTGTGTGTGACGGCTGCGCTGGATGCGGCGAAGATGATGGCGATGCGCAGGGTGAATTGTGAAAGAAGTGTGCCGTTGGCGAAAAACGTGGCAGACTGCGCGCATTAGAACTGCCCGAGGTGGCACTAAAATGGGCAGCAGTTGAGCGTCCAGCCAAACGCACCTTTGTAAAGGGTATAATATTTTCAGAGTTGTCTTCAGAGAACTCGTACTTTTTGTCAGCTAAACGGCGCTTGCGAAATGTTGAGATCTTTTCGCATTTTTCATTGTCTTCTGAGAACTCGTACGCATTCGATTTGTCTGTCATGGAACTGGAGCTGGTAGAGCTCTGTAAAGAAAGTGTAATCGCGAGATTTTTAGTAATTTAATTAGGGAACTCAAAACAAGTTTACCTGTAGATCTATGGTGGTAATGCAATTGCGAAATGACTTGGTGACTATGCGCTGATTTCGCTTGCGCGAGTGAGTGCTTATGAGTCCAACAGCATCGCTCTGTTTGGCCACAGCTAATTGAGACTCACTTATGCTATTTGAGACAGTTGAGTTATTGCTGCCGGAGTTACTGCTATTGGGTGTAAAAATAAGTTTCTCATAGGATTTGGGTGAACAGCAATTGTTTTGATCGGCAGGGCGAGATTGCACTTCGTTGTTATTATTATTATTAGTGCTACGTAAACTGGGCTCCGTTTCGATATCACTAAAGTCTGCTAAGATGCGTGCTACCACGACGCTGTGCTCCGTGCTGGGTTCCGGCTCTGTGAGAGGTAGAGGAGTTGCGTTGAGGCGTTCCTCTTCGTTTGTAGCGAGTAATGTACGTGGCAGCAGCAAAGTATGTGAAGTGCCGGACATGGAAATACTTTGCGGTGGCAAGAATAAGTTGTTGGACATGACCGGCATGTCAACATCAATGTGCAGCACATGCATAAAGCCATTCGAGACGATTAATATACGGTCGGGACAAAGAAGATTAATTTTTGGCTCGAAACGGGGATCTGCCTCCGTCGAGGAATACTTTGTGTGCACAGTCAGGTTGCAATGCAGGCAGTGCGAATTGTAAAAGGAATCTACAAAAGCAAAACAAATGAAATTAAATCTTTTGAAGATTTTGCTTGGAACAATTGCTAAACTTACATGGACCATCATCGTTAAGCTTCTTGCATTCCAAGCAACCAAGTTTAGGAACTTTAACATATGTTATATAACTTTCTTCACTCTCCTCTGTGGCAGCACCATGCACCACCAAAATTTGCTTATCGGCATTCTTCCATTGAGTCATTGTCACGGTTTTAACGTTGTCCACAACATGGTCATCAAAAAGACGACGCGTAAAGCAAACCCGTAGTTTTTTGTGCGGTTGAAATATCCAAAAGTAAAGGCTATAAAAGCAATATATATTAAGATTTCAAAGTTTTAATGGCTCTAGCCAGACGCAACATACGTATACTTATAGCCCACATTAAAGGAGTAATGATTCACTACAGAATTGTCGTTGCAGGCAACGCGATAACTGAGCATATATTGGCCACAGGCTGTTAGACCCATAAACACATGCCTTGAATTGAAAAAAAAGTTATGAAATTATGCTCTGGTTGTACAGAATTTGTTGGTATTTGCACTTACCCAGCCACGTGAGTGCTCATTAATAAGTCCTTGAGATACAATTTTAATCTATTTGGCACCGTATTGTATGGAAGTTGGTGATTTTGGCCAGCACGTGAACGACCTGAGAAATACCCAGAGCACTGCAATAAAAGAGGTTTATTAAGCCATGAGCAGCCAAGTTTTTTCAAGATAAAACTAAAACTCACCTCCCTGTCATATAACATTTGGGCCAAGTTTCTTGCAGGCGCCGAATTTGTGACAGACGCTGGCGTTATTGTAGCCTCATCACTATCATCGGAACTATCCACCGAGGAGATATCATCATCATCCGAGGACACTCCGGATAATGACTCGACATAATTTTGGTAGTCAGTCTCCATTGCATACCAGACTCAAAATATCAGACTTAAGAATTTCTCCTGCCCCAAACTCAGCATGAAAAAAATCACAAAACGCCACCAACAACAACAACAGCAGCTACAGCAGCGCCTCCTGAAAAAGCCCAACTGCTAGACTTTAGGGCTAAATACTTCCGCTGCACACATTTAGTCCTGCTTGTTGTATAACGCAGTCTTTATGATTAACAAATTCAAAATTGGAAAGTTGGAAGCTAACTAAAAATTGCAGTAAATAAAACACTGCTGCAGAGATGGTTGGTTTATCGAAAACTCCGCTATCGATATAACAGCATAGAGCGAAATGTGGTGGCCCTGTCGGTTTGTTTACATTTTTTTTTAATATGGCAGCACTAAGGGAAATTCTCTCCCGGGCAAGTGCCAGCAAGGGAAATTTCTGCCACATATAATAAATAGAGTGGCAGCATTGTGTTGCAGTAAGTAGGTACGCGGGAAAACTGCTTGCATTTAAAAATTATTTTTAACCAGTGATTTTTTTTTTTGGCAAATTCCATTTTACATATTTTTGTATAATATGTAAATTATAATTTAAATATTTTTTAATTATTTTAATTCATTTTTTATTATTATATTATTTTTATAAATAAAATAATAAAATAAAAGTAAATTAATGGCTAAACTATTCCCAACCCAACGGTCTACTTTGCTAACAAAGATCCTAAAACCAGGTTGCCAAGGTTTGTGAACCCCAGAAGATTTAGATAAAAGATTTATAGCCTCTTGCTAAAATAATGAACACTAATTTATTTAAGTTAAGGAGTACATGATAAATATACACATTCGTTGATAATGCAGCCAGGAAGAAGTTGGGAAGATTTTAAAGATGTACAGGACAAGCAGGGCCAGATTAAAGCATGTGTTGACGGGGCCTTACAGGCCTTGTCAAACAAACGCGCAAACGTTATTGAAATTGGATGGTAAATGGCAAAGATTGATTTAAAACCTCAAATACAAATTTCATACATTTTTGCACATTTTCGTTGTTTTTTTTAAATTTAAAAACCAAACGCTTTAAAAATCACACATTTTAATCCGGAGTTTTGACTTGATACTAAAAAAGCTTTGAAAGTAATTGGCAAGCTGTTGCGATGAACTGAGGGCTCTTATCGCCTTAAAGTAAAACAACTTTCTTATAAAAGTTGCGATAAGTCTGCATACCACTTTTGATGATTGTAGCTTCTTAGTGAAAAGAAAAATTTTAACCCGGTAGCTTTTCTTGTGTGGGTGTAAGCCGCGGAATTCTCCTAAGGGGCGACGGGACAAGATATCGACGTGCATCAACAAACTCGATCTGTATCTTATAGTCTCTGAGATCCTTTTGTATATCGATTCCACGCCGTTACATACTCCTGCCCGTTACATACATTTGTCCGAATTTATTAAGCCTTTTTACCTCTGGTATAGGGTATAAGAACTTAAACCCGACAATTGCAAATCACGCTCTGAATATTATAAAATGAAAAACTATTTTATTTTATATTAGGATGCTCCGCCCCCTGCGTGCTTCGCACGTCAACCCCCGTCTTTTTTACACAATTCAAGAATAATAAGCGTAAGAATAATAATAATAAAGTGAACTATGAGAAAAACATTATTTTTCTAAGTTCCATCCACAAACACTCAAGGATTGGCCTTGTGATTTGTTTATCGTTAGGCGAATCGGAAATTGGACTATTTTAAACTTGAAGCGGACATCCGTTGGGATCATCGGAATTCTCGGAATCAGAACTTCCTCACCTTTAAATTTTCCTTTGAGTCTCGTCGCATGAATCACATTCATCATCATTTTTCTTACCACCAAACATGTTCCATTACATAGTTTTGGTTGATTTATATTTCGAAGCATGATGATTACCGCGCCATCCTTTAGGGTTAAATTGTGTGCTGGCAAGCCAGGCATATCCAATATCCAAGGAGCTTAAAAATTCAGTTGGATAGTTGATGGCTTCGTCTTCGTTTGTAACACAGTCAATAGATTTGAATGAATACAAAGTACCAACGATTTGATTCTTTATTACAATGTATAAATCATCCACATCAATTCGTTATATTTATGGTTAGCAACTATGTTCGGGAATACTTTGCTGATGAGCTCGTCTTTCGATGAGACAAAAGTTCAAAAATTCAGAGGAAATGAAATCAATCCACTCGATTCATCGACAGGAACACGACCATTACCGAGAGTCATCAATTTTTTTTGGAAAAATCTTGAGCAGATGGGTCGTTTGGCAAACCAATTCTCATGTTTGCTGTTAGCTGAAGTTTCTTCAGATAGCGCCACAGATAAGAAGATTTGAGGCAAGCGTTTACTGTATCGGCAGCAGTCGATCTTGGAATGATTGGCAGTGTTTGCCAGAAATCGCCAGACAATAAAATCATTGCGCCTCCAAAACATCTCGAATCATTGGGCATATCTTTCAATGTTCCATCAAGTGCTTTCAATGCGCGTTTGTGCTCCATTCAGCATTCGTCCCAGATGATGATTTTAGATGCTACTAAAATTTTGGCCATTGCGGAGTGTTTTGCAATTTTACATATTGGTTATTCAATATTTTGAAATTTTAACGGAGATTTTAACACTGAATGAGCCGTACGGCATCCTTCTAAGAATGTGGTCGCTATTCCAGAAATGCAACTGCTACTGCAATGTCGGATCTCGCACGAATAGTGGCCTGTTCCACCAGGGCCATCCAGGAAAAATAAGCCACCATTTCCATCTTCAATTGCTTTCATTAATGTGTCATAGACTTCCTTCTGTTTGAGGTTCAACAGAGAGACATGCGTTTGAACTGATTGGTTTGATTCATGACGATCATAATCATGTTCACCAAAGCCGTAGAAAGAAAATCCGGGCCCCGATGAGATAACACATGTTTACGATCAGTAGCAAAGCCTGGTTATGAATCTGCTCATTCGCCTCAAGATAGGGATTTCTTGAAATTACATGAATTTGTTATGAAATATCTTCTGGCATTTTATCCTTATATTTAGTCCATACAATGTGTAGAACGCACATTCGGATGACCAGGAACGGTTCGCCTTGATTCCGACGTTGAAATGCCAAGACTATTAAAGCGATGGAGCTGAAATTTTGCGCAGATGAAGATTCTCGATGAGTTATAAATGGTGTAACTAACATAACTTTTAACTCTCTTTTATATATATAGATAGATATGTTATTATTAAATCATAATAATTTTAGATGATCCTGATTTTTTTTGAATTGTTTGTTGTACAATTGTTAACTTACAGAATTCGAAAAACAGGACGGATGAATAAACAGACATGACTTTATCGATTTTACTTGCCTTAAAAATGTTTTTTTGAATGATCGGTCCTATGGTGGCTGGGCTTGGTAAAATATTAATAAATAATCTTTAAAATAATTCCCAACGCCAAATTTGGCTGCAATGTCCTCCTTTTTTGTCGAGGCGCTCTTATACGACCCTATGGGAGCTATAAGCTCCGATATCAAACATATAAAATAAACTTTTATCTTTATCTATTGGATTTGGCTATTGCTAATTAACACAGTGTCAATTGTAATTTTTTAATTAATAAATAAATAATGTGTTTGTAAATAAGTTACTTAAATTTATTTGGCATCTGTTGTGTTTTCAGACATTGTTGCCACAGTCGTCGTCATCGTCGTCGTCGTTTCATCCTGCAACATATTTATTTGCGTTGTTTCTACGGACTGGGTCGTTGTAGTTTCCAGTGGCTCTGCACTGGTTTCAGGAACTGCACCGAAGTCCTGTTTGTGCCACAAATTGTGAATACTTTTAATAGGCATGGGTATCTCCGCTGCGGATGCCGAATCCATGTTTATAACCGGCGGCTGTGGCAACGGAGGCTCCTCGCTGGCCTTATTATAGATCACCCAGTTGTCAGGTCTGGAAGCAAAGAAATTCAACTAGGGTAGACTTTGGGGTAAAGTGCCAGTAACGTACCTGTCTGGTTTGGTCAGCACCTTAAGCGGTGCAAAGGCCAAATTCGAGAGTTGTGAACGTTTCGTTATGCGTTCCGGAGTATTCGACTTTTGTTCGTCATAGTCATCGGCTAGTATGTCATTGTCCAAGTGTTTGCCAAAGGTGTCAGGAAAAACGGTCACTTTACTGTTTGTCGTGCTGCGCGAGGACAGCAAAGGTTTTGGCATTTCCGTCACATAAGTCCGTGTCTTGTTGGCCAAAACCGGCAGTACGTAGTTGTCATCCAGGTAAGTCATGTTTGCATTTGTCAAGTTCGTTAGAGGGTTCAGTTCAGTTCTATTTAAGCTGTACCGCATCTGTTCGGGTCTCAAGTAACCGTCCCGGTCGTACTTCTTGGCTACATCTTCAGTTTCCTTTTTGTCAGTTTTATCAGTTTTGTCAGCCTCTTCGTCATAATCGTAGTCCGAGCTGTCTATCAACTCAGCCGCAGTCAAGTTAGTCACTGCACGACTTAGTGTGTCATAGTCATGTATGTCCAGTTTGTGGTCGGGCCCCTTAAATACCTCATTGTTAGCACCTTCTGTTAAATCCGGAGTACGCGCATAGTGCAGCAAAGTGTGCTGTGGTTTGAGTGCTGAGCTCGAAAAAGGACCATTGGTTTGCAGTATCTCCCGATCGTAGTAGAGCTCATTGTGCGGGGTATCTGGCCTGTGTGGCGATACTAACCCATAGCTACCACCTGTGTTTGAAGGTCTCGGCCGTGGATAGGAACTAACAACGGTATTGGGGTCTGGACGTGGACGTATGTTGAAGCTAAATGTGCTGTCCGCGCCATTGGCGCTGGCCACGCCAGAAATGCTGCCATAGTTGCCAGCGCTTAGTGCGCTGCTTGAGGCGTGCAAGAATCCTGATTGTGGATTGCCGCCTATTTGGGAGCTTGTCGAAACCGGATAGGATTGCACGGACTGGCCATGTGGTGGCGGAGGTCTTGGTGCATAAGATGAGGAGGTCACAATGTGGGAAGTGCCACTGTGCGGACTGTTCACTATGTAAGTCTCATAGTGTGGACGTTCTTTGTGCGGTGATGCTGTCGTGGAACTAGGCCGACGATTCGGATTGAAACTGTTTGTGGCAAAAGTCAAAAAGTTCTGGAAAACGTTGGGCGGTCGTGTGGTTGTACGCCGGTCATCGTTTTCGTTTAGATATATGATAGTCGGCGGTTTGGTTTTGTGTGCATGTCCCGTGCTGGGTGGTAGTATCGCGGAAGGGGGCTGGTAGTAGGCGTAGTTCGGGGTCGTGCTGCTATACTCCATATAATGTGGCGCATAGCTGCCGTCATAGTTATTGTAAGGTTTGTACACAGTCGTATAGTCGGTGTAGTCCTGCGTCAGAACCTGTGTAGTAGGACTTTTATTTGTCTGTCTGATGTTGATTTCGATTTCGTACTGGTCCGCATTGGGTCCATTGACCACAACCTTTTGGGGTCGCGTATAGAGCGGATGACTTTGGTATTGTCGCAGTTCTATGCCACGTTTGGTCGTCTTAAAGATTTTGGGTATCTTAGTGGTGCGTGTGGCAAAAGCCAGTCGTGTAGTGGAGGCGTTGCTGAAAGGACTCGTGCGATTGCGATGCGAGTGCAAGATTTTTACTCCTACAGATTTTTCTTTAGTCTCCGTATCTATCAGTTGTTTCGAGTGTCTATTAGCGTCTACAGTGCGTTGTACTCGTTTCAGTTCATTTGGTTGGGTCTTTGTCGTGGTATCTTGGGCGTCCTTTTCGTTTGTAGTGTCCGCTTTTGTCGTCGAATCTCTGGTTGTTTCTTCAGTAGTTTCTGTTCTGTTCGAAGTCGAGCTTATTTGAGCGGCAGAGCTGCGTGATTCTAGTTCTATGTCGTCTGGCAGTTCCGTCTCAATGTCTGTGTCAGCGTTCGCGTCCTCATCTGTTTCTGTATCCGAGTCGGTGTCGGTGTCAGTGTCCGTCTCTGTGTCTGTCTTCACGTCAGCCTCGTCATCGGTCTCCGCTTTGGGTATCCCATTTAATGTCAGTTCTGTCAAGTTAAGTTTAGCATTGTCGTTCTCAGCGCTACGCAGCTCTATGGGCACATTGTTAATGATAACCGTTCGTCGAGTTGTCGTACCTCCTCCCGGTCGTCTAACCCTTACGGTTTGAATATTTACGTTAACTTTTGAATTTTTGTCCAGTTTGCTATTCACCCCATGGGCAGGTTTACGTGTTCCAATGCGAGTGTTTGGTTTGGTTGTGTGCGTCTTGCGTCTGAAGTCAAGTTTGTCATTGATCTGTGAAATGTTCGTTGGTCGTTGGAAGCCAATAGCTGAGTTAGGTGTTAGGTCTATGTGTGGTTTGTGTCCGGGACGATTAGCAAAGCCCGCCTTATCCTCCTTGATAATCTGCACTGCTGCTATACCATTGTGTAATACTTCTGGCTTTTTAATGTCAAATACAAGCTCAGCGCTTGGTCTAGGCGCTCCAAAGGGATCTTGCTCCAGCCAGGGATTCAGATCAATGGGCGTTAGGACACCTTCGCCGCAATTGACACGCTCATTGTCTGTGAACTCGGCTGGTATGAAAATATGGGGCTGAAAAGTGCCACCACCCACAGCGCGGCACAAGACCTGTGCCAGTGAGACATGTCTTAGGGAATGCAGCTGAGCAGGCGTAAAGGAACTCTCGAAGCCACCATTCTCATACCAGAAACGATCACCACGCCGTGAATTGCTAAACTGCTGAGCAATAATGCAAGCAAAGGTGGGACCCACCAAGCCACCTACAACTGGGCGCTCCGCTATGCCACCCACAAATAGATCGATATCGTGCACGCTGCGGTAGGCGTGGCCGATGCGCTTGGCCGACTCGGGACCCACAACCAGTTCTAGATATATAATTGATTTAATAACAGCGTAAAGCAGCCTTGGAACTACAAAATTACCCAAGTCGTCCCAGCTCTGGATGGGTGAAAGGCCGCAAGGCACACGCCAGGCAGTGTAAGGTGCAACGCCATGATCGCGACCGCGTTGTATATTTATAGCGGCCAGATCCAAGCCAAATGGAAAGCCTGATGTTTGGAAAAGATGATTAGTCAGCTCGGGCGTAATAAACTCATCGCGTTTAAGAGCACGCTGTGTGGCCAGGCCGCGTAAAAGACGATGTAGAGAGCCCGCCGAACCAATATCGCCACGCTGGAACTCTTCATGCAAGCTAACATCTGTGGGAGTAGATAGTTTTAATAGGAAATTTTTGGTGATAACTCACTAGAACTTACTGTTATTAATGACATTGTGATGGCGGTCGCATCTCATATAGGAGTTTTGCACCAAAGAATGACCAAAACGAAAAGCGGCCGCTGCAAAAGCATTTGCAACCGTGGGATTCACTTTGGGGTCATAACCCTCATAAAAGCCCGTATTATGCAAATCCAAATCAAACAATTTGCATACCTCACGACCCAGTATAATGGGCAGAAACTCTCTGTAGGTAATATGCTGAAACATGGCGCCCACAATGCGTCGCGTCTCCTGATAGATTTTCTCATCGCTCCAATGCGGATTCAGTTCACTCAGCTCCAAAGCAATGCGATTATGTTCACCCACCCAGACATGATGCATGGCTAGCAAGCCGGGTTGCTCGCCACTGCGTCCATCGCCCGCGCGTATGCATTGTGTGGCAATAGCGCCACGCTGGCATACATCCTCTGCAGGATTTCCGCGTCCATAGACGAGCAAACCATTGCGAAATACGCGCGCATTATCTGATGATTTGGCGCTGTTTGAGTAAATAGGCGAGGCATCTATGTAGGAAGTGGCTTGATTAGTTTGTTCACGCCAGGAGAGCACACAGTCGCGACGTTGTGCAGGCGCGGAGCGCAAAAATTCCAAGCAGCGCACTTTAAGTGGCGCTAGCCAAGGATCATCAAGCGGCACTTTAATGGGAAAACAGGAGGGATGAAAGTCCTTGCCGCCACAGCAGCTAGGTATGGAGCCGTTGATGGAGCTGTGCAAAATGTGTGTTGAACAAGCAGTTTGATAGTAATCACCAGCAGACTTACCGGGGCTGTGCCGTGGAGGTCAAATCATGATCCAACAGCTGTCCCCATTGCGCTATCATTAGCGTTAAAGGTGCTTCCCCATCACGTGCGCCATGTACCAGCAAGCTAACAAAGCGCGACGAGGACAAAGGACTGCCATCCGTGGAGCTTCTGACGCTGTCCACACCATCACCGTACTCGGGCGGCAAAAAGCGATTAAAGGGCATCTGAGAGCCGCCCCAGCGTGGTCTACGTCGATTGTTACAGGTGCCATCATGTGTGCGATAACGTTCTGCTGCCGGCATGCAGGTGGGCGGATCACGTGGTGGACATAGACCCTCCAAAGCTGTGCGTCTAAGCGAGATCTTGTGCGCATGGGATTGACGCGCCAGTTCATCAAGCTGTTGGAAACTGCAAGAGAGTAGTAATGGTGCTTGTTAGCCTGGCCAGCCTGAAAGCTCGGCCAAGTTGCGAGCTTGGTACAGCTCTTGACAACGACATGGCTGGGCCGAAGTTACGTTTTGGAGTGCTGGCAATATTTGGCGCCAGCTTGTATTTATAAAACGCTACGGAGTAGGCAGCCAAAGTCAGGCCAAACGAGTTGGCCCACGGCGCAAAAGATATGGCCCCTCGATATAACAAATTAAAGCAGGTTGCGTTGGTCGTGTGATGGAAAAACGCATAAAAAGTAGCAACTTTAATTTGCTCGCTTTGGCGCTTTGGCTTTCCATTTACTACATCTATTAGCAACTTTTTTTTTTTTTTTGGTTTTTGTTGGTTGCGGTGAAAGTGGAAAATGTTTTTCCAAACGTTTTCATCTGGTCTGGGTGTCAAACATGCTTAATATATGGCAACTTATTGCTAAACAAGTTATAAAATAAAAATAAAATAAAATAAACCCTTATAGTGTTAAATTGCAGCTTGCAAGCAAAGATGAGAGCAAGTCACGAGCTTACGACGCGTATACGCAACTTTGATCAAACAAAAGCACGCTCAAGCACACATACATTTAAACGATCACACACAGATACACACACACACACACACACAGCTAAGCGCATCAGCTGCGCAGTCAATGAACTCTGCAGAAAACTTTCGTATGTGGAAGAAGAGCTTGAGGCCGAATTCGTCGTGTGGCGCTTGTAGAAAACGAAAGTCGTGTCTTGTTTTTGTTTGTTTGTATATCAGTTTGTTGGTGTATCTATGTTTGTGTGTATCTGTATGTGCTGCTGTCATCATTGTCGTAGTCATTTGATGTAATCGAATTGCGAATAACGATAATGATGACGCTGCTTCTGCTGCTGCTAATGCCCAACGGGTGTGAAAGGGAGCTCGTGTAAGCTCTATATGCGCTTTTTTTTTTTTACCTATCTGCAGTTGTGTGTGTGTGTGTGTGTGTGGGTATCTGTGTGTTTGTTTTCACATAATTACAGCCTTCACTCGCTTTCTTCTAATTTGTGTAAATGCTGTCTTTTTGTCCAAATACGCACTCATATAGTTATCATCATCATTAAGACTCGCCTTAATGATGTTTAAGCTTTATTTATAGAAAAGTTTAAGCTTTATTTGTTGCTCCCACTCTTTGTCGATCGCTGCTTAATTAAACAAACTACAAATTTCGTAATTTTATATTTGTTACCATACCAAAATCATTGTTTATGTTCAAGTTAAAAAAAGACCGAATTTGATATACCTAAGCTTTTGTGGTTTTACAAAAATTCACTTTTTTAAATTGAATTTCGGATTTCTGAATTTTGGATAAACGTTTTTTATTTGAAATTTAAAAAATAAATGGGAAAAAATACAAGAACGCTATTCAACGCTTAATATGCTCATAGGATGAGTATAAAATATCACCATTAATTAAAAGTGCTTATTTTTTGTAAAAAGGAGCATATTTATATTAAAAGTTATAACGAAATATAATAAATTCCGAAATGGTGCCGTATCTTTTCAAATAAACACTGCTCCATCAAGGCAAATGATAAGAAGTGTTTTGCGGATTTTAAGGGGTTATATACAAAGTTGAGCTCGAAAAATCAAAACATTTTTTTTCCATATTCTGAAAGTACATGCTTTCGAAAATATCTGCGCAAAATTTCATCCAGATCGGATCACTGGTTTTCAATTTACAGCCGTTTGCAGCGCGCTGGTCCTATCCATAGGCATAGTTGACACAAAACTTTAAACGCGATTATCTCGGAACGCGTTTTTTTCAAAAGTACTGTTGCGGTGAACGTGATAACTCAAAAACTTTTCAACCGATTTTCAAAATTTTTTTTTTTTAAATATTCGTATTTACGATCTTGTGTACTTTTTTTCTCATCCGAAAATTTTTAATTTTTGGCAATGAATTTTGACCACCACAAAAAATCGATTTTTTGTGTCAACGTGGTTTTTTTTTAACGAAAAATTTTTTTTTTTCGAAACCTAATCATTCATGCACACCAGAATACATTTCTCTTAATTAATTTTTTTACTTTTTTGATTTTAGTTGAGCGGTTCGCTTTGAAGAATGTTCACCACAAGCCTCTGCAAAAAAAAAGCGCTGCGGGGCATGGGCCCGACAATTTTAAAATTTTTTTCGAAATTCAAAGTGCTTTTATTTCTTCGATAGTACTACTAGAACATTGTGTGTTGCTTTTTCGAATAAAAGTTGCATAAAACCCTTTTAAAAAATCACGAACTTAGCTCACCTTTTCGCACCAACTTTGTATATAAACCCTTAAGAGTGGGCGTTCAAGCACCTCTTATAAAAAAGAGCGTCAAAAGGTAGCTCTGCTTGAAATGGGTACCGCATATGGAGTTGTTTTAACGAAATTTAGTAAGCCCACAGATTCTGGGTGAAATATTAGAGAAATATATTATAGAAGAAATTGATTTTTTTTCGGGACAAGCAGATATAAATGATTACCGATTTTTGTTTACTTCTAATGTTTTATTAACAAGGTGTTTATTTGTTAATTTGATTAAATTGGTATTGTTTTATATTGTCCAAAAAGAGAGAAAACTTAACCAAAGTGCCCAGAGTGAAAACTAACATTTAGCAAACTTCTACAAAGAAGAGTTCAAAATGATTATTAAGCTCGATAGCGTACTACAAAATCAACAAATCCTTTAATGTTCTCATCGAATCAAAAACCTCTTATTGTGGATGCTGCAGTTTCAGCTAAAAAATCGAAAGAAAAAGACACTGCTTTGCTGTTGAGAAATACTGAGCCAAATCGAGTAGATCAAAACCTTTTTTTTTCGGAACTATTGCCCTTACCTAACGTCCAATGACGCTTTAGCATTTCTTCTTTAACAACAAAAGCCGACCGAATAATATAAACTGTCAAGATTTTTTCTTAGAGAAAACGCGTTAGGAGCACGCAATAAATATAGGATAAAAGGTATGATTTATTTTTTACAAAGAGCAATGGATTCCTTGGATCCTCTAGTGCAGAGTTTCTTTCTTAAAAAAAGATGATCATTACCAGCTGATGCCAATCTGATAAAAATCTCTTTTAGCTAGAACTAAATGGAGTTTTCCAAATCTTAGCGTTTATACAAATTGGCAGATATGTCTATATTGTCTCGGCTACCCAGACTTTATGAAATATTTGATGAGATATGAGATGATATGATATGAGATATGAGATTTATGAGATATTTATGAAATCATCTTAAAATAAAACGTTGTGTAGGATGGACAACAGAAAATGGTTTTGATTTTATGTATTGCTCTGGCTGTGTCTGACCCAATCCCCTAGACAACTATGTATTACAAAAATTAAAAAAATTTGTGGGACCACAGCTATAGAATATAAAAAAATATGAACTGTGGAAAGCAAAAATCAAAAATAAACAACTTACCACCGGTAGGGATTCCCACCGGATTCTCTAAGAGGCTCGTAGATTTGAAAAAAAATATAATTTTTCTTTACGGAATTTCGAAACAAAGCATTATTTTTATAACCTGTACCTATAGGTACAAAGGGTATACTAGATTTGTGCAGTGTATGTAATCGACAGAAGGAGGCGTGGCAGACCCCAAGTCCTTTATACCAAAATGCTTATCATTACCTCGGGTAGCGATTGAGCCATGTCCGTCTGTCCGTCCGTATGAACGCCTATATCTCGGAGACTATAAGAGCTAAAGACACGAAACTTTACCAGCTGGTGCGCATATTTCCTGAGAAGATGAAGTTTGTTGAATCATGTCAATATCTTCTGCCGCTCCCCGCAGTAGAGTTTCGCGGTTTTTAGCCACACCGTTTAATAGTTTCATCTGAAATTTAACAGAGCGATGCGTTGTGGTTACATGTAGCTGTGTGTTAAAAAATGAACAAAATCGGCCAAAAACAACAAAAGTTATAGCCAAAAATGTACAAATTTCACCGCCCCTTGCCAATAAACTGCGTCAATATTTGACTCTACGTAATTATGGTTACAAGTGACCTAGAATCATAATTTTTGGTAAGCTGATTCATGATTCTAATGAACAAATCCACATCCAAATTTTATCGATGCGGTCCCCCCACCCCCCGCAATCGATTTACCGTGTTTTCTCCCACACCCCTCAACATACCAACTTAAAACTTACCCCATATACTTTAAATAACTTCTTTGACGTAACATTCGAGTTTCATCAAAACCGGTAAAACTTTATGGAACTTATAGGTATAAATATCGAATTTAACAAAAAAAAAATAAATTCCAATTGGAAAGTTCTTAGAAGGAATATGCAGCATACTTTTTTTTGAGACAAAAGGTACAGGGTATTCCACTGTCGGGCACCGCCTCGACTGTACCACATTTTTAACTACTGATTATTACGGCAAATTGTAAACTAAACTAAAAATTCATGATATTTGTATGTATATTGTTCAACTTGCAAAATCGAAATTCATGTTCTAAGGGCCTATCGATAGGTAACACCGGGTTCTACTTTTCTTTCGACGGCCCTGACCACCAGTAAGTGTAGACTTTAAATATGCAGACTCTAGCTCTTATACTCAGTTCTCGAAAACTCCGACATCATACAGACAAACAGAACGGATGGGCGGTCCATATCGACTTAGATTCACAAGACGACACTTTATAGCCTCGAGAATGCTTTCGTCTACCTGCAACAAACACTTCCATCAACTTAATATACCCTGTTACTCTATGAGTAATGGCCATACAAATATAAACCTTTCTTGGCTTGACATTTTTACACAAATGGCTTTGATGACTATGTCATTATGGCCATGTTTGTTTATTGTTACTGTAGTTGTTATTGTTATCGGCCCATTGATTACAGACGAATATAACAATTTGATGCAATTACATAAAATGTTGTCTTGGATTTAGTCAGTGCTCATTGCACCTGCTCGAAACAGCTTAAATTTTATTTTTATTTTTATGTGTGATTTTTATACCCTTTAAACATAGGGTCAATAGGGTATTATAGAATTGTGCAATCTATGTAAGAGGTAGAAGGAGGCGTGGTAGACTATAAGTACAGTAGATAGTATCAGCTCAGGCAGCAAAAGATGCAAAATATCTATTACCGAATAATATCTGGCCCAAACCGGGGACCAAAGTAGCGCAATCTTTTTTTGTTATAAGTATAAGAATGCTGATTTTTACTTAAGATATTTTGAAATAAGAACTTGAAATATGAGTTAATAGTGATTATTTTGCAGCGGAAAAAAATATTAAAAAAAGAATCAAGTTCAAAATAAGCCGGAAAAAGCTCTAAAATCGAGACCAAAATCTTAATAACGATATAAAAATCTTAATAACGATATAATAAAAATTATTAATATTTAATTTAAAAATTAAAAATAATAATAAAATAATTATTTAAGCGTCAAAATGTACAATATTACGTTCTAAAATGCTAATATGGGTGATTTTTTTTTTAATCTATGAAAAAAGGACCTATAATCATATGTTTTTTTAGTTACATTTATTTAAACTTTTTAAAAAATGGACAAAATGAGAAAAAGGTTATGCACCATATACCTATTTAATCTGTTAAATATTTTTTTCTGTGGAAAGTTATAATGTTAGTTTTTTAGTTGGTTTTTTATTATAAAGCGAATGTGGTAACACTTTTTTTTTTTTTTTTGAGAGGGCTATTATTTGTGTTAAAAAGTTTTTAACTTTTTTATCAGCGTTGGTCGTGATTTAAAACTATTACCATACTAACTAAACGTTTTTCAAAAGTCATTATTTTTTGTTCAAAATACATTAATTATTTTATTAGCACGAGTCGTTATTTTTTTTTGACATTAACTAATCATGTATCCATTTATAAATAATTATATAGTGTCATAGTCTTTCTAAAAATGTCAGTCATAAAAAAACGTGGGCCAAAATAATTGTTATAAAATGTTGCACCTTACACTAATCAGTCAACAACTTTCAGTATTTTGAAACAGAAATTAAATTCCAAAACTATAAGAGATAGGCAAAATTTACCAATATTTAAATTTTTATTATTAATAAACAAACTAGAGCCACCAAATTAGTTATGATGACTCATGTGAGCCTAATAAACAATAAAATGTTGACTTGTTTTGCAAAGCAAACTTTAACGCTTCAATGCAAAATTTAGAGCGATTAATAACTTTGCGGCTTAAATATGTTTGCAGAGTATTTTGCTGTCGGGGCACCTTACCACTAATTAAAATTTTTCATTTTATTTTTTTGTCATTTGGGGTGAAAGTTCTTTGTTGTAGTTGTGTGTTTAATGTGCGCCAAATTGTACAAATTTTCACAGCCATCAAAATCAACTAGTTGTGAAAAGTGAAAACTTGCCACAACTGGAAAAACTGCTGACTGCTGGCAGCTTCCCCCAACTTGCGTCTCTTGGCTTTTCCGATATGCAGTCAAGACGCCAAAGAGGTCATTTAACTTTGCGCTTTATTAAAAAAAAAACAAAGCCAAACCATTGAGTTGGCTTTAATTTACCTTCACTTGTCATATACGAGTTACTCGTATGTATAATTTGGCTTAACAGTAGCGCTGTGGTAGTTATTGTGGCAGCAAGTGGGAGGGCTGGCAGTGCTGGGAGGGGTGTGGCACATGGCTGTTGCTGCTGCGCTTTGCAATTATGTGGCATTTCAATGTCAAAGTGAAAGTTGACTCTTAGTCATGGACAACTTCAGCAGCGGCAGCAGCAGCGGCTCCAACAAACAACAAACAACGTATTTCCAGGAGAGTTTTTGGAGCACTGTGGCGGAGGTACTTCAGCTCATTAGCCAGAGCCGTAGAACTCGTTAATCAAGCGAGAAAGTTGCCGCAGCTTGTAGCCAAGACGTAGAACAGCGGGGTGTAATTTTGGGGGCGGGGGCGTAGTACTTTATATGTACATGTTATTGGTTTTGTTTTTTATTTATTATTATTTATATATTATATTTTTTTTTGTTTTGTGTGCATTAGACATATGTACTTATATACGGCAAATGCCCTGCAGGTACTCAAACAAACAAAACTTTTGCCATGACGCACATACTCACGCATACACGCACATATATGTATATATGTATATAAAGACTTTTATTTTTAATTATGCGCTTCGCTTTGGCAATAACTTTTGTCATATGCCATTTTGATTGCAAATATGTTCGTCGAACTCTACGCACCCACACACTCTCTCACACAATCACACACACATAAACACACTCTCTCACGCCCACACTCTCTCACACACGCATACACACTATCACTCGCTAGAGATGGGCAAATATGAACACGAGAAACGCATTTGGGTTAAAGCAAAGAAATACATACAATGTGAATTAGTCGGAAATGTGTCCGAAAGTGTTCAGTGTCAAAAAGTCAATATTTCGTTGTTGTTTGGGCTCACACAAGTAAATTAGGTATTTTAAAAAAAATGTCTTTGAGAGGAGTATTTTGGTAAAAAGAACTTGTGCTATGTCTTCTTGTGCCTGTTAAATTCACTGCATGTAGCCTTGTCCGCATGAGTACACAGTGTTAAAAACACACAAATAGCAGGGTTTCTGAAGTAGTCTTCAAAACTCTTAAGAAATATCTTCATTTCAAGAAGAACAACCAAAAAATATTGATCTAGCACATCCTAAACGATGAAAATGTATTGCGTATCACCCTGTAGTTGCCCTGCTCTATCATTAATATTAAAATTTAAAAATTTTTTTCTATATGCATTTTGAATTATTAAAATAATTTTGCCATCAATATTGGATTATAACCAAATTGTATCCGTTGATTGCCAATAAAAAAAATCAAAATCGTGAAGGCGCCATTTCAGAAACCTACGGAGCCGGAGAAATACCCCATCCCCACACTATCGACAGCCCTGGGTATAGGAGAGCACTAAGAACGGATTTTAGAAAAAGTATTTGTATTATAGCTCAATGTTGTAACGAGATATTAGTCCCTATGCTGGCCGTGCTAGCCGTATGACAAAAAAATTAGGATCAGAAAATGTAACTTTTAAAAAATTGTTGTGTCCCTGCAGCAAGCAACAATTTTTCTGTATATGTTAATAAATGCAACTGAAAATTTTGGCTCATCTATCTGCACCATGACTCGATTATTCTCATGGGCTATCCTAAGGTATACTTCGCTATAGAGCCGGTTACCCGATAGAGAGATATGGTTGCAGAAGCAGTAGCAGATAAATTAATGCCCAACGTTTCCAAAGATATCATGTATCTACATGTTGAAGCAGGTTATTCAGCACTTATGAAACAATTCAAAATATAAAAAAAAATAACTGATTTATTGTGAATAACTATAAAGGATTTTATGATGCCAAGAAAGCCAATGAAACATTATTTTGATGGGAAAAAGTGAGAATTCGCGAAGAGTTTCTTGGAAGAGTATTGAATTTGCTGTTGAGTTGAGGAGCAAAAACAAGGCAAGGTGTGAACGTCCTTTTTGTTAGTTTAAAAGTTGGGTTGTTGCGTTTGTGCTTCTTCTTTCCTGATTTTGTTTACATTTGTAAATTTTAAGTTTGTCGCGTTTGCACCCATCGCCATTTTAGAGTTGGGTCAATTAAAATGTATAGGCATTGCCTTTGTCGGCCGGGATGGTGGGACTGATCAATAATTTCAAAATTTTTCATTTTTAAGTTTAAGAAAAAGGCTTACTTTTTCTAGACTTTTGGGACATCTTGAATTAAAATTTTTATAGGCAAGTACAATAGTTAAACACGATGTCGCTAAACTGATGGCCTCAGTTTTATAGTATTCAATTTCGTGCTCTTCTCGTGTTGCTAAACCCAACATCTCACATGTGACACGTAAAATGCACGAGGCATCTCCATTACCCATAGATACATCCATTCGCCCACTTACACATACGGACTTACTTTTTACGAAATGCTTTGGCAGCGGTAATTGTTGCAAAGGCAGCCATCTCCCTGCGTTCCGTATCCATGTGCGGCGCATTGAAACGGGAGAGTAACGCAGCTGGATGATTCTCCTGCAGCATTTGACCTACGTACCGTTTAATATAAATATGAAGTACCATAAAGTGGTCTAGTATTTTCCAGATATATCATACTTACCATTGCGCAGCATTTCGGGTTGTATCTTGCCATAGAGCTCAATCATGGCTTCGAGTCCTTGACGCACGCTCTGCTGCAATGCCACATCCATAAGCGTGGGACGTTGTGAGCGCCCGTTTCTATTTATTACTAGCAGCTCATCCTGCAATTCGCTTGGAATGGTCAAGGGTCTGGGAAGTTCTGTGGTGGGCGGTTTACTTGTCAGCTGCTCACTGCTACTGAGCTGCCACAGGAGTAGCAGCTGGAGCAACTGCAGCCACATACCAAACTGTGGTGTCATTTAGTTGGCCGTAGCCAAGGTCGTTGTAACAGAATAGGAACGACTGCTAATTCTGTAAGTAAATCAGTTGAGATACATTTAAATTAAATGCAAATCCCATAAATTTCTTTCATATCATTTTAGTTCAGTTCAGTTTCTTTATATCTATATATGTATGTTAGGGCGGGTCAATTTGTATGGGGCCGAAAAAACCTTATGGGGCTCACTCGGATTTTGATTCTTTGGATAATTCTAAGCAAATTTGCCCAAGAAACTATGGGTCTAAAATGAATTTCGAGTCGCCCACTTTTTCAAAATAGGTTTTTTTCGACATATTCAAAAATCGACTTAGAAATTCATTGAAAAGGCCAAAAATCGATATTTTTTCTCTAGCCAAATGTGAATTTGGGGGTTTTTCGGGTCGAGGAATTCATTTTTGACATCTATTTTCAATTTTGGGTGCCGCCAGAGGGCGCCTTAGTGTTGGTTTTTGATTTTTTTCGGTTTTTTTTCTTCAAAAATTTTGAAAAAGTGGGCGACTCGAAATTCATTTTAGACCCATAGTTTCTTGGGCAAATTTGCTTAGAATTACCCAAAGAATCAAAATCCGAGTGAGCCCTTATACCGAAAAAAATTGACCCACCCTAATGTATGTGCATCATTTGCATGACTTTGTTGTCGTTGTTGTTTTTGTTGTTATTAATATTATATACAATATATGCATATAATTTGCTTAAATGATTGCCCCACTGAATAACTGTGGAATTGACTTCGTTGAACTGGCTCCTCCATTGATTGAGTGACACATGCGGACCTACTAATAACTAATAAGCGAATAAATTAAAGCAAAATTGTTTAATTAATCGTAGCCCCCTTCCCGGCATCTCATCACCTCTACCCCGTTACTTATGCAAGTCCAAAATTAATGTGAGACTTGTCTTTAACCCCACAGCGGTGCATTTGGATTAGCTAATGTTAATTTAAACAAATATCTTATGGATAAAATGGTTACATGTGATTAAAAGGCAAATCCCTCAGGTTTCAAGCTTGGAACAGCAAAGCAAATCGTTTTTTGCTAAAACTATCAAAGCGATTTAATTGCTTTTAGATCCCTAGAGACTTTTGGACTAAATTGCAGTAGCAAAATATTCTTTATTAAAGCTATATAACATAAAGTTTATATTTAGGTTGGATTAGCTTTGAATACCTGAAAATTTTCGGCTACTTCAATCTATCTATGTCTTATTGCTTCTGATGTTGTTGAAATTAGGATTTTAGTTTTTTGTTTATTTATTATAAGACCCATTTTTTTTGGCCTCTTTTTTAAGATTTATGAAATTTTTTTTTTAGATATTGTATCGACGTAGCTATGATATCTATGTCGTTCGCATAGGCAAGTATTTGTACCGATACAAGAAAATGGTTCCCTCTGTATTAACTTTCGATTTCCTAATAACGTATTCCAGGGCTAGATTAAAGAGAAGACACGATGGCTTGTCTCCTTGACGTAGGCCTTTGTCTGATATGAATTCGTTTGAAAAACTCGTTTGGACTTTTACAGTGTTTCTGACGTTCGCCATAGTGGCTTTAACTAGGCGTATCAACTTTACTGGTATCCCGAAAAGAGAGAGAGGGCTTCGTATAAATATTCCCTTATTATGCTGTCGTATGCTGCTTTGAAGTTAATCATTAAATGAAATGTGGTTTTGTTCAGTTCCCGTGATTTCTCTAAAATCTGGCGTAGAATAAAACCTTGGTCGGTGGTGGACCTACCCGCTTGGAAAGCAGCTTGGTAGTTACCAATACAATTCTGAGCATAAGGGGCTAGCTTGTCATAAATCAGACTCGAGAATATTTTATAGATTGTGTCAAGCAGCGTAATGGGTCTGTAGTTGCACCCTTTTTTATGTAGTGAGTGTATAACGCCTATCTCCCACTGTTCTGGCATAGCTTCGTTTGACCAAGCTTCTGTTATTACACTAAGGATCTGTCTTAGCCCCGTATCATCTATACTCTTAAAGATTTCGGCTGGTATACCATCCTTGCCTGCCGCTTTGTAGTTTTTTAGCCTTTTTATGGTATCTTTAAGTTCGTCAAAAGAGGGTGGCTTGATATTTTCAGAGCTTTCATGTCGAGATGCCGGTAGCGTTAAACTTGTGCAAACCGAAAATGTCTGATGTACAGAAGGACACGTCGGAGACACCTCAAAGGTACCTAATGTATCATTAGGGTGACTAAAAAAGTCGATATAGAAATGTCTATTCACGTAGGAAGCCGAAGGAATTGGCAAAAGGTACATAATTAGTGCTAGAGATGCCGATGAACTTGGAAACACGGTCGAGTATCAAAAGCAAATGGACCACTTTAGAACGCGTCTATCAGAACCTCTGGAAAGGCACACCAGCATATTTTAGAGAAGTATGTACAATAGGTAGGTTTGTGGATATAAACCTATCTAGGAAGTATAAAAGCAGAGAAATTGCTATTTTGTCATACAGTCAGGCCGCGATAAACGCGGTGACTGAAAATTGGTTCAGGAATCTAGGATAATGGAATAACGTATCCCTTAGATGGATTCCTGGATATAAAAACACTCCTGGGAACGAAGTAGCTGTTAGGCTGGCAAGAGACGGTGCTGCGAAACCGTTAATAGGGCCTGAAGTCTTTTGTGGTATTGGCAGACACTCCACTAAACAGCTACTACGTGAGAAGGAGAGATCCAGACGACACTTGCACTGGACTAGCACGAGTTCAAGCAGCTCCTAGGCTGAATAGGTTCAAGAAAATCTCCCGCTTGGGCAAGAATTCCCTCAGGATACTTACTGGGTTACGGGACACTGCAGCATGATGGGCATCATAAACTCTAACACCTGCAGGCTCTGTGAAATTAGGGAGGAATCCTCCCAACACATACCTACGGAGTGTGACGGCCTTGCCAGAAGAAGGGCATGCCATTTCGGCGATCACAGAATCTTGATGCACGAAGTCACCAGTCTAGAACCATCCCAGAAAATTAAATTTATCTCTAAAATTGGACTTGCTAAGGAGCTCTAGAGCTAGTAGAGAGCACATGTCGTTTTACATGGACTATAAACTAAAGCGTTATTAGATCTGTCAACAAAAAAAGAGAAATGAATTTATAAAGGAATATTTTTTTGTTTTAGTGACATAGCCACCACCATTTGGATCAAAAGTATTTTTGTCAAATTTTGACCTTTTTCGTTGGTAGGAATTCTAATATTGTGTTTTTAATTGACTAATTTTCTCACGTTTTTAAAAAGTTACACGTACCTATTTAAAATTTGGACCACTGCCGTCACAGATTCCACCATCCACTTAATCACACCGAAATTTCGGTAACACTAAGCATTTTGGGACTATAAAAAATGTGCTTAAAGATAAAGCTTTAATAGACTGATTGACGTCGTAACTCGTTACCCGATAGTAAGAATTTGTATAGAGCGAACTTTTGGTCTGGCACGCCACCTTTTGCCTACAGCTGACATTGCACAAATTTCGAATAATATTGACCCTTTGGGTGCAGTTTGTGATGATCAAGACGTAACATGGTGTTAAAAATGCATATCCAAAAATTCCAATAAATAGCTGCAAGTCATGGCTAATTCAAACTATTCATATTTTCCATCATACAAATATTTCGTTGGAGCAAAATGATGACAAAATAGTAATAATATAATAATAATAATAAAATCAATAATCGCGCTAAATTAACTTTAATTATTAATAGGGTTAAATTAAATATTATTCGAGGTGTTCGAGATGTTTAATGCCGAAGTTGTTGTTGTTGTTGTGGTCAATTATTGTTGTTGTTGTTGTCATAGTTGATCACCGTTGACAGCACTCGATTACATCAACAGCAAAAAATGTGCCATAATTTTTAAAAATAAAGTTTTTTTTTTGGAAATGTGCTTTTTATGCCATTATTTAATTTTATTATTTAACTTCTTCAATGACTTCCCAACGACTTGCAGCAAGTATACAACAATAAAACTTTTTTTTGAGAAAAAAAACAAATACATATACATCTCAATGCGATTATAGCATACAATAGTATGTACATATATATGTTTATGTATATATGTAGTGCTATCTGGTGCCAAGTAATTTTCATATTCTTTTTTTTTGCACTTTTTCTGCACTTTTATTGCATTTATTTTTTGTTGGCTTTGCCCGACTGAGTTTTATGTTGTTCTTGTTGTTGTTATTATTGTTGCAGTTTTTCTTTTGTTTTTTTTTTTCTTGTTTGTCGTTGTTTGTTTCTTGTTATTTGTTATATTTGATGTAATACAGGCGCTTGGCATGCTTCAATGGCCTTATAACAGACATCGAGAGCAGAGCTACTCTCTGTACTTAATATTTTAAACACGAGGGCAGATTGATAAGTAAAGATGGCATCGCTAAAGCAAATTGGATAGACGCCTCATTGCGCGCGGCCCGAAGCAGATGTTTACAAAGCCGTTCTGCCATATTCCGGATATTTTTTAATCAATTATTTAATTATTACGTTTTTTGTTTTTGGGAAAAAATTTATTAAACAAATTTAAATTAAAAAAATATATAAAAAGTAGTAAAAGTGTAAAATGATATACATTTTTTATTCACCAATACATACATGTTACCTCCAATATGTTCAGGGAAACAAACCCAATTGATATTGGTGAATTAATGCGCGTCTAGACCTTAAAAATTATAGCAGCTAGAATAAAAAAACTTGAGCTCTAGACTCATTTTATGTACAGGAAGATCAAGTATATTTGTATACCCTGTAACAGGTGTTAGGTTATATTGTAGCTAAATTCGGTTGCCAAAAGATTTTGCATATACTACATATGTATTTGTATGTTGTGTTGGCATGGGGTATCGCAAAGTCTGCGAGCAATTTTTCGGACATTAATATCGAAAATAGTCCCAATAAAGTATTTAAAAGAATACGAATCGCTTTGGTGATCTTAAAATTTAAAGTCGATGCGGGGCCAAGGTTCGAGTCCCAGTCGAGACAAATATCAAGTGTTTTCGATTGTCGGGTGTTGTTTTTTACATGATTTTGGGTACGCTGAATTCGTATCCGAGGTCAAAAGGACCCCTCTTATGTATTTAGAAACTTTAGTATTTATGGCATAGCTTAGTAATACCTATTGATAAAAAAAATTGTTTAAAAAATTAAAAAAAAAATAAAAAAATGTCAGAGCCCGGCAGTAAATTCGGAACCCGCCGGAATTACGTGGTCCGTTCAAAATCTAATTTTAACAGAGCAATGCAACTTCATGTTAAGAATATGTAGTTATTTTGAAGTTCGAAAGTTGAATTCAGAAGATATAGCTCAAAATGTTTTTAGCATTGGAACTTTAATAAACAAGCCTCAAAATGATTATTGATTGTCCACCTTGATAGCAACGAAACGTTTGTATAGAACATCGTTCTACTCTGTGAACTTTTTTCCTTTCTTTTTTAAAGTGGCTTCTGGGTTTTCTTCTATTATGCACTGCATCAACTGATTGGAAAGTTTTTTTTTATTATTTCTATCAGCTGTACATGTTGTAGGCACCTTCGTTACCCTTTTTAGTTTTTGGCGAGAGATTGAATATTGTGACGTCATTCGATTTCTGCTTGTAAAACAGAAACAAAATGATGAGATCAAAAAATAATTGGGTTATGTTTAGTGGGACTCTGCGCTGTCTATATCCGCAGTAAGGTAATGGTCAGCTTAATTTTAGATCGACTGAACAAGGGAGGCCTCACTTTAGAAATAGTTGACAAAACACGCAGAATGGTTAGTGAATGTTTGTGAAGTTCCTAAGGGTGCTAGGTGTGTATCTGACGAGAACGAAGGGGAAAATATGTTGCATCAATCTTTGGATATAAGCAAGCCCATCAGATGCTTGCCGAGATTGCTTAAAGACTAAAATCAGCGCAATAAGGAGCACTTTGTAACCGTGGATAAGACTTTAAACCATCATATCACATTTTAGGCCAACGATCAGGTAATGGAGTGCTTTTTATGATTACATGATTATTGTAACTTTTTTTTAGGGATGCGATTACCTGAAACAAGACACAAGTTTAAACGGAACATATTACTCGGATCTATTCGACTGACTCAATGCTGATCAAAAGTAAAATATACCACATACGACTAAAAAAAAGTTAGTCGCACCAGAGATCGCCTAAGAATTATATACTCAGCCACCATATGCTCCATTTTTGGCTATCTTTCATCTATGAAACGGATGCCTGTTTTAATGATAAATCATACAAAGATTGGAGGATCATTGCAATAAGTCCCTTCTTTGATGTACCAATTACTTTTCATTCTGCCCTCGCACAGTTTATAGGTATAATATTATACAAGTACTTTTTTATACAGATATTATTATAAACAACTATACTTTAGTCAGCTGGTATTGACAGTGGTGCAGCTTGTTGGGTTTGCTTTAGTGATAGTCAAAACCCTAGAGAATAATGGAATGCTTAATTAAATTACGAGACTGCGCCCCTGCCAAGACTGTTTATCGAGCTCCGGCTCACTTAATAATTTTTTTTTTAAAAATAAATACTTGAAAGCTGTCTTGCGGCTTTGTATAAATAGCCGATAACCAGAGGCAGTAGGTTTTAGAACCAGGAATGCAGAAAGATCCATGAACTTCTTCTTAAAGGTACTATTATTAATAATGTAGAGTTGGAAAATCGGCTAGTAAGAGTATATAGAACAGTTCGTAATCTTTTTTTTTTTTTTGAAAGAAATAGAAACTCTGTCTAGAATAGAATAGATTACAAAAAATCATAAAGCAATCCAGAGCGAATCTATAATACAAAAAACAAAATACTGTTTTTCCGACTATTGTAGAGAAGAATAATCGTGGACGCGAAACTTCCTAATGATTTTTGCAATGCAAGGAGAAGCTTTAAGAAAGCTGAAGATGCGTTCAGGCCGCCCTTGCTATTTGGGAATCTACATAAGTTCCATACTTTTCAGCTTTTTAAATCTGTCCCACCTATACAGGAAAAAAAAACAATCTTGTCTGGAATTCCTTCATCTCCATGGAGAACAAATATTCCCAGGGAACGTAGCTAACACAGTACAGTACCGTCCAGGTGCCGATCCAGGATTTGATCTTAGGAGGGTTCTTCACTTCAAAGTGCATATATATCAGAACAGACTGTGAATCCATTTTTAAATTTTTTTTTTTGGGTTGGGTCCGGACCCGCAAACCGCCGTGGATATGCGACTGGTACAGCCCATCAAAGCTCAAAAGGCTAACCTATGGAGTGGTGCCACAAACTAGATGACAAAAGCCACCAGTAACAGACTATACATCCATATATAAGGAAAACTTGGTCAAGAGCTGGGAACCTTTTGGCCCAACTGTGATACTTTTTAATTTATCAGAACTTATCAGGTTTCAAAGAAGCCGTCGACGATACTAAGGGAACGTATCCATTAACGATGCCATGGAGGTGAATTCCCCTGCTTGCTTTACTTTGTGGCAGCTATAAGTTTTACGACATTTTATTATTTTAAAAGGCATACTATGAAGCAAATTTTGGAATCATTAGCAACAAACCTTCGTACACACATCTTTTTGTCTCCACCTATTATTATACTGGACGCGGCTCAGTTCTCATGCCCCTTAAATACAATCTACAAAAGTACAGGGTATTTTAGAGCTGACTAAGACTGTAGCATTTTCAAATTCCTAAAAATTAAGAAAAGTTCATAGAATATTATAGGGTTTGTTAGGTTTGTATGCGAGGAACGCAGGGTGAAGGTACTAGCCAATAGTGACCACGTATCTTAACTTAACACGATAACGTAATATTTAGTCACTCTTTTTAAATCTGGGAGACGAATTACGCGTATAAATAATGTTTTTTTCAATAAAGGATAAAGTTTTAAATTTAAAAATTAAGACTTTTTATTATACTTTTTAACAATTTTTTAAAATTTTTAGGGTTTATAATTGCATACGATCGATCGCGTATCTGTACCTATATTCAGTTATCGATAAAAAATTATTGGCATAATCAATAGCGACAAGTACCTCTATCATATATGTAAAAGTAATCTATTAAAGATGTGTACCCTTCACTAATTTTTGCCCATATACTAAAGTGGTTACCTCCTTCTGCCCCTTACTTAGATTGGCACGAACTTATTATAACTCTGGACCTATGGTACATGGCAGCTTCTATAAGATAAACCTAAGCAGGTAAATTTTATCTATGTATACTATACGCTCTTATTTATCATTTATCAAATGCCCCTTTTAAAGGTATTTACAGTGGGCCACTGTTTCTGCTGCTGCACAAGTTATTTGAAAACTCGCACATGATAATTATTAATTTTTCATAAACATTATGCAACTTGCAAAAAATTGACCAATACAAATATTTGCCGTAGTATTAGATCCGAGTGGGTCTTTCGTTTAAACGCCGGCCTTTGCACTTTTTGTGGCCGGTTTGTGGGCCATTCAGGAAGTTGCAGAGAAATTTTTGCAGCCGACAAAACGTTTGAAACGATTTGTTTTGTTTTTTTTTTTTTCAATAACTTTAGCTTAAGACACGCTCACTTAATCAACTATGGCAAACAAAATCATTAATAATAATAATTTAGGCAAACGGAAATTAATTTACCGAAAGTAATTTGCAACAAAATTAATAAACACCAGCTGCAATGAGACTAAGGTACTACCGCGTCAGTTTGGAGAGTTTCTTCAGCATTTGGATTGGATTTACAGAGAGAGTCGTTGGATTAAAAACGAGGAAATGTCCCGTCAGTTATTGTTTCACTTTTGAACGCACAGAGCCGCACTCACAAAATAGAAACTTTTTCGCGTTTGTATCATTGATCGCCGTAAACCGAACTAAATCGATTCTCAGCTTACAGAGGCCATTAGAAGCTGAAAGAAAGACTCACAGAGTTACAGAGCCGAGTGGCACTCGAGGCAGCGAGGTAGACGCCAAACGCCATGCCACAGCTTCCAAAGTTGCGGAAGAGTGGCTCATCATAAAAAAAAAAAAAAGAAAGAAAAATTTAGGTACTTGTGACGAATAATGAATGCACTAATATTTTCATATAGATAATTATGGGTACCACAGTTTAAAATCGAATGTTTAATACGATTTTTACATACACATATTTAAAAAGAAAAAATTTTACACTCAAGGGCACACTGATATGTTTTAATGAGCTTATTTTTTCATAGAAGAAGAATATAAGAAGATTTTCAATATCGAGACCGCAATCTTTTTATCGAGATGAATTTTCTCAAAAAGAATTACGCTGTTATCCCTAAATTTTTTAATCATCATTTATGGATGAACCATTCGTAGATTAATGTACTTTAAAAATAAAATGTTTATTCAATTTTAATTTTATCCCAATAAAATATTTGTTATTATTATGTATTATAAAAATACCCTTATCAATGAAAAACTAAAAAAAAAATTTTTAGTGGCCTCTAGTTTTTTATAATTATTTAAATTTTTGGATTAAAAAAGGAAAAGTTAACAAAGAGTCAACAAAGTCATGTGCAGGGGCGGTTCCAGAAAAAATTTAACTCAATTTTCGATCGGCTTCAGGTACATAGTTCTCCTAATTTAAAGATTGAAAAGTCATGTGTTCCAAGAGTCTTTTACAAAGCTAAGTGTCTAAGAGGCATATGTTTTTTAAAAGACAATTTTTACCACGACTGCTATGAAAATTATTGCGATGAGTGAAAATCAAATTGGGCAGATGGTGCAAAGCTGTATATGTTAAATATTAATATATATTTTTTTTATAGAAATTAATTGAGATATGGTCATACAGTCAAATTTTAATATAATTTTGATATACATTAATTGAGGTATGGTCATACAGTTACCTAGAATTCATTATTTTTAACCTATGACCAGCGGACGATCAAGACGCTTCCAAGAATACTTTACTTGTCCAATTATAATAATAGTAATCGTAATTTGTAAACGAGGGAACAGATAAACATATATAAATACAGTTCAAATACATAACACTCCTTTTTGCTTCTCATTATTCTATTATTTGAGAAGTCCTTCCTTTCTTTCTTTACGGCGTTACAAATACTGCCGCATTTTCAATATACTCCTTGAAACGGTAAACATCAACTGACTCTTCCAGGCAAGCGACCAGTTCTCGACGTGGTTGGTGGCTTTCATTCAGTGTCTTGTAGTCGCCGTTTTTTTTTTTTTGTTTATTATTTATTTTCAGTTTCTTTGAGTCGCCAGCGCTTATCGCTGCAAACAAGCTGTAAAATAATTTTTTTTTTTCGATTTCTGCTGTATTTAAATTGAATCCATAGCGCCAAAGAGATAATATGCCCCCGGGCTGCATAAAGTTCCCATTAGAGAAGTATGTCTTACTATCACTGCCCACTATTGTAGGCGGGTGAGAGGCGGTGCAGGGGTAGGCGCACATATTTGTCTGACGATGGTCGTTCGTCATTCATGGTGAACATTCGAAGAGAAAAAAAAAACGCTCCCAACTGGATGTTTAGCTCTAAGCTTATCGGCTGCCTCATCGAACTGCTTTCAATTAGAAGAGAAAGTTCTTGCTACCAGCGGAGTCAAGAAAAAAAGTGAAAAAAAATGAACAGCTACAAACAAAAAAAAATACAAAAAATAACACTAAAAAATGCTGTCCAACGGGCAGAGTAGTTATTTTCAGACTTGACGAAGTAGCAAAGGAAGAGGGGGCATGATCTCAAAAATTGCAGCTCTTTAATGGAGATGTTAATGTAGACGCGACAAATGATACAGCAAATTGTGATGGTAACGAGCGCAGTAAGATAATTTGAAGAAGCGTGAGAGCTTTGAGAGAGAGAGGGTTAGTTATCTGGGGATTAACTGCAAGCACTTACGGCAGAGAAAAAAAAACAACCAAAAAACCCATTACGTATACGACTCGTAAATTAAGTATACGTAAGCAAATAAATTTGCTTGACAAGAGCCACGCACTTGGTCAATTAAATTCAATTGAACTGTATGTGCTCCCCATAATAATAAAAAAAATAAAACAACAAAAATATAAGCTTAAATACAACAACAACTTTGACTTTGATCCACAAGCGACACAAAAAAAGAGAGCAGAGCAGAGCGGCGCAGCGCCAGAGACGCAGCAGCAGCAGCGGCTTTTTACGTAGGCGTCGAATGAAATGGAACGTTGCTGCTGCTGCCGCTGCCGTCGCAACGTCGCTGCCAACGACGCTGATGACGCCAGTGATGTCGTCCAGCGCCAGAGACTGGGTCACTGTTACGAGCGTAAGAACAAGCGAACGCTCAGTACAAACACACTCACTTACATACAAACAGACTCACACTCACAGAGCGACAGAACGAACACTAACCGCGGAGTTATAATTAGAAGCGCTTGTGGTGAGAGGCAATAGCTATGGGTTACAGTGGGCCAACTCATGTATTTTTTGGGTAAAAAATTAGAATTCTGATAAGCTCCAACCATTCTTTAACCCTTGATAGTAAGTTAAGATTTATTGAGTCGATTTTTGTTGGGCCATGGTTTTTGATAGTATAATTCTTTTTGAGAAGTGTATACAGAGGCCCGATTTATTTTTTATTATAATGAGTTGTACGTATGAGACGGACGTACCAATATTGAGTTCGTGACCGATTATTTAACGACTTAACAATAGAATATTTATGTCGACTTTTCTTTAACACGGTACAACTCGTAAGCAAATAAAGACATTTAAATAATTTTTTGTTTTATGAAATATATAGCTAGGACTTACAATGCCATATGTCCTTATGCAATACAATGGAAATATTTACTAATAATGAATTAAGTTTTATTCAAAATTACAATATTTCAACTGTAAAAAAATATCAAATCCAAATAACTTCAATTTAAGCGTAATAATTCAACTTATATTTTATTTCAGTTCTTTTTAAAATACTGTGCAATTTTAAATTTATAGGTAAAACACATAAGTATTCTTAATTAGGAACATAAGTTAGTAACCAAATTATCTATAAGTTAAAAAATCCATCTTTTTTTTAAAGGCCTCCTTTAGTAATTTGACTTGGCGGACAAAACTGAACGACGATTTTTATACACTGTATAAACGTACAAATGGTATACCTAGGCAATAAGATTATGCATGTCCAAAATGTATGTTACATAGTGAAGGAGAAAAGTTGGAGACCCAATTTTTTATTTATATAGCCGTAATACAAGCTAGCCCTCATTATATAATGCTATTTGCACCTCAAAGGAACCAAAAGCTTTAAGGTCATAATTAATTTATTTAGGCAAATATAGCTCTTTTACCAGTCTTTCACCATCTCCGCCTTATTAAAAAAAAAAAAACCGAATTAAAAGGTAGGTGTTTTCCCATACAAAAATTCTTTTTATATTTTTTTGCGATTTTTATATAAAAGTGTAAAAAGAGTAACTTTTTGACTTTCTGAATAAATGATTTTTTTATAGCAATCTTATATTTTTGTTTTTGTATAGTTTGTCTATTTTATGTTACTAAATCATAATTTGAAAGTTCGAAATAAATTTTAAATATCTTGGAATGGGTGAGGCCAATAAATTTATTTTTCGATTTTCTTACTCATTGCCATCTTATTCAACAGATTTATCTAATTTCGCGAACTTTTTTGTAACAGTTAGCACATACTCGTCCACTGTGCAGCTATTGGCTGTGGCAGCAATGCTGGCAGCGGCTTTGGCGCTGCTGTGAAAAAAATGCACAAGAAGAAGAACCAAGCAGCAACTGACAAAAAGAATTGTTGAAAAAAGCTTTGTTTGTATCTCTGTATGCATTAGTATCTGTGTATCTGTGTATGTGAAGTGTATACAGCATGTTCAACAGTCTTCGCTTTCGTTTCGTATCTTTTACTTTTCTTTTTGTATATTTTTAATTTGTCTTTTTTTTCTTCTTTTGTGCTTTGCAAGCTGACTTTCACATAAAAGAAGAAAAGGTGCGCCAAAGGTGAACCACCACCCCCGTTAAACGGTACGCTTGGGTGCTAAAAAATTAAATTTGCGGTTAATCTGTAAGTCTTTCATAGAATCCTTTTTATACCCTATACACTGGGTCAAGAGGTGGTGTGACCATATAAAAGCGTTTGTGCTAAGCGCTTAAAATCTGAACCCCTAGAAATCAAGAAACATCATAGGATGAACATTATCCGTACACAGCTGAAATTTGTTGATTCGTGTTCGCTATGCGTGTAAATATTTACACGGTGATACACCTTGTTGCTAAGCGTAGTATGCTTTAATATAAAGATCGGAAGTTATAGCCGAAAATATATCAATTTTAGGCACCCTGTTCTGTAAACAGTAAAAATATACTTACTTATTGGACCTGCCAAATTTGGTACATAGACTCATGTGAGCCTGATCAAAAACCAAACGTCGACTTTTTCACAAAACATTTCTCTATTCCATTTTAATCCGTCAATCATTTTCCTAGAATCCTTACCACAAGGAGCACAAGCTAAATTTGGCGTAAATAGTAAACATTTCATTGGGAAAACTGGGTGCAGGGTGTACCAATGTCGGACACCGCACCGACTGCTACACTTTTGTTTTTGAGAATTGTCTGGAGCTACTTGACACTTGAAAAGGTTCATAACTTTTTGATTTTCAAAGTGCTTTTTATTTGGAAATAATAAAATTAATTTGCATTTATTGATTAAAATTGAATTTTTTTATTTGCTTTTTTGTAGTATTTTTGTATGTATGTTAAGTTTAACGTTATAAATAAAATAAAAATATATAATAAATATAAATTTAATTGCATATGTAAGAAAAGTTTTACAATTGTAGAGTTGTTAGTGTTGTTTAGAAAAAGCTAAAATCTAAAGCTTGATAATATGATTTAGTACATATGTATAGGTATAGGTATGTATATAAGAGTACAGACATCTTAAGTTTATAATGAAAACAGTTTAATTGGTTTATTACAAGAACTAAAATTACTTTGTTTTATTATAGTACAGTTCACTTGAGCAAAATTAGTTATTTTTTTATAAATCAAAATGAATTGTTATATTTATTTGAACTACTACAAAAGAATGTCATTAAATGTTTGAATTTTAATATAAATCACATGACTAAACATGAATCAGTTGAGCTCTTAAAAACTTGTCATCTGCTGAAAATTTATTAATATATTTTTTTTTTATTTTCATTTGAAAACATTTACAAAAATGTAATTTACTTTGTTGCATTTAAGCTAAACAGTTTAGTTGTTGCCTCAATAGGTTTTAAGTAATATTATTGTCAGAAAAACACTTTTGTTTATGTGTAAAAATATAAGATTTTTAAATGTATAGTATATATAGATATGCAAGTATTTATTGCGCTACGTGCTTTTCCTCGACACTTACAGCTGCTCCGCTTTGTTCCGGGCTGGAAATCTCCAGAAACAGACCCGAAAAAAAACAAACTTGTTGTTAAAAGTCGCCAATGTAAATGCAAGGCATGTAAATAAATTTTTGTATTTTTTTTTTTATATTTTTGTTGTAAATTGTTTGTAATGTGTGAGTCGCGCTTAAATAATAAAACAATCTTATAAACTATGCATATGTATCTGTCTGTTTGTGTGTGTGTGTGTGTGTGTGTTAAGCTAATGTATTGCACTATATATATATGTATGTATATGTATATATAAGTATGTATATAAATAAGATAAACAATTTACATGGGGTACACATAAGTATTTTAATAAATAAAATACAATATTATGCGTTTTTCATAGTTAGGATTCGCTTACAATTTACACCCAAAAAGCCCTTGTGAAATATTTGTGCGCTGAAGAATATCAAAGAGGGGGAGATGAGGCTAAATTGAGAGAGTAAAGTTACTTGTGTTATTTTTGGGAAGAGAGAAAACTTCAACAAGTTTTTATTTGCACTTTTGAAACAGACAATGGAAAATTCCCGAACTTTGAGCTGGCTCTTGTTTCCAGTTTCTGTAGTTATTGTAAAAATTTTTGGTTGGAAAAATTGGGCCGAAAATGCTTAATTTTAAAGTTTTAAAAATTTTAAATATAAGTTTTTAAACTATTAATAAAACTGTTTTATTTCTTAAAAAATGGCGCAGAATTTGAAGTTTCACAAAATTTAAAAATATTTTAATAAATTGTAAAAATAATGTTTGGAATAATTATCATTTTATATGAAACTTAAAAAATTTTTTTTTTCAAATGTAAATTTTTTCGAAATTTTTAGTTTTTTGCAGTAGTTTAATGCATTCCTTTTTTGAAATTCTAGATGCTGTAATGCGTAGAAACTTATTTTTTTTTAATTCTATAAACAAACCTTAAAAAAATTAAACAAAAATGTCTTTTTTGGAAAACTATACCTTAATAAATGTTTGCAATTTCGAACATAGTAGCGCTTTAAAAAATATTTTGAAGTTTTTTTTAAAAGTCATACGATTTTCAACATTTTTTCTTCGAATTTATTTTTTATTTTTGGCTTGGAAAACATGTCCAATTTTTGGGCAATTCTTTCAAACTGCTTACTCATTAATTTTATTTGTTTCATGTATGGTTTTTTATATAAGTCAAAAATTCCTTCCAGGCTTAGTTTTATCTAATTACACTGGGAGACGTTATTTAAAAATTCTTTTTTTTTTTAAGAATTATGATACATTTCCAAAAAATTTCATCATTAATTTATTGTGAAGACTACGCAACAAACAAAAGCGAGTTTTAACAACCAAAAATCCACAATGAAAGAAACACAGAGCCAAGGAAAACGTTTCCAAAGACAGCAAATATTTGTGTTTAGTGGATTTGAAGACAAACAAAGGAAAAACCCAAATCGAAAAATTCCAACGATGACGCGTCAGGGAAATATGTGCGGAAAATCTTTAACAATAGTTAATATGTAATATAGAACTTAAGAAATAGAGGAATAACTTGAAATTACAATATTTAAAGGCAGCGCAATACTTTCTAAGTGTGTAAACAGTTTTGTGTGATGTTTGTTGTGTTGTTGTTTTTACTTATAGCGAAAGAGAGAGAGAAAGAGAAGCTTATATAAAGGTAAAATCAATTTCGAAGATTCTTCAAAATGTTTGTTAAACGGAATGTTATGGTTGTTTTTTGTTTTACGCCTGCTAAAAAACACAAAAAAAAAAACAGTAGCTCAGCAATAGCTGATGATCCTAAAACATTGAAGCCTCTCTGAACATGATCCAGGCATAACAGCAGGTTCCACAGCAGGGGCAACGCACGGTTACGCAAAATCCACTGCCGCTCTGGTTGCTCTATTGCTCCAAATCCCACAATCACCCCCGGCACACAGCACTCGGAACTTGGGCGCTGCTGCTGCCCAGCAAATCAGTTACGTCGCTCGCTGGCACGTGTCACAGCATGCCGTGTCTGCTCCTTGTCGCGTAAATCCTTGATAGCGCCCACTGTGCCAAACATTACCTTGGCCGTCAGCTGTGTGTGATGCGTTGAGCTGGACTTGCTGCTGCCACAGCCGGATAACGTGGCATTGGCATCGCGATCCAGTCCAGCATTGGCATTGGCATAGGCACTGGTATAGGAGACATAGTTGTTGTTGAGATCACGACCGCAGCTGCATTGATGCGACATATTGCACGTGTCCGGGTTGAGGAATTGAGTCCTCTGTATGATGGCTGTTAAAGATAGCTAACGAGGGGGATCACTTGACACGTTGAACTTTCCTGATGTGCGTGTGTGTGTTTGTCTGGTTTGATTTATTGCTTTTGTCTTTACTTCGAATGTGTGTATCTGTGTGTTTTTCTTTTTAAAATAATAATATTTAAACAGCACTATTTCCAAAACAATTTTTGCGATCACGCGTTTATACAAAGCAATATTCAAAAATTCGTTGTCGCTGTCGCTGCCGATAGTCACAGTCGCTCACACTTTCACAGACTCACTAGAACTAATTTTGAAAAACTGTGGTGTTGTTTTTGTGGCAGTGCCAGCAAATCAGGCAGCGCTACGCTGACGTTGACGTCGACGTTGCCGACGATCGCAGAAGACTTAACGACGCGACGCGACGCGACGACGACGACGACGACAACAACGACGACGATGAGCACTAAACAAGTGAGAGCTTGCGAGAGCGACGCACGCAAAGCGCGAGCGCATGTTGAGCGCGCTTTTAGCTGGCGGGAGTCAAATGAGTAACAAACTTATACTTGTTGTTGTTGTTTTTATATATTGACTGCAGTGAAATGATAAATTTCTCTACACTTTGGATGCTGCAGCGACTGCGACAGTGACGGCAACAACTCCGGTGACTCCGGCTTTGTAAGCTTCAGCTGTGTTGGAGCTTTCTTGATTGCAGTCGTCAGTCGTTATTGTTGTTGTTGTTTCTAATGGATGGCTGACCGCTGCCTACCCGCAGCTTTTGCCTCTGCTGCTTCCACTGCAACGAAAACAACAACAACATGAGAGAAGACGACGACGCCGACAGCGACGTTGCGCTTGTGTAATCTTCTGCAGTCGACAACGTCGTCTTCGTATACGAGGGTAGTTTGATAAGTTTGCCGACTTTAAATGCAAGGCTGCCTTTGCCAAAAAGCAATATCGTCGAAGCACAATTAGCACTGACCAACCTTTTCACTGTTGTCCAAAAGACTTGCTCTATTTTTAACTAATCTAAAAATAAATGCGTATATAACTATCAAATGTTGGAGCTGAAAGGACTGCCTGTTGAGAAAAAAGCTTTTATGCCGAAATAATAATATATATTATTTATAAATTTCCATTGACCGTCAAACGATTATAACTTTTTCAAAAACTTACGTTCTTATCAAACAACTCTCGTAGTTTTTTTTTTGTATGGCAGAAACAGCAATTTGTTCAGTGTTTTTTTTTTGATTTAGTCGTTGTAGTTGCTTTTTTTTTTGTTTATAACAATTTGCGAATTCCAAGCGCACGCTCCGCATAACTACAACAAACAAAACAACAACTACAAGAGTGCATGAGTCGGTGAAAATCGGCAAGTTGCTGCCGCTCCCAGTCAAAAACAACAACAACTGCAGCGACTAGTCACCTGTTGTTGTAGTTATTGTTGTTGCTGGCATTCGTCAGGTTTCATTCACCTTTTGGGCAGCACTGAAAAAAAACAAAAAAAAAAACACAAATTGTAAAAATTTTTAACTTTTGTGTGTAAAGCGTTGACGGCGACTGTGACGTCGGCAGCAGCTGCGTCTACAGCAGCGTTGTTTTATTTACATAATTTACAGGCAAACAAATAAGTGCGCAAGTTTAAACATTTGTTTTGTAAATTGTCGTTGCTGCACTTTGCATATGACTTATACGCAGCGTTAGCCCAAACGGAAATACCAAAAGCAAAAAAAAAAATAAAATGGCTGATTGAACCTGACCTCATTCAAATGCTGCTTCTATGACTAAAAACCAATTTAGAATGCATGACATAAACAGCGCGCGCCGCAGTCGAAGCCAACGCAGACGCTGACTTTTACAGCAAAAAGCATTCGCTTTCGATCAAGAGGCCATATCACTTTCGTCCAAAGAGTTGTGCGGCAAGTTTTCTCCCAGAACTTCAGTTTGACCTATATACACACACACGCGCGCACACTCACTCACACACGCAAGCGTGCTGAAGTGGGTGGCAGCAGCAGCAGAACGCAACGCGTGCGTAGAGAGCGCAGAGAGTGTAAGTGTTGTGCTGTTTGCTTTTGGAGAGTTCGAAAAGAAAGCGAAAAAAATAAATTTCAATGCAGCGAAGCGTAGAATAAAGAACAAGCATTTAATGTACACACACATACATATATGAAGTTGGCGTCGGCGTCTGCGTCAACTCTGCCGTCAGCGTCGTGGCCATTGCTGCCAAAAGTGTGTCACTGAGTTACTCAGTCAGTTGAAGTTGTTGTTGTTGTTGTTGGAGTCTTGGAGAATCAAGAAACCGGCAAAGGCAGTTGGCAGTTGGCAGTGGAAGAGAGCAAGCGACAGCATTCTTGGCTGACTTTCTGTCGCTCACACTTACACACACACACATACACTTTGTCTTTGCAGAGCTTCGTACTTTATTCTAATTATAAATTTATTTATGCTTGGTTTCATTTTAATTTTAATTTTTATTGTTTTTATTTTTTTTTTTCCTCTGCATCTATGAGATACAACATGTTTGTATCTAATGGTACGTAAGTTCATCTGGATTGCAAGTAGCATCGCATTGCGATCTCTCAAGTGCATTTTTGCAGTTCTTCAACTTTGTTTGAATTTTTCTCATGCGCCGAATCAATTAAAATCCAACGAAAAACTTGTTGTGGGAAAAATCTCCGAAAACCTGCATAAAAATCGTGATTTTCATTTTTTTTGCGCTAACAAATTTTTTTTTTGGTTTTTCTGGTTGTTGTTACCACTAGTACAAATATGTGTTTTCTTTGCTTATATTTATTTATACACTGCATGTAGTGCATCATGAGCATTTTGGTAGCAAACTTGTGTGGTTTATACATAAAAATCTCAGCAGTTTTGATAAAAAATTACAAAAATCAATTTACATATTTCTTACAAACTTTATTCCAGCGTTTCTTGAACAGAGCACAGATTTTACAATATTTACTACTGATTTTTTACTACTGTATTTGCCGATTTATTTGTTTATATATATATTAAATCCTGTCACTCCTATGAGGAGCATAGGGCCACATTTATTTATATAGGTTTATGATAAAAAAAATTCTAAATTTCAAAAGGCCTTCAGTCCTATTATAAACTAAAACATTTACTCTTCGTTTATTATTTCAAATTATTTTTAATTTGGATCCACGCCCCTTTCGCACATCATCCCACATTCAACTTTTTAACTTAATTTTGGTATGTAAAATATTAACTGAACTTATATTTAAGTAATACAACATATTGTGGCAAGAAATTTACAACAACTGGCTTGCGCCTCCCAGTGGCCAAATTAAGTAGAAAAAAATGTATATGATGACGAGCACGACGACTCCTATGTTTTTTTGTATACTAGAAAGATATATATACTTCATAAAAGATATATACACTTAAGGCCAGATTTTGGCCAAAAGTCACCCAGAAGAAAGTCAAAATTTGGACAAAATGACAATTTAATGTGATTTTACACACATTAAGGTATCCTGTGCAAAAAAAAAATTATTAAATTATAATTAGTGGTTTTTAAGTTATTGGCAATCAAAGTTGATATTTTGTATTTTATGAGCTTTTGTGATAATTTACAGAAAAAAAAAACTGCATTTACCATGATACATGTAGCAACAAAATCTTCATTCACTTTATTATTTATAAATATTACTTCAGAAAAAAATAAAATTGAGCTTAAAAAGTTTTTGGTTTTAAATATATTCGAGTAGTTATAAAGATTTTGTTGGTTTTTTTATCATTTGGCTTATTTGCTTTAAGGGTACCTCCGACTACCACTCGATATTTGATCGGAAAAAATTTTTTAATTTCTTTATATATTTTACAAGAAAATGTAATTCACGATTTTGGGAAATTGAATTGTTTATCTAAAAGTTGAATTTTCAAAAATTGACCCCCAGGAAATTGTACTATTTTTTGAATTTCTTAGCTGCCTAAAAGTATGCTTTAATAACCATTTTTTCAAAAGTTGAACCTAAATGTATGTGGAGCTCATATCTACCTCTATTGGAAATATGGTCCAATTTCAATCAACAGGTTTTTTTTTAATTAAACTAAAATTTTTTTTTTGCTTTTTTGAATTTTTTTCCAATTTTGGTCTAAATAATTCCCTGACTGACAATTTTTGTCAGTCGGCCCTGGGCGGGGCATGGGAATCTCTATTAATAACTGTTCAAAGAGAACAGGGACCTCCAGTTTATAGCCGAATCCGAACGGCGGTGTCTTTAATTAATAGAGACTTTCTTGGGCAAATAGCGTCTTTGAGCTAGCGATGCCAGTGCTAGGCAAATGTACCAGTGCTACTGCGGGGATTCGAACCACCGACCTTCGGTGTGTAAAGCGAGTACGCTACCACTACGCTACCGACGGCCACTATGGTCTAGATTATCTATAACTTAAAAAAATCTGAGGAGGTTCAAACTTCCCAGAAAAATAGTTCCTTTTCCTCCAATCCTTTACGAACACGTGTGTAAAATTTCATCACTCTAAAAAAATTATTATTGAAATGCCAGATTTTTGGCCAAAATATGACAATCTGGGCCCACAGTGCAGTGTGGAGCATGGTTTTTTAAGGTAATTTTTCGATTTTTTTTCAAAGAAACTTTATTTTATATTCAAAATCCAAACAGGTGACGATATTTAAAGCTAAAAACAAAAATTTCCCAAAGTAATAAAAAGCCTGTAAATACGTCGCCATTGATCTGAAACATAAAGAAATTTTTTCCCTCTTAATCTATGGACCAAAAGCAAGTGAACCACGAAGGGGTTTTCAAAAAAATCATTTAAAAAAAAATGGCATATGTTTAAAAATAACATTTTTTTTCTTAAAAACAATTATGAAAAATCAGTTGTAAGATAAAAAGTTTTCATTATTTTGACAAAATCCTACGTGGTACACTAGAAAATGATGTTATAAAGATTGTGTCAAGTCGATCGGATAAAAATTGACTGGGTTATTCGTGAAGCCATTCGAAAAAAAGTGGTTTCGAGAAAATCGCGTTTAATGTGTTAAAACTGGCCCGACCGCACGGCGGGGTGTGATGTGCCCGACGCCCGACGTAAACGGGCGAATTTTGTTTTTTTGAAAAATCATTTCGGGACATCTTTTTGAATATAATTATCTACACATTTAGTTAAAAAAAAAAAAACGATTTTCTGAAGATTCTACACTAACCCCTTAAAAAACTTTCGGCTAGCAAGAGTAATGCATCGATAAGGCCCTAGGCTACTAAAAATCTTAATTTATAGCTCTGACCCTATGGCATTTTTTATCCATAAAGCAGACATCCTAAAAAACACGAAATCAAATTTATTTTCGAATCGTAGGAGAACTAAAATAAAGCTTTTATTTATTATATATATATACTAAATTATTTTTGTTTAATTATTTAACAGGCGAAGCGTCGCGATTTGTCACTATGGGGAGGTGGGGCTTAGCAAAATGTCACGTGACGCAAAAAACATATGAAAAATCTTCTTTTGAAAAATTGCAATTCAACTTTGATTTTTTTTTTTTATTTTCCAAACCCACAAATAAAATGCTCCAAACTATTTGATTCCAGAACTAAGATATCATTTTTAAGGATATGTATTAGTCTCAATCAATTCGTTTTTCATCGCGAAAAATTTCATAGTTATCTTTGCAGTTTCCGGTTACACTGAAAAATTGTTTTGTATTGTTTTATCTCGTTCGGTTATGGCAGAAAAACAAGTTAGCGTCCTTCAGTTTATGCTGGCATCGTCATACAAAAAAATTGTTTTGGGAAGTCGAGAAAGAGTGACTTATTCTGGGCCTACTTACATCGCAGTGAGATCTGGGAAACATTCTTCTTCGACAGCATGGTCGCATGCGTTGTATTTCGAGAGGATTCTTAACCTTCAAGAATTTGAAGAAATCTCTAAAGATGTTTTCGGTAAAATCAAACCGATTTTTATTTTCACTGTTGATGGGGGTCCAGATGAAAACCCGAGATACAAGAAAGTAATTCAAGAAGCTATTCATCACTTCGTCAAACGTGATTTGGACACAATTTTCATCGCTTGCAACGCACCAGGTCGAAGCGCATATAATCGAGTGGAAAGGCGAATGGCTCCATTGAGCAGAGAATTAGCAGGTGTGATTCTTCCACACGAAAGATACGTGAGTCATTTAAATGGAAGTGGAGTTACAATCGACGTGAAGAAGGAACTGGAAAATTTTGCTTTAGCCCGGCAAACATTGGCTGAAATTTGGTCAGGCACCGTCATTGATCAACACCCAGTAGTGAGCGAAGTGGAATGCAAGTCCAGAGAATGGGAAAACACGCATGCGAAACATGTCAGTACTTCTTGCAAATCGTCAAGTGCAAAAACGAAAAATGTTGTAAGCCGTCGAGTAGTTGGATTTTTGATGTTTTGCCAAACCGTTTTCTGCCTCCACCAGTCCCCATCATCCAAAATCCAAATGGACTTCAAGCTGCTGAAAACGATAAATTTCCATCCGTTTTTGTTGCGAACGCACTACTAAACACCCTCATTCAAAAGGAATTTAAGCAATACGCAATGATTCCATACGACGTGTCGTGTCCATCCGTAAAAAAAAATATCAATAAAAAAATTTGCTCCAAAAATACATAAGAAAAATTGGGAAGTTGCGACAGCCAATTATAAAGTTCGTCCTGTGAGAATTGCTGCTATGCGACAGATGGAATTTTTAGCAGTTTTCAAAAGTTATGAGGACCAAGAAGAAGCTGAGTGGCTAGATGAAGATGAAATGGAAACTGGAAAAGTTCCTTTTGAAAAAGATTTCGCAAATGAAGATTCAGCACAAGTCGTTACAATTGCAGGTCATACAAAAACTGTTTGGGAAGAGACGAAAGAGTGAAATTTTAATTAATTGCATCGGCATGAAAGTCGATTATATCGAAAGGTGTTTATGTGATATAGTATATGTACAGATTAAGTAAACATTATAGAAGTTACAAGCAACCAAAGTCTACAAAAAGTGTAATTTTTGACCATTTTTTAAAATTAAAAATTTTCGGTTTGCTTTTTATTTTGATGAAAATCAGCGTCACGTAGTTTATGGATGATCCCTTATGGCGTTTTACAACTTTTATATCCAGTAAAAAAATATAAAAACTTGAAATTTTCTGTGTGCTGATCATATTATAAATGAAACATTTTTCTCATCTTTATCTATACAAAACCATTTTTTTCGCTGCTATAATTTAATTATATTTTTTAGTCAAACATTGTTTTTTGCATATAAAACAATTATATTCATTTTTTGATTATGTGCATAAAATGGATTATTTAAACTACTTTCCAATAAAATGCTAAATTTACATTAAAAAACTAATCCTCTTTATGGCCTTTGGTTGGAGTCTTTTTTTTAAATAAATAATATCATTTCAGATATATATCACAGCAATTTGTACAAAAATTTCCCCAATATGTGAAAGAAATAGAGAATACTTAAAAGAAATTAAACTTAAATTCGCAAATACTATAATAATTCCAGCAGAAATTACTAAAACAATTGAAAATATAGTATATAGAGTAGACAAACTTCGGTGACCAGAAATGACTTTGCGCCATCTTTTTACTGCTTATGCATTTTTGGTGGGAAGTTTATGGTGTGTATGTATAGGAGTAGGTGTGGGCTAAACTGGTTGGACGCTTGTTGGCCGGCTTTGTGGAGGTTTTTGCCAGACTCCGACGACTCTGCTCTGGTGTTACCACGGCTGGTGCTGCTGCTGCTGGTGATGATGATGATTTATAGCTGAACTTGTCTTCTGGAACACTAAATTGAAATAACTTGAGTCGCAGTCGCTGCGCTTGTCGTTTTCTGCCTCTTAAGATAGCAATATTTGATATCCTCCATTTGATGACAGGTATAACAAAGTTGAACATATGCACCGTAGTCGGCAACAGCTGTGCACAATCGAGTCAGTTAAGTCTATATAAATTTTGGCCAAGTTAGTGCTAACCTATGACCATTAAGCTGGCCCAGAGATTAGGCCATTAGGTAATTTATTAACCTGTTCCGGTATGGGACGCTCCCATATTGCTAAGCTCTTTAGTTTTTGTAGTTGTATGGCGCGGTGTGGCTGGTGGCAGGTGCAAGTCGGGTTAGAGAATACTGAAAGCAAAACAATCCAAATCAGGAAAATTAGACTTAATCCAAGCGTCATCACCTTAGATAGTCGATCTTTTACATGCGCGGACTATGGAGCAAGAGCAGCTATAATACAATTTGATTGCTTTAAGTTTTCATGGACTATTTTTCTTGTTGGAATTACAACTGTCTGCAAAACGGAAGCCATAGTTAAGGATTTTAGCAAATAGTTCGATTCTATAAAAAATGACTTATAACACAAAAAAAAGTGGTTTGACAATATGGACTTTGAGCCGCTGAATCCTAATTCAAACAAACCTCAACACCCAAGGGTTCTGAGATAACCTCCAAAAACACCATACAAAAATCCAATACGTATGGCTTCTGAGATAGCCTCCAAAATACCCCGTTATATGGGGTTTCATAAGGTTATTTCAGAACCCTTTGTCGTTGGGGTTTTTTGACCTCAGATTTATGTTGCAAAAACTTAAATTGGGAGCTACTGGTCTCTCTTATACTTTGACTTATTGTAGGATTACAGGAGCCCTACAGAGGTGACAACGTGGACAACCCTTGATTGGCATATTTAGAAACGACTATACTATCTGAGGTATGCCGACGATGTTAATCTCTGATATCACTAATTGAACTATTTTACAGAAATGAAATGACTGAACAACTTTTATAACATGAAGCCAATCATCTTAGTCAATCATCTCATCTTGAACAAATAGAAGAGAGCTATTGCTTATTATGAATATACGCTTTCAGATTCCCCTACAAATTGGAAGGATTTGTTTCAGGACCCTAGTATTCCGCTCTGCCTCAAGCTTGCTTTTAATATGAGTATTAACGTTCCTCAAAAAATTTTCGCCTCCGTATGTTACTAAAAGATTTTTTGGAGCACTTGTCCGAACTATCTTGGAATATGGATTCGCACTAAGAATCTCAAACTGACCTACACGGGTTGACCTACGTCTACTGAGAGTCGTTTGCGGTTAATTAACCTGCCATCACTCCTAGAAAGATGTATCTCAATGGGAATCTCGTTTTTATAGAAACTTCCTCACTGTTCCTTTTCTTCTTCTGAACTGGCCATAACAGGTTATTATCGGTTCAACTGTTTGAACATTAATCGCATATAAATATACCAATCGAATTATATTGAATATTGTCTACGATAGAACGAGCACTTATTCGAAGGAAAAGCTTTTAAGCTAGGGATTTGGAAAAAACTTTGTTGAGCGTGCTTTCAAATCAAGGTATTGGTTCAACTTTCAAAAAACTTTCGATTGTCGAATTTGGTAACGATATCATCATAAATAAACGAATGATAAACTTAAAATTTGTTTTGACTGATCGGTCCTATAAGAGCTATTGATAAAATTTTAGGATACCCCAAAGAACCACTACATGGTCAGAAGGAGAAAAGAAATTGATCTAGATATGTTTCTTCGTCCGTATGAACGCCTAGATCTCAGAGATGATACGAGCTAGAGTATCCAATATTTCAGATTTGATCCCTTATTAATTTACAAGGAAACAAGATAGATAAAACAAATGACGACCAATATTTTCCCTCCATCTACGAAGATATATCACTGTTTTATAGTATTCGGTTCAGCCAAAGATTTTTTGATAATTAAAAATTCCATAAAATGTGCATCATGTAACATTTCACACTAATTTTAACATTTTAATAGGTCGGTCATATGGAAGGAGGTCCAAAATGAATTAATTGTTGCTCATATCTTTTATAATTTTCATTCCTTATTTATTTATTCCTTGCTTGTTAGGCTCACATCATTAGATCTACGTTCGTAAAATTTACATACTTGCACAAATCTAGTATCATCTTGAAACAATGGATGCTGGTTACAAAAAATCATCCAAATCGTTGCAGCAGTTGAGAAGGATTTTAGTGACAAGCAGGCGTATTTTTGGATTTCGTATTTATAGATCTTATTCAAATAGTTTCGGATATACTACATATATGCTTACCAGTCCAATGCCATGGTTCAAAGCACCCACTATTAGCATTTACGAGCACTACTGTGGCATAAAAATACTATAAACTGCATTACATACGTGTCACATATGGAAGTTGTTTTTGTTTTTATTTTATAGAAAACCATCAAGTCACATTCCGTCTGACGTCATTTCTTGGCTCTAACAACATCCGCTTAACTGTTGTTGATTTTTGTTGAATGTTATTAAGACCCATAAACAGACATCTTTTCTTGCGTGTTAATGGTAATTGTTAGTATGCTACAAATCTCATTGCAATTTCGATTTTCATAATGATTTTCCGCTCGTCATCTTAAACGATTTCAAGCTGTGGCGTATTAACGCCATCATCATCATCGACATTTATCCATGCCAAAAGAAATTGCGTATACGTTACGGGGGGCAATTAGTTTTACACAACAACCTCAAACACCCCAACAAATGCGACAATTGCTCTTTTTTCTTTTAGATGACTCTCGATGTCGAACTTATACAAAATGTTTTTACAAATACATAATTTCCAATTAGCTAGGGAAATTTGTGATTGTATAATTAGAGTGTTTAGAATTAATTGCAGTTTGTGGGTTGTTGGTTTTTACAGAACCAATCTTTAGACACAAACTATTAAAGCAGAACGAAAGTATTAATGTGGGGGGTTTTTAATGTACAGAAAATGTGTCTTAACTGTTAGATAACTTAATTAAAACTATAATCAAATAAATCGTAGCATGTGTCTACGTTTACAGTCGGTCTGTTCCAACTCGTTTAATAAGTCGGCGAAGTTTTGAGCTAGCAAACATTTTTAGTCAAAGTAGTAGGTGCTCTCAAGGTCCTCAAAATATACGATGATGACCCTTTCTTTCGATTCAAATCCCTTAACTCCTTCATAGGTTTGAAAACACAAAATAAGATCAGGCTACTTGCCTCGAACTTTCTGAGGTTATAGAGAAATAGAGCTAAATCAGTTTAGGGGAGTGGAAAAATGCGTTTGTTTTATATGCGGATGATTTGGTAGCTATCTACTTCTTGACTTGCGGGTATGAAGCAGCAAATTGGATACAGGAATACACCAGATGCTTCAGTGTCCCATCTTACTTCGAGCTAAAAATGGCCAGAATGCACTGGCTCATAAACAAATGTAGCCTACTTCCCGCTACGCTTCATAAGAGCGTTGTCCAACAGTAGGACCCACCTGGAGGTACGCCATCCAGATCTTGGGTACGGAAACTTGCTCGTAACGATTACGTATTCAAAATAGCACCTTGCTCATTCTTACTAGTTACGAATGGTTCATAAGACATTCGACCTTGCACCATGAGCTCAGACTGGAAACCTTTGAGTTCCAGATCAATAATAAGCTGAATGTCCCAAATGACAATTCAGACAGATGTAGATTTAAAGATGGCGTACATTAAAGTCGGGCAGGACGACTTTGGGATACCCTGTACCACCACATTGCAATCAAGACCGAAATATTGCTTACGAAATCCAAAAATATTTTTTTGCCAAATTTGATTACGATATTTTTATAAACAAACGAAATACAACGAATTTTGTTCAAAAAATGTTTTTTTGCCCGATCGGTCCTATGGGAGCTATATTATATAGTCAACCGATTTTGATCAAATTTGGTTCTGTGCTTAGGCACTCTAAAAAACTTCCAATTGGTGAATTTGGTTGCGATATCTTTATAAACAAACGAAACAACACGAATTTTGCTCAAAATACGTTTTTTCGACCGATCGGCCCTATGGGAGCTATATGATATAGTCAACCGATTTTGATCAAATTTGGCACAGTGCTGGACAACCCTAAAAAACTGATAAACACCTAATTTGGTTACAATATATTCACAAACAAACGAAACACAACGAATTTTGTGCAAAAAACGTTTTTTTTTAACGATCTGCCCTATGGGAGCTATATGATATAGTAAACCGATTTCGGTCAAATTTGGTACAGAGATTCGGAGCTCTAAAGAACTTCCGACTGCCAAATGTAGTAACGATATCTTCTCAAACAAACGAAACACAACGAATTTTGTGCAAAAAACGATTTTTTGACCGATCTGTCCTATGGGGGCTATATGATGTAGTCAACCGATTTTGATCAAATTTGGTACAGTGCTTGGGAACTATAAAAAACTCGCGAATGCCCAATTTGGTTACGATATCTTTATAAACAAACGAATTATCCATCTAAAACTTTTGGTTTTTTTTCGAGGTCCTCTGAAACACCCCTATAGGAGCTATATAATGTATCCCCGATATCGAAAAAATAAAACAAACTTGTCTCCTATGGAATAATAAGCGATCTAATCTGAAAGTTTGATTGCTCTTGCTCTTACCATCTCTGAGATCTAGGCGTTCATACGGACGGACAGACAGACAGACAGACAGACAGACAGACAGACAGACAGACGGACATCGGTATATCGACTTCTCTAGTCACTCTGATCATACTTTAGGTAACTTTGGGGGTTCTCCGATGTTTCCTTCTGTATGTTACATACATTTTCGGCTTGCAAAAACTTAATATACCCTTTGTACCATACGGTACAGGGTACAAAAACATGTTAAGCTAACCAGCGACGCACTGAAGCTCCTTCATAAGAAGTCCGATTAAGATGATGGCCAAAATTGGGTATTCTGATTGGTAGCTCGCTGACAAACGTCTAAGATATTTAAAGGCTTAATTGGCGATTTGAAAATAAGATAATAATTAAAATAAATTTAAGGGAGTCTTAGTAAATACGAGCTCTGTGGAACTTAAGGAAACTATAGGGTGTACTTTAACGAGAAGGTCTCGAAGTCTCCTCTTAGTACGACATATTTATTTGACCCAAATCGAACACTACCGAGTTGTTTCTTTAGGTTTAAAAGAGAAAAAATAGCAGGGGAATTAATTTAGAAAAAATGATCGTGGGGGTATGGATAATGTACACGTTATATGATATGGGTATGTGGTATATACACTGCATTTATGTATTCTTGTCATGGCGACTGAACACTTGTGCTCGAGAGTATCCCAGTGTTGGAAGAGGCAGGAGGAGGCTGTTGGTCGTAGCTTTTAAGTAAAAATTAAAGAAATGAAACTGTAGATATGTAAGTATAATTAAATCTCCCATTCTTTATTTTTCAATTTTTCACTGCAGACAATTGATAAGACATGATTTAAGCTACAAATACCAAATTCCAAATTATGTTATAAATAGTATAGTAAGTACAAAAAACTGCTCCCGGACTTGGTAGCCCCTCAAGAAAAAGACCCTGTCAACCGGAGGAATTGACGAATTTTATATGAAGAAGTGTTTTTTTTTTAAATTAAATAAATAAAAAAATTAAAAAAAACTAGTATTAGGAAAAAAAATTTTTTGGTGTCCACTGTTTTTCTTTTTTATTTAAAAAAGTAAATATTTACTTACGTGTATTAGAGTTAATTAATTTTAATCAAAAAAAATTATAAATTTTGGCTTTAACATTAAAATCTTTTAAGAATATATTTCACTTATGGTAAAGATAAAATAATAATATAAAGAATATATGGAATATACCTTAGAAATAGCCATAACTAAGCAAGTATGAAATCTTAGCTGTGCAGCCAGATATAATAAAATTATAGTAATCTTAGGCATAATCAGAATTTTCCATTATACATTTGTTTGACAGTGTTGGCTAATAAGCCACATAATCTGCGAGAAGCACAAGTTAATTGTACTTTGACATTTTTTCTAGTAAAGTAGGCAGATGCGTTCTCATAAACCAACATATGTAGGTGACCAAGGCAGACAAAATTAGAATAATCATACGCACTGTAGTCCAGCTCAAAAGTACAGCGGGTAACAAAAGCTAAGGTGACGCTCTCTCGCCATTTATCTTAGTTCTTAGATTTAAGCGTTCCCTTTGTCCATTTGCCTTACTTACATGAATTACAGTATTCAAATTTCAGCCCGGTAAATACAAAGTATTTTGTTTCCATCAATGCATTTGCCTAGTTATTACTGACAGCCTTGGCTTGTTCAGTTGTAATGTAATCCCACACAAAAATCCGTGCATGGTCATGACCACGGCCACTTGTTACATCCTCACATCCTTGACTTCTCCCAACACCCAACTTGGACGAGGTGAATTAACCGAAGCCAAACTCACCACGCTCACACAATTGTCGTTGTCGTCATCGTTACTCGTTTATTCCTGTGGGTGTTGATTGGGCTGATAACAGAGCAAAGGACACAAAACCGAACCAACTGTTGGCTGTCGATATAAGAACGAAGCAAGCAACAAATGTGGATTCAAAAGTTAACCGACATTTGATCTGTCAACGTGCAAGCGGCAAAGCAGACCAAGTGAATATTTCCAAATATTCTTTATTTCAAAAAGTGTTGGTTGCAATGTGCAAGTTACTGTAAACCGAAACTTAATTTTTTATTTACGAACTATAAAATCTAAAAAATTTGTCTGAAAATTGTGTTTTAGATAAAAACTTAGTTCAAAGACGTATAAAAATTAGCTGTGCTTGGATGTAAGTAATATTATATTAATAATGCTAACAAGACATCAAAAAAAATAAAATTATAAATTTAAATATTTTAAAAAGTAACTGAATTTAATTCTTTGTGTGAGGTACAACTATTGGTATAAATTATTGTAATTGTTAATATATTTGTGTCTACTAAATCGACATAAGGTCTACAAAAATATGAAAAAAATTTTATAAAACGGTTACTTTTAAAAATGTTTTAATTTTTTTATTGGCTTTTAAAAATTTTTTAGAACTTTTTGAATATACCCTTAAACCAATCAAATAAAAGAAAGCACGTCAAGTATTCTACTAAAATTCAGGTTATAAAATTATATATCATCATGGCAGAAGCAGTAAACGCAAAGTTATGTTTATTTTGAGCTTCTGCAGAAATTCTCGTTGTCTTTTTACAACCGTTTTTAAATCACTTTTTTTTTGTGATATTCCGTTTGCATAAATCTGAAAATCAATATATGTTAAGGTATCGTGAACAACAGCATTAATGGTTTAAAATTCTACATTTTGAACACTATCTTGTATTAAAAATAAATTGTATTAAAAACAAAAATCGGTGAAACTTGGCTTAAAATAAATATACAACCACACAGGCCCACAAAAAAAGTTCTGTGAACTAAAACGTGATAGAGCTGTCCATATGGATTTTGAACCGCTGTACCTGAATCTGAGGTCCAAGGATTTTCAGTGTTTAAGCGTTTTTAAAATTTAGAGCCCAACTTTATTATAGACCAAACAAATAGCAGGCATGATATTTATTTTTTTTATACATTCAAAACATCCCCAGAATTGGAAATGATGATTTTTTTGTTTTCAACAAGTTTCAATATTATATTATACGAAAAAATAAACATCGCCGAAAAACTCGTTTTAAAAATTTTTTTTTTTTTTTTATTTTATTTACAATCAGTCTTTATTAGACAATAAGTAAATTTAAAAAAAGTGTTTTTTTTTTTTTAAGTAATAATATGACACAGCCACCCAAAAAAAAACTGAGTCCGAATCCGAGGTCCAACGGGCAACAATCAAGGGTTCTGTCATGACCTAAAAAACGAATAACTTTTGAGATTTTCTCAGAACCCTGACATGCTGGAAGTATTGAAAGTTTACTAAATTTCTGATGTACTATTATTATCAAACCCAAACCAGTTTCAGTTATAAAAATGCATTTTGTGACTTCCAAAAATTTGCCAAATTAGCCCATTGTGCACCGTGCAGCTAGCCTCTAAACTTATGCAGCAGTATCTTAATATTCGGCATTATAAAAATTTGCATTTAATAAATTTGAAACATTTAAATTATACAAATAGAAAAATATAAATAACTTAAGCAGCAACAGCTTTAAAACAAAAATCAAGCATACGCCTCTTTGTACAGTCACTTGTACAGTGAGTGAACTACCCGATATTGAAATGTCAAACAACATCATTAGAAAGCAAAACATTCGCAGACAATAGACCATCTTTGATCAAATTGCAATTATATAAATAAAAAAAAAGCAACAGCAGCTGAGCAGGGATAAAAGTCCTTAACCCAAAATATTATATTAACAAATCGAGCAGAAAAATGTTGATTGATGACAGAAGCTTTTGCCCTTAGGCTCCATAGTAGTAGTAGAAAACATTTAGCTGTTTTTGAAACAAAAAACTTATAGGAAACTCCATTTGCTCAGAGATTAAAGAATAACAAGACGAAATAGCAAAAAGTTGTCAATACAAATAAACTATAGAGTTCAGAAATTAAATGTTAACATGACTGTGCTCGACAGTGGCCAACACTTTTAATTTGAGCTGTTTTTTTTTTGGCAATGATTTTTGTGTTGATTTGAATTGTTCTCTTCTAATTGTTGGGCATGTAATATTTTGTGCAAGTCAATTAGGTGGCCAACACTGACTACATTCCACTCACTTCGTATCTGTCGACTCTTAAAACTTATTGGCAATTTGAGAATGGCAGCTACCATTGGAATGAATGGAAGTAGATTTCGACACCTTTGAGCAAAACTAAAAAAATTTTTTTTTTTTTTGTTAAAAATTTCAATTTATTATATTATGTACTATTTATACCAGAAGGATATCTAGCCTTTGCTGAAAATAATAATAATCACATTTAGTGCTCGAAAATTTACTGAGAAATCGGTAAATCCTATAATTGAGGAATTAATGCATATTTGTGGGATGACGCCTCTATTGGTCACTTAGTAGCTTGTCACACAAAGTGACAGTATCTTTGGAATTTGTTAAACTCGCTAAAAAAGCTAAATTTGACATTTTATGCGAAATTTCTATAATATGACGGTACAGGGTATTCTAAAGTCGGCCGCGCCCAACTTTAACGTTCGGCATATGGTATTTAATAATTCTTTCACTAAAAAAAATCTTTTTATGGTCGAACTTATGAAGGTGGCGCAATGGCTATAACAGAAAATTGTCAGTGCACCAATCTAGACGGTCTCTCAATCATGACGAGATAATAATTATTAAATTTGTGGTAAATAAAGATAGCACACAAAAATAATAGCCATCTTCAATAGCTTAGAGTTCTTTATATATAGTTACAGAGCTTTTAAGGAATACTAGAAAATATTATGCTATTACATTGCTTTCAGAAGCTTGGTAATGACTTTGTCTTAGGACATTGGCCATTGGCCAAAAGTAATCGCGGCAAGGCATACGAAAAATCTTGCTTTTGATATTTTTGAAAACAAATTGCAGCTTAACTCGGTGCTAACAATAACAATAAAAAAGCCGACATTATTAGAGAATTAATTTATTAAAATGTCACTACGGTGGTAAAATAATGATATTTGTTTTTTATTATTTTTAGTTTGCATTTTTTCATCAGAAAATATTCTTTATGGAAATGGATACAGCTCATTTAAGAAATTTTAGACGTTATTTCAAGGATAATAGTTTGTACTATTTTTTTTAGAAAGTATTCTAATCAAAAAAAAAAGGTACAGACAGTGTCAATTATAGAAAAGTTTGGATGTGACTATCGACTTACTATGAAATTACATTTTTTTTAATGAATTCTATGAATTTTTTTTATGTATAATGAGATAATCAATAATTAACAAACTAAAAAATGCATTGTTTCAAAATAATAATAAAAAAAGTGTAGGACAAATATAATTAGGGTGTTCACCTTGTCTGGCACAAATGCAAAATGGTAAAAGGGGTAAAGTGTCAAACAACATTTTACACTAAAAAAGGGGTATTTATGCTTGGTCTTTCCTTCCCTTTATGCAGACCCTCCCTAGTAAAGTAGGGCATTCTTGTCCAAAAAGTGTTGTAAAAGGCGTTAATATCTACTGGGGTGCTCATGTTTTTGAATTATTTTTGGAATTATTTAATTTTATTATTTTTGCTTTTAAATAAAATGTTTCACACTTATACCTTTCTTGATAAAACCAAACTACGGAATACGACACTTGTAAACAGCTAATGGTTGTTACTCACGTTGTTAGTAGAGCAGCAGCAAGTATAAAAATGTGGTACAGTACCTTTTGTCTCGCAAAAAATTATTCCTGCATATTTCTTCTAAGAACTTTCCAATTGGAATTTTTTGGTGAAATTCGATAAAATTTGGATGTGGATTTGTTCATTAGAGCCACATGAATAAGCTTAGCAAAAATTGTGATTCTAGATCACTTGTTACCATAATTACGTAGAGTCAAATATTGACGCAGTTTATAGGCAAGGGTGGTGAAATTTGTACATTTTTGACTATAACTTTTGCTGTATTTGTCCGATGATTTTTTACACACAGATGCATGTAACCACAACGCATCGCTCAGTTAAATTTCAGATGAAAATATTAAACTAAAAACCGCGAAACTCTACTGCGGGGGAACGGGGGAAGATATTGACATGATTCAACAAACTTCATCTTCTGAGGAAATATGCGCACCTGCTGGTAAAGTTTCGTATCTCTAGCTCTTATAGTCTCCGAGATCTATGTGTTCATACAGACGGACAACCGGACGGACGGACAGGCGGACAGACGGACATGGCTCAATCTCTACCCGAGGTTATGATAAGCATTTTGGTATAAAGGACTTGGGGTCTGCCACGCCTAATTCAGTCCGTTACATACATTGCACAAATCTAGTATACCCTTTGTACCTATAGGTACAGGGTATTAAAATAAGCACTCTACCGGGCATTTTTACCTTTTTGCCTCGTTGTTAGGTAGGTAATCCTCGTTACTTGAGCGTCCTTCCCTCAGGCATTTATGCCCGACAAATTGAACTCCCCAAATATGTTTTTCAAAATCTAGTTCGTTAGAAAACTTCGGACTCGAACGAATAATGATTTAACTGACCTTTTCTTGAAATTTCTTGAAGATTTTTGTATGCAATATTAAAAATAAGTTTTGAAAGCAATGCAAAAAGCTTCCACTTTTAGAAAAAACTTGCTAGTATAAAATGTTTGCTTACTAGGATACTCGGTAAAAATTTTCACTTATTTTTTTGATTAAAAATTTTAAAAAGTAACAAAATTAAAAACATTTTAATGCATTTTATTTATTTTTTTTATTTAAAGAAAACAAGCGTTGAAACTTTATATATGTTTTGGTAGGGAAGCAACGAATCGAATCTGCTTCCCCGATCTCATAACTAGTTTGCACTTACACTATTAAAGTCTTCCGGCATCTAAGTCTTTTTACCAATGAAACTTTACTAATACCCCTTGAATACATCTAAAACCTTCAGAGTATCAACTTAAAATTTGGCCAGACATAATCGTGCGCCTGGAACGTTATCGTCGTTCAAACGCCCCAGCAAGTTGGTATTTATAGGTATAGGTATATATTATACAGTAAGCCAGTCTATCCGTCTATTAGTCCGTATAAACAAAGCAGATCTCAGAGGCTATAAGAGCCAGGGCAATAGCTAGTTGACAGCTACAAATATATTGTAGTTACAAAAATAATGCTATATACCCAGTCTAAAATTTAAAAATTCCATTTACTTTTTAAAGAAATAAAGGAAATTGTAGGGCATATAACGGTCGAAATATCCCGATTGTCCCCTGTGTTTTATACGCTTCTATTTCTTGATTTTGCGATTGCCATTGACTTGTTGCTTCTGCTCTCTGCAGTGTATCCTTCGAGACTTGCTCTTTATTATATAGCAATTTATTGTGCCCTCTAGTCCTTGTAGGACTTATAGGAACTTATATATATGTATACATATATATTGTGTTTTCACATCATTATGAGGCACACGCTCCAACAGCTTTTGGTCTTATCAATAACATGGCCAACTAAGCCCCAAAGCATTTTGACGCATTAAATGACAAAACTATTCCAAGCACTTGATTTCCAAAAGGCGTCGACCTCGTGAATAATTGAAAGCTGTATGTTTTTAGCTTCCTAGAAAAGCCACCTCATTTGAATTACTTTATAGTAAATTCTACTTCTCCTGTTTATGACATATAGTTCCTACTACGCAAAATAAGTCACTTCAAGCATTCAATATTTTTATTGTTATTAATATTCTCTTAATAATTTTTGCATAGACTGTAGCTATAGAATTGGCGTAGGAGGCAAATAACGTCAAATGCAGAAGAATGGCAACAACTATAAGGCAACTTTCAAGGGGTGGAAGTTTAAAAATCAAAGAGAAAATAATAAGGGCTCTGTAGATTTATGCATCCCTCTGTAATATAAATTTCTAAAATGGTCAAGAGTTGACTTTGTGCTCAACTAATATGCAAATGTGCGAAAATAAGTGAAGAGAATCACTTTTTAAATCCTGATGTATGAATCTGTTAATATTCATCACCTAATTTTTATACCCTGTAGGTTATGGGACAAAGGGTATATTAAGTTTGTGCAAGCCGAAAATGTTATTTATAAAAATATCGAAACCAAATTTGGCATTCGAAAGTCTTTTAGAGTTTCCCATCACTATACCAAATTTGATCAAAATCGGTAGACTATATTATATAGTCCAATAACCTTTGGCAAATAAAATATCTTTTGGAGGTCTTAAACAATATATCGGATTTAATTGCAATGTTGTAGTGCAGTGTGTCCCAAAGTCGTCCGCACTCGACTTTAACATCTTTAAAAATGGACGCGTAAAGTTTACAAAAATTGATTTTTTTATGCACCTTTCTGAACATAGTTCTTAAACTTAAAGAAACTTACTTAAAGAAGTAATACCTTATTACATTTAAAAGAATTCTCTCTTCTTTGAGTTTGCAAAAAGATTGTATTAACGAGGACTTATAGCCGTTTATATAATTATTGGCATTGAGTGCCTTGATGGAAAATCTTAATTTTTCGCTTGCGAAAATACATACACAAAACTTGGCTTTTCCGTCCCGATTCCCCATTACAAAAACTTTCCATATTTAGATTACTTGCAATACCCTATATCCAAAGTCTAAAACACTATTTTAGGTTAGTACTAATACATTTTGTGCGTAAAATCTAAGGGTAGGCTTTAGAACGAATCAAAAGGTTTTATTTTCATGTCCGTCAGTGTACGGTGGCTCCATCTTGAAAGCTAAAAGGTATTAGAGCGTGAATTTATCGTTCGTAGTTTTTTATTTGTATTTATATATCGGTTCCTCTTTTCTTAATCTGGGGGCACGGTAGTGCCCCACCAAGAAGAGCCAAGCGAAGCGCAAGGGCACTACCTACCTTTTCTGGAAGCGCTTCGTCGTTTTTTTGAACCCTTATAACTCGGGTTTGGATTATGCTAGATCAACCAAATTTTCGGGATATGTTGTCAATAGCGGACCTATTAAACATATAAATTCGTTCATTACTGCAAGAACTATTCTATAACAGAAAAGTAATGAACAGTGAAATAATTTTTCACCTTACGCCTATGTGAATGTAGCGAAATGGCCAAGCCACATATTTTGACTAAGGTGTAGAGTTTGTGAAGTTAGGCGTGTAGAGTTAGGGCGTGTAGAGGTAGGGCGTGTAGAGTTAGAAGCTTGGCTCTACATGAGATCTGATAAATTTTTGACAGTGCGAGTCATATGGTCTCGTCTTGACAACATTAAACATGAAAATGGTGTTGGTGGGATATAATTTTAGGAATTACTTTTACATATACAATTTATAATAAATAAATAGTCCATACATCCATGGATACAAATTTTATTAAAAATTTACATATAGTCAAAATTTATTATATTTAACCCCATCAGCCAAGAAGCATTAATACAAAAAAGAAAAAGTTTTACAAGTACACCAAAAAGACGCATGCAACATATGCTTTAAAGTGTCCTACGGCATTAGACTTGTGAAACATGCAGGGGGCGGATCCCTTTGTGTTTTTTTTTCAACTATGCTATATTTGCATTGATATATTGGCCATTGTAGACGCATTAAAAAATAAAGTGTTTTTAGGTGCAGAGTGGAATAGGGTGTTATTTTGTGCAAATGTCAACGTTTCCTTATTTATTAGGTACACATGAGTCTACATACCAGTGTTGGTGGTTCAGCATTTTTTTTTGCCGTGGAGCAAGAATTAATTTTGAGGGTCCAAAATTAAAACATTTTCCCCTATATCTTTTGAAGTTTTCCGAACCGATCTTAGTAACTTGTTTCAAGTCCCTATGGTCTCCGAAACAGCGCCGTCGAGAGAATCTTCTTCCGGAAGATTTTAAGTGCTTAATGTTTTTGTTTTTTGAGCCCCTATAGATAATTTCTTCCCGTGTAGAGTCCCGATCTCGATGAATCTATGATTTCATACCAACGGCTATGAAAAATACTTTGGAATTAAGAACTTATGGTCTCCCCGCCTCAGCAACGTACATTGTAAGAATCTTGTATACCCCTAACTCAGTGGGTACAGGGTATAAAAAACAAAATTGTTTTTTCATTACGAAGACTAAGCAGTGTGTACTGCTATCGGGATGTCCCAAGTGTCAGTGGTCTCCTTGTTTTTGTTTTCACCACGACTACATTGGCGTACCCTCGACAAGGGGCTGCCAACGCTTTTAAAATAGTTAATAAGTAAAACTAACAACACGTGGAGGTGCCTGGCAATGACCCTGAAATGAACTTGCCTTTGGCTGCCAACTGCCAACGTGTTTATTGGTTGATAGCAGCCAGACAGACAGTACTTAGACAGGACTTTAAACCGAGTCGTCCAGACCAGCAGCGGAAACGGAAATGCAACGCACAAGGATAGGTTTCTATGTAAATAACAATGCGACAGTTGTGAGAACACGTTCAAGGCGCCGCTTTCCATTGTGATGACAATGCGAGATGGAGCTTTACTGCATAGCTCGTTTACTACCCACAAAGAACGACCTATTCATGGTGGTCTCTTCAACTGGAAATGGTTTTAAAGCTTAAAACTGGAAAACCTAATTAAGTTCGCGTGTCCTAAGTTAGCTAAGGATTAAACTTTGCATCAGACGCACTCAGCAAACTTCTAGTGGCTAAAATTATTTCTCAAGGAGGTAAATTTAATTTTTATGAGTTCATAGCTGAAAAACTTGCAAGGCTAGCAGAAAAATAACTTGTTGGTTCTGCAAATTGTTGAAACTGTTGCATTTAAAGAGAAGTCCAGCAACTATTACTTTAAAAAGATACATCACAAAAAGCTTAAAATAGTAGTCACCAGTTTTATCATTTTGTTTGGTACGATACTAGAACTTTATTCGAAAGTTTGATGATCCGGTAATATTGCCAACTACTTCCGTAGGTAATGCTCTCCGCCTAGTTTTTTGGAGTTGCACTTGAACTACATAGGAGTGCATCGCATGATACAAGCATCCTGTACAATTAATTAGTTACCCAGATTGTTCCTAACGAACCATTTTACTTTAATTTCCTGCATCTTTATTCTTGGAACTAATCGCATTTTTACTTATTTAAAGTGCACATTCTCCTAAAGTTTCTACAACAAAGTCACAAAACTTTAAAAGTTCGTGTATTTTTAAAAAGCTTTCAAAATTGTTTCTTAAATCGTGTTGAGAATTTTTGATTTTGTACAAAATATTTTTTATAAGTATGTAGAGGTTGGTCCAGCCCGTAACTTTTTATATCTCGAACGTTACAGCTCAATGAAACAAAAAATTTCAAAAGTAAAGTTAAAAATAAAAGTTGAAAAATTTGTACACATCTGTCTTTCGAGAAACTGGAATTTTTTTTTTAGGGGCCCTTATTTTTAATAAAATAAAACATTTTTAACACCAAAATCCTAGAAAAGCTAGAGACAGGCACAAATTTGTGATTTATATCAGAGCTTAAAGGCGGTAGAAATATGGAATGGTACTAAGAATAATTTTATTTTTTTATTACCAAGTTAGTAGGAAAACTTTAGGCCGAAAGTTGATACATTCTCCATAATCTAAGCTGAAGACTCAAATTTTATTTTATTAAAACAAAAAATTTGGCTTTTTTTAAAACCATTTATTTTCCACCATCTTGATTTAATTTTTGTTAGACTTTTTTGTCTCAAAATCTTGTTCGTAAACGCTGGAATTGTCACACAAAACATTAAAATTTTTGCTGCCAAAAATTCTAGTTTCTAAACTTCTTTAGCCTCAAAAAATTGATTTTTTTAGAACAATTATAACCACTTTCGTATAAATTTTTACTTAGAGAAATGATTCGTTCACGCACAGCATCAACGCAAGAGACACCAGAAAAAAATGTGTTTCGCACGATTTACCCACACTTTTAGGAACTTGTTAATGCAGAATTCAAAATTAAATAGCTGAAAACCGTTTTTTAGAAAACTATGTTGCTATGGAAATAATTCTTACAAAAAAGACATTTTTTGGAGAATAAGTTGATACAACCCCGTAATGTTTGGTTTGCTCTTCATGTTTGTCTCCCATCCGAAGAGCAGACCAACAAAGCAAAGATCATAAAAAGCGGCTCAGCCGTACTTAAGTATTCAATCCCAATGTCAAATCAACCCTATTCTACTACGCATGCGAAAGTATTTATCAACAAATGTCTTAGACTTATATTGAAGATTTGGTGGCCAGAGCGTATCTCAAACGAAGTCCTTTGGGAGCGTACTCAACACACACAAGCAGTGGTAGAAATTAAGCGAAGAAAGTGGAAATGGATTGGGCACACTTTGTGAAAACCTTCGACCAGCATCCCAAAGTATCCCAAAGCAAGCATTGCGATGGAACCCGCAAGGAACTCCTCGCCCGGGGGCTCCAGCACGTACCTGGCGCCGAACCATATACCGTGAATTACACGATGCCGGATACTCCTGGAGTGATATGAATAGGGAAGCGTCAAATAGAGTCAGATTTCGTAGGATTGTTGAGGCCCTATGCTCCGCTAGGAGAAATGGACGATGGTAGTAGTAGTAGTACTTAAGTTATTAATAGTGTAACTTACATGTCCGTGCTTAGATTTTCAGTGAAAAACGATTTTTTTTTTAATTTTTTGAAACCTTGAATGTAGCGAAAAAATGTAAAAGGTATGAAAGAAGAGTAATTTAAATAGCTATAAATTCGATATCGGTTTTGTACAACTGGGGATGTTTGTGATGAAGTAAAGACCCTTTTATTATAAATGCAATTCCAAATTTCAGTATACTTGAAATTTAAAAAAAATTCTTTTGCTCCATATTAATTTTTTATGGAATTTTTTTTTAATTTGACGCTAGGGTAAGCTCCGTTTCCCACATTCGAAAGCAAAGCTGGAAAATTACTTATGGTTTCTTTTATTGGGAGCTCACTGTAATTGCATAAATTTCAGTGAATAGGTCGCATTTTTAAACGTTCTGCGTAACGCATTTTTTGTCTTGTTCTGTATTTTCTTTTTTTTGGTTTCTGCCAATGTCAGAGTTGGAAAATTTGTAACTTTTGACATTTTTTGGTGGGTTCAAGAATTTATGTATGTGTGTGTGTTTATATGCGTGTTTTTCTGCGAAATTCCAATGTCTATTTTTTCCACCCACTGAAAAGTATGCAACACTTTTTGACAGCACACAGCGAAAGATGTGACAATTTTGTTATTTTTGGGCTCTCTAAAATTTTAATGATTTTTTGTTTTTCTCAATGCCACTTGCAGCATTCCACAGCACGTGCTACACTGTATCCATCAGTTTAACCTTTAAACTAAACCACCATGAATACACTTCACCAAGCAGTTTTACTCTTGGCACTGTGCTGCATTGGCTATGTCTTTGGCGCACCAGACTTTGGTCCACGTGCTAGCGAGACGGTTGCAGCTTTTCCGCCAGAGAAGACGATTTCTAGCAGGGAACTGGATGCATTGCTCAATGCTGATGGACCCAGTGATAATGGCAAGAGCAATGATGGCAATGGCAACAACTATGATAAGCGTGTGGAACGCTACTCCTTTGGCATGGGACGGCGCTCCTTTATGAATGGTGGTGCAGGCAAGAAACGTCTGCCGGTCTATAACTTTGGACTGGGCAAGCGTTCGCGTCTTTATTCCTTTGGTCTGGGCAAGCGTGGTGACTACGAAGAAGAGCAGCAGTTTGATACACAAGAAAATTATTCGAGTGAGTTTGTATAATGCTACTGGCGTTTTAACCTTTTTTATTAATGTACAACTTTAGATGAGAAGCGTGCACGACCCTATAGCTTCGGGCTTGGAAAGCGTACAGTGGATGTCTCAGATCGACCTAGCTATTCCGGTTGGCATGATTATGGCTGGGGACAGCGTTAAGTTCCATAAATATTTAAGTTTATCTTAAACTTATTACACACACATACACACACACACACACAAGATAGTTCCAGCCCCACGCTCCAGCTTTTATTTGAGTTGAGATACTTATAAACCATGCAGTTCTATTAATCAATAACTTGTGGATAGGTTAATTTTAAATTTTAGTTCCAGTTTTCGAACAATTGGAACTACTTTGAAAAAATATGCTGACAAACAGACAGACGTACATCATCTTGAAAACAATTTGGATTATATGTATACATACCTATATATATTGTAGTCATATACCATCTGATAAGCTTTGAATCCTGCTTATGCGTTTTTCGTTTTGTTACCTTTCAAAGCCTTCTTCTACTTCTGTAAAATTTCTAGTTAGTCCAAACATTGCAGTGCTATACCAAAGCATAGGTATTTCGAATTTCTGGAACTTTCCTGCTGAATCCAACCGACTTGATTGCGTTTAGCCATAAGAAATGACAAGAAATTATAGGGCAGGGTAGGGTACGTTCTCCAGAGTAAACTATTTTAACTTGTTTATACAGAATTAATGAATATACAATGCATTCCACAAGAATGAAGGTAATTCTCATCAGGATGAAATTTTGAAACATGTGCTTATGAAATACGTTTCTAAAAGGGATCTATTTCTGGTGAAAAAGTGCTGAGCCTAAAGAGATCGCAATGCACCGCTGAATGTGACACATACCAATTCGATCTTGTGATGCACAAAGGGCTCATCTTTGCAGTCAAAACTTCCCAAGCCGGGAAGCCCAAAAGTTCAAGCAGTCAAACATATGCTAGACTTGTCTTCCTTTTTCTTAGGATCGAGTGGCTCTTGGAAAGTTTTAGCCCTTGGGTTTCGCTGTTGCTAGGCAAGACCTTTTTTCAGGGGTAAAATCTGGTTATCACAATTTTAAAACTACTATATAGACAGTCGCATGAAGTGTTGAGCCTTGTAGTCATCATCTGAGATACAGACTTTTTAGAAACGTTTGTTACAGCTTTAAAATAAAGCATGTCCGATTATGACTCTACGGTTGTACATGCTGCCCCTAAATGCATCATCCGCAGGAATTTTCTACGTATTGTTATCGGTATCGGATCTAAGAATATGCAGAATTATCTCAACAGTTTTACAGATAAAAGCCTCTTTTCTTTTTATACTCTACTGAATGGATGTTACTAAGTAATTCACTGCACTTTTGTTTTAAATACAAAAAAAAAAAAAAAATTTAAAGGTTATTAGGAAACATTTACCATTTTGCTTTTGAAACCATTTTCTACTTAATTAACCCTAGACCCGTGCACTCAAATTTCAACATATTTCCGTGTTCTCGGGTCAGATCGACCCATATGGCATTTTACATGTAAGTCGATATTTTTTCGTCAAATTAAATAAACAAAAGGAAATATTTCGGCAAATAGTAACTTTATATATATTTTTTAGGGCTAAATATAAAATTTTAAGTATAAATTTTGATAACCATGTGTTGGTTACATATGGCTTCATTGATTTTTTTTTTTTAACAATTCAAATATTTATAACCGACATACGGCGATGTTTTGCTGAACTGTTGTTTGATATGTTTGGTGCGGTTTGAGTATTCCGTGTTGATGGTCCTGGTTGCTCTTCATCAACATTGCCATCTTCGTCTTCTTCTTCACAGTCACAAACTGTTGGTGGATCTTTGCAGTTTTTCAGGTAACATATTTCACACGATCGAACGTAGTGCAGTGGATAGGTAGGTTTCCATTGCACTTGGCATCGACCACCAAACGGTGTTGTCAGTCCTGCCTTGGCCAGTATATCTTGCTCCGCGATTTGGTTCAACTGCGCTGGCCTCATTTGTTTCTGGTGGCATTTCTTGTTCTTCATTGTTTTCTTCGTCAATGTAACGCTGCAACGCGAACATCTTGAATTACATTGTCGCCGGCATCCTCTTCATCAAATTCCAATTCATTTCCACTTTGATTTGAATCTGAGTCATTGTCCACTTCGCCTTCACTATCACTTTCTTGATCGGAATAATACTCGGCGATTTCATTTTCTTCTTGTTCTGTTAGATCGCGTTGTATTTTCATTGAAGGACGACGCAAATTATATCGTTGAGACATTGTTTATGTTTTGAAAACTGAATGACAACTGAAATGACACTTCAAACAACCGCGAATACAAAACCGTTTTCCATATAAAATGTACGTAGAAAGTAGTTGGGTCGATCTGACCCGAGAACACGCACAGAGTACATGTTCGTTTGAGTCACATGTATCGCGCATATGTGAGATATGTACTATGAAATGTGGTTTATTTGGAAGCTAAAGGTTCAAGCTACACAACCATACCAGCAATTCTGTATTTTTTTTTTTTTTTAATATGTGCAATTTACATGTAAAAAATGTGTTGGGTCGATCTGACCCAGAACACGGGTCTAGGGTTAAAAAAAATTAATTTTAAACTAAAAAATCAGTTTTATACGCAGTAACCAAGGAATGGTTATAATAAGAAAATTTGAAATGCGGAAAAATTAAAAACAATAATAAAAAAAGCCAAATGAGACTTAGTGCAATATAAAATGCTAAAAGTAAAAATATTTAACATAACCAATAAATTATACAACATATAGTATATGTACTTTTGTTCGAACTATATATATATATTGCAATTTGATGTATACTTTTAATGTAAGCTGTACGATAAATTTGGAGAGGCATCTTTAGTTAGATTGGAAGACTCTCGCAAGAAATAGGCAAGCAGGACAAGGGAGCGGCCTTCGATGTTACTAAAAAAAATACAACAATTTACTTAAAGCGTACAAAATATATATATAATGAAAAATACACATATACATATTTAAATAAAAAAATAAACATCAAACAATGGATGTAACTAAGTTTAAAAAATTTACTTGTTTTGTGAATACTATTATTGTATATTGAAATAAATGTGAATTTTAGCGCAGCAAAATTGTGCCCAACAAATACAAACTTTATTCCTCTGGTAGATGTTTTAAGGTATACAATTTTTGGGGAACTCTCCTATTCAATAATTTTTTAACTGATAATATTAATATTAATTAATTAGCCTGAACTATTTACATAAAAGTTTTACATACAAATAAGTACTATTTAATTTTTGGTATTTATTTCTTCAATGTCGACTTAAGACGTTGAAAAGTTTCTTTAATAGAAAACGTCCCTGCGGGTGGTATGCCCAAAAAGTGAATAAATGTATATTTTATTTCATATACCGATTTTTGTAATTTTACCATCTTTACAAAAAGTTTTTAAAATAAGTTTTCTTTAAAGGATCTTCTAGGCAAAGTTGCTTAGATTTGGTAATTTTTGGCTATAACTGACCAAGTTCCCAAACAACTGTTGCGTGAGACTGAGGATTGGTATCCCCACAAATAAAAAACATTTTTCATATATTAGTCCATATATGCTTAAATACAGGTTTTGGTGAATGTTGCTTCTTCGCAAAAAGTCTTACAAAAAGGAACAGAGCAAGGCTTTGAGATGAATCAAAAAACTTAATCTGTCTGCAGTTAATGGAGATAGTTTGGTAAAATATCCAGGTCTGTTACAGTCTCTGGATGCTTTTGTTTATACGGACTGACGAACAGACAGACATGGCTGCATCTCACGGCTGTTGGGGTCCTTAAAGCCTTTTTCTGCCTGTTACATACATTTGCACCAACTTGTTATAAATTTGTACATTCGGTACAGGGTATAGAATGACCCTAGGCTGGAACTGAAATTATTACCAAGCTAAGCCTCTCGAGTACAAAAATACTAATTTGAATACTGGTTTAAAAAGCTCACGTAGGTAGATAATGTAATAGACCTTACAGCCAATAGTTCCAACGTTATTTGATTAAATGGTCTCAAAAGAACAACATCTCCTCAATTATTCGCCATTCCTGTTTGCTCAAGATGAGTTCCGTAGTACTAAAGCATTTACATTTTAAAAGTTGAAAACCTTCGAGCCGGCACTTGGGTAATCTTTAAATTGGTAGTGTCCAACTGCTTCAGGCAATTTCATGGCATTTTGAGGATTGTTGTGCTGCAATTAGTAAACTCGACAGTTACTTTTGTTTTTATTTTTTTTTTACTTTTACCCAATCCAATTTAAATAAAGCAGCACATTGTCTTGTCCATGATATTGGCTGTATTGTGCGAAACTATTGCCGGAATCTGGTGGGCAACACCCCAATCTACGCCAGTTTTTGAAAAAATGCGCATAGGCCTTTTTAGTAAAATAGACAGGTAGCGTCATATAACTCTCATTGAAAATCTAGCTTCAAAAATCCATCATAAAGCCTCCGTTTTGGCAAATTTGCGCGGCATTATGATGACTAACAAAGGTCTCAAAAAAAAAACACAAAATGAATTCTGTTGTAGTTTGCAGCATCCACCTCAAGGTGGTTCATATTGCTTATGGCAATTTTGGGTTGAAAACAAATAATGAGTGCGCGAATTATAAAAACAAGAATTAAAATAAAGCGCCTCTGACGTTTTTGCTTACTAAATAGTAAATACGAAAACAGCTGTTGGGGCTGCCGTATCTACAGCGCCGCCATCAGCCGTTTTGGTATATTTTAGTGTTTAGTGTATATTGTAAAGCGGGGTGGCAACGCTATGCAGCGCGCATTTATGATTACAGATTTATCGATTTTAGAAAATATCTTGAAGCAGTTAGGCGTAGAACTATTTTTGGTTTTAAGAAAATGTAAAATGTATAGTCTTAAAAAATTAAAAAACACGCTGTAACAAAAAATTAAACTTAAAAGCTAATAATTTGTTATTATTTATATATTATTCAACAGCCATAGAAAGTCTTCTTTGTCCAACCAAACGAGATTTTGCGGAGCTTTATCTGTACTAGTATCATTAAGATCGTATAAAAGCTACAGGAGATGTACCACATTTAGAACTTTATGCAAATTATATGCATTTATAAACATACTTATTAAATTATTAAGTTTTGAATTTGAAATTGCTAGAGCAAAACGTGAATTGACTAATTTTTTTTTGTTTTATATAAATCAATAAATGTTTAAAAGATACCTATAAAATGTTAAGTAGCAACTGCCTCATTCCAGTCACCTAACAAACTGTCCAACTGCAACGATCTGGGTACCCCATGTCTACCTACTGAAACAAAACAGCTACAAACCAGCTCCTAGTGTAGTACAAGACGCTCCTTCAAGTTACACAGACACAGGCACTTTAAATATGTCCAAATTTGGCATAGTAATACTAGTGAGGATAATATGCTAGTACTAAGTAGAATTTAAAGTATTAAAGTACTCTCGAGGTTCAGAAGGTGATGCTTTCTTCTCCAAACTCAGAGTATATTGGGGAAGGCCGAAGTACATTCTAAGGGGACCATTTGGCCATTAGCCTTTGTATGCGAATTAGATATCTTTCGACCGAGGCGGGTCTAGTGGTCTCCCTTTCTTTAAGTAGGGAGACGTGGCGATCAGACGATCAGATTGCGAATTAAAACACCTTGAAACCACCCACATAGTGCGCAGCGGTGGCTGCGTTGAGATGAAGCGGAGAATCAATCTTGCCAATTAAGAGGCCATTGAGAAGTCGTCGCCGGACGAAGTTTACACTTTACAAGACGCTCATCCTACCCGTTTTGCTTTATGGCGCTAAAGCATGTCTGATACATGTATTCTATGCGATTTGAAGAGAAAAGTGCTCCGTAAGAAATTTCGCCCTTTATGCATTGAGTGACAACTATGGCATCCAATGGAACGACGAGCCGGATGAGCTTTTCGATGACATTGACATAATCAAGCGGACAAACAACCAGCGGCTCCTGGTTCGATATTTTTTGGGTATTACTGCAGAAGCTCCAGCGAGTTAGGTTTTCAAAACGGATGTTGTAGGAATCCGCCGAAGTAAAGGACCGTGTTTCAATTAAAAAGACTAGGTTATGGGAGCATTAGCTACCCGCTTGGAGTGGTTACGTAGATCGTCGTCAGCTCGTAACCCGAAAGCGGGTTATAATTAGCCAGTTAGGAACAAAAAGAAGTTTGAAAAATAATTGCGCAAGTAATTATTTTCTCTGGGAGATATTTGCATACAGGGTATTCCACGGTCGGTCAACGCCCTCACAGATTTACAATTTTTGTTGGTGTAGTTGTTCCTATTGTCAAGCCACAAAAATTCATAGAACTGTATTCGGTTTGGCGAAAAGTTTGTGTTTATCTTATTGTCGCAACAGTTGTCATTAGTAAGCTGTAGGTGGAACACCGTTCAGTGCTCAGAGCTCATAGCTCGGTTGAATTGTTGGGAGTACAATTCGAAATCTCGTTCACGTGTTGGGATTGTATTAAAACCATCTATTGGAAAATTTAAAAAAATGACTATAAATTGTATATTTCACTTGCCGCGTTCAACGCCCGTTTACTACACTGGTGAGCAAGTTTCTGGTACTGCAACACTTACAGTGATCAAAAAGACCGCGAATTTGGAAGGTAAGTCAAGACAGGAGATTTATCTAAATAATTGGTGCGATCTGCTTCATTAAGTTAATGAATTGCTTCGTGTTGACCTGGGGCAATGCTTACAACTGATGAGACTATATGACTAGTGTAAATTGTAGAACATGGCATTCTATTAATATTGTGTACTTATGGGTCTTATATTTCAGAGGGCTTTCGCAAAGCAGTAGAATTTTAACAGGCAACTTTTTGGCAAGTGGGATTTTACACATTTTGTGTTCATTCAGTACATAGACTTTTTTGTACTACGTAATTACATGGCCATGGCAATTTTGTTTCTTTCTCTTCCTTTGACAATAAGCATATTAGTAACATATGCTGCTAAATTTTTACGATCGGATGGTCGATATTGGAATTACCTTGTATGATACTTACTACTTTCTCTAACAATAATAAAGTGTTGTTTTAAATACTTTCAGCTATTACGATCACACTGCTGGGTATAAGCAAAACTGAATGGACTGAGCCTGACAACACTTTACCCCAAATTGATCATAATGACAGCTCCTCACGACTTGCCAAACCCGACAAGCTCATTTACTCGGCAACAAAAATTCATATCAACGAGACAAAGCAGCTGTCAGGTCCTAAATTCCTAAACACTGGACACAACCAACTTAGATTTGAGTTTCTGTTGCCCCAAACACTGCCTGCCACATGCCAAGTGCCACACGGTGCCATCAGGTATACACTACAACTAAGCCTGGAAAGACGCAGCAAGCATATTAAGATATTTACGCAAAATCTGATCGTTAGAAAGCACAATAAATTGAACGATCTGAGGCCGCAAACCAAAAGCAGCAACTCGTGTACCCTAAGACTACCGCGCAGTGTGTTTGTTCCTGGGCAGTACATAAACTATCAGCTGGAGCAGAGCCATCTGGTTGTGCCAAAAAAATATTTAATAAGAATCTGTCAATGTGTGGCCTATCGCAGTGAGACCCCAAAGATAAGCACCAAAACAGTGGTGCGTGTATTGGCAGAGAGTGAGCTGGCGGAGGATGCACTGCATCTGCCATTGACGTCCGCTATAATGAGTGATCCACAAGCGAGAGATTATGCCTTACAAATCAGTTACTATATAGAAGCTCTGAGTGTCCCCAACAGGATTGATCAACTTAAGCTCCCAATATACGTTAGCACAGTGGCGCCACCTATGAATAAAATAAGCTCTAATCTCAAAACCACTTCAAAGAGTCATTTGTTTTGCTTTGTCAACTTTGGTAAGATCTTGATTTTTGATAAGTTTACTCTAATAAATACTTTATTTCCATTTTTAGCGTTGGCACATAGTGAGCTGTTCCCAGCTATGAATCTTGCCATGCCGAACAGTTATTCTAGGGATACCTTTGAAACAAATGATCATGGTTATTCCGAAAATATGATGTTGCTGCAAGGCTACAAAAAGTAATCACAATTCACCTTGCGTCGGATTTTAAATATGAAAAAAATAAATTGAATTAAATTAAAAGTACATCTTTACTTATCTTGAGACTCGATTATGACATTCTTTGTTACTTTCTAAACCTCTTATAAAATGTCAAAATTGACTTTCATACAAGGTACCAGACGAGGGTCCAGGATTTGGTCATATGGGGGTTTTTCACTTCGAAGTGCAAGGGTATATACCAGAGCTCGCAAAAAACTGGCAACCCATTTTTCCAACTTTTGGTGGGGTCCGGAACCGAAAACAAGGTAATATCTACTATATCGACCATTTGAGTTGCCATTACTAAAATAAGCTTAACTTCCTCATTTATAGGAGTTAACGATTTTCTTATTTTTTCCTTTTTCCCGCGCAAAAAATTTAATTCAGCCTAATTTTAAGAGAAGTTGAAATCGACTTTTAAAATTCAAAATTTTATCTTTTATTATATTATATTTTATTCCCAAAATATATGGATCAGCCTACGTACAAGGCATTGTGATAGTGAATAAGCTAAAATGGTATAAAACATGCAAAAATCTAGAATTTCTTATATTGAGAGTAGTTAATTTAGTTTAATTTTTTATCGTTTGTTGAGCAAAGTTCATATTTTTATATTTACCTACAAAATAAATCAATCTTTTTTTCATTATTGAAACTAGAAGTATGTATTCTCTTCAATATTATAAACATTTTTTATAATTTTTTACATCTTTTGACAAAAAAATCATTTTTTTCCCATACATTTTTTAAAAAGCTTCCTTTTATTTTTTTTAACATTGTTCCACCAAATCGATTTGATTCATATTCACACCAAATAAATTTAATACAAAAATGGTGATTGACATAATTAAGGAACATATTTAAAAAAAAAAAAAATTTTATTTTTTTTTTTAAGAAAATGTGTTGGATAAAAAAAAAAAATTAATATTTTTTTTAAAGAGCACAGAGCTCTTAGTTTAAATAAAAGTTGGTTCAAAAATATTCAGTAGTTTAGTCACAAGAAAATAAAAGCGAAAAAAACGTTTATATAAAAACTATCGTATAGAACGATGTGTCATTTATTGACATGTAGGCTTGCTTTTAGCCATATCCACTATTATTTATATAATAAATATATAAATTTAATTTTATTTAAATATTTCTTCGCGCAATTAAGCAGTTAAATATATATTAAATATTTTCACTTAAATAAATCTTGTTAAAGATACATACATACATATTCCATGTATACTTTGGTCTACAACCGATGAAGGCCGGCACGCTAAATGTTTTTTATTATTAAATTGTATCTATAATTAAATGCTGCTCTATGTTGCACTGATGCGTAACATATAATCATACTTCTTCAATTGAGAGCATTTAAAAATATCTTGAAGATTCATTGGCCCTTATCTAGAACACATTTTTCCGATATTGCCTAATTTGACGGTTCAAAAAACATCGGCGCCGTGGCTTAGTTGGTTAAAGCGCCTGTCTAGTAAACAGGAGATCGTGAGTTCGAATCTCGCCGGGGCCTTTAAAATATTGGTAATTTTTCATTTTTTAAAAATATATAAATTTTACACTATTTCAAAAAAAGCAAGTGTAAAAGAGTTTTTAAAAAATACAAAATGGCAAAAAAATACCGAAAAAAAAATTAATTTCCCTAACGAAAGAATATTGATTTCGTTTTCTACATTTTTCCTATAAAGTCACAAATTTAAAAAAAAAAATGTTTACTTTATTTCATCTTACGTTATTAGTTAGTTTTGAATTTACTTTATTTAAACACATTTTTTAAATAACTGAGTCAATGTTCCAAATTGGTTTCGCAACCATCTAATACTTTCATTAAAGCTTCAAAAGCTTTTATTGCTTAAGATCTCTATTCTTAAAATAATACTAATCCTTGTAGACCAAATAGAGCACTACAATTAGATAATACGTGGGGCGCTCAAAAACATATTGTGTAAAATTATCACGTTTTTCGTCCATCAGATGACACATGCTCATATAGAGGCCCTGCAAGAACTTTATAATGAATAAATATACATTAGAAAATAATAGTGCTTAAAAACAGAGCTGCAAACTTGTCGCTTCAAAAAAGAAAAAAGAAAATACTGACAAAATTAAAAATTTGTCTTTTCTTTTGAAATACACGAAACTTTTTCTAAACATTGATTCATGTCCGTGCCTCTGTAAGAATCTATCTGGGATACCATAAAAGCGATGAACAAAATGGTTCAAAAAGTTGACTTTGCTGAAGTTTTGTCGTGTCACGCTGATATCTTAAGCGTTCCAGGGTAGAGGCATTTCGTGGTTAACTCACATCAAGAGAGTAAGTCTCAATCACATTAAATTCAGAGCCGAAAAACCCCACTTTCTGTATATATATTGTTTAATAACTTAGAGCCACAGATGTGGTGGATAGACTTGTGTAAGCGTTTCAAGGTAAACCCTCTTCCTCAACCCTAGCAAGGGAATACACCGATCCAAGTATAAAACTTCGAATTTTTTTTTGAAAAATGGGTGCAGCTTATTCCACTATCCAACAGATTGACTCCAGTTTTGAATATTTGGTATTCGCTGCCAAATATTTGGTATTTGGCCAAAGAGGTATCACTTTTCAAAAATAGTTTGCAGCCCTGCTTTTTCTATTTTACCTGGTTTTGTTTTTCTGCAATGGACACCAGACAAACGATGCGATGCCTTAGAATAAAATATAGGTCTAAATATGTATAAACTACCTCAGCAACTGAGGGAACTTACCTTCTGTGATTTAATTTCTTGATACGTTCCCGTATTTCCGCTCCCAAACTCTCGACCAACTGAAGTGCACGCCAGGAATCATAGCTGCGACTGAAGCGATCCCAAAGCAATCGCTCCTCAATGCAGTCCACAATGACTTTGTGACAACGTTCCATATTGAAATTGGTGTGAAAAAATTTCCAATCATTTTTTGGCTTCTCCTTGCGTTCTCCATTAGCATCTGCTTCGCCAGGATGCAGAGCACGACGTCGACATAGCATGGACTCCGAGAGCAGCGCATTCATACGGTTGGTGGTTCTCACCGATGCCGTAATGCTGTAATTTAATTAATTAATTGATAAAAGTAGCCAATATTATGTAGTCTTCAGAAGAATACCGCGTTTTCATGCTGCTCCAAGTGGACATTTTTAATGGCGCACCCACTACAATGGTTTCACAACATCAACTGAGTTCCGCTGCAATATCTTGTCCTTTTATGGTGCAGCTCTGCCATTTTCAATTTGCCTTTTTCATTTCACATGATTTCAATTTTTATTCTATTTTCAGCCGAAATTGAAAATATGCAAAAACAACAAATTGAATAAACAAATTCCGTGAGCTTCTATCCGGTCACTGACGTCGAAGCTGACTGTGACATGCAATCACGAAGTTTCTATCACGCCTATCAGAGCACACCCAGAGGCACAATTCTCTGCACATCATCGAGACCCTTCGTGTCGAAACTCCTCGTGATGGTTTTGTTGGTTTTACGAACCCTTTACCTTGGCTGGCACTGCCGGAAAAATAGAGCAGCCGAGGGCAAGTTTAGTTTTGATTTAGTTTGGCTTCCGATTGCGTGTCCTTTATCATAAATCGAAACTTGCGCCAACAGTAATAGCCCCGTTGGTGAGACCCAGCATAAAGGATGGAAATAATGTGTCGGCATATGGCGAGCAATTAGAGTTGGTGCTAGTTTATACATAAGATCATTGGGGGAGTTATGGCTTTAATTGGTAAGGTACTGTTAAGCAAGCGTGTTGTTTGGACAATTAGTTTGAAACAATAAACAATGCAGTTCAATGCATATAGCAAAAAATATTCATTTCAGTTTTTAAACATAACGCGTTACGGCTTAATTTAAAAAAACCTGTTTTTTGTTTTTATTTTATTGTGACTAAACTACTGAATATTTTTGAACCAATTTTTTTTTTTTTAATCTAAGCTGGCGACAGGGCTCTTTAAAAAAATTATTTAATTTTTTTTTAACCAATACATTTTCATAAAAAAAATTATAAATTTTCTTATTTTTTTCCAAGTATGTTCCTTAAATAGGTTGAGCAATGTTAATATTTTTATATTTACCTACAAATTTTTTTCATTATATAAACAAGACGTATGTATTCTAATAATCTTATGCAAAAAAAATTATTAATTAAAAATTTAAAAAGATTTGTTCATCCTTTTTTTTTCATGGCTCGTAAAGTTTGATCGATTACGAAAAAAATTAGTGGTTGTTTATCAAAATCGAAGAAAAATGTGGAAATGACAAGAATTTTTGTAAAAAGTGAAAAATGTAAATTTATTTAAAAAACCAAAAGTTTTAGATGAATAATTCCTAAAAAGATATCGTTACCAAATTTGGTATTCGAAAGTTTTGTAGAGTTCGCAAGCTCTGTAGCAAATTTTATCAATATCGGTTGACTTTATCATAAAGCACCCATAGGATCGATCGTTCAAAAAAACGTGTTTGGTTCAAAATCCGATATATTGCTCAAAAACTTCTAAAGATACATATATATTTGCCAAATTTGGTTACGATATTTTCAGAAACAAACGAATCATAACGAATTTGGCACAAAAATATATATTTTGACCTATGGGCGCTATATGATATATACAACCGATTTTGATCAAATTTGATACAGTGCTTGCACTATGGGGTTTTTTGCAACTTTTTTTGGCATAAACCTCAAAATATTGAGTTATTTGCACCAAATTTGGTACTTATGCATATTTTGAGCCCCCAAGACGGTCTGACTTTGCCGGCTCCCCAACCAAAAAAATTTTGAATTTGGAAAATAAAAACTTTGAATTTTATGCCAAAAAAGTATCAAAAAAAACCATAGTGCTATATGAAAAAGTCAACCGATTTTGATCAAATTTGGTTTAGTGATGGGAAACTCTAAAAAACTTCTTAATGCCAAATGTGGTTACGGTATGTTCACAAATAAACGAAACACAACGAATTTTGCATCAAACACGTTATTCTGGCCGACCGATCCTATGGGGGCTATATGAAAAAGTCAACCGATTTTAATCAAATTTGGTAGAGCGCTTAAGAACTCTAAAAAACTTTCGAATGCCAAATTTGGTTACGATATCTTTATAAACAAACGAATTATTCATCTAAAACTTTACGTTTTGAGAAAAATTGAGTTTTTGTACTTTTTACAAAAATTACCGTTAATTACATAATTTTTCTCCGATTTTGATAAACAGCCACTCATTTTCTTCGCAATTTTTATAATTTTTAAATTTACGTTCGAAATAGAATTTTTTTAAAAATTTGCAGGAAATGAAACATTTCATATGAATGAATAAATAACGACCAAACCGTTAATTTAACAAAAATATGTTCCAAGTGTAATTAGATAGGTAATTCAATTAATCAAATAATCAAAATCAGTTTAGTACAACCAGAGATATTTGCTTTTAAGTAGACACACTTTTTTTTAATTTCGAAAAGCGTTTTTTTTTAGAAATATCTCCAAATCCGTTCCATGAAAAAATTTTGGGACTTCATTTTCGGATTAAGCTTGTCATTTTACTACGAAAACGAGGATACATTTTGCTGTAATCTATTATTATCATTGTAAATAAATAAATAATAATAAAGAACGTATAAAAACACGTGTTTATACAAAAAAATTGGGATTGACATATTTAAAAGAGCACTGTTGCCAACTTAGATTAAAAAAAAATTGGTTCAAAAATATTCAGTAGTTTATTCACAACAAAATAAAAACGAAAAACTGTTTTTTTAAATACTATTAGTTACCTTATTTCAATACGTTTCGTAAGCTAATTGTTAGTCTCCAATTTTGAAAACGATCCAACAAATAATTTCTTTATTTGGTTATCTTGAAAAACCAAACAAATTAAATGTGTTGCTTAATACAAAATCAATTCTTTGCGCCAAGAATACGACTGTCAGAATCACTGGGAAGACACGCCAGCATATTTCATATTGCATAAACCTATCTAGGAAGTATAATGGGATAGAAACCGCTGTTCTGTCCGACAGCCAGGCCGCTATAAACGCGTGGACGGGCTCGAGAATAAATTCAAAGTTGGTTCAGGAATCCAGAGCCAAACTAAACCATCTGGGACAATGAAACAACGTTTCCCTTAGATGGATCCCAGGGCATAAAAACATTCTTGGGAACGAAGTAGCTGACATTCTGGCAAGAGACGGCGTTGCGAAACCACTAATAGGGCCTGAACCCTTTTGCGTTATTGGCAGACAGCTACTACGATAAGAGAAGCGATCCAGACGACACTCACACTGGATTAGCACGACTGGTTTACGAGAGTCCAGTCGACACTTCAACTTGTTTTTGTTGACTATAGCACTGCGTTTGACAGCATATGCCGTGGAAGTATTTGGGAGGCTCTCAGATCTAGAAAAGCTGATAACCTTAATTAGAGCACAATATAAGATCTTCCAGTGCAGAGTACTTCATGATGGCGAACTCTTAGATAGCATCAAAACTAGCTCAGGTGTTCGCCATAGGTGCTTGCTCTCCCCGATCCTCCTTCTTATTGTTATTAACGACATCCTACATGAATCCATAAATGGAAAAAGAAGAAGCATCTACTGGAACTTTTCCGAACATCTCGATATCTGCTTAATCTTCGTTAAACACTCCGACATGCAAGCCAAGCTTAACGATGTGTGCGTTGAATCGACCAAGGTCGGCCTAAAAATCAAAATCGTCAAAAAAAAATCAATCAAAATGAACACCAAAAACAACGACAATTTCACGCTGCATAGCAAAGAAATTGAACAAGTCGATGATTTTACCTACCTAGGTTTACCGATCGGTATGAAAATGTGCCATACTTTTTATACACTGTACCATATGGTACAAAGGGTATATTAAGTTTGTGCAAGCCGAAAATGTATGTAACATAAAGAAGGAGACGTCGGATTCCCCCTAAAAGTTACCTAAAGTATGATCAGGGTGACTACAGAAAACGATATACCCATGTCCGTCTGTCCGTCTATCTGTCTGTCTGTCCGTCCGTAAGAACGCCTCGATCTCCAGAGATGGTTAGAGCTAGAGCAACCAAACTTATTATTCCTAGGAGACAAGTTAATTTTATTTTTTCGATATCGGTATTATATTATATAGCTCCCATAGGGGTTATATAATAACAGTACTGTACCAAATTTGATCAAAATCGGTTTATTAAATCATATAGCTCCCGAAGGACCGATCGATCAAAAAAAAGTTTTTAGAGCATAAGTCGGTGCTGATAAAGATATTGAAACCAATTTTGGCATTCGCAAGTCCAGCACTATAGCTTTAATCAAAATCGATTGACTATATCATATAGAAAGGCACAGGGGACGATATTATCGGAAATAAGAAGACCGTACGGGGTTTGGCAGGTGAAGCACGCATTACCGGAGCCCATTACCTATTTTCGAGATAATTTGTTCTTAGTTTAAGACACGAATATTTCCTCTTAGTTAGTGTACTTACTACAAGCAGTCACATTAATTTATTTCGCTTCGAATTATATTCGTATTTATCAAAAATGTATTTACATTCTGCAAATCATATACATGGGGAGTACAGATTACGTCCCAGGGTCAATGTTCAGCGAAAACTTTATCGTTCGCAACCCAAACCATTGCCATTCCGATATGAAGTACAAAGTCCACACGTGAAACCATTTCAAAGTTTATTTTTTCCGCGTATGATTAGCAGCCATTACCAAACAGCAATTGGTAATTAGCAAGTTGAATATAGTTGTTTATATTTTGATAGTAAAATTTTCTATCGATGCACAAAAACTCGGTTTTCGCTAAAAACACGCACAAAAACGTTTGGAACTTACGCCTGCATGCGACTCATGGCTGCTTCTGGTTTGGAGTACTCCAAAAAAGTATGCTACACTTTTGTTTTGATGAACTTTGCTACGTTTCCGTTTATGGTTTGCACCTATGGCCGTCGAAATTGCAACTGGCTTGAATTTTCCAAAATCGTTATAAAAAGTGCACAACTAACTGGGAAAAGTTGAACGAAAACCAAAGAAGAAGTTCACCCAAATGTGGGCCAGCTACTGATTGATGTTGATTGAATCTCACGGTGAATGGCGGCAAAAACCCATTTGCAAGGATTTATAACTAACTACTGCCATTGTTTTGATTAGATTTACGGGCATGTCAGAAGACAACTTTGAAGCTACTTTTGTTTTGCATCCCAACTATACATATCCGAGATACATAGTACGCGTGTGTGGTTGTCATTGTATACATATAGGTAATTTGTTTTGTATTTGATATAACATGCAAGATACACATAGTGCACACTGGTTCAAAAGCCATTTATTGCTTTATGGAAAAAGATGCTGGAAAAGAAGGGATCTGAAGAATCCCCAGCTCTGTGGAATATTCTAAAGGATCTAATCCGAAAGTTTGGTTACTCTGGCTCTTATCATCTCCAAGATCTAGTCGTTCATACCATCATTAAAAAGATTTATTGAAATCTGTTCTATAAAAAATATATAAAAAAATAAATGATCTTCATACATTATTTTTTTATAAATTTTTCAGATGTTTTAAAAATAGTGCAGCCATTTTTAAGTAATAAAAATTAAAAAAAAAATTTAGATTTTATGCCAATAAAAAATGAATTTCCAACCAGTGTGCACTGGAGGAAAAAAAAAACAACTTGAAAGGCAATTAAAAACTTGGTCTTATAACTGTCGACACAGTTGCATGCAAACCCATTTAGTTTCCCAGCTATACGATGTTGATGACACAATGGTATTTATATTATTTATAAGCAGTTTTCAGATCGCGTGCAAAATTTGGTATTCAATATGTCCACTTTAAACTTTTAGCTTCATGATTTTGAGCCCCTTTTAACTTTGTGCAATGTAAACTATTTGTCATATTTTATAATCGGATTATAATTTATTTGGCAAGTGCTAGGAAGCAACACCTTTGAAAACATGACAGCAAACGGATATACTGACAGACATGGTCGGAAATGAAACGGAAACGGATATAAACTGCAGGCTCATACTTAGCTGACGCCCTTGTAAAAGGCTCCTCTCTGTAGAAAGGCCTTACCAAATTTATGCTTCAAATAATTATACCCTGTACCGTATGGTACAAAGGGTATATTGTGTTTGTGCAAGCCGAAAATGTATGTAACGTACAGAAGGAGAAGTCGGAGACCCCCAAAGTTACCTAAAGTATGATCAGAGTGACTAGAGAAGTCGATATACCCATATCCGTCTGTCCGTCTGTCCGTATGAACGCCTAGATCTCAGAGATGGTAAGAGCTAGAGCAACCAAACTTTCAGATAATATCCCTTATTAATCCATAGGAGACAAGTTTATTTTATTTTTTTGATATCGGGACTACATTATATAGCTCCCATAGGGGTGTTTCAGAGGACCTCGAAAAAAAGCAAAAGTTTTAGATGGATAATTCGTTTGCTTATAAAGATATCACAACCATATTTGGCAATCGAAAGTTTTTTAGAAACCCCCAGCACTGTACCAAATTTTATCAAAATCGGTTGACTATATCATATAGGTCCCATAGGATCGATCGGTCGAAAATTTGTTTTTTGTACAAAATTCGTTGTGTTTCGTTTGTTTGTGAAGATATTGTAACTAAATTTGGCATTAAGAAGTTTTTTAGAGTTTGCAAGCACTATACCAAATTTGATCAAAATCGGTTGACTGTATCATATAGCTCCCATAGGACCAATCGGTCAAAAAATCGTGTTTTGTACAAAAAATCGTGTTTTGTACAAAATTCGTTGTGTTTCGTTTATTTGTGAACATACCGTAACCACATTTGGCATTAAGAAGTTTTTTAGAGTTCCCAAGCATTATACCAAATTTGATCAAAATCGGTTGACTATATCATATAGCTCCCATAGGATCGATCGGTCGAACATTTGTTTTTTGTACAAAATTCGTTGTGAATCGTTTGTTTGTGAAGATATTGTAACCAAATTTGGCATTAAGAAGTTTTTTAGAGTTCCCAAGCACTGTACCAAATTTGATCAAAATCGGTTGACTATATCATATAGCTCCCATAGGACCAATCGGTCAAAAAAACGTATTTTGAACAAAATTAGTTGTGTTTCGTTTATTTTGCAAAGAAATATCTTTTGGAGTTTGTAAGCAATATATCGGACTTGATTGCAATTTGGTGGTACAGGGTATCCCAAAGTCGTCCGCGCCCCACTTTAACGTACGCCATCTTTTTTTGATTGCTGTTTTATTTTTCGCTTTAACATTCGTGTTTAACTTCCATACAGGTGCTAATGAGTTTAACTGTCAAAACGCAAATCACAAACAATACCCAAAACCCATTCCGTAGAGAACTTATTTTTTGCGAATATTCGGTGTGGGTTACTAAAGTTTACTCGTTGAGCCCACGCCTTTTATGGCTGTGGGACATATAGTATTTATGTCTAGCAATTATGAATTCTTTTAATGTAGATATAGAAAACAAAATCGATATTGTCCCCTTAAAAGTACTCCCCATCGGCTGCATCGCACTTACGCCAGCGCTTGATCCAATCCTCGAAACATTTTTATACCCTATACCTATAGGCACAAAGGGTATACTAGATTTGTGCAATGTATGTAACGGACAGAAGGAGGCATGGCAGACCCCAAGTCCTTTATACCAAAATGCTTATCATAACCTCGGGTAGCGATTGAGCCATGTCCGTCCGTCTGTCCGTCTGTATAACACCTAGATATCGGAGACTATAAGAGCTAGAGATACGAAAGTTTGCCAGATGGTGTGCATATTTCCTCAAAAGATGAAGTTTGCACCAGAAAAAAAAATGTTCCAATTGGAAATTTCTTAGAAGGACTATGCAGGAAGTCAATTTTTTTTCGAGAAAAAAGTTACAGGGTATTACACTGTCGGGCACCGCCTCGACTGTATTACATTATCTATAATCGGTTTGCGGTATGGCCATCAGAGCCATCTTTGATTTTTCCATGACCTCATCTCCACGGAGCGGTTTCTTGAGTCGATCGAATAGGAAAAAATCGCAGGAAGCCAAATCAGGTGATTTCGGTGGTTGTTGGATGGTATTCGTTATCACGGTGCAAGATCCGCGAGTTGTTTGCCCACAAATCCGGTCTTTTTTGGCGAATTGCTCTACGCAAACGTCCATAACGCCCAAATAATACTTCTTGTTGATGGTCTGTAATCCATGAAAACTGTGAGCATTGTATTCTTTTTCGACTGAAAACGACGTGTTTTTTTCGGTCGTGGCTCATTCGCTGCACGCCATTCACTCGCTTAATGTCTGGATTGCGTGTCATACTCATAAATCCACGTCTCGTCTCCAGTTATGATCCGTTTGATAAACTTTGGGTCGGATTCAGCCTTGGATATCATGTCTGTTGCGACGTCAACGCGGTCCCTTTTTTCCATGAAATTCCGGTCTTTTGGCACCAGCTTTGCAGCAACACGTCTGAGACCCAAACTTTAACTAAAATGTCTTGAACGGATCCAAAAGCAATGGTCAATTTGCGGTTTACGGTCATCCATTCTTTGATTGCGTTCATCATCGTTGACGGACTCACGGCCACTTCTGAAACGTTCGTGCTACTGGTAAATGACTGTTTTCTTCAGAGTATCGTTGCCGAAACACTTGTGTAACATGATGATTCCGAAAACTTTTTGATCAAGGTGTTCAGATTGGATGCATTAGAGCATTTAGAAAAGTTTCGAAAGAAGTTGTGAAAAATTTAATTTTGGAAGTAAAATAAAATACTCTTTTGAAATTTAGACATTAAATTTGTCTTATTTAAGTACATACATACACATTCTGAAATCGCCGACCTGTTTGCGAAATTTTTTCAAACTACCTATTCTGTCAACCCTAATTGCATTGACCTTAACTATCCCTATAACCTACCACATTCAAATCTTATTGCTTATCCAGAAATCTTTGAAACCGACGTTTTACAATCCCTACTGTCCGTTAAATCATCCTTCTCCCCTGGCCCCGATGCCATTCCTAGTTGCGTCTTAAAGCATTGTGCTCACTCTCTTTCTACACCATTATCTGTTCTTTTCCGCACTTCATTAAAATATTCTTATCTTCCGGCCATCTGGAATGAATCCTTCATTATCCCTATTCACAAAAAAGGTTCCAAGTCCAACATTGAGAACTACCGCGGTATTGCCAAGCTTTCATCAATTCCAAAAGTTTTTGAAAGGATTGTAAATTCACAATTGCAACACTACTGTCGTTCTTTAATGTCGGATTCCCAACACGGGTTTGTAAAACGTCGGTCCACTTCTACTAACCTTTTAGAACTTTCGTCTCTTATTAATCTTGGTTTTACGGAAAAAAAACAAACTGATGTCATTTATACTGACTTTAGTAAAGCATTTGACTCGGTAAACCATAGGCTTCTACTTGTTAAACTGTCTCGTCTGGGGTTTCCGTCTTGTCTTTTAAATTGGATATCGTCCTATTTATCCAACCGAGTCCAGAAGGTAGTTTTTAAAGGCTGCGAATCTACAGAAATTATGGTCACGTCAGGGGTACCTCAAGGTAGCCATCTAGGCCCTCTTCTTTTTAACTTATTTTTAAATGATCTCCCTCAGGTAATCTCATCTTCTCACATTCTTATGTATGCGGATGATGTTAAACTCTGTATGTCCTACTCCGATAATAATAAGTACTTACTTCTTCAGCATGATTTTGATAACATGCAATCTTGGTGCAATATCAACCAACTCTTTCTCAACAAGACAAAATGTAACGTTATGACATTTTATCGTTCTGCTCCTTATTTGGCTACTTACTCTTTAGAATCTTCTACCTTAGAACGCATCAAGAGTGTGTCTGAACTTGGTGTTTTGTTTGATCATAACCTTAAATTTAATAACCATATTAGCAACATCGTGAATAGGGCTAGAGGTGTTCTTGCTTTTATTAAGCGTTGGTCTAAAGAGTTTAACGACCCTTACACAACCAAACTTCTTTATATTTCTCTCGTCCGTCCAATTTTGGAATATTGTTCCTGCCTTTGGAGCCCTCAATACCACCTTTATCAGGACATGATTGAGTCCGTACAAAACTCCGACTGCCGCCATATTCTGATAGACTTCGCCTTATAAAATTGCCTTCCTTAAATCATCGCAGAACATGCAACGGCGTGTTATTCTTGCATAAACTGTTACTCGGTCTTATCGATTCCAATGTACTCCTTAGCAAAGTTACTTTGGTCATACCATCCAGAGTAACTCGTAATTTTCGACCCTTAGCCTTACAATTTTGTAGATCTAATTATGCTTATGCTCTAACTATAATAACTTTTACAATTTCCTCTCTTTCGAACGGTCTATTCAATCTATCACTTCTTCTATCTTAAGTCACCTTGACTTGCCACTTCGAGCATCCTTGACCAATCCTATATTATGAGTCACCCACTTGGACAATGGTGATCCATTGGCTTTTTTTGCGATATAATGTTTAATTTTTATCTTGCTTCCTTTTTTCAACTTTAATATTGTAAATCCAAGTTTCTGGCCAGTTCTTGATGTGAGTTGGTGCATATCATTAAAAAGTTCACCCATCGGGCTAGAGACGCGGATTAGTTCATATCAATTCCCTCGCTCTATTTTCTTTTCTAAATAAATTATATGTACTTTTTTATAATATAATGTCAACTGTACGTAGTTGTACCCCTCAAATAAATAAATAAATAAATATTATGAAAAATATTATATAATATTATAAATATTATAGCGAAAATATTTCTTAGTCAAACGGCTAGGAACTACTTATGAGCTCGGGAATGCTGACTATAACATACTTTATATCATTTCTAATTGTCACGGTTGGTCCAAAAAAATTAGTACATTTTTTGAGTTTAGTCGACGTTCTAGGTTCAAAAGTTTGGGTATAAAAGCCCTATCACACAATAAATTTTATTTTTTGTGTAGCGAATAATTTTTCATCAATATTGGATTATAACCTAATTTGTATCGGTTGTAGTGGCGCTTGTAGCTCTCAGAAATGCTAATTTTCTTTTAACCCTAAAACTATGCTAAACTATAGGACACACAAGAATCATTAAGTTATTACAAAATAGTTAAGCAATTTTTTTTTATTCAACATGGAAAACAATCATTTCGACTTATTTTTTTTGGAAATAATATATTAAAGAGCATTAAGCTTTAATATTTTTTTTAGTTTTAGTTACTTTCGTAGTATAAAAGCCTCGTTATCGATTCTAGCAAAATAATTAACAGAGCCAAATGACAAAGTAAGTTTAAATGGAGGACCAGCAAATGGTTCTGTTAACAGTGCAAGTCTCATCAGGTCATTGGTCATACTTTCTTTTCCTTTTATCTACTGGTCGGAGCCACACGTTTTATTTTAAAGCGCTAAAACTTTATCTTTTACAAAAAAAAAATAAAAATATATAGAAGAAAACCAAATAAATCGCGTGTGCTCAGTGACATTTTATATAAAAAGGAAAAACAAATTGCATATTTCTTTTATGCCAAGCCTTTCAAATAGGTGAGTGGTTTTTTTTTGAATGGTTCATATAGGGTTTTCCTTCTTGACGATTTTCTGGGTTTTCCTTGGCCTGATTTTATTGCAGGCTTGGCACCTAGTCTGGAGCCATAATTGTTGCTAACGACGTAACAGGGACAGATTTGGCATAGATGAACAGCTGTAAAAAAAAAAAAAAAAAGAGATGCTCAAATATAAGAGCGCATAACCCAAAAGCTCATGCGCTGGGTCACTGCCTTTTCCAAAATTACATCGTTGCAGCAGTTTGCTTCGAAGTGCGCAACCGTTTTAACGTCGTCGCCAGACCCATTTGCGTCCGTATACCTCCGGAAAACGCGGGAAAGTCGGTTCGGCTTATAGCAAACAAAAAAAAAACCCGCCTAATAAAAATGTGTTTTTTTATGGATGCCACTTAAAATAAAAATTTTTTTTTTTGCCGGTAAAGAGAGACATAACCTCAAACTCCTCTAAATTGCCAAACCAATGTGCGATATAAATATAACAAAAAAAAAGAAAAAGGTTTCTATCACGAAAGCATTTATAAAAAAAAAAAAAGAAAAATAGTAATACTAACGAGTTAATTAATATGTAATTTATTTATAATTATTTTAAAGTCTAATAGCAATAGTTCCTGTTCTTTTGCATTCTCATATTGGCGAGCGATGCTCTTTCTTTTATTCTAATTCAGTTTGGCAGTATGGGCAGAATGAGGAAATAAGAAACAAAAAAAAAAAGAGAAAAAAGCTCAGTTTAGTTGTCTTGTTGTTTTTTTGTGATTGCATAAAGTGTTGTTTTTTTTTAAATATTATTAGTGAAGTTACAGCAAAAAAAAAAAACTACGCCACCATGGAAGCGCTTTCATCGTTGGAGTAACTTAATAACAAAATGTGAGTTTTTATAAAATAAATATTCATGGTTTTAAATACCAGTTACTATGGTACAAGCCTTTATGCATTCTTTCTTAATTCTTACTTAAAACCTATCTCTCTGCTGCGATAATGCTCATTATTTGCGCATGCGCAGCCGCCGAGCTTTTTTTTGTTTGTGTTTTTTTTTACTCTTATAATTTTTTTTTTTTGCACTCATTGAAGTTACGTCAGGAACTAAAATAACGTAATACAATTTAATAACTTATATTACTTAGTTTAACTTAAACACCTAAATCTCAAACTAAACTTTTAATTTTGCTTTAATTTTATCTTGTACAAAATCTAGTTTGTAAGCACATGCACCTTTATATTTTATGCCCTAGTATTTAAAATAAATGTAGTAAAGATGAATTTCAACTAAGTTTTTGTTTTTCCGAGACCATGCCTAACTACTATGTGGGCCCTTGACCAGCAGTAGGTTTTTTTTTGGGATCACTTCCTAAATAATTTTTATATAGGCAAAAATAGTGATCATGGTAGGGTGGGCGGCTGCTGTGTCTTTTCACCTACACAGCCTCCTACCAGCTTTTGGTCCATGTTGATAATTTTCCTTTACTGATCTTTCTTTTTTTTCTGCACCGAGTTTTAGTTTTCCACTGTCCATCCCCCTTCCTTACCCAGTCACGCGAGTTTTTTTTTATTAATTTATGTGTAGCGGTACGAGCAACTAGCATTTTCTTTTTGACCAGAAACCCATCCCAGCTACCGACTAGACCGAAGCCGGAACAAGCGCGTGGCCCGAAAATGCAATACCGTCACCTGCTCGACATTCTCTCTAAACGTTATATGCTACACGGTTGATTGCCAATAAAAAAATAAACATGAAAAGGGTATAAACAGTGAAGAACTACTTATTTGCGGGAACTGTTGGTTGGTATACCCAATGAAAAAAAATAATTTTTTACATTTACGTCCACATGAATTTACGAAACGAGTTTGGGGTAACAACATAAAGCTAACGTATATATAACAAAGTTAAAATAAAAAGTCAGTACCAACTCTCGAGGAGTGACTAAGATATTTTATCTTGCATTACCAAAATTCTCTGACACTGATTTGAAATAAAATATATATACTTATAAGATAAGAATGGTTAAGACTTTTGCAAAGACAAATACATTTTAAAATGAGTCTTAACTCAACTTTTGCACAAGCTAAGTCCTCTTCAAGCGCAAAATTAAAACTAACAATAAAGTCTTTCACGCTGGATCCTGTTGCGATTATACCTAAGAAGTTGCAAGTATTAGGATGAGGCATTAATTTTGATCATTTTTCATTTAAAATAGACATTCATTCAAAAAAAAAAATTTGTTCAAGTTACTCAGTGTGCAGCAGAACTTCTTATTCGTACTGCATCAGTGTATCCTTCACAGATCTGGCAATGTGTTCGCATCGGTTCTCTATTCGATTTGTTCAGTGGACGGTTGTTGAGCCTCGATGACGGTTTCATTTTGTTTCAGTAGCTTGTAGTACACCACACCAAATGCAGAGCATGACCTTGCGACCGTAGATATTCCATTTAGGCTTTGGAGTTCATGGTTTCCCTGGAGATACCATGGCATTTTGCGTTTCAGATTGGCGTAGTAAATCAACTTTTCCTCTCCAGTTACAACAAATGATAGATATTTTTCGCCTTTTAGATCTTTCCCATGGAATGCAAACGTCTTCCTACATTCCTACATCAACTCCTAGTCCGTTTGTAAGTATAAACAGCACTTCAAATAATATTATATCTGAGCAAAGAAGAGCATTCCCGCCCTTCATAAAGATATGAAGTAAGGTCACATATCCGTATTCAGTTGTAATTTTACTTCTTTTCATAAGTTAGCTATAAAAGCTACCTTGTAGGATGACTGTGTTTCTGTTACGTTAATTGCATAGTATCATGGAGGGGTTGGCAACCAAAAACCCGCGCTCTAATGAATGATCCATTTGACAATTTCAAATGACCTACCTTAGTTCCAAAAATAAAGTATTATGTAAAAAAAAATGATTAATTGTAATGTATTAATAGACTGAGCTTCTTAAATACTTGCACTCTTGGGAGTCGAGTGACTACAGTCTAGAGCCCATCCTGAAGGCTTGATTTTTTATTAAAAAATAACTTATCTGCCAAAATTGAACCCCGAACGACTTGCGTCGTAAATTACATATACATATACTTACATATGTATGTATATTTGGTTGCAGTTAATGGATCCTTCACAAATGCTCCAGAAACCTTAACAGCCTTAATAATTTTTGTCACTTTACTGAATCCATCAACTTACAATTTGCATAGTCTGTGTAGTCTCACCCATGTTCAATAACGCTACATATAATTCCTCGTAAACAATAAAAAATAAACAATATTATACCAGTCCCTTTGAATATGTTAGTGCCATAAATTTGTCAATCAGAACTACTCAAAAGGAACCATATAACTTAATTTCACTTCCAATACTTCATTGTCACCCTCGAAACTGTCACAAACTTACCGATCAAGGCCCATAAACCTCGCCAATATTTTGTGTGTAGCACAACCAAACCCAGTTTCTTTCCCATATGGAAACACTTTACTTTTAACCTTTATACCAGGTTCAAACACGCCATGTACCCGGATATCTCCACCTCCAGTTTCAGCACCGTTGCTGTCGGTGCAATTGGAGCACAACTTTCGATTTATGATAAAAAACACGCAAAGTCATAAAGGAACTTGCCTTGGCTGCCGCCAAACCAATGCCTCCCGTCGAGAAAGGATATCCAGAACCAACAAAAATATGGAAGAATTTTTTTGATAGTACAAAAGCAGTGGAGGAATCTGCCATTTTGGCGTTTAAAAATTTATACAAAAAAAAAACGAATAACAATGACTTTTCATTATTAAGTATTTTATATGCGCGAAAATAAGTTAAAGATTTTTGATACGTTCGATTATTTAAATTTTATCCGCTAAGTTTCGATACTTTTCGAGTCGATAAATTCTTTAACAAAATTTATTATTTATAACTATTATCATTTTTAATAAACTAAAAATTTTCATTAAAATTAAAAAATTACTTACTTTCTGACCTAAAAACAAAAATTCACAAATAATCATAAAAGAATATTCGTATTTAAAATTGAATTAAAATATTTTTTGAACCAAGTGGCTTATTGGAATTGTCTGCACTTCAATATCTTGTTATAGATGACCAATATATTCTTGAAGATTGAAGAACACATTGAAGATATTTTTACAAAAAGTTACCGATAGGGACTTATGCAAATCGGCTCATCGATGAGCAGCCAATTAAAAGGCCAACATTAATCAAAGAAGCGAAGGTTAGTAGACCAACCTAGATGAGGATAAACCTGGCTTTAAGATAGGTTAAAGTAACCCGTCACAGATGTTCCTGAAAGAACAGGAGATATTTAAATTCAATATATAATTTGTGAGATCTTTAATGATGAACCGTCATCTCATAAACATCAACATTATATTGAGACCCTTCGTTTAATAAGTATATAAATTTAATTTTAAATTAAAATTTTTAAAATTAATGTTTCGGAAAGTACCTTCCATAAATTAAAATTTAAAAAAAATTAAACAAGAATTTGTATTATAAATTTTTATTACAAAACCGAAAGTCCTAGCTATTTGTTATTATTATTTACTATTATTTCTATCAAAAATTTGTATTTTTTTGGGAAGTATTTTATAAGAAAAATTTTAGGTTTGATTTTTTGCAATCCCATAAATCTCTTTTACGATCCCGTTTTATGCTGGTCTACTACCTTGTAATATCATACATTTTCGGAATGGAAAGAAATTTTTAAAGATACACTGAATACCAGGGTTTTAAGGTATTCAAGATTACAAAAATTGTTTTTTTTTTCCCAAATACTTATGATTGTTCTTTTAATGTCTAATAAAATTTTTCTGAATGTAGTATCCCACAGATAACCGTAAAAAATTTGGACAGGTTGATTTGAGATGGATTGTCCCAAAAATTTTAACACGTTCCATTCCTCAATCTTTTAAGATAACTGATATAAACATATCACACACCTTCTAAAAAATCAGAATTAACTAAAGGATCTTTTTCGTGACGTATTTTTATGCTGACTGTGTTTTTGGACGAATCGTGGGTTCTACGCTAATTTTTCCGGGCAATACACTCCACGAGTATGGGATCCCGAAAAAACATGATTTATTCAATCGTTTCTAGATTTACTTATTTTACAGTTGAATTCATCGAAAATCAAGTTCACCGAAAAAAAATATATATATGTATAAGTATAATTTATAAAAATGGATATTTCATGGTCCTTTTTTTTCGCTCTTTTTTGAAATTTGTCCCATTGTGCGGCACATTGATGATGTGTGGAAAATTGTGTCTTTCGTAGGTCTGTTTTGAAAGGCGCTATAGGAACTTCGTGTCTGTATTTCAAAGTCAACGCCAGTGTTAGTGACGCGATAGAAGCCTGCGGAGTTTGTTTATTTTATTTTGTTGGCCCACAAAGATTTACTCGGTTGTACTTGTAGTTGTTGCAGGTTTTCAATTTTTCATAAAATAGAAAAACTGAGAGGTACATATATGTGTACAAATAAATAAGTGAATAATGAAAATGTCGATTGATTGAAAAACCAAAGCGACAGACAAGTTCTAGGACATTCAGCACGATGACAAAAGTCGCTGCGACTGCGATGACAAAGTCAGTCGAAATTGCGACTCAAGATTTGTCGGAACAGCTCTAAAAATGGCATCTTGGAACAGCATGAAGACGCGGTATAACCAAAGCAGAAGAAATCTGAACGTATGCAACTAATGACAAAAGTCTTTAAATGTTTTTAGACTAACAGCGACGGTGAGAACCACCAACAGGATAAATGCGTTGCTCTCGGAGTCTATGCTGAACCGACGAAGAGCGCTGCAGGACTCTGGAGATGGTGAGAATGCTGAGTTGGAGCAGCCCAAAAACGATTGGAAATTCTTTCATACCAACTTCAATATGGAACGGGCGCACAAAGTTATCGTCAACTGCATAGAGGAACGACTACTGTGGGATCGTTACAGTCGTAACTTTGATCCCTGGCGCGCATTGCAGCTGGTGGAGACTTTGGGAGCGGAAATACGAGATCGCATAAAGAAACTTAATCACAAACGGTGAGTTTTTAAACAACTTTTGTAGCTAAAAGTATATGATTTGTATGCAGCCATCGCATAGTTTGTTTGGTATCCATTGTGGAGAAAAAAAAACAGGTGAAAATATTTGGAGTATCCTTTGGTTGATTTGTGTACATAAAATTGCTTGCAGGGCATCTATATGAGAATGCGTCATCTGATGGACGAGAAGAGCGACAACTTTACACAGTTTATATACGAACGTCCCACATATTTTATGATTGTAGTGCTCTATTTGGTTTACAAGGATTAATGCTTTTTGTGCCAGAGCTAAAAATGGAAATCCTAAGCTTTTCAAGATCTAACATTGATATTTTTATTTGTTATCAAACGTTTTAAAATTTTGGCTTTTAGCCAGGCTAAAAATAAATTACCTATATATGAGAGCAACATAAATTCAAAATGCTTCTATTATAAAACAAATAAAACATTTAAATGTAAACTATGCAGATAAAAAAATAAATTCATTCAACTTATCAAGGCCCCGGCGAGATTCGAACTCACGATCTCCTGTTTACTAGACAGGCGCTTTAACCAACTAAGCCACGGCGCCGTTGTATTTCGAACTGTCCATTTAGTAAATTTGGGAAACGTTTTAGATAGAAGAAAAAAGAAGTTACAGATGGTATCTCGTGTGTGCTACTGATAAAATAAATATGTACTCAGCTTTAATGAAATATTTTGTCAATAGGCATGTTGAATGATAAGAGGAAAATTTCAAATAAATAGAAGCAACGCAAATAGTTCTTATGTATAGATACTCGTATGAAAAGTTTCTATACATAGCACAAGTTTAAGTCTATGATAAATGTTAATATTTAATAAACAAAAACAATAATCATAATAAGATTTAAATGAAAGACCCTATACAGATTTATTGATACACAAATCTTAAGATTATCTATGAATATAAATAAGTTGGTTGGGTAAATAAAGACGAATACGATTTTTGCCTTATTAAAATTTAATTTATCGCCTTGATTCTCCAAAAGAATTCAAATTTTGCGTTCAACACTCTTGACCATCTAGTTGAAGTAACACACAATGTGAATAGAATTTGTGCAGAAGGTGCGTAACTCTTCACTTCAGAATATGAAAATATGTTAAGTAGAAATTATATAGGCCCACTTAGTTACCCGATTTTAACCTATTAAACAATTTAATGCCGACGCTTTATTTAGTCTCACAATTGTCACGCTCTTTGACCCATAAAACCCAGAGGCCATAGAAACGAAAATGAGATAGGTCATGTCAGGCTCATTACAATAATTATGTATTCCAAATTAAGGGAGCAGTTTGCCTTAGTTACTTTTAGAGCAAACGAGCCGAGCAACCTTTATGAGTGGGCTAATGGGAGTTATGGATGTTTCCAATGAGGATTTCAAGTAACTTGTCACATCGTGTAATATCTAAAATGATATTACAAAATGGCTGCGTGGGTCTCGCCATTGTGTTGAGTTAGGTCCGAATAAACGAAACTACACATATGTACGTAATTTCCACACACACAAACACACATGAACACACACACAAAAACACTTTGAATGCCGCCAAATCTGAGAGTCATTTTGTTGTTGTTGTTTTCAATTGCGTAGTTTTTGCCAAAAAAAAAAACAAATTGCGTAGAAATCTCAGGCATGACCGACTTTGGTATACCCTTACCACGCATTGTTTTTTTTTTTAAATTTCATAAATAATGGAAAACACAAAGAAATTGTGAACTTCTTTCATTGATACTATTTTATTTTATTTAATTTTTTGTGTAAAAGTTACACTAATAAATTTTCAATGAAAATACATCATATCATCAATATTAATTTTTTAATTTAATATTAGGTAAAGAAAAAAGTTCCTGGTGGTCTTCGCTAGATGTCTTTAGTTAGCCATATCTCACCATATATATTACATTGGGTCATACCATAACGAATTTTAAAGGTGATATTATGCTTAAAAAAAAGGTGTGGATCAATTTTTGTTGGGTGAAGCCAGTTTTATGCAATAGGGTTTCGAAAAAGATAGCGCGGAGTTAGCATAAACTATCGCCAAGTCCGGACTAACTGCCAAGAAAAAGATTTGATGTATGTTTGGTGGGATTTTAAGGGAATCATCCACTATGAACTGCTTCCATAGGGCCAAACACTCAAGATTGAAGCAAGTGATTGACCAGAAGCGGTATTGTGTTCCATCAAGACATCGCCAGGCCGCACACATCTTTGATGACGCGTTAGAAGCTCCTAGAGTTGGGATGGGACGTTCTAGCGCATATACTCCAGACCTGGCACCAAGTGACTATCACCTAATTAACAATTTGCAAACTTTTCTTGATGGTAACGAAATGGTCTCAAGAGAGGCGTGTGAAAATGAGCTGGTTACGTTATTTACCGATACGGACGAGAACTTCTTCAATCGGGGAATTATGGGGAAATTTCCTTCTAAGCGGACAAAAGTTTTCGAACAAAACGGGACATATTTGACCTAAATCGGATATTCCTGTGTTAATTTCATAGTCGAAGTAAAGCCGCCAACTTTTTCCTTTACCTAATATTCACCTACCAAATTGAACAGTTGGTTTATTAAAATTTTAAAAGACTTATGAAAAAAAAAATTCCATTTAACATCTAAAACAACATTAAAAAAAAAACTTGTAGCAACAAATTAATTTAATTCAAAATTATACTAACTGATTCAAAGACGAGTTGCCATAGATATTAAAGGAACTTACTTAAGAAAAAAACAAAACATAATAAAATTTCATATAAGATTGCAACTTTGATTTAATAAAATGGTTGTAAAATATTCAGCGGCTTTATCACAATAAAAATTCCGAGACACATTTTTTTAAATTAAAGGGATATCCCATTTGGAATTTTTTTTTTATATGAAGTTTTGTCATTCCGTTCGAAAATTTTCGAACTGCGTATGGGCCTTTTACTACTTAGAAACATTTTTTGTTTTCTAAGTTTTTTTTTACAGTGTTTAAATAATTTTTTTAACATCAACTAGTTTATTTTATTATTATTATGTACATATTGTTTTTGTCATTTGATACGCGATTTTTTTTAAGGGATTATTTTTAGACATTCGGCATTCGTGATTTTTAAACACTATTATTATTCCAAAATCCTTAAACATGTATGACTTTGATAAACCCAACTTTGTTTGATTTGCAATACGAAAATGCCTGCTTCGTCCTGTATCATAAAACTGGATTAACTTCATGTACACTTTCGTTGTATAAGTAACCGGTATGGTAAACTATATTGGCGTAACTTGGGGGCAAAAGGATAGAGGAGCTTGAGCTGACCTCGGCGACGCGTCGCGACGTTGCTGCAGAGCAAAACAAAGAAACTGAAAGGACCCACGACCAAGAAAAGCCAAGCCATTGCTCCATTTCCAAACGTTTCGCTTTGAAATATTAGACCAGAAGCAGACAGTCCCACAGACGCAAGGCGCCAACTTATTGATTCCCGTGCGCCACCAGCATGGGGGAAATCGAAAGCCTAAAGAGGAGGGGTGTTGCCACTTCTGATGCTGCCACAAACAGAGTCTCAACAAAGAGCAAATAGTCAGCTTCAGTGCGCGTCTGGCTGTGCCACAGAGTGGAACAAGAGTTCGAATTAAATTTTTGTAATGAAGTGACCGCGTTGTAAATATTATTATTATATTATTATAAGCTGCAATTTTTAGTTGTTAGAAATGCCCACAACTTGTGTTTTTCAATTGGATCGCATGAACACGGTCTATAATAGTGGCGAGTACATAAGTGGTCGCATTTTACTGCGCACGGATAAAGTGAAACGCGTTAATGGTGGGTAAAATGGCCAAAATGTGATATAATTTTGGAAATTATATAGTAGCATGTCCTTCACAGCTGTCTATGTCACGCTGGAGGGCGAGGCCAAGGTGCAATGGTCCATGAGCGGTAAAAGTGAGACGGCAAACTACTCGGGTCATCAGCAGTATCTGCATACACGCACCAATGTCTTTGACAACTCGCTTTTTCGGGCTGGGGTTCATGTCTATGTGCTGACATTGCGTATACCACCCGACTGCCCCAGCACCTGCAAGGGACCCTATGGCTATATAGCCTATAACATCTCGCTTACCATAGACAAGCCTTGGGGTTTTGATGAGATCTTTCGTAAGCCCATATTGGTGGTACAAACCCTGGATCTAAATTACAATTCGGAATTTGCGGTAAGTTTTAGTAAAGTGTCGCCGTTTTTCTTTGTCTGCTTTGCATTTGATGGAACAAAGTGGAAATGGAAAATTTGAACTAAGTGCTATTGTGAACTCTTAGGAGTTTTATATGAGAATAAATGACCGGCAAGTCATAATGAGCCAAGTTAGAAGAAGGGCAGACACAGCTATGAAGAGAGAAAGTTATAAAAGCATAGTGGTTAGAACATCCCTTCAGTTCGGCTCAGGCCTGAATTAGTCATGAAATCATGACTGAATTTCCAGTACTAACCAAGAATCTACGCATTCATTTGTCACTGAATTCAACACGTGCATGTCCTAGGCTTTCTGGCCTGAAGCTTAGTCGTAATAATTAGCTATGAATTCAGTGGCTGAAATCACAGATGAATATTATAAAAAATCGGACATGAATTCAGTGATGATTTATTTTTAAAAGTCACGTCTGACATCATAAGTGAGTAAATAATACACTGCAACATGTATTCTTCATACATTTTTAACAAAATTTTGTTATTAATTTTAATTTAATATTATAAATTAAAGTGAATTGGGTGCAGCGATTTTTTTGCAACTGCATTGCATTACGCAGCTGTGGCTCCCCTGGGTCAGAGTCCGCTTTAGCTTGTATTGATTCTAAAATGAAAAAATATTTTTTAAATGTTACAATACCCATATTTTTTGACCTACCAGTAAAGAGTTATAAAATTGCTTAAATCATTTTAAGGCTATCTTTTTTTGCACGCTGTCACTATTGGCGCCCATCTTTCTTACGAATACGGCAACATTTTTTTAATAGTTCCTTTTTTTCAGTTAGCCGAAACATGCGCAGTAGTCTTTTGCTCTACATTGTTAACACCTTTAAAATTATTTTATAAAGAAAAAATAATGCTTTAAATAATAATAAAACTTAATAAATACTTACCTAGAAATTAAAATATTCACAACACAAAAACCTTTTTCTTGGTGTAATAAAAAAAAAATACCTACGCACACAAGCGCAAACACCAATACTAATGAAAAGTCAAATAACAAAATACAATTGACTTTTCTTATTTCTCTTTGCTTATTCATTTTTGCCTTGCTTGTCTGTCAAAAGAAAAAGATAGACAGATACATTGTGTATGTGTCCTTGTTTCTCTTACAAAGCTATGAGCGTTCGCTTCCTTTTCATCCCTGAATTCAGGACTGAACGACCGAAGTGCAGGTATAAGATACGGAGTGGATCATTTTGAGCAAAATTGGATCTACAAAATTGTAAGGAAGAAAATCATTTAATCAGTTACTCTAGAAAGCTCGAAAAAAGTAACTTTATTTAGAAGTTCCGTGAAAGTAATCAGATCAAGTAAGACTTTGTGCAAAAAATATTTGTACCTTTATTTAAAAAAGACATTTTACTAGAGCCGGAATTTGGCATAACAAGATGGTAGTCACATGTTTAGATCCCTATTTAAGGTGTCAAATTTAAAAAGAAGGGATAGCTTTTGTACCAACACCATCCTCCCCCCATAAAGTAGGCATTGAGAGTTCCAAATGGAGCAGCAGTATTCTAAAATAATATGGACGATTAAAAAATAAAGAAGTTTGGTCGATATTTTTTCGTTCTCTGTTATTTAAAATTTGCTCTTAAAATAAGAATTTTACGCTTAGTAATAGATAAATCCATCTTGAGTACTTTTTCTGAACTCAAAAAACTTGATTTTTTTTCTCAGTGCATAAATCGTTAGACCAAAGCATTATAAATGCAAGAGCCCCATATATTCAGTATAATAAGTATATTATATGATCATGAAATAAATGCTTACGATAAACAGAACGCCAGGCTTAAAAGCAGTCAAGATGCATTCCAGGAAAGACACGTCTACACTGAGAAAAAAAATAAAGAATTTTAGCTTAAAAGTCACAAGTATTTTATACCTAAATAAAAACTAAATACAGAAAAAAATTCTTACAAATTATAGAGTAAAACCAATCTTGTTTTAGGCACATCCAAGCCTAAATTTAGATGGGCACCTTTTCTGTATAAGAATCCGAACATACAAGGTTCCTCATAATTGTAGGAGATCATTAACAAATACGATAAAAGGAGGGGAAATACTCTCAGCCTTACCTTCTTCATACGATTAGATAAAAGGAAAGAGATCCAATTTAAAAGACAAAATTTGGAGAAAGTATCTGGTATACTAAACAAAAAACTTTCAATTATAGCTTTGAGTTTCTTATATGAAAAAATGAACAGATTTCGTTCGATTCGGCATTAGAAAAATAAAAAAAAAATTATTGAATTCTTTTACAATAATATGTTAAATTAATAAAATTCCGATATTTACTAAAATCTATGATTTCTGTGGCTTTAAAGTAGAAGTAACTTTGTCATTCAGTAAATTCCTTGCGCAATTATATGAACCACCTCTAAGACTACTAATTGTAAAAGATATAAAAAATGAAAAATGTTCTGAATAAAATTGTCGACTAAAACCAATAACCAATAAAAAAGTTTGGATAGTTAAAATTTAAGTAATGTTTTCACTTAGGGGCATAGACTAGAAGATCCTATGAAAAGTTTTTGAATCAATGAAAAAATATCATTTAATAGCTAAAGTTATTTGTGGAACAAAAAGAATAAAAAATAATATCTGTAACGGTTTTAGTTCCGAAAGAATTTTAAAATATTTAAATTATAATTTTTTTTTTTAAATATTTTTAACATGCAGCTGCCCGTCAAGGATGAAAATGTAAAGTACCTCTGTCACTGGCCTTGTATTTCGGGACCCATATGCTCCAGTTTGGCGCTGCCCGCCACAGGCTTTACACCTCTGCAAGATGTGCCCTTTACGGTGGAAATTGATAACCAGTCGCCCCACTACGACGTAGTATCGCTGGAGGTATCCATAAAGCAGCATTTTGTGTTTCTATCGCGTAAACCCGTCAAGCGCAATTTTTATACCAAAACCCTGGCTAAGGAATCCATTACGGAGCGAACGTTGCGTCTGTCCAAGCGGGTATATGAGTGTAACATTTGTGTACCCATGGATACGCCGCGCTCCACATTGAATCCCAATTATATTGTCTTTGTGCACTACACGCTACAGGTGAAGTTAAAGACAGGCTACTTTCACTACGACACGGATCTGTCCGTGCCCATTATAATAGGCACAACGCCCTTGCATCATATGCGTGATGCTGTGCATACTCAACAACCAGCAGCAGCGAGCCGACGCACTCCAGAGCGCCAAAGATTGATTGAGCGTGTGACGCCACGTCCAGCCGTTGCGGAGGAGGAGGAGACGCAGGACACAGCATCCGAGGAGCCACATCAATTACTAGAGGACGATGAGCCGCCTTCCTATGACAGTTGTTGTATGTTTGGAAATCAATAATCCTAGTTTATTTGTTCTTATTAAGCTCATGTTGGGTTTTGCAGCTGTGCCGCCGTCCTTCAGCTTTGCAACCCTGGGTGGCAGCCAACAAACACTGGAAAGTCAACTCTCGGGCCAACCTCGCATAAATCTGCCCAAATTTCCGGGTTTTAGCACGCTTCTGGGCACTGCGCCGGCTCACTTGATGGAGGATTCGGCCATGGACTTGCGCTTATATCGCTCATATGGTTCTCTGAATACAGATCATACTGGTCGCAGCTTGGACACCTTCGGTTCGCTATGCGAAACTCTGTCTGAGCAGGGTGAAGAGAATGAGGAGGTAGAGGAGGTCACAGCCACAGTGCATCAGGAGGAGCAACAGGAACACCAATTCTAAGTGCAAGTGTCTTATACTAAATGTTAGTGCTGCAATCTAAACGTAAGTGTTCAGAGCAAAGTCTTGTATAGAGATTATTTTTGAAAACACTTCCGGAGTCCATCCACATTTATAGATAGAAAGGTTTACTTTACTGCCAACCATTCTTCAAGCGAACTTATTATCTGCCAAGAGTTTTAGCCGTTGCCTTCATTAATTAATCTAATTAGTACTAATTATTATTATTATTACTATAACAATAACATTATTTACTAAGTATGTATGTAGCTTAAGTCGTTCCTCGAAAAGTTGGACAATAAATGTAAATACTTATATATAATTTATGTTTTGTTTCAGGCTGAAATTTTGATACAAAATTTATTCTTTAGAGTCTAAACTTTAGATACACAATAGTTCGGTAATTTTTCCATTAGATTTTAGGTAGTCCTTCCTTATAAAAATCAGAATACATGATTTTATTTTTGTTGCCGGTTGATTTCGGGGGTGTCTCTTCACCTATCTTTAAGCGCTGCCAATTTTTCCCGAGTTATCGCCTCATCACTTCTTACCAAAAAACTAAGCAACTATCAGTTGGTCAGCTGTAAATATAATAAATACTTATTTTTCGAGGCTATGTTATGTCAGATCCTGTGGTTTTCTAGACCTCGGATTCTGGTTCCGCGACCCCAAAAACTTATAATAAGCATGACCTGACCTCCGAACGCGAAAATTCATTTTTTTTGTGAGCCTGTATTATAGATACTTCAAAAAATCCCACAAAATTTTTTTTCGATACCGGTTATCCGTCTTTTTTTTTTATAAGACTTTGGGGTACAAGTCTGATGTCAAAAAAACTCAGAACGTCAGGATTCTGAGATAGCCCGCAAAATAACTAGTTTTATGGGGTTATTTGAGATGATTTCAGATCCATTGAGTGTTGGAGGCCTTGGATTTAGATTCAAGGGCTCAAATTCTGTATCGTACATATGGCTGTCTCATGTAAATTTCACGGCACTTTTTTTTTGGGGCTACTGTTACCTTTTATTCACAGCACAGAAACAATTGTAATTGCTGAAAACTATTTTTTATGACCTATAACAATATCTAAGAGATGCGCGTGATATCCAATCTATCTGGGGTTTCAACTCGTTTAATCTTAACGTCTCTTCATTCCTTCTTGGACCATTGACCATTGGAGACACCATCATAAAAATAAGTTTAACTTTCTCTTATAATATAAATATTTTTTTTTGGCAATGAAAAAAAAAAAAAAAAAATAAAAAATAAAAAAGATGCTAGACAGTTAAATACCCTGTACCTTTTTTCTCGAAAAAAAAAAATCTGCTCATGCATATTCCTTCTAAGAACTTTCCAATTGGAAAATTAATTTTTATAGGTGCGCTACGATATTTATTCCTATAGGTAGCTTAAATTTCAACCGATTTTGATGAAAATCGAAAGTTACGTCAAATAAGTTGTTTAAAGTATATGGGGTGAGTTTCAAGTGCATATGTTAGTTACTACGTAGAGTAAAATATAGATGTAGTTTATAGGCAAGGGTAAGGAGGACGAAGGAGAAAGGAGCGACGCATCGCTCTGTTAAGTTTCAGGTCCAAATATTAAGCGGTGTAGCTAAAAACCGCGAAATTCTAGTAGGGGAAAACGGAGAAAAATATTGACATAATTCAACAAATTTAAATCTTTGTCTCTAGCTCTTATAGTCTCCGAGATCAAGGCGTTCATACAGACGGACGGACAGACGGGCGGACGGACGGACGGGCGGACGGACAGACGGACTCAATAGCTACCCGAGGCTATGATAAGCATATTGGTATAAAAGACTTGGGGTCTGCCACGCCTCCTCTTGTCGGTTACATTCATTGCACAAATCTAGTATACCCTTTGTACCTATAGGTAAAGGGTATAAAAAACAAGCCATGGGAGGTATTGCCCTAAAATAAAATATAAATCTCATCTCTGGAGAAAAAAAAGTGTTAAATTTGTCGACTAGTGTAATTATTCCCGTACGATTTATTCCCGAATATTTAATCCGATTATGAAACGCTTTAAAAAGTAGGTTCGAAGTGATCTTTAAATTATTTGCGCCGAAATTCAGCTTTCTATATCAATTTTCATTAGTTACAGTGGAACGGTATCCCCCAAAAGTAAAAACAATTTTTATGTTAAGCCCACATTATTGTGAACTTGTTTTTTTTCACAAAATAGTTACAATTAGATACCCGAGTTGATGGGTTGGTTTAAGTCAAAGGAAGAACGCTCTTTTTTACTTGCAGATTCCCAAAAACAATGAACAAATGTCTAATTAATACCTTAATGATTTCGGGCGTATTCAAGCAAATTGGTATTTCAGGTAGATGTTTCGGTATGCTTCGTGAAAATATTAACGTTTGCTTGTTTATTAGGCTCATATAATTTAACATCTAACATCTTATGTCGAATATGTTACGTATGAATCTGCCGTTCCGGAAATTTCTACATCATTCCAACATCTTGTGGAAATGTTCCTATCTTATTGTGTCCCGATGAGAAATTACTCGATTATTTTTCTGTGCACCTCTTAATTTTTGCCATTCGCTGCGAAAATGTAAACAATGTCATTGAAAAAGACTGGCAACTTTGAATTCAAAACAAGGCGCCAAAGCCTCATATGTTTATGGAACTGGCACACAATTTAAAATGTGCGGCAATATATAGATAACAATACCGTACGAGGTGATCCAGCAAGCGTTCCAGTCGGAGCTTCTAGTTGGATGAGGGAAAAAAGTAGAAACCAATTTTATTGATTTATATTTTGTATTTCTTATTTATTACATTTTAATAAACAAAGGCAAATTGTAGCTCAAGGTTTAATTTTGTTAAAAAACTAACTTAATAATTATGGTGGTCAATAACTTCTACTGCTGTTGACTTTATGTTAATGTAGCACCCATCCAATTGAACAAATAGCTAATATGCATACTTTTTTTATATTATGAATTTACTAATATTTTTTGAAACCTGTTGCTTTCAGGCATTGGTGAGGTCCAATGGACTCGAAGCACTTTAGCACAACACCAACAAACATCCAAACAGCTGGTCGTCCTCATTACTACTCCCAATTAATTATTGTTTTCAACATAAATTCATAAAAGCCTTCCTTAATAATATTTGATCTTGAAAATTAACGCATAAAAAGATAGATATTTTAATTTTAAATAACATTTTTAATATATTTTCATAAATTGCTTATTTTAGGTGTCAGCCTGTCAATATGACAGCAAGATGTTAGATGTTAGATATTGTCAGTGTGAATCGCTATTTCATATCTTCAAAAAATCCCATGCGTTCCGCTTAAATGTGCTCAGTGTGAAAAGCCTATAAGCCTAAATATCGAACATGGTGGTTGGTGGAGTTTTCATTCGATGATTTTCATGGCAATCGATTCTTAGCAACAATGTGCCAAATAGCGACCAAGTGTGGTTTAAACCGCGATCAACGAGAGCTAAGTGTACATCATAATTGTATTGCTAAATCTAGTATACCCTTGACCCAATGGATGATGGATATAATTAGGATGTCTTGACATGCACATTAAATACAAACTTCTAGTGCTGAAATGTATGCTTTACAATTCATCGCACTCCAAAACCCAGATTTATAGTGTTGGTCAGCTATACCAATTATTGAGATTGCTAATTGTTTATGACTGATAATGAAATTTATAAACGTTCACTCATGAATAGCAAATGCGATTTTTTATACATAGCATTGTTAAGGTACTATATTCGTAGCCACTTATATAAGTACGTACGCTCCATAGCAGATAACAATACGATTTAGATTAGATACCTCTGTATTTGGAACAACAAAAAGAACTACTACTGATAAGAAGCCAGCATTAAATAGACGCAAACATTTGTCAACAAATATCAGTTATCGTGGAAAAGTCAGAGAGGGAACAACTAATTCCAAGATCATCACTTAACAAAATGAGTCTACGCTGTGATATGCAATTGGACAGACCCAGTGGGGTCTACCAGGCTGGTGATGTAGTCAAGGGGCACATCTACCTGACGCTGCCCGAACGAGAGCTAGTCAAAGGTATGACTCATGATTGATAAGCCTATTTATGGCACTCGAATAATGACCAGAAAGAGGCTAAAGTCATGACTCACATTCAAATCATTTTGATATGTTTATGATTATTTAATTATCATTTATAGCCATTGCACTGGAGGCATGTGGTTACGCGGTTACAGCCTGGGAGAAGCCTCAAAAGCAAAAGAAAGGCAAACCAAAGCCCGCTCTGCCCTATGGACAACGTCTGGATTATTTGGCTTCCATTAACTACTTTGTCGGCTCCGAGCAGGCCATACCCAATATCATAGAAGCAGGCGTCTATCACTATCCTTTTACAGTGCATCTACCTGAACAGTGTCCCAGTTCCTATGAAGGCGCACTTGGACACATACGCTACACGCTGCAGCTGATGCTGCACACAGACACAGCCTGCCAGGTGGTGCATAGTCGTCGTCTGGAGCTGTTGCATCTTGGCAAGCCGCTACAGAGTGCCGGCGTCTGTGATGCGCAGCATTTGGAGCAGACGCCACGTTTGAAATTCTGGCAACGTCCGCTGCTGCTGGAGCTGAATATACCCAGAGCTGAGTTTATGCCTGGAGACGGCATATCCGTGCATGTCAAGCTGCATAATCCACAACAACTGCCGCTGAGTGAGCTCATCTATAAGCTCAATCAGCTGGTCACCTACAAGGGCCATCAAAGTGGCAAGCCCAAGCGCAGCGATACGAAATTGGATCGCTGCAACCTGATGAGCAGTGTGCATCATTTGAGTGACGTACCACGTAAGGAACAGTTTCAGCATTTGCATTTGCTGCAGGTGCCTCCAACTACACCAACGTTGGACTTTACAGAATGCCAAATAATGCAGCTGAGCTACGAGGTGGAGGTAATTTTAAAGACCAAGCAAAACAATCGTTTTATCATGGCGCAATTACCCGTCGCCATAATGGACAGACAGCGTCCAATCATAGTGGATACTCCCGTGCTGCCTATATGCCAAGGCACTAACTTAACTGTGGCGCGTTCCATGGATAATCTGGACAATATTGACTTGGATAAAACACTTGAAGCTACTGCGCCTGCCATAACACCAACAGCTGAAACTGACGATCCCAATCTAAGCAGATCCATGATTTCGCTGGGTGAGTCCAAAAGCCATTAAAAGTTATTGATTAATAACTAATGGATTATATTTCGCTTTCAGCTTCCAACTTCCGGGAAGCTGAATTTATGGTTTCCACCAATCTAAACAAACAGACAAAGCATGCCATGTCCGGGGAGCAGCTCGACTTTAAGCCACGTTATCTCTACTATGAAATGGAACATACTGAAGCGGAAAAAACGCTCTAAAGTATGGGATGTTTGCTAATATACTATTTCAGACGTAATTTATTATAGCTTTTAAATATATATTTAATTTGGTTATACTGAATATTCGTTATCTGGTTGTTATCAAAATTGGGGGGTCTTGGAAAAATGCTACTAATAGATAGCTTAGCATAGTAACCAGGGGTGTATCTTTCATAATAGTTGGCCTTACCACTATTGGTAGGCGAGTTCGATTTTCTTTTTATATCGTTACTACTGTTCGGTAATTTATTGATTTTAGGTTTCATGGCTTGGAACACAGTATCATCATAATATCTTCGAATGATAAGCTATACTTGTTTTAATCCAAAGGTTCTTTAATTGTGTAGCTAGGAAAGAAACTATGTCTGTGGTTACGGAAATAATAATGCCGAGAGAAAGGATAGACCCAGCAAGATCAGATTTTTTACATAGAGCGAAGAGTGCAATACACTTATCCAAAAACGGAGATAGTACTAAGTATCGACTCAGGTAGCTGGACCATCTGTCGGGCCTTCCGTTTGTCCATGTGAAATACTAATTCATCGAGACTTTAAGAGCTGGGTATACCATATTTTAAATTGTTTAAATTATCCGTACTACAGTGACAGTACAGTACCTATTCACGTTTGTATCTGATTGCTTTACCCGTAGAAGAAATTTTCCGTTTACTCTCAAGCTGTGAAACTACTTGTTTATTTATTTATTTAATAAAGATTAAGTAAGTTTAGAAAACTAACTTAACTAAAAGGAAGCACTGGCAGCTAAAGGCCTTAGGCTCGAAACTACTTGTATCATTAAAAATTCTATGCTATAAAAAAATATGGAAGGTCGGTTGAAATCTTTAAGAACTATAAGCAATAATTTTCAGACCTATATGCTTACAGAATTTTTACTATAATATGCTTGTGTACTATTAAGCCACAGTCGCCATATGACAGTTGTGATCCTAACAAACAAAAACTAATGACATCTATCATTCGATATACACTCAAATCGAGAGGAATATGATATCAAGATGAATCGACAAAATCTGCCTGCTCATAGAAAATGCAAGAAAGGTGACATAAAATTTAAATTTGTTTTTAATGATATACCTAATTTTGACGAAAAAAAAAATGTTTTCCATCTATATGCCTCAGTGTTCTTTATGGATAAAAAATATATATTAAAATATTTTAGCTCTATTTTTTAAAGAGATAAATTGACAAAAGGGCTTTAGAGTGCATTAATACGTTCTAATCTGCGTTCATTTGATTGCAGATACTATTATCATTTTACCAGGCACCGAAATGTTTAACGATTTTAATTTATTAATTACTTTATTGAAATTTTGTTTTAAATTTGAAAGTATTTTTGTTAAAATAATAAAAATTATTGAAAAATAATTACATATACATAAATTGTTATTTAAAAGGATGCAATATTTTGTATTTTTCAATTGTTTTTAAAAAAGTAAATAATTAAAATTATTTTTAAATTTTTTTATAAAATAAATAGAATAATTATTTCTTAACTTTTATTCAAAATATTGAAAATTAATATTGATTTAAAATAGCTTTTGGACAAAGATGAAGACAACAAAAGTTCCCGCCGATGATATTTCTTATGCCCTTGAAGAATCAATATTAAGGATCCCACAAATTTTCTTCGATTCAAAGCAGGTGTAAACATATCAACACATAGAATTTTTAAATTTTAAAGGAAAGTTTTTAGTATTTTTTTAAAATTTATTTTCAAGTGAGCATTATAAATTGTTATTTAAAATTTAATGTTATTTTAAATACATGTTTAATTAAATAACTTGTAAATCCATTGCATTATAAAAATTTAAAGATAAGTGTTAGTTTGTAAAAATTATGTTATTATTATTTAAGAATTTAATAAGATTTTTTTCAATATAATAACAATTTTAATTATTCTGTTTTTGATAGCCCATTTGAAATAAATATATTATTATTTTGGCAATTCCGTTTTGGCGTGACGTTACGTTTTTTACAAAAAAAATTTAAGCTAAATTTTTTAAAATAATTTGTTATATTTTATTTTAGCAATTAAGTGCAACAAAATTAAGTAAAAAATTACACTCGATTTTTTCGTTTAAAAGATACAAGCTGAACTAAGCATGGTGTTATATTACCAAAAAAAAATAGAAATGGGTTCCGATTTGGATTACAAAGTATGAAATGTTAATAATATTAAAAAAAACCCCTTTCTCTTTTTTTTTATTAGACTTAGTATCTGGCGTGACGTTAAACGCTGCCACGTTACAAAAATTTCCATTAAAAATATTTTATTAAAAACTTTTTTTTTAACTCCAAAAAAAAATCAATTTTGACTTCAATTTTAATAACTTTAATAAAAAAAAAAACAATACTTGTTATGATAAGAAATTATAAAAAGATGCTCTCAAAAATAGGGAAAACCGACCAAAATATGAACTTGTAACTAAAGTTGTAAGAAGCGTTTTAAACTTTTCTATTTAATAACTTTGAACATTTTTCTTTAGTAATACATGTTAGAAACTAATCTTAATTAATTATTATTTTATCTTATTTAATTATTCTGTCACCTTTTCAATCCCTCCTTTTTGCCATACAAAAACTGGGTGATTGTTTTGTCCTAATACATTAAGTTGTGTATAAGAATCCATTTTTCTCTCAATTCCGAAGCAATTTGTAAACATACTAGTTAATCATATTTTAAATCAAAAAACAATCCGCAATAGTTTCGCCAGAAATATCTTTTATACCGCTAGCAAACTATTCCGTTTTTTATTTTAAGCGTCATCTAATAAAAATTAAGTCAAAACTGTCTAGAGATTTTTTGGCACACTCTTAAATCACATTGATATAAATATTAAAATTTCTAGAATTTTAGAGTCTAAAAACTTCCTTTTTTGAAAATTGCGATTTCAAAAAGTATAAAAAATTTTTTTCGACAACCCTATAAAAACATCAAGAGCGCAAAGCTGAACTGATAGCAATTTTTTGTTCTCTGCAGAGAGAATAAAAGCTTTGGCGAGTATTTCTCTGTCCAAAGAGTAAACTTGTTTGTTCTCAAACATCCAGGTATGTATGTATGGACGGTATATATAAGTATACTGCACCAATCAAAACAATGCCGGTATTTGTATACAAAAGTTTGTTGTCAGAAAAATAGTAAAATTTTATGAATGGAATAGTTGATCTAATTTATCGTGTATATTTTTGGGTACACTGTACTTTGAGTCCAGATTATATTTAGTTAGAGTAAACGTACATACATATGTATATGCTGCCAGCATATTCTGCCTCGACATATGAGATAGTGGCATGGCATTTTGTTTTATAGTCTACTTCCTAGGATTTTTGATATTAGGCCCCTCATTCCCTCCAGTACAATTTGAATTTTTTCACATTTTCTACAAAGAACTTTAATTTTCAGTACCATTCATGGGAACAAATTTTACAAACTTCCGGTCTGATGGCAACAATGATTAATTTATAACTTATTTTTATACCCTGTACCGTATGGTACAAAGGGTATATAAAGTTAGTGCAAGCTGAAAATATATGTAACATACAGAAGGAGTCATCTGTGGCCCCCCCAAAGTTGGGAGATGGTAAGAGCTAGAGCAACCAAACTTTCAGATTAGATCCCTTATTGTTCCATAGGAGACAAGTTTATTTTATTTTTTTGATATATGTAGCTCTCATAGGGGTGTTTCAGACGACCTCGAAAAAAACAAAAAGTTTTAGATGGATAATTCGTTTATTTATGAAGATCTCTATATAGATTTTTAGAGATCCCCAGCACTGTTAATTCGAAATTCGATCAAAATCGGTTGACTATATCATATAGCTCCCATAGGACCGATCAGTCGAAAACCCATGTTTGGTGCAAACTTAGTTCGGTTTCGTTTGTTTATGAAGATATCATTACCAAATTTGGTACTTGGAGGTTTCTTAGAGTTCCCCAGCACTGTACCAATATTTATCAAAATCGGTTGACTATATCATATAGCTCCCCTAGGACCGATCGATCAAAAAAAAATGTTTGGTTTAAAATTCGTCGGTTTTGGTTGTTTATGAAGGTATCGTAACCTACTTTGGCAATCAAATGTATTTTGGTGTTCTTAACCCTCCGTCGGACACATATTTTTAACCCTTCGGACGGACACATGATGCCTGGCTGGACCCCTATGTATTTACATACATTTATATGGGAATATACCTCATGTTTCGGCTCAATTATATACCAACGAGGTATATTTTCTTAAATAATCACAATTCTGTATCGATTTGGCATATGTTGAGCTACTTGCCTGAGGAAATAAATATTCGAAAAAAATTTGAATTTGGAAAAAAACCCACTTTGTTTTTTTTTTTTTTTTTATTCTTATTAAATTCAATGTTGTTCGAACGAAAGTAAAGGGATTTAAATGTATTTTATTATGAAATATAATGCCAGCTCATTTATGGACTCTAAGGAACACATAGAAAGCAAGTATAAGCGATTTTACTGTGTTGTTGACACATGGGATTGCTGCAATTATTACAAAAAAAAACGAGTTTTGTGACGCAGCTTATCGCCTCCTTGCAAACAAATGCAACAGTCTCTCTTAATTGTAAGTGTATCGGCGCCGCTTTTATTTGCAACGATCGCATTTTCTGTAATATTGATTGGTCTGCCAAAAAATTCTTCAACGGCCAATCGTGTGGAAAATTGACAAATGACGTGTGCATTATTCATTCGACTTTCGACGTTAGCGAGAACTAATGTGTTAGCCAACGAATCCAAAAAAGCACGTCTTGCGCCTGATCGTCTATTTCCTTCCACTTCTTTATAAATGCAAAAAGAAGCCAAAGCCATAACATCTAAAATGATGCAGAAGAATTCATACGTCCAACGTCTTGTCGGTCGTTTTGTTGTGAAGTGTGCGACACCCACTTTATTTTTCTTATAAAAAAGGATCGCTTCGGGTTTTTTTGCTTCGCCTTCACAAGATTTCGAATAATGAACTGTTGAAAGTAAGTTCACGACCTTATTCTTTTTGGGCACATAGCTGGAAATTGATACAATGTTTTCGTGAAAACCAAAGAAATATGAATGAACTGAACGAGAAACTTATTTTTTCATCTCCGGAGGAATACATCTTTTGTTGTCGGTCACAATGGTTCGGCCGCTGTTGACGTAGCGATTGGCAAGTTGCATCAACACATTCTCCCCTTGATCTGTCTGTGTTATAAGTGAACATACATAAATAACATAAAATATTGAAAAAACGCGCGAAGAGCGGTCGATATTGATCAAATTTCATGTACTTCCATACAAAATATATAGGGGTCCAGCCAGGCATCATGTGTCCGTCCGAGGGTAAACTTTTTTAAATCCTTTTTTTCGTCCGTTTTAAGGACTTTTTGATATTTCTACTATACATGGATCGATAGCCAATAAAATTTTAGGAAGCTACCTGGAAGCGCAAGTCGATATCTAAATTAGAAATACTTTGAAGTAACGGTCAAAAACGAAATAGGTCTGGCCAGACCCAGGTGTCCGACGGAGGGTTAAGCAATATATCAGTTTTTATTGCAGGCTAGTGGTACAGGGTATCCCAAAGTCGTCCGCACTACAGTGCTGGGGAACTCTAAAAAAACCTCCAATTACCAAATTTGGTAATGACAGACAGACATGGGTATATCGACTTGTCTAGTCACCCTGATCATACTTTAGGTAACTTTGGGGGGTCTCCGACGACTCCTTCTATATGTTACACACATTTTCGGCTTGCACAAACATAATATACCCTTTGTACCATACGGTACAGGGTATAAAAATAAATCCATCGATTTCAGCATATGTATGGTGGAATTTAAGGAAATTACAGGTATATAATAGTCGGGGCGTTTCATATTTTTGAATACAAAAATTTATTTTTTAAGCGCTTTTTAGAGTTTACAAAGTGGCATAAAGAGGTAATAAAAGCCATTACGAGACCTACTTTTTGGCATTCCAACCATAGTTATGGCTTGAAGTTGTGGCTGCATTATTGGAATTACTGCTCTCAGTTGGCATGGACGGTTGGTCATAAGGCGGCGGTTGCATTAAAGGCGAGTCTAGCGTGGCTTCGGTTGGTGGTGCCGTAGGTTGTGCAAAGTTCGTGTACATTGGATACTTGGGAATAAAATCATCGGTGCGATTATGCTCATCCACATCGGTATCGACGAATCTTTCGCCTATATGTGTGGCCTCCTCAAACGGAGGTGGTTCTAAAATATTAAGATACTACTATTAGTAGAGTTCTATATGTGGTTACCCGTTAAACTTACTGCAGTTGTCATAGCTGGGCGGCAGATCAGCACCCCGTGGAGTATCCGGTGTGTCTGGTGTATGTGGTATCCAAGCAGCCACATGCGAGGGATCTTCAGCACTCTGAGCTAATGGTATAGTGCCAATGTTTATAGGCAATTCAATCTCTGAGTCAGTGTGACAACTGCCCGTTTTGATTGCCATTACTATGTAATAGCTAACCTGAATAATGCCACCATTTTGAGAGGTGGGTGGCACAGGCGGTATGACCAGCGTGCCATTTATAACACGCTTGGACAAACGTAAAACCCGCTCTTGCTGCCCATCTTCAGTCAGAGTATTGGTGTATTCACGTTGTTTGTAGTGAGGTGTACTGGCTTTGAATATATAAACCTGCGTGAGCTTTAGCTCAATGCCATCCAAGTCATAGCCATGCGACTGATTGTCAATCATAAGTGTAAAGTGTATTCTTTGACCGGGTGCATAGCCACCAAAAGGTATTGTCAGCTCGGATATCACCGGACCCGAAGAGCAAGGCCAACAGCAAAAGTACTTAATGTCATCATTTTTGATCGGTATCTATAAAAAAGAAATCATATATTATGTCTTAACACACATCAGTTGGTATTTAGGTACTTACTAGCATTTCGGGATATAAATTAAGATTATAGCTGTGCAGCACGGTTATGGGCTGTTTGAATTCATTGTTAAAACGCCAGGAGCGATCCACCACCAATGAAACTTCATAGAAGATCTTGCCGTACTTCTCCACACATGACGAGGGACATTCCAGCGGCAGCGGTATACAGAAAGTATAGGTGTGCGTGCCTGCCGGCAGTTCACCCTCAGCGAATACATGGGTGCGTGTATCTAGATAGGTCTCCTCGCCCCGATAATACTCCGTGTAGTGTTCCGTTTTGTTGTTACGGGTGCGCGTTCGACTTTCCTCCCAACGCACCTTTGCCTTGGCTTCAAAGAGTATGTAGACTTCTGTAATGTAAAAATATCTGCATGAGCTATAAAGGTTTGGTACATAATAAATAATTAGAACTTGTCAATTAGCATTGAACAATTGGTTTAAATTAAAAGTGTCACTCATCTCGCTCGTCAACCAATAATTTTGTGTTTTAAAAATATATCTTTTTATACCCTATACTTTGGGGTATAAGAGTATATTTAGTTTGCGCTAGTCGAAAATGTTTGTAAAATACAGAAAGAGACACCGGAGTCCCCACAAAGTTACCTAAATTACTAGAGCAGTTAATATTAAAATATCCGTTTATATCAATGCCTAAATTTTAGAGATAAGAGCTAGAGCTACCAAACTCTTGATATAGAGCCCTTATTATTTTATGGAATAAAATTCTTCTCTTTGATATCGGCGTCGTTTTATATAGCACCTGAAAAAAAAAACCAAAAGTGTTAAGGGCATAATCATTTTCGTTCCACGGTTTTTATTAGGCAAATGAAAGTTTTTCGAAGTATCCAAGCACTGCACCAAATTTAATCTGAAGCGGTTTATATATATGTCGAAATAATGATTTCTTTTTGAAGATATCGAAACGTAATTTGGTATTTGGAAGCTTTTTAAAGTTCCTACGCACTGTACTAGATTTAATGCAAATTATAATTTTATAGCACCATAGGACTGGTCTAACAAAATAAAGTTCTCATGGCATAATTTGAGCATTTTTCGTTTTTTATGAAGATACAAAAATGGTAACCAAATCCTGTAATCAAAGGTTTTTTGGAGTACCGAAGCAAAATTTGATCGAAATCTTTGTAACTAATTATTTTGTTACTAAAATTTTACAGGGTATCCCAAAACTTTACTTTGGGTACAAGGGTATGCTAACTTTGTAAAAAACCTTTTGTTCCTAACACCTAAAAGGAAACGAGTAAAAGCTCCCAACCATTATAACAAAATGATCAGGCGTACAAAGGAAATGGATTGTCATATCTGTGTGTCCATTAGTATTCCCTGTTTCTCGAAGGCCAAAAGAGTAAGGAATAAAGCCAATACAATATTACGGCTTATTACCACATTTTTCGTAATAAAAATCGGTTAAGGACTTTAGCAGTTATAGACAAAAATGATCAAATCTAAACCTACTTTGCTAAGAAAGACCCACCAAAAACAAACTTTTTATAAAACTTTTTCTAAAAAAGTTACAGTCACCAAATTAAGTATGTACGCTACGATTTTTGCAATATCTCACGAAAACAATAAGCTTAGGGCCATCAAAATTACTGGTAAAATTTAAAAATGATCCAAAAGTAATTAGGTCAAAGTTGATATTTTTACTTTTTTCGTTTTTGACCGTATTCTTCTAAATAAGCTTTAAATATGTATTGCTTGTCGATCAAACTAAGGTTAAAAAAGTTTGCATTTTATTTAAATATAATATAGTATGCAAAAAATATAGAGCCTTCCCCTTATATGGATCACGGTTGATATAACTGGGCATTTTCGATTTAACTTTATTGAAATATCATATTTAAAGCGCTTTATATGTAATATAAAAAGAAACAAATTGGGATTGCTCATTCAATTTAAATTTTCTATGTAACTGATCCCAAATTTAAAATTTTGGCTCGATTTTAATCAAACTAAATAAAATAAATAAAAAAGTTCTCTTATAAGAAGAATATTTTTGACCTATAGTTCTTATGGCCCCTATATGATATAGTGGTCTGATCTGTTCGATCCTAACAAATATTCTTATTGCAACTAAAGTTGCGCCAATTTTCAGATCCGAATCGTTTAGGGGATCTTTTAAGATGTAAGATTTTAATCATTATTTTTCCATTTGAATGTCTTAATCTCAAAAAAGTTAATATGAAGCTTAAGTTTTGAACGATAACAAATAAGATAGGTGCTAGTTCAATAAATTCTGCATATTTGGATACGTGCGGTATTTAGAAAAAACCCGTCGTTCGAAAAATAAAAGCTCTACTGTTTCTGTTGTCAAGTATCAATGATGATTTTTCATTTTACTTAAAAGCTTCACGTAAAATATCAGGGTATACTATAGTCGGGATGTCCCGACTGTTGCAAGCTCTCTTGTTTTCTATTATGCCATTCCACGCACTTTCTTTTTTGGCTCTCTGAGCACTGTCTGGCTTTCTTATTTATTCACGAAATAAAAATCCAAACAAACACAAAACGTGTCTTTCCCCAATGCTCTCTCATTTAGCATATGTCTAAGTCCAAATCTCCATATAGTATCTTCTATGTAGTGCTGTGTGTGTATCTGGCGCATCTTTTTTGGACTGTTTTGTTTTCGTTTAAACAGATACAAGTTAATATTCATATGGCAAGCAAAAAGATATTAGAATGTTGTACACGTGTTGTTTAGTGGACCTCGTCAGTCCGATGATTGCGTTTTATGGTTTGGTGCCTCTTAAATAGCTTTGGCATTTAAAAAAAATATCAATTAGTGAAATTGAAACTGGTAGAAAGAAATGTATATCTCACCAAGCCGTAATTCCCCCCGAGTCGTTTTCGTTATTATTGGATTAAATTATTTATGTATACATGTATACATGCTTGTACATACATTGTATATTAATAAGTAGATTCGCGGAATTGAATGCCAATGGGTCATCTGTAGCTTGCTTTTTAAAGGCAAATATATTTATATACTTAGTAGTAGGGAGCGACTAGTTGACTAACGAAAATATCCCATATCTATAGCATAAGTTACTTCTTGTTTACTACTTGTAAAGTGCTTTAAATCTTGCGTATAATTGCAATCTTGTATAACTTACCATTGACTGACTTATTCGAGTGTGTTTGCAGCACAACCCGCCCATTAATTGTCTCTCCACTGTAATAAACCGGATCGGGCCGATCGAATTCAAATGTGCATCTTGATGGCATTGAAACAACTGGGACTACTTTTAAACTCTCTTTTTTATATGTTAATAAACGCCCAGCACGCGATATAATGACAGTTCCTGTACAATGGGGAACACGAGTTTTAACTTAATCTAAATGTATCTATCTTTTAGAAATTATAGCGATTGCACAATGCCAACTATACGCAATTGGTCGACCGACTTCCATCCGTGCCCTAAACCGTTCAACGTCAAGAACCGAAATGAAAAGTTTGAAATGTTAAAATAAAAACGTTAGCGATTGAGAGAGAAAACAAAAGTGTATGACATCATCAAATGAGAGCACAAAAGCGCTCTTAGGGTTGTCAAGCTGCTAATTAAATTATGTTTAGATTTGACTAAAATTTTTGATAAGCAAAATAAGCATATATGTTTGAGAGTTTTGAAAGAGTTCGGTTTAAAAAAAAACATATTTCTTTTTTTATACCTACATATTAAATATTAGAGCCGCTAGTGGACTAATGAACCGACTTTTAAAATCTGTGTAGATGACAAATAAAATAAAAATGTTTTGATTCCAACTTTCACATTTTTTTTAATAATCGTACCCATACTACGTGACCCAATTTTTACATTTTTGTGTATGGGTACGTTCCCTTAACTAATTTATTATAAATTTGAAATTGAGAGTTCGATTTAATTACAACAATTATTAAAGTTTTCAAAACAACCATTGCAGATTTGGTGGAGTTTTTGTTAAGGCCCATGCGCAGTTCGAAAATATTCGCACGGAATGACAAAACTTCATATACATAAATAAATTTTTCGAACTGCGTATGGGCCTTTTTTATAAGAGCTTATGAGCCTTTAACAAATACACCTAATTCTATTTTTACACACTAGTTGCGTTCTAGAAAAAAACCGTATTAAAAAGATACGAAGTAAACCATTAAGCTGATATGAAAATAGATTAGAAACGGGTATTCCCTAACTATATTTCTAAAAGATAAGATTAATAAAAATATTTTTCTTTAAAATTTCAATCAAATCGCTTTTTTAATCGTGCTGAATCGAATGAAATTGTGTAAAAAAGTTTTTCTAGATCGTGTTATTTAAAAACCGTTTGAAAAAGGACCGTGTAAAAACAGAATTGGGTGTATATTAAAAAAAAATGTTATTTACGTTGTTGCAGCACTTTTATGTTAGAGACATTGATAAACCAACAAGTCGGAATCGGAACCAAAGTCCAGAACAGGCGTGATGATTTAGTTTTAACTATCTGCGCCTTCACTCTTCCGATGATGACGTGCAAAGTACCATCAGAAGAAGTATTTCAATACCTCATGCTTAAGGTTAAGTTTTTTGAAGCTCTTTAAATAAATTCTACTATATATTGTTTTTTTTTTTAGTTTTAATTAAATAAAAAGGTTTTTTTTGAATTAAATTGATCTATTAATGTTATTATTATTATTATTATTCTAAAGAAGTAAACACTTAGTGCAGTCGACAACTCTGGTGAGAGCACAACAGCTTTCAGTTGAGAGCTCTTATACTCTTACAAAAAAAAATGTTTGCGGAGTGAGCATTAAATAACGCTTCTGTGTTGCTCAAACAAAGCGAGCTTTTTATGTTTCCATACCTATACATATAATGTATATATTGTATCTATGTATACATATAATATATAAGTGATTTTCGGTTTGTTACGAATCTTGCGAGCAAAATAAAGCCGGTTCATGTAAACAGAAACTTGTGGCATAAAAGCAGGTGAGAGTAAAATGCAAAGACCTGAGTTGCCATGGCTTAAACTCGGGTGGACATGGTTTGCCGCACGTGAAAGTCGGTCGCAGCTGACTTTGAGATACCCTGTACCATCACAAAAAACAAAAAAAAAACTACACCTTGCTAGGACCGCTTTGCATTGAATTTAGCATGCGGATCTGCATTTACACGCCTACAAGTTTCAAATGACGCAACAATTGAATCCCACGAACCATTATCAGAGTCGCTTATTCGTTCACATGGTATAATTAACATGGTAGAGTAATAGAGAGTGCGCTCGCTCACACGAAGATCATATATTTCAGTCTTGTTGCGACTGTTGATGTGGTGGGTTGGCGATGCGCATGATTTATTTTTCAGCTAAAGCACGCAGTACATGTGTATGTGTGCAAACACAAGATTTGTTGTTTTATTTATTGCGTGAATATTTTTATTTGCAGCATTTGCAAGCATACACATGCACGTGTATGCTATGTGTAAATACAACATAGCAACAAATATTGCACTAAACTAAGTAACTAAAGTCAATAAATAAAAAAAATTTTATATAAATTGCAGTGTTATTATTTTGATATTTGGAACTTAAAAAAATGTATTGCTCTTTGTGCAAACAGACGTGTGTGGCAGGAACAAAATGCGTGATAGTTCCAAAAAATGAAACGAAAAGACAATTGTGGGAACAATCTGCTGGAGTACCGATAAAAGAAAGAAGTCGGATTTGTGAGAAACATTTTGAAAACAAAGATTTCTATTTTGTATCGAATAGCCGTGGTACCAAGCGCCGACGATTGCGCGAAAGTGCTGTTCCTCAAATGCAAAAGCAGGCGATTGCATTTACGGAACATCAACCGTCGTCGCTGAGTTCAAATAAAAAAGATTTTAGTTCACAAACAGAGTACGTATAGTTTAATTTTTAGATCTTATGAGCATTTATGTTACAATTAATTGAAAATGTTAAATAAACAGAAAAGAAGTCATTGAATGCGGCATTGCACTAGAAAACATCCGTTTGAAATTAAGGCTAAAGGAATTGGAAAATGAAAACAAGCGCCTAAAACAGCAATTGGACGAAGCGGAATGCTTAAAAAACTCAATTAGTAAAATTTTTACGCCCAACCAGATAAAACACCTGCAAGTTGGAGGAAAACAGAGATGGAACGATGCTGATGTATCGAATGCTGTTTGCTTGCATGCTGCTGGCCCTCGTTCATATCAGCATCTGTACAAAAAAGGATTTCCACTGCCGTGTGTGTCGACCTTGCAAAAGTGGTGTCAGTCCGTTGAAGTGCAGCCTGGCCCACTGGATATAATACTACAGTTAATGAAAACCAGTGTGTCAATTGCCGAGGCAGATAGAGTTTGTTGTTTGATGTTCGATGAAATGAAAGTTGCGTCAACATATGAATGGGACCCCGTTGTTAAAGCAGCCTGCCCTCCGCGAAACTATGTCCAAGTCGCAATGGTACAGGGCCTTCGAAAATCTTGGAAACAGCCAATATATTTTGATTTTGATCAGCCAATGACTGATAAAGTTCTAAGTAGTTTACTTGAAAAGCTGTACAACGCCGGTTTCCATGTCGCAGCAATTGTATCGGACATGGGTATTACAAATTGTAGTTTGTGGAAAAAGCTTGGAATTTCAACTGGTAATGTCACGTAACCTACGTATATGCCTGCAAAATAATTAATTTGTGATTTTTTTTTGCAGATAAAACGTGGTTTGAGCATCCTTCAAATGCAAAGCTTAAAGTATTTGTGTTTGCAGATGTACCCCACCTCATAAAGCTTCTGCGAAACCATTTTATTGACGCTGGCCTATTGATAAATGGCACGTTATTGACGGTGCATTCTGTGAGGCAAGCAATGCATCATTGCTCATCATCAGACGTATCAATTATGTGGAAAGTGTCTGAGGAGCACCTATCTGTCCAAAACACAAGTAGACAACGAGTGAAATTGGCAACACAGCTTTTGTCCAACACCACTGCCAACGCTATCCTACGATGTTTGTCGCTTGGGCTTGATATTGATAATGCAACAGAAATAGCAGAATTTATTAAACTAGCTAATGACTGGTTTGATGTTTTCAACGCAAAGCTATCAACAGCAAATTTGCCAAGCAAACAGCCATTTGGCAAAGAACTTGAATTGCAGAGAAGTATTCTGAAAAAAATGACCAATCTTGTGTCCTCTCGGATAGTGCCAGACCCAAAAAAGTGTTCAGCTTCTCAAGAAAACAACACAGTTTTCCTTAAAAAATTCCTACCTTTTCAAAAAGGTATAATTATAAGCAATAACTCATTGATGCAATTGCATTTATATTTACAAGATCATTACGATATGCAATACATCATAACAAGTAGGCTTTCCCAAGATCTTTTGGAACATTTTTTTGGCGCTATCCGGTCTCGCGGAGGTCTACATGACCACCCATCCCCAGTACAATTTAAGTATAGAATGCGAAAATACCTTCTCGGTAATTTTTCTTCATTTATTTAAAGCTTTTAGTGTTTCAACTAATAAGATTTTCTTCTTCAATCTGTTATAGCTTCATGTTTGTGTCGTCCCAAAAAACTAACACGTGATTTAATATTATATTTCCTTTTAAGAATTTGTATAAATTCTAAATACTTTCTTTATATATAGCACGCAATACAGAACTTTTAGAGCAGAACGGAAATGTCGAGGTTGAAGAAGTGCCATGGGCAGATATTGAAATACCCCAAAAAAAAAATATTTCAAATATGGGACAAAATGCAGCAACGTCTGAATTAAATGTCACAAATACAAATGACATTAATGTAGACCAGCTCGCCGCAGATGCGGTGGAATATCTTGCTGGCTACATAATAAAAAAACAAAACTTATTTAATTTCCAAAGTGTAGACAACGGATTTACATACGTTGACCAGATATCACAGGGTGGCCTGACAAAACCCTCACGAAAATTCACAGAACTAATTATTCAGCTGGAAAAAGTTTTCATTTCATTTAATGGCTTATCTATGTATATCATGTGAGCCACATTTGGTCGACAAAATGTTAGAAGGCGCCAAAGACATAAATCTAGATGAAAAAATTAAAAATTATTATTTAAAAATAAGAGTTCATCTTAGAACAAAATTTTTAAATAAAAAACTAAAGGAGCAACAGCAGCTGATGGGGCAAAAAAAATTATTAAAAATATTGTTATAGTTTTAAACCATTGTAATTTTAACATGTCCATATGAACGATTAAACTTTTATTACATGTAAATTTATTAATTTATACATTAGGTTAAACCGGTTGACCCCTGGGGGGGAGTCACACATAGACTACATAGTCCTTAGTGGATAATTTATACATTATATTGTAATAATTTTTGATATTAAGTAAATAAAATTCAATTATAAATATTTTCATTAATTCACTAATTTTTTTTTATTTAATTTCAAGCATACAAGTGCCGCATGCATTAGCTTGTGTGCCAGCTAGTATTTTTGCTTGCTTCTCTCTCTCTCTCACTTTTCTTACTCTCAGAAAATTTATGATCTTAATAAACTCTCTATTACTCTACCTTACTTATTATACCATGATTCGTTCAATGGATGGGAAAACAGCCAGATGAGTTTTCGCGGTGGCCATTTGCGACATGCATTTGGTATATACATTTGCACAATTTTCTTGGAAAATATACGAATAAAACTTAATTAACAAACAAACCCACAGATGGTCCACCCTATAAACAAAAATTTTACGCCCGAGAGCCATGGGAGCTTTATATTATAAAATTAAACTTTTGTTTTTTTCGCAGTGCTATTATGCACAGTAAGGTGTCTAAATCCCAAGTTCGATTACTCTTGTCATCTCTAAAATCGTGGAGTTCTTATAGACTTACAGACTGATAGCTAGTCAGACTAACTTTAGGGGGAGCCGCAGTCTTCTTTTCTATGTGCTTTAAAATACCCCCACGTGAGCTATATAATATAACGCCGATATACAAAAAAATTAAATAAACTTGTCTCTCACCATCTCTGAAATCTTGGCATTCATACTGACGAACATGGGTATATCGACTTCTCAATTGATCAATGTTAATTTCTTTTCAGAGAGGACTACTTACTAAACCATTTAAAGGATACGATAAAAACGGCCAGGTCTGCTAATAATATAATGGATTTGCCAGATGGCCTTTTCCAGGTGCTGGGCACGTTTTCTAAGTGCACATAGCCAATGTTGCTGCATTCTATCTCCGACTCATCTCCGCAACTGCACATGTTCGATTGTACCTTTTCTAGAGTGCTGTTACAACCGAACCCTGTGGCCCATTCTAGTTCCGGATTGGTTTTGGTTATCGCTTATATTTCAAGAATAACATCTCGAAGGGATCTTTTTAGCGCTGATCCGTTTCTAGCACAGTTGTCCGTTACCGAGCTCGTCAGAGTGACCAGATGCCAGGTTAGTCGCGGGTGGTCACAACGTAATAATTTGTAGAGTTAGCAGTGCTTCTTTAGTTCTTTAAGATGCCTTTTAGAGGTTGTTTTATAAACGATATTACACAATTTTAAAAGCACAATTATAATGAGGTAGTGGTTTACGGTCAATACAGCTTTGCTAACTATCCTTGCTGCTCATAGGAGGAGCACTTGTCGGTAGTAGAGGCGCGTCGGCTGTAGCTTCTGGTGGAGAAGAGGTAGTTGGCTGCGCAAAATTCGTGTACATGGGATACTTGGGTATAAAGTCGTCAGTGCAATTATGTTCATCAACATCGGCATCTATAAACTTCTCGCCTATGTGAGTGGCCTCCTCAAAGGGAGGTGGTTCTGCAATGAAATATTAAGTTTAGGTTAAAATAAAAAGTATCTCAGTTTGCTTAACTCACTGCAGGCATTATAGCTAGGAGGTGCATCACTGTCAGCTGCGTTATCCGGTGCAGATGGTATCCAAGTATCCACATGCTCGGGAACTTCTGCACTTGCAGTTAATGGTATAGTGCCTATGGTAATGGGCACTTCCAACTCGGAATTTGAGTGAAATCTGCCAGTTTTAATAGAGAGTAATACGTAATATTGCACCTTGATGATATCATTATTTTGAGAAGTTGGTGGCACCGATGGTATCTTTAATGCTCCAGTAATAATGCGCTTAGACAAGCGTAACACGCGCTCGGATTCAGCGTCATCGGACGAGGCCAGTATGTTGGTGTGCTGACGCTTTTCCTGCCTGGGATCGGTTGCTTGGAATATGTAGGTCTGTATTAGACTAACTTCAATGCCTACCAAGTCATAGCCATACGACTGATTGTCAATCTCAAGGGAATAACGTATTTTTTGACCAGGTGCATAGCCGCCATAAGGTATGGTAAGTTCGCAAATGACAGGCCCTGAAGAACACGGCCAGCAACAAAAGTATTTCACTTCTTCACATTGTATGGGCACCTATAAAAGAAGAAAGCAGATACCTTTAGCTTGGTATAAATTGGTCAATGCTTGGACTTACCACCAAGTGGGGATATCTGTTTAGATTATAGGTATGCAGTACGGTTATGGGCTGTTTGAATTCGTTATTAAAACGCCAGGAACGATCCACAACTAGTGAGATTTCATAATAGATTTTACCATACTTCTCTACGCAAGAAGATGGACATTGAAGCGGTAGATTAAATGAAAAGTGAAACGTATGTATGCCAGGAAGCAGTTCACCCTCTCCGGAAACGCGAGTATGTTTAATCACATAGCATTCGTCGCCCCGGAAATACTCTGTAAAATACGCCGTTTTATCGTTTTGAGTACGAGAGTTTTCCTCCTCCCAGCGCACCTTTGCTTTGCCTTCAAAGCGTGTGTAGACCTCTAAAATGTATAAAAAGTATTAGAGGTTGATCAATTGATGGTATACAACATATCAATTAGATGACGAATTCAGGGTTTTACCATGAAGGGGGTTTTTATACCCTGTACCGTATGGTACAAAGGGTATATTAAGTTTGTGCAAGCCGAAAATGTATGTAACATACAGAAGGAGACATCGGAGACCCCCAAAGTTACCTAAAGTATTATCAGGGTGACTAGAGAAGTCGATATACCGATGTCCGTCTGTCTGTCCGTCCGTCCGTATGAACGTCTAGATCTCAGAGATGGTAAGAGCTAGAGCAACCAAACTTTCAGATTAGATCCCTTATTATTCCATAGGAGACAAGTTTATTTTATCTTTTTGATATCGGGGCTACATTATATAGCTCTCATAGGGGTGTTTCAGAGGACCTCGAAAAAAACTAAAAGTTTTAGATGGATAATTCGTTTGTTTATGAAGTTATCCTAACCAAATTTGGCACTCGGAAGTTTTTTATAGTTCCCAAACACTGTACAAAAATCGGTTGACTATATATATCAAATAACTCCCATAGGGCAGATCGATAAAAAAAAAGTTTTTTGTACAAAATTCGATGTGTTTCGTTTGTTTGTGAAGATATTGTAACCAAATTTGGTGTTTGTCAGTTTTTTAGGGTTATTTAGCACTGTACCAAATTTGATTAAAAGCGGATGAATGTATCATATGGCTCTCATAGGACCGATAGGTCGAAAAAACGTTGTTTTCACAAAATTCGATGTGTTTCCTTTTTTTTGTGAAGATATCGTACCCAAATTTGGGAATCAATTGTCTTTTAGAGTGCTTAAGCAATATATTGCACTTAATTGCAATTAGTTGTACAGGGTATCCTACAGTCGTCCGCGCCCGACTTTAACATACACCATTTTCTGTCTTCTTTTTATTCACTTTTCAATTTAAATATGGTAGAAAATATCGAAATACAAGAAGCAGAAATTTTCCCATATGGTGGAAATACATTTCCCAGTAACTAAAAAGGCGAAACGTGCAGAGCGTGGTACGCTATAGTTTAATATATAATTCTCTATACTTAGTATGTATTTTTATGACATTTTGACCATATAAGTTCGTTTTTGGCTCTTTTCATGCCTAACCCCAAACAAATTCTAATCAAATAAGAAACGTGCCCTGCCTTTTGCTTCCCTGCCGCTTGCTGCTTAGCACTTGATTATAACTAGACCTACATACATATATCATTATTATTGGGTTTCTATCGCAAACATTTTGACTGACGTATTATTTTCATAGGCAGGTCCAAATCGGTACGACAAGAATAGTCTTACAAATTTTGTGCAAATGAACTAATAATGTTCATTACCTATTTATATAATAATACAGTGGTATTTTTGACTTGTCCCAAAGCAGATAGTTTTATAATAGTGGATTATCAATTTTTTCTGCTTACCATTAACAGTCTTACTGGAACGCGTTCTTAGCACGATGCGTCCATGAATCGTCTCTCCGCTGTAATAAACCGGATCCGGCCGATGAAATTCAAATGTACATGTTGATGGCATTGAGATACGCTAATAGTCATACAGCTAAAGCATAAACCAAAATTATCTTTTTTGATTAACTTATAAAAATTACACAATTTAAATTAAACACTGACTTTAAACGATACTTTAGCTGCTCCAAAAAACGTTCAATACTGAAATGTGATGTCAAAACTCAAAAGCTTTTGACCAGAACTATAAATATTTATGCGTGGCTGAGCACAGTGAGCGAGTTATTCTGTATGCCATTATCGAAAGAGAATACTATAGATGAGCAAAATAGGGTTGTCAAGCTGTTGTTATTATAGTTTATTTTAAAATAAATAAAAACGATACTTTTAAGTACCTTAAGGCTCACTTGGACCCAACATTAATTGGCTCTTGGGACCACAGTAACTCTCAAACCTCAAAGATGGCGGCTGTAAATCTTTTGAGTCCCGTACCAGTTGTAGCGCTTTCATAGGACCGTGATAATGTCCTTTAAGGGCTTTCAGGTTTTGTGGTGGGGGAAGAGAAAAATATGTTACGGGTAATGTCGCACAGTTCAGTTCATTCAGCAGAAAAGCTATATTAATATCAAAAAATTCATTATATAAAGAATTGTCCAAAGATATTTGGTTTGGATAAATGGTTTGTTAGACAGTCTCAAAAAGAAGAAAACATTTTACGACTATTTTTTTTAAATTATTTTTGGAAAAATGTGTCATCTTTGAATTTCACACAAATGTTCTGGTCGTTAGAGTTTTAGTTTTGTTTTAAAAGTATCTTATTTTTTTATAGAAAATAAGAAAAATATCTTGCTTTTTTAGTTTTCTGGTAAATGATTAATTTTGGGCATGTTTTTTAACATAAGATAGATAATAAAAAAATGTGCGCTACTGTCCGCATTACCGTTTCGACTGGGGAATTCCTTATGCGTTAAACGACTTAAGGCCTATACGCAGTTCGAAATATTTCGCACGGAATGACAAAACTTCATATAAAAAAAAGTCCCAATGGGCTAGGAGTCGTGATTTCCAAGTTTCACTCCAACTTCTTTCCAGACAGACCCAGTAAGCTATGGAAGAATTACAGCAAGTGCACCTTTGCATATTACCAATTTTGAATTGCATAAGGACTTCAATGTACCATTTGTCAGGGATAATACATGTCAGTCTTACATATTTAGAAAGGGTTTATAGGCATAAAAATCAGTTATAAAATAATTCGGCTTGTGATTTCATCTTGTTAATATTATTTTTTAGACCTAAAATTAATTTTATGTCGGCTGAGTTTGCTAAAAATGTTTGTTTGTGTCCTAGGATAGACGAACTTTTTAAACTCTTTTGAATTTTTAATAATTTGTATTTTTGGAATTTTTTTTTACATTCAGCTTATTTTAGGGTTTTTCGTATTTATTAAATTTGGAAATATTTTGCGTGCAAAAATGAAATTCGTTTATGTAAACAAAACTATGGGACAGCTTGAAAATACATACATATGTATTTGATCGAATGATAGCATGTGGACGAGTCTACAATAGAGATAATTTATTTCGCTTACAGCAAGAGCGCAGAGAGCTTTGATCCCTATCCACGCGTGTTATGTAAATTCAAAGACAGTCCACTTCTCTGCTCTAAAACTGTTTTTACCATACGTAGATAATTTTTTTTTTTCGAATGTAGCATATTTTATCTCCCAACTTCTGGCCAAACTGCAAACTGCAAAATTCATTTTTTGTTCTTGGGACAGAGAGATAGCGACAAATACTCTTTGAGTCAAAGTATTTAATTCACTCAATTTAGCAATAGTTAAGCTCCGACGTATGCATGTCAAAAGGGAATGAAGAATAACGAAGTAGCATGTGAATGTTAGCGACAAAAAACATTTTATGTGTTTTTAGTAGTGAGTGAGAGTGATATAGCATGAGGGCAGGCAAACATATGAAAATTTGTTTGTTGTTGCTGGTATACCATATAAGCAAGGGTGATTTTTTTGCTATTTGGTTTTTCTACCTGTTTGTTCTGACAGCTCACGCGATCTTGGTTTAAAACCATACAAAATACAGCTGGTACAAGAACAGAAGCCGGGCGACCTGCCACAACGTCGCGTGTTCGGTGAATAGGCTTTGGAAATGCTCGATGTAGATCCGCTTTTTTATCGAAGAATTGTCTTCAGCGCTGAAGAGCTTTTGTGGTTGAATGGCTACGTCAATGAGCAAAATTGCCGTATTAGGAGTGAAGAGCAACCAACAGCATTGCAAGAGCTGCCAATGCATCCACAAAAATGTACTGTTTGGTGTGGTTCATGGGCCGGTGGTAACATTGGACCGTACTTCTTCAAAGACGATGATGGCAACAACGTTACGGTCAATAGAGCTCGCTACCTTTCGATGATTTCCAACTTATTTTTGCCCAGAATGGAAGAGCTACACCTGGTCGACATGTGTACTGCAGGCGAAACAATGGGCATATTGCGAGATGAATTTGGAGAGCAATTCATCTCACGTTTTGGGCCAGTGAATTGGCTGCATAGATCGTGCGATTTGACACCGCTCGATTATTTTTTGTGGGGATATTTAAAGTCACTTGTCTATACAGACAAGCCAGCAACTGTTGCCGCCTTGGAAGACAACATAACTACTGTTATTCGTGAGATACCAGCCGATATGTTGGAAAAAGTATGCCAAAATTGAACCTTCCGTATGGACCACTTAAAGCGTAGTCGCGGTCAACATTTACATCAAGTAATCTTAAAAAAGAATATGCCAAAGATTGATTTACAACCGCAAATAAAAATTTTATACATTTTTGCACATTTTCGTTGTTTTTTTTTTTCTAAATTTAAAAACCAAACGCTTAAAAAATCACCCTTTAGTATGTGATTGTTTATTGTTTTGCTGTTAAAGGCCCCTATGCAGACACGAAAAATAAACAAACCTTCATATAAAAAAAACGCTCACAAACGTTTGGTCACAAACTGTTTTTTGCCGGTTTTTTGTTGCCAGTAGTAAACCATAGATGGCGCACTCAGCAAAAACCGCTGTTCGGTTTTGGCGCCATTAACAGAATTTATGTGCAGCTAGTTACCTTGTACGCGAAATTTATGGCTGGTCAACGAAATCGTTGGGGATCGTTGGGAAAGGATGAGAAAATATCTATAATAATAAAATAATTCAATTGTAACATTGATGTGCGTTAAAATACGTCTATTCATTTAGTCCACACTCAGCTCTGCGCATTAAATATGGGGTCACCCAAACACTCTGCCTGTTCGGTTTTGGCGCCATTAACAGAATTTATGTGCAGCTAGTTACCTTGTACGCGAAATTTATGGCTGGTCAACGAAATCGTTGGGGATCGTTGGGAAAGGATGAGAAAATATCTATAATAATAAAATAATCAACATTTCAATGGCAATGCATGTCATTATTATAGCATTGTTTACACAAAAAAGCATAAGTAATAAGCGTTGACGATAATTCATGTTTTTATGTTTTACTTCGCGCCTTTTAAAAATTAGCTTTTTGTAAACAAAAAACAGCTGATTATCGATAATAATTGCGATAAATTGCACTTTTTTGTTATTAGGGACACACTATTCCTTTCGTGACCAAAATAAGCCTGTCTTTTTGCTAGGTGGCTGTTTTCGTGTCTGCGTAGGGGCCTTATATAGAAATAAAAGAACTATTTGATTTAATAATAATTTTTATATGTATGTATCCGTTGCTTCCGCATTTGAGCGTTGACAGCAAGTCAACTTTCATACTGAACTGCATTAAGCAAGTCAACCGCTAGAGCACTCTCTCAATTGCCGATACCTTATTATTATACGATGGCGGAGCGCGTTTTGCTTTTTTATAAAAGTACATGACATCCCTGGCAGCTCTCTCACGATGAGCCGCATATACGGCTCAGTTTGCTTCGAGACTAGGTAAGGAAGGTTGGTCTGGCGCATGTTGTCGAATGGCAGTTCGTTTGCCGTTGGCAAAATCCATATGTGAATAAATACACACAAAAATGTGTATGCTATTGTTGTGTATTTTTTACACTTTCTAAGTGTACTGCGCACTGACAAATGCGTTTGCTTTTGTGGCTTATATTTAGCAGAAACAAAAAACAAACAAATATTTGTTTAACTTGAATTTAAATTTTAGGAAAGCATAATTGAAGACGTATGAAAATGTCAACGCAATATTGCGTTATATGCCGATGCAATGTATCGAAAGTTCAGTTAAGAAAAGTGCCGAAAGATGAGGTGAAAAGAAAAATATGGTGCGATGCTACTGGTGTATCATTAACAGAAGCCCATCGAATTTGTGATGTACATTTTGAAGAGGACGATTTTTATTTTGGAAAAAAGCGCAAGCGATTGCTACCGAATTCCGTACCAAAAGCCAAATTTCGAGAAGATGCCGCATTAGCGACCGACGTAGGAGTGATGGATGCCAGTACACAGACAATGTAAGTGCGTCAAAACCACAATGTTTTCTTTTGTATTTTATTAAATATAATTTCTAGTCAAGAAGTTGTTGACGCTGGCATAGCCCTTGAGAATTTAAATTTACAACGGCGAAATCACGAGCTAGAACAGGAAAATAAGCAACTTTTTAAAAAAATACAAAACTACGAGAAGTTGACTGAATCTATGCAGAACATTTTTACAGACTCACAAATAAGGCTAATGATAAACGGTGGCAAAGTCCAATGGACCCGTGAAGACATATCATTTGCCCAATCCCTTAATGCACGCGGTCCTCGCGCATACAAGCTGCTAGTGGAAAAAGGATATCCCTTACCTAATGTGCGGACAATACAGAGATGGTCTAAAAAATTGGATGATGAGCCTAGTTCCGAAACAGAAGATACATAAAAATATTTACTTAAATAATTTTGCCCTTAATCATTATAATAAAAAAATTGTTTTTAAATTGAATCAGATGCCTTTTATTTTTTCCTGTATACATACATTGTACATAAAAACAAACAAAGTCAGCAGCAAGAACCGCTACATCAGCCCCACTCGTACTCCATAACACTTTCAACAAGAATGACTTAAACAACATGATCAACACAACAAGCAAACTATGTCTTAAAAAGATCTGGGACGACTACACTCATCATTACAAAACAATAAATCCATCCCGCAGCCCAATAAATATACCAACAAACACTAACAGAAAATACGCAATTATCTACACGAGATTCCGTCTGGGTCATACAAAACTCGCACATGAACACCTACTCAATAAAACACCGCAACCGATTTGTACATACTGCAACATAAGTACCCTTACTGTAGTTCACCTTCTTAAGCATTGCCACTTTATCCTCAACAAATATACAAATGTATCGAAAATAAAAAGGAAATTATCGACAAAAAATTCGGATTCCAGAGCACGCAAAACCGAATCCGAACAAAATTTTTCGGTTTGGATTTCTCGGTTTCCGGAGCACAGCTGAATATGTTTGCGTTCTCTCTCTCTCGATTTTTCTTGCTCTCAGTAAAATTGGTGACGACGCCGGCAGCATTACTCTACCTTAAATAAGTATCCCTTGCCTTGCACTGGTATAAATGATTTGGCTCGTTCGCACGCATGGTATAATAAGGTAGGTAGAGTAAGATTGTAGCATCGTTCTCTTTGCTGGGGCCATATTTTTTATTCTCGTTGCGAATGTCTATGAGGTAGGTTATATCGGCTGTCGCTGCGCGTGTTTTTTTATTCTATGTTTGTATGTATGTATATAAACGCTCATAGTATTTCAGTTCAAATAATTATAATCAGGCGTGCTCTGGAATCAGAAAAATTCAATCCGAACAATTTTATTCGGATTCGATTTTGCGTGCTACGGAATCAGAATTTTTTGTCGATAATTTTTTTTTTTATTCTCAATAAATGCGTAAATTTCCCTCTTTTTTCGATAAATTGACATATGGTGTGGTGTAACCAGCTGACTGCCTTGTTAAGAATTTGTAAACATTGCAAAAATGTAATTTATTTTCTCAATGGCTTGTTTTAAAGCTAAAAGAAGGCGTAAAAAAATGAAAGAATCATATCCTATATATTGTAATGTTTTTTTGTATATTTTTTAGCATTAAATTCTTTTGATTAAATATGCACCTACATTGTGTTTCTTGGCGCGAAATGTTTTTTGTTTGATACAAAACAGCTGACAAGGCTGCCGCAGTTTTGCACCTTTTTATTAGTACATGTTGTTTAGATTTAATTTTCATTAATATATTGCTAGTTCTTTATTATTTTATTTTTTTAAATAAAATTACACAAAAATATTAATTTAGCAACAATGTTTATTAAATTTAAACACGATTTAACTATTTTTGTTACAAAGGAAATTTTGCATGTTTGATACACAAACATGCACAAACAAAACGAAAATTCGGTTTAGCTTGTATTTGCTATTTTTGGGTTGTGTCAGGAAAAAAATTATTAAAAATAGTTAGCAGCTAATATGCAAATTAAAGTTAGCATAAATAGAATCTAAGAATATCAAGGCATATATAAAAAATGACTTCAATATAAAATTTGTGGTTTTTTAATACTATTTTGACGATTCGTTTTAATTCCACTTGCAACAAAGCAGTCGGTTTCAAAGCATATAAAAAATTCGGATTGGTGGAAATGGGAGCACCAAACATTCGGATTCAAAACGAATCCGCATAAATTATTCTGATTCGGATTCCGGAGCACGCCTGAATAATTATATTTTCATCGAAAAAATAAAATGTGTTTTCACAAATTCACTGCTTTTCATTTAGTTTCAGCTTATGCACTTGGTTTGTTCAAATTCAAGCATGCATAGATATACAGTGGCTCACAGCTTAAATGAACCAACCCATTTTTAAAACGTTACGTGTGTGTAGTTAATAAACTAAGATGTTTATTAACAAAATTTAAATGCAAATGTGTAAAGCAAGTAATTATGAAACTATAGGTAAAAAAAATCATAATATATTTCCTTCTTGAAAGAAGCAGAGCGAAAACATGAATTGTGTATAAGAAACTAGCTCACAGCTTATTTGAACCACTGTGTTTATTTACATTTTCCTTGCGTTGATCGCGTCACATAACGGTAATTCCTTTTGCTTTGTCAACTTTCGTATGCTCTCGAATTTTTGTGCAGGATTTTTTTTTGCGTTTTAGTATGATTTGTCTAGTCGAATTGAAAACATATGCAATGGGCCGTCGTACTACTGTAGAGCAGCGTGAGCTGGTAATTACGCATTCTAAAAATGGCCATTCACGCCGAAAAATTGCTGAAATGGTCAATCTACCAGACTCCACCGTCCAGCATATAATAAAACGCTTTGTCCATGAGAATAGAATCCATAATAAGGGCCGAAACACCCCAAATAAAATTTTCTCGAAAGCGGACGAACGGATTATTATACGCAAAATCAAGGACAATCCAAAAATTTCCGCTCCAAAAATTCCTGCTGACCTCAATAAGGACTTAGGAATCCAGTGTAGCTCAGAGACGGTACGCAGAGTCCTTAGAGCTCATGAGTTCAATGGGCGAGTAGCCAGGAAGAAACCGTTTATAAACAAATGCAATCAGCAAAGCCGGCTTTTGTTTGCTAAGGACCATATAAATAAGGATGCCGCCTTTTGGAATAGTGTGATCTTTGCAGACGAGTCCAAATTCAACCTGTTTGGCTCTGACGGCATGACATATGCATGGAGAAAGCCCAACACTGTGCTCCAAAAAGAAAATTTTAAACTAACTATGAAACATGGAGGTGGCAGTGTAAGGGTTTGGGCTTGTATGTCTGGAGCAGGTGTAGGAAGCCTGGTTTTCATTGAAGGAAACATGGATAAGAATATGTACCTCGGCATACTAAAAAATAATTTGCTCCAAAGTGCCGATAAGCTTGGAGTGAGAGACAATTTTAGATTTTATCATGATAATGACCCCAAACACATATCTGGTATAGTGCAGTCCTGGCTAATCTGGAATGTACCCCACGTTATGGCACCACCCGCACAGTCACCAGATATAAATGTGATTATGTTCCATTTTGGACAGAAAGATAAGAGATCACAATATTTCGTCCAAAAATGAGCTAAAAGCAGCAATTATAACGGAATGGGAGAAAATCACACCAGATATCACCACAAAACTGTAAGTTTTTGGTTCAAATAAGCCGTGACATGAAATAGGTCAGCGGTTTTTGTTTTTATTTTATAATTTTGTTAAACAAATTTTTAAAAAATATATGAAGTTGATAATTTATAAGTTTAAATATTGGTCTATAATTGGGCATTTAAAATTTTTTATAAATATTTTTGTTTCCACATAACAGCGATAACAAATACCTCTTCAGGTCTGGTTCATTTAAGCTGTGAGCCTCTGTATAAACGAGGTGCAGTGTGTATGCGTCAGCTTGTGTGTTGCTTCTCTCTCTCACATTTTTTTGCTCTCAAAAAATTTATGGCCGCGAGTTCGGCAAACTTACTCTACCATGGTATAATAATAAGGTAGCGAACGTTGAGACGGGGCTCTCGCGGTTGACATGCTTATTTCAGTTCAGTATGAAAGTTGCTTTGTGTTGAATGGTTGTGCAGCTGCTGGTTGTCGAAATGCCGTCGGCAAATAAAAATAAATGCTTGTAATTTTTAAATCAAATAGTCCTTTTAACAGCAAAACAATGAACAAACATAATATACATAGCAAGAATAAACAAAGACATTTTCATATGGACTGCCTGCCCTCATGCTTCATCACTCTCTCTCACTACTAACAGCACATAAAATGTTTTTTCTTGCTCACATTCACATGCTACTTTGTTATTCTTCATTCCCTTTTGACATGCATACGTCGGAGCGTGACTCTACCTTATTATTATACCATGCTCTACCTTACTTATTATACCATGGTTCTCACGCACACGCGCTCTCTGGTTATTGTGCATTATTCTTTGAGTCATGGTGGAATAATAAGGTGATGTCGTGAGAACGCTCACTCTCTCGTTTAGAGCCCTTATCTTCAGTGCAAAACTTGCTGTGAACGAGTAAGGTTGGTCGTGGACAAAATTTTTAGCAATGCGTGCTAATCTAAACACAAAACTTGCAATACAAAATCAAAAGCAAAAAATTAGGGTCAATAGCAAATTTGTTAAAATTAGACTATAATAAGATTAATTATTACATTAACTATATAACATATCTGAATTGTTCTTTTTTATTTATTTACAAACATCAACAAAATATATATCTATCTCATTCACATTCACGAAGCAATGCTACTAGAGCTTTCCTAACAAAAAAAATTTTGACCTATCACTCGCACTCACACGCTCCATCAAATAAGGGATAGATTTCACTGACGATACCACTTTATATTATTACACCATAGCCCATGGTGGAATAATATTATTATTATTAGTATTTTTCCACCATGGTTTTGCCCACCACTGGTATAAATCATTTTGCTCGTTCGCACGCACACGCGCTCTCTGGTTATTGTGCATTATTCTCTCTCATGTCGCTAACTTGCCTTTCGAGCGCTCACTCTCTTTTTTTGTACCTTATCGTCAGTGGACAGCTGTCTCTTACCGTGTAAGGGTGGTTGCGGACGAATTTTTTGTTGAGTGCTGTGCTAGTTTTGTGTCATTGTGGGCGCAAAAAAAATGCCTTACTGTAATTGTTGTTGTGCTACAATCGACAAAGAAGATGCAAGTTTGTTTCATGTTCCCAAAGACCCTATAAAAAGGAAACTTTGGGAAGTATCGCTGGAATGCACATTGGGCTTAAACAGCAAGATTTGCGATAAGCATTTTAAAGAAAGCGATTGGAAGGCTTTAACTAACAAAAACAATGTACATAAAAGAAGGCGCCTATTACCGAATGCAATACCACAAAAGGAGCATGAAATTATCAAAACCGACCACAAAAACATGGCCACGCAAACAGAGTAAGTTAACAATATACAATGAAATTGAATTGAATTTTTCCAACTGTGACTGAAAAATTATTTAATTTCCTAGATGTGCTAATCATACTGCCGGCATTTTACTGGAAAATATGGACTTGACAACAAAAGTACGTCAGCTGCAGCAGGAAAATAAGTATCTTCGCCGACAACTAGAAGAACTGCAAGTTTTGCAAAAGGGTCTGAGTAACATTTTTACAGAAACGCAAATAAAAATATTGAAGGGTGGTGGAAAACGCATGGTGTTTAATTCATCGGATATAACTTACGCCATGTGTCTTCATGCTGCTGGACCTGGAGCCTACAAGCATCTCTATAAAAAAGGATTTCCTTTACCAAGCATCAGCACTTTGCAAAGATGGGTGCGTAATATTCAAATAGAGACAGGTACGCTTGATGTGGTCATCGATTTGATGCGACAAAATGTGGATATGGATGAGGACGAAAAGCTGTGTGTTTTAGCTTTCGACGAAATAAAAGTTGCTGCAGATACAGCACACAAAAAAAGCAACTATGTGCAACTTGCTATGGTTCGTGGCATAAAGAAGTCTTGGCAACAACCGGTTTTTTTTGACTACAACTGTCCCATGGGCGTGGATACGTTATATAAAATTATAAAAAAAGTACATGAAGCTGGATATCTGATTGTAGCCACAGTTTGCGACTTGGGCTCTGAAAACCAAAAACTATGGGCAGATCTTGGTATAACCGACAGTAAGTTTTTTGCAAGAGACAGAATAAACAAAAAATTTTAATATGAGCATCTTTCTTTTAAGGCAAGACCTGGTTTGAAAATCCCGCGAATCCAGACCTGAAAATTTTCGTATTCTCAGATGTGCCACATCTTATGAAGCTACTTCGCAATTATTTTGTGGATTCTGGACTAATCATTTATGGGAAAAAATTAACAGCAGAGACTGTGGAACAAGTAATGGACTATGCCTCCAGTACAAAACTCTCGACATTATTTAAAATAACCGACGAGCATCTCAATATTAAATCAATTAAAAAAGCAAACGCTACACTTGCAATACAATTGTTCTCCGACACAACAGCAAGTGCAATCAGGCACTGTCTTAACTTGGGTTTAGACGTGAATAATGCTTCCGAAACAGCTGATTTCTTTAAATTAACAAACGATTGGTTTGATTTATACAATTCAAAACCTGCAACAACCAAGTGTATACTTACCACAAAACCGTATGGAAAAGAGTTGGATTTCCAAAGAAGCATTTTGACCCAAATGTCTAAAATCATGTGTAGACCAATTTTAGAGAATTCGCATAAAATTGAGCCTTTTCAAAATGCCATTGTGGTCAACAACGAATCTCTTGATGCCCTATATACCTATTTGTTCGAGAAATATAAAATGGAGTACATTTTGACAAATAGGCTTAATCAAAACTTTTTAAAGAAATTTTTTGGTGGCGTGACAACGAAGGGTCAACTTCATGACCATCTCACTCTACTACAATTTAAGTTTAAACTAAAAAACTATATAACAGATTTAACACAATTAACTTAAACATTTAATAATTTATTACTTAAACAGTATTAAGCCGAATGTAACCATTTTACACTACCGTTAGAAAGCTTAAGACCATCTATCAATCATGCTATTGATATATATATACGAAAGAAACATAATTAATGTCGGTGTGAGTTTTTGCTGTTCTAAAGAAAAAACTATTTACCTAAAAACCCTTATATTAACATTTATTTTTAAAACTAAAATGTATTTTACAATTAAGAAGCTTTACAAAAAACTTGAAGTAAAAAACCAAAAACAAAGAATTATTGGCAATAGTAAGCTTATAAAAAAAATAAATACATAGGTGAAAAAATAGCAAAATTGAATTCATCTCATTCGCACTCACGAAGCAATGCCAAGTTGAGTATCTCTCACTCACACTGTTGTGCTACATACAATAAGGGAGAGCTTTGACGACACTACAATACTACTTTATATTATTCCGTCATACTTTTAGCGGTGATTGAGCGAGTTAACTCTTGGAAACATATGCGTTGAGAGAGTCAGTTTCCGACATGACGCAATAACATAAGGTGGTGTCGTCTGAAAAAGCTGTCCCTTGTTGTCTGTAGCGTGAGACTCAGAGGTCATCAGCTCTTCTGTTCAGGCAGTGCATTTTTCTCAACTGTATTACTTTTGTTACTTGTATTAACAATGTTGCACTAAATTAGCTGAGTGTACATATGTACACATGTATGTATATGGACAACAAAAAGCACCAAATCATCCACTAAAAATAGATTTATTTCACAGGAATGTGCATTAATTTTCTGGATTGACATGATTACAAAAAAAAAAAAAAAACAATTAAAATTACCTGAATTTTTAATAACCCTTGCTGACAACATAAACAAAAAAAATGTATACAAAATTATTCTATAACTTAGACGTAATTGATTAAAAACGTTAAGTTTAAAAATGGAAATTTGTAGAACAGTTTTTTTTTAGTATATTTATTTTCATTTCTAGCTAAATTAAGCAATTTTTTTTAAATCTGCAGCTAAAAGCAAAATCACTTTTTTCGTGACGTCATTAATTTGCAAAACTCAAACCTTCGAAATCATTACAATTATGTGAGCGTATTGTGAGCTCGAGACACAATTACTACTCTCTTTGAGTGACAGACTTTGGCTCGCTCAACTTAATCAACTCAGCAATAATGCTGAACTTATTGTGCGTTTGTAAGAGATGATGACAGGCCTGGTAGCTCGATTGCGTTGTGCTGCATAAATGGGTCTGTAAAGTAAGTAAGAAGTAAACAATTTTTTTTTACATATTTGTTACCCTATTTAAGCGTACTGCGCACTGACAAATATGTTTGAACTTGTAAAAAATTTTTACCCGAAATTTTGCTTGAATGAAAATTTCAGTAAAATTAGACTGAAAAGAAATATTGCCTTAGATGCTGATTGAATGAATGAAACATTCGCTGAAGAAAAGTGCCAAAAGATGTGCTGAAAAAAAATTATGATCCGAGTGCAATTTAGAGAATTTAGAATTTTATGTTCTTCAAGAAGATGCAGCATCAGAGAGAGATTTGCAGAAGAAAATTTGTAGTTTGAACTATTAATTAATTTCATTAGTTTCTCAAAATCGGTGGAACAGTTTTTTGTTCCTTATCCAGTTAGACACTTTGCAATAAAAAAAAATGCATTTTGTAAATTTTATAATTAAAAAATAATAACAACTTGATCTTTAAGATTTGCAAAAATCTCTTGGGGCAAAAACTTTTGAATATGTATTTCCAGTTATTGTTGATCAGATTGGTAAAGCTGGAGATAAGGTCAATCTGAAAAGCTGTTTCGAAAAGCATTAAAACAACAATAGAGTTTTAATTTTTTTTTCACCCTGTGTTTTGAGTACAAAAAAGTGCAAAAAGTTATTGAGAGACTCTACAGCTTTTATACTAAACGATCCTTATGACCAGCGGTGGGCACGAAAAATAACGGAAAGAGTCCTACAACAACATCAAGAAAAAAAGTCCTGTTACGGTCCCACAAGCAATTCTCGAGTAGGACCATTAAACCATAAAGTTGCTGCGAGTCGAGCGATGGCCCACATTGTGTGTAATTTGTTATTGTAAACTCTTCGCGTCGCCGGCGATCTGCTTGTGCAAGTACTCTGAACAAAATTTTGCAACACATTCAAAGAAACAGCGAAGTTATATGAGTTTATATGACAATATTAAATTACCAAAAAAATTACTCGGTTTTACAGTTGCCAAAGTAACTATATTTCTGTGCTCAGTGTACTTGTGCGAAATTTTAGTCAGCGAGCATTAATAAAAAGCCCCGTTAGGGTCGCGCAAGCCTCCTCGAGTAGGGCCATAAAACTCGCACATTGTGTGTGTTTTTTTTTTTAAATTCTCGTGTGCGTCTGGCTGGCGCCAGTTTCAAGGCATAACGGAAAGAGCACTCGGAGCAAAAAGAGCCAAGGCTGCTTATGACAAAAGACTTCGATTCCCTCTGTCTGAGCTAGGAACCTGAAATTTTTTTTCGCGAGGTGCTTCTGTTTTTCTTCTATTTTTTCATTTTCATTAATTTTGTTAATATGGGCAACATATTATCCCGTGATACTTTCACATTTTTCAGGTTAAAATTATTTTTTCTTTCTATATTTATTAGTCCTTTGACGAGACCAATTTTAACGGAACAACGGGAGTATTAAAATAATATACTATAAAAATCGCTAAATAGAAGCTTTTTGTAAAACTATTTGTAAAAAAGCCACAGTCAACACAATCGGGGATGTCGGGACTGTAATCGCGATATACTTAGTAAAATATTATTCTTTGTGTCCTGGGTTCATATCATAATTCGTATTTATTTTTTTAAATACAAGAACCGAAAACTGTATTTTAATAACAATTCAGTCGATCTTTAAAAAAAATTAAGATTTACCTTTTTTTATTATGTACAAAATTTGATTTAGTGTAAAAGCTACGCAGGACTGACTGATTTTCGAGTGTTATGAACCAACCCATCAAAACGAAGCTGGTGAAAGTAAACAAAGATCGTTGGAGCTGCCGTTTTATGTACACAAATTTATAAGCTTTTTTTTTACAAGAATGTAAATATTTCCATAGTATAGGGTGGGCCATCTGTTTGTTCGTTTGTTACTTGCATTTTATTCGTATATTTTCCAACAAAATTGTGCAAATTTATACACCAAATGTAAGTTTGAAACTACTCTTTTATGTATGAAAAATAATATCGCCCAAATGGCCACCGCTGCTGGCATATGGCGTATGCGAACATCGTAATTTTCAATGACTTTTTTTTTTGACGAAAACTCATCTGGCTGTTCTCCCTTCCATTGAACGAATGAACGACGCTTATAATGGTTGTTGCGTCATTTTAATTTTGTAAGCGAACGATGGCTAGTCGATGATCTAGGCCTCAACTGTTTTTTTTTTTTCACCGAACGACCATTGTCATAGTACGCCTGTACCACTTCTACGCGTTATTCTGTTGTTAAACGATCCATGACTAAAATTGAGTAGTTTTGAACTTGACTTATGTCGAAGAGCATCCACTTTGGACGGGTATGTTCCGAATTATGAGTGTTTAACAGCCAAATCAACAGATGTCCCACCGTATATAACAAGAGGCAAATATACTAAATACTGCAGTGATAAGATACAATGGTGATAGGCGGCTCACAAAGCACATAAAAATTATTTTAAATCTCCACGGATGATTCCACCGGCGGCTTTTCCTTTTTTTCCTTTTGCTCTAAGGTTTCTACTGGCGCCTTGCGACGACGGTGACGTCGACGTTTCTGTGGCGGATTTGGTGGTGGACTTTGAAAACTGTCCACATCGAAAACAGGATAGCGTGGCGTAAAGTGAGATGCCTCACTGACGGTATTGACATCAGTATCCGCTATGTTCGCAGTCATGAATACTGCCTCTTCATAGGTAGGTGGAGCTGTGGATTTGACAAAAATAAATAGCCATTATACACTTTAATGATGCTAATAAAACTTACGCCGATCAGGCACAAACTCCTCCTCCGTATCGAACTCATCATCGCCGTCTTCGGGCAATGCATAATCATCGAGATCTTCGCTTATTTCGTAAGCAGCATTAGACATACCAACAGCTCCAGTTTCCATACGACTGGCTAGTTCCATGGCCCTAGCTGAGGTGCTAGGCAAATCCAATGGCAATGGTGTGGTACAACCACCTGCTCCAGTGGCCAAAGGTGCCGAACCCACAGTAACCAATGGCACGTTACCTATGGTAACGGGTATGGTTACCGTGGGATTGGCCATGAGCCAGTTCATGGCAGCCACCACACGCACCTCGTATGAAACGCGCACCACCTTGCTCAGATGCTCACAGGTGGGCGCCGTAGCCGGTATACGCAAAGCTTCGGTAAATGATTTCTCAGCATTTCGCATCACTGAGCCGCATTCCTTCTTCACCAACATGATCTTCTCGGAGGTGGTGCGCATGGCTGGCGTATCCGCCGTATAAGTGGCACGCAAAAAGAGCATGATGAGCAGCTTTTTGCAATCCGAACTGGAGTGGTTCTGCACATGTGCATGGATCAACATAAACTGACCTGGTACATAGCCCTGCTGCTGCAGGGTGACCTTAAGCAGCACTGGCATTGTGTTTATTAGACAGAAGTACTCAATGCCATCATTACTTGCTGGTTCTCGCAGCATTTTACTTTCCATATTCAAATCGAGCAATTTAAGCACCGTAAATCCCACATTATGCGTGCGATTGGAGGCACCATTACGTATAAAGGTGACTTTGGCTAGGTAGCGTATGTGTCCAAAGGCGCCTTCGAAAGATGATGGACAATTTGTGGGTATGGGACAGGCAAAAGTATATGTATAAGTGCCCGAATCAAGAGTGAAAGCTTGACCTTGTGCCGAGCCCATCAAATATGTTGTCGAGGCTATATAGTCCTCTCGACCCCAGTACGTATTCTTGTGGCGTCGTTTTGTGCTTTGGATGACAACAGCGCTTCTACGCCGCGCACGCCATTGAGCTAAAGCATATCCAATAATTTCTAGTTTGATTCCTGAAATGGTAAAAAGTATTTTTGTATTTCTGTTTAGATTTAAAATTTTTGAAAAGTTCCATTGGGGGTTCTTTTTCTTTTATTGCAAGTGGGTAACGTTAAATGGTCTGGAAATAAATCGTTCCTCGAACTTTTACGAATCTCAGGCCTAAAATTTCAAGTTTAACAAATATCTCATACTCATCTCTCTCTCATAGAATCTTTATTAAAAATCAATCCAAAATAGTCGCAAAATCTTGTAGTGGAAAAATTTATGGAGCTCTTAAAAGAAATCTGGTTTTTATTTATTTTGTTTTTTTTTATTTAATGGTATAAGTTGGAAACTGTTTCTAAACAAATTTTTTTTTTTTGCATTTTTTTTTTGTGCAATTAAGTTTTTAATAAATATTTAATTTTTTTGTCTAATTTATTTTTTTGGTCTAAATCTTTTTTCCATTTAGAGCCAAGAATTGTATAAATTCTTTTGAGTGCTTTCCCTCAGGTAGTCTACGTCAAAGTTTTAGGTGGTAAATTGTGTTTTTTTCTTAACTTTTTATTTTTATTTTTTTTATATGCAATTTTGACTGAAAAAACTGACTCAGACAAATTTATAGATCTATTAATAATATCTTTAGAAGGCTCATTCATTATCAGATTTTAAAAATCTAAAAAAGAGGACAGTGCACAAATCATAAGCAAGAAATGCCTAAAATCAAACTTGGGGATTCTCGGGTTAAATAGATTCAAAAGATCTACGCAGGTTCGTTATTGGTGTCTCTCTAAAAAAGAAAGCGTAGGTTCAATTTTTATGTAGTAGCTGCATGAAATAGTGGAGCAATTTTGATTAAAATTCACAAATATGTTTAAAAACACATAAATACATACTTGCAAAATAATTTTTTCTAAAAATATCAGGAACAAATTTATTACAGTTATATTTTGCTTTAGTCTAAACATTTGTGTAAAGTTTGATCACAATTGGTTCACTATTTCATATAGCTGCCATACAAAAATTGAACCAGTTTTCTGCGCAGGCAAACTCGAGCACTTTTTTGCGGCATCTTATAAAATTCGTTGCATCATAGTCAAGATTTGTTGATATGCGTACGTCATGCGTTTTTATTTTTCTTCTTGATTAAAATACTATTTAAATGGTCAATACATGAGATACGTTTTTTGTACGGTTTTCAAGATAAATTTATTATAAATCAAGCAGTTTTAATATTTTCTTTGTTCATAGATGCACGCGTTAAGGTACGAATTTATATTCTTTAAAGAGGCACACAATAATGAGTTCAGAATAATCTCATTATGATCGCAGCCACACCTACTACAAATAAATTTTACGACTTTTACTTTTTATTAAAGTTTTTTAGCAAGCGCCAAACAAATGACTAATAATAAAAGGCATTTCCTGAAATAAGTGGCCATTAAAAGTAATTGTTATTCCCCTTTGGTTCTTTAAAAAGTGCTAAACATTTTTGTTAACTTTTTTTTTTTTATTGTGATTTGTTTTTAACTTGTTTTCATCAATTATCACGGATTTATTTGGTCTACGCTCGCAGTTGCTTATCAAAGCATTTAGCAAAAAAAATTAAACAAACCTAAGCGCAGAAGTAGATAAGATAACTCTAGATGTGTCGCAGATAAACTAGTTTTTATAAAATTTTTTAGTACAACATTTAAAAATATTGCATAAAATTGTTATTTAAAAATAACTGTGTTACATACCTCTCAGCTTTTTAAATTTGTTCAAATTAACTATCACTTTGCCCGTAACAACTTGGCCGGTAAAATATGTGCCGTACTCATTTTGATCGAACGTTATCATGCAGTTCTTAGACATTTTGAAGAGTTCTGAAAGAACTTTACCTTCTAATAGCCAACGAATTTAGAGCACCGCACTCGCTGCTGGCTGAACGGTTACTGAGCAAAAATTGACCCTGACAAAGTCTAGGGGCGCCCATATGGCCAGGTTTTATCTTTTCAATGATAACGACTGTTTGGTAAATGTCACAGGTAAGTGAGAGTGAGAGTGTGAGTGTGTATGTACTCCTCTTATAGCTCCCATTGTTTTGAAATTTAGTTCATAAGGAGACGCAAAATGTGCAAGCTTTGACGCTCTCAGCGTGCTCAATTACTTACTGGTTTCATATTAGGGCATTTCTAACGAGATATAACAAGTTTTTTGTTTTGAACCAGAATTGTAAGTTTTTAACTTGTAAAAATACTTCTGTCAATTTGCAGATTTCTTAAATGGGCTTTAACATTTATAGTAATTTAGGCTAATTCTACTTAAAAAAAAAAACAAATTCTCACATTTTTAAATATTATTGAAGGTTCTAGCTGAATAAGGCATAAAAGACCAACCCCAACGATTTAAAAAAAATAACATTGCACTTTTTTTTTAATATATTATAAAATCTTCATTTTGTTTTTTTTAACTTTGTTGCACCAAATCGATTTGTTATATGTTATTAAAATAAAAAAATAAAATAAAATATTAACAGCATGTGAGGAAAGGACTTAAAGCCGTGATTATAAAAAAGAGATTATAAAATAAACTGTATAATAATAATTATACTTTAAAACAAAAATAAGAAAATTTGACATTTTAAGAAATTTGCATTTTTTTTTATGGGCTCAATAAAAAAATGCATAAGCAGTTGCCGCGACAACTGGTGGACCCTGGTTCAATGCCCAGCGAAATAGGAAAATGTTATTTTTTTCTTAAGAAAATGTGATGTCAAAAATGAAACAAAGGTGTGTAATGAAAGATTCAGCTATCGATCTGCTTCATTACTTTTAAAAATTGATGGTGCCATTTTTTTATACCATATCCAGTTAGTTCAAAATATTGTTGTTTAGTTACAATTAAAGAATAAGTGAGAAACTCGTTTTTTTAAATATAGCAATAATGCGTTAAGTTTAAAAACTGAAATTTTGTCTGCAAATTTTTACTGTGAATCAATCGCATTATGTATTAATTTTTAAAAATCGTTGCGGGCAGTTATTGTTACCTTATCAAACTAGACCCTGCGCAAGAGTTAAAGGTTCGGTTCATTTTCAATAGCTAACATTAAACTCTAACGAATTGTTAAATGGAAAGAGTTTATTTTCACCTGTAACTTATAATTATGAATACTGTGATAAGATAAAATTTGTCCAATGTTGCGTATACGTTATGAGTGGGTTCTTGCTGTTCAGTACGTATTTGGCAAGCCCGTAGAAATGTTGATAACGTTCGTCAACTGACCGTAGAATAATACAACCAAGTTGATAATAGACTAAAGACCAAAACTTCAAATCAGTTGTATTTTGTACGGCTACAGCTTAATTTGCAACTAAAAAAAACTACAATCATGGGTGTAACTTGCGAAATTAATTTCGATAATAATCCCCAGGGGACATACTTTGCCGGTCAAGTGCTAAGTGGACAAGTTATACTTAAATCGGATAAACTCAAGTTTGTGACAGGTAAAAATATCCAATCCTCAAAATGTTGAGAAAGTTTGTGATGCTATAAAGAGTTTCAGAGCAGTTGTATATGATGAATCATCTTAATTTATATCTAATCTTTAGTGCAGGGGGTTTCGTTACTTAATTGCTAAATACAGCCACTGCATGAATCATAGTAGATTCAAATTGATTTAAAGATAGTAAGGCGTATATTTTTCAGGTAGTTGTAGTATACGCTAATTTTTTTTGTTCCACGATAAGATTATGTTACTTTAAATAAATGTAAATATTTTAGTTGCTTTTATAACAATTAAGATTAGAAAGAATTTTACTTTTATTTTTGCTTCTTAGCCATCGCTTTGGACATCAATGGCTCTGCGGACACACGTTGGACTGAGACTAGAAAAGGTTCAGATGATAAAAACGAGACTCGTGTCTTTCAAGGACATGAGGACTACATGGCTTCTAGAAGTTATCTTATGGGCTCAAATGCTAGTACTGGTAAGCCTTAACTACTAACATATTTTCAACTACTAACCATACTAACTAATTAAATAGCTCAAATCTCGATTGACCCAGGCATAAGATCATACAACTTTACTTGCCACATACCCGTCATATGTCCCTCATCCTTTGAGGGTAACAAGGGACGCGTGCGTTATTTGGTCAAAGTTAGCTTGATTCGACCCTGGAAATTCGACCAAACCTATACACGCTGTTTCACGGTTTTAAAGGTTATGGATCTTAACTATGATAGTCCCTTATTGAGAGTAAGTTTGTCGTGTAACATAAAAAATGGCTGCTCACAGTTTCAGCTTTAGGTGCCCGTGCAAGTTGAGACCATGAAGACCTACTGCTGTTGGCCCTGTCGATCTGATCCTTTGACACTGCACTTAAACTTGGCCCAGACAGGTTTCGTGCCTGGCCAAAGCATACCCGTTGGTCTGCTGGTCACCAACGATAGTCATATACCCGTGGATGAGCTATCTGTCAAACTGGTCATGCAAGTTTGCTACTACAGTCAGCCAGTCCATGTGAGTACCACCAGCGAACGTTTCGTGGTCAACAAATTAAAAGGTGAAGCCGTTCCACGTCAATGCAAGAAGCAATTTAACTATGATTTGCATGTGCCTGCCACACCGCCCACATGTCTTAATCTTTGCCGCATCATACAAATAACTTATCAAGTGGAAGTATCCGCCTCTGTCAAGGGTTGCCACCAGGACTCGCTGTTGAGCATACCTGTGACCATTGGCAGTATACCCTTGTCGACACAATCGCAAATGCAGCCACCCTATTTCAACGCATCGCAGCCACTGAATGTGGAGGTACTGCAAGCCACGGCACCACCGGCCAATCCAGATGTTAATAGTCCCTGGGCAGTTGATCAGTCAATCCGTAAGTATTCCCTTAAAGCTTATATGCCTAAACACACTCAAGACTCACTTCATCTTATTTATAGCCCCTCCCAACTATGAGGAAGCGGTGCATATGCGTTTAGTTAACGCAGTCTTACCACCAGAGGCAGTTGATATCAAACCTGAGCGTCCAACAACACTAGATCTTGATCAGACACAGAACCAAAGACGCTACACGCCCTTATATCCTGTCTTTAATATACCAAGCCCTACAGCGCCCACTGATTTGGAGATCAGCAATGCGGGTGGCTACGATAATGCGGCTGCTGTTGATATGGATAAAGGAACTTGGTTGTGATACTTTTATTAAAATGCTGCTAAGACATTGGTAGACCAGGGGAAAAAATTTGTATGGCTATAATAGTTATGATTATGATTTACATCCTATCCTTACCAGTGTTTCAGGCTCATAATGAGCTACAATGCTATATTGAAAACTATGGAGATTATAGGGAAATAAATGCCAAAATAAATGTAAAATATTTAAAAATACAAAAAGAAAAAATGTTTTAAACGTCCTTTCATTAATTCCATGAAAGTTTTGTGAGATACGCTTTTAAAAGCATCTACTCAAAGGAGAAAAATGTATATAAGACTTCGCTTAGATTCCGCACGCTCTACATGCCGAATCCTTTTAAGGTCAGCCATGATCTCAACGTCAAAGTATGATATTCTTTGGAAGCAACGAAGGGATTTGCTTGTGCGCCGTATGGATTGGGGAATTGTCTCGTTAAAAAGTTAACTTATCCATATAAAGGTCTCGAGCAAAGTCTATAAGGACAAGCAAACTCTAAATGGTCTTTATAGATGTCCGCATTTATCCTGGTATAAATAAATGGAGACTTTCCCAACTTTTGAATGATATCTCGATATCCAAGCTAAACTTTTTTCGTTGGAAATAATAGCATTTTTGAATTCTTATCCCCAAAGTTTACCTATAACTATCGGCAACAACCGCCTCCATAACAATTTTAAGGGTAGATGTACATATTCCGAGTTCACGCATATTAATAATTTATTATTAAATACCTAGTTTAGTCATAGAATAAGTCCTAGATATAAGTCCATCATATTCATGGGTTTCTTTGTATTTTTTTCCCCGCCTCTTACGACTCTAAATTAGGGTTTGCAACCCCGGGATCCCGGGATCGCGAAATCCCGGGATCCCGTTTTTTTCCGAATCCCGAAATCCCGGGATTGAAATAATTAAGCCCGGGATTTAGCTTTTATCTGAATTATATTTTGAAATTTTTGAAATACTGAAACAAACAATACAAACAATACAAACAATTTTGTCTTCTGCGTTTTTTTATTTCTTCTTTGCCTATACCAAAGTGCTAAGCAACAACACTTTCATATGCTTTGTTGGTAGACAATTCACGACAATTCTATTTAATTCAGATTTTATTGTTGTTTTATGTATGATTTTGTTAATAAATAGTTTGAAGCTGCGAATTGAGAAACACTTCGAAAAATTAGAAGCAAATTAGTTTGCATTTGGACAAGCGAAGAAATTTTGAAGCTTTAATATTATTGTCTACAACTAAAGTTGACATAGATTTAGATAATTTGTTGAAAGGGTTTACGTGCAGGTATAGAAGCAATGGGATTTAAAAATCTACCCAAATCAGCTAACACAGTGCGAAAAATTGTTATAGAATATAGCAATAAATTAAGAAACTCAATAATAAGTGAGATTTCTGATAAAAAAATTAATGGAAATGTCGTAGGAGAAAGATTTTCTTTATCCTTTGATGAATGGACGTCGCTACGAAATCGACGCTAGCAATTATGACAGATGGAGCAAGCGTTATGAAAAAAGTGGGCCGAATATTGTCTGTAGATCAGCAGTTATGTTTCAGAAGGTCACCAACAAAGAACGGTTTATTACAACAATATATCCGAACAGAATTTGGCAAGGATATTGTCTTATTAAGAGACTGCAAGACCAGGAGGAGCAGTCTTTTGTTAATGGTGGAACGTTTCTATTTACTGAAATATTGCACACAAAAAGCATTAATAGACATAAAAAATACAGATAAGTCACTAGATTTAACTCATGATGATATCCAAATGTTATTTGATTTAATTACTGCTCTTCTACCAGTAAAAACAACTGTTGAGGCACTCTTGCGTCAAGATAGCAACCTATTTACAGCATACATAGCCATCAATTTTATGTTAAAGAAACTTAAAGATGCAAACAGTGCTATAAGTAAAAAATTACATGAAGCTCTCATTCTTCGTATGGAAGAACGCCGCACAGATCTAAGTGGTTTACTGCAATACTTGCATAATGGTAAAAGCAACGTCACAGGAATATATTTTATTACAGTTCCTTCTTCAATTAAATGCCGTAAATTAATAACGGACATGCTTGAAAGACTAGACGTTTCTAATCCCATTGCATTACTAACAGCTGATTCAACTGGATCTTCTATTACAAATGCGGTAACACTTGAAATTGATTCAGATTCAATAACTGAATCAAATTGTACACAAATACCATTAAGTGTAGCAGAAGAACTAGATAAAGTTATCAAAGAGGGATATGCACCAATGCAGCTAATTAGGTTTGAGACACTGTCATCAAAAATTAAAAAAGAAATGTCTCTTTTTGAAAATGGAGGGAGACGTGGTGACTACCTGGAAAGAACATACTCCTATTTAATGACTATAAATCCCACAAGTGTAGAGTCTGAACGAGTATTTTCTTCGGCAGGACAATTTATAACAAAAATAAGAAGCCGTTTGAACGATGAAACGCTGGACGAACTGTGTTTTCTGAAAGCTTATTTACAGAAACACAAGAAATGAAGAAATAGTTTTTTAATTTCATTATATACTATTTTTTATTTGTTTTTTACGAAAAAAAAAATTTTGTTTTGTTTGGTTTTGTTTCGATAAATAATAATATTAAGCCAATTTTTTATTTATGCTTTGAGTTCTATTATGTAATTTTAACTATGATAATGATTAGTATTTTTCAAAAAGCTTTTGCTCTTTTGTTCTGTTGGTCGTGTTTTTACCTCGCTCCGGTTACTTTATATTTTTTTTACAATTAAACCTACAAATTTTAACAAATCTTTGTTCCCAAGCGAATAATAACTTAGTGGCCCAATTAAATGAAGTGACATACTTGATATAACCGCAACAGTGTTAATTTAATTGCTAAAACATCTTACCTAAATTCTATACAGTGCATTTTGTTGTTGCTGCTCAATATTTGTTTGCATTTTAAGCTCTGCCTTGCCGCTCAGCTCCGTTCTTGTTGTTGTTGCTTGTTACTCAGTGCGGGCTTATTTCGTGCGTCGCTTTGCATTTCTCCTTTGTGCTGCGCTTTGCTTTGAGCATACATATTTGTTATTGCTAAATAACTGCTGTGTTTTATAAGCTTTGGGACGCTTATACACCTTCAGTCCAGCTGCTAATTCTTTTTTATTTCTGATCTACGCATTTGTAAATAAAATCATGTTTGACACTAAGATTTGCTGCTATCCTGCATGCAAATGGAGTGGTATTCAGACGGAGACCTACGTTTCATGCTGGATGTGTGACAATATGGCACACCTTAAATGTGCGGGTCTTACTGGCCGTGTACATGATTTTATACGCGAAAGCAAAGGTCTTAATTGGACCTGCTTTTCCTGCCGCGCTGCAGAAATCGAAATGAAGGCTTTTATGCGGCAAACTAGGCTCGGATTCAATGATCTGTATAAGGATTTTCGATCATTGCAGGATAAGTTTTCTTCTATTGCAAGTATGTTTGCCAATCTACAGCTAATGAGAGTTTCTCCTAAGCGTAAAAAGGCAAACTTACTTGCCACTGAGCCTTGTCTAATTGTATCTTCCAACTCAGCAGGGTTGGATTCGCCCAAAACTCCCAATCCGACGCAATTGATATCGTTTGCAACTCCGGTTCCAGTTTCGCCTGCCGTTGCTGAGGATTCGACTGATGTCGTTGCTGTCGATTCTGGTGAAATCTTACCCGTTTCTGCCCTGAAAGATAACAACACAGCTAGCCCTGCTGCGATTTCTATCGCAGTCCCTGTGGAGGCTATTATGACTGAAACATCTACCTCGGCTACTGTTCTGAGTGTTGTACCTGTTACTGTTGCTCCGCCTGTTGTGAGTAACTTTTCTACTTCGGAGCCTTCACTCCCACTTATTGGCGTTGCCCCTAGAAGATTGGTGTTCGTCTCCAGACTATTGCCCTCTACCTCTGAAGACGTTATCAAGCAGTTTATTTGCGAGAAGCTTAACATAACTTCTCCAAATGATATCGAAGTAATTAAATTTAATTTTAAGTATAAGCGTGATATTTCTTCTTTTAAAATTAGCGTTCCTGATTCTATCTTTACTTCTATACTTAATCCTTCTTTTTGGCCTACTCATACTATAGTGCAAGAGTTTACTAAAAAACCTAAAAACACTTTAGCCTCCAAAGTTGCATCGTCCGTTTTCGTAGCTAATTCTATTCCAAAAAACTAATTACTAACCTTATCATTCATTATCAGAATGTACGTGGGCTTCTTTCTAAGCTTAGTAGACTTTTTGCCAATAGCGTAGACTTTGATTCGCATGTTATTGCCTTTTCTGAAACCTGGCTTAATTCGTCTGTCTCTGATTTTGAAATTTTCGTAAATTCCTTCATAACTTATAGACTTGACCGGCCGTCCGGTCGTGGTGGTGGTGTTCTCATTGCTGTAAAATCCGACCTAGAATCGCATTTACTATCTCTTAGTTTTCCCTCAGGAATAGAGTTTATTGCAGTAAAAGTGTTTACCAAAAATTGTTTTACTTATTTTACTTGCTCCTATATTCCCCCATGCTCCGACATAAGCATATATATGAACCATCTTTCTGCTATTCGTATGGTGGCTGATTCTATTGGTATTAGAGATCAACTAGTTGTTTTAGGTGACTTCAATCTTCCTACCTTGTCCTGGACTCGCTCGGTTGATTCTAATTCCCTTTTTTCTTCTGATCGGCATGACTTTATAACTGGATTAATTGATATCTCTTTGAGCCAAATTAATTTCATTCATAATTGCTCTAATAGAATGCTTGATCTTGTATTCGTAAGTGATTCTTCGGAATTCGAAATTTTAAGAGTCTGTCCGATTTCCTTACCTGAGGATCCGTATCATCCGACCTTGCAAATCACACTAACACTTAATGTTTGCAATAGTGGTTTGCCCCATGCTCGTGCTCCTCGGTATCGGTGCTTTCGCAAGGCTAATTTTTTCGGTCTAAACCAATTTTTGGCTGATGTTAACTGGTCCTCTCTGTTGTCTGCTGAGAACTTTGAGCTATCCATTAATAATTTCTATCGGATATTGTACGCCGCTTTTGATCTCTTTGTTCCCTACTCTGTTCTGAGTCCTTCCTCTAAACCGCCTTGGTTTACGCCAAGTCTATCTAATTTAAAAAATCGTAAGTCTTCGTCTTATAAAAGATTTAAGAATAGTGGCTCTACAGTCGACGTCTATAAGTTTTCTATCTTACGCAGCAAGTTTATTCTTTTTAATAGAACATTCTACAATAATTATCTAGCCCGTTGTAGGCTCAACTTCCGTAGTGATCCTAAGAAATTTTTCTCATTTGTTAATTCTAAACGGAAGTCTTCCCTTTTTCCTGCATCGCTACACTATAATAATGCATGTTCTTCTAAAAACTCTGAAATCGCGGACTTGTTCGCGAACTTCTTTCAAACTACCTACTCTGTCAATCCTAATAGCATTAACCTCAACTATCCTTTTAATCTTCCTAGCTCAAACCTTATTGCTATTCCACAAATATTAGAATCCGAAGTTTTACAATCTCTTATGTCCATAAAATCTTCCTTCTCTCCTGGCCCTGATGCTATTCCTAGTTGTGTTCTAAAGCATTGTGCCGGCTCCCTTTCCACGCCGCTATCCGTTCTTTTCCGCACATCCTTAAAATTGTCATATCTTCCAGCCATCTGGAATGAATCGTTCATTATCCCTTTTCATAAAAAAGGTTCCAAGTCAAATATTGAGAACTACCGTGGTATTGCCAAGCTTTCATCTATTCCAAAAGTTTTTGAAAGGATTGGCACTTCACAATTGCAACACCACTGTCGTTCTTTAATATCCGACTCCCAACACGGGTTTGTAAAACGTCGGTCCACCACTACAAACCTTTTAGAACTTTCTTCTCTTATTAACAATGGTTTTATCAGCAAAATGCAAACTGATGTCATTTATACTGACTTCAGTAAGGCATTTGACTCAGTAAACCATAGCCTTCTTCTAGTTAAACTGTCTCGCTTAGGATTTCCGCCTTGTCTTTTAAAGTGGATCTCGTCCTATTTAACTAATCGTGTGCAGAAGGTAGTTTTTAAAGGCTGCGAATCTAAAGTAATTAATGTCACGTCAGGGGTACCCCAAGGCAGTCATCTGGGTCCCCTACTTTTTATCTTATTCATTAATGATCTTCCACAAGTTATCCGGTCTTCTCGCATTCTTATGTATGCGGATGATGTAAAACTTTGTTTGTCCTACTCCCACAATGATAATAATATGTATTCACATCTTCAGCACGATTTCGATACCATGCAATATTGGTGTAATGTCAACCAACTTTTTCTAAACAAGACGAAATGTAAAATTATGACATTTTACCGTTCTGTTCCTCATTTGGCTGCTTACTCTATAGACTCCTCTACCTTGGATCGTTTCCGGAGTGTTTTAGACCTTGGCATACTGTTTGACCATAAACTCAAATTTAACGATCATATTTGCAATATTGTAAATAAAGCTAGAGGTGTTCTTGCTTTTATTAAGCGTTGGTCTAAAGAGTTTAACGACCCTTACACAACCAATTTTCTTTACATTTCTCTCGTCCGTCCAATTTCCTGCATTTGGAGCCCTCAATACCACCTTTATCAGGACAGGATTGAGTCTGTTCAAAAGCAATTCCTCCTTTTCGCAATTCGCGGCTTAAATCGGGATCCACTTATCCGGCTGCCTCCATATTCCGACAGACTTCGCCTTATAAAGCTGCCCTCCTTAAAAAACCGTAGAGCATGCCACGGTGTACTCTTCTTGCATAAGTTATTACTCGGCCTTATTGACTCTACTGAACTTCTTAATAAAGTTAATTTTGTTGTACCTGCCAGAGTAACTCGTTATTTTCGTCCCTTAGCCTTGCAACTTTGTAGATCAAATTTTGCTCTGCATGATCCTTTCCGAGTTCTATGCTCTAATTACAATAGCCTTTTTAATTTCCTCTCTTTTGAACGGTCTATTCCATCTATCACGTGCTCTATCCTAAGTCATCTTGACTTGCCTCTTCGAGCATCCATGACCAATCCTGTATTATGAGGCACTTGTTTCGTCATTGATGCTCTTTTGGCTTTTTTTTTATATATTTATTGTTTAAATTTTATTTGAACTTCCTTTTTCCACTTGGTTATTGTAAATCCAAGTCTCTGGCCAGTTTTTGATGTGAGTCGGTGCATATCGCTAAAAAGTTCACCCACCGGGCTGGCGACGCGGATTAGTTTATATCTACCTATTTTCCTCGTTTAATTTTAAATATTTCTTTTAAACTTTTCTTATAATTTAAGGCCAACTGCACTTTGTTGTACCCCATTTAAATCAATAAATCAAATCAATAAATCAAATCAATAAATCAAATCAATAAATAATTCAATCCCAGGATCAATCCCGGGATCCCGGGATTTGGATAATGTAATCCCGAAATCCCGGGATTGAAAATATAACACGGGATTGCAAACCCTACTCTAAATCTATTGTATATATTCATTATAATTTAATTTCACAGTAGAAAAGGTAACTAATTTAGCCTAAACTCTGTATTTGAAATTTAAACTCCACATGTATTCATAATGTCTAAGATTTAGTGAATAAAATTGAAATTGAATAACTATCGGAAAAAAAACAAAGGAGCGGCCAAACGGCGCTACCACAATTTAGGAATTTGCTCTGCTCTAAATTTCGTTGACCCTTCTTCTGGATACAGTGACATCTAAATGGCCATCCAAGCAGGACACAGTTTTTTGGGCCGGCAAAATTACCTCTTACAGCGTTTGTTGATGTTTTTTGACCTGCCAATTCGTATCATTTGTCTATACCTTTCCGGATTTTTGAAGAAGTTAGCAATGATGTTTCTGTATCGACTTAGTCTAGAAGCGATTTAACTAGTGTCAATGCCAGTTTCAGAGATTTGTCACTTCAGTGGAACTGTGGTAGGAAATAAAAACACCCATAAAATGACTTGGTAAGTCCGTTGGGAACTATTAAATTCGGTATACATGTACTTTCAATATTGGGAAAGGACAAGTCTGTTTAATTTTCACAATATATGGTACCATAATATATAAATCATACGATTAAAAAAAGGTCAAATTAAAAATTAACATTCATTTTATTATAAAATTTCAAGCTTTTTTTCATGGCGAGTCCTCAAGTGATAGAATCCAAGGTTCTTATTTTGAAAAATCTTATTTTCTTAAAAAAAAATGCAAATTTTTTAAATGCAATGTCTTTTGATCAGGGGAGGTTTCAAACTGAAAGGTTATGATTTGGTTTGGTTTGTGGTCCGATATAATTCTGGATATCCTTGGTTCAAATACCACTGAAAAAAAGATCAGCCTTAAAGGAATACGATAAAAATGAAAACTCTGCATTACATCTCATCATGGCCATAAAGTTGGATTAAATGGTTTGTTGAACCATTTTCTTAGCTTGAGCAAGATCTTTTCAAGTTTAACGCCCCCAATACAATAACCATTCCGTCCTTTGTGAAGCGTCTAAGTTGAAACTGATAAAATCATCTTTCGTGCAAACCTCAAACAGAAGCGATGAATTTTCCCATACCATCCATTTATTTTAAAGCTGTTATCCAATCTTAATAAATTTATTATAGTACAGTAAAGGTGGTCCAAGACAGGCGCAGAAAAGTAAACGAAAAATAAAAAAAAAAACAAGAACAATTTATTTTTAAGCCAAGTAAGGTACTTTTTTGAAAATTCATCGTTGACATTTTTGTGTGACAAATGATATCCGACAAATGTTCACCATGGCTGGTGATATGAAAGTTGCCCGATAGTTTAAATTTTCGATGACATTTTCTTTGATGGTGGCTGGACGATTGAAGTATTCTCTGCTTTTCAATAAAATACCATAAAGAGTAGTCTAATGGTCAAATAATCAGTTAACAACGAACAATTTCTGACCAAATTTATAGAATGGTTATAAGAAAAACCACACGCTCACTTGAAGAGGATGTATCGGCTTTTCATAATATTCGGGAAGAATCTTGTTCGCCTAGCTCCCAAAATGTTGTTTGTTGACTATCCCATTCAAAGGGCAATGTGCTTTATCGCTTAAGATGATTTTGACGAAAATCCTGCATCAATTTGTTGGATTTTTTACCATTTTTGTGTTGCTCTTGAATCACATTAATGCGGTCTTCAATGGAATATGACTCCATTATGATAAATTGTATACTTCCAACTAGAGAGAACAATGGTTCATACTGGCTGAGAGTTAGACGGACATGATTCTATCTCTACTCAAACTGATAAGCAATTTGATTTCAACTTATACTCTGCCTTATCTTCCTTCTACCTGTTTTTTTGACAATTCCTTGTACTCTTTATCCTGTGAGTAGAGAATATTAAAAAAAATTGCCATCCCAATTTATTCAAATTATTGTCAAAAATTTCATATACCTATGTTTTGCTTCCAGTTTTTTTTGGGATACCAAAACTCTTTTATTTTTTTGTATTATTCGCTTCTCATTTTCACGGATTAAGTAAATATTTCTATTGTGCTGACCACTGTCAAGGTTCTAAGATAAATAGCGTACAACGTACTTTCAAGGGCCTTTTTCCAGCTCTTATACAAAAATTTCAGTTTGAATCCGCAGAACTTATACGCTAGTTATGGGTAACCTTCCTTATCGCTTATCTAACTCTACAACAAAATAAATGTGAACAGTCGTCCAGACCAAACGTTTTACTAAATTTAGTTGCAATCGGTTGCCCGGCAAAGTGTGACGTACTTGCTCTGGGTACGGCAAGCGGATTTGTCTCTTTTTTTGTTCGAATTAAGAATTTACGATCGTGAAAATGGTTGTTAAGTGTGAAATAAGTTTCGATAATAATAAATACGGCACTTTCTATGCCGGACAGTTGGTAAGCGGTACCGTAATATTAAAATCCGATAAACCCAAGGAAGTTCAAGGTAAGTACATTGTAGTATATAAATGGATTTATTACAATTTTGTTTATATTTGTATGATTTTTTTTTTAAGGTTTAATGCTTTTTAGTTCTTAACTTTATTTGTATTTACGATGCATATATAAAAATTCTTGTTTGATAAGCTTATGTATACCATATATACATGTTATGGTCCGTGTGTACTTGATAGGCATTTAGTAAATATATTTATGACGCCATTCGGTCTCTTTGGCAAACTTTGCTAATTTCGTTCACATTTTTTAAGAATGTAGTACATATTTAAATACTCTCTTTTGGTTATAAGTATTGGAATGTCACTGTTTACAGATAACATACATAAGTAATTACTAACATTTTAAAATATTGGTTGCTAATTTAGGGGGATTTGCAAAAGTTAGTAGATGGAACGTATTAAATGTTGTACACAGTCAAACTTTTCTACAACGAACTGTTTAACTGCACTGCTTTTTTGATCTTCTTATAAGGAATTCAAGTATAGCTTACTCTCTATATAACGAGGAACTTCTACTGTAATCTTAGTTAGGGGAATTTTCAAGTTTTGTATTATAGACAGACGAACTTCTCTAAAACGAACTTTCCATTTTATGACCTTTCCAAGTGCACAGCTTATTTGCTCTACGTATCACGCAGTCATATTACAAACCAATATTCTTTTTCAGTGCAAATTCGCTATAGAGAAGTTCTACTGTAGTAACTGACATTTTAAAATATTTGCAGCTTAGTTAGGGGGATTTTCAAGTTTCGCCTTCAAAATAAATAATGACGTAAAAGTAAATATAAGGAATGTGTTAAATATAATATATATCTTTATTTTTGCAAAAATATAGAAATGTTTATAATGATCTTATCTGCCTGCCAGAGCGTAGATTAATTCATAACAAAGATAATATTTAATGCAAAATTGTATTTTATTTTTATTTTTTTTTTTTTTTTTTTTTAATTTAGCTATCTTGCTCAAAGTTGTGGGCTACTCACTAACAAAATGGACCGAGCGTCGCATGGCAGCCACAAAATTATATTCGGGACGCGAAGATTATCTATCATCGGTGACATATCTGCTGGGTTCTGAACAGAGTGAGTAATGGTACTTCAAAGCACGGTAGTAACCCCCATTAATAATATCTAACTATCTTTAGACACAAATAGACATACTCTACAGGCCGGCGTGCATACTTACACCTTTGCCTGCCAGCTGCCCTATCAGTGTCCCTCGTCCTTTGAGGGTCTCTACGGCTGCATACGCTATATAGCCAAAGTAACGCTTATTAGACCCTGGAAATATGATCAAGCCTATACGCATGGTTTTACAGTGCTCAAAATGATGGACCTGAACTTTGAGACACCACAGCTGAAGGTAAGTTTAGACTGTTCTAACCCACTTTGTTTGAAATTAAGGCGCATCTCTTAAAGGTCGCCGCACACAGCGAGGGTTATCGCACCTTTTGCTGCGGACCCTGCAAGACGGCACCGCTCAAAATGGAGCTACACCTGCCTCAAGCGGGCTATGTTCCCGGCCAGCGCATACCAGTCACCGTGGTTATTATCAATAATACCAAAGTGGCAGTATCGGAACTACGTCTTTCCCTGGTCATGCTAGTGCGTTATTTTAGTGTCGTGCCAGAGCATGCACGCGTGGAGCGCATTGTGGTGACCAAGGCCAAGGGGGAGTCGGTGCTGCGACAGTGCACACGCTCCATGACAATAGATTTGCCCATACCTTCCACTCCACCCACTTGCCTGAATCTATGCAATCTCATACAGATTGCCTATCAGCTGGAGGTGGAGGCTTTGGTCAACAGTCTGCGCGAGCAACAAGTTATGACCATGCCCGTGACCATAGGCACCATACCGCTGGCGGTTACCGGTGTTGTGGTGCAGCAACCACCCAGACGCAGTGCGCATTATGAGTCCCAACAGCAGCAGGATGAGTTGCCCATGGTCACAGCTATTGCTAATATGCCAAATCAACTGACGCCCAGTTCGGCAGACATAGGTACGGACTTAAGATATTTTTACGTTAGCTGTCTTGTAAACCATATTCTCTTAATTCTAGCACCTCCAAACTATATGGAATCTAAGCACACGGTACGCGGTAATATCAATGAGGAGGAACTGCACGCCTTTGGCACCAATGAGTTCGCACCACTGTATCCGGTTTATAGCATACCTAGCCCAACGCCGGTTTTGACACCCAATAGCAGAAATTTCGGATACATCAACCAGAACTTTGAAAAATAGAGCGCATGCGTCGTAAATCTTATTTCTACTGAGTAGGAATTGAAATTTTGTTATACATATAATACATATGCGACTATTAGAAATATAATGGCATAAAAGTTTAATAAGCGTGCGAAACTTTGCTAGAACTGGCATAATGTGTATAAGAGTTGTTGTGCCGTATAAAAGACTGCCATGTATGTTCTGGATTTCGTTTTCGATTCCGACTGTTGTTTTTACAATGCAGTTTATCGTTCTTGTTTAATTTATTGGAAAATAACTACAGTAGGCCTTGGTAAAAATGTTCGTCCGCATGAGCCCATCGAAACCTATTTGACAATACTTAATTACAAAGTCCTACCCCACTCGCTATTCAACTGACTTCATTAGATCATCACTTCCCATTATCAATAATGAAAAGATGAAGCGTTCTTTCAATTTTTTGGCAAAATGCTTCCAGATAGATGGGAAAAAGTGATGTTTAGTTATGGGCAATACTTTGAATAAAACATTGTGTCTTTCACAATAAATTGTAAAGTAAAATTGTATTTCTTTTAAAAATTGCTGAACCATTTTTAAGGCATTCATATTTCGAAGTACAGCCGTGCATCTATTCTTTCCCTATAGCGAGTTTGAATGGGAGCAGCAAATTGATTCATTACATAAAACATTTGTTGTGCAGAAAATCGTTATAACAAGCAGCATTGAAAATTCGTTTTAAAGGAGTGCTTTATAGGGAAGTATGACTGTGTTTATTTCAAAGTGTTTTGTTTTCGTACTGGTTTTGAATCTATTAATATTGTATAACAGTGTCATATAATATTTCTTATTACAGTATAACAGCATCCATCATAATCTGCATTATAGCTTGGTTATAAAATATTTATAACAGTTTATTTTTGGACATACTATAAAGTACGTTATACATTTTATAGCATGGGAAGCTTTATGGTACACTGCTTCCTGTGCACTGCTTTGCGAAAATTCGTTATGGCGCTTAGTGTCCCAAAATTGTATGGCTTACACAAGCAGTTCTTGTATTTTTTATATTTTATTCTACATTTTAAAGTAAATTTTTTTTTTGTGGTAGCAAAAAAGGTTCATGCATTTTCAAAACAATTTTAAATCTATGATAAGACAAAATAAATGCCTCACCTTCATTTCATTTAATCATTTCATTTCATGATTTCATTTCCTCATTTAATTTCATAATTTCTTTTTTTTTTCTACATCATTTCGTTTCATTACATATAATATAATTTTATTTTATTTCATTGGTCTAGACAGGACCGTCTGTTCGTCTCAATGAACGCCTAAATTTATGCAACCCACAAAAGAACAATTCGTACAAAAATATCACTTGGAACCTCAAACTAGAGACTATTTCGCTGAAAAGTTTATCTAAAAAAAAAATTGTACCAAGGATAGGTACTTTTGAATCTGACCCAACAGATTTCCCTTGTAAGCTGGTCTATTAATAAATATTTATCTTGCGCCAAAATTTTAACTTAAAAAAACATTTAAGTGTATTTATTCGATGAGGGTTTAAGATATATTATATATATGGTATATTATATGATTACCCGATTGAAACTTACTCACTTGTTTTAATTTCAGATAGAAAGACTTAATTAAAGTTTTCACCAATGCATAATTTTATACCTAAATTTTAAAAACTATTTATGGTTTTCCACGATATTTATATTAATTCCTTGGGCTTAAGATCTTCATCATCCAAGTCAGTGGTTTCATTATAGCCTTTTTGCACGTATCGCACACCAATGGATATACGATCTTTTAGGTCAGATCCTTCATTGAAACTTCATAAATAGTAGTTTCCACTGGCAGTAGATCTTCTGTAGTGGATACGAACAGGTACAACATTATTTTAAAAAAATGGGACATCAGGCTACGATCGCGTAGTCTTGCGCCACGTCCCTGAACTGGACAAATCCATAGTGGCGCACCTCAATCTGGAATAACTTTAATAATTAACTATGACTTGCCTGCTATTGTTGAAATACAGATGTTTTATGGTCATTATGGTAATTCATTTATTAGGTCGCATTTCGTAACCAAATATTTTTATACTAAAATTATTATTTATTCATCCCTTATTAAAGGGTGATTTTTTTGCTATTTGGTTTTTCAACCTGATTGTTTTGACAGCTTCATGACATTACAACGTTTACAAATTATTGAATTTTATTACCAAAAATCGTGGTCAGTAAAAAATGTGTTTAGAGCACACAAAAATGTACTTTTTGGTGTGGTTTATGAGCCGGTGGCATCATTGGACCGTACTTCTTCAAAGACGATGATGGCAACAACGTTACAGCCAATGGAGCTCGCTACCTTTCGATGATTTGCAACTTTTTTTTGCCTAGAATGCAAGATGGTGCGACATGCCATACAGCAGGCGAAGCAATGGGCATATTGCAAAATGAATTTGGAGAGCAATTCATTTCACGTTTTGGGCCTGTGAGTTGGCCGCCTAGATCGTGCGGTTTGACACCGATCGATTATTTTTTGTGGGGATATTTAAAGTCACTTATCTATACAGACAAGCCAGCAACTATTGCCGCCTTGGGAGACAACATAACTACTGTTATTCGTGAGATACCAGCCGATATGTTGGAAAAAGTATGCCAAAATTGGACCTTCCGGATGGACCACTTGAAGCGTAGTCGCGGTCAACATTTACATCAAGTAATCTTTAAAAAGTAAATACCAAAGATTGATTTACAACCTCAAATAAAAGTTAAATACATTTTTGCTTTGAAATATAATTTATATTTGAAATATAATTTTAGCATCTTAGTGCGATTTCAAATTTTAGAAATATTCGCTGGCGTATTTCGATTTCTTCAATTGGAAACCGTTGCTAAGTTTTCCTCGTGTGGGAGCCAAAAGGGTCGCTAATTTCCCAAATTGTTCTCAAGAAGAATCTAGCAAAAACTAGGAAGCACTTTTAAATTTTTGGAAAAAAATCCTGAATTCTAGTTCGAGGTCCTAAAAACCCCAGCACAAAGGTTCTGACACAACCCCAAAATACCAAAAAGGAGGGTTTTCCCTTATGTTTTAAGAGTCGCTGAATCTCTGACTTGACTTCTGTGTCACCCCTTATTGAGTCCACTATAGTATAATTTAAATAATGATTTTTCCAAGTGCTTCTTCACTAAGATCCCGCCAAATTTTATGCTAGGCGGTGCCCGACAGTGTGCTACCCTTTTTTTTCTCGAAAAAAGTTTATTCAGATATTTTTACCTATAAGTTCAGTTTTTTGATGATAATCGAAAGTTATGTCGAAGCAGTTATTAAAAGTAGGTACACCCAATTTTGTTTCTACACGGTCTTTTTTACAAACAATTTTTTTACACAATTTCATTCGATTTAGCACGATTGAAAAGATATGTGATTGCAATTTTAAAGAAAAATATTTTTATTAACATAATCTTTTAGAATTTTAGTTAGGGAACTTCCATTTCTAATATATTTTTACAGCAGTTTAAGATTGTACTTCACGTTTTTTTTCACACTGTTTTTCGTATAGTGAAATATTGATGCCGTTTTCTGGCAAGGGGGGTGAAATTAATGCATTTTTGACCTTACTTTTGTTGTATTTTGTTCATTTTTGACACACATGGACATGGCTTAATCGCTGCCCGAGATTATGTTAAGTATTTTGGTATAAAGAATTTGGGGTCTACCACGCCTCCTTCTCTCCGTTACATTCATTACACAAATCTAGTATGTATATCCTTTGTACCTATAGTTACAGAGTAGAGAACCAATTAGAAAAAAATTAGAAATCTCCACGTTTCAAAATCTAAACAAAAATAATGATGTTTCGTAAAATCTTTTGCATATTACGGACAGACGTTCTAAAAAGTTTTTTGATCATTCTTTAACAGAGCCACGAACAAAAAATTGATTTTCGGGTTCAAAGCTCAGACCATACTACTTACCACTCCCAGTTTTTAAATTGATCGCCAGAGGGAGCAAGAAAGGAATTTTATGATGGAAGAACAAATTATTTTTATATAAAAGGACAATTAATATTCTACAGTATATTGTTTATGCTTTAAAAATCGAAAAACTCTACTATTTATTTAAAAATTCCATTAATTAGTGTAGCTTTGCAATTAGACTTTGTAATTTTACGTACAGTAGTACTTCACCCCGCAACCGCACGCTTTTGAAATAAAACTTTTCAATCCTCATATTACGCAGACATACTACTCGCATTATGTAGATAAAGTTTAAATCAGTTTCGCTAAAAACCAATCTCCATACACAAACTAAAAAACAACCCAAACAACTCCGGCAGACCCCACTTCCAAATACAGGAGGCATTTAAGCCACAAAACAAGTCATTTAACCATTTAACCCAGCAGCTATCCAACCTAACCAACAACAGCTACAAACAAACTAAGCGGCATCCGCCATGTTTAGTTTTTATCCCTCACTTTTTAGCCAGAATTGCAGCCATTTATCCCTTTTCCGCGATATTCAATCTCTCAACACTCTTCCTCTCCTGCACCAATCTGTATCCCATTTGCTGGAAACTGTTTTGCCCCTTCATTTGTTTGCTTGTTTGACTGTTGGAATTCCCTCGTGAACTTTGGCTGGCTGCCGTGTTGGCCACCTCGAATTTGGGTTAAATAGCTCACTACATCACGTTGGGAAAAATAGCCCCCTGGTAGTTCTAATGAGCCCGTATTGGAGGTATGCAAGTATTATTACTGTTTGCGTGTCGATAAGTCTGCCTAATATTTTGCAGCTTATAATCAGTTTAAAGCGATTTAAGTGCAAATCTCCCGAAACATTGTACCATCCGATGAATATTATTACCAAACAAAATTGTCTAAACGTTAACTGAGAAATAAGCCGGGAAGCTCTGTGGCTGTTTTGATACCGTCCGTGTGTGTTTTTATACCCTTACAAAGGGTATACTTGACCTGTGCAATGCATGTATTATATGCCTATATATTTGACTATTCGTAATTATGGTAAGCTTATTTATGTGGCCCAAATGTGGAAGCCCGCATCGAATAGTCGAATGTCGAAATAACTTCTTTGACGTAACTTTCGATGCTCAATAAAATCGGTAACAATTTATGAAACTTATAGGTATAAATATCGTTCTGCACCAATAAAAATGCATTTTCCAATCGGAAAGTTCTTAGTATATTTTTTGCCGAGAAAAAGGTTGCAGTGTATAACACTGACAGGTGCCGCTTCGACTGTATCACATTTTCATACCCTATACTGCGGGTATAAGCGTATCTATATTAAAGTAAAATAACATTTTTGTGTGTAACAACAGACTTTGTATCAATGAAAAACATGTCTAGCTATCACTCACGGCGTTGTCCGACATTAGTCTTCCACGCAACCACGCACTTGAATTTTTACGATTTCGGGCTAAGACGGTTTAGGGTCATGTTTAGTGAAAATATGAAGGCTTACTATATTATTAGGCTCACAAATGTCTACATACTAAAATTAGTGGATCTTTTTATTTGAATGTTTTTTTTTTAAACCATTTTTTTTTTAATTTTTTGAGTTGTAATAGGGGTATTACAAATTTTTTATTTTTTTTTTTATTTTAAATTTTGTTTTAACATTTTATTTTTTTTTTTAAGCGTGGTCTTTAAATATTCAAACCCTGTACCTTATGGTACAAAGGGTATATTAAGTTTGTGCAAGCCAAAAATATACAGAATGAGAAGTCGGTGACCCACGTAGTTACCTAAAGTATGAGTAGGGTCACCTGAGAAGTCGATATACCTATGTGCGCCTGTATGAACGCCTAGATCTAAGAGATGGTAAGAGCTACAGCAACCAAACTTGCAGATTATATTATATACATAACTGCCATAGGCTTGTTGGATAGTTCGCTAGTCTATAAAGATATCGTAGACAAATTTGGCGTTCAGAAGTAATTACTTTACCAAATTTGATCAAAAATATGTCATATAACCCCGATAGGGCCGATCGGTAAAAAAAACTTTTTTGATGCGAAATTCGTTTTTTTTTGTTTGTTTAGAAAGATATCGTAATCAAATTTGGCAATCAAAAGTTTTTTTTATCAAAAACACTAGTTTACAAATTTAAGGGTAATCGAGTGAACCTTCCTAAAAAAGTGTTTTTTAGGGCAATTTGGAATCGAGAAACACGAAAATGGCAATCTTTTTTTTTTCTTAAGCACCGTTTTCGAGATATTTTTGAAAAACATGTTTTTGGGCACTTTTTTCAGTTATTCTTCAATATCTCGTGAACAAAATTTTGTTCGTAAAAGAATTCTCTTTCAGCCTAAAGCTTAACATAATTTTTAAAATTTTTTTTTCGTTTGAAAAATGGTCAACAATTTCCCTTTTTTCGACTTTGGTTGCTTGTAACTTCTATAATTATAATTAATCTGTACATAATTATATATCACTGTAAAGAGTACATCATTACCATTCGATCTAATTGTTTTTCATGTCGATACAGAGATTATTACGAGATATTGACGAATAACTGAAATAAGTGCCCAAATACATGTTTTTCGAAAATATCTCGAAAACGGGCTTAAGAAAAAAAACAGATTGCCATTTTCGTGTTTCTCGACCCCAAATTACCCTAAAAAACACTTTTTTAGGAAAGTTCATTTTTCGTGCAAACTAGTGTAATTGATATTTTTTTAAATAACTCTAATTTTTTAAATATTTGTATGCAATTTAAAAAAAAACAATGCGAAACATCTTTTATTTTTACTTTCGTGATTCTTAAAAAAAAAAATTATAGTTAATTTTAGCATAGCTACTTTTAAGAAGTTTTAAGTTTAAATTTTAAAAACAATAGCTTCTAAAAAATGTTAAAATGGGTTAATGCTTACCATGAACCTAACTTAAAAAGAGTAATTTTTTTTACTAGCGGACTTGCTTTACGAAAAGTATCTTCATTTCCCATTTCACTTTCTATTTAATTAAAATATATCCCGCAAGCTGGACTTGGCTTTGTTTAAGAAAACTTTCGCTTTATAAACGTCCCTGGGTGTCTTCGGGGCATGTACGTAGAATGTTTACGGAAACGAGCTCCCGTAGTCACATTACACAAACACCGCTCTGGTTGGCAATGTACTCAGTGTCGGGCTCATCCTGCTAACTCAATATGTACTACCCCACCCCTCTCTAACGACAGCGGCGTTATATAATTTCCTAAACCGTAATCACCCAACAGCTTCAATACTCATCCACACCAGTTAGCTCTTCAGCTTAATGTTGCTACTTTCCCGGAAAACTGTGAGTACGTTCCGTAGCTAAATTCCGTGTGATGTGTTTAAATGGCTAACTCAATGGCATTTGCGCGATAATTGGCATCTGGCTATTGCTTCGGCTTTGGCTTTGGCTTTGCCATGTTTGTCTGGCCAACTAAACCTGGTAAATAGCAATGAACCAGGACGACGTGTTTTGCCAGTTGTTGCTAACTTATATACTCTACGAATTAGTAAAGAGTGCATATGTGTTTAATGGGAAAGTATTGAACTTATTTTCTAAAAAATAGCAATATAGGAGATCTAATAGTTTATAAAGAATAAAGAGTTTCAAGCTAACTAAACATTTCTGCTGTGGCCGTCGGTAGCGTAGTGGTAGCGTACTCGCTTTACAAACCGAAGGTCGGTGGTTCGAATCCCCGCAGTAGCACTGGTACATTTGCCTAGCACTGGCATCGCTAGCTCAAAGACGCTATTTGCCCAAGAAAGTCTCTATTAATTAAAGACACCGCCGTTCGGATTCGGCTATAAACTGTAGGTCCCTGTTCTCTTTGAACAGTTATTAATAGAGATCCCCATGCCCCGCCCAGGGGCGACTGACAAAAATTGTCAGTCAGGGAATTATTATTATTATAAACATTTCTGCTTAGAGAAGGGTTCCTCGTCGCCAAAAGTCAGAGTACGGTTGAAGCTTTTTTTTGACGGAAGTGGCATATCAGAATTCGAATGCCTAAAATAGCCAGGGCTGGAATATTAAATATGATAACTTAATTTTTTAAATAGAAGTTTGTAATACTGAATACAAAGAGAAAATTGTATTATAATATATTGTACAAGAACCCCAATTAAAAAGATTATGGGATATTGATTTCATTGGCCGGTAGGGTTGCCACCGCTTTGGGCCCCGCCTGGAGTCGTCGCGTCTAGAGATTGATCTCTAAACATTTGAATTTCCCGCTTATCACGCCTTAATCTCTCCAACTACCATTCACCAAAATCTCCGGGCGAGTGAATCACATATCAGAAAAGTTTTGTGAAAACGCACATTTTCGAATGGAAAAACATTTTCATCTGAAACACGGATTTGGACTTTTACTTAATTCGAAAAAAAACAGCATATCAATAAAATTTTACGATCTAATCTTAAGACTCGTTTAGGATAGCAAAATATTTTATTCTGCACGGTTTTACATCTCTTTTTATTTTCCATTCCCTCCTCATACCTAAATGTCTATCATAGATCTAGATTTCAGAGATAATAAGAAATAAGGATACCAAATTTCATCGAAAAAATACCCATTTTCTCCCTTTATATGCTTAAACTTCAAAAAATGTAGGCCAAATTATATCAATTTAAGATGGCACCGATCAACTTTATTTCAATTTAGTAACACCAAATTTGGTATTCGGCTCAAATGAGACTAACAAAAAAGAAAATGTTGACCTTTTCACAAAACTTCTACCCCTTTTATCCTCTGCCTACCATACCCCTAAAACACTCAACATATAAATGCAAAATTTTTACCAAATAATAATAATTTTTACAGTCAGACTTCCCTATAATGAACTCCACTACTAAGAACTTTTACACTTATACAAATTTTTAACCGACCATAAAGTAAAACGTATTTTGGGGATTCATATAAACTAAATAAAGTAACAGAAAAGCAATAATAAAGTTCCATCAGTAACATTTCTATTGTAGACACTGTTCACTCAAAATGTCGCAGAGGTGAAAATTTAAATTTTTTGTATTTTTTTCGAATTATGGTTTTTGACGATGTTTTTATATGGCCTAGCTGTTCAGACTTCGGGGATAACCTCCGAAATGCATATCTTTTGAGGTTATGTCAGAAATATGCTTTGATGGAGCTTTTCAGAACCCGAATTCAGATTTAGTGACCCCAAAGACCTATAGTAAATATGGCCTGACATCGATAAGCGAAAATCGATTTTTCTTTTTTTGCCTGCGTTGTAATATATTTCCAAAAAAATCCGCCAAATTCATTTTCGAGACCGCTTGTAAGACGATGTTTTTGGACTTCGGATGCGGATTCACTGGCTCAAAATTTATGTACCTATCAAAAGTTCGCACCACTTTTTTCGGTGGGCTTGTTAATCGTTAAGAAACATATACACCTAATCTATTTACAATAATAACGAGTTAATTTAACGAACTAATTAATATTCTGCTCGAGTGAGAATTGGCTCAAGGGAAGTTTTACTGTAAATTTATGGTTTTTTGGTCTTACGAAATGGTTACACTGCCAAACCAAGATCTCCTTAAAAATTTCAATTAAGGTATTCACGGTTGCTGTCGAGTTGAGGAGTTGCGCAAAAACTCACCTGACTAAAGAGTGAACGCCCTTTTTGTTAGTTTGTCAGTTGAGTTTCTGCTGCTTAATTCTTGATTTTATTTACATTTGTAAATTTAAATTTTTGCGCGCTAGTACTCTATGCCGTTTACTAATAATTGCCTTATTTGGTAAATAAAATGGATGTCTTACTTGTTTAATTGCGATTATTAAAACTCACTCTGTTTCCTTTTTTGCCGCTTTTAATAACACAAAACGGCTAAAATGCCGCACAAAGCTTATTTTACAACACTTTCTGCTCAACAGACAGCTAACAACTAGAATAGGGTCTTGGTTGATGTAACATACACATTTTGCAAGCGTGAATACCCTAAGAAAATGTAGATTTCGTGATATATTTAGAGAGTATTCGCCAGTCAAGTAGTGTTGCGATAAAAGTTTTTTCTGTTTTTGTTATGGCTGAGATTCTTTTGCCTGTTTTTGCTAGTTTTCAGTTTCTAAAATGTTTTCCGACAACTTTTCTTTTTTTTAGTATAACCATAGTATTAACTATGGTATGAAAATTACCATTAAATTTCAAAGCTTACATAGAAAACAAGAAACCAAAACTGCAAAAAGCAAACTTGAGCTTAACGAAAAGTTTCAGGGTCGCGGCGTGTATATTGAGCTAGGTCATGCCAAAGTAAATACTAGATAATACCATTGATATTAAATGGTATTTGTATTTTTATGTAGCCTGCTTTACGGCGCATTGAACATTGGTACAAACAAGTTGGTATATTTATGCTTAAATTTATTTAAATGTCATTTTTAAGTGGAAATGGTATCATCTACTGATATATTTATGTACTGCCAGAAGTAACTTTTTATCTGGATTTTTTGTAGCTGTTTTGTAGTACTTTGTTTTTTTTTTCTATTATATTATATGTTTGTTGGCAATTTGATTTGCATTTGTAAGCTGCTTTAATTTATATGCAATATTTGCTGTTACTTTTGCTATTTAGATCAACTCCGATAGAAATACGCTTGGCAGATAACATAATTTAGCGAATTTTATTTCTCACTGAACATTGCACATGGCTTTTGATAAATAAACATCTTCCAACTCGAAATACAAATTTACTGACGATACATTTTTGTTTTTGGTTTGTTTTTCTTTTATCAGAAAAAAATTAGCATTTTCCTTTCCAGTTTTGGTTTTTTTTTTTCCTGCTTCTGGTTTGGCGGGTTTTGGCTTTTTTGGGTTTCAATTTTTCCGCCACTTTGTCAGCTGGCAGCTCGAACGTAGCGAGTATTTTGTATTCGGTTTATCCGGCAGAGGCTTTGCACCTTTGGAGCCGCGTGGCTGCGGTTCCGGAGTGCGCCCAAAAGCGTGCTACAATTTTTTTCCCTCCTCTTCGAAGCTTGCATTCAAGTGTTTTCCATGTGTGTATGAGTAAGTGTGTCAGTGTGTGTGTGTGTGTGACTAAGTGAGTGTGTGTTGAGTTTGCGGCTTCCATGGTTTTTTCACTGTTGATTGCTTTCAAGCTGCCATTGTTGTTGTTTACCTGGTTTTTGTTTGTGGTTTTGCTTGTCTGCCAACAATCACAAGCAAATTTTCCCCTCAGAGAATTTTCCTTTGCTGCGGAAATCTTCCAAGTCTCCCAAATGTACCCTACAGGTAATCATAGTAGTTCGGAGTTGGCCTAACAACTAGTGTGATTACTAGTATGCGTGATGACGATGGAACTACAATTATTGGGAATGGCTTTGTTGCTAATGGCATCGCATCGTTTTGTAGCTTAAGCCACCAACCAAATAGAGATTGATGCTAAGTGAGCAAAATATAGCGGCCAGTATGAAGTATACGCCTGGTGGTCAACCCGTCTTATTTTGCGATTAGATTTGATGCACTAATTGGAGCTGGTCGTTCATAGACAATACCTTGAGTTCGCTAATTGAGCGCTAAAAATGTTGAAGAAAAGTTTTTGGAATGGCATTAGTAACATTCGTAGCAGCACTTATTTAGTTCAACTACGCACAGAATGCAACTAGTTGCTTTTATACCAATAACAAACTAGTGTGTCGCTTTTACACTTAACTTCTAAAAAAACGGGTGCGAGGCAAAATATGTTTTTGTTCGGCAGATAAAGATTTAATAAAAATTATGCAAAAATACTTCATTCATTTAAATACCATATGATCATAGCAAGAATAGTATTCTGAAGGTAACATTTTCCACCACAAGCTCTCCAAAATGTGAGGCCGTATTTTAGGAATAGTGCGCAAGATGTTGTGCTCCAAGGTTGTAATTCGCGATAGCTTGGCTGCATAGATCAAGGACTCCAAGTGTCCTTCAAGAGACGTCAGATCGTAAAATCTTAGTTCAGCCACCTGACCCTGTACATCGCTGCCTAGATGGCCTATGAATTTTGCTCAAAAAAAGAGTGTTTCACTTAATAATGTTAAGGAATTTTTCGTTCTTTATTTTCCTTTCATTAAGAATAAAACTCTTCTAAACTCGTAGAAGTTGCTCTTTTGAATCATTTCTTTCCAAAATATTTCTAAACATTCTCAAACTAACAATATCTGTTTTTTTCATTCTAAATATTTTATATACATGTTTGAACACAAGATATTGTTACTAGAAAGAATTCTTACACTCACTTTTATTTCTCTCTTCTCTGCTTTTTCGTACTTTCTCACTCTTACTAAAGCTAGCTGGCTGAGCATAACGCTCTTTGCATCATTACTGTCTTTCTATCTCAAGACTATTCCTTTTCGAACCTGTGCGCAACCAGTTACACTTGGAGTAGTCACAACTGGCACTAGCTCTTTGATGGAGCACATTAGTGTGATTGGAGTTAACATGATGAGTGGGCACTTGTGATTAGCGTGTCTGTTTTTCTCAAAATTGGGTTTGGGTGCAAATGTGTACAATCTTTTTCATCGGCTGCCAATCCAAGTGTGAGATCTGAGATTTTTTTTCGCAAACAATTCTCACCTGAATTGCTTGCCGTGCACGTGTTAATGCAATATCAAATCAAATCGTATCAAGGGGTTAACATGTGGCCATGGATGCTCTTAAGCCAAACAATATGCGCATAAATTTCAAAAGGAATCAGCCATTGAATCGATGTTTCCTTGAAATGGTAATCTGCTTGGCATTGCATGCGGAATTTAAAAAAAAAATAAAAAAACAACTTTATAAATCCAAGGTGAGTATAAAGGAAAAAACATGCTCTTTTATTCGTTTGAAAAATGAGAAAAAAGGACTTGAAGATTAAACATGTTTTTGGGAAATGCTTAAAGTCAATTTCCTTCTTAACATTAAAATTCCTGAGTATACTAAAGCAGTTTGTTAGCTCGAAAACGATAAGCTATAGAATGCATAGAGTATAGAGTGGCTATATGGATAGATAATGAAAATAGATTGAAATGTGCAGCAGCCAATTTCCAGGCGGGGAGATGCCAATTGAGGGTGGTAAAAAGCAGAAAAACGCTCAAGGCCAAAAGTATTTTAATTTAAAATGCATATCATAATTTCGAGTAGCGCTCTGAACATCTACATCTCAGAGACCATAAAAGCTAGAAACAACAAATTGTATCAAAAGATACAAATTAAATAAAATAATTTCTTTGATTGAATTGTTTAAGATAAGAATATATTAGGTTAGGTTAGGGCGGCAGTCGGGACCTAACGTCCCAACTCACTTAGGCCAGAGAATTGGCCCGTTGTGATACCGCTGGGTGGGCCTTACACCACCCTTCCCCCACTCAGGAGGTCCCCTATATGTTTTCAAAATCACACCCATCCGGCGGCTTTAATAAACCTCGAGAGGCTTCTTGGACTCTTTTCCGAGAGTTGGGATAGGTCATTAAAGACGTATGATTTTAGGAATCGGAGCCTTGTCTTACACAGCCCAGGGCAGTGACAGAATAAGTGCTCCACCAGCTCCTCCTCATCTCTACAACTTCTACAGAAATCATTGTGAGGTGCGTTGAGCCTTGATGCATGGATACCCACCAGCCAGTGTCCGGTAATTGCCCGGATAACTGTCGAGCACTGAGCTCTATTTAATTCGCAAAGTTGCTTTGTTCTCTTTTTGCAGTATACCGGCCATGTCTTGATTAGCAGCTAGAGCAAAGTGGTTCTTAATACTCAATTTACAGCTGGCCATAGGTATACCCAGACGCTCCTTGTCCTGAAGGAGGATGCTGGTAGTTCCTCTTCTTGCCAGTTCATCCGCAATGCAATTGCCCTCAATATCCCTGCGTCCCGGGACCCAGATGAGGTGGATCGAAAACTGTTCTGCCTTCTCCTCCAGAGATGAACGCCAGTTGTTCACTGACTTCATGCATGATGTCATGTATGCGAGAGACTTAATAGCCGCCTGGCTATCTGAGTAAATACAGATATTGTTGCTACCAATTGGTAGGTCTTCAGAAGAAAAGATGAAAGACTAATGGGTCTGAAATCATTGGGAAGTGTATGCGTAGCCTTCCCTGCCTTTGGAATAAAGACTACTTTTGATATAAGCCATGGTTCCGGAATAGTTCCAGTGGCTAAAGTTCTTCGGAAGATATCTGTCAGCCATCTTATGTCAGATTCCCCTCCATGCTGCAATTGCGCCGGGATAATATTGTCTGGTCCCGGCGATTTATATGGCTTGAACGTGCTTAGAGCCCATTTAACCTTATCATAACTAACCATGTTGGCAGGGACCTGTGACCAGTCCACCCTATGATTGATCTCCACTGGCTTGTTGGAGGAGCAACCTGGAAAGTGGGTGTTGGTGAGCAGTTTTAGCGATTCCTCGCTTGAAGCTGTCCACCTACCGCTGGATTCTTGCAAGTAACCAGGTGTCGATGCGCATTTAGACAGCACCATTCTTAGCCTAGCAGCGTCAGTGGTACTTTCAATCTCGGAGCAGAAAATCTGCCATGATGACCGTTTGGCTTGACGGACTGCCTTCTTATATTTTGACAGGCTGACTTTATATTCATTCCATGAATTTTCGTCATCCCTAGTTCTAGCACTATTAAACAGTTTGCGACAATTGCGACGTAATTGCCCAATTTCCGACGACCACCAAGGAGGTTTGTCTTTCCCCCTTGGTTGCATGCATTTGTAAACGTTCTGATCAGAGTGTTATTGAAGTCTTCCGAGTTAGGACCTCTTGGCGGGTCCTTAGGATGCGTTCTACCCATAATCTCCTCAAAAAGCCCCCAGTTTGCCGAGCGGGGGTTTCTAAATTTCCCTTTAATGGACGGGGCTAGGGATATGAACGTCTCAATATACCTATGATCCGAAAAGGAGTGGTCACTCAGGACTCTCCACTTTTGGACCCTGTGGTACAGAGAGTTTGATACCAAAGTAAGGTCTAGGACTTCACTCCTATTTCTTATAATAAAGGTAGGGTCATTACCTCTATTGCATATCAATAAATTAGTAGACAAGATGTAGTCAAGAAGTACTCACCCCTTATGTTTATGTCAGTGCTCCCCCACTGAGTGTGATGTGCATTGGCGTCGCACCCTATTAACAGGTCGATTTTTTCGTCCTCGCTATCCTTCACAAGGCGACGTACCCCTTGTGGAGGAGGGTTGCTCTGGTCATGAGCCATATAGCACGAGCTTAGTCTCAGGCTGCAGGATTCCAGCTCTAGGCTTACAGCGGTGTTGTCTTCATCACTGTAATTAGGAAGCAAAAATACATGCAAGTGCTTTTTTGCTAGAATGCAGGTACGAGCTTTAACTGAGTTTTGCGCTACTAAGAGCTTATAGTCATTTGTCCTCAACCCAGAAATCTGACCTTTGCTGAGCCAGGGTTCCTGGATGAGGACTATATTGACTTCGCCTTGGCTGAGGCGAAGCGTTAGAGCTGCTGAAGCTGATATGGAGTGATGGAGGTTAATCTGGAGGAGTCTTATCGACATTTTCCATATTAACCGCCACCACTGTTATGTTGGCCTCGTCTTCATCGGTATTCCCGAGAATAGAGTCATCGTCCCTCTGACCTAGCTTGAAGAGCTCCCTTGCTAGGTCTGACGATTCCGAGGCATATCCCTCCAGGATATCCTCTCCTTCACTCATCACCTCCGGGATGACAGGCTCTGGGTCTTCCAGCTGTGGTTCGGGCGCGGCTTGCTTGCCACCCGTAGTGTCTGTACGGTACACCCGAATCACAGCTTTCTTATACCCATATCTAACCATGCCATCCTCCTTGGCTAGGGCTTCCGCAGATTCTTTGTTTATGGTCAGCATCACCTGCCGTGATGGACCAGCTGCTTCTTCCACTTTGGCGATCCGCCAGTCATCCGTTTTCAGGTGCGGGTTGCACACCTGAAACAGCTTCAGGATCTACTCTGGATCCTCTGGCTTAGCCGAAACCCAAGCACGAGCCGTAGGTCTGAAGGGAACATACTCCCAGTCTACGGCCACAAGCTTTGCGCCTGGGTAGACCTCACCTAGAGCTGAGATAGTTCTTTTGTAGACCTCAGCCGAGCGCGAATCCTCGCAGGCGATGGCCTTCACCGTGCCGAGGTGCCATCCGGCATCGCTGCAGAGAGGTGGGGGTCCTCCACTACGCACCAATTCTTCCAAGAACCGGTCTTGCAGCTCATTTTCCACCTTCGCCCACAGGTTACGGGGGACAAGACCATCCTTGTTGCCCTTGTCTAGGACGCCAAGGAGGATCTTGCCTCTCGTAACCTCAGCGAAAGAGCGGTTGAGGGGCTGAGGCCGCGTTCTTTTTGGCGGAGGCGCAGTATCTTCTGCAGACCTTTGCCGCTTTGCCTTTCCTTTTGACTTGCCTGGGCCTGCTGGCTGGAAGCCTGGCAATATTTCTCTGGCCCATTCGACCAGCCTCTTACCCTCCGGTGATTCCTCCGGAGTGGTAAGGTTTTTTTTGGAGAATTTCTCCTGCACGTCGCCTATCTTGGTACGACGGCTTGTTTGGTGATGACATCTACGAGTAAGCGGGAAGGGGAGAGTCACCCGCGGCATAGCCCGGGTACCGCGGGAAGCCATTTTTTAAAACTGGAGGTCGGCAGGTATATAGAGTTCGCAAAGTAGAGACTGAGACCCCCTCAGCCATTCATCCCTCGGCCTTTGCTGTTCCACCTTAGATTGGGGTAATTTTATCGAGTTTTCTTCTCTCGCCCGAACTACTATTAGTCAGCACCCATGGCAGAGACATGACCTTACCATGGGCCTGCTTCCAGCCGCCCTCACGTGGAGAGTGTAGTCGCACTTCCAGAAGTGTGTAACAATTACGGCGCGTACCCTGGTCTTGGGTTACATGTTATTCCCCTTGTGACACCAACTGGCTGACGGCCTAAGAATATATTACTGTGCGCAAAAAATACCGGAAAATTGGAATTTCAATTGTTTTGGTATTTCGATACCAGTACATATTTTTATTTATAAGTTGGTCTGCCTTTTTCATCTGTGTAAGATTTGAGGATAATATTACCTTTTTGAAATGGAGATATTTATAAAGATATATTTTTTTTATGAGATAACGAAACTGAGTTTTTGATCTTTTCAGTCTCTTCAATTACACAGCTACACAAAAATAGTATCGTGATCAGGTTTTTCAGGTGTTTTCTCCACTAATAGAAGCACATTTTTTTTAGACCGGTTCACCGGTGATGTGTTTTTGATATTTTTTTTTTTTGGCTCTTAGCAAACAAATTTTTTGTATGTCGCACTTATATTGTACCGTTGCACTGTGGGCCCAGATTTTCATATTTTGGCCATAACCCTGTCATTTCCATAATCATTTTTTTAGAGTGATGAAATTTTACATACGTGTTCCTAAAGGATTGAACTATTTTTTTTGGGAAGTTTGAGCGTCCTCAGATTTTTTTAAGATATAGATAATCTTGACCAAAATCGGAAAAAATTTAAAAAAAACCAAAAAAAATTTTTAAATTAATTTAAAAAAAAATGGTAATTGGGATTGGACCATATTTCATACAGAGGTAGATATGAGCTCCACATACATTGAAAAAATAGCCTATACCCAAAATATTGAATGGCTTTGGAGTTATAGCCCCAAACAGTTCAGCTTTCCAAGCCAATTACAAAAAGACGACACCAATCTGGTTTTTAAAAGTTATAATTTTTATGGCATGCTCTTTTAATTTCCAAAAAAAAAATTTCATACGTTTTTTCGTCAAAATTCATAATTTTTACATTTTTTGATTTGCATCTTTGTAAGTATGCTACAAAATTTTCAAATTGTAAATTTTTTTTACATTTGAGTACTAAAGTGAAAATAAGAATAAACTCTTTTATGGACAAGTCCACTCCTGTGGCAAAACTTTTGATAAACGCGCATTTGTGTTTATAAGTGTGAAAACAATTTAAAAAACTAAAAAACATAAAAAACTAAAATTTGTTTAGTGCAAGTGCAAATTTGTGTGTTGAGACTCCGCTGGCACAAATTTTGTCATTTTATTGTGTGTACACACTGTTTTGTGTGGTGTGCATACATTGGACTTATATATACAAAACCAAAAATTCTATATTTTGACAAATATAAATATAAATAATAAACACAATTTGTGTCATCAGTTTCCCTGCATCTGGTGTTTTCGATCTTACGCTAGCATCATGAGCAACGGCGACAGTATTGAAGCAGCTATGGATTGGCAGAAAGTTCCAAGAGTAAAAACAAACAAGCGGACATACTGCAGTTCGCCAACTTTTGCAAAAAAGAGTAAGTCAATACTTGATACCACATCTGAAACATCTACGAACACCAACCGATTTGCTGAGCTCGAGTTGCTTGTTGAAAATAAGGAGACAGAAGAAACTGGAAATGCTAAAGATAAACAACAATCAACTGAGCGCGATACCACTCCAAAACCTCCGCCAATAATTCTGGCGAATGTAAACAACATAAAGAGTATGCTTACGTATATAATGACAATAATTTCGAAAGAAGATTTTAACTATAAAACCCAACGAGACGGTCAAATACGCGTTATGATTAAGTCGGTGGATTCATATAGAAAACTTGTAACGACACTAAAGAAGGACAAGGTATTGTTTCACACTTACCAGCTAAAACAAGAACGGTCTTTTAGAGTTGTAGTGAAAAATCTACATTTCTCTACGCCCATCGACGATATTAGGAATGAAATTGAAAAGCTAGGCCATTGTGTAAGAAATATAAGCAACATTAAAAGTCGTGTTACGAAGCATCCAATGAATTTATTCTTTATTGATTTGGAACCAAACAACAACAATGGAAAAATTTATGATTTGAAATACCTTAATAATGCAGTTATAAAAGTAGAGCCGCCTAGGAAAGTGACTGATATTGTACAATGCTTTCGATGCCAGCAGTTTGGACATACTAAGACGTATTGTACTAAAATGTTTCGGTGCGTTAAGTGTTCAATGGACCACCCAACTGCAGAGTGCCAAAAAGAGAAAGATTTGCCTGCTAAATGTGTAAACTGCTCACAAAACCACGCTGCTAGCTACAAGGGATGCAAAATATATCAAGAACTAGTTGCAAAGCAGAAGCCTAAAAGCAATTTTATTCGTCAGCACTTTAATCAACCTTTACCTACACATGAGCAACGTTCTTTCCCATCGACTAAGCCAAATGAGTTTAACGCTAACGAAAACCGCCCATCCTACGCGCAAGTATTACGCGAAACAAAAAATTTAAGTGAAGAGAACCCTTTCGCGAAAATTGAAGGTCTTTTAACCAAGCAGCTGGAATTATCAAATAATCTTCTCAACATGATGAATCTTTTGGTATCCAAATTATGCAAATAGATCTTCGAATTGCTATATGGAACGCCAATGGGCTATCCAACCACACAGAGGAAGTTAAACTTTTTCTTAAATCTAATCACATTGATATCTTATTAGTATCAGAAACACATTTTACTGATAGGTCATATTTTAAAATTCATGGATACCAACTAATAGTAGCAAATCACCCAGATAATAGAGCTCATGGTGGATCTGCAATATTGATTAAACGAGGGCTTAATTACAATATCTTGGATATAGTGAAAGAAAATGCTGTACAGGCTGCTTGCATTACTGTTAAATGTATGGCATTTGATATCACGGTTTGTGCAGTTTATTTCCCACCACGATTTTCATTTAAATATCAAGATTATTGCAACTTCTTCAGAAAGCTGGGCTATAAATTTATTGCTGGCGGTGATTATAATGCCAAACACCCTTGGTGGGGATCGAGATTAGCAAATCCCAAAGGGAGGGAGCTTTATAAATGCATAAATAGCAACAACTTTTCAACACTATCTACGGGGACACCAACGTACTGGCCGTCTGATCCACAAAAAATACCGGACCTGTTGGATTTTGTAGTCTTTTCTGGAGTACCTAGAAATCACCTTGATATTTCGGAAAATTACGACCTGAGCTCAGACCATTCGCCAATCATAGTTACATATAGCACTGCTCTTCCAGCCTTTTCGAACACGTATAAAATTGTAACACCTAGGACAGACATTTTATCGTTCCAGAATTGGATAGATGCGAAGTTGGACACAAATATATCTCTTAAAACTGCCTTAGAAGTAGATACAGCTGTTGAATCTTTAACGAACATTATACATGAAGCGGGTCTGATGTGTACTGCACCAGCTGCTACTAACTATACAACAAATAATGTTTTTGTATCATCAGAGTTACGGAACCTTATAAATAGTAAGCGTAAACTTCGGAAAAAATGGCAAATCAGCAGAAATCCGGCAGATAAAAGGAGATGCAATGCAGCATCAAATCAACTTAAAAAACGCCTCTACGAAATTAGAAATGAAGCAACTGCCGAGTTTCTCAAAAGTTTGGATCCCAACACTAAGGATCACGAGTACAGCCTTTGGAGAGCTACCAAATATTTAAAACGGCCTGCAAAGAGAAATGTTACTATACGTAATCAGTACGGAGAATGGTGTAGAACCAACAAAAGTAAGGCTGAGGCATTCGCTCAACATTTACACTCAACATTTCAACCTAATTCTAATCTTGCGCCAGAAGACACTGAAATAATAGAGTTTTTGGATGTGCCTTGTCAGATGTGCCTACCCATTCGCCGAATCACTGTATCAGAAATTGAAGAAGAATTCACAAGATTGAATCCAAAAAAGTCACCAGGCTATGACAAAATTGACGGAAGAGTGATAAAAAATCTCTCTCAAAAATGTATTCAATATTTAGCTCTTATTTACAATGCAATTTTGAGGCTGGATCATTTTCCTACACAATGGAAATGTGCGGAGGTAATAATGATTCCAAAACCAAACAAGCCTGAAAACATTCTCTCATCATACCGTCCGATTAGCCTTCTAGTAACATTTTCCAAAGTATTTGAAAGAATCCTTTTGAATAGGTTATTACCAGTTTTGGAGGAAAACAATATAATACCTGAGCATCAGTTTGGGTTTAGGAAAGGCCATGCAACTCCAGAGCAATGCCATCGAATATTAAACATAATAACCAGTGGATTCGAAAAGAAACTGTATTCTGCAGCAGTATTTCTTGATGTTCAGCAAGCATTTGACCGAGTCTTTCATCCAGGAATATTATATAAAATTAAAAAACTGCTTCCTGCTCCATTTTTCTTGCTGCTTAAATCGTATTTAAGCCATCGACACTTTTATGTTCAAATGGATGGAGAAACATCACAACTATACAGTATACATGCAGGTGTTCCACAGGGTAGTGTTTTGGGTCCTGTCCTCTACACGATATTCACTGCGGATCTTCCTGTTGATGAAAATGTTCAAGTAGCCACCTATGCTGATGATACAGCTATAATTACATCTAAAGAATCAGCGGCGGAAGTATCCCAAGGTATTCAAAATGAAATTTTTGAAATAGAGCGATGGCTTAAGAAATGGAAGATAAAGGTTAATACTGAGAAGTCGAATCATGTAACATTTGCATTGAGAAGAGGAGATTGTCCGCCAGTATATCTTAATAATATACTAATTCCGCATAGAGATTCAGCCAATTATCTTGGGCTCGATTTAAATCGCAGAATCACCTGGACAAGTCATATTAAAAGCAAAGTAAGAAAACTTAACAGAAAAACAAAGAAAATGCATTGGCCGTCTTTACAAAGCCATCTTGAAGCCTATATGGACTTATGGTATCCAATTATGGGGCACAGCAAGTCACTCAAACATTGAAATCATTCAACGGTATCAGTCCAAGACTTTAAGACTTATTGTTGACGCCCCATGGTTTGTATCCAATGAGCAAATTCATAAAGACCTAGATATTCCATACGTTAAGGACGAAATACGAAGACTAAGCACCAGTTACGTGGAAAGGCTACATAATCATTCGAATGTTTTGGCAATAGGCCTCTTGGATGATAGCGATAGAATACGAAGATTAAAACGCAATCATGTCTTAGACATGCCATATTCAAATTAAGCTTACAGCACTTAAAAAAGCAATAGTTATTACTCATTGGAGTTTAACTATTTCTCCTGTTAATTTATAATTTCCAAAACATTTACTTATTGTCTAAAGGATAGATTGTAAATAAATAATATTAAAAAAAAAAAAAAAAAAAAAAAAAAACATTTGAGTACTATTTTGAAAAAATGGTTATTAAAGCATACTTTTAGGCAGCTAAGAAATTTCAAAAAATAGTAGAATTTCCTGGGGGTCAATTTTTAAAATTCAACTTTTAGATACAAAATTCAATATCCGAAAATGGGGAGGAATTATCAAATATCGAGTGGTAGTCGGAGGTACCCGTAAATTTTGCTTGCTAGCCAAATGATAGAAAAACCAACAAAATCTTTATAACTGCTCGAATATATTTATAGCCAATAAGTTTTTAAGCTCATTTTTATTTTTTCTCTGAAGTAATATTTATAAATAACTAGCATTACCCGGCGCGCTACGCTACGCAAAAAATTGATTGCTAAAAAGATTTGATTTCTAAACACAATAATGTACAAAATAAAATGAAATAATTTTTATTACAGAAAATTAATATTAACATAATGCACTTACAACCACATTTGACAACTGTGTACACATATACAGTTATACAGTACAACAGAAACGCTCATAAGCGGATGTGTATTTGTTGTTATTTTTCCCATACAGTCATTTCGTATGAGAGGAAACCATTACTCACATAAAATGTCATAACTCTGGAACGGCTGCACCGATTCCAAACAAACTTCACACAAACCACCTCCTCGTAGATGGAAACGAACTCTTTTGGGTCAATCGGTTCGACGGTTCTTGAGTTATAAGATTACCAAGGAAATGTAACTTCTTTTTATATACATATATAGATAAAGTGAATAAAGATTTCGTAGCTACATGTATAATGGTAAATGCAGGTTTTTTTTTTTTTGTAAATTATCGCGAAAGCTCATAAAATACAAAATGTCAACTTTGATTGCCAATAACTTAAAAACCAATTATGTGTAAAATCATATTAAATTGTCATTTGTCTAAATTTTGACTTTCTTCTGGTGGACTTTGGCCCAAATCTAGCTACGTGGGCCCATTGTGCGTTGGAGCAGAAATTAATTTTATTTCGGAAAAATGTGGAAATGGGTATACTATGTCGGATACTACTCCTAATAATTAACTTATTTATTTGTTTTATTATTATTTTTATTTATTTATTCCCTGACACTACACATTTCATGCGAGATGTTGTATCTCATAAAGCTCCTTTATACTCAAAAATAAAAATATTACGTTTTTAAGTTAGTTGTTGACCAATACAGTTCTATTCTTTCACACAAATTCTCGATCAGTTTAAATGAATTGATACTGGCTATCCGCTGCATTATAATGAAAACTCATATAACTGAAGACAATTAATATCTATCATCGTTTTCTTATTCCGATTCCTTTCTGCCGATCCATTGCTACCGCTGCCAATACTTCTCTATTGAACTACTTCCTGACAATTCCGTTGACAGCTGTTGCGCTGCCCACCGCCACATATATATATATATGCTAACCAAATGCAACCCTGCTTAGTCTCATGCTTTCGTCACAGCAAAGACTTTCGTTCATAGTTTTAGTTCGGTTCTCACTTTACAAGCTCTCTGTAGCAAAGCATATTTTGTAGCCAAATAAAAATCAAATATTTTGTTTTGTTCAGACTGGCATTGGCAATATGGACAGCATCAGGATGTGTGCCTGTGTGCTACCTATCCAGCGCATCATAAAACTAAACTATACCAAAACTTTGCACATTGCTTGTGGCTTTCCCTGTTTGGGGGTTTTATTAAAATATGTGATACAGTCGGGGCGTTGTCCGATAATTGCATACTCTGCACCATTTTGCAGATGAATAATAATTACTACATACGCTAAAAATGTAACCTTGTATTTTACCGCTAAGTTCGTACTGCTTGTGTGTAGTAACAAGCAGTTAAAAATTTTAAAATGGTCTTTATTGGGCAAAAATTATATTTGTATCGTAAACTTTACTCTGTTTTGCTGTGGTTTAAAACTTACGTCGAAAGTCTGTTGTAAGTTTAAGGACCATACATTGAGAAGTATCAGAATGAAGCCTGAGGTGGCTGTATTAACAAAAAGTCAAAGCCATTCAGTTTATTAAACTCCAAACGCGTCAAACAACAGACAAATTTTAAGTAAAAAAAACACAGTCAAACTTTGGACGCAAACTTGTTTATAAATGGTACGCAAAACAGTGTTACCCTAATTTTTTTTGTGAAAAAAACAGCTGTTCTCTTTTGCCGAAGCCACGAAAACTAATGTGCAGCAAGCTATTTGGAAGCAAATTGTATGGCGAAGAGCCCGTTTAGCCACTCAAACAATCCAAACAAAATATTAAGTTAGTTATATAGAAAATAAACATATTGCTTATTTGGCAGTCAAAATTTGCATGAAAAACCATAAAAATTTACTGTCTCTAACTTATACAAAGGGTGCTTTTTTATCTGTTACATTTTTCGATGAAGGTCACAAAATAATCAGATCTGGCAACGCTATTTGCAATCGTGCTCAGTTTGGTTTTCGATTTCATTATGATTAAAACTACGCTTTAAACTCTGCAAATTTATTTCGACAATCTTTTTTGAGTTTTCTTGTAATATTTTCTTCCATTTTTGACTGTTTTGTGGGACTATTGGCTTGTGAATAAACCAAATTTGGTGTAAAGAGATCTCTCGAGAGATTCATACAGCAACAACATTTTTACATAAACCTCGCTCTTTTTGGTGTTATTGTTGGTCCGGTGAAGCCTTTGGTGCTTTGATTTTTATTATTTAAAATAAAACCGTCAACGTCGAGTGCTATAGAATCTTATTTGTCTTTTATTTTGTTTCACAATTGGATGAAATTGAAAATATGATTTCCAACGGGATGGAAAATTAAGAAAACACTTGGCGAATACGTAATTTTTGAAAATCGGGACGTCAAGTGGCCACTAAGATCGAGTTATTTGACGCCTTAAGCAACTTTTCTCTGAGGATATGTCGAGTCACTGGCTTATGCGAGCAAACCTACAACTTTGGTCCATTTGGAACATAATATTGCGTGAGATATGGCACAAAAAGTGAATCAGTAATGGATAGGGAACGAATTCGTGCCCCGATATAAGATCTTCTGATTGACATCATAATGTCAGTCCATAAATTATATTCTATAAATAAGTCTTAAAAAGTTTGATAAAATTACCCACTGCTACACAAATTACCAAGAAATGTAATCACAAAAGAAAAGGTTTATTAAAATGTTCAATAAAGAGAACGAATTCCAACTTCTTTGCGCAAATGAAACTCCAAAATAAGCACTGTCGATCAAATAAACCAAGGGGCTAATATTCCCTCCAAAGAATTTTTTTGCGAACTTTTTGCGAATTTTTTCTACTATTAAAAATATGTCATTACTAAAAAAAATCATCATCTGACCGATGATCCGTGCTCGAGATTTCATCAAAAAAGCCATACACAATATATGAGAAAAAAATGTTCTCCATAATTTTGCTTTTCGTTAATTTTTATGATTTTTAAATCGTTTTCCCGCCATTAGGGGCTGTACCCATACTACGTGACAGAATTTAGTTTTAGTTTAGTTTTTCGGTTTGTAAAACTATGAATTATGCTTTTTAATACCATATTTCTGCTTTTCGAAATTTGCTACATCTGCAGTGTTTGTCAGAAGTGCAATAATATCATGGAAGATTTAAAATCATGTTAAGCAGCCTAATAAAAATTTAGCTCGACTGGGAATCGGAACGTTGGAGTCTAGACCTTACGACATTTCGCTTTGTGGCCAACACTATACCAACGCAATAACTCAAATGCCTGACTTTGCCCTATCTTTATAGATTATCATTTTGTTTAATTTTTAATTTGCTTAAATTAGAATATCATTTGTTTCACTTATCAGACTCTATTTATTTCCGACAAGGAGATTGCGAAGTTTCAGATGATTAGACACAATAGCATGGCTAATACCGCGAAATTTTGCCAGCTGGAATAAAGTGCCAGATATCGTCCAACTTCAGTAACTTTAGTTAAAGACTATACGCAGCTGTTGGTCCAATTATGTCTACCTAGCGCTGGTCTACGAGATCTAACTCGGCCCTGCCTTTTTCTGCACTTAACTATAATACCCTTAACCCTATGGACACTCATAGTGTATACAAGTAGTTGGGTTACGTTACGTTGTTGACCGCGTCACGCTTCACAACGTAAAGCAATTACAATTGCGTGCACAGAATAACTGTGGCATCGAGCTTTAACAGAGTTCTCAGCCAGAAACCCCAAAAACATGGAACATAGCTAGAGTCGTGGCTCTATACTCGCACGAGTTACACGACTTTGATTTATGAAATTGAGTGCAGCTTTTTGGAGCTGCCTTGTCATGACACCAAGGAACATCTAGCAGGCAAGAGCCACATCAAGTGCAGATATAATAACTCATACCATGTTGCGCTCACAAGTGGCAGCAGGGCGGGGCAGTTTGACTGCATGCCTTGGTACTCGATTGCATTGATTTTGGAGGAGCTATAAAGTTGGGCATAGCTGCCACTTGGTTGTCAAAGTTTCTGTTGCAGCAGTCGCCACATCTGCTGGAGCCAGAGTTTCGACCATATAGTGTTGCTACCTTTACTAAATTAAGCTGGAGTTTGCACCCACATACACTTTGTTGTTTTTTTTTTTTGTTTTTTTTTTTTGGGATTTTTGAGATTGTCTGCCCGGAACAGCGTCAAAGTTTTAAGGCAACAACGGAATTTTCTTTTGCCACTGCCAAAGTAGCTTAGACTGCTTCCCCATACAAAGCATTTGTTATTTGGCGTTTGGCGTTGACATAAAACTTCAACAGCAATGTGTGGCAATGTTCTAGGCGTCTACTTCTTTGGAATAGTGCACCGCACTCTTTTGTAATCTGCTTTTTATTCACTGCAATCGAAGCATAAGGGGTATGTTGGGATTATGAAAATAACTTCAGCACTAAAAGAAACTAACTATCATACAAGCAGTTTCGATTTGCAAAAAAATGGCGAAGGTGTGAGTACTAAAGATAGCATTTGGCTTCATGTAGGAATTTTTTTAAAATAATTTCTCCATCGGCAGAAAAGTAAGGGTTCAATAGTGACTATCAACTGACTGTATAGATGTGTAGGTGCTCCTCAACTATTATGAACCATTAAACTTCACCTGCTTACCAGAAATGATCATATTTTGCTATCATTTTGTGCCCTAAGCTTTTAAGCTCTCCATAATGATATACAACCTCATGGGCAGCTCATACATAGCTCAAGAGTTACTCGAGTCAAAGCTGATCATTCTGGTTTAATCGAAAGCTTCCCCGTATTTGACATTTGTTGTGCTTGGGTAGGGTATCCTCAAGTTGGAATTTACCGACTTTATTATCTAAGTTTCATTCCCTTTTCTTATAGTACTGAAGTTGACTTTGCAGAAAATGCGTGACGAGTTTTTGCCATTAGAAAAGTTAAGTAAACTTTAAAGTTTTTCCAGCATTTTCTTTTTATTTTGTTATTTCAAATAACAGCATTTAATGCACATCTTCATGTTTACTACACTCATGAGCACCCGCTAAATGTCGTTAAGATGTTAGGTTTCTTGGTAATTTTCTTTTGCTGAGAAATACCATATAAAGTTTTCAATGACGGTCTATCCTTGCATCTTTTTGAAGTTTGCCACTATATTGTACATTCTTCTAATTGAAACTGAGCAACTAGTAAAAATAATGGAATGAGGAAACGAAACTTGTTTTTAAAAATAAATAAAAAGTTAAATTAAATTAAATTAAATTACTATTGATTTATACGGCATAAGAAGCTGGACTTCGCAGAAAACGGACAATAGGACTTTTTACCAAAAATGGAAAAATCTGTCTAAATTCAAATGAAATGAAGTTGCATTATTTTGCAAATAAAAGAATTTAAGACTGTTATGAAATCTAAGCCTTTTATCTTTGCCATAGAGATGCATAACGATGACCTTGTAAACTGAATATGCTTGGATAGATCCATAATACCACATAGGTCATAAATGTTTGAATATCAAAATGTTTTATGAATCTGAGATGAGGAAAAATTACACTTCAATACTTTCCAACGAGGAAGACAACAAATTTGGTTTTTAAAAAGTTTATATTTACACTTTAAAAAAGTTCGCTTATGAGACAAATTTATTTGACTATCCAACGAGCTCAAGTTGTATCTATGCAACATCACTCCTTAAATTATAATAAACAGAAAAATTTTAAAAGCAATGGATTATTTTCCTAGAAAATTATTCTTTTGAAGATCCCGACGATGGTCTAACTTATTGAATCTTGTACTGTTTTTGTAAAGTGACCCTAAGTTCATTTAAATTAAAGGGTGGAGATGCCTCCTTCCTTACCAGCCGTAAGGTCTAAGGGCTCATTTTTGTTCAACCGTGATACAGCTGCAAAGAGTACGTCTAACCCTTGCGGTAACAGATCTTATTAATATGTTTGTGGTAAATAATATCTAAAAGAAAACCATTGATGGATCGAATAAAACTGGGGCATCCATATATTCAAACTGCCCTTATTTCAATAATACATAAACAACTATATTATATAAATACTACTTCAAATAATTTAATTACTAATACTAAAACTTATTATTACATTTATCGTGTTGTTCTGAAGACTACTTTTTTGACTTTTTGTCATACAAGTAAAAAGTTTGTTATATCTAGATATAAAACAAAGCTGTCTGGTAGAATAATGCATCAATCGTTCATTCAAAAAGCAAATAACCAAAAGAAAACTGAAAAAACAAAATATATTACTTCATGGAACAAAAAAAGGTCTTAAAATAATATTATGTTTTTCTTCTTTTTTTTTTTTTGATATTTATCTATACAAAATGCATATGCATAGAATGCTAATAAGTTTTTGCCATAGCATTTTTGGCGCCCAAAAGGGGGCCAAGTGACGTGACGTCTGCGTTTTCATTTCATGGCAGATTTATGGCAGCATAAAAAACCGGCTGCTGATGATGATGACAATCATTATGACGTAGCTGTTGCCGGAGCTGGTGGCAACACTTTATTACACATACCCCCACACACGTGCCATATGTGTAGCACACTTTTTAGTGCAACATTTTGTGGATGCTGCAGCACTAATTAATGAGTGAAGAAGAAAGCAAGAGCGTGAAACTGGAGACAAAGTAAAAGAAAATTTTGTTAATTAAAAAATAGCAAAGGAAAAAAAAAGTAAAAACTAAAACCACCCCCCACCCCAAACTATTCCAGCTTTGCAACTTTTTGCAGCTTATCTCATTGATGACATTATAATGTTGCGCTTGGCTTCACTTGGTCGACTTTGGCTCACGTTTCTTTGCTGTGTGCTGCAACCATTTGAAAAGAATTCTTCCAGGTCCATTGACTGCGGTCTGGCAGCAGCAACCGTACAAATTGCTTAAGGGCTGCAAGTAATTGTCTTCTCGTTTCGGTTTGCATTTACCGCTCTGCTTCAACATCATTAAATTTTTCTTTAATAAAATGCTGTGATTTGTTTGAGACCAGGATTTATTATTTCCAGCCGAAAAAATATCCACTCTCAATGCCTGTTACGCTTCCCTGATGACAGACTGCATGACTGCCAGGGGCGCCAACTAAGTCATTTACATAAACACTTTTCGCACAATTTATTATTATAAACGTCTAAGGATACCAAAGTCAGTCACAAAACGAAGTGGTCTGGTATGTTTCGTATTACAAAACTTTGCACATTTATTTATTTTGAGTAAAAAATTAATGTGACCAAAGCTTGCAGTTTATTTAATACTGCTATTGAACTTTTCACTCACTTTTATACTTTCATTTCAATTTCGCTGAATGGTTAAAACTTGTCATACCACTTTTTATGGATGTAGTAAGTCGACTTAGTGTCTCAGACGGAATTTGCTGTCAAAAGTTTTGCTTCTGGAATTCAGCAAAAAACACATATGCCAAGCTGGTTATATACCCTATAATCCTGAAGGAAGCGGCATTTTTAGTTATATGTCAACACTACATCGAGTTGGAATCTTTGTCTTTTGGATTTAATTTAAAGAGCGCTTTTGTTTGGTATATGTATATAAGTAACATTTATTTTTTACTAAACCGAACCATTTTTCCAAGTACACTGGTCGGAAAATGGTGATTTGAAAAACTTAGCTATGTGGTGAAATTTGCCATTTTTACATTTTAGTACTCTGGCCTAAAATAATCCTTTTAAGAAATGTCGACTACAATCTCTCCTGCACTATCCATAATTATAATTTTCATAGTGTTCATCGCATTAAGAGTGCCATAGTCGTGCCTGCTCGACTCTAAAATACCCCTGTTTCAAATTTTAAAATTTGTACGATTCCTGGAATACCTACGATTTCTTTATTTTTTTTTTTAGTTTAACATATCTTCTTTCAGTGCGTTGACAGTCCGTGTAGGCCTAAGCCTGTCGTATTACAGCATTCCACTGTTCTTTATTTCTCGCTCTGTCTTTCCAATTAGTGATCCCAATTTTTCGCAGATCCTCCTGTACTCTGTCTATCCATATTTTACGTCTTCGACCTCTTCTTCTGTCGACTGGTAAGCTGTCCATAAAATTTTCTTTTGAGGCCTATCTTCGGGCAATCGTGTGACGTAGCCGGCCCATTTTAATCTTTGTCCCTTGATGTTTTTTTTTTGGTGTCTCCATTCATCAATTCATTTATAACTTTCTATGACTGGGCCAAAAAGATAAAGGTAGCACTAATTTTGAGTTACTTCGTGGCTTTTAAATAAAAATGTATATATGTAAAATATATTATTATATATATTATTATATTATTATGCTATATTTTTCAGTCTTTCTATCAATACAGTTTAAATTATTTTGGAGTCTCTACTCACTTGCTAACAGTTCATTGAGTAGCCTTTTTCAGAAAGAGAGCGTAAAGAATCAGCTGCAATGACGTCATATGCCTTTGGTAGAGTATTACTTCATGCCACGTATTCAGCTCGAAAATTTCAACTTGTTCGCCTTCAACTCTTTCTAGATTTATATGTTCATCCTTCTATACATACATCTGTGTACTTTGCATTTAAAGTTTTTCTTTGCAGTTATCAAGGAGCAGTTATCAAGTTTACATGCATAGTACTTTGGTTATACTTTCTTCTCTCTTCTGTCTTCCTTCTATCATAAGTTTTATATACCATATGTTAAAGTTTTTGTTTGGGTCTTCATTTTATTAAAATTTGTGTACTCATATGTTAGCATTGAGTTGAATAATTGCAGCCTTAGTTTAAATTAATTGCATGGAAGACTCTACATTGCCTTCAACTTAATTTCGTGTAAGATTCCATGAGAAATGTTGCAAGTTGTTGCTGTTGTTCTGTGTACCGTGAACTATTTAGATGGACATTGTGAGCATTCACAATAGACAAATAAATTAAACAGTTTAGCACAACAAAAACAAAAGCTATAGCATGACACCAATGACAGATTTGAGGTTAGTTTTGTAGATTTAGCAGATCATCTTCAATTGAGTAATAGACAATAGACAAAGTTAGTTGACAAAAGTTGAAAGTAGCACAAATGTATTTTTTTTTGACAATAATATGGTTCGTATAATGCTCTAGAGTCTGACATAGTTTTGCTTAAAATGGAAATCACTATAAATTGGTTTTGACATACATAGTTTGTATTATTTTTATTTTAGTTTACAATTTTCTTTATTTGCCGTAATTAAATAAAAATATTGCTTAAAGCTAGCTTTACATAGTCAATTAGAGTTTAGATATTCTATCTTTACAATTGAGAAATTAAAAATTTTTATTACAAAAAAAGAGAAGAACATTTAAAAAAAAAATTTTTTTCTAACCAACATATTTTCTTTAGTTTTTTTTAATATTGTTCTTAAATATATGTACCAATCGATATTTTTTATAAATACTTTTTAACGCTAATTCCCTTTGTTGAACCAACGAGCTTTTTCGTTGGCCGTAAAAAATTAAGCGATGCGTTTTTAATTTATAACAATGTTTATTTGCTAAAGGTTATTTCGGCGGCTTAAGCGTTCGTAAGGCCGATTGATACGCGCTGGGCGTGGTTGAGCTGACTCGAACTAAATGCACCGGGCATACAGTGAGAACTGATCTTAGCTTAGAACAAAGCAAGAGCTGATAGCGGCTGCGCTTAGCTTGCAGATGGCAAGCCACAAAGCGACAAATGAGATAAACATAATTGAGATTAAGTGATAAGCAATTAACTGTTTACAATAGTTACTCTTATTATCGCTACGCAGAGCGATTTACATGTTTATGATTTGACATGGGCGGGGAATTAATTCTGCTGCTTGGGTTCGGCGCATAGCCGAACACCCTTCGAATCAAACCGATTTGATGCAACCATGTTAAAAAAATAAGGCGAAGGTTTTGTTTTTTTTTTAATCAATTTTAATCAATAAATTTTTTTTTTTGTAACAAGACATTTAAATTTTTAAATTTTTTAAAGATTTTAAAGATCTTAGTCTCGAAATGTTCGTAAAAGAAGTCTCTTTCAGCTTTCGTTAATAAAAAGCATACCGAAAATGTGTAATTTTGAAAAATTGTCAAAAACGACTTTTGTTGCCTGTAACTTCGTTAATTTTTACTTAATCTTTACATATTATTACTGGAAAGAGCACATCAATACCTTTCTATCTGATTGTCTTTCATGTTGATACAAAATGTTGTTGACGAGATATTGAGGAATAACTGAAAAGTGTGCCCAAAAACATGTTTTTCGAAAATATCTCGAAAACGGTGCTTAAGAAAAAAAAGGTTGCCGTTTTCGTGTTTCTCGACCCGTAATTACTCTAAAAAACATTTTTTTCGGAAGGTTCATTTTTCGTGTAAACTAGTGAAATTAATTTGTTTATGAAGATAAAGTAACCAAATTTGGCACTCGGAAATGATATAGTTTATAGTTCCCAGTCGCTGTACCAAATTTGATAAAAATCGGCTGACTATATCATATAGCCATAGCCCATAGGACCGATCGGTCAAAAAAAAGTGTGGGAAATAAAATATTTTTTGAAGTTCTTAAGCGATATATAAGATTTAATTGCAATGTGGTGGTATAGGGTATTCCAAAGTCGTCCGCGCCCGACTTAAACGTACGCCACTTTGAAATTTTAACATTGCTCCAAATTTTTTTTTTTAACTTTAAGGTATTTCCATTGAATTATATAAAATTATTAAAATTTTTTTTCGTTCATAAAAACTGGGATGCCAGCTGAAAAGCTTCCCAATATTGTTTTTATGTTTCACAAAACCAAATATTTAAAAAAATTCCATTCCTATTCACAAAAAAAAATGTTCATCATATAAACAAGACGTATGTGTTCTATTAAATATTAGCGTTGAGCTTTGACGCGTGAGTCCCCACTAGCCAGTGTCCGGTGATCGCTCGGATAACTTTCGAGCAATGAGCTCTATTTAACCAGCAAAGTTCTTTAGTTCTTTTACTATTGTACACTGGCCATGTTTGACGTGAAATCCTGCACGTGTTGATTATTCGGTTCCATGTTTGGTTTGTAATATGAGCGAATTGGGTCTTTATGCTTAATTTGCAGCTGGCCATCTCCCCCAGAGACGAACGACAGTTGTTCACTGACTTCATGCATGAAGTTAGAGAGGCGAGCGACTTTATAGCCGCCTGGCTATCTGAGTATATACAGATATTCCTATTACATATTGGTAAGGTTTTTAAGCCTCCTGAATTGCCGTAACTTCAGCTTGGAAAACGCTGCAGTGATCTGGGAGTCGAAACGTTATTCTAACGTTGAGTTCTTCACTGTAGACGCCTCCGCCCACGCGGTCGTCTAATTTGGAACCGTCCGTGAAAATCTTAGTTGAGCCAGGAGGGCCCGGTACACCGACATTCCACACATCTCTGGTTGGAATGTGGGTTTTGAATTTTGTGTTGAAGTGCTCCTGTGGGGTACAGTAGTCCGTGTTAACAGGAATAAGGGAAGAGAAGTCTTTTAGAATCCTTGAATGACCGAAGTCTAGGTCATTCCATTTCTTCGCTTCTCTCATACGTAGAGCCGCTATGACTGCTGATTGTTTTCCCACCTTGTCCAGAAGCGGGAGACTTAAAATGGCATCTAGTGCTTCAGTTGGTGTCGAACATAGTGCTCCACTGATGGTAATCTCAGCGGTACGTTGAACCCTGGTCAGCTTTTTTAGGGTGGATTTCTTGTTCAGTGAAGGCCACCAAATTGAGACTCCATAGAGAAGAATTGGTCTGACAATGGCAGTGTATAGCCAATGGACAATATTTGGAGCCATACCCCATTTAAGCCCAATGGCTTTCCTGCATGTATATAGGGCGACCGTGGCCTTTTTCCTACGATCTTCCGCATTCAGGTTCCAGTCCAGTTTACTATCGAGGATTAACCCAAGATATCTGGCTGAGTCGCTGAAGGGTAAAGTAACACCATTGAGTTTGGGGTTTGTTAACGGGGGAATTTTATACCTCCTAGTGAAAAGCATGAGCTTTGTCTTATCCGGATTATCTCCTAGCCCACTGGCCTTGGCCCAATTCGAGAGCGTGTGTAGAGCGTCAGTCATGCGCTCGCAAAGTGTTTGTGGGTATTTACCGGAGAATGCAACTGCCACGTCGTCAGCATACGCAGTTATGTTGCAACCGCCACCCTCCAAGGAACATAGAAGGCCGTTTATGGCGACATTCCAGAGGAAGGGAGAGAGCACACCGCCTTGGGGCGTGCCTCTTTTTACGTATCTTTCGATACTAGAAATACCTAAAGAGGCTCGAACAACTCTGCATTTAATCATTTGTTCGAAGAGGCTGATAGCCTTGGATTCACTCTAAGTTCCTTCAGAGCATCCGTAATTGTCTTGGGTGTGACATTATTAAAAGCCCCTTCTATGTCAAGGAAGGCAACTAGTGAGAATTCTTTATATTGAAGTGATTTCTCAACTCCGGAAATCACCGAGTGCAAGGCTGTCTCCGTGGAGCTACCTTTTTTGTAGGCATGTTGTGAGCCTGACATTTGAGATTGGGGAATAGTGTTCCTAAGTTGTAGGCCAATTAGTCTTTCCATCGTTTTGAGGAGAAACGATGAGAGACTTATGGGCCTGAAGTCGTTGGGAAGAGTATGAGTAGCCTTCCCTGCCTTGGGAATGTAGACTACTTTAGATGTAAGCCACGCTTCTGGGATAATCCCAATGGCTAGAATTCTGATGAAGATATCTGACAACCATCGTGCGACAGACTCTCCCCCGTGTTTCAGTTGTGCTGGGATTATATTGTCTGGTCCGGGCGATTTGAAGGGTTTAAAGGAATTTATGGCCCATTTAACCTTATCTAAGGTGAAAAGGTGTGCTGGAACACTATTCTCGTAAGGCACAGGGCTCATCTTTCTTGGGTTCTTGTAGGTATCCAAGAGTCGATGGACCTTTAGATAGCACCTTCCTAAGCCTTGCGGCATCAGTGGTGCTTTCAATTTCTGAGCAGAAGAGCTGCCATGAGGCGCGTTTGGCTTGTCTTATCGCCTTCTTTTAATTCGACAGGGTTACTTTATATTCATTCCATGAATTTTCGTCATTTTTACTTCTGGCAAGGTTAAAAAGCTTACGGGAATTGTGTCGGAGTTGCCCGATTTCCGATGACCACCAAGGGGGTTTGCTTTTCCCCCTTGATGTTCTTAGTTTGCAGGATTTGTTAAAGGCATAGTTGCAAGCTCCTGTTAGCGTTGCAATTAAGGAATCATTGAAGACTGCCGAATTGGGACCTCTTGGAGGGACCACAGGTAGTGTTCTGCCCATGATCTCTGCAAAAAGTTTCCAGTTCGCTGTGCGGGGGTTTCTAAATTTCCCTATGGTGGGTGGGGCTAGGGATATCGTCGTCTCAATGTACCGATGATCCGAAAAGCAGTGGTCATTTAGTACCCTCCAATTTTGGACCTTATGGTACAGAGAGTTTGATACCAAGGTGAGATCTAGGACTTCTTTCCTGTTTCTGATTATGAAGGTAGGGTCATTACCTCTATGACATAAAAGCAAATTTGTGGACAAGATGTAATCTAGAAGTGACTCACCCCGTGTGTTGATGTCAGTGCTTCCCCACTGAGTGTGGTGTGCGTTGGCATCGCACCCTATGATTAGGCCTTGGCTAAGGCGAAGCATAAGTGTAGCCGAAGCTGAAATGGAGTGATGGAGGTTAATTTGAAGGAGTCTTATCGACATCCCTCGAATTAACCTCCACCACTGTAATGTTGGCTTCCTCCTCGTCCGTATCCCCGAGGATGGAATCGCTTTCCCGTCGGCCTAGCTTGGAGAGCTCCGTGGCTAGCTCCGACGTCTCAGAGGCATACCCTTCCAGTATGTCCTCCTCCTCGCTCATCTTCTCTGGGATGATGGGCTCCGGGTCTTCCAGCTGTGGTTCGGGTGCGGTTTGCTTACCGCCCGTGGTGTCAGTACGGTACACCCGAATCACAGCCTTCTTGTACCCGTACCTCACGGTACCGTCTACCTTAGCCAGAGCGTCCGCTGACTCCTTGTTTATGATCAGCATCACCTGCCGTGATGTGCCGACCACTTCTTCGACTTTGGCTATCCGCCAATCGTCTGTTTTTAGGTGTGGGTTGCACACCTGAAACAGTTTCAGGATTTTGTCCGGATCGTCTGGCTTTGCAGAAACCCATGCTCGGGCTCTTGGCCTAACGGGGACATCCTTCCAATCCACTGCTTCGAGCTTTGCGCCCGGGTACACCTCTCCGAGGGCAGCAATCGCTCTTTTGTAAGCCTCTGCCGAGCGCTTATCTTCGCAGGCAATGGTCTTGACTGTGCCAAGGTGCCATCCGGCATCGGTGCAGAGAGGTGGGGGTCCTCCATCCCACTCCATGTCCTCCAGAAAGCGATCCTGCAGCTCGTTCTCCACTCTAGCCCACAAGTTACGAGGGACAAGACCATCCTTGTTGCCCTTGTCTAGGACGCCAAGGAGGATTTTGTCCTTCATAACCTCTGCGAAGGAGCGGTTCTGAGGCTGAGGTCGCGTCCTTTTTGGCGGAGGAGCGGTCTCTTCAGCAGACCTCTGTCGATTTGTCTTAGCTCTTGATTTGCCTAGGGCTGCTGGCTGGAAGCCCGGCAAGACTGTTCTGGCCCACTCGACCAGTCTCTTACCCTCCGGTGATTCCTCCGGAGAAGTAAGGTTTCGCTGGAGGATCTCTCCTGCCCGTCGCCTGTCCTGGTAAGACGGTTTATTTGGTGGTGGCATCTCTGGAGTAGCCGACTCTGGGGAGCAGACAGTCAGCCCAGCCCTGGACGAAGAGGCGAAGTATGTCTGCTTCATCTTTGCATCCAAGGATGGGCTGGACTGCCTACCTCCAGAATCTAGGGAAGACGGTGGGTTTGCCGTCTTACCCTTGCCGGCACAATCCGAGGACACCCGAAGGTTCCTTTCTCACCGCGCATGTAGCTTCTTTAGACGGCAGCTTCGTCCCTTCCGTACTTTGGCGAGTTACGATCTCATTTGTTTGTTTGTTTTGTTGTTTATTTTTTAATTCAGAATTCATTTTTGGAACCACGAGTAAGCGGGAAGGGGTGAGTCACCCGCGGCATAGCCCGGGTACCGCGGGAAGCCATTTATTGAAACTGGAGGTCGGCAGGTATCCAGAGTTCGCAAAGTAACGACTGAGACCCCCTCAGCCATTCATCCCTCTGCCTTTGCTGTTCCACCTTAGATTGGGGTAATTTTATCGAGCTGTCTACTCTCGCCCGAACTACCATTCGTCAGCACCCATGGCAGAGACATGACCTTACCATGGGCCTGCTTCCAGCCGCCCTCGCGTGGAGAGTGTAGCCGCACTTCCAGAAGTGCGTCATAATTACGGCGCGTTCCACCGAGGTGGTTACACTTGAATCCCCTTATGACACCAACTGGCTGACAGCCGTAACGCGTTAAGTTTAAAAAGATGGCGTACGTTAAAGTCGGGCGCGGACGACTTTGGGATACCCTGTACCACCAAATTGCAATCAAGTCCGATATATTGCTTACAAACTCCAAAAGATATTTCTTTGCCAAATAAACGAAACACAACGAATCCTTTTTTTGACCGATTGGCCCTATGGGAGCTATATGATATAGTCAACCAATTTTGATAAAACTTGGTACAGTTTTGAAGATCTCTAAAAAATTTCTGAATGCCAAATTTGGTTACAATATCTTCACAAACAAACGAAACACAACGAATTTTGTGCAAAAAACGTTTTTTTTACCGATTTGCCCTATGGGAGCTATATGATATAGTCAACCGATTTTGATCAAATTTGGTACAGTGCTTGGGAACTCTAAAAAACTTCTTATTGCCAAATTTGGTTACAATATCTTCACAAACAAACGATTCACAACGAATTTTGTACAAAAAACAAATTTTCGACTGATCGATCCTATGGGAGCTATATGATATAGTCAACCGATTTTAATCAAATTTGGTATAGTGCTTGGGAACTCTAAAAAACTTCTTAATGCCAAATTTGGTTACGGTATGTTCACAAATAAACGAAACACAACGAAGTTTGTACAAAACACGATTTTTTGACCGATTGGTCCTATGGGAGCTATATGATATAGTCAAACGATTTTGATCAAATTTGGTATAGTGCTTGGGAACTCTAAAAAACTTCTTAATGCCAAATTTGGTTACAATATCTTCACAAACAAACGAAACACAACGAATTTTGTACAAAAAACAAATTTTCGACCGATCGGTCCTATGGGACCTATATGATATAGTCAACCGATTTTGATAAAATTTGGTACAGTGCTGGGGGTTTCTAAAAAACGTCCGATTGCCAAATTTGGTTATGATATCTTCATAAGCAAACGAATTATCCATCTAAAACTTTTGCTTTTTTTAGAGGTCCTCTGAAACACCCCTATGGGAGCTATATAATGTAGTCCCGATATCAAAAAAATAAAATAAACTTGTCTCCTATGGATTAATAAGGGATCTTATCTGAAAGTTTGGTTGCTCTAGCTCTTACCATCTCTGAGATCTAGGCGTTCATACGGACAGACGGACAGACGGACATGGGTATATCGACTTCTCTAGTCACCCTGATCATACTTTAGGTAACTTTGGGGGGTCTCCGACTTCTCCTTCTGTACGTTACATACATTTTCGGCTTGCACAAACACAATTTGTACCATACGGTACAGGGTATAAAAAGAAATTTTGGGAAAAATTTTTTTTTTGCCAAATGCATCGACCTGTTTGTTTATTTACTCTTTGAACTATATACTGAAATAAGCCGATTTGTGTATTTAATGATTTATCTCAAACCTCTTCAAAAAGATTTAATTATACAATTGAAATAAGTCTTAATTGATATGATAAATTTCAAAACCAGTGTACCAGAACAACTTTTGTTGAAAAATTAAGTCAAATTTTCATTAAGGTAATGCTTAAAAGTTGCAATGCTTATAAATAAATTTTACGGCGAAAACAATAAATCGTATTTATTTTTTGGGCACACAATTTTCGTGCATTAAAACAAACTCATACAAACAAACTCCATACGAACGTGAAACAAATGAGAGCCATTCAAATGATTAAGTGTTGGGTAACAAAAATATATTTTTTTTTGTAGCATACTTAAAGGCCTTGCCGCAATGAATTTCAACTTTCTTTCAACTGCAACGAAGAGCAAATAAAATGTATTGCCAAAAAAATTGAAACAACGGTTTTATAAATAGTATTCAGTAGTAGAATAGAATGAATGAAAATGGTCAAAAATAAAATAAAACAGCAGGCAGCAGAGAGCAGACAGGGAAGTTAGCAAAATAAAGAGTAGCAAAGAGAGCGACAATATAATTTAAATTTATTTAACAACCAACTAGTAAAAATCATAAAAAAAGCAAACTTGAAGCTGCAGCAAAACAACATTAAGTAGCTCATTAAATTTCCTTAACCAACACACACACTCACACACAGATACTCACACACAGATACACAAAACCACAGATACTGCGACCTACTGACTTTCCTCCTATTCCCCGGACTTTTTTTTTTGGTTGTATTTTAAGTACGAAATATTAGTGTTGAAAAACGTTTGTGAACAAGCTAAAGAAATGTGAATGTGAGAAGAAAAAAAGAAACAAAAAACTAGAAAAAAAATAAAGAGCGCTGTAAAAACACCGTAAGCGTATTTTTATTGCGTATAAAATGCATTTTGCAATGCCACAAAACTCAAGAAGTGCTGGGCGCTCTCTCTCTCTCTCTGAGCGGAAGTTACGACCCGTGTCCACACAAACCAACACACACACGCCAGCTGAGTGTGGCAATGGCGACTGCCAAGGCAAAACGCGTGAGAAATCCGGAAATAAAATAGAGCATTGTAAAAAAAAAATGTAATACAGTTGAGACGGTGGCCGACTGTGGGATACACTATAGAGCCTTTTGAACGGAAAGGATGGTAAGAATAAGTGAAGCGTAACACTTTTTAAGTAGATATATTCCATTTTTACGATATTAGTTTTTTTTTTTACTTTTGTGAATTTTAACTGATTTTTAATTAGTTCGCAACTTAAGGGAAGGTTCTTTCAAATTTAATCGAGAAAATCGATTTTGTTTTTTAGAGCGTCTTGAACGCACCTAAGGCGGTCGCGCTGAGGGACGTTCCAAAAACTTTAAACGCGTTTTTCTCGGAACCATGTTTTTCATCCATATTTTAAGCATAGCTCTTGATCTAATGTTCCGATTCCCTTCATTTAAACCATGTTTGAAAGGATATAATTTTTTGTATGCGTTATACTAACAATATACATGAAAAAGTTTTAAATTGTTATTTTTAAGCAAGGAATCACAGAAAAAGTGAAAAAAAAACAAATTTTTTTTTGGAACATCCATATTGGGTTTGGGGGACTGTATAGCCAAAATTCAAAAATTTAACTTTGTTTATTGTACTCCATCATTTTTTTCCTAGCTATGTACATCTATTCATCTATCTGTATATCTGTAGATCTGTAAATCTGTAAATCTGTATATCTGTAATCTGCATATGTATCTGTATCTGTATATCTGTAAATCTGTCAATCTGTCAATCTGTCAATCTGTCAATCTGTCAATCTGTCAATCTGTCAATCTGTCAATCTGTCAATCTGTCAATCTGTCAATCTATCAATCTGTCAATCTGTCAATCTGTCAATCTGTCAATCTGTCAATCTGTCAATCTGTCAATCTGTCAATCTGTCAATCTGTCAATCTGTCAATCTGTCAACCTGTCAACCTGTCAACCTGTCAACCTGTCAACCTGTCAACCTGTCAACCTGTCAACCTGTCAACCTGTCAATCTGTCAATCTGACAATCTGTCAATCTGTCTATCTGCCTATCCTATGTATCTATCTATATATATATTTAATTTATGTTTCCATCTATAGGTATTATTTATATTCTAACAACCTATCTGATTATCTATCATATTTTAGCTCTAGCAAGTTTCAGATCAAAATATACAAGGTGGCGCAAAAGAAGTCATCCGATGTTGTTTGGCTCTTATTTTTTTTCTAAATGAAATTCCAAAATTGACCAAAAATGACCAAAATTCGTTGCAGGGACCGCCGGCTGAGGCCCAATTGCGTGGCACGTCGTCTGGTCGATGTTTCGGGGCTCACTTCGACGTCCTCGGCTACAGCGGCGATATTTTCGGCAGAACGGGCGCTCCGGGGCCGGCCACTCTTGGCAACGTCTCGTGTGGTCCCATACTCTTCAAGATCAGTGGCTAAACGGCGCAGTGTTTGCGCAGTTGGTGTCACCAACACCACAGACGAATTGTTACGCAAAAAAAATAGACACAATTATTCCGCGTTCTTGGGGAGTGTATCGCTCCATGGCTTATTCACTTGTATTCTGTATCTGTCTAGTCCACAAATGTCAAAACAGATTTGATATTGGCGGCCATTTACAAAAATGAGAGCATCTTCCAATAGGGTGATTTCTTTTGCACCACCTTGTATAAAGCTTGTCAAGCCGACAACTTGGAAATTCATTGTGCTTTGGAGATCACTTAAAAAAATTCTCCTGAAGAGGGGCCGTGCGCACCTTTTGACAAAATTGTATATATCTAGTTCTTAATAAACAGAGAAGCATAGCTCAATTCCTACAATGCGAAAAATTGTCTGTTTATAAAATCCTTGACACTTTGTGGTTACAGGGTATCAAATTATAGAATTACAAAAAAATGTTGAAGATAAAAATTATGGCATAAAAATAAAATCCGCATGCTTCTTACCCGCCCCCAAAACAGAGACAGCTTTGATTGCCTGGGAATGTTGTAAAATATGTAACACATACTAACCACATTCATTACATTTACTCGGCGGCATGTAAGACCCATGATGTGGCATGTAGTACACTATGTGCATTAAGTATATAAAATGATGTCGGTTGGAAATTTACTGCAACATTAAAGAGACTGCGTCGTGTTGCTTATTTTGGTCGTATAATTTTTAAAAGCAAAAATAACTGGGATTAAAAAAATTAAACTGGCGTGACAAAGTGTAAAAAATTAAAAAAGTACAAAAAAATTACGTAGGAGTGTTTGTTATCAGACCTTAAACAGAAGCGAAATTTTCGAGTTGCAAAATAGGTGAGGTACTAAGAGGTTCTGCGCTGAAGAGAATTAAGCATTATCAAGATCTTGCGAAAAAGGTTCAATAATAAATACTTTTTTGCTGGAATTTTCTGCTATCTGAAAATATCACATGTTCAATAGTGTGGTAAAACAGGTTCCTTTTGAAAAAGTTATCTTCATTAATAGTCGAGTTGAATATTAGTGGATTTTATAATTAGGTTCCCTAGAATCCGAAGACCATAGAGTAAGGGACATAATCCGTAGCGGATCCACGGAGGTTTTTGGGTCCGGAAAACTAAAAAGTGAAGTTCAAAGTTTTTAATTCTAATAGCTATTATATATATACACTTCATACAGAAAAATCCCCCCTAAGACTAAAGCCTGGATCCCCGCCTGGACATAATTGTCATCATGTTGTGCGAAACTTGCAAACAAAAAATTACGCTCATGGTTTCTTCGTATTGTTAATATTGTAAATTAATTTTAATTAATTTCTTAAAATTTAATAAAGAACCGTAATTATATGGTTTTGTTCCATTGTTAATTAATTTAAATTTTATTTGTTTCTGAAGTTTGACTTTTTACATTTCAAAAATATAATATATAAACAAAAAAATAAAAAAAAATAAAAAATAAAATAAAAAATGTATAAGTAATATTTAAAAAAAAAAAATCAACAAATTTTGTTTTTTAAAGTTAATGTTTTAATTGCCAAATTAATTAAAAAATATCTGTATTTGCAATCGAAATTTTTCCTAAAGAAATGGCGTAGTAAATATTGGAAAGTACCCCTCAAACATACATATGTCAAAACCATTAAATAGAAAAATCTATCTTAAAAGTGATCCGATTTGCTTATATTAGTATTTTTTTGTGCGTACTTAATCTGATGAAACAATCTCCGAAACAGTGGCAGTTTAACAAGACATCAAGGATGCTTTCTTATAGAACCTCTAGACATTAAAAATATTCATTAATAAATATATTCCTGCATATGAAAAAAACATTCCGCAATTATATTTACTTTTGCTCAATAAATTCAATTAATTTGATTGTCTTTTTGGTAATTTTCAAATTACAAAATTTTACGAATTGTTCATAATACGAAGCTACAGTCTACATTTAAAAACTAAGACGAAAGTTTTTTCCTTAGTAATGTTTACTTTAAGTTAGCGTTAAAGGACACTTGTCATTGTTTTCGCTCATGAACGCTATCAAATCAATCAATTAATTGGTTTGATCTCTCAAACATATGAGTTCGATACCCAAATGACGTCATGAAGACAAGAGAACACGAAAACCTATCCCGAGCGTGGCATAAACTTCTTATAGTTCGATCATGAACAATAATCTAAACAGAGAGCTGAACTAGTTCATTGCTTCTCTTCAAGGGAAAATCACTTTTTTTTAAAGCTAGACAAAACATCGTTTAAAACGATTGTTCTTAATGAAAATGAGTGCTGCCATCTCCTAACCAGATTTCTTCCGAAATCTCGTTTTCTTTGTTTATTTTTTTTTCTCCATATATTCTTACTTGTGTCTTTAAAACCGAAAATACTTAAAAAACAATAAAAGAGTGACAATCTTTTAACAGACAATCAATAGAACAGTCGGATATCACAAAAATCCAATCAGTTTTTCATGCAATGTTGTCGAAAATCTTAAGACAGCAGTCTCAAAGCGCTATAAAAAGTTATTGCTGCAGAGCAAAGGACTAAAAGGACTTTTCATGGCTGTCCACGCAAGGAGCCAAGATGGCGGCATTTTCCCAATTGGGCAGTAAAGCAGCGACGCGTCGTCAGTTCGTCTGGGATCGCCTTAATCCAATCAAATATGGCCGCACGGTTGTTGACTCAATGTGTTGGTGTGTCGTCAGTGCGTATGAGTGATGTATTTTTAATAAAGATATTGCGCAAACTTATTTGCTGCTTTACCAATGTGGTTTAATATACTTGAAAGGATTTACTAGCGGTCTTAGTGTGCTTTAGTTATTTAAAACAGTCCATGTACTAAATACTGTTTATAAAGGTTTACAAGTATCTATGTATCTATGTACTAGTATGTATATATGTACATATATGTCACAGTGTGTGTTTTGGTGCTAATGACCTGACAAAAGCTTTACAATATCTGACCACCTAATGAACATTTTGAGTATAATTAATTATAATCCAGATTTTTTTTTTACCAACAAGAGGCGGTAAATCTCATTTACCATGTCAGACGACAACTTATGACAGCATATGCAGAAACATCTGGAACATACAAAAGAGAAACAGGAAAGAGAGAAACACACATACTCAACATATATACATATATACCTGAAGTGGGACCAGCGCAACATTTTTAAATTTATAAAATGTGGCCAAACAGGAAATTGTCGCACACCTTGCAGCCATGCAGTCCATGCATTTTTTTTTCACTTTTTTTATGCACTGTACTTTAGGGTAAGGGGTATATTATGTTCGTGCAAATGCTTGTAACATAGAGACACTTATTTTCAGGAAGAAATTAATTTCGACATGTGCGTACGTAAGTCTGTCTGTCCATTTGTATGAACGCCTAAATTTTAGCTAAAATAACCAAACTTGAGATTTTCAGTTTTATAGTTAATATGCTATATATAAAAAAATTCTTCAATGAATACCAGACCTCAGTTAATCGCACCATCAATGACGTAGAACATAGAATCGACTTGGGTTCAAGATTTGAGCTGCAAATAAATAATTTTTTACTTTATTATTTTATTTATTAGTTTTTTTAAGTTATTTTTTTTTAAGCCATTTGTTGCTGAGACTCCAGTAACTTAAAGCCTAAAATCTTTTGTTTGAAACCCAAATGGCACAATTTTGATGCATTTATACAGCTGCTTGATGTTGTGATACGACAGGGTATCTTAAAGTCGACCGCACCTGACTTTAAATTTCTCCCTATTTAACTTTACTCTACACCCAAAGGGTTCGATAAATGCCAAAAAAAGCTTAGCAAAAAAGTCATCGTTTCATTGATTATTAGCCTCACATAATTCTTTTCAACAAAAGAAATAAAAAATACAAAATTTCATATATAGTATAAAAAAAAATGATAATGATGATTAAAATTTTTTTTTTTAGAAAATGTTTTTAAATTTTTTTTATTTTATTAAAACTTTTTATATTTAAAAAATTAGTTGAAAAATAGTCACAATTAAATAAATATTGGAAAATGAGTCTGTTTTTAAATAAGTGTTTTAGTCTAAAAAACAAAATTTTTCGAACATTTTTTTTTTAAAGCTTGAAAAAGTTTTTCAAAGTCCCTTAGACCTAAAATATTTAAAATTAGGGCTAACAATGCTAGGTGAGTACTCATATGCTCACAAACGAATATAAGCGAAGTGGACCACTTTTAAGTTCGATCTCTTCGATTTTGATGATTTGGAGCTTTGGAATCACCGAACTCTACTTAATTTGGTAAAAAGTTGCAGTCACTCGTTTGCAAATAATACTTCAAATGAATAGGGTCTTTTATAGTCGGAGTGTCCCGACTATACCAGCCAACATGTGTGTGTGCATCAGTGTGTGTATGTCAGCATACGTGTGAGTGTGTTTTGCATGCGGAAATTATAATTTATTGCTTCAAGTTGCGGGAGGCAGCTCAGCCGGCTGCGATTTTTAACCCTTCATAGACCGAATATGCCGCGCCGAATTAAACTCACCTTAAAAACGTGAGCTCTATTGCCTTAAAGAAAATTGTATGTTTTTTAAAGAAACTGCTTTTAACAGGTTATCTTAATCATTCAAAGCACGCTACTTTCATTAAATATTCATGACAAGTCGATGCTAATGCCCGGCTTGTCCATTTCTTGCCCGTTTTTCATTTTCCGGCTTTTCGGAAAATGCATAAAATGGAGAAGAGAAAAGAAAAATTATTTGCCGCCTTAATTTTGCTTGATAAAGCAATTGGGCTGCTATTTATTTCCTTTGTCATGATAAAATGCATACATACATATATATTTATTTATATTCATATAGTCTTTAAAGAGTGGGAAATTAATGACAGAGTTTGTTGCTCGTTTCGGTGTTCAATGGTTTAATCTTCTTTTAACAAAGTATAAATTGGGTACATTGTATATTGAAAACCAAACGACGACGGTTGCTTAAATGACTTTAATAATAGAGAGGATATCCCGGGTAGCATTACATATCAGAGATTGCTTGAAAATACCAAATTTATTCGTACGCAGGTGACGTTTGCCGATTCATGCCGATATCTTCCCTTTCGCCCTTAGAAGAATTTACACCCCCACAATAAACCACTAGGATCGGATGAAAACCTCAAAAGATATAGTCACAAATTTTTATATTTGCAACACTTTTTCACCTTCTTTCATAAGAAAAACGAGTAGACCAACAAAATGCAATATTTAAACTAAAGTGAGGATATACAAAAACTTAATGTTGAGTTTTTCACAAAACATCCACACATCCCTCCTACCCCCATGAACTATTTCCCTTGAACAATTCACAATCGGGGTGCAACTAAATTTTTTTTGATTGGGAAATGTGGGCGTAGGTTATCCCACTGTCAGCTGCTGCGTCAACTGACTCAAATTTAAAAAAAAAAAAATGTTTACCAGAAATTCAATTAGAATCGGAAATACAAAATTATAAAAATTCAAATCAATTTTATTGAAGTAATATATATGTAAATTGTTTTTAAAAATAAGTCAATATCTGTCCTGTCATCTCAAACATATGAGTAAGTATAATTAACAAATATTGATATGTTATAAAATTATCAATTGAGTACTTTTGACATCATACGTTACAATTCACAATGAATATGCTACTCATAAAAAATAAGTATTATTTAAAATAGTTCTAAATAACAGAACATTGTTATATATTTCACAATTTCGTTTTATTCATATTTCTATACAACACTTTTTTTTTATTTTTATTCTGTCAAAAAAAAAAAAACAGCAAACTTAATAAATGTAACAAAATGGCAGGATTGATTTGAGGCCAGTGAGTCCAATTAATATACAAGATTAATTTAGCTAACAGTCCATATTATACAAATCGATCTTGGAGGTCTAAAATATGAAATATTTTTAGACTTCTAACGTTCACGTTATTGTGAAGGATTAAATTGCTAGTACACTTTCATGAATATACAGGCTGCATTTAAGTATCTTTGAGATATCTAGCTAATTTCGTCTCTAGTATAAGGTACATTTAAGTATTTGTGAATTTCTTTGTTGCTTACAAGCCAATGAGCACTTACAATGCTTTTCAGTGTTCCGGATTGGTATCTCTAGAGGATTCGCTTTTCAGAGCTTCATGGCCGCCACAGCTTCATCCTGGCTAAACGACTGCCATGTAATATAGTATAATAATAATAATAATATGTTCTTATAATTTATTTTCTTCAACTTAAGCGGAAAAATTCTAAAAAAATCGTACATACATTTTTGACTAAAACTTAAAAATAACTTAGCTTTGGAAATAGGGAGTAGGTTCTCAGATAAGCTCACAATCTGAGATTATACACCTATTAGAAGATTTTACAATTCCGACCCACACAATGTCATTAGCTAGGCTTTTTATTCGATGCGTTGAAAAGTCCCAAGACAAATTATATAGTAAAAGTTAAACTTTAAGTCAAGTATATACTTTCCTGCACCTTTATTGGACCACCCTATATTATCATAATGGTGTTTATCGCCCAGATGCGAAAACTTTTTAAATGACCTATTCCAAGTAAAATGAGCTTTAACGCTAAGGATTATTTTTGACGAAAATTGTGGATCGATTTGAACTAGCAAGAAAACACAAAGATGATAGAAAACAAAGATGGCGTACTTTTACTTTCCTGCACCTACATTGGAGCACCATATGTATTCCGTTCTTCTATAGGATCGTTAGAGCCAAAGGTAAGCTCAAAGATTTAAATTATTTTTTCTGAACATTGTGAAAAAATAAGAAAAGTTGTTTAATAATATGTATACTCGAGGAACCGTGTACCAACACAATATAAAGCAGCTTTATATCTGATTAAATATAGGTATGTATGCATTATTATTTAACTATATTATATAACACCCGTACAACGTTTACAAATCGTACAATTATATTACGAAAATTCGCGTTCTGTATATGGGCTGATGAACAACCCGAAGAGGTTCAAGAGCTGCCGTTACATCCACTTAAAACAACTGTGAGGTGTGGTTTTTGGGCCGGTGGAATCATCGGTCCATATTTCTTCAAAAATGACGCTGGTCAGTCGCAACCGTCAATGGCGACCATTATCGCACCATGATAACGAATTATTTGCGACCTGAAATTGAAGCCCGAGATCTCGACGACATTTGGTTTCAACAAGACGGCGCCACCAAGATCGAGTGATATCACACCGTTAGACTTTTTCCTTTGGGGCTACGAGATGTCTAAAGTGTTTGTGGATAATTCAGCTACGATTGATGCATTAGAGGCCAATATTACCCGTGTTATTCGTCATCGAAAATTGGAACCTCCGCTTGGACGAGCTACGGCACAGTTGCGGCCAACATTTGAAAGGGATTATCTTTAAAAAGTGAATGGCAAGAATGGTTATTTCTATTGATAATAAAGATTTTTTGATTCATTTGAAATTTTTGTTTTTTTGCATTTTGCAGATATAAGACGTACCTCCAAGGTATAGGCGCTCATACAACAGACACGCGGATGAACATAATTAGATCTCTTGAGCACATGTTACATACATTTTCAAAAACTTAATATACCTCGCAATCTTAAGGTACAGAGTAAAATAAAGTTCAATCGTGCTTTAAATCAAACTAAACTTTTATTATTTTTACTGCTTTTTTTATCACAACTTTATTTATTTTATTTATTTATTTTAAATCTCTACATTTTTGTTTTCTTTTTTTGCAGTAAATACCATTTATAGCCATTTATTTTCCATTAGCAGTAGAAAGATACTAAACTAAGCTGTTTCATCAAGTGGCAATTTATACAATCGATTTGGATTTTGCCGCTCCATAAAATGTTATTATTGATAAATACATAAACTGATAGTATATACAGCCAACAATTTGTAATTTACTCTATGAAAGCTGGAGGCTTAAACTTGTAAAACGAAACAATTGCATCAATGTCTCCCTGCGGTTATGGCAGCCATTTTTTTTTTTTTTTGCGGCCAAGTGCTGCCGTTGTTAGACTTTGTAATTAGGTTGTTATATTTTGGTGTTTTTTTCTATGGTTTTTAGATCAGATTTCCTTTTTAGAATATATAAATTGCTTGTTCGAGCTGAACAAGTGTTTTATGTACTGTGGTCAATTTATTACTATGAATATTCGATGAAACAAGTATATTGGCCTGCAGCTGGCCCAGATACTTTTTTTATTTCATTTAGTATACTCTTTTAAAATTGACTTTTTAAGCATTTTGATAATATTTGATGCCATAAAGCTCACACTGACATTTTAAACAATTTAAGTAATGAAAATCAATATATACCAAAACAGTTCAACGTTGTCATGTGCAAACATAAAATTGGCTTTTTTAAGGGCTACAAAAATGTATATAAAAATCAACAAAAAATAAAATAAAATATGTTTATGTTTGTTTTGTACAGTGAGGCTAAAAATTATTCGTACACTGTTAAGTAATAAACAAAAAAAAATATCATTTGAAAAAACATGTAGCCAAACATTTCGGTGCAAACAAAACACAAAACAGTGTTGCTAAATAAACAATTTTCAAGCTGTTGCCTTTTTAGTTATTTTTTTTTTATAGCACTAACCCCAAAATTTTAAAGTTTCCGAATAATTGCTGGGTTCACTGTGTATTGTTTGCTCTTATGAACATAAAGGGAGGCTGTTATCCTTTTTCAGGTGCTTACTCTCGGCAAATAACTTATATATATTTTTATTAAAAAAAATAAAATAAAATGCTATACAAAGTTACATGTTATGTGACAAATAGCAAACTTCCTGTTAACACAAACATGTGCACACCAGTGCACACATGTCTGACGCCATTTTGTGCTTATCTTTTAAATAAAACATGCCAAACAATTGTGACAATATTTAAACAAATTTCCCACACAGCTTAACACTTTAACAATAAATTGCTATTTATTTTATGTGCAAAAAGAGTTAAATTTTGAATGTTGTTTGCTTTCATAAAAGTAAACACAACGAAATACAATAATTTTTAAAAACTCTGCAATTGACAACTTTAATTAAAAATAATTAAAATAATTGGCAACTCTAGCATTTACTCTCCAAATAAATAAATAATCCATTAAATGAAATAATTGTGGCCACTAAATCAAACAATTAAACATAATGATAATTTTTGCAATTATTCTTTTGTCCTTAACTGGTCGTTGGGTTACGGCGTGACGGAAAGCGTTCATCCGGGTGTAACATGACCGAACCAGATGAGTCGCTGCATGTTTATCCCCTTGACTATGTTAATATCGACGTAGGGGTCATACATTACCTAGAGCCTTCCACCAGGTGCCCTACTTTACACACGAAAACTTAACTTCGCGATACCAAAGGTATCCAACGGAGACAAGGTCTACCCCTTCGCCGTATTCGTACATTTTCTGATACTGCTTCATCCATACGCACAACATAACCGTGCCAGATGAGCAGCTGGATGGGTATTCAACACCATGTCAGTGTTGAGCTTATGTAGTTCGTCGTTTCATCGATTGCTGTTACGGCCTTACTCAAAGCATTCCTCCAGGCTCTTCTGCTTCGCTCTTCTGCTTCTCTCTTCTGCTTCTCTCTTGTGCTTTTCTCTTCTGCTGTTTGCTCACTTTTCGATCCTTCCAACGAAAACAACAGCAGCCGCCTCGAACACCTCTGTCTCTAGAGCTTTTGGGCCTCTGGATGTTTATTTAATTGACTAGGTTATGGAAGACGTATACTTCATCTTGCTCGTAAACAATCCACCAATTTGCGCCACCAGGCTAATCCAGGCAGATATCATTTGAAAGCCGCAGAAGCCAAAGTAACATCCCGCCAAGATATCTTCACAATCATGTATGTAGAAAATATTAAGCCAATAAGCCTCCTTTACTTCCTTGAAGCAGCTGAGTGTATTCGAGTGTATTGTCTCTGCAGGGATACCAAATTTCGAAATGCTGCATTTACGCGACCTCTCAACGGAATTCTTTCTATAAGAGAAACGGGGATGGTGGGTGTCAATATGGTCTTTTTCAAAATTTGGCAAAGTAAAAATATCTTGCGGACGGACGGGTCCTTGACTAAAGAAGGCACTGGTCTGGGAGTCGCAGGACCAAGAACGCGACTGTTGGATGCCCTGGGTATATACACCAGTATATTTCAAGAAGAGATATATGGTATAGGCAGATGCGTAGATATCATCCTAGATAGGAAATATAAAGACAGAGACATTGCTATACTGTCACACAGTCAAGCCGCGATTAATGCGGTGGCTGGCATGAAGATTCACTCGAAATTGGTCTCGGAAACCAGAGCCAAACTGAACAATCTTGGACAATGGAATATAATCTTCCTTAGATGGGTCCCGGGACATAGGAACATTCCCGAGAATGAAGCAGCTAATGAACTGGCGAGGAATGGTGTTGCCAAACCAATAATAGGGCCTGTACTTTACTGTGGCATTGGCGGACATACTACCAGACAACTGCAAAGAGATGAAGAAAGATCCAGTCGGGAAATGCACTGGACCGACACGGAGGGCTTACGGCAACCCAAGCAACTTCTTGGTTCCTTCAACTTGAATAGGTTCAAGAAGATATCCCATTTGGGCAAGAATTCCCTTAGGATACTGACTGGGCTACTGACGGGACATTGCAGACTCAAAAAAGACCTGTGTACTAAGGGCATCAAAAATTCAAACATATGCAGGTTTTGTGAAACTAAGGAGGAAACCTACCAGCACATACTTGCAGAGTGTGATGCCCTTGCTAGAAGAAGGAAATCCCTTTTCGGCGGGCATAGAATATCAAAAAAAAGTATGGTCAAGGCAACATTTTGTCCACACTTCTTTAAAAGCAGAAAATCCGAGATACCAATCATATTCTGGGAGATTCGGTGCATGTACCCTACCGAATCATAGTCGCAAGTCTTCAACAATTATGCAAGCAACCCTTTGGAGCCGGCACATTAAAGCCGTCATCTATAATTGGGACATTCGTCATTACTCTATAATAAACCGAGCAAGTGTTCCAACCAGACTTCCTTTTGAATCCCCAAAATAATATTTCCTGGTACTGCATTGGATGATACGTCTTATCTTTTGGAAAAGCTCACTATTCCAGTCTCTATTTATCTCGACATTTTTACGAACGCGCTTCTCTTACGTTTGTTACGTCAGCAAATAATTATATGCATTATTATTATTTACAATTTTTATTATTCACTCAATTAAACTTCACTGTTATTAATTTTAATTAATTTATGAATTCTACTATGTGACAATTAATATAGGCAGATAACAGTATTTTTAATCGTTCTGCAGTCATTTACGAATTATTAACAAATGTTTATAATTTATTGTTTAATCGTATTTTAAAAAATACTCTTGTGTTAATTTTAAATTGTCAACTTATTTGAAAGCCAATAAATCAAAATTAACATAATTAAGCATTTTTACAATAAGTATAAGTTTACTTCTTATTAATATATCTAGTTTTTATTGTAAATTAGTTTTCATTAGGTAATCCAAGCGGCTTTTTTGTTTTGGAGTTAATTGAAAAAATCTCTTATTAAATATCTCCAGTTCACGTTTTGTGTGCAAGGGCGGCCAAAGCGTCGTATACGAAAGAATACTAGATAAAAAAAAAAAGATACTTAAAAAAGAAGTCGTGACCAATTCTAATAAATATATGCCCATTATACTCAAAAAAGACATTTTTAAAATGGAGTTGGAAATAATCATAATGTATCAATTTTCAAAGGTACTACAAATGTTTATTTACCAGTTAATTTCGGATACCGTGGGAATTTCACTTTCTGTAAAACTTTAACTTACCTCTTGGTAGTATATTGCTCAAAAATTCTGCGTTTGGTTTTTATAAAGTGTTCAATCTCCCGAAGAAACTCTCGCTCGTATTTCTTCCGGGACTCCTGATAACGCAGATGGCAGTTCAAATGACTGTAAAATAGAAGTCTCTTAGCTGAACAGTTTGAGAAAACAAAGGCTTACTAGTTGACATTTTTAGTGGTATAGCTTGGATGTACGCTCAGATCCAAATCATCATGGTACTGCCTTTCGGAAAGCACCCACATTTCTTCATCAAGTTGAGCGCTTAATGAATATTTTGCACTTTTTCTGCTCTGATCATATATATTGAATTTTGGGAATTGGCTTTTTCCATCCATTTTAACAACGCTTTTCAAATGAGACATTTTGGGTGCTGCGGAAAGACTGCTACCCCGATGGTCCCGTATAGAACTTTGAGTAGAAGTACGCGATAATCTGCCGGAGCCAATGTCCATTTTGTTGGCCACCATTTCCAACTCACTCCAAATTTCTGACATATTTGATGCTAAATTTTTACAAGCTTTTGGTACAAAAGAAATTAATTATAAATCGAAATTCGGTAAAACAATTGAAACTTGTGATATTTTAAAGGTTTGTAAACTTGAACTAACGCCTACTTAGTGTTGAAGTTCTAAACACTTACCACTAATTATAAGAATTTAATTTTCGAACATGTGTAATGAAGGACCCTGTATATATGGTTTTCATTATTTTTACCTGAACTTTACTTAATGTATTTTGTGTACTTTAGTTTGATTCCTAAAATAAGACAAACGGGAACTAAATTTTTAAAGCAAGATCGAATAGTCTGGAAATAAGAATAAAATACTTGAATTAAAAAGAAAATTTTTAAATTTTTAACAAGGCACGACTGCATGTTCTCTAATAAAGACTTAGATAGGTTTACAGAGTTCTTAAATTATAGAGAAGACTCTCAAAATATTTTAAAAATAAGATAAAAGTCATTGAATAAAAATAAACTTAAATTGTGATTTTCACTATCATTGTTTTTGAGTAAGAGCAATAATTCGTATAAAAAATTGAGCTAACAAAAACAAAGAAAATTAAAATATATATTTAACATAAAAAAATGTGCAACTTAAAACAGGGCCTACATTATTTCGATTAAAACAAAATTTTTCAAATGATTAAAATAATAAATAATATTTATTTATTTAATTTTTTATTTGCTTGATTTCCCTCATATTTAATTTTTACTTAAAGCTAGCTTAATTTTATATATACAGGCTTAATTTATTAAAAATTCTTAACACAAAATTTTAGATTTAAGAATAAAATCAAGATCAGTCAGTTTATTTTTGGAAGTAATTATTCAAAATATCCATATACGAATCGATTATTAAACTTCATTATCCAGTCACTTTAATTTATTTAGAAAATATTTTATACACATTCATTTCGAAGTATGGTGACATAATTCACACGTTTTTTATTTTATTTTTTCTCAGTGTAAAAAGTACTTACCTATTTTTTTTAAAAATTAATTTTTTTTAAATTTATAATAGTAAATAAATGATATAAGGTATGGTACATGTAGCTAATATTATATTATTATTATAACTCAATTATTTTTAATTTAATAAAATTTTAAATTTATTTTATTAAAATTTTTCAAAATTCAGGTATTATTGTATTGTTAGAAAGTTAATTAAAAAAAAATTATTTTCAATCACAATAAAAGAAAAGAAATATGAAAAGTATAAAAATGGTTAATAAAATAATATAGGTAATATATTGCTTTTAGAAAACTGAAACATAGATATTTAAGAAATATAAAAATTTAATATGTGTTTGTAAAAACACAATGGGAACATTGAAGAACTAATGCATTGCAAAAATATGGGTGTTCTGAAATTGTCTAAAGAGTTATTTCTGAAAATGTCAAATGAAAAATATACAAAAAACGAAAATTCAAAAAATTTTTGAGTTATTGCTATTAATTGATTAATTAATAGTATGCACTTTTTCAAATGTTTTTTTTTAATATTATTTTTTTTATAAACATCTTTGTTATTTAGGTTAGCCTCAGGGCGGATTTTAACATAGTTTTTGTCTTTGTAAAGTTTGTAAAGGATATTCGTAATAATTCAGTCTTCGATGTCTTGGCAAGAGATGGATTAAGAATCTCCTCTTCATTCCCACTACTGGAACCTGCAAATTTCCTCTCGAAACTGTTGCAAGGGGTAATCAGACTAACGTGGTATTGGATAAAAACGAGATCTGGTTCTCTACAGTACCCAGAAAGTCTGGAAAAGATTTTGGTTCCTTCTTAGGTTTGATTTTATTTTATGCAGCTTTGGAATACGTTGTATATATTTTCAATTTGATAATACTTTGATGAATAGAGTATATCTCATAAGCTGTTAATTAGCAACGGAATTGTTTTTTTTTTTGTTGGTAGCCAATCGTTTTTTATAAATAATTTTGTGCCTTGAATGTTGTTTTGGAATTGTAAATCGATCGATATATTGGACAGATTTATATTAAATTATTAATAATATTAATAATGGCCAACTCTATTATTTACTCTCTGTGAAATTCAGTAGATTGCATTGCAAACAATATAAAAACTATTAATTAATAATTTAATTAAACAATCAGGCTTAAAGCATATAAACACACATATGAAGACTCAAAAACATACGTAGGCATATGCAACATGCATTTAACAAGAAGGCCGGCAGCATTCGGCTAAAACCGACTATTATATACCCTGTAGACGATTGTGGAAAATTACTCTATTTACTACTTCTACTGTAGTCCTCTTCTCTTTGTGGAGCATAGGGCCTTTTACTCTACTTAATTGAAGTAAAGTTTTCAGTTCCATTAGTTGATTTTTAATGATATTTTATTTGAAGACTTAAATCTAAAGATTTATAACCGCGAGCTTTTGTTTGTGCCTCTTTCATTCTTGATCAACGAGTAGCTGAGGGAGAGCGAGAGACGAGAGACGAGCCAAATCCTGCTCTTAAATGTGCTTTCATAATGTATCCCCTCTTTATTTTATAAAAAAAAAGGACATAATAAACTTTACTTTTTGGAGATCTCACAAATCCATCTCACAAAACTGTGGAGGTGTACAAAACGTAAGCATAGTATTTATGTAACCCTAAAAATGGGCATTTTTTTCAGATTTCAACCAGTCTTAAAACATTTATTTTATATGCATTATATCAAATATATGTATACTTGTTTAAAGGCTGTGACATGTACTTTAAAAAAAAAATTAATAAAAATAAATTTCCTTCATGTTATTGCTCATAAAAAGGAGCATAAACTAAACTATATGTTGAATGAACTTAAAGTTCATTTTTTTATGAACAATGTTTCATAAATAATATTTTTAGAACATTTTTAATTTAAACTAAAAATGAAACAAAATCTCAAGGGAACGAATTAATTTTGGTTTCGGCTTGTATTATAATTGGGATGTTCCGACTGTAATCATACATTACCTTAATACTGTAATTAAACTTTCATTACGAGCAATTAAACTAAGTTTATTATTGGCTTTGTATATAGGTTTAGTTATAAATAACTAGTAAAATAAGATTAAATCTTTATTACACGTTATTCACACATTTACTTGCACAAAGTAAATAGGCATCTTATGGTTTCGTTGTGTAGGGTGTACAAATATTTATGTATGCAATTAAGTTAAACAATGCAGACAATTAATGCAAATATGGCGATAGGTGAAAAACCATAGCATTCTTTTACGCGTTATTGTAAATGTGTGTGTGTACAATATGCAAGGATTTAATTGCATTGTTTATGGATTGCTACACACTTGCACACAAACACACACACGTACTCCCTTTGATCAATCATTTGGATAAGACAAGGCACTGACATAAGCCTGCCACAAAGTAGCTCATTTCAAAGACTGCAAGCCTAACATAAAAATAAAGAAAAGATTTTATATATATATACAAGTGTATAGATACTGATATGTTTATATAGAATAAAATAAAAGAGCAACAAAATGGCCGCAAATGTTGCGTCTATTAAGCTCACATTTAACAACGCACGTGTGCGATGAAAACAAATGGTCCCATTAATATTATTATTATGGTTGTTCTTGTTTTTTCACCATTTTCCAAAGAAAATCCCAAAGATAAGCGTGTTTGTGTATCTACAACAACAATAACACGCTGCTCTAGTAACGTTTTTTTTTTTTTTTTGGTTTTTGTGACTAAATCTGTGTCTGCTGTCACATATTTGAGCAGTTTCTTTCTTTCTTTCTCTCCTCTCTCTTATGGCAGACTTTTGCGACGTCATCTTGTTTTGACACACAGCCTTGAACTTAAAATTGTGCTGTAATTGTACATAATGACGTGCACACTGACACAGTTGGTTATATAAACACAATGCGAGATGTTGAAATGGTTTTGATGAGAATGCAATGAACTGCACATTTGGAAGCATATTATAATAATGAAGTGTCTTGTAATCATCAAAGTAAGGATTGGTGCCTCCTTCAATGGCTGCCTTAGTGAATGGCGAATTGCAATATTTTAAAGAACTTAAAGCACTGCCTTAAAACGAAAATTCAATTTGTAATGAAAAGAACATTTTTCCACTGGTACTTAAAAGTATACCGTAGAAGTATACAAGGCTCAATATTTATATTTTAAGTTCAATAATCAAATATTCAAAATATTCTCCGTAAAGATTAATGGACATTTTAGTGCGCCTAAACCAATTTTCGAAATACTTTTTCACTCTAACTAAGGTAGTGTAAAAACTTGCATTTTAAGCGTAACGACTATTTTTTTTGTTTTTGATGTCGTCATCAGTGCTCCGTTTTTCTTATTTCACTGAACACTTCTGGCAAAATAAAATACTTGTATTTATATTTTTTCGAATTGAACATCTTACCTTACTCAAGTGGTATAGTGTCAAAATGATCGAAGAAACTAGCGACCATTTGTTACGAAGCGCTTCGCCCGCATAAAATTCTTATTTTATTTGGTTCGTGTTGGAAGACGCAATCTCTCATTTGTTGTTTCAGGCTCATATTCATACATCCTAAGATTCGTCGCCTATCAAGATTTTATAAATGTCTTCTAAAGCATCGCAGTTGTAATTCTTCATCTTTTCTTTACGCCAAACGGCACGAGTCTTCTTTTGAGAAATCATCAAGTTTATTTATCTATTTAACTTAATAATTTCCCTGACTGACTATTTTGTCAGTCGCCCCTGGGCGGAGCATGGGGATCTCTAATAATAACTGTTCGAAGAGAACAGGGACCTACAGCTTATAGCCGAATCCGAACGGCGGTGTTTTAAATTAATAGAGTTTTTTTTGCTAGCGAGCCATCAATGCCCGACCAGGGCTGTAATGACAAATGATGATGAAGGGCAAAAATGAGAAAGTTTCTCCAGATCCAATACACTTTAATTGCTCTTGATGGGTATTCCCCAAACTTCCGCAATTTTTGTTATTTACGAAATCGTTCTGCCAAGAATGTTTCTCATCAATGACGGCGCCGTTTTAAAATTCTTAGACTTTAAAAATTCAAAAAATGACAGAGTTGCCATATCCCAAACATAGCTACTAAAAAATTCGTTTTTCTTCGGCCGTTGAGAGTTTTTGAAAAGTACAAAATTCAAAAATATTTTTGAAAATTTGAAAATGATTCAATTTCAGAATTTTACTTATTGGTATGAGGAGTGATGAGAACAATTCGTAATGTCATTAGAGTTCAACGCACTAGACGCGTTTCAGGAATGATTATGTTTTTATTATAACTATAAATAAAATAGAGTGCCAAAAAACTTAAAATAGCTGCAAGTTTCGGAGCCAGCAAGCCTACATTACCCACAGATGTTACATTTCGATCAAGTCCATTTTTATACCCTTTACTTTTAGGTATAAAAGGTATGACAAAAATGTATGACACATAGACACGAGACATCTGGGATCCCCAAAATTGACTAATGTATAATCAGGGCGACTAGAAAAGACGTGACAGCTAGAGCAACTAAACTTTTGATTTAGACCCCTTATTTTTCATGGAAAACAAGTTAATTTTATTTTTTTGATTTCGTCGTTCCCATAGGGGGATTTAGTTTGCAGAAATTGATGGGAATTTGGTAATTTATTTATTTGTTTGTTTTATTGGTAAAGGGTATCTAAAAGTCGTCCGTGCCCTTTCATGTAAAATATCTTAATCATTAATTAAAATTATTCAACAATGAGTGAATAGAACCATTTAAGTATTACAAGGGATTTAACTACATACAATTGGCAGCTGTGTCTATAAAGTATGGTCTGCCATTTTGGTGTTTGATTACAGGTATATGTACTATTAAGCTACCAAGCACTATTAATATCATCCCACTAAGACTTCGATATAGCTGGGTGTTGGCTATTCATTCCGTCATCAATGTCTGGGAAAAAAACAGCAAAACATTCTAAAATATTTGTGCTCGGCTTTGTTTCGATTAAACAAAATAAAAACCACTGAATCAAATTTGTTTAGTGTTCAAATAAATGTAAATACAAAAGCTTCATCAATCTTTTAACTTGTTTGGTCAAATGCTTCTGATACCACTTCAAAATGAATAAATCCAATTGTATATGAAACTTTTAGATATTTTATATAATTTAAATCAATTTATTTTCATGCATTTCGATGCATTTTATTGCACTGCTTTAAAGTTCATTTACTACATATTTAGGTATGTCAGTGGCGTAGATAGACGAACGATTTGGGAAGTTAATCCGCCCGCTTGAAAAATCTATGATATTTCTAAAGATTGCAAAAATGTACCAAAGTTAGTGCTCTCATTTGTCAACCGCCTTGTTCCCGTCTCTAAAAATTAAAAGACACTGTTGTGCATACGAAGTCTACAAATAACAAGTGGGCCGGCTCCAGCTGGCATATGCCGACTAACATTTATCCTATACCTGTACATGAGTATAAATGAGTCTACGTACCAAACTTAGTAACTGTTGCTTTCAGGATATAACTCTCGAAGTTCTGAACCAAGTTTAAAAATATTATAATATTATAAATACATCCACGCATAAGCTCTGAAAAATAAATTTTTAAGTGGTTATTATACATGTGTGTGTTTTAACCTATGTACTATATTTTATAACAATAAAGATCTTTGCTACAATACAAAAAGTGAAAAAAAGTTACATTGTAACTAATTAATTTCTTTCCATTTTGTGTGTAATAGATAAATAATGTTAATTTTTTCAATATTTATCTACAAAATTGCACGATTTTTTAGATAAATCTATTAATTGAAAAAATTAAAAAAAAAAAATATCTTTATTAACGATTAATTCTCAGTTGAATAAACAAAAAAGTTACAGTACATAGTTCTTAAATATTTAAAAAAAAATTTTTTTTCGAAAAATATACAAAAAATGATCTTCAATTTGCGTCATCAGCTTAGCACAGTCAAATTAATTTTAGTATATCTTTACTACTAGGTGATGAAGGACCTTAATTTATTATTAGCAGCTCAAGTGAGCAAAGGGAAATCATTATCTACGGAAGAAAAATCAAAGATTGAAGCTTATAGGGATTGTGGATTGTCAATAATGGAAATCTCAAAAAAAAAATTGAAAGAAGCCGAAAAGTTATATCCGCATTTTTGCAAAATAAGACGGAAAACTGTAAAAGGGAACTAGACTATGAATATGACTTGCATATGCCGAAATTTGAAGATCCTTAAGGCTAACAAACAGAGGAACGCCATCGGAAAAGAGTTTGCGGATATAAATGTATAAGTATTAAAATGAGATTGAGAATTAGGTGCGTTTATAAGAGTTTTTCCCTCCTTTCTTTAACCACCAAAAAGGATGTTAGGTAATTTGATGAAACCTTCATCAGAGATTTCCCCAGAGGCGGAAGTATTGAAATTCGTTCCATAGTGCGCAGCTACGCCGTAAAATGAAGCACCATGCACTTCTTTTAGCTCTTATTGGGGGGCAAAATTTTTCAAATCCACATATAAAAATTTGACCGCTCATAGTTATAGGTCGATTTGATGATGAGAAAAAAATTCTCCCAATATCCCGCTATTCCCTTCACTTGCTCTTTTCATAATACTCACTCACACCTTCCGCAAACAAAATCAAGTCCCTTATATAAGTCATGAGACTTTTCTTTTTATGTGGCTGTGCTATCTTTTGCAGAATGTCCAGTTGTCGCTAGTAGGCAGCATATCTAGGAATTCATGTTATTAGTGTTTTTTAATGCCGAGATGGTGGACTTGCTGTCCATGCATAATACCCATAATTTATTTGCACTAAGCTAGTATACCCTTGTGCCCAAATTGTAGGGTATAAAAAAAATAGATAAATAAAAAAATTTTAAATATTTACGCAATCAAACAATTTAAAATATCGAGCTCTATCCGAATGTTTTCAATAAAAATAAACAAATAAGAAAGAAAACAGAAATCTGAATAAATTTAAGTTACTAACAACTTTGAAATATTGATAAAATATTAAATTTAAAGCCCTTTATTGCTGCAATTATGAACAGAACATTAACTCAATTATTGTGAATAAGAATATATATGGTAATATATTAAATAAATGCTTTATGTATTACACAATTGATTAGGTTAAACCGGGTGTCATCAACTGTAATTGTAACCTTTACAAATTTGATTGCATCTCCATAAAATTGACACTAATCAACAATTGAAAAAAAAAAACCTGTATAAAACGCATATAATTTATACAAAGTATATATGTAACTGTATACGCATTTATATGTACATATATAGTATGTCTCTTGTGTGGGTTCCAGCTGTGGTTGAGCAAATTGGCCGCATTTAGTGGCCGTATCTGTTTGCCTTTTATGGAGGTTCTTATGGGGGGTTTACATACGGAAAGGTGCTACTATTGATGGCGGTGTCGGAGTTGATTGGATTTAATAGTATATACGTGGGTAAGCCTTTAATTAATGTTTGTTTTGGTGTCATAAAAACAGATTTAATACCCTTGTTTGTTTGTTGTAAATAAAGATTAGTTCGGTCAGTGACGTATTACACAACATATCATGGCATATTTTTAAACATTTTCAAAGCAGAAAGTTTAAATACTTTTAAGGTGGCACATAACAAACTAATCCTGATTAAACAAAAAGTCACCTCACAGCATCAGTTTATTTCTTTAATAGAAATGCTTTAATACAGCAACCATAATGGCTTATACCACTGCACAATGGACCCGCGTGGCCAGATTTTGGCCAAAAGTCCACCAGATAAAAGTCAAAATTTGGACAAAATGATATCTCAATATGATTTTACGCATATTAAGGTATCCTGTGCAGAAAAAATTATTAAATTATAATTAGTGGTTTTTAAGTAATTAGCCATCAAAGTTGACATTTTGTATTTTTTGACCCTTCGAGATAATTTAAAGAAAAAAAAACCTGCATTTACCATGACACATGCAGCTACGAAATCTTTATTCACTTTATTATTTATAAGTATTACTTCAGAAAAAAAATAAAACTGAGCTTAAAAACTTTTCGGTTTTAAATATATTCGAGTAGTTAAAAATATTTGTTTGGTTTTTTTATTACCACTCGATATTTGATCGAACAAATTTTTATAAATTTCTTCACATGTTTTATAACAAAATGTAATTCCTCCCGATTTTCGGAAATTTAATTTTGTATCTAAAAGTTGAATTTTAAAAATTTCCACCAAGAAAAAAAATGTGCAATTTGAAAATTTTAAAGCTTATTTACTAAGAGGCAAATTAAACAATGTTAAAATTATCAATTTTGACGAAAAAACGTAAAAATTTAAATATGGATTTTTAAAATTTCTTTTTCGTATGTTAAAGCATGCCAAACAAATTATATCTTTTAAACACCATATTGATTGGTGATGTCGTCTTTTTATACCCTGTACCCTATAGTACAAAGGGTATATTAAGTTTGTGCAAGCCGAATATGTAACATACAGAAGGAAACGTCGGAGACCCCCCAAAGTTACCTAAGTATGATCAGGGTGACTAGAGAAGTCGATATACCCATGTCCGTCTGCCTCTCTGTCCGTATGAACGCCTAGATCTCAGAGATGGTAAGAGCTAGAGCAAGCAAACTATCAGATTAGATAGGAGACAAGTTTATTTTATTTTTTCGATATCGGGGTTACATTATAAAGCTCCCATAAGGGTTATTTCAGAGAAAAAAACCAAAAGTTTTAGATGGATAATTTGTTTATTTATAAATATATCGTAACCAAATTTTGCATTCGGAAGTTTTTTAGAGATCTTCAACATTGTACCGAATTTGATCAAAATCGGTTAACTAAATCATATAGCTCCCATAGGCTAATCAGCCAAAAAATTTTTTTTAAATAACATTCGATGCATATCGTTTGTTTATGAAGGTATCATAACCAAAGTTTAGAGTACCCAAGCACTGTACCAAATTTGATTAAAATCGGTTGACTATATCATATCGCTGCCATAGGGGCGATCGGGCAAAAAACGTATTGTGCACAAAATTCGTTGCGTTTCGTTTGTTTATGAGAATATTTTAAGCAAATTTTGCAATCAGATGTCTTTTGGAATTCGTAAGCAATATACCGGACTTAAATGCAGTGTGGTGGTACAGGGTATCCCAAAGTAGTCTGCGCCCGACTTTAACGTACGCCATCTTTGTAATTGGCTTGGAAAGCTGAAAATCTTTGGGGCTATTACTTCAAAACCATTCAATATTTTGGGTATACGCTATTTTTTCAATGTATGTGGAGCTCATATCTACCTCTGTGTGAAATATGGTCCAATTCCAATTAACAGTTTTTATTTTTTTAATTGAGTTACAAATTTTTTTTGTTTTTTTTAATTTTTTCCAGTTTTGGTTTAGATTATCTATATTTTTAAAAAAAAAAATCTGAGGAGGATTTTTGTCCAAAATATGACAATCTGGGCCACAGTGCACTGTAGAGATGATACATTGCCATTGTCGGGAAATATTTTTTATTGAGTAAGGATTTCACAAAAGATTTTACTATTGGCTACTTGGACAGCTGATTGCAAAAATTGTATAAAGTGGCAACGCTGTCAATTTATCTGCTGATCTCAAATAATGAAACTGTGGGAATATAGCAGCTGTAATAGCATCTAGTCGAAAGCTTTAACTCGATTGCCATCTGAGCTTAACTAGATTAAAGGTTTGTTTTATCTGTGAAAAATAAAAGAAAATAGATTAGGAGATAGTCCTGATGAAGAAACAAACGTACTGGCTGATAGTTGAAAATCCCAAGGATGCGTTTTTGGTAAGGCGGCATCATGGCATCATGGCGCATACGTTATAACCACGAACTGTACCAGCAGTACAACGACCATATTGTAGTATCCTTCATAAAACTAGCGCGCTTAAGATGGGCTGGGCATATTGTCCGAATCCTCTCAGAAGAATTCTAAGAGCGGAACCTTTTAGAAAACGAACAAGAGGAAGCTACGAAGATAGGAGTATCACCGATTCTGAAACGACGAGAACAGCTATACAGAGACTATACACGGAAAATTTTGGCGGTCTAACCCAACATATTGGAAAGAGTCACAAACTTGTACTTGTACTTAGATCAAGCCCTGACAAATAAATGGCGCGAAAAACCATCTGTCCCCATGAACGCCTAGATCATGGAGATGGTAAGAGATAGAAAAAGCAAACTTACCCTATTGTGTCACGGGAAGCATGTATGTTTTATATTTTCGACATCGGGGTTATACATAGATATATGTATTATGGTTCCAATATGTTAATTACATAGCACTACGAAAAAATAAACAACAGTTGAAGGGCGTAGCTCCCTCGTTTATCAAAGTATCGTAACTACTACTGTACTCAATTTTTTGGCAATCAGTTTGCAATCAAACTGATCAGTCAAAAAACTTTTTTTTTTTAACCTAATCTGGCAATCAAAAGTTTTTAGAGTGCTTGGGCAATATACCGAATTTGATTGCAACGTGATGGTACAGGGTGTCTCAAAGTCGTCAGTGCCCGCCATTTTATATTGATCGTAATATCTCAAACAAAACACTTCTAATTAAAATTAAATGTATGAAGTTTTGTCATTCCGTGCCAAATTTTTATACCCTGTACCTATAGGTACAAAGGGTATACTAGGTTTGTGCAATGTATGTAACGGACAGAAGGAGGCGTGGCAGACCCCAAGTCCTTTATACCAAAATGCTTATCATAACCTCGGGTAGCGATTGAGCCATGTCCGTCCGTCCGTCCGTCCGTCCGTCCGTATGAACGCCTAGATCTCAGAGACTATAAGAGCTAGAGACACGAAACTTTACCAGCTGGTGCGCATATTTCCTAAGCAGATGAAGTTTGTTGAATCATGTCAATATCTTTCCCCGTTCCCCCGCAGTAGAGTTTCGCGGTTTTTAGCCACACCGTTAAGTATTTTCACGTGAAATTTAAAAGATCGATGCGTTGTAGCTACTTGCATCTATGTGTAAAAAATGAACAAAATCGGACAAATACAACAGAAGTTATAGTCAAAAATGTGTAAATTTCACCACCCCTTGCCCATAAACTGCGTCAATATTTGACTCTACGCAATTATGGCTACAACTGACGTAGAATCACAATTTTTGGTAAGCCCATTCATGTGGCTCTAATGAACAAATCCACATCCAAATTTTATCGATGCGGTCCCCCCACCCCCCGCAATCCATTTACCGTGTTTTCTCCCACACCCCTCAACATACCAACTTGAAACTTACCCCGTATACTTTTAATAAATTCTTTGTTGTAACATTCGAGTTTCATCAAAATGGGTAAAAATTTAGGGAACTTATAGGTATAAATATCGATTTTCACCAAAAAAAAATAAATTCCAATTGCAAAGTTCTTAGATGGAATATGCAGGAAAAATTTTTTTGACACAAAAGGTACAGGGTATTCCACTGTCGGGCACCGCCTCGACTGTACCACATTTTTCGAACTGCGTATGTGCCTTTAGCCTTAAGAATAGGCAATAAAATAATTTTTGTTACTTTCAATACTGTTTATTAATGCATTCATAAATAAGTGGACTTAGTCGGTAGGGCAAAAATACCCCAGTAACGACGCGTCGTTACCAACCCTAACAACGAGGCATGAAGGCAGAAATGCAAGACAGAGTAAGAAAAGTAATCAGAGAGAAAGCAAGTTACGGTAATGCTTCATTCTCCACTTCATTTTAAATTGCCTAAAAAAAGACAAAACTTTGCATAATCATAATAAGTACAAGTTTATAAATATAGTAACATAATCCTCTAACCCTTATTATAAAATAACTTGAATATTTTTACAATTTACACAAAATCAATTGCAAGTTGTGCTTCGAAATTCGAAGAATATAATTAAATTAAAGCAAAACATGCTTTGAAAATGAGTGCAACCAAATGTCAAATTCAGACTTAAAGATGGCCTACGTTAAAGTCGGGCGCGGACGACTATAGGATTCCCTGTACAAGATTGCAATAAAATCCGGTATATTGCTTAAGAACTCCAAGAGACATTTGATTGCCAAATTAGGTTACGATATCTTCATAAACAAACAAAAAACAGAAAAATTTTTCCCCAAACACGTTTTTTTAACCAATCGGTCCTATGGGGGCTATATGATACAGTCAACCGATTTTGATAAAATTTGATGCAGTGCTTGGGAAATCTAAAAACTTTTGGAATGCCAAAGGCTATGATATCTTCATAAACAATCGAATTATCCATCTGAAACTTTTTTTTTCGACCCCAATGGGAGCTACATAATATAACGTCGATTTCAAAAAAACAAAATAAACGTGTCACCCGTAGGATAATAAGGGATCTAATCTGAAAGTTTGGTTGTTTGCTCTTACCATCTCTGAGATCTAGGCGTTCATACAGACAGACAGACGGACATGGCTATATCGACGTCTCTAGTTCCCACTCTGTATGTTACATACATTTTCGGCTTGCACAAACTTAATATACCCTTTGTACTATAAGGTAAAGGGTACAAAAATCTTTTCTTTTATTTTGGGTCGAATTTCTTTTGAACTAACTTGGCACTTTCATTTCAATCCATTTCTCTTAACCTACTAGTATACGTTACTGGCCCTTTGCTTCCTTGTAATTTGTTGTACGCTTCCTTAGTTTCCAAGGATTCATATTTCTGAACTCTGTTTGTATGTGTTTGACAGCAAAAAGCTAAATTAAATGAAATAAACTTTACAAAAGGTCGACAAATAATTGGGGGCAATGCTATGGAAATGGAAAATGTGTTGAATTTGTTGCCAGTTTAGTATGAACTAAATTTATTCATCTCTCTCTTATTTCGTGCTGAATGGTTATGGGCCTGTAGTCATATTTCGTTTTGCGTAATTAGGTCAAAACCTTAAATAAATAGTTATAATCAGGCATGTTCCGGATTTCGAGTCCGGTTTAAAAATAACAATATGGCGATGGTTACTGTCGAGCGCGGATGCATAATGCTGCATAATGCAGCTTTATTTTCTCATATATATAATACAATATATATATATATGTGGCATTTTGGAAAAAAGGGGAATAAGGCCACCGGTGATTATAGTAAAGAGCGCAAAGAGCAAAAGCGAGCCACATCGAGAGAATAGTCACTGAGAGAACGAATAGAATAAATGAGCATCACTGACAAGCACCTCGAAGGCCAGCAGGCAGTCGATCGCCGAGAGTTGAACAAATAACACGTTTTTGAAGTAACCTTGATATTGCACGTGAATTTAGATTAAATTTAGTTTTGAAAATCTGTTTAAAGTTTTTAGTACATTTCTATGCTAGTCTTGTAATAACCCGTTAAATAAATAAATATAATTTTGACTAAAACCCACATATTGCAACATAAATCTATCAACTCAGCCCAAAATATAAAAAAAACATGCATCGTCTGGGAATCGATCTTGGGTCGCGCAATGACTTCAAGTATTAAGGCTATTTGAGGCCTCGCCTCAAAAATTATTATCTTCGTTATTTGTGGTCCGATTATAAAAACATTTGGTATTAATCGAAAAATTTTTTATTTCACTCATTTGATCCATATAAGCTAAAGCTGTTACTTTTGAAGAAAATAAAGTGCTTTGAAATTATTTGGAAAAAAGCTCCTGTCCATAGTTTTAGTGAAGATTTTCACAAAAAAATTTTTATTTGATCTAGAATACGGTGGCGGACCTTAAACAAATCGAACAGGGATGGTTCAGTGCTACCAGCCACATGACATTGACTTTACAAAATGTTCAAAAATGACTTCCTGAAAATAAACGCAGGGTTGAAGGAAGTAAAATATAAAAAAAAAAATTTGCTTTAATTTCGTAATGAAGTCATGTTGTTAATACGGCTGAGAGCTGTGGAGCAATGGTAGTTACAAATCAAATTTCGTAGTTTCAAGGGCTATGAACCATGGTCCACCCGGAACGTGGACACACAAAGACCTGTACATAGCCCTTGTGAGAAAATAAATTGTTTTCTCGATTAAACTTGCCAGATCTCCTCTTAAAAGATGATTTTCCAGACTAATACCCAGAGGCCGCAACGTATCTAAATTAATTTTTTAGTCGTTTTTTGTTAATTTACGGATCTAAAATTCCTACAAGCAAAACTTAGGCTATTAAATCTGTAATGCCTAGCAGTGCTGGAAAAACATCGATGTTTTCGATGCTTTTAACTAAAAAACATCTCCCAATTTAAAAAGACGCAAATTGTAACCGAAATATTCCTTTCCTATATAAACTTAATTTAAACTTCTATATATCGATACATCGATGTTTTCCAGTTAGTAGCACCGAAAACATCGAGTTTTGGGCTTTTAAAATTCGAACCAAAAATGTTGGTAATTGAACTTTGAGAACTCGCTTAAAGGCGCCATATTTGGGGTATTCGAAGAGGGGAATAGTTCATTAATATCTATCAGTTCATCCTGATTACCTTACCTTATTATAAATACAGAAAACCAAACCATTTCGATTCCGCATTTTTAAACCGGAACCTGCCTGATTTTCCCAAATAATCAGCGGCAATAAAGCAAATACATACAAACATATTGTTTGAATAGAAAATTGTTACATATAAATTCCACATAAATAAATAACCCAATATAAAATTTTTGCTGAATTGCATAGAAGAAGATGGAATATTTTGAGCACTTTAAGTGCGCCTGCACTTTATTTGATTGCAGCACATGGCCAACAATCAGGAATGGAATCGGGTAATGGAATGGAACTGGATGATGGGGGAATCCCGAAACGAATGCTAAGTCGCATTGAAGGCCAGACAAATGCTCGACAATGGTAATCAAAAGTGAAGCACCCACACAAAGAGAGGCAGAGAGGACACGCACTTCATTGTATTACAACGAAAATTGTTCCAAAATCCACTTTAGAATTTTGTTGGTGCACCAAACTGAGCTGTGCCCGCTTTCCGCAGCGAAATTTTGTTTGCCATGTTGCAAGTTTGTTTAGGCCAAAGTCATAAATTTCACAAAAATTGGTGGGTGTGACCCCGGTGCCTGGGGTGGGTCATTTCGGTGGCAACTGCAACTGGGCAGCTAGACAACTGGCCAACATTTGGTATGCATACTAAATGAAATCGTGCAACCCTTGCCCGCTTGGCGTATGCGCAACGCGACTGTTTGTCCAATTCATCAATCAGCGGATATATCGCAGCAGGCACAATGTCAGCTGCCGTCATTTTTGGCCCCCATTTTAGGAATTTTTTGAATCTCTTTTTTTTGTTGTTTTTTTTTCGAGTGTTTTGAAGTTTCGTGATATTTACAAATTTCGGGCGTTACTGCAAAAATGGTTTTAGATTTATTGTGACAGCCTTTTGGTTGGCTATTATGTTTGCAAATGCATCAACTTATTTTTACATTTACGACATTGTTAAAATATTTTTTTTTTTTACTTTTTTGCATTTTAAATTGCAACACTTTTACTTCAATTTTGCGTGGGATTCAATTTTTAATTTTTTGACGAATCATTTAAAAAAAAAACCTGCACAGTGGGATGGGTTTGGTTGATATCGACATCGACAAGATAAGGGGAAATTTTAATAAATGTGTTTTGAAGTGTTTGGTAGACTTACCTACTTTTTGAATATTATTTGTACCTGTTGCGCATTTTTTAGTACAATTTGTAGAAATGACGCCAAGGTACAGACTACAGTCTAAGCCAAATTAACAGGACAGCCACTTTTTTGTGGGTTTATATTTTCACCTGATTGCAAAGTAAACAACATTTTGACAGAGTATTATATTAATATTAATAAAGGCCGGGCACATATTAATATTATACTATAAATGTCATGAATCATCATGCCCCAAACAGGACCTAGGATTTAGGTCTGTAGACTTGCTGCTAATTTTCGTACTTCATGCGATGCGCTTCAAAGTTTAGACGAACTTTCCTGAAAGTACTGGATGCCGTTCAGAACGTAAAAAAAAATGGCCTTTCCTTAAAACGCGCCAGTATTCACGAAACTTCTCCACAAATCTCAGAAATGGTAAGACCTAGAATAAGCAACCTTTTCGATTTGGTCCCTTATTATATCATGGGAAACAAGTTTAACTCCAAAAAAACCCAAACTGTTTTTGGACTTACGCTTTTTTATATTCGAAACTATGCCTCTATCATATATTAACAAATGTGTGACATTTTGTACATAGCTCTCAAGGTTCTAAATTGACGAATTAATGTGCCTTACTTTAAGAACTAAAAAAAAATTTTACCCAAGTATTTAGTGCGGAGCCTGGAAACGAGGGAGCGGACGAGTGTGCTAGAAAAGGATCAGCGTTACCTATGGCCTCATCTTTTACGGATATAGCAAGACCTCTGCAAGATGTAGTTTCAGAGATCACGAAGATAGTGAGATCCGAGGCAGAACGACAATGGGACACCGTGTCCGGCTGTCACATCTCCCGAGCACTCTGGCCAAGATACAACCCAAAGCGAACTTCCGAACTCCTGCGATTCCACAAGAGCAGGACTGGGAGGGTGATTGGGGTTGTAACGGGGCACTGCGCCATAGGCCTTCTGGCTGAGAGGATGCATGTCCCCCACAACGATTTGGGCAGTCTGGCAAATCTGCCCATAGCGGACCTGGCTCTATTTATCGAATCCTCGAAATGGTTCAGCAAACAGGATGATTAGGCATGCACGGAACTTACTCTTCCCTTACTCTCTTACTCTTCTTATAACCTTCTCCCTCTGTTCTCTCAAATAGGCATCACAATGGGCCGCATGGCCTCCGGGAGATCTCGGCATTGTGCGGAGCATCTTTCAGTAAATGTGAATTCGGTGAATACAATTCCTTCACCAAAATTAACTTCTCCACGTCTCGTGCGGGATTTTAGATAAGGTGAGGACCTCTTCTTTTGAGTCGTCGACTGTTCAAGGTAGCAGGCGCACCAGAGGGGCATATATTCCAAGGTTTTCGACTTTGTTTAAAACAGTCCCACGATCACATCCTGCTTTTATTTGATTGACCAATACATTCTTCTTCTTTAAAAGCGACCACGCAGTTGTGTTAACTTTTGGCCTATAAAAAAAAGTCATGATTACAGTCAAATCACATAGACTTTAATGCACCCATCCTATTCATTTCTTAATTTCCGCACTATCGGAGATTGTGATAGGTATCCCCAAATACTAAAAAGAAATGATAGCTTATAAATTTGGTGGCTTTAACAAGTTTTTACAGGAAAGAGGATCTTTAATTTATAATGGATTGGCAAGAAAACGAGTCAAGATATCGACTTGAATCGTCAAACTTGACATGCCGACAAATAATACAAACAAACAGATAAAAGAGCTATATCGACTAGACTGACTAGACTATTTATGTATATACACATATGTATATACTTATTGGGTCCGCGATATCTTCTTCTACTCATTACAAATTTGCATAGAAATTTGAAACAGTGGGTTCCTGACAATTTTTATTTTGATCTTGATAGATTTTGCAGAATACTATTTATTCTTAGCATCAGTGAGTATAGTATAGTATATTTCGTCTCATGGTTCTACTTTAAACGATATAAGCCATACTCTTCCAATGAAAGCTGCTTTGAGCCACCTTAGATCAGCTTGAAAACTGGTTATAGCTCAGGGCATAGCTGGCCTGCTGGCAACAAAAATAATTATAATAATAATTATGTTTTTCAGTTATTTGTAAGGATTTTGCTTATTAAACTTTTACCTTGTATAAATTAAGCTTTAATCAAACTTTTGTATTTGTTGATTTTAATAAATTTCGAACGGGTAGCACTTATAGAGCGGACATAAATTAAAATTCTCCTAAAGATGAACAGTCACCCGCTGCAAAAATATCTAAGGTCACCCCTTCACCATGAACTGCAAAAAAAAGTTCCCTTTCATTCATTAATTTATTTTATTATTTTCTCCAGTTAAACAATTACCCGCGGTAAAAATATTTAGGATCAGATAATCAAAACTATAAAAGATACCCAAAGATGCTTCACCTTCAAATCCTCTTTACCATAAACAGCAAGAAAATAATTTAACTTTCATTTATTTATTTAATATGGTATGTATACTAATGTGAGCCTTATAACAGCGAATGTTTGACATTTCCTCAAACCACCCAAACTCCTCTATAAGCTAAATTCTTGAATACGACCAAGGAGAGTACAGCTTTTAGAAACGTGTACATCAAAGATTGTGACGCCCGTCTTTATAAATACAATTTTTTGTTTGTTCCTGAATCACAAAAGACTATTCTGACTGCAGTACAACATTTGTCTTTACACCTTATTGACTTTCTTTAACGCGATGGAATTAAACTTTTATTCACTTATTTCGAGACACTTCCGCATTGCATTTTTTGTACCAGATACAATTGATCCATTTAAGTTCTTGTGCCATTTAGTACATTGCCTTTCTGTTTTAATGCTGGCAACAAAACTCAATTAGGTTTGTGCTCCACGTCTACGGCCTACATTACAGTGATGTATTTTATGGCCGGAACTCACTTATACACATATACCCTCACAAAGACTTCCCTGATTTTCCCAACCACTCGAATTGTGTGACTAGTGTGTTCTTATACGCTTGGGTATGCATTCGTACTATTCGCACACTAGTGTTGTTTGTGAATCAAAAGGACTAGTTGATATTGTTTTATAAAAATATAATTATTGTTTTTATTATTCATAATAATAAAATTCTACCACAGTAACTAACTTAATAAAAAGAATAATGCTGCCAACATTTTTGCTCAAGCAAGCACGGAAAAAAACACACCAAAACAGTGTTGCCCTATGATTTTGTGAAAAAATATGAGCTATTGTTTAGTTTTATCGCCACAACTAAAGCAAATAGGCAGCAACTTGATTTTGGAATCAAAAGTTAGGGCTGGTAGGAAATATACTTATTATTTATTATTTATTGTTTGCTTTTTAGGGACCAAAAGCAGCATTTAATGAATGTGTTCATAAATCATTACCGGACTCTGCAGAATTAGTTTTAACACCAAAAAAAAAAAAGTTGTAGCACCACATTTGCTTAATAGGCACACACTGTTCGTTCTTGTGGCTGTTAAGTTGTCGATCTTGTTCGGAAGCGCTTCGAACTGCTGCGTACAGGGCTTCATAATTTTTTCTTAACCCAACTAAAGCTATCCGCAACTAGTTACTTTCGCAGTAGTTGCGGCCATTCATGAGACACCGTTTTTCTGCAGGGGTTTTCAGTGAACTCCGGTTTGTGTATCTGCGTGGGACTTGCAGCCCGGCCAATTGATGACTGAAACATGCACTCAGGCAACCCTTTTGAATGCCAGGTGAATTTTTGCCACTTCATTTCATTCCATCGGTTGCAAAGTGCCTTTGAATGACCGTGTCCATCCGTCCGTCTGTCTGTCCGTCTGTGTGTCCCCCCGCCCGTCTGTTTGTCTGTCTGCATACGTGTTAATTACATTGGGCTAACATTCGTGTGAACTTTCTCAAAATTCAATTACAAGTTTTTCTTTTGGCAGCATTTAGTCTGGTAGTTTCAGTTTTTATTGCCACATTTAGCAGAGCCATACAGGTCCGTGGCGAGAGGGTTTAGAGCTCGGTCGATTTTTTGGTTTTCCCTTTTTCGAGAAGAATATTTTTGGCAACAGTTGCTAAAAGTTGCTGGCAAGTGCAGAATGGAAGCTGCAGTTTGTCATTTAAATTTAGTATTTGTTTTTTGTTGGTCAACATAAAGTTTTAGCTCAAGTAAATTCAATTTATTAGATTACAATTTTTGGAAGGAGTTGTGCAAGCGAGGTATTGGTATTCGATTTTGGTTAGCTTTGATTGGGGTTAAATAAACTTGTGTGATGTGTTGAATAGATAAAGAAAACCACTAGGTGAGAGTTAGCCTTGTATCTTTTTTTTTTTTCTTATTAGTATTTTTATTAATCCCACTTTTTTATGACAAATTGTAGCACAATGTTATAATAAGAAGCTATTAGTTATTAAACAGAGAGATGAGTAAATGAGTAAACTTATACAAGTTTGTATCACATTAAAAACAAATTAAATAATGCGTAATAGATTGAAATCTATAGATATAAACAAGTAAATTGTAACTACATGGCTTTCTAAATTTATTCTTCTTCTTCCAGGGCGTTGACAGTCCGTGTAGGACCTAAGCCTGTCGTATAACAGCATTCCACTCTTCCCTATCTCTTGCTCTGTCTTTCCAATTAGTGATTCCAATTCTTCGTAGATCTTCCTGTATTCCGTCTACCTATCTCTTACGTGGTCAACCTCTTCTTCTGTTACCTGGTAAGCTACTCGTAAAAATTTTCTTTTGTGGCCTATCGTCGGGCATTCGTGTAACATGGCCGGCTCATTTTAGTCTTTGCCTCTTGATCGTTATAACGATATTCGTGATTTTTCTCTCGAAAGTGGCTAACTTATTTGTTTGTGTCTCTGTTAGTCGATGTATTTCACACCCATAGGTAACTACGGGCCTAATAGGCGACTTGTAAATATCTTGTATTTTGATCCAGCTTGCATTCTATCGCTTAGCTTTATATCGGCGAAATTGTGCTCATTATATAGTACACCAAGATATTTAAAACTTTTTACTCCTTCAAAACAATATTGGCCAATTTTAATGGATCTAGGTGTATTGTTATCTTTTGAAATCACCATGTACTTTGTTTTTTCGTTATTAATTTCAACTCCGACCAATTTGGTTTCGGACGCAATTTTAAGGCATTTTTTCTTTAATATGTCTTTATTGGTTGCTATCAATGCAAGATCATCCGCATATCCACATAGCTGTACTGGATAACTCAATACAGTCCCTTTTTTGTTTACTTCGCCAACTCTTAATAGCTCGAAATTTAGAACGAGATTGAATATAACTGCTTTCAGTGAATCACCTTGTCTTACTCCTGAAATAATGTCAAATGTGTCTGATTGCCGGTTTTGTATGAAAACGGCTGCATTAGATTTTTTAAGAGTCATCATCAATAAACGTGTTATTTTTTGAGATACACCTTGGAACAAAAGTGCTTGACGGATTATTTCTCTCTTTATGCTGTCGAAGGCTTGCTTGAAGTAAAGATCGATTCCATGTTCTACACATTTTCATCTGTTGTACTTCGTTACTAATGCTTATAAGTAGATATACTCATATATTGTTCAGCAGTAACAAACAACTAAAAAAAAAAAAAATCGAATTAGGTTGCTGTGATGAGCCAAAGTGATGCCCCACCCAAGGGTGGTGGCAGAGATCGGCATCAGGAGCTTGAAGATGCGAATCGTTGTCTTCACAACAGGTTAGCTGAAATGGAGTCGCTCTGCAAACAATTGCAACTACAAAATAGCGAACTTCAAGCCCAAATTAACAACCTAGTGAAAGCAGCAAATGAAAAGCTTACTCAACATCACTTAACTGATTGTAAAACAACAGAATACAGCACTGATGAGGAAGAGTTGCAAAAAGAAACGGATTGGGTACTCAAGAAACGCCGATTGAAAAAACGTAAAGCAGCATCTTCTCCAGAGATAAACGAACCGACAACAGTTGAAGAGCCTAATATAAATTCCAACCAGGGGCACGCACCAAAACCAAAAAGACCTCCACAAATTATGGTCTCTGGTAATCTTGAATACAAATCTTTGTATGAAATGGCCAATGATAGCTGCAGTAATGATTTCCAAATTAAACTTCTTAACAATGGAGTATCTAAGGTCAGTACATTTGACTCTGGCGACTACAGAAATATTACGAAAACGCTTACCATTGACAAAACACCGTGGCACACTTATGAAAATAAACAAACACGTCCAATAAGAGTTATAGCTAAGAAATTGCCTCATTCATGCGAGCCAGAATTAATAGTGGAAGATCTTAAGGAACAAGGCTTTCTAGCGCTTTATGCTGCCAACAAGCTCAAATGGAAAACTAAAGAGCCGACAGATATATTTCTCCTCACTTTTGAATCAGAAGACAATATTGAAAAGATATTCAATATTAAGACAATTTTGAAATGTGTAGTAACAATCGAACCAGTAAAGCACGCTAAACTAATACCACAGTGTAAATCATGCCAAGCCTTCGGTCATACCAAAAATTTCTGTGGAAAGACACCCCGATGCGTCAAATGCCCTGGAAAGCACAAAACTGAAGAGTGCACAAAACCAACCACTCAGCAGCCCAAGTATTGTAATTGCGGTGAAAACCATCCTGCCAATTATAGAGGATGTGTTGTCGCAAAGGAGCTTCAAAAAATTAGAAGCAAAGTTATTAGTAATCCTTATAAAACACGTGTAGAAAGTGCGGCAAAGATCTCTGCGGCACCCCTAATCAAAAAAACTCCACAAGTGGAAGCTTAAACTTATAAACCAACTAGGCTTGATAAGCCGACATATTCGCAAGCAGTAAAATCCGCAAACATACCATCGGTGGAGCAAAAAGTCTTAGCTGAGATATTGGCTAAGCTTACTGCACAAGATAAACATAATTCCAAAATTGATAAGCGCCTTGCCCAGCTCGAACAACAGATCTCAAAATTATCAAAATGAATGAAGCGCTTAATATTATGTTGTGGAATGCCAATGGTCTTCAAAAACAACAAAGAGAACTAGAAGCAGTTCTTAATCTAAAAAAGGTAGATGTGTGCAGCAACGCATTTTGTGCAACATTCGTTTATTCGTTTTCAGCAATACAACGTGTACCACACATCTCACCCTAGCAATAATGCACGAGGAGTCTCGGCAGTAATTATTAAAAAAACATTGACACAATATGAGGATGTTAAAATATCAACTGAAGAATTTCAGGCTACTGCAGGTACAACGGAAGTAATGAATAAAAAGCTAACATTTGTTGCTGTGTACAGCCCACCAAAACACATAATAAAGAGTCAGCAATATAAACCACTCTTTAACACATATTCACACAGGCTAATTATGGGTGGTGACTTCAATGCAAAAAATACAATATGGGGGTCAAGATTGACAACAACAAAAGGCAGAGAGCTGCTTAAAGCAGTTGAAGCAACTGGATGCCGCGTAGTATCTTCAGGAGAACCGACATATTGGCCAACCGAACCAACGAAGATTCCTGACCTAATTGACTTTTATGTGTGCAAAAACATTTCATTAACAAAACTGAAAGCTGAATCTGGATATGATCTCAACTCTGACCTGTATACCTTAGACTCTTCGAACCGACTGTATTTGAAAATCAACCGCTTACCTTATCTAATAATTTAACAGATTGGTCCTTTTTCAGAAATGTATTAAACGACAACATGGACCTACCTACAGATATGCTCAGTAGTGATCAAAATGATGAAGAGCTCTATGCATTTACGAAGCATATTCAAATGTCTGCTTGGAGTAGTACTCCTGTAAGAAAATTTAAAATTATCTGCTCACATCCGGATTGCATAAGAAATCTTATTGCTAAAAAAAGAAGGCTAAGGCGAAAATGGCAGCAAACGAGATTCCCTAGGCTCAAAAAAAAGCTAAATCAGTTAACAGAGCAATTGTCTCAAGAAATAAAGAAATTCAAAAACGAAGCATTCCAGAATTATTTGCATAACCTAACATATGACAGCTCAACAAACTATTCGCTTTGGAAATGCACCAAAAAAATGAAAAGGCGAGTTCAACAAAACTATCCGTTAAAAAGTCCAGATGGAGTATGGCTAAGAGACGACGCAGAAAAAACCTCATTGTTTCGCAGCTACTTGGCAGACGTCTTTACTGCTGCTTGTACAGTACCTAGTCTGCCTGATCAATCTATAAACAATGGTCATGAAAACACTATTACGTCTGTCTCAGAACTAGAAATAATAGATGTTATCTACAGGGAATTGAAGCCACGCAAAACACCAGGATATGACCTCATAACAACTGAAATACTGAAAGAATTACCTATTAAAGCTATTGCTTAATAAGCTCAAATTATCAATGCTTCATTTAAATTTAAATATATACCTCTCTCTTGGAAAGTCTCCGAAGTAGTTATGATCCTTAAGCCAGGCAAAAACTCAAGCGATGTTAAATCATACAGACCTATCTATATCTCTGCTTCCTATGATGTCAAAAATATTCGAAAAATTGCTAATCAAAAAGATAATGCCAGAAATAGAGCTGAGTAGTCTGATCCCAAATCATCAGTTTGGATTCAGAGCTAATCACTCTACTTTTGATCAGGTTCACCGCATAACCAATATAATTGAAAACTGTCTGGAGAAAAAGGAAGTCTGCTCAGCCGTTCGATAAGGTTTGGCATGAAGGCCTAATACATAAAATAAAAACGATATTGCCTGAGAGTTACTCAGAGATACTCGAGTCCTATTTGAACAACAGATATTTTAGAACTAAACATGGCAACAGTTATTCTGAATTGTATTCAATAAAGGCTGGTGTCCCCCAAGGCAGCGTACTTGGACCGCTTTTATATATAATTTACGCAAGCGATTTGCCGAGTCCAAACAACACAAAGATAGAAACCTTCGCAGATGATACTGCTATAATTGCAGTAGGAAAATCCGAATTGGAAACAACAAGTAATTTACAATCGGGGCTAAATGAAATCACGGCATGGACAAGAAAATGGGGAATTAAATTGAATAATCTTAAATCTGTGCATGTGGACTTCACGAACAAAAAAATCAGATATTTGCCTTTATATCTAGATGGTGTATAGATTCCCCACTCGGATACTGCGAAATATCTTAGAATGACACTAGACGCAAACTCTGGTGGGTTGAGCATGTAAGGAAAAAAAGAAGTGAACTCAATCAAAAATTTCAAACAATGAAGTGGTTAATTGGGAGAAGGTCCACGCTCTCAATTCCTAACAAAATCATGCTATACAAGCAAGTCCTTACGCCTATCTGGTCATATGTAGCCCAGCTATGGGGTTGCACATCAAAAAAAAATCGGCAGACCATTCAAAGATTTCAAAACATTGTGCTTAGGTCAATCACAAATACTCCATGGTACGTCCATGACTGTGATCTGCATAGAGATCTTAATATCACAACCGTCGATGAAGAGATCACGCGCTGTGCAAAGTCGCATCAAAACAGACTCAGCACACACGTCAATGCTGAAGCATCCTGTCTTCTTCAGACTAATCAGATAATGCGTAGACTTAAACGCACAAAGCCTGCTGATCTCGTTAATATATAAAATAACATATGGTTAATAATAATGTGTAAACCCAATGTGTAAATATACAAAAATTGCTTATTAGTTTATATGTACTAGGTGCCATATGCAATTGTTTCTTTTAAGATTGTATGAATTAAATTTATAAGAAACTATAATAAAAAAAATTTAAAAAAAAAAAAATTGTTATTGCCCCAGCACTTCTTCAGCAGTAGTACTAACTCTTTCGTATATTATGTTGGTAAGAAAGTACTTTGTATGCCGTGCAAAGAAGAGATATACCTTGGTAGTTTGCACAATCACTTTTGTCACCTTTCTTAAATAAAGGGCATACATATAATAGCTTTATTCCACTCCTGAGGCATTTCTTCTTGTTTCCAGATAGTGACAATGATTTCGTGAATGCGATTAAGTGCAGTTTCCCCACCATATTTAAGAATTTCTGCATTTATGAAGTCAGCACCTCGTGCTTTGTTGTTTTTAAGTTTGTTAAGTGCGTCCATGACTTCCTCAAGGGTTGGTTCATTTATATATGGTTCTGCAGTGTATACATTAAATTTATCTTCTTCATCGAGATGTGTTGACCAAAGTAATTCGTGGAAGTGTTCTTTCCATCGATCGAGTATAAATTCTTCTTCAGTTAACGGACTACCGTTTTTATCTTTGCATACATTTGTTCTTGGTTGATAGCCCGATCTCATTTTGGTTATGCCTTTATAGAAATTTTTTGTATTGTTTCCATTGGCGTCTAGGTCTATACTTTGAATTTGTTTCGCAAAAGCTTGCCTTTTCTTTTTCCTGCATAACTTTTTCACTATCTTTCGTTTTTGGTCGTACTCTTCGCTTATCTGTCTCGTTATTCTATTTAGCATTTTGGCTCTGGCTTGGTTGCGCATTTCTGTGGCCTTTTTGCATTCTTCATCGAACAACTTCTCATTGCACCTTTTTCGCCTTACTCCAACAGTTTAAACTTATTAATGAACCAAAAAAAATGAGTTGAAGTGGCGATAGTATCAGAGGATGGTATTACATTACTAAAAATACATACATACTCAATACATTAAAGTAAGTTTGATTTATTGACGCTGAATATTGAATTGTTTCAGTTGAGAATTTTTTGATTTTACAGTAGTAGTGAACTTATTTGTATACCCTGTACCTTATGTTACAAAGATAAGATCCGTTATTATCCTACGGAAAAAAGTTTATTTTATTTTTTGATATCGGGGTTCTATTATATAGCTCCCATAGGGGTGTTTCAGAGGACCTCGAAAAAAGCTAAAAGTTTTAGATGGATATTTCGTTTGTTTATGAAGTTATCGCAACCAAATTTGGACCTCGGAAGCGTTTTAGAGTTCCCATGCACTGTACTAAATTTGATCAAAATCGGTTTGCCTATATCATATAGCCCCCATAGGACGGATCGGTCAAAAAAACGTTTATTGTACAAAATTCGTTGTATTTTGTTTGTTTATGAAGATATCGTAATCAAACCTCACATTCGAAAGTTTTTTATAGTTTCCAAGCACTGTACTAAATTTGATCAAAATCGGTTGACTGTATCTTTTAGCCTCCATAGGAGGGATCGGTCGAAAAAAAATGTTTATTATTAATCAAATTATTTGTGCAAAAAACCAAAAATATTTTTGGATTTAAAAAATATTGCTAACTCTTGTAAATTATTTCGATTGGATCTATCAAAGCGAAGCGACTGAAATTAACAAATATACCATATTTTTAAATTAGCTAATTAAGCCTTTTCATTTGATACCCAATACGCCATCATTAAAATGTTTATTTTTAGTTCAGGTTCTCTAGGGGGCACAATATTTAAGTTGATGCGACGTTACATAATCTATCACCAGCGGACGATCAAGATACCTGGTTTGTTAAATTATAATAAACTATTTAAAAAATACGAGGGAATAGATGCACATAAATACATCACGTCACATCACTTCAGCAGTATGCTTAGATTTTAAAAATTGTCCCTAGGCCGTAGATTTAAAGAAAAACATTTATGTATTTTCTTAAAATTTTTACTAAAAGCTGAAGTACTCATTTTTCATTTCCATTTTCTAAAATTAAGTTTTTTAGCTTGTCACCTTTTATTCCCGATATCATACAATGATTTTATAAGTTTTGACAAAAATTGATTGAAAAACATTTTCATCAACTGTGCTAGCTCCTTTATAACTTTTTCACTATTTAACTCTTAAAATGCAACAATTTCTAATTTAGTGCTTAAGATTCTCAACTTACCTTTTGTTGCATTTAAGAGGCGACCCTTTAGCAGGCCACCAAAAGCTACCAAGGAATAACTTTTTCGCCACCCAAAGCTTTTGCCACAATAAATACATACATAATTCTTGAAGGCATCATTAACCTTTTTATGGAAAAATAATGAGCCAGCCAGAACCGTTGTCTACTTTTGTTTTATTCCGCCAACTGTGCACTCTGTACAATTTCCAGCTAGAGAATGCCCTGAACCCGCAAGTCCTTCAGAGCACTTCCTTCTAACTGCACACAAACAGTTCAGTTGGCCTGCAGGCGTTTCCAGCACGAACGAAGTGTTCATAATAGAAATTCATTGCCAAATTGCATAGAAAATCGTTGAAAGTGCTAAAAAGATGGAGGCTGTTGTACTACCGTAGCTGCAGCAGCAGCAACTCCTGACAGAGCTACCTCAAGGATGCTGGCATTTTAATTACCGCAAATGGCGGCAGTTACTGTAAGCAGTAAGCGCATTATGTATACGCACCATTGCAGCAGCTGATAAAATCGTATTCAATGCAAAGTTAATTAAAATCCGTAAAACTGCTGACTCCCACACACACACACACACACACCCACAGAGAGTTCCAAAGATGCACAAAGACATACAAACAACTTGACTTTAATTAAAACTTAATTTGGACAATAGTTGAGCTTCACGGCTTAATGGTCTGCTCTATCCAGTCCATATAGTCGGAAACTCGCGTATAGACAGCAGGCCAGTTCTCCAGTCCACAGCCATAGCCAAAGGATACAACACCTTCCAGATACCAGGCTTTACTTGCGCCCACACGCATCAGTGGACCACCGGAGTCACCATCGCAGCTGTCCCTTACAAATTCACCTCCAGCACAGAGCTGTGACGTAATTAGATTGATTCTGCGCGCGGTGAACTTGCGTACACAGCTATCATGATCTGTCACCGGCACATTGAGACGCTGCTTAATGCTGCTGCGGCGTGCTACATGGCGTACGTGGAATACATGTGGTTAAAACACTAAACTAATCTCTTGGAAGTCAAGTTCTCAACTTACCCGTGAGCGTACGTCCCCAGCCACTTACGGTGAGATGCTCGCCCACGTTGATGGCACTGCGCGCACTGGTAATTGGCAAGCAAACTGGCTGTATATAGGGATCTAGCACCACAGCGGTAGCCAGACGAATTAGCGCAATGTCATGGTAACGATTTGCACTTGTGGCAACATACTCTGGATGCGGTATGGCTTCCTCTATGTCCACTTCCACCACTGGTTTGTTGCAATCGCCCTGTACACAGTCCCGATCCGTGGTGGTGTCATACTCACCCAGGCGTACTCGCACGCTGAAATGCAAGCGGAAGAAAGTGTTATTAATGGGAAAGAAAATTATGAATTATAAATTTAAACTCCTCATAAAAGAGTTACATTCTATTGTGGATTGGCTAAAAATATGTAGTCTACTTTAAACCCACAAGCCTGTTAAAATTACTTAAATAGCGCAGTAGAAGATGGATCAAAATTTTGATAAAAAATCATCTTTGCCGTGGAACCTTTTAAGGTTTATATTTGGAGCCAACGGTTAACTTCGTTTAAACCATACATGAGATCGAACCCGACTTGAACTTAAATGCCTGAACGCAGCATCACGAAACACATCCGAACACGAACGTAAAAAATGGTTACGAAATTTTCGAAGATGCCGTACAAGCAGACAAAACAGTGTTGCCACATGATTTTGTGGAAAAATTTGTATGTACTTTCTCCAGCGCAACCAAAAATAATATGCAGGAAAGAGAGAAATGCGAGAAATATAACGTGTAGGAAAAACCGATGTGAAACACTTTTTCTTTATTTATTGCGAGCCATTAAGAAACTAAGTAGGTGCTCCAACAATACAAAAAAAAAATTTGTATTTATTATTCGCCGTCATATAAAAATTTTCATAAGAAACTACTGTATGCTGTAGCATGTATTGCAAAACTCATTTAACTGAAAACATGTACATCTCCGAGAGGTCTTCATCTCTCGTCTGTGCCATCAACTATCGGTTCATATCATTCATTATCGCATTGTATACCCAAAATAATAAATATAATAGAGTTAGCGAGAATTCATGTCGCTTCTGAAAACAGCTGATTTTATTGTAAATTTGGTAAAACACCACAAACACCGAAAAAAAAACTAATAAGTTCTAAATTTAGTTAATAGACACAAACTTTTCGTTCTTCAAGCAATGAAGTTGCATTTCTTGTTCGGTAGCGTTTCGATTTGTTAAGAGTTAAGAGTTGTACAAAACATTTAATCTCTCGAAGCAAGAAAAGACAACTTTACAATTAGTATGAATCATTGGGGGCAGTGCCCGATACCCAAAAAATGTAATTAATTAATTGCGTCAAATGCTTTAATACTTTGAGAACTATAGCCGTATTCAGCGAAATGGGAAAACGAAGTAGGTGTTTTTTTTTGCAAATGTCTATAATACCTTGTTTATAAAGCTCACATTGGTTTAAATACCGAAATTTTTATTTTTTGCTTTTTTAGTAGGGTAGGTTTTCTAAAATTCTCATTTAGCTTTTATAGTGTGGGTGTAAACCAAAATATTCTCCTGGGGGGAACGGTCAAGAAGTTTACCTAAACTGACAAATTTCTCTTGGACTTTAAAATCTAGGTGCTCATACGGACACACGGACGGTCGAAGGTCAATCGCAACTCGAGCTTTTCATAACAAATTTGGGGGAGGGATCCTATACTCCGCCATGCATCCTCTTGTCTGTTACATACATTGCTCAAATCTCGTTTATCCTTGGTCCGTATATGAGACCCAACTATTTACTTTATATGACAATTTGAAGTTCTGACGTGCTTAACGAAAATTCCTATATACGATATATTAGACCCGGAGTAAAGACCTAAACTGACACAAACTTAACAAAGTGATCTTTTAAATTTATTTCGATAATGTAGACCTGGATCTCAGGATGCGATATAAATTAGATTATTCTCTATTCTAATAATAACTAAAAATATAAAAATTTGATGCATATCTTCCACAAGACCTTTCATATTGTAATTTTAAGTCAAGACTAGTTTAAGGATGGTCTCTATTTATAGATGTATCGTAAAGATCTAATAGAGGATAATGGAACCAAATTGAAAAAAAAAACAGATATGTATTGCTATTGTGCTCATATTTGTACTGAAAGTGGAATCTGGATAAAAATGTTAGTAACCAATTTGATCATATTGGGATTGCCGGAAGACATGCTTACAGTGGCCGATTTCTGACCCTAGCAAATATTCAGATCAGACCCTAATCAAAATTGTATTGATATCACAGCCCAATTTGGTGAGGTGCTTGCATGAAGTCTGAAAAAAGGATTGGCTTAATCCTTACGGACCTTCACCCTATCCACAAAGAGTAGGACGTCTCAAACTGGTCATCCTACAGTGTCATACATCTTCTAGTAAAAGCCTGTAGTACTTGAACCTACTATACATCAGTAGTGCCTTTGGGGAATTTCTTAAAGATTCTGGAACATAATAAATACATTACCTACTTGGCACTTTGTTCATACGGGTTTTTTTCAAGTTCGCAAAATCTAATAGTACATACAGTAGCCAGGGGTTTACAAAAGTTTTGTTTTTTTCTATGATGGTAAGCAAAACTATTTCAAACGATGACTCACAGTCGATTGTTGTCTTTTAGTCCCGTCACACAATGAGCGGCGGTCAACACATAGCGACTATTAATGAGACTGCCACCACAGCTCAGTTCCCGCTTTCCAGTTCCTGTCAAAATAATAAACAAGTTGTTTATGAATCTGTACTCATACAGTATGTTTCCATTAACTTGACTTACTATCCTCAAATTCCAGCAGTGCCATCCATATGAATTCATCCAGTGCCGTGTCATTGCCATTATAAATCCTAAAGCCAAACGAATCTGGACCACAGTTAGGTGGAGTGGGCAGAACATTGCCCAGTCCACCGCCTCTTGTTGTTGCTGTCGTTACTGGTCGTGTCGGGGTGGGTGTGCTAGGGGTGGTCTCAGTTGTTACTCGTCCAGCAAAGGCAATGTCTGCGGTGCAGCAGACAAAAGGTGGCGCTCCAAAGCCATTGAAGCATTGTGACGCACTCAGAAATTGTCGATCGTTAGCAGAGATATTACTCGAATCACGTTTGAGAATACCGAGAAGACTGGGACAGTCGTGGATCGAAACACAATAGCCGTAGTTCTGATTTGGATTGGAACAGCCTGTAAAGATAATAAACTTTTAATATGAGAAATGCTTTAAAATATATACAATAGGAATCCGCAGATTGGGGGCTATACAAAATGGGGTATAAGTTTTATTTACTTGAGTACTCATTGAACAAAAACGAGCTTCAGTTTAACACTTAGTATATATGTTGATTATAATATAGAGGAACCACTCTAGAACATAAAGCACAAATAAAGGATTACATTGACTAATATTTATTCTTATAAAAAGTTTATAAATATAAAAAAAAAAAATTAATATTTATGGTTCCATAGCATCTTCCGTTCTTACCCGATTTTAAAGATCTTAGACTCCAAATGTTCTTCTCTCAGCTTTAAAGTTTGACATAATTTTAAAAAAATTTTTTTCGTTAATAAAAAGCATACCGAAAATGTGTAACTTTGAAAAATGGTCAAAAATTACACTTTTTCGACTTTGGTTGCCTGTAACTTCGATAACATCAATACCTTTCGATCTAATCGGCTTTCATGTCGATACAAAATTTTGTTCACGAGATATTAAGGAATAACTGAAAAAAGTGCCCAAAAGCATGTTTTTCGAAAATATCTCGAAAACATTTTTAAGAAGGTTCGATGACCATTAAATTTGTAAACTAGTGTAATTAGACATATTTTCAATCGCTAATTAGTTTTAAAATATTGCATGACCAAAATAAGTTTATCCTAATAATAAGATAGAATTATTTCTAAATTTAACGACGTAAATTAATTTAAAACCCATTGGTTATATATGCCAATATACCCAATAACTTTTAAAAACAACAAAAGTAAAAAATATTTTAGAACTTGTAATAAATTTTTAATTATTTTATCAATAAGAAATTAGCGTATTGAAACATTATTTAATTACAAATTGATTCATTAAAGAATTGCATCAATTTAATCATATTTATCAATTTATTGATAAATTGAATCACTATAATTTAAATTTTATTATTAATTAGATAGTTATTAAAAAGAAATTATTTAAAAATTTTTGGGCAATGCCTAACAAAATTTATTAAAAATATTACGATTAGGGAGAAATATGAATTTCATATATAATTCCAGTCTCTCGAATATTAGGACTTTATCCTTTGAAGCTTCCAACCAAATTCTTGGTGCTAAAAGCTGCACAGTTAAGCTGCAAAAAGGTTCATGCATTTATTGTACTCAAGTGATCCATTTTTTTTATTCATAATGCATATTTAACAATTCGAGCAGAAGTTATACAATATTCCCATTGAATTAAATAATAAAATATAATAATAGACGAAACACGTTTTTTATGTACCTCACGCCACAATAGCTACTAGTAAACGAATAAGCAAATCATTAAATAAATATATACTACGTCACAAAGCATACAATGAGTTGAATTTATATATAAGTACTTTTAGAATGTAAACACAATGTCAGTCATTTACTTTCACGACTTTCATATCATTTTATTTTTAGCGATAATAATAGCTTTAAGATGTGGTACTCAGTTTTAATACTCTGTAGCTGATATTAAAAAGTGTTTATAAGGTTTGTGCAGGTCGAAAAATTATGTAATAAGAAGGAGAAAGTATGATCAGAATGCTTAGAAAAGATAACGTAGACATGTCTGCTTGTGCGTCTAGATTTCACAACTATTATAAAGCAACCAAACTTGAATTAGACACATTATTAGTTCTCGATAGACATAATAGAGATACCATAGGGTCATTATTTAACACCTTAAAAAACCATTAATTTATTCAGGTAGACATAGCCAAATTTTGCCATTGGAAGTACTATTTTAAAGTCCCTACGCATTATACGTTTTATCAAAATCTGTCTTCTAAATTATATGGCTCTATAAGAGCAATCGAGCGGAAAAACGGTTTCAGGAAGGGATTCGTTTGTTTATGTAGGTATCGTTACCAAATTCACCAACCAATTGATTTGAAGTACCTAGGCACTAGGCCAAGTTTGATCAAAATCTGTTCATTTATAACTTACGTAGCCAACTTTAACGTAAACCATATTTCAATTTAATAAAAGTTACTTTATTGATAGGTGAATACATTTTGTAGGAAAATATTTAAAATGAATATTTATAAAACTCTAATCCAAGATTCGGACCAGGAGATATGAGATAAGTTGTAATTAGGCACTGCCTCATAGGCCTAATGATTGAGATTAATTCTCTATCACGAGCTTTGTCGGACCTGCGAAGATAAGGAGGAGATAGAAAGCATACAACATCTTCTAAGCGACTGCCCAGCACGCATCCTGTATATGCGAAAACCCTTTTATGAAGATCTCGTCTGTCTGGTTAATAGAGGACCCGAGTTAGTTCTTTTTGTCGTATATCAAAGTGGTTGAGGAAGGAGCATTCCATTATACCCAGAAAATTCCATACTGCAATGGAAGCACCTTTACCATAGATTATGTCCTAAACCACTGCCATTTTATTCCTTACACATGCACCACCTTAGAAATTCGCAATTCTACAAGAAAGTTAGAAGAGGGCAACGCTGTATGCGTTACACGTTCCTCCAAACGTGGGTTCCATTAAGGTTCTGCCTTGTTTCTAATTCAGAATACCTTTAAAATTGGTGCAACTTTGCATTGGTGGTATAATTTTGTACTTAGAAATTTTTCTCGATTTCCCAATTACTCTTGCATCATATTAATACTACGACATTGTAACTTTTGTGTAATTGGCTTGAGGCAGCCCTTTTGCAACACTCTGTATTATGTAACCTTTAAAAAAGTTCGTATTCTCAAGAATCGTTTATAGAGCCAAATAAATCTAGTACCGATTTTTTTAAAGACAGTTTATTATGGCTCTTCTTGATTTCGATTCCGATGCGATTAATTTAACATTGCAGCAGTTCATCTCAAAAGTTACACTTATAGAGTTTTTCCCCAAAGCCAACTATAGATATTTTTCGAAAAGTGTAACTGGAACGACAAACTATATTTTTAACGCTAGGGGATTTGAGAGCGGTTGGAGTTCTGGTTCTCTGAACTACAACTAGCTACTACTTTTTCCCAACTTTCAGGCAGCATTTGTTGTTACGGAGGAAATAAAGCTGAAAATCGACAAAAAAAAAATGGCTAAGACTTTTTATTCGACCGAACGACCCTATGATATAATCGGCCAATTTCGTTAAAATTTTATATAGTGCTTAGGAACCCTAACAACTCTCCGAAGCATTCTCTGTAAGCAAAACGAATTATGCCAAATTTGGTACATTGCTTAAGTACTTCAAAAATGTTCAATTTATTAAATAATACAATAAATTCATTTTTTTCGATGTGCCCCTATAGGCAATGTAAAGTAACGCTGATATAGAAAAAAATAAATAAACATTTACCTGCGGTAGCAAGGGATCTAAATCCAAAGTTTAATTGCCCTAGTTCTTATAATCTTTGATATCTTGACATACATACAGACAGAGGGATAGACGAACGAATAAGTCAAATGTATCAAATGACGTTATTGATAGTAACCTTGGGGAATCTCTGATGTCGCCTTCTCTATGTTACATTTGCAATTTACTTTGGTACAGGTTAGTAAAACTGTGTCACACAAAAATCGTTTATTTCATTTAGCGTACTGAGGATGACTAACCACCACCACACATCAAAAAATAATAATAATAAATATAAAATAATAGATAGATAATAGATTAAATACACCCAATCGGACAACAACCTTGTGCCAAAAACCTTACTCTTACCAAAATTTGCTTGCGCATAGAGATTCTTAGCCTCTGCTCTTGAACTCTCTGAACCCCATTGATAAGCACTTGCCAGTGTCGAACTTGCAACAACTCAAAGCATCCAAATCTTTCACATTGTAAGTGTGACTTCCATGGAAGCCCGTTGAGTGCAATTCCAAAATTGATGGCACTCTGTCACTCACATTCATTTAAACTCGAGTACGTATGAAGCCCATATGTCTATGTGTCAATATGTAGTTTTGAAGGCAATAAATATCTGGATTTGTTGGCTCATAAACAAGTAAAAAATCCGTCATAGAGTCCGTTCGGTGATGACTGATAGCGAACAAGCGTCAAAAAGTCAAGTTCATGATTCAACTTTTCGATTTTGTTGTTATTGCTGTTGGGGAACTTGAAATATTTCGCATTTCGCATGATACTAACTTAACTGTGCGTAATTGTATTCCAAGAGGTTGCAAATGACGAGAATTCCCAACAATTGGAACTTCATGATTGTGTTTTGTTAAGTATAGCGTATTTTCCCGACTACTTTTAAAATATTGCACGAAAACTTGATCAACAATAATAAAAAATTTACATTTAATCAACAAAAAGACACTTGCGTTCCGACCTCGATTCGGGTTCTACTTTAAAACTTGAGCCAAGTTTCGCGTCGAGCTAAGCGTTGTCTTCAACGCGCAGATCACAACTGATCTCGAAATTCTCAGTCTCTCAGCTTAAATAACAAGCAGTTCTTGAGTAATTAACGTATAAATCTTCGTAATCAGCAAAGCTTGATTTGGGGCTGGTTTGTTGCGGTAATTTTTTTGTTTTTGCAAAAGTTTAAGCCGGTTGTTTGAGAAAGAGAAAAGTAAAATAGTAAAGAGGAGATTTTAAGAGAGCACTAATAAGCAATAATCTTTGAAGCATAACGAAGAGCTCTCCCACATAAGAGTTACTATAACTTCTCTTTGTAATTTGCAATGCTCTGTGGTTGGCAACTCTTAAGTTCAGTATGACTATTAAGTTTGTGTGTTCGAGACAACCCAAAGTTGCCTAAAGTATGATCAGGTTGACTAGAGATGGTGATAAATGTAGATATGTGCGTCCCTGCTTATATTTTAAAATTAGTTTTAAGTTGATTCAACAGAAGCTTGAGTGGGTCTAATGGCCTAGTTCTTAACTTGCATTCAGTTTTTTTTATTACTTAACCAACAATTTTCAAACTAGACACACACCTTGTCTTTTTCTTGGGTACCAATTTAACTAAATTCAGTTGGGAACTTCGGAACTTATTTATAACCAAAAATGAAGAAGCCCCTACTAAAAACAACCTGTACGAGTATGGAAATATATTTTTAAATAAGCTACAGTCACCAAAATCAATTTGTACTAGATTCATACAGAGGCTCTATGCTCCACTTAGGAGTCAAGAATATGAGTAACTAGGGGGCTCTGCCCCCCTGCGTGCTTCGCACGCCAACCCCCGTCTTTTTTCTACAATTCAAATCATGCTGATTATAATATTCTATGTATATCTCTTTACTTCCATTATTTACTTTCTATATATATTTTAAAATACCCTTTACCATCCCAGGTCGCTCCTCGAATTCATAAAAATTATAACAACAATCCTAAATCGCTATATTACTTTAAATTTATTTTAATAAAAGTACGAAAATCAAATAATAATGGGTTAGACTTGAAGCACCTTTTGATATACGATATTTTTGGTTTTGTTATTAGGCGCAAGAACAAATAAAGCGGATGATTTGACCATGAGAAAAGCATTCATTTTCTAAGTTCAGCCCACAAACACTCAAGGATTGGCCTTGTGATTTGTTAATCGTCATGGCGAATCGGAAATTGAATTCTTTTAAACACAAAGGGGACATCCGTTGGGATCATCGGAATTCTCGGAATCAGAACTGTAATATTCGCCCAATTAAAAGCTCAACAATAGCGAAGTTACGATCCACTTATCGTTTACTTGCATATCAAATATCGAAACTTACTATGGCCATCCATTGCTAGTTATGTTTGTTACAGTTTAAATCAACATTGTTTTGGGTTGCTTTCTTTCTGTGTTTTGCAATTGAACTGCAACCTTAATAAATGTTAATGTCAAAGAGCGGAAGTATTGACTCAACTAGCAGAGATCTAAGCCTATCCAACCTCAGCCTCGTGTATTAGGCTATTTCCGTTTTTTTTACGTTGGCCAGTGAAGTTCTGCCTAGAAGTGCTTAAGTATTTTTATAAGTGCTGCTAAAAGGTTGTTTTGTTTTAAAAAAAGAAAGAAAACGTGAAATATGAAAATTACAAAATTGACTAATAATTGCTAAAAAAAATAAGCATTTGTTTTAAAAATAAATAAAATTTAGTGCGTCTTTGAAAAGGCGGAAAATTGAAGAACAATTTCTATAAATGTGAGTAGTGCATTAATACATCATTTAAAAATTTTAAGATCAGCTGCATCTACATACATTAGCAAAAATTGTTGCTGCACTATTATACGAATTTATTTTTTTTATTATCACATTTTGTTAAGCCATATTCAAATAGTTAGTTTTGTCGGTTTGAGGCATATAGAGATACAAATATAAAAATATAGTTAAAACAAATAGATAACAAAAAAAAATAAAAAAATATTGAGAAACCAGAGTAAATAAAATAGGAGTTATTTGAACAAAATAAAACCTAGTAATTAAGACAAAGACAAATTTATTATTGAATGTAATTAAGAGCATCACTCTGAAAGTTTACAAAGCTTAATAATGTAGCTTTAGCTTACTTTAAGTTATTATTCTTTATTTTACCCATAATGCAGCCAACCAGCGAAAGATCTTTCGTCGTGGGACGTGCATCGGCGTAAGAGTTCAAAAACAAGCATACATACATATGCAAAGCATTTAAGTTAAGCTAAAGATACTTGGGGTTTTGCATTGCTTTGGACATACAAAAAAAAAAAAAAAAAGATAAGAAACTAGGTTTATAATATAATAACTTTAAAAATTAAATTCAATGATTATGTATTAGAAGCTAATTACATTTTGTATAAACCTTTAAAATAGGATCGATTATGTAATGTTTGATTAGGCCGTTAAAGTTAAATTAATTTTCTTTCGGTTTAGCCATTTCGATGTTTTTCCCATAATATGAAAAATTGTTTGGAACATGGCTTAGAATATACAATTACAGAATGAATTCGGAATTTGAAATGACTTGTTAAATTTTTTTTTTCTCTCTCTCTGATACAATGCGGTAAATTAATAATGTAATGTAGTCGTTTATGGGGTTCTTCGATAACTTGTTTTTTTTTTGTTTTCCGAGGACCATGGTTGGGTGGGTATAGACCGTGGGAGACAGTACCATCTTGTCATCCCACCATTAAATTTTTAGATGAAAGGATTTCAACCATATTGCCGCTTATCCAGTACTTTAGTTCGATTAGTGTCGTTTGAATTGTTCAGACTTGTACTGTCTGTAGGGACTCTTATTTAAAGTTCATGTAGTGCGAGTATTCGCAGTAGCAAAAACCCCCCCCCAAGCCGCGTAGAGCTAGTACGCAATAAACGGGTCCCGCTGCGCTACCTGCAAATATTCATTGTCCACCACCACCATAATTACTACAGAACTTCCTCACCTTTAAATTTTCCTTCGAGTATCGTCGCGTGAGTCAAATTCATCATCATTTTTCTTACCACCAAACGTGTTCCATTATATAGTTTAGGTTGATTTATGTTTCGAAGCAAGATGATTACCGCGCCATCCTTTAGTTTTAAATTGTGCGGTGGTAAGCCAGGCATATCCAAGTTTAAAAATTCAGTTGGAAATTTGGTGTCTTCGTTTTCGTTTATAACACAGTCGATAGATTTGAATGAATAGAAAGTACCAACAATTTGATTGTGTATTACAAAGCTTAAATCATCTACATCTTTATTTTTAGCCGCTAAAATTACTCGCTCACTCAACCATTCGTTATTTTTATGGTTAGCAACTATGTTCGGGAATACTTTGCTGATGAGCTCGTCTTTCGATGAGACAAAAGTGCAAAAATTCAGAGGAAATGAAATCAATCTACTCGATTCATCGACAGGAACACGGCCATTACCAAGAGTCAGCAATTTCTTTGAAAATTCTTGTGCAGATAAATCGTTCAGCAAAGCAACGCTCATATTTGCTGTTAGCTGCAATTTCTTTACATAGCGCCACAGATAAGATGATTTGAGGTAAGCGTTTATTTCATCGGCAGCAGTCGATCTTGGAATGATTGGCAGTGTTTGCCAGAAATCGCCAGACAATAAAATCATTGCGCCTCCAAAACATCTCGAATCATTGCGCAGATCTTTCAGTGTTCTATCAAGTGCTTCCAATGCGCGTTTGTGTGCCATTGTGCATTCGTCCCAGATGATGATTTTAGAAGCTACTAAAATTTTGGCTATTGCGGAGTGTCTCGCAAGGTTACATGTTGGTTGTTCAATATTTTGAAAGTTTAACGGCAATTTGAATGGTGAATGAGCCGTACGGCATCCATCTAACAATGTGGCTGCTATTCCAGAAGAAGCAACTGCTACCGCAATGTCGGATCTCATACGAACAGTGGCCAAAATTAATGACATCAGAAATGTCTTCACAGTTCCACCGGGGGCATCCAGCAAAAATAAGCCACCATTTCCATCTTCAATTGCCTTCATTAATGTATCATAGGCTTCCTTCTGTTTGGGATTCAACAGAGGTACATTTGTTTAAACTGAATGGTATAGTTCATTACGATCATAATCCCGTTCACGCTCCAATTCTCGATTAAATGCGTCATTGATTCCACGATCTGGCGCTGGCAGTCCTAACTTGACTAACAAACTGCCGCAAATGAGATAACATATGTCTTCGATCAATAGTAAAGCCTGGTTATACATCTCCTCATTTGCGTCAAGATCGGGATTTCTTGAACTGACCCGAATTCGATGTAAAATGTCTTCTGACATGTCATCCTTATATTTATCCCACAGATCACGTGGACTCGATGGAAGCATGTCGAAATGATAATAGCAAATGAACTGCGTATTTGATATGGCGATGCCGAAATAGTTGCTTCAGAGATTGTCGTTTCCCAATGAGTATCATTTTGAAGCAAATTCAGCTCTTGACATGCGGCACGATATGTTTGGCACACTATATCATTAACAGTGCCAAGTGCCATAACACGGCATCTCCGAATAAAGCAACGTTCGTGCAAACGGATCGCTTTGACAAATCGCAAAGAAACTGGTCAATGTTGTCGCTGGAAACGCGGTGAAATATACTCGTTGACCATTCTCCAGATGTACCGCCAAATGGACAACATCCAGCTGTGAATAGGGAATGAGAATATCCGCCAAATCGCCTCATTACAGTTCACATATCGACCCACTTGTAACGCATAATTTCATCGTTCGTATTAGAGGGTTCGATGACATATTTGCAGACGTATTTTATCGATATCGGATCAGGAATTTCGGCGCATATGATCTGGCCGAATTCTTTCGACTAACCAAATGAGAATATGTACATGCGGCAAACTTCGTTTTTGCCATTCAATTGAATACATCCAACATCGAGTATCTTCAAAAACACTTTTCTTAACAATGTAGTTCCTCAGCGACCGGAATTTTTGCTTGAAGACACGTACGATAATGTCGTGCCGATCACATGATGTTTGTCCGGGAAGCAGCATTTCAAGAATATCTCTCCATTTCGGATTACACGTAAAGGTAATAAATAAATCGGCCCGGCCGTAATGACGAACATATGTCATTGCATCCTGCGCATATTCATTCATATGTCGCGGGCTACCTGTGTACGTCGCCGGTAGAATAGTCAATCGACCAACATTAGCTGCATCTTCTTCGGCGCTAATTGCATCGCGTAAATGGATATACTCCTCCGAACGCAGTTTGGCTTGATTTAACCGAATGAAAGTTAAGCGCTCCGTTTCGATTTTAACGTACATATCGACGCAATATTGCTGAAGCAATCGACGAAATCGCAGCAAATAGTTGTCAGTATTTTGACGAATCATCAAACGATACGCGTAATAATTCGTTGAGCTAACCTTCTTGGTAGTTTCCCCACCTAATATAAAAACAGTAATATTTTTTCTTATAAGTAAAGCTTATTAATGACGTAAGATTGGTTGCCAGTCGTTTGCCCAATATTTAAAAAAACAGCCCCTAATCCATTAGTCGACTCTTCCGACTTCCTTGAAAATTAGGAGTTATTTTTTTGGAATACAAAACTAAACCCAGCAAAATTTGTATCATGTAAATGAAAGCTATTATATTAATAATCACCATTCAACGGATTTATTATCTTAATATTAAAGTGACAACCATCGTCTCCTTGCCAAAATATCAACGGGTATTGCAAATTATCATATGAACGGTGTGTTTCATATATTTTTTGCATTTGTCCAGTATCTCGACGTGTAAGCACAATATCACGTGTTTCCAAGTTTTCACTAACAATTAGGATTGCAACTTCATCTATTGTTGGAGCGTTATATATACGTTCGTGTGTTCCAGCTGGTCGTTTATCCGCCCTGATCACAACTTTATAGTCATCATTTGGCATCCGCTCCAAAGCAGTCATGAACAGCCTGACTAATACATGATGTTCATGAAGTAGTTGCTGCAGATCATGAAGAATGACTCTTTTCATTGCTGTGTTGATTTCTTGACGCCGATCAAGTTGCTCCTCTATATTGCCCATGAAGTAAATTTGTAAAAATTTATGCTGTGCATTTTCTACATGTTGCAATGATCCAATCCGATGGTGAATCTGCCCTTGAATCTTCAAAAGCGAAGTCAGTATTACAGATTTATAATCACAAATGTTTTCAGAGACCAAACCAACTACATTTTACCAATTTTTTTTTGTCTTAACTCTTATCTTTGAAGAAACAACATAAATTACATTGAATGTGGGATTAAATCCATGTTCTTGGATAATGTCTGCCCCAAATGACGTCATTTGAAAGCAGCTATTATTTTTTTGAGTGTTCGCTAAAAAATGTTGTGATTCTGGTGTTTCTCCACTAAGCAACGAATGCAATGGCTCAGGCGGAGGAGTCAATAATGGCAATTTTACTTTACCATTAAGGCAACACATACCAGTCGTTTCTCCAGCAAACTTCAATGCCCCACAATACTCATAAACAACGTCCATTGGACCAATGAGAACGGAAGGATGTGAGTTGTTATCAATTGTGCAATCGTATAGAAATGCTGCTCGATTTAGATCAATTTCAAGTCGAAGATTATCTCGTTGTTGATCTATCCGATAAGCTCGACGATTTCTCATAGCCAACCGAGCCGTTTCACGGGCTGCCTTGCCTCTATTTGCTCATGTGTTTGACTATTACGAAGTCGGGCCATACCAAAACGGCACTCTTCTCGTTTGATTTCTCGTTCTGCTTCAGTTGATTGATTTGCAGTGTTCCGAAGCCTAATTGCAGGCAGTAAGATTTAATATCAAAAACTCACACTAAACCGACAAATCGACCAATAACCTTTATATTCTATTCTTAAAAGTCACAAACAACATAAAACAAAATATATTTATTCATTTCATTTTGGCAGTGATATAGTGTATTGTTAGTTAGTTAGTTAGTTTGCTTTATTCTTATAATTTTTAAGTTTTGCTTAAAGCTTGCCATTTAAATTTACACAGTTAGATTAATCGTCTTTTCAACTGGAATATAGTAAGGTATAGTTATATTGTATTGTAAAACAAAATATATTTATTCATTCCATTTTGACAAAGTTGTGTTGGTTCTCTATTTTTTTGTTTACATTTCAATTCCTATATTTTTTATATGGTCAGTCAGAAGGAGGCGTGGCAGACCTCATAAAGCATATATGTTTATTCTTGATCAACATCAACAGCCGAGTCGTATAGGCAAGCCTCCATATTAGTAAAAGAATCTGAGAGACTATAAAAGCTATAGAGCTGAATTTTTACCAAAAGATGCGCATAATAGTGACGCAGATGAAGATTTTCGATTTATGTCAATATCTGACCCACAGCCTCTATTAGAGAATTTCACGGTTTACTTCTTTATATATGATTTTTTTTCCGATATTTTATGCGTTACTCTGTTAACCAGTGCGGAGACGAATCCAACAAACCATAGATCATCAAAATAGGCCCAACCGTTCTTGAGTTATAAATGATGTAACTAACGTAACTTTTAACTCTCTTTTATATATATTGATAGTAGTAGACTCATATAGGCTTTAATAAGAAAAATATTTTTGCATCTTGGGGATGCCACTGGGTTCCGACATAAGCTAAAAAAAAGGTACTTTATGTGATCTCAGAACTTTAACGTGCTCGGGTTTTTTGGAGATCGGATTCAGCGACCCCAAAATCTGGAACCACGTCAAGTTTTTAAGAAAGTCACCAAGATAACTCGTTTTGTGTGGTTTTTTGAGTTTGTTATAGAAACTCTTTGTTTGTGGGTCTGTTGTAACTGAAGTCGTTTATTCGACTCAGTATGGTAGCCCAGACACATACATAAATACAAAACATATTTTCGGAAAACTGTAAAACTTGTATTAAAAGCTCTTTTCAAAACTACTTCAAGTAACTTAAGAATAACTCTCCAATAATGCGTTGACGTTGAGAAAAAGCTTTGAAGAGTGTTGTAGAGAGTATTGAAGAGCACAAAAAAGGTGCAAACCAAATCGAGTGAGTGTGCTTGATCTGAGCTTGAAAGTTCTTGTTAAATCCGAAAAAAATTTGAAGCATTGTCGTTAGAAAAAAAATTGCAGGAATACATTTGCAACAAAAGTTGTTCGCGGCCAAAGCCCTTGGAAGCAAATGGTAGCCACTGTGCTACTTGAAAAATGCAGCTTGTTTTGTAAAATTTTCTTCCATTAACGATATTTATAAACTTTCGTTTTAAATAAAATTCAAATGAGTATTTAGTCCAAGCAAAAATTTGTCTGATCGATGATAACCTTACAACTTATTACCTATATGCACACATAATTCGAGAACGTCTTTACCGATGTTTACGGTCGTTGACACATCGAAAAATGCATTCACAATAATGATCTGCTTTTTATTAAAATTTTCACTGGAGCAAACAACAAAACGTTCCCGAACATCATTGCCAACCATGATCCAGCTAATTAGAAGGTCAAGCAATGCACATGGGCGTTATTCGTGTCTCTCTGAAAAAGAGAGCACAGGTTATATTATTTGTATAGTATAGTGTTTAACTTTAAAAAAAGTAGGTCGCCCCGCCCCCTGCGTGTTATGCACTCCAGCCTCCATACGGTCTTCTTTACTCAATTCAGATCATCCAGACTAGATATCGCCTGCACATTTATTTATTTCCATAATTTTCATCCCATTGCAGGATACAGTCGATCCTGCCCCACTTCAAAATAACTCAAACTCGCAACTAAAATAGGAACGTTTACTACGGCTCCTTTGATGCTGTTCTGTCTTTCATATTCTTAGAACTTAATAATCATTAACGGTAGCCGAGGTGACACTAATGATGTTAACCTTTTTACACATTCTGGTAAAGCTATTAAGTCTGATCCATTTGAAATGGATTTTTGGCCTGCCTCAATTGTACGGCTGTAAGTTTTACGAAATCTTAATATGCCGTTAATAAAAAGTAACTGATTAGCCAGAAGATATCAGTTGTATTTTTTTTGTCTAAGCATTTTTGTGAAATTTGATCAAAAATGGTTCACTGTTTCATATAGCTATCATACAATACTAAAATTCAACCAGTTTTCTGCGGAGCCAAGCTCGCGTACTCCTTAGGGGCATCTTGTAAAATTCGTTGCATCTTGATTGCTAACAATAATTACGATAATAATAATTACTGACTTAATAAACTGACCTCAAATATATCGACCTAGAGCTACCATGGGCAATCATTGTCTACTGGTGGCTAATTATTTCACATCTTTTTTAAAGATCGCCACGCTACCAACAATTATTTTATTTTTCCCACAATTTTAACAAGTTCGCCATGTAGTGCAGCTTGTATTACATGATGATTTTCAGAAAAGAAAATCTGCGTAGAAGACTTTTTGCATTTAAAAACGCGACTGGCAAAACTAAAAAATGGCGCCACCTGTGCCACATTACCTTGACCTTAAATAGCTTTTGCCAATTCGCTCTTTTTATGTTTTAAAATATAACATTTCTAAGAAGTTTATTCTGGAGTTTCTTAAGGCTATTTATACTATTTTAACTGCCGACATGCGATCCCCTAAAGCTTACGAAAACCAATCATTTTTTTTTAGCAAAATATGCCGATGACTCTGCCGTTTTATCAGCAGATGACTCTCACGCTCAGTAGGATGTGCTTCACAAATATGGATCATCTACACGCGTTCTATTTAAGCTAAACACTGGTCAGTGTCGAAATGTTCAATTTACGATTTACCTATTCAAGGTTAAAAATCACACAACTATTTGGACATATAGTTGAACACAGTATTCGTAAATAGCTTTAAAATGCTCTGGTAAAACAAGGAAAATCGAGCTATTCGTATTCAGTAGTAAACTTTCCAACTAGTGCCTTATAGGATCATTGGGATGCCCACTTGGACGCAAGGCATCAAGGTGTGGGCCTCTGCCAAAGATAAAATCCGAGTCATTCAGAATAAGGCATTGTATAAATTTGTTAGTGCTCCATGATATCGGCGTAATCAATATAGCCACCGTGACTTTGGTCTAAGGCCTAAGGTTCTACTCCAGTTCACTTGTTCAAAAGCTACTGGCATAGAGACCAATAAGCGAATCCTTTTTTTCAACAGCTTCCAGTAAGTTATGAGTTTATAAATGTCCTTCTCAGCGCGCATATCCGTCCTATCCGACATATATATCCTATTGGCTATTGACCCAATGCAGATGAAAATTAATAATAAATGAATTTTTATTATATGAAAAAAATAATTTTAAATGTATTTTTTTTTTAATGCTACAGTAGCAGCCGCATTGATAACGATAAAGACATTTTAGTTTCCAATTTTTTCGATATCGTCAGCATCATCGGTATTAAGATGCTTTATTTCCTTATTGAAATGTTTCTCTATGGTACGGCAAACGTCCATTGACCATTCGCTATCAATGAGATTAATAGCAATTCCAGGTTTACCTAAACAAGTTAAAATTAATTTGGAAGAGCAGAAGACCTAACAGCTTGGCGCACCTACCGAAACGACCAGAACGTCCAATACGATGAAGATATGTCTCACAATCAGCCTCTCCACCTAGGTTTATCGGTAAATCGAAATTAACAATAAGTGTAACCTGTACTACGTCTATGCCTACAAAGAAAAACTTGTATAACACTATTCAACTTTAAAGTTTTGACTGCACTATTACCCCTAGAAAGCACATTGGTTGTTATAAGTACTTTCTGGAATCCTCTACGGAAACAATCCAGCAAATCCAAACGTTGCTCAACTGTCAGATCGCCAGAAAGTTTAGCAACAGCATGACCATCAGAAATCATTTTGTTAGTTAAAATGTCTACATCAACACGAGTCTAAAAATAAACAGAGTTTTGGATAACAAATTTTTTGTTTTTTTTGATTTAGTAAATAAACTTACCCGACAAAATATTATAGCTTGTCCAATGCTAATACAGCCGTAAATATTTCGGATAGCATTATATTTTTCATCGGCATTTTTGCACAGAACATAATATTGTTTGATGTTGTCCAGAGCTTCTTCCTTGCGTTCCAGGCTGCAAAGTTTAGTTGTATAATTATTAATAATTACTTTTTCAGTGATAAAATCTGGCTGTACCTTATAACAGTTGGGTCTGAAACAATTAAGTGAGCAAAATCCTTAACTTCTTGGTCATATGTGGCCGAGAAAAACAGCTTCTGACATTGTGGACTCAACATTCTGAAAAGATGATGATTAAATGAAATTAATGAGAAAACAATCCAAACTCAAGTATGGCTTATATACTTATGTATACGAATACACTGATCATGATGGCCTTGTTTAGATATCATTACATCAGCTTCATCCAAAACGAATATAGATATCTTTTTTAAGTCAAAAGCCTGGAATTTTATTCCCCAATCTAACATTTTTCCAGGAGTTCCAATCAAGATGTGATCTGTTATCTTTGAGTTGCGTTCAACTGAAATATATGAAGGCTATAAAAAAATGCCGACCAACATGTGAGCTTTAAATTACTTTTTTCGCCTCTGACGACGAATTTTATTTTAATACCAGAGCAGTAACGACCCAAGTGAGCTGCAGCTTCTCCAGTCTGAATTGCTAGTTCATAAGTAGGTGACAGGCAAAGGACCTAAACAAGGATTTTAAATTTAACACTTAAAAAATTTAAATAATTTAACTTACCTGTGGATAATTCAAGGAAGTATCCACGCGGCTAAGCATTGCCAACACAAAAGCTGCTGTCTTACCAGTACCAGACTGGCTCTGAGCTATTATGTTCTTTGGAGGATCAGCCAGTAGTATGGGCAAGGTCTGCACTTGAATTTTAGATGGTGTATTGAAGCCATACAAATAAATAGCCTGAATTAGTTCAGGTTTCCTATATATAAAATAAAGGATATATTATTTAAGTATTGAACATTATACATATATCACTAACAAGTGCAAAGACTCAAAAGTTGCTTCTGAAAACAATGGTGAGTTCGGATTCTTCTGTAGAATGTTCAGAGGCAGGTCTGAGTTAACAAGTTCCTTTTTCAATATATTCATCAAGAGCTTGGGTTCAATTGAACTGAAAGTAGATCAAAGACATCATTCAAATTAAGACAAAAGTTGTAGATATTGCAAAATATTCTTTATCAACTAAGGGTGACCAGATAGTAATCGTCTTCTAAGAAGCTGTCAAAGGCAACATTGACGTCGCATTGAAAAAGTCGAGAAAGAAATTGTTTTGCGAAGTAATGAATACATAGCACGATGTAGCGATCAGCATCTGAGAAGGCCCTGAAATGTATATTTGGCACCGTCAAACTTTGGCATCGCCAGAGTTCGCGTATGGGTTTTGACTATATTAGCCGTACGATAGACAACGCAGTGAATGCATGAACCTGACGCTGGAAATAATGGTCAAAGATCCGTCCACTATAATGTATAATGTTGGTTTCACCCATTGTGGTTTTTTTAAACAATTTTCGCTAATCTGGTCACCCTGTAATACGCGCACATTGAGGATGTAAAATATATGCGCGAATTTTTAAGAATGATTAAACGTTCTCTTTTGAGTAATAATCTAAAAACTATTTAGCAAATATATCTTACGCTGCAACATCGTTTTCTTCTCCGGTGGCACATTTTTCTTGCAAACCAAAAATCAGATTTTTCTCGCCTGTGTTTTTAGCGCCGCCATTAATTTGCAATTTGTTTGCCTGTAAAAGCATGATAAGTAATTGCCATTTTAAAATAAGCTTCGTTTACACTAATTACCAATACTTCTAGGTTTTTAATTTTCTGCCATTCGGCCATCTTGATTGATTAAGTTTTTTCACACTTTATTACACAAAATATCAAAATTGACTCAACTAGCTATCCCGTGCAATGAGAAAAAATTATTAAGCTGCCCAAGCCTACTGCGTTGTTTAAGATAAAAAATCGATAACATTAAAAATCGATAATGAATAGAACCAGCTTTTTTTTTTTTAATATTTATTATTTTATTGGCAATTAACCGATATAAATTAGGTTTTAATCCAATATTGATGAAAAATTATTCGCTACACAAAAAATAAAATGTAGTGTGTGATAGGGCTTAAATTACTATATACATATTGACAGATTTACACAATATTTAGAATAGAACTAGCAAAAATGCCACAACGCTTTGCTGCACAAATACACTTTTTATTGCATCAAGTTTTTGCCTGTGTGTGTTTCATTCCAGTGTTTCGATTAGAGTTATCGAAAGCGAAATGGCTGTGAGCTGCTGTTGTTGTTATACGCTATGCTTAAAACAATGAATAACTTAAGAATTAAAGAAAACTTAATGTGAACTTGACGTAGTGCATGTCTATAGAATATAAAATTGTAATTATTTTTGTATTTTACTCAATTGTAGATGGACGTTGGAACAACCTTTGCATGCAGTCAAATCACTATAGGGCTCTTTGTGAAGACGAAGGTGCTGCATGAGCTGATGCTTGGGTAGCATTTATGGCAGCTACGAATTAAGAGTCCTCAGTCAAGCAGTAGACACACGCAGTAAGTTGTCAGCACGATCAGTAGCAGGCATGCCACAACGGCCGCCGCCGCCAAGCACAGGCAATGCCGTGGTCATCGTTGCGGATACAGCATTGCCAATAGCAAAGATTTCAGCCGGCACAGTTGTGAGCACGGGGCAAGGTGTTACAGAAGTTGTATCTCACTGAGCTGAATTGGCGACCGGTGAGGATCCTCCTTGTGTAATGCAAACGATTAGGTAGTCAATGGTTACAAATCGCTGCAACAAGAGCTGTTGACATACATACTGCATAAAGTGGCACATGCAAGTCCATGTTCAGCTTTTTGTAAAAAATAAAATATTAACGCTACTCCACAAATAAGAGAAGTTTATTGGATGGGTGATCTCTGGTAAAGTACTTACAGTATCGGTTCCATTTCGAGAATGCTTGTAATATGCGTCGTTGAAAGATACTGCGCCAAATTTTACAAGGGCTGATGGACATGAGCAATGGGCTTTATGATCATATTCTTGATGCTCCAGCCTCATCATTATTGTATTTATTTAATTATTGACAATGCTAGTTTTTATTTTTTTAACTTTCGATGTCAGCTGTTATGTTCAAGGTGTGGGCCAGTGATACCAGATTTTGAGAGCTGAATTTCCGTATTCCACCTAGTAGCGGCGTGGGGGTAAAGGAAAAAAAATCAGTATAAATCAGTATAACTTATTTTACATTACTTACAAGTTTTTTATATCAATTACTGCTTAATTTAAGTTAGTAAGGGCGTTCTTTTGCTATTTAACGAATTTTGCTTCATTTGTTTCCGTGTAAATTCACATTGTTCGTGGAAAAATTCTGACATAATTTTTATTGTAATAAAAATTACATGATTAATGTATAATAATATTGCAAAAATCTTTAAAATTTAGCCGAGAAAGGTTTTTCAAAAAATATAGTCACCACTTTCCGAAGCTCTGAAAATAGCAAAATTTTAAATAATTCAATTGTACTCCAGGAGTATGTAGTGTTATTTACAACTTCTCTTGACTTTTAGCAAATTCTTGACTCGTTGAATTCTTGAGCCTGTAGTTGAAACATAAAACACAAAAGTCAACAGATTAATATATTATATATATATATTTTTACTCTGATTACTGAGAAATATTGTAAAAGGGTGAAGGAGGAACAAAGACAGAAAAGTTGAGACAAAAAAATGTATTTTATACTATAAAGCACCAAGTTTGAAAAAAAAGAGTACATTATCAGAAAAAAAAGAGATTCAGTCAATACATAAATTTATTCATATGGCAAAAGAGGCGTAACATTAATTCAGTCAATCTATTGCGAGTTTTCGTTTAATTCAAGTGGATGGTCGAAAATACCCGCTCCACATCAGCTGACGTGTGAGGTAGCACCTTAACACTGTGGATGATGTCCAAGATGAGGGGAATTCTGGCGACCCATCTGCAGGCACCTCTGCTTGAACTTTTTTCCAGAATGTGATCACGCCTGTGCGCATTTGTGTCGAAACACGTCCATTAATTTTCGAAACTCGTCATGAATCGCTACAGTGCTCGTATTGAAAAAATCGTCGCTTCTCTCAAAGTGTTCGTAAAAGAGCGGCTTTTTTCGGACACTATGAAAGTGGTGACCATGATGCCGCGTCTTTCTCTAGGTAGGACTATAATTTTCAGTGTCGTTGTGCAGCGCATACATAAGTATATGCGTAAGCTTGTCTGTTGCTTTTCTCTCTCTCACGCATTTTTTTTCTGTCACGATATTTATGGCCCCGAGCCGGCCGCATTACCAAGGAGTATCAAACTTTTTGATACTCCTTGCCGCATTACTCTACCTTTTTAAATATGTATACCATGGTGTTGACCGATTTTTGTGAGCTCTGAATACAAGATGGTATATAACGAACTTTTTTCTTTCCCGTCATGTGATAAAGCAGGAATAAATTACTTATATTCGACGTAAAATCCATATTTCTTAGAAATCCGTATAAAATCAGTATTTCCTTCAAAATCAGTATAAAATTCAGTACATTTTATCGACAGACTTGAAAATCCGTAGAATACTGAAAAATCCGTATATATGGCAACACTGGTGTCGGCGAAACCTGGAAACGCCGTTATTTGCGTTAAACGTTTGAAGCTCGTTGCTATGTAACTCGATAAATAGCGATCAGCGCACTTCAGGCAGCTGATACGGCAACTTGCTCACGTGCTTATACATATTTCAGATAAGATACAATAAATTTGCTCAACATAATATAAAAAATTGTAGTAACTACGCATGAACGTTGCTACTTTATTGATTTTATCAAGTTATTTGAAATGATTCCTCAGCCACTACGTCATCCAAGTCTTTGGTTTCGTTATACTCTTGATCCACGTAACGCACGTCAAAGAAGAAAAGTGGACTTAAAGGTTTGGTCAACTCTTGCGAAAACATTAAATATCATTAACCAAAAGACAAATACTGGATATGCAGACAAAGATACCCGCTCAGCTGTATCACTTGGGAGCAGCAGCTTTCGTTGTCTTTGCCTCGTAAGAATATTAAAATTCACTGTACATAAGCAGGTAAGGCAGATGATCATTTAATTACAACAGATTCGAAGGCAGCAAATAATTTCGCACTTGACGTGGTTTGGGTACTTTAGACACGGGCTCATGCATTACCAAGCAGTAGTTCATCTTCGATGAATTGTACAAGAATGGAGTATAAAAGCCAGGCGATCCCAGGGTGGCGGCTCTCAAAATGAAACATGAAGTTATGATCGCATAGTGCGCAGCTCTGGAAAAATTAAGTCATCAGCGCTTCAGGTCTCGGCAAATCTTTGTAAATAATATTCCTTATAATCCTCTATATTGGGTATGCTCATGTAAGAGCGTTTGAGCATGCGAAGCTCGGAACGTCCTGAGTGACTCGTTCATTAACAAATTAAAGTGAGCCTCATGACGCAGACACCAATAAAAGAAATACTTGCTGCAGATCGGTTTAGTATTTCCAGCATTATCGCATTCTTCAATACAGTGCTCCACAACATATGCAGTAAAGCAGGGATATTCAAGAAGAGAGTGGCCAAAATTGTAAATGTATTGGTATAGTGAAAATAGTGGAAAAGTGAAAATAGCTTTACGCGCCACTACAGCTATTCTGTCAGTGCACCTAGCATTTTTTCGTTTTGGCTTTTTACGTCGGCAAGTGCTCGGCTCGTGTCTGTGTGAACACTCATTTTCATTCGGGCCCCACGGGCTATGGGTGCACATCACTGCAGTAAAGCGAGCCCTGAATAATGCCTTGGGAGAACTTGCACAGAGGAGAAGAGAGAGAAAAAGCATATTCAATATTGCACTTTTCTTTATGACTGTACTCAGGATTCAAATTCAGCTTTGCTTTTGCAAGCACTGTTCGGCTCTCCAGAATTGGATAGCATTTTATTCTTATAGTTGGATCTCTGAGATCTAATACATACATTTTATCAATTAAACTAATTTAGTAAAGTAAAAATAGACCAAAAAAGGGGTTAACTTGGAAAATATTGCACACTGGAATTTCTCTCGCTTAATGTATTAAGGACCATCCTAAAGTCTAAAACCAAAATAGTGACCTCTTCCCCCCCGTAGGGTTTACCGTTATTTTGACATTTGTGTCGGCCCATTTATCTCGAATTCTATAAGTCGTACAAAAAAACTTTCAAGGGAAAAAATATCAAAATTGAATTTCGAGTTTTATTTGCATGGGAAGGTATACCCAGAAGTTCATTTTTTCGGAGGTAGAGGGTGCCAAAGTTACAACAACGCCGTTTTTCGTATTTTTACCCACCCCCTTGCCTATTTTTTTTTTGGTGTATATCAAAAAATTGTAGATCTCAAAAAAGTAAACAAGATTGGTTTTTAAAGTCTGCCCGTGCCTTGAAAAACAAGCAGGCGTCACCATTTTGGTTTAAGACTTTTTGGATGGTCCTCAATACATTAAGAAAGAGAAATTCCAGTGTGCAATTTTTTTCAAGGTCAAAACCTATTTTTACTGTACGAATTTTGCAATACAAAAAAATATAATTCAAGTTTTCAGTTGTAGGCGTTCTTCTACGGTAGATATTCGGACAGCTGGGTAAGGCCTTCAAGGGGGTCAACGTTGGGGTTTTCAAAATTGACAATTGCCATCACATTTTGTGAGCTTACCACTATTTATTAAACTGTTCACAATAACAAATAAATAGTAAACGGCATTGTTTAGAATGTTTCCCAACAATTTTTCCTATCCACCATATATTTCGCTCTTAAAACAAGTTGTTGCACATGTCTTTTGATTGTGGAAGCAAAACAGAACAGCTTTATATACTTTTCCAGCCAAATCATGGGGCAACACTTTTATTTGGACGTCTACGTGCAACCCTGTACCTTATGGTAGAAAGGGTATACATACATGTTAAGTTTGTACATGGCATAAATGAATGTCACATACAGAAGGAGACATCGGAGACACCTCAAAGCTACCTAAAGTATGATCAGGGGGACTACAGAAATCGATTTACCCATGTCCATCTGTTTGTCTGTATGAACGCCCAAAGTCATCCGCGCTCGACTTTACGTACGCCATCTTTTTATATATTTATTTACAGCTTGCTTTTGCAATCTGCGAACTGTACTGTACTTAATCTTTGTACCTCCACTCAGACTTGTGAGTTCAAGTTAGAAACAATGAAATATCTGGGAAAAGCTGCCGAAAGAACATAATCTACAATAAATGAAGCAAACTACCTGAGGCGTACCTTAAGAAAAAGAGATTAAGATTTTTCTAATTAGTGTGCATCCTCCATTAAAAGCTAAAGAACACGGATCAACTATTATCTATAGCTCATGTCCATTTAAAGCACAACTTTCATCTAAACTTTGTCCTTTAACGCCTTAAACAACCGAAACTAGAAACAAAGGGAAAAACGAATACAAAATGGCGATAATAATCGCTAGACGAAATTGCGTATAAAACTTGTAGAAAACTTGTTTGCTGTTGTTTTTGTTGTTCTTTCATGGCTGGACAAGCAGCGAGTGTCCTCCAGAGTATAATTTCAGGCAGTGACGTAGTTGGATTTCATCTATGCAACTGTGCTTCAAATCTGACGTTGTTCCTTTCTGGGTGGTCTATTCATAATTCTATAGCTGACTAGTCTGCTTCGGGCATACTGTGAGCAATGTTGGAGCCTCAGCTTTGTGATGGTTCACAAATTGAAAAGCAAACACGTGGCCACACTCCGTACGTCATCTCAGCCCGTGTCTGGCTTATCACTTGATGCTATTAGAAGCATCCATGACCACTTGGAAATAAGTAGGCAGACTCACAGACACAGCTGACACTCTGCCATTTTGTGAATTCGTTTATGTGTGTGTGCAACATGTCCTTCCGCTTCGTCGGCTGCCATGACAGTTTTTTGTCATGTTTGTGCGTTGTCCTCTTGGTCATCTTTTTAATTTTTTTATTGCGCTCAGCATTGGCTTTGTTTACTAGCTCGAACTAGGCTCGGGCTATGCGCGGCCTCCTGGCTGGCTCTACGGTTGGGTCAGGTCAGTGTATAGGGATGGGTATTGTAAAATAATGAGATGGTTTGAAATGGTTCAGTGTACCAGTTCAAAAATTGACATAAAATTTGGTGCTGGCTATTATTATTTTGATAAAATTTTAGAATAATTTTTCATTGTATGTATAAGTAACAAAAACGTAGATTATTTGAAAAAACATTGAAAAAAAAAACGAATCGAATTAGTTCAAACTTATACTGTGTAAAAATGTGGCATAATGTGGAAACATAATGAAAAAAATTATAAATTTTTTTTATGAAAAAGAGTTCGTGAAAAAAAAATAAGAACTTGGGTAAGGTGTTGGAATCCCAGTCAGGAACAAGGTTTCTTTCGGTTATTCTTATCTAAGTAAATTAATGTAAGTTTCCAAAAACTCAATTTTTTACTGACGTCGCACAGTGGCACGGCAGCCGCAAAAGCGTTGCAAAAATCGATTTTGCGATGTAACCATTTTTTAAATGTAATACATGCATCCGATTTAGAATTTCCCAGGGATCAAGAAAATAAAAATTTTAGTCAATTCGGATGAATAGTTTAGTTGCTACAGCCGCTCAAAGTGGAGTATATTTTCAACTTTGAAAAAAAAAGCAATTTTTTGAATAAAAATTCGTGTTTAAGATTGTTTTGTGGAAAAACTACGCAACCAATCCCTATTTTCTTAGTTTCTATAAAAAGGTACATGAAATTTAAACATATAAGAAAAAAAAAATTAATTCATTTCTTTTCTGGGTTTTTCAATACTTCCGTTTAACTGAACCATTATATTTGGACCACTTTTTCAACTTTGGAAGAAAATATTTTATATTCCATATTTTTTCATTTTTTCAATTTAACATAAATGGTTTTGTTATTAATTTATTTACTTGCTCTATAAAAATTGACTGCATAAATTTGCATATGTGGCTGTAAGGCCAGTAAAAGTCCAGAAACCCAACTCCAAAATATTCTGACGCAGGTATAAGAAGAAGAACACGCAGTAGATGCAGCCACTGAATTTAGAACTGATTGCTTATATTTTCACTTTACAATAAAATTAAGCCTACCTGTGACATAAAAAAAAAGGATTAATCATCCCAATTTTTTTTTTTTTTTTGTGTTTCCAGGTAGTTTGAAACATTTAAAGTAATTTAATTTGTACCTGTTACACGATTTCTGGCTATAGGCTTAAAATTTGTATATATTGCCTGAATACTTCAGAAACATCATAGTTTTGTTTTGACTTTATAAGAACACACATTGCAGTGAAACGTATTTTTAAATATAATTCGCAAGCATTGATTTTATAAGTGTAACGATGTCTTTGGTAAACGTAAAATTATTTGAATTGTTCAGAAACTCCAAAAGCGCGAATGAATTCATTTCGGCCATCAGAAAATAACTTAATGTTGAGGAAGCAAATATGGAGAAGTTTGATACCTTAAAAGGCAAACTTAATCTAATTCACTCCCGAATAAAAAAAAAGTGGCAAGACTCTTCCTTCCCCAAATATGGATATGGTAACACAAACGATGGAAACTCATCCCGAAAATTCTTTGCAGAAAACAAAGTTACATCAGAAATAACTGGAGTGGATGATGAAATTATCAAAAGATTGGGTGTTATTTTGAATATTTTGAACTGCAAGGAAAAAATTAACGGCAGCAAATTTGGTGAATATGCCACTAAGACTGCAGAGCTGTTAATGGAAAAATATCCAGGAAAAAAATTGACTCCCACGCTTCACAAAATTTTGGCACATGGCCAAACTATAATTGAATATCATTGCCTACCCATTGGGGAGATGTCAGAAGAAGCCCAGGAATCGAGAAACAAGGATTATAAAAAATTCAGAGCTATGAATACATGTAAAATATCACGATCAAGGGAAAACGAGGATCTTTTTAATATGTTGGCAGCCTCTTCAGATCCACTAGTTGCATCCCTTAGACATGTGAAATCCAATACAGAATTAACAAGTACTAGTTATTCAAATGAAATGTTAAGTCTTTTAGATATTCCTTCAAATGTAAATGTGGATGATTATTTTACAAAAAACTACTGATAAGACAAATTATATAATATATTATAATAAAAAAGCATTGTTACATTAAATTTATTGACTGAAATATAAAATTATGAACAAAAATATATCACCAAAATTTCTTTATAAATGAAAAAACAACAAAATCCAACTTCCACAACATATTGCGCAGCTCTCAGATATCGTATCACCATACATGAGCACTTATTTTCAAGCCTGAACGTTTTTCTTTCAAATAAAATCTAATTCATTAAAATATCTCAATTGGTTTAGAAAATATGGAAAAAATATTTACGTATTTTTCAATGGGAAATGTTGCACAGGCAACAAAATCTAACTTCCGCAACATATTGCGCAGCTCTCGGATATCATATCACCATGTATGAGTACTTATTTTAAAGCCTGAACATTTTTCTTTCAACTACAATTTAATTCATAAAAATATCTCAATTGGTTTAGAAAATATGATTTTTGCAACGTTTTTTTGGCTTCCGTGCCACTGTGCGACGTCCATATTTTCAATGGGAAATGTTGCACAGGCAACAAAATCTAACTTCCGCAACATATTGCGCAGCTCTCGGATATCATATCACCATGTATGAGTACTTATTTTAAAGCCTGAACATTTTTCTTTCAAATACAATTTAATTCATTAAAATATCTCAATTGGTTTAGAAAATATGATTTTTGCAACGCTTTTTCGGCTTCCGTGCCACTGTGCGTCGTGTATAAAGTCATCCTGAATTGCAGGGTGCCTCTTACCCTATATTCCAAAATTTTATATATTATTTATATATTATGCATTTTTCTGATATAAACTTGTATTATTAAAATCTCAAATTAGCTGATTATGTACAAGTGTTGCTCACGTTGTTAGCCTGGCACATCTGCATTTCTGCACCGATTCACAACTTAGTCAACACCCATAGTTTTTTTTTGTAAGTAGTTAATAAATGAGTACCTTTTAGAACCTTTAAAATCAATGTATAGACTAATGCGAGCATAAAGACAACAAAACAATTTCTCTATTTCAATACCTGTATACTTTTTTTTTTTTTGGAAATAGGGTATGCCTTTGTCGGTCATCGCCAACGCCAACGTCGTAATTGAATCGCATGTTGTTTGTGCAGTGTATCTGCTAGTTGAGTGCTCTCAATTAAATTTTCTCTTTTGTTTATGTCCCCATTTTGTTTGTTGGCTTAGGTCAGCATTTTCCATTTTCATACTTTTATGCCGCCTGCTTTCATTAACGTCGTGTTCCTGTCATCGTCATCCTTATTGTGGTTTTTTGTGTTGTTTTTGGTGCTGTTGTGGCTTTTGTTGCGCTTGCTTGCTCTTATTTAGACCTTTGCTCCTTGCATTGTTTAGTAATTTTCCTGGTTGGCCTAGGCTTTTCCAGACTGATGCCGGAAATGTGAAGCAAAACTGGTTGGCATTAATGCTGCCTGGCATAAAATTTATCAAAAGCTGCTCTTAACTATGCGCAGACAGTGTTTGGCTTTTGGTCCTTTGGCTGCCGTGTTCTTTGGGAGATAACTCTCCGTACCGTGTTGAACATAATGATGAAATTATGGTGGCAGCTCTTAAAACTGATGATAGGCATTAAGGCTAATTTGAGTGTGTGTAAGTGTGTGTGTGTATTAGTTTCTCATAGTTGCTTAAAAGTTTGCGCAAACTTTAAGCCACATTTTTTATATGCTTTTTGACCAAGACTTGTTTTTTAATGCAAGCTGTTGGCCAAGTGTATTTGTCTGCGTTTAATTTTTTTTTAGCCATTTTTTCACTTTTCTTCTTGAGTGTGACGTGTGTGTGTGCGTGTGTGTGTGAGAGTTTCCTGCACTTGCAACCATCAATTGCAGCGCACTTGACTTGACTTCCCTCTGAGTCAAGTCCAAAGTACTCTACTGCCTAGTCAAGCTTGGGTTTTCAAGTGGGTTGTCAACTTGCACTTCACATCAAAGACCAGAGTAACTGACCGAATTTTAATTGAAATTAAAACCCACTTAAGAATGCATTCAAAGTGTCAATTACCATAAGTGTGAGCATACGTGTGTTTGTGGTGTTTAAGTTCCGGAACTGGAAAAAAATAAACAAAATTAATTTGTTGGGCAAAACCCTATTTACGGGATTGGCAAAGTACCTTTATGTTTTATGCACATTTTTACAGACATAAGTAGATATGCTTATAGATATTTTAAGTCTTGAGCGAAAGTTGTGTTTACTTTAAGAACAAAATTTTTCGTCGAGAAATCTAAATGTATTCATACAATTTCTTACATATGGAACGAATTAAATGTCTAGACGATGCGAAGAACGTAAGGTACTGTCGTTGACCATTAAAACTGTTTGCTGTTCAAAACGACGAAGAATGACTTTAGTGTGACTTTTGCAAAAAAACATGAATTTGTTGTCGGTTAACAATATTGCGTTTTACTTTTCTGTTAATATAGGTAATTTCATTATTAGGCACATCCTAGATTAAGAAATATTTAGAAGCTATGTCTGGTATGGTAAAATTCAATGGGCTGCACTCGAGTCGATTCCCTTTATTTAAGTACCTTGTGATATTAGTATGGCATTTTGGTTGGGATCGTGAGAGTATTTGGAATGAGAACTTTTGTCAACTTTGAACTTTCTTTTGAGAATCGCGTTTAGGTACATAGCTTTGGTTGGCTCAGATTTCGATGCACGTCACAAACGAGCCAACCTTCAGTTATGAATTGTTTCATATGAAAACTAAGAAATCCCATGAGCTTAAAAATTAAACTGAATAGTTGGTTGCTTTTATTAAACAATCAATAGATTGGAGGGAAAGCATTGGACAGACGATTTGATTTCAAATGATGGCGTTTAGTAATCGACATCCTCTCTGCTCTTTGTCACATACAATTTATTGAAGTTTTTGTACTTGGCAATGATTTTTCCGAAAATTAAAAGTATTTTTGGGTTTCCACGATTTCCACACTTTTCGGCTGCATTTTCGAATGTTTTGTTAGCTACTCAGCTCTTCGGAGCGAAGGCAAACCCAACAAAACAAAGATCATAAAAATTGCTAAGTAAGGAACTTAAACACATTAATATTTATTTTTCAGCCTGACTTTCGGCACATGTTCCAAAACACATTTACAAACCACTTTCGTAATCCACGAACTAAATCTGCGGCATGCAGTAAACCGTGTTTACTTGAGCTGCAACCAAATCTCTTCGCAGTTCGTTGCACAGTTAATTGAAATATAATTTAATAGCCTTGCATTGGGGCAAGGGTTCAGTTAGCAGCCGTACAATGCACCTAATATAATTTTGTTGTTTAGTTTTAGTTGTGGTTAGGGTCGTGGTTCAACCGGAAATGCGTATCCCTGGTGCACACACATGCATACACTTCAGCGCCTTTCCTTATACTAATTAAATTGCATGCAGGAGTCGCGCCTGAAAATTATGCTTTGTATAAATCATACGCAACGTGGGCCCCGAACCTGCTGCTATGGCCAACTTGTGTATGTTGCGTTTGTTTATACACTGTACCCAAGGTTATTATAGATTTGGCATATAGCCATGATATCATCATTATTTGTGACTATTTTTTACAGCCTGCCCATGGCTCAAGGGTATGCTAAATTTATGCAATCAATGAGGCGTAAGTTATTTATACTAAAGTGCTTATCATCACCTCGGTTTAGTAAAAAAGTGATATGCTTTTTAACGGCTTGTCGTATGAATACCTAGACATCAGAAGCCTTATTTGGACGCAGATAAAATTTCTATCCTAAAAATTGCAATAATTTTCCACTTTATTTCATTCGTAACCAAGCTTGGACCTTAAAATTTTGTATATAGGTTTATGTGAGCCTAATCACCAACGAAGCGTTGACTTTTTCACAAAACTTACTTTTTACTCTAAAAAGAAATTAATTAAGTTTTTTGAGAAAAGTGTGTGCAGGGTATCACACTGTCGTGCAACTGCTTGAATGTTTCCGATTTTTTTGCTACACCAACAACACAGACAATTTCATGTACACTTAATTGAACATGTGTTGGTCTGTTAGTTCTGACCAAGGCAAAGTTTGTTTTTTTTTTATTTTGTATTTTTTGTTAGTTCATTAATTTAAATATTTTAATTTTTTTGTCTGCCCGGGCAACCGTTGGTCAAATTTAAATTAAAATTTTCCAGCACATTTTGTTAATTTGGCCGCATGAGTGATAGTGTGTGTGTGTGAGCATCTGTGAGGGGTCCGCTTTTGTGTGTAGCGAATTTTTTGGTTTTTGGCTAATTTAAATTATCTTTTTGTGGCATGCAAAAATGCAGTTTTACAGTTGAACAAGACCAAACAAAAATATTCATATATTCAAGTATACTTATGACCAGCAATGTGTACTAGTCGGTGACTATATCTGACCGTGGGATACACTGCAGCCATTTTTCTCAAAACAAAATAAATGCAGTCTCATCTTCACACCTCGAATTCATAAGGGCGCAGAAAATAAATTTGTACAGAATATTTTTAAAAGAGAGATCTAAAAATCAGCGTACTTTAAAAAAAAATTTTTAATATAGCGAAGTTCGGCTGTTCATGCATCACGTTTTGTATCAATAGGAGAAAGTATACCAAAATTTTTAATCGGCCAAGAGACTAAAAATAAATTAATGAGACCTTGAAAAATTTGTACTTGTATTCTAAATTATTTTCTTTGGAAAATGGAAGGGCATTGGGAAAAAATGATAACTTTTCAAAACTAGATAAATGGATGGTTTTATCTTTTTGTAATTCGTTTTGAAAGCTGTAACTTTTTGGAGCTGTTACTCAAAAATCGTTCAAAATTTTGGGTATGTTCTTTTTTTTTTTTTTCAAACATGTGACGCTCTTATGTATACCTCTGTATGAAATTTGATCAAATTCCCAAGAACCAAATATTTTTGAAACTAAGTAAAATCTTTTTTTTATTTTTCCAATTTTTGTATGGATTTTATATATCTTAAACAAATTTTATGTGGGTCAAACTTTTCAGCATAAAGCTCAACCTTTTAGGAATAAGTTTGTTTCATCACAAAATGTTATCTTTAAAAATTTGTACATACACTATCCTTACAAGTTTTTACCGCCAAGTGTATTTTTTCAAAATTATATCTAAAGAGCGAATTTCGCTTCAGAGTGTAACTACCTCCATCCGCCGGTTATTTGCAATACATAGTCTAAAGTACCCCAGGCATCCTTGGGTACAGGGTACTTAAATTGAACCATAAACTTTTCAGTTTTGTTAATTTAAACATTGTCTCGGCTAATATTTCAAACTATGTACTACTTTTATTTTTTAGACCAAAAGTTAATTGCAATTTACTTTTGTTGGCCTTGTTCGTGATACAGTTAAAATGGAAAGTTTGGAGCAAAGCAGAAAAGTAGAAATTACAGCTAAAAAGTTTCAACAGTTTTTCTAGCTTATTGCATATTGACTTATTTTTTCAACGAAAACTCTTTTAAATTCGTAATTTTTAATCTTAACTGGTTTTTCATTAATGCTCAAAAAAGTCTTTGTAGCATTAAAATGAACTAAATTTCAAAGTTGAAAGTGAATTTAGAATACATGGAATATGCCTCCAAAGGCAAAAATTTGTCGTAATAATTTTGACTCTTACAAACTATCAAATATTTCGTTATTTTTAATTTGCAGAAAATTCAAATTTTATGAAAAATCAAAAAAATAACAAAAACAATATAGGTATATAGCAAGTTCAGCTTGGTATCTTTCTATTCCAAAAGTTTAGGCTCAAAAATAATCATCATAGTCTAAAGTTTAATTTTTGTCTCTTTGTTTAATTCGCTAGATTTACGCGCCTAAATGAATAAAAATTTATTTATTTTTTAAATATTTTTTAGCAAATTTCTTCTTAATTTTTAAATTTCAAAAAAAAACTGGAACTATTTTCAGAAGTAAGATCTTCTGTGTAGTGGCCGTCGGTAGGTAGCGTAGTGGTAGCGTACTCGCTTTACAAACCTAAGGTCGGTGGTTCGAATCCCCGCAGTAGCACTGGTACATTTGCCTAGCACTGGCATCGCTAGCTCAAAGACGCTATTTGCCAAAGAAAGTCTCTATTAATTAAAGACACCGCCGTTCGGATTCGGCTGTAAACTGTAGGTCCCTGTTCTCTTTGAACAGTTATTAATAGAGATCCCCATGTCCCGCCCAGGGGCGACTGACAAAAAAAATTGTTGTCAGTCAGGGAATTATTATATAAGATCTTCTAAGATTGACATATAGCTTTTAATTCCTAACCATTGCTTACTTTACTCGCTCTATTTCAAGAACGGTAGCTGTAAAGGAAAAGGAAAATGTTGTAAGCCGACTGTTTTGCGTATTCTTAAAATTTGGATCTTACGGGAAAGATTTAATTTACAAGAAACCTGTTTTTTTGACCATGAATAACTGCTTCAGTTAATCTTAATAATCTTTTGATTATCAACAAACTGCATTATAATCGGATCATAAAGATAATCGCAACATAGTATATTAGAGGCGAGAGTTCGTCTAAGGGTAGGTTACATAATAGTAGCTGTGTTCTTAGAGTGCTGGCCTCAAAACTTGACATCGTGACGTCACGAGACCGATGTTAGATAGCCAGTTACGAATTTGTAAGGTTTTTATTTCTACTCAATTTTTTTTTATTTTTAGTGTTTTTACGCAATAGTTATCTTTATGTATTACTTTTACATACATACGTATATACTTGTTTATGCAGCTACTATGTTTCCTTCCAATGTGTTGATACAGGGCATGGTATAATAATAAGGTAGCGAACGTTGAGACGGCGCTCTCGCGGTTGACATGCTTATTGCAGTTCAGTATGAAAGTTACTTTGTGTTGAAAGGTTGTGCAGCTGCTGGTTGTTGAAATGCCGTCGACAAATAAAAATAAATGCTTGTAATTTTTAAATCAAACAGTCCTTTTATTTCTTTTTAACAGAAAAACAATGAACAAACGCATAATATACATAGCAACAATAAACAAGGACATTTTCATATGATTTGCCTGCCCTCATGCTACATCACTCTCTCTCATACTATTATACTTCATTCCCTTTTGACATGCATACATCGCGACGCGTCGGAGCGTGACGCTACCTTATTAGTATACCATGGTACAGGGTATCTCAAAGTCCGGCGCGGACTTCAACGTCCGTCATATTTTTGTTGTGATTACGGGTCATATTTTATAAAAAATTATTTTCACAAAGTATTGAATTCTAATAGATATAAAGTAATAATTTTTGTTTGCAGGATTAAAGTTAAATTTTTAACAAGATTTAGCCAACCAGTGGAAGGCCTATTTATACTTTGAGATTATTCAAATACCGTACTGGAAACATAAAACACGTCTTTCAGGACCCAAGTTAACGGAAGCAGTATGTTTCAACTGAGGTAATTTTTTTTGTTACCTACTGCTATTTACAATTATGCTCAGGAAAAGCGCGAAAAACGTAGCGCAGCTCCGGGATTACTTCGTTGAAAACTCACTTTTATAAATACATATGTACTTACTGCGATAATATGATTAACGGTTGGTAAGCCATGCTCCTGGAAACAAACACACATAAGCACACACACACACACACACAGACACTAATGCAAATGGCCAACAACAATAACAGCAACAAACAATTCGCAGTCAACTTGAAATGAAAAGGGCAACTAAAAACCCATTAACCCACATTTTTGGGCTTAAATGTGCAAACGTGTTTTTAAGTCTGCCAAAAAGACAGACAGTGAGACGGACAAACAGCCAAACAGACAGACAAAAAGACAGACAGACAAACATACAGCTAGACATGGCACAAACAGAAATAGTTGACGGTGTGTGCATGCATTGTCATTGTTTGTGTTTATATGTGAGCATGTGCGTATGCGTGTATGTGTGTGTAGGTGTGCGTGCCACTGTGTTTGTATGAGTATGTATGTTTATGTGTCAGCAGTTGCATCATGCAACAACAATGACAACTTTGGGGCCGCCTTTAGTCTTGAAATGCATTTCACTGTCGCAGAACCTTTTCGTTTTCGGCATAAATCCTTAGAGACAACAAAAAGGACTGCAGCTGGGACAACAGTCACAAAAACAGCAACAACAACAACAAAAGCAAATACAACTCTGAAAACCTGGCAAAACAATCGGCATAAAGTCAAAGACCATATTAGTGATGGGTGCGTGATAAAAGGCTCAACTGGTTAAATCTCTATGCTCAAATTCATTGAGCCTTAAAATAAAGTGGAATGTTGGAGTGTTTAAGTTTACATCACATTAGATTACAATTCTGTCTCTTTTCGGAACTTTTATTACACTGTATCTCAAGTTTTGCGTAAATGTATATAAACTAGGCCGTTGGAAACCAACGAAAGTTTACGAGAATGTCGGAGATAATTGCAATAGATTATTTTAGAGACCGGAGCCCCAATAGCCTTAGAAAAATAATACAAAAGGGTATAGGAGTTGGTAGAGTATATCTCAGTGTCGTTAACCAATCATTTGTTTTAGAATCCAGCAAAGTTTTCTCTTTATAAAGATAACACGAAAACAATTTAAAAGAAAAATATTTCATAAATTTAAACCTACATACATTAAATTTCATCACACACACCATTATTTGTTTTTTATACTATGTACATACATATGTATATGTAAGTATTAGTTATTATTGATTTAACATTGTAATTTAATAACTACAGATAAGAGAGTAATATAGCTGTTAGGGCCATCGACTCGACTTTATCGTAATAAATGTAATTTTATAGATTTAGTTTTGTAGAAATTCAAATATAAGATCAGTTTCGTATGTCTGACCGAAAAGACAAAGTTTTGTATTTTTGAGTTGAAAAGACGGGCAATCAACCAGTAAGTGTTTGGCTGTTAGTTGTTCCCCGCATTTTGGGCTCGGATAGTTGTGTATTTTTTATCATATAAACAATAAATAAGTATTATTTTATTTAATAATAATATTTTTTTTTTTGTTTGTATTTTATTTTTAACTTTGTAGCACCAAATCGATTTGATTAAGCACAAAAAGGAAAAAAAAATATGTGTATAAATTATATTTTACAATAAATTAATCGCATTTACATATTCTTTCTAAAAATTAAACAATTAAATAAAAATATTAGCGAGTTAAGTAACAATTATATAAAAAGTGAAAAGATGTTCTTTCAGTTAAGCCGTAACGAGTTGTTTAAATCCAAAATATACAAACATTTTTTTTTGTTATCTATAAATCGATCTTTCTCATTTTCTTTCAAAAATCATTGGGAGCAGTTTTGTGTTCGTTATCCACCAAGAGCTTTTGGCTATCTCATGAAAATTTCAAGTTTATGCCAAAAATTTGCTAATTTATTCTAGGGTGCAATACCAGGGTAGGTATAAAAAGCGAAATCTTGTAACAAAAAATAAAAGGATTCAACAACACTACGAGCAAATCACTCGTGACATTCATTGTCACACGCCCATCGCTAATCGCAAATGATTCATTTACTATGTCTTAGTCCACTAAACGTTTGTTGCAGTCCCTCGCTAAGCAAAGAAACTTTGGCTGAAGCAACAACAACAGCAACAACAAAAACAATGTTATACATATACTCACGCACACACACGCACTCTCACGCACACAAAGTCGGCGCCATGCTTTATAAACATTTTTTATGTCCAAGCGTCACAAGTGGCCCTTGACGCTCTTTGGCCGCTGCATCTTCCGCAGCATACAATAAACTGGTGTGAGCAAGCGGCATGACAATTGCTATCTCTTGCTGGCGGCGCAAGCTATAGCATGCTTATCTATTCGCTCTGTAAAGAGCGCCCTGCGCTCTTACACTTAGCTTAAGAGCGTAAAAGCTCTCAACACGAAGGACATTGAGCAAAGCATTCGGCTTTTTGTTAGGCGTTATTTAGTCTGCCACGCTCAGCTGCGACAAGCAGTTCGTGCTGCGCATGAAAGTATGCCATATTCTTAGCTTAAGCTGCTTATGGTTGAACAAATGCGTATCTTTGAGATACTTTGACTTTAAGTTAATAAATACTATAGAGGCAAAAAATGCTACGCTTTTGGCCGTTTTCAAGCGTAAAATTGATAAGCAACTGAGCCAGTTTGGAATACACTCAACTGGACTTATACGCCCTTAATGCCCTGACATACTTACTACACTATATACCCTTATAGTTGCAGCAGTTGCTCAGCCCTTAAAGCGACCCACTAGTCCTGGCTAGAGTAGGCAAAGTCAACCGCCCTGGGTGTGTGAAGCAGCCGGAAACTCACTCAGGTGTGCTAAAAACTTTACCTGGCTTCTAAAGGCAGGGGCCTGGTATTTATTTTTATAGGTGTTCATTAGTTGCCAGTTGCCTCAATTTCAATTTTATAGTGTTCTCTTATTTTTTTGCATATTAATTTATGCCAGCACTTGGCAAAAACTGCAAAAGTTGCCAATGCAGCAATATCACAATAAAGCAACAAAAATATTGCGTAGCCTAAGGGCCGAAGTCAACGACTTTGGAATACTCTTCAACGATTTTCATAAGCAGTGTTTTAAAATGAAAACACAAAAATTATATTTATTATAACTGAACATTATTTGTTGGTTTTGTGTTTTTTAAATAACTGCATATCTGATGCGGGAATGCTTTTAATGCAGACCAAACTTTTTAAGCAAGTGCTTCTCCCTGTTTTGCTTGGGTATTCCAGTATAAATAAATGTATTTCCATGAAGATTAAAGTCGAAATCAAGAAGAAGCCCGAAGCTACGACTAAAAGTCAAATAAAAATAGGTTTAGGGCTATTTTCCACCTTAAGAAATATTAGGCGGTAAGACTACTACGAACACGTGTTTTTTTATATTTTGTAAAAACTCTAGAAAACGTGAAAAAAATTAAACAAAGTAAAGTTTGTGGTTTAATCCGAACAAAAATTTTCAGCAAATTTAAGAAATTTTTCTAAAAACATAGTCAGTTACACAAACTATCAATTATAAAAAAAAAAATTGGAGCTACCATATTTAGGTTAGGTGCAACCAGGTATACAGCTTAACTATGCATTTCCAAATATCTAATAAGCTTTAAATTTAAAAAAAAAAAAGAATAAAATATTTAATCTGTTACTACCCAAAACCCTTTCAAGGTTTCTAAACTAATTTTCTAGCACTTACGCATTGAATTGGGACCATCTCATGTTCCCCTGTTTTTGGAAAAAAATTATAATTGGTAATTACCAAAAAATGTCTAATTATGTTATATTGTTATATGCATGCAAAAGCACAATTTCAAAATATTTTTCATATAGAAGTATCATAATAACTCTAATTTGTACCTTATATAGGAAGGATAACATTTTTTCAATTAAAAAAGATGGCGTACGTTAAAGTCCGGCGCGGACGACTTTGAAATACCCTGTACCACCATAAAATTTGGTACAGTGCTGGGGATCTCTAAAAAACTTCCGAATGCCAAATTTGGTTACGATATCTTCATATACAAACGAATTATCCATCGAAAACTTTTGTTTTTTTGGGTGTTGGATTTCTTTGTTACGACTAAAGGTCGATATAAATTTTATTATAGGGCTCACATGATGCTAATTGTCTAAATAGCTGACTTTATCTCATAAAAAACTAAAAAAATTTTGTGTATAGTTATTTTTTTTTGAAAAGATTCTCGCCCGAGAGGATGCCGATTTGTTAAATTGTAGGACATTGATAAAATGAAAATTTTTGCTGTGCCCAAAAGGGTAGTAGTGAAAACCTTAATTAATTACAAAAAACATTTTTTACAATATTTCATTCGCTTTGGCACGATTAAAGCTATTTAATGGAAATTTTAAAGAAAAATATTTTTATTAACCTACACTTTCAGAAATTTAGTTACGGTTAGTTTAGTTATATACTTAATGTCTTTTTTTACATGGTTTTTGCGGGAACGTATCTACCGTCTAAAAACAGAATTAGGTGTATTTTTTGAACATTAAATAGACATAGCTTCTAAACCAAAGGCAATAAGGCAATAATAATGGTATTTTCGAATCGTTTTCTTTGAGAAATAGCTTCTCAAGTAAAAAAAATAGAGCAATAATAATAGTATTTTGGAATGAGTTTCTTTGAAAAGATGTAAGATGCAAATACATATAAAGCTATTTGGAAAAAGCTAATTAGATACCCAGTTTATTATTTTCCGGAAAGTCAATGTTTATAAGGACATTTATACATCGACTCAGCTGTTAATGCTGTTCCAATACCTTTCTAATTTATAGAGTTGCCAATTCTTTCAACTTCCTTTTATATATAATACGACAAACTTAATGTAACCTTTGCTCTATGACCATAGTGTATGGAAAAGGGAGTTATATTTTATTTTAATGCAGTTTTTAAAATTTTTTTTGATTGGTTTTGCACTTTGCATGTTGCCGATTGTTTTGAAAAGTTTGTGCAAGTTTTGGAAATATGATGAGTCAGTTTTAGGTTTTTGCACATTTTACGGATATTAACTTATTGATTTATTTACAGCATGCCATATAAAAAAAAACTACAACTATATAAAAACCAAGCAACATATGGAAGAAACTGTGGCAGCTTGCCTTTGGCAGAAAAACTTTTCCTTTTTTTTTTGTTGGGATTATTTTTTTCCTTTTCTATTTGTTTAAATTAAGTGGTAAGTAAGAAAAATGGCCAGGTCATCGATAATCTGTGAACCTTATAGCCGGCTGCTGGTTTGTTTGTAAATTGAGGACCCAGAAAATGTGTAATGATTAATCGGCAAATTGTTGTACGATGAACTTCTTAGCGTATACTTAATATGCATTTCAACAGGCAAGGAACCAAAAAAAACAACCAAAATGTGTTTAACATTTTTTGAGTACTTTGTCAAGTTTGGCAGCTTAAGACACTCGAAAACTTTTTATATTTCTTTTATACTTTTTAGCATTGTTTATTGGATGCTTAGGCAGAAAACTTTTTTGCCAATTCAGGTGACCTTTGACAAGACTTTGAAATTAAAATGCATAAGTTTTTTTCTTTTATTTATTTAATTTTTTATAACCGCAACTTTTAAATTTGATGAATTGCTGAATAAATACTGATTTGTTAAGTTGAACAGATGTGTCGCGTTAAAATTTTATAAAATATAATTTAATTTCGTTATCGGGAGGTATGTTTCATCTTAGAGAGCTTATAGCACCACTGCCAATACTCAAAACAAGCCTGGAGAGAACCATTACGCAAGGTCGTAGCCGGGCTTTGGGCCTTTGTGTTGGTCATTACAGAAGAAGAAAAAGATGAAATAGTTTTTTTAAAGGCAGCGCCGCCATATGCCACAATATCTAATGTGAAAAGGCAAGCAGTGATGCTATTTTACCAATAGGGCAAAAGAAATTAATACTGCTTGAACTGCATGGTGAGAGTACTACTCTCACCAATACTAGTTAAAGTATAGCGGCCTTAAGCTTGTTGCTTGGTATTAGTGCGGAAGTTGATTGTGTTAGTGCGTAGGTGTATGTGGAGAGTAGGGGATAGGGATAATTTTAGGTGCGGCGTACACTCTCTTTTCTATAAGTAAAGATAAATAGATAAGATGAGTTTTGCATTAGTATTAGTTTAAGAGATTTGGCGGCGATCGAGGTCTACATAAGGCGGATCTGCGGTCAAATCTACGTCAGTCAGCGAAAAGTCAGTCTTGGTCAGTTGGTATTTGGTCAATGAGTGCAAGTTATTGACTTAACGCCGCAAATTTAAAGGCCTAACGTGAAAAGTTAAGTAGCAAGTATAAATCGTCCTTGGGAGAACAATGGCAAGATGAAATTCATTAGTAGGAGTTGAATACGTATTCGTGAACGAGCCGTACCGACTTTTGTCACCAGAGTTACCACAAAATGGCATTATTTTGAAAAATTATACATAAATAAATAGTTTATTTAATTTATATAATAAATAATACAATTTTTATAATACATTGTTAGCTTTTAGTTTACCATTGCTCCCTACAGAAGTATTTTTGTACAAAATAGTGTGTGTGCGGGCATGTTTAAATGCGTTGTGCAAACTAATACCGCAAATGGTGGAAATATATATTTTAAAGTGAAAGCAAAACATTATTGTGACATTGAATCCGGACAGAGCTGAGTTTGTTACAGTAATTTTATAATTTAATAGAAGAACAAGGGGGTTTCATACCCTGCTTACTTCGATCGCCAGCCACCATACCGCCATTATTAATCTCTCTAACAGAGAATGATACAGTCGTGCCTGGCTAACTCTACCCAATACCACCACAGCCACATTTGTACGGCTTAAACCGATAATATCATTACATAACATTCTTTGTACCTTTTGTAGCCTGTTACGTATATGCGTGTGAGCTGATGAACTTGTAGCTGCAAAGCAAGGCAAGCGCTGGGGTACCGGCTATGGACGGTAGTATTTGTGATACAGTCAAGGGACATTTTGAAACCAAAAACGGGACGGATTCGGGGACACTTTTTTTTTATTAAAAAAACGTTTTGCGTTCACAAAACATTGTATTGTTACAAAAAATGGGTGGAAAATAAGACTAAAGATGGCGTAAACTAAACGCGTTTGCACTAAGCACGTTTTTTTGGCCGAGCGGTCATATGGGGACTATATGATACAGTCAACAGATTTTGATCAAAGCTTTAGAATCCTAAAACACCTTCGAATATGAAGTTTGATTACGATATCTTCATAAACAAACGAATTATCCAGTTAAAACTTTTAGTTTTTTCGAGGTCCTCTGAAACACCCCTATGGGAGCTATATAATATAACCTTGATATCAAAAAATTAAAATAAACTTGTCTCCCGTAGGATAATAACGCATATAATCTGAAAGTTTGCTTGCTCTAGCTCTTACCATCTCTGAGATCTAGGCGTTCATTCAGACGGACAGACGGACGGACGGACAGACGGACATGGGTATATCGACTTCTCTAGCCACCCCGATCATACTTTGGGTAACTTTTCCTTCTGAATGTTACATACATTTTCGGCTTCCACAAACTTAATATACCCTTTGTACCATACGGTACAGGGTATAAAAAAGCAAATAACTTATTCTAAAATACAACAACTAAAAACCATTAGTAAGCCTAATTAACTACTATTTAAACTAAACTATGCTCTAAATCGTCTGGGGCATACTTTTTTGACCGATTTTAGTAAAAGTTGAACCTATAGATTGGTTATAAAAATAAATAGAGACCAGTGTCTGATACATGAAAAAGTTATGCTGTAAAACGTGGAAAAGTGACTGGTATGAATTATCCCCAACAAGAAAAAATAATGTTTTTTTTTTTTTAATTTATGAAGAACATATTTACATATGGGGATTCCCGGCTTAAGCTGTTCGAATTTGTTATTCGCCTATAACTCTAGAAGTTCCAAAGGTTTTTAATATTTGCATAAAATAAGTAATAAATAAAAACAAGAAAATGGAAAAGTAAAACTTGAACTTTGGACAGACTATCTTAAATACTCCTATAACCTTAAATTTAGGTAAAATTTATGAAATCCGAATTCTATAGTACATATAAAATATGTTTTGTGGTAAGTCCGTGGCGCAAAATTTGGATCCCACATTATGTCGGTTTTCGGGTTATAACTTTTTGTTAATACTTTCAAATAATTATACCGTTTGGTTAAAATACAGCAATATAATTAGCTTTAAATTAAAAAAAAAAATAGCTGTGGGAAATAGTCTTAAGGGGTGTTATATTCATTTGACTCGGAGTGTATAACAGCTGTAAATTTCTCTGACTAATTTCAAGTGGAAAAAGCTAAATTATTATATTTATATTTTATGCTACATAAATTAATTAAAAATAATACTTTTTTCATTCACTTGCGTCCTTATAGCTTACATTTGCTAAATTTTTGGTACATTAAACAAAATACCTTTAATTGAAACAAGCTTTTAATATGTTTTTACTATTTATTTTTTCACAATATGTCTGCTCTCAATTAAACAAATCAAAAATTTAATTAAACATATTATATATTCAATTACACATTTTCACAATAAATTAACAAATTTGCACACAACAAAAATAAAAATATATTTAACATAAGCTGCTTTGCATGCAAAGTGCTTATAAAAGAGCTGCCATAAATTTTATTGAAAAATTAAAAAAATATAAAAAATAAATATAAATGCCATAACTCAGTATTTATTTTAATTTGTCGGGCAATTGGCTGACCTTTATGAGTAATATATTTAGATATACGAGTATTCATTTCGATTCCAAACTAAAGGAGCTGCCAAATAAATTTTCGTTTCCAGGTAAACTGAAAATATTTAACAAGTCACGAGTTATGGTTGCGTCTCTTTAATAGATAAATTTATAAGCATATTTTTTTTAGCGGGTTTTTCAATTTTTATTGCGTTTTCCCACATTTTACGTGAGTTTTTGGCTGCTCCAGTTGAATTTTTACGAATCTCGGCGCATATTTGTATACCCTGTAGCCAAAGGATAAGAGCAGTATTAGCTTAGGGCCAGATTATTTTGTGTGTAACACCTGCGAGGAAACGGCTAAGACTTTAAACATTTAACACACAAAAAAAAAAAATGTGAGTCAGTCGGGAGTTGTCCGACAGTGGAATACACTGCAACAACGTTTCACCAAAAAATATATGCAAACCCCTAATTCAAAAAAAAAAAGAACGACGAAATTTTCAAAGTAAGTTTAAGTGATCCACTTTTTTTTCGTTTAATTTTCTCTATGTCAAAATAATATAAGAATTAGGCCATTTTGGTTTTTACGATTTCCACATTTTTCCGGCTGAATTTTTCGTTTTTTTTATGATTATGCAGCTCTCAGGTGAAGACAAATCCAAAAGATCAAAGATCCAAAAATATGATGTCTCGAGATTGTGAAAAAATCAAACAATTTGAAAAGTTAGTTCTAGCTTATAGGTTGTTTAAAATAGATCTTAAATATATTTTAAACATTTCATCCGTATTAAGTAATATCAATGGAATTCGTTGCTATAGAGGGTAAGGACGACATTAGTAATCGTAAATAAAAATAGTTATTGGCCTCAAAGATTAAAAGAGCTAAGAGCTTTGTCTAGTTCTTTGCTTGCATTCAGTTTTTTGATAATGGTTCGACACTTACCAAAAGAATTTTGCGGTTTACGAGAAGCTTTCTCAATCTACAAAATATATTATATATTAGTGGCAAATTTTATTCCAAATCGTCAAAAACTTTTGAAGATTATTACTGATTCTAAATTGGTCGCCCTGATTTTTTTTTTGTATTTTAGAATAATAATAAATTTCTAGAAAGAAGATCTTTAACGAAGCTTACAATGAAATTAAAGAATAATTTAATGGCCACATAATAAATAAAGGTATGCTCATACTACCATACGACTTATGTACTCATAAGGTTCCCAAAAATATGTTTTATGGGGTGCAATTTACTACAATTTACAACTTCAAAATGACTTTAATTTTATAAATAGAATAAACTAATGAAATAATTGTAACATTTAATATTAAGCACACTACGCTTTTTTTACTATAATTGTATTATTTTATTAATAATTTAGTTTCTAATTTAATCTTTTTCCAAATTAATTAGTCGTGGTTGATTCTCGCAATTTTCTATTGCTGTAATACAAACTCTAAAAATTATTTTCTACTTTTTAGTTCGGTTTACTATTAAAGCGTGTTTTTTTAAAATATAATTTTTATACCCTGTACCGTATGGTACAAAGGGTATATTGTGTTTGTGCAAGCCGAAAATGTATGTAACGTACAGAAGGAGAAGTCGGAGACCCCCCAAAGTTACCTAAAGTATGATCAGAGTGACTAGAGAAGTCGATATACCCATGTCCGTCTGTCCGAATGAACGCCTAGATCTCAGAGATGGTAAGAGCTAGAGCAACCAAACTTTCAGATAAGATCCCTTATTAATCCATAGGAGACAAGTTTATTTTATTTTTTTGATATCGGGACTACATTATATAGCTCCCATAGGGGTGTTTCAGAGGACCTCGAAAAAAAGCAAAAGTTTTAGATGGATAATTCGTTTGCTTATAAAGATATCACAACCATATTTGGCAATCGGAAGTTTTTTAGAAACCCCCAGCACTGTACCAAATTTTATCAAAATCGGTTGACTATATCATATAGGCCCCATAGGATCGATCGGTCGAAAATTTGTTTTTTGTACAAAATTCGTTGTGTTTCGTTTGTTTGTGAAGATATTGTAACAAAATTTGGCATTAAGAAGTTTTTTAGAGTTCGCAAGCACTATACCAAATTTGATCAAAATCGGTTGACTATATCATATAGCTCCCATAGGACCAATCGGTCAAAAAATCGTGTTTTGTACAAAATTCGTTGTGTTTCGTTTATTTGTAAACATACCGTAACCACATTTGGCATTAAGAAGTTTTTTAGAGTTCCCAAGCATTATACCAAATTTGATCAAAATCGGTTGACTATATCATATAGCTCCCATAGGATCGATCGGTCGAAAATTTGTTTTTGTACAAAATTCGTTGTGAATCTTTTGTTTGTGAAGATATTGTAACCAAATTTGGCATTAAGAAGTTTTTTAGAGTTCCCAAGCACTGTACCAAATTTGATCAAAATCGGTTGACTATATCATATAGCTCCCATAGGACCAATCGGTCAAAAAAACGTATTTTGAACAAAATTCGTTGTGTTTCGTTTATTTTGCAAAGAAATATCTTTTGGAGTTTGTAAGCAATATATCGGAATTGATTGCAATTTGGTGGTACAGGGTATCCCAAAGTCGTCCGCGCCCGACTTTAACGTACGCCATATTTTTTATCATATTAATATTTTGTAAATAAATTCAGCTTAATAAATAGGTACTAAATGAAAATTATTAAATTAAACTTTGATTACACTAGTCGACAAATTTAACACTTTTTTTTTCTCCAGAGATGAGACTTATATTTTATGTTAGGGTAATGTTTCAGCGTTAAAAAACCGTTTTTTTTTTTAACCTCCCATAGCTTGTTTTTTTTTTATGGCTATTTTAATGAAAAATGCCATTTTTCAAAATACGGTTGCACATATGAGGTCATAAAAACTGTACTAATTCGAATTTTTTCATTATTATTTTTTTTTTCAAAAGAAGAGAGTACTACCTTTCCAAAATGCCCCAAATCATAAAAATTGGAAACCTTAAGAAAAAACTACAGCCGAAAGAGTGTGCCCAAAACCCCAAAAAACACAACATTTTGATGACTTTTTTTGCAAATATCGCTATTTCTTTCAGAAAAACTCCTTGACACTTAAAAAGTTAGCTATTTAATGTTATTGGTCATGATATGTAGATACGATTTCTATATAATTTCGTCTTTTTATGTCAAAAATGACTAACTTATTGAATTTTTAGTAAAAATGAAAAAAATGTCCTTTTTTCGAAGTAATTTTTTTTTGTCACTTTTAACTGCATTAAACCTTTGAAAAGTGATTCACTCTTCTATATTTGAATTTTGTTTTACAAAGTAGGATTCAGTACCTTTCAAATAAGCCCTTTTTCGACAAATTCAAACTGCCCATTGAACGCCAGTTGCTGAATATATCACTATAAGTATATGAAAAATCATGATTTCACCAAAAAAATATGACTAAAAACTAAAAATGCATATTCGTTTTCATTCTTTTGAGTTTTTATCAGCTAATGCCATCTATTGACAAACAGCAAGAAGTTAGTTGCGCACCTAATATATATACCTATATATATACATATATGTATATACAATTGATGGCGAGGAACTTTGAACATGCCCATATATGGTCAACATAAATAGGCTTTATTGCTATCTCGCTATATGGACAAGGAGTAAAATTACTTTTACAGGAGTCACGGTGACATCAGTTCGAAATAGAAGCAACTATTTAACAGAATGTTTTTCTAAACATGGTAAAATATGTTATTGCAATGACACTAAGAAACAGTTCGCTAATATGAAACAACCATTTGATGAATCGAAATGGAGATTATTTATCGACGGCTCTAAAACGAGTATAAAAGCAGTGCTTTTAAGCAACGGAAATGAAAAACCATCCATTCCAGTTGCTTTTGTAACACAAATGAAAGAAGAATTTGAAACGATAAAAGCTATACTGAAATTAATAGAATACAACAAGTTCAAATTCAAAATTATTGCGGACTTTAAAGTTATTGCAATCCTAATGGGATTGCAGAGCGGTTACACAAAATACAACTGTTTTCTTTGTTTATACAACAGTAGAGCATATAAAGATCAAAAAAGATCTATGGCCTGAAAGGATAAAATACACTCCTGGTATATATAACGTTGTATCCGAACCACTCGTCGCAAAAGAAAACATTATTATACCTCCACTGCACATCGAATTGGGTCTAATGAAAAATTTTGTTAAGGCAATTGGGAAAAATGGAAATGATTTGGAATAATTTGAATAATTTGAAATTAAGCAAGCTAAAAGTCAAGGAAGGAATATTTGTTGGTCCTCAAATTCGCAAAACAATGAAAAGCAACGAATTTGGAAAAACTTTGGCACCTGATCAAATGCAAGCGTGGAACTCTTTTCAGAAAGTGGTAGAAAAATTTCTTGGGAATCAAAAAAGCCCAAATGCTAAATTTATTGTTGATGAAATGCTTCATTGGTACGAAAAAATTGGCTCAACATTAGTAAGTCTGAAAATGCATTTTTTGAAATCGCATTTTCAACATTTTCCAAAAATTTGGGTGCAATGAGCGACCAACACGGTGAAAGATTTCATCAGGACATTAAAAATATGGAAGATCGATTCAGTGGTCGTTTCACGGAAAAAATGTTGGGTGAATATTGCTGGTTTTTGATTCGAGAATCAGATAAAAAACTCAAAAGAATGAAAACGAATATGCATTTTTAGTTAATTTTTTTATTTTTTGAATTTTTGAATTTTTTTTAAGATTGTTGTTGATAAACTTGTTACCGTTATATGCAATAAAAAATTATACTGTAAATCCCCAATTAATGTTTTATTAAAGCACCATTATAAACAAAAAATGTCATATTTTTTTGGTGAAATCATGATTTTTCATATACTTATAGTGATATATTCAGCAACTGAAAACTCTTTTGAAAAAAAAAATAATAATGAAAAAATTCGAATTAGTACAGTTTTTATGACCTCATATGTGCAACCGTATTTTGAAAAATGGCATTTTTCATTAAAATAGCCATAAAAAAAAAACAAGCTATGGGAGGTTAAAAAAAAAACGGTTTTTTAACGCTGAAACATTACCCTGACATAAAATACAAGTCTCATCTCTGGAGATTTTTCATCGTCGACTAGTGTTATTTGTGCTGAAAAAGAATATGAGAAAGGAATATTGTCCCAGATGGGGTCCCCTGACCGAAACCTATTTTATTTTTTTTGTGTATGAGGTGAATTTTTTGTTCATATTCAACAACTTCTTGGAGGATGTAGGATTGTTCGTTTACCTGTAAGGTGAGAAAATGTGAAAAAGGTTCTTAAAAATTTAAGTCAAAACTAACTCGCTTATGAAATTTATAGACTGTGCTGTGTGACGAATTTAACAAAACGAATAAATTTTAATCGTTTTCGCGTGCTCCAAATTTCACATTTTTTGTTTTCAATAACTTTTCATATCTACTCTTTTCGATAAATTGTTGCCACAGCTCAGCAGTATTCAATAACTTCATAACGTCTACATTTTAGTTTAATTAAAATGTTTCTTATACATACTTAAATATTCTGTGCTTTAAATAATTTTACTAAATAATATTAACAAGTGAAATTTCGTGCAGCACTTCAACCCTTCGGTTATCGTTATGTGAAATCATGTGAAATTAAAACGAATACGAATATTTTAATCGTTTCCGTTAACTGGGCACAGCTGAATATTTAAAATTTAGCATGGCTCTAGAAAGAATTTTTTTATTATTCGCTTCAGTTTCAATAAAAAATAAAAACTAATCATCAATTAAAAAACTCGTAACGATTACAATTTTCAAAATAAAAATCAATCAAAAACTTATTAATTTTTTTATTTTTTAAGCTCAAAATACAAATCAGAAAAAAACCTCGTATTTTTAAACTTTTATATTTTTATTATAATAAAAAATTGTTAAAAACAACTGTTTGTCAAAAATCGGTGTTTTTCTGCAAATTTTTGTTTTTGTAATTTAAAAGAAAAGTTAAGTTTAAAAACATTAAAAAATATGAACCTTAAATATGAAAATTTCCATAAACAGAAACATAACGATATCAACAAAATGAGAATTTCTTGACTTTTTATAGGTAGGATATCATTTAGTCGTGAAGTCCCGACAATAACCCGCACAGTTGTTTTTTGTTGTTTCCTTTTATTTTTTCGACCGTTTTTGCCTTCATCCGGACGCAAACATGAAAATTGTAGCAGTCATAAATTTAACGCTTTTGTGCTAAAAAGTAGCCAACAGTTTTAGTTCTGGGATTCGTGTTTCCCGGCTCTTGTACATGTGAGAGAGAGCGCGTTTGCATGTGGTATCCACACACAGATACACAGAGATTGGGCAAAAGCAATTGCAGCATATTTAGCCGCTTGTTTTGAAAACTCTATTTAATTTTTCGACTTTTTTGCTCACAACTCAGTGCACATTTCATGCCTTTGCCCGGGATATTTTTTTCGTCCTTGTTCCTGCAGCGCATTTTTCAACTGCATGTACTTGGTACGATGGTATATGGTATATCTGGTAGTATGATATTTTTTACTGGGCTGGGTACGGGGCACCTTTTTTGGGTTGGCAGGACTCTCGTAGAGCTCTGTCGTCTGACATTTGCCGGCTGCCCATTGCCCACCCAATTTTCAGCATTTAATTTAAGTTACAACACAAGCTGCTGAGATTTATTACTGACCCTTAACTAGTCTTCCTGGCTTGTTTTCCTTTTTTTTTTTTTTTGTATTTTTGAGGATTTTATTTTTTTTTTCGGCACAGCCTGAACAATGTGAGCTTTTGGTAATTTTTTTTTTTTTAGCTTTTTTGTTTTCCTTATTTTGCTCGGTTTTGGTTTGTTGTTGGAATTGTCTGGAGAACTGTAGCCAATTATTTATAGATTCATGTTTCAAGGTTTTTCCATTCATCATATTGTGTTATTATTTTTATTTTTTATTTTTTGCTTTGAGAATGCTTTAGTTAATACTGAAAAATGAATGTTATAGAGAGGGTATTAGCTTGAGTTAATTTAAGCTAAGAGGCTTTCATGATAAAGAAAATACATACTGAAGACATGCATACAAATAATATAAAAGCAAGTTAAGAAAAAAATAGGATAAAGTTATTATCTTGACTCACCTTATCAGACGTTCAGTTTGGTCGACCTTCAAGCAGAACTTGGAGACCTGTGGCAGGACTAAAGCTCTATCACAAAATTGAGTTCGAGTCGAAGTGGTTGATGCTTCAGCGCTTAATAGGAATAAAGGAACCGTAGACGAAAAAAACGAATATTTATGCCAGGGGTTCGAAAGAATTTTTTAAAAATTTAGTTAGCTTAAAGCACGAACCTATTTCGAAGATTAAATGTCTTAAATTGAGATTAAAAAATTATATTGAATTTATATTTAATAAATTTTCAAACTGAAATAAAGAACAAATTAAGATTAAATTCTTTAATAAAGAAAAAAACTTCTTAAATTCTAGAAATAATATAAACTTTTTCTTACAGTTAACTACAAAAATCTTTTTTCAAGATTGGTCAAAATCTGAAACTAAGACTTTGGTCAAGTATTTAGTTTTTTTTCCGGCTTATTTAAAGATTAAAGATTCTTATTTTAGTTTTTTTTCCGGTATGAAATAAACATAATTAACTTTTAAATTAAGATATATCGTGATTTTTTTTTTAAATTTTAGTGCGTTTTAGAAAAGCATTGTTTAACCGAAAACAAAAGTTTTCGCTACTTTCGTCGCCATTTGGACAACCAATACTTTTAATTCCGACTTTTTTTTTTATCAGTGCAGACAGGAAATGTTTTGCAGCTTTGTGATTTTTTTTTGTAAATATGGCCTTAAATACAATTTTTTTTGTTTATCAGGCTCACATACAAATTTTAGCTTTTCTGGCCTATATTTTAATTAAAAAATACAGTCACAAAATCGTAAAACATCGAACTTTGATTTAGCAGATGAAATAAATTTTTTTTGTGGTATGCAATTATATATTAATTTTTGTTTTTTTTTTGTTTGGTCAAACTGACCAACAAAACACAACTAATTGCCGGATTAGTTCCGGTTCGTACATTAAATTAGGTATAAAGTTCTTTTCCTTGAAAATTATTCGATATTTATCAAAACGGGCAGTTTTGCAGTCCCGTGTGTGTGGGATGAGCATTCTTTCTGCAAAGTATGAAATCAATTAAAATATTTGTCGAATCAAAATTACAATTTATTTTAATCTGTGGTTCACGATTCTATACAACAAAAATATTAAAATATTTTGAACAAATTTAGTTAACAATCTATTGCACAAGGAAATAGACAAAACCATAAAATAATAAGATTGGTGGGAGCTAATCTAAACCTTCCCTTGAATTATTTATAAATTTGTTTTTTAATTTGCAAATAAGTTTGGCTAAGATGGATCTTTTTGGTAGTCAATTAATCTAAAAAATTCCTCAAAAAATTCTTCAAATTTTTCCAGGTAAAAACGAATTTTTACTGTACTAAATCCATCATCACACGTTCCAATGAATCTTACGAAAAAACATGTAATAACTGCCCCCTACTATGAATTGAGCAATGTTTCTGTAATACTTTGAGATCTGAATATATTTCGCCACAAATATATCCTTCCCTGAAAGGCCGTACCAATTTTTTACCATCTATTTAGTCGATCCTTCCTATTAACAAGAATAGATTACGCGCTTCAGTAAGAACATTTTTCAAAATAATTTTGGTATCAGAAGAACTCTAAGCTGTAATAACCCCATTTTTGGACATTTTTTTCGTGTTCTAAGCCGATTATTATTTTAGGTCTTGTAATATTAAGTATATATAAATAAATTTGCTGCTTTAGTAAAATGGTATACTTATTTTTAAAATGTTAGATTCTGCGGTTGTTTCTAATAAGCCAGTTGGTATCTAAGCTCCAAAGAAGGTATTTGTAATGCTCTGAAGAAATCCAGCAGAGATGAAGACGCAGGTCTCCAGAGGCTAGCAGGCAGAACGATTTTTGAGCACCTGGATTAATTGCTGAGTCCATAATTTGTAATATTTTCTTTATTTAAGTGCTCTTGCAGTTTATAAGAGTCGAGAGAAAGGATGCTAAGAACTTCAAATTTGCGCAGCCATGTCGACGTTCTCGTTGCCGCGGATCCCTTGTTGGCTGGAAGCCCAAAAAATGGTGATTCTTTGATATATGGAAGTTCAGATTGAATCCTAATACCATTAATATAACACAAATAGTGACCCTCGTAAGCCATACTGACCATATGTCTAAATGGACTGGATTTCTTATTCTTCCAGGACATTTACAAAAAGACCCTTCGTTGTTATTTTCATCGCGCTGCCTGATCTGCTTGATCATCGTCATCATATTGGAAATGCCTGAGTAGCCGTAATTGATTACCACCCAATTCTAAAAGTCGCTCCTGCAGACGATTCAGCTCGTCTTTGGAATCTTGATACTAATCTTGTAGTATCCGATGGTCAAGTTTAAGCTGAGTAAATTTTGTATGCTCTTGCTGCAGCTTTTCCTCCATTTCATCCACTGTCTCATGATTGTTAATAAGATTTTCATTAATCTTACGTAGCTTTTGTATCTCGTTCAGACTTTTGGTAAGTTGCTCATTCATATCCAAAAGTTTTTCATTCAAGAGCTCATTGTAGTCCTGCTGCTCAGTATCATGTCTTATCAGGTCAGCACGCAGTGTTTCTCTTTAACATTAGGATTTTCTCATCCTTCTTGTTGATTTCTGCTTTCATTTTCTACTTCATCATGTTAACTTTATATTTCTTAAGTTGAGTTCAACGATTTTTTTTGTTACTATCCTTCAAATGACTTTCAAGCATGGATATAGTGTTTTGCTGATCACAGCTTAGCTTCTTCAGCTGTTCAATCTGACTGTTGAGTCCACCAACCTCATGGTTAAGGGAGACTTTATCTTGCTCCTCACGTTGCAACTGCAAACGTCCAATTTTTTGCTCCAGATCATTGCGAGTTTTTTCAAGCTTGTCACATCGTTTCAGGGACAGTTTTAGCGCGTTTTCCATCTTTTTTAAATTATCGGTAAGTAGTGCATGCTCGGCTTTAAGTCTCATTAGTTCCTCTTGCAAAATGTTATTCTCACGCTGCATCGTATCCTTTACCAACTCCTGGCACTGCAGTTTCTTCAATAATTCTTCCGATTTGCCTTCACTTTCCTTAATCTTTGATTGCAGCTCATTAACTAAAATCGATTTCTTTTGGTTCTCTTGTTGCAGCTCTACAATGTGCATCATTGCTTTATTGTATTCAAAAAGACTTTCTTGAATCTAGTGATTCTTCTACTAGAAGTGCATTTCTTTGCTGTAGCGTCTCCATGGCACCATTAATATCCTCCTTTTCAGTTTGTGCAGTGGATAACGATTCCTTTAGGTCTGCAACCACAATTCTCATTCTGCAGTATTTCGCCTTTACCTTTTCGTTAACGCATTTAAGATTCTTAATTTTTTGTAGATAGTGCGATTGTTTTATGTGTTTATATAATCCTCTAAGTCAAGTTCCAACCCAAATATGCAACTTGCTTGCTTTTCAGTTTGTTGCTGTACATTCTTAAAGCTTCGCAAGAACTCGTCAACCTTAAGATGCAACAGCTCCAAATTAGACATAAAGCTAGTCTCTGGTATTTCAATGGCAGATACGTCTTGTGCCTTAAATGCATCCATGTTTACGGATAATTTATGCATTAACTCCAATATGGAGTTGTGCTCCAAATGCAGTTGCTCGTTCATAGCATCCAAACGCTGCGATAAGTCCTTGAATCTGCTCTCTTTTTCTTCAATCTCCCCTTCTTTTTGTAACAACTCTCGTTCAAGTCTCTTAGCGAGTTCTAGGTTTTCCAACACTAGCAGCTGAGCTACTCAGCATAAGCATCAACCTTTTATAGAATTGGTTAATGCAACTGTCATAAAGCTGTATGCAGTCTTCCAATTTAGCAGTTTTTTCGTCGTAGTCAATTTTCTGTTGCTCCAGCTCCATTTCTTTGTTTTGGTTGCACAATGCCATCTGTTTCTCCAAACTGGCATTCAAGAGCTGCAGCGACTCAATGGTTTGACTTATTTGACACTTATTAATTACTAGTACATTTAAATCTTTCATGGCCTGATCCCAAGACTCAACCTCTACAAGCGCGCAAGTTGCTCCTAGGCAATCGCTGTAATCTCTTAGCTTCGCCTTGTATTTTTTATTTTTAGCATACATCTCTTTGAGTTCGCTGCGACTGTTGGACAACTGCTGTTCCAAACAATAAAATTCTATATCTTTTGAAGCCATATACTCCTGAAACTCCTCATTTTGTTTTTGATATTTAGTAGTTATGGCCTTTAAGCAGTGGTCGACCAACTGTATTTGCTCCTCCTCATTTTTCTTATGCTGCAGTGCATCCAGAATTGATTTATTTTCATATAAATCTAATTTATGGAATTGTGGATATTTTAAAATAATCTTGTGGATTTGCTCAACCACGTCACTTGGAGTTTGATGCAGATCATCCGGCTCTTTAGGCATTTGCTTGTTGTCCATCTCTTTTTCGCGTAGTCGATTATCAACGGATACATCCATAACTTCGGGAAATGAGTCTTTGAAATCGAATGAAAAATTAAATATTGCTTCTTTTCCTATGTAAATCTACTTTTCGACTTACCGAATTCTTCTGTTGTAGCTGTCTGCAAAGTTTTGTTTTCGTCACCACTTGCTAGTGTAGACTGTACTTTATCCAGCTCATCATTCTTTTCCTGGATTAGCGAGTATGTACTTGTCACCTTGTCCTCATCCCGTTTCTTCATTAAGGAATTTGTGATGCGCTGCATTTTTAGTTGAGGACGTGAACCCGACTGTTTCGTTGTCGAAGTAGTCCGCTCATGTTCTCCAATGCCGCTTCCTTGGGTAGACGACAAACCAACGTTGGAACTTGCAGAAGCAGCATCCCCACTAATTTGGTAGGCCACATTTGCAATGTATTCACGCAGAGATATTCGTGTCAATTGGGCCTTCGCATCAGTCAGTTGCAAAAAAACCTTTACATGCTGCTGTATTTCGATCGGCAAATTATTGAGAATTTTATAAAAGTATTCCTGGGGGTTCTTCACGTATGCGTAATGCTGGAGCAGAGTGTACACATAAATGTAATCCGTACCTACGACATTGCGATGGGTAAATATTGGTTTAAAATCGGGATAAACATCTCGAAGGAATTTTAGCAATTGAAATGCAACATTTGTGTGTTTCGAGTAAGTCCTGAAGAACGATTCCAAGTCCGTTTGTGCAATCGAATTGCGGGTTTCTGCAATGAGCGGAAATGTTCCTATCTAATTGTGTCCCGATGAAAATTTTTTCGGCAATTTTTCTGTGCACCTATAAATTTTTGTTATTCGTTGCGAAAATATAATATTATAATATTAATAATATAAACGAAAAAGAGTGGAAACTCTATATTCTCATATGTTGATGGAACTGGTGTAAAATATGCGGCCATATTAAAAAATCGTACAGGGGGATCCAGTAAGCATTCCAGTTGGAGCTTCTAGTTTGATAAGTAGAAAAATGTATTTAGAAACCAATTTTTTAGATTTATTTAGTTTTTTTTTATTTATTATAACATTAAGACGTGCTTACTTGAAAAAAATTAAAAAGCGCAAAAAAATAAAAAAAATTAGCCAATTTCATTAGAAAAGAGCCAAAATATTTTTCTTCAGTAATACATTTAAATATATCACAAAATCGCATTTCATGAATTCAAATTAAGTTCCTAAACTACATTTCTAAAATAACAAAATATATTTCAAATGTTTTTTTTAACAGAAGAACAAAACGGACAATATTCAATATTTTGATACATTTTGAGATCAATAGACTTAGATTTGAGCAGACCAGACATAATTTGGTTTTCTACTATTAGAAACTGAATTATATTCAAGTTAAATTCTTAATTTAGTTTTTATCGAACTAATTGCAAAATGTTTAGCTCTAAAAATTCCGTCAACGGGTAATAAATATGGTTCTATCTTGGAACTTCTAAGTCATTAGTGTTGACAATTTTAACGCCCAAATTCTTAAAATATTTGTGTGATACAAAAATAACACTAACCTTCAAATGTCAAATCGATTAATCATGCCAAGTTTGAACCATTTATTTTTCAATTCCGAGGAGCTATGCTTAATTGAAATTTTTCGAGGTACTGATATCACAAAAATAAGCATAAATTCTACAATTCTAAAGGTTACAAACTTTTTATTTTTTTGTTTTTAGCAGTTAATTTACACACATAAAATGACATAAACACTTTTTTTTTAAAGTGGGAGATCCCTTTTGAATTTTAAAATTAGGAACTAAAAATGATAAAAAAAAAAAAAAAAAATTTTAAAATAAATAAAATTCTTTTTTTTTTAATTTAAAGATTTTATATATAATGGATCGCGTAAATATCTTTATTCGTTTAGAAGAAGGCTTGTCAAAAATAGTCTAAAAATTAAAAAGCCAATTTTCAGTTATCGATAACTCGATAAATAATCGGAATTTTGCTATTAAATTTGACGTGGTTACTATTGGGTAGTAGCTATAACAAATATGTAAAAATCATCAAAATCAGAAAAGTTTGGGAGAAAAGTGGCCCGCTTCACTTATTTTCACCGATATATAAATGGCTCAACTGCCAAATCGATTAACGCCACTTTTTTGATTTTTCGAAATTTTAATGTCAAAGTACTTGATAGATGCCGAATTGCTACTATTCATAATAAAAATCTCTAAAAATATAAATGTACACCACTAAAAGGCAAAATGTTTCACTGAGTAATGATTAATTTATCTCAGAAGCCAATCTGATTAAGTCCATACTATAATGTAAATCGTAATAAAATTTTAGTTAAACCACTTTGTACAATCCAATTGACTGCAAATAAAAATTGAGACTTAAGACAGTGAGGGAATGAAAAAGAAGAAAAAAGATGCTCTCTTACAAAAGGCTGAACAGGCTCGTAGTCATATGACTGCAGATGGAATGGCAGCGTCTGAAGAAAGGTTTGTTTTTTCTTTCGACTTAGAAAAAGCTTTAAACTTTCCCAAATTGACTACATCGTTGGCTTATTACAAGCGAAATTTATATGTTTATGCCATAATTTTAATAAAAATATAAGCCTCATGTTCGTTTGGCCAGAAACTGAAGGATCTCGCGGATCTCAGGAAATCTCTTCATGCCTAGTAAAGTACATAAAGACTTGCGCTAAAAATTCTAAGAATATAGTAACGTATTCAGATTCATGTACTGGTCAAAACAGAAATATAAAAACTGTCTTAAGTTTATTGAAATTGCTTCAAAGTACAGAAATACGTGCTGAGTCAATAGAAATGAAATTTCTGGAAAATGGACATAGTTATTTGCCTAACGATTCAAAATTTGCTATTATCGAATCTCAAGCGAAAAAATGCAGAACATTTTTTCGCCAGATGATTGGTACAATATAATAAAAACCAGTAAAAAGAAAGTACCGTTTCATAAGGTTAAAATGACGCATCAGGACTTTTTATCTACAAGTACTTAAGAAAATTCTATCATTAACAGAAAGGCAACAATTACAAAGATACCAGTAAATTGGCTGAAAATGCACTGGATAAAATTAGAATGGTCGAAACCCCATGTTATACAATTCAAGTGTGACTTCAACGAAAATTCAGAATTTAATGCCATTGACATAAGAAAATCTGTAGCTGGTGGACCATTATGTTTGAAAAATGTAAACTAAAAGATATGATAGACTTGTTGAAATTCATTCCTCCTATTAAAAATAACTATTATAAAAATTTAAGGACAAACCGAAATGACCGGAGCTAAAATACAGCTAACGAAGAAGACATCATTTACATTGCTGATGAATTAATTTAAAGAAGTATATGTAACAGAGCAGCTATGATTTATTTGTTCTAAAATCTTAAAAAAATGCATATAAAATAGTTTTTTTGTAATGAAAACATAAATTTAAGAAATTTCAAATTTGAACTTCAATTTATAATTTTCTTTCACATGCCAAATCGATGAAATCCCTCAATCACATAAAATTCACATTAATTTTTCTCAACTTTTTGTTTATGGAGTTTATCGATTTGGCATATGAATTATTAGAAACGTTATTACTAATTTTTTCTAAAATCTTAAATAAAAATGTAAAATAATTTACTTTTCTGTAAAAAAACATAAATTTAAAACTGATTTTGAATTAATAATTTTGTTCACTTGCCAAATCGATTAACTCCTTTATTCACATAGAAATTGCAATAAAAACCGCGATATATTCCATGTTGTCCATCTTATACTTTTAATATGGCCTTACACACAAGATAAATCTGCTGTAATACAGTCTACATTATCAATTTGAATGTAGAACTTAACTGGAATTTTGAATTACAATGCATACTATTTTCTCATTTTTCTCAACTTTTTGTTCTATGGAGTTAATCGATTTGGCTTCTGAACCATTCATATGTATCTATAGGTTACCGTTATTCCAAGTAGGAGCATAGGGCCTCGACGAATAAATTCCAATTATCCCAATCTTGTGCCTTCGCTTCATTCTAGTTCCGATTTACTGTCGTCAGCTCAATGCCGATTTGACGACGCCATGTGAGTGCAAGTCTTACCTTTCTTCTGCCCCCTGCAGATTCTAGTCGATGGTGAGCCATGAGCAGAATGTGCACGATCCAGTTGCAGAATCCACGCGTGCTATGTAAATTGAGAGGCTGCCCACAATTGGTCTGGACCCATAAATCGGTATTTAATATTATTTTTGGCCAATTTTACCGGTTTACAAATGCTCGCAGTTTCTTGAAGTATCTTTCAGCTGCGTCCAACGTTTTACAGCCGTGTTGACTTAACGTTCGAGTTAAGGATTCTGAGCTCTGTCCGCCTCGACATGTTCCAGAATTTCTACACCTGAGCGAAAGACTGCTTTGCCTTTTGCGTTACGGCAAAGTATGTCTTCTGAGGATCCGAGACTTGTTTATTATGATTTTAGTCTACGTCTGCTAATTTTGAACCGCTCATTTGTCTCAGTATTTATACGCATTTTTGTTTTCGAGAATTTAATTTTTAGGATAAACACATGACGTGTGCGAACGAAAGCCGGGCTGTCGATTTCTTAACCCTGGATGCAGCGCTTCTTTAGTGTTATGTATTTTGCGCCAGTCGACTCGCAAAGTAAGATCGTCTTTTTTTGGAAGTTTCATTATAATACTATCTTTCAGCTCTATTCGGAGCTTCCTAACCAGAAGTTGTTGACTATCGGAAGTATGATCTGTGCACTGGTTATAGATACAGCTTTAAAAAGCTCTGGTGCAAATCCATCAATACCCGGCGAATTGTTGGATTTGGCTGCTGAAATAGAGACGGCAATTTCTGCCACTGTTGGAGGATTAGTTGGGATATCCGGATTGACGTGGTGAACTAAACAGTAGGTACTAGTTGCGAAGAATCTTCGGATAGGAATTGATGGGCCTAACAAATTTTCATTTTTTTAAAATATTTTCGAGACTTCGATGAGCTACTAGACACTGTTTTGCGTGTGTAGTGCCCAGAGAATATAAGGAAGCTAAGCTAATGCATTTGGTAAGTAACCACCACCCATCTTAATGCGTAGCCGACAAAAATGCTCTTATCTTCATTTTAATTTAAAGATAAAACTTTCATTAAGAACCATTTCAAATACACTATTTCGAATAAAAAAGAAGTGCTTTCTTCCTAGAAATTCAATTACCAGCTTTAACCCATGTCTACAAGCTTAACCCTACAAAGTCACACAGAATTCATTGCTTCTAGTATATTATATTTAAACAATTCATTTAGTTAAGACATAAGACATATGAACTCATATATAGTTACTGCTTAGTGGCATATTTCTGGACCATTTGAGTTTAACCCACCTCAACATGTGTAGCTTATTCCACCCACCAATAAGCAAGTTATGGCCAAGGCAACAGTCCACTGGATACTAGATACTTCTTGGTTGGCATGCAGCTCAACCGGAAACTATCTAGATGCGGAAATGATAAAACGCCATTGAACATGTTGTGAAAGCGTATGCAATAAATTGCAATGGAAGTGCGGTAAGAGGACAACCAATGACCAACGATGTCTGGTCCCACAATGCCGTCTGCAGCAAGACAATAAAATAATAACAATAAAAGAAGTCGGAAGTGACCGACTTCGATGTAATCATAACTTAAGACTGTGTCCGACGCTGGGTTACCCTGTAAACTTTTTTTCTAAGTAAATAGTTACAGCGAAGAGCAATGTGGGAACTTTACGTCATGGATAAGGACCCTTATCTTTAAAATCAACAAATCTGTAAAAACTTTCAATCCACATAAACTTTTTTTTTCGTCAAAACGTCGGAATCATTTTGTTTATTAGGCTCTAGCTACACATAAAGGGTGACTTTTTTGCAGTTCAAGTTTTCAAACATTTATATTTGACAGCAGATGCTTGATATGTGACATCTGTCAAATCAATTTTGAATGCGGCTTAATTGCAGCCTACAATGTTTTCATTGGTTTTGGCTCCGAATTTAATAAAAGCTGTCCGATCATATTTACACTGTTTTAAGGCCTATTATTTGTGTTTAGCTACATATTGGACACCAAACAAAAAATAAAACTAATTTAATCTTTTGAAAGAAACGCTAAATAAAAGAAGGACAACGAATTGTATGTTTTTTTTTTACTTCGAAAAAATTTTCCCACTTTCCAATCGAATTGAATCAACTCGAAACAACCAACCTTACATATGGTAAATTTTTTCATTTCAAAAAATTACAGAAACTCAAAAGATCACACACCTAAGGGTTGGACATAAGTCCAAATTCAGGGAAAAGAATCCAGCTGGACAATTAGGAATAAAAAATGGGACTATATTAATAAATATTTTCAACCCAATTTAAATGAAAAATCTAGGTTTAGTCAATAATAATATTTTTTTTTTCACTCTTCCTCTTATTTAAATACAAAATTAAATTTTCTATCAGCAGTGCTGCGGAAAACGCAGCAAATATTTTATTCGGTTCGTTTTGAAAACACATGTTTGGTGCTCCCAATTTTACTAAGACGATTTTTTTTTTTTGTGGTTGAAACCGACTACTTTGTTGCAAGAGGAATTAAAATGAATTGGCAAAATGTGTTCAAAAGTGTACGCATTTTAAAATAAAATAATTTTTTAAATATTCTTTGATAGTCTTAGAATATATTTATGCCAATTTCAAGTTAGATATTTACTGATAATTATTTTATTTTTTTTTGTTTTCAACCCGAAAAATATCATGCTATATTATATAAGATACACATATCAAAAGTTATTTTATACATAAAATTCTTGTCCCAAACTATAACTAGCGCGAAAATTTTAAAATTCTTAAATTATGCAACTTTGAATGATCACGATATTTTTGGAATTTCGTGTCTCGTATGTAGAACGCAATGGCCGAAAGGAATGTCATCTAGAATCGCTGAACTGCCATCTTTGAATTCTAGCGGCAAAAAACAAAATTCAATTCTCGCCTTTATGTGACGTCACTGGGTCCAACACAAATGGCCGAATTTTTGAATCAACTTATAGGCAGAACAACTTATACCGGGTGTCTACTTTAATAAAGTTTCGCGCTGCTTGTAAAATATGAATATACGTTTTTTCATCAAAACATCGTATTCAGCGATGCAACTTTTTTTTGGTAGACATTCGCTATGAACTTTAAGGCAGCAGCCAATGAACTTCCCGTCCATCGTTTCCAAATTCTTCTTGATCGATGATGAATTCGTCCGGTAAATTCGCTGCCTACATATATGATGGACTGTTTTATTGAAGACTATGCCAATCTGCTTGTCTACTAGAAAACCCCGCAGTAAGACTAAAACCTTGAAATAATTGCGTAATTCAACCTACGTTGGAACCGAACCTTTCTGGCAGCTTTTTTTTCAATTTTAAAAAACAAATGTTTAAAAATCAACCTAAATTTAAATTTTGTTGCAAACAAAATTCTTAAAAGTATTTGGAGAATTGCTTCAAGCTGTGAAATTCTGCTGCGAAGAATCGAACAGTTATCCAGTAAATGTAATAAACTTCATCTGGATCTTGTGTTCCTGGTTGCTATAACTTTCGTGAGTTTCATAAAGATTGACAGATAGTACCTAACAAAACGCCTTCTTTTTATGATGCAGTAGAAACCACTTCCTTCTTGCTGAAACACACATTCCTTTAAACTGTTTATACCCTTTTGTTCCTTAACTGGTGTTAATAGAACAAAAGCGTAGAAAACGATAAAGACGGTGGCAAAGTCAGGACAATACGGAAGGAATCCATGATGAGGACAACGTCTGTTCGATAAATGAATATGTGTAAATGGTTAGGAGCGTGTCTTTCCGTGGGTGTTTGCTTATATGTGTGTGTGAGTGTATCCGTCCGTACTATAAATATTCAAACCATAGCAAAAAATAAAAGCCAAGAACAGACAAAGTGAAAGGACTCGTTGGTCTCCATTTTTATTTTACTAGCCACTAGTATGTCAGTTTGTCTGCAAGTTTAATGAAATTGTTTTACACTCAATTGAGTTGCCCAACATTTGCAAAAAATTAAAAAAAAAATATAAAATAAATTTAGCCAACTAAATGGAAATCACAATAACTGCATCATCGCAACAAACTGTTTTTTGTTCTAGCTTTTGTAGTTTTTTGGAAGTTGATTTTTTTGTAGCTCTTCGAACGTTTTGGCAATTTTCAAGGCCTTCAACACTCATTCTGAGAGCGAAAAATCTACATCTCTGCTAGTATCCACATTAAAGTTAAAGTTAATCTTTTTTAATACCAAATGGCCGATTTGCCTGATAGAGCCAAAGGATACGAGCGGGCAATTGGTTTGGGTCTTGGCTGCACGTGTGATTTTATGCAAAGCAGCTGAGTACGAAGTCCCTTTGCCTTTGGGCTTCTGCTGTGTTTCTTTATACACTATAAAAAGTGTATTCTCTCTTTGAGGCTTAATTCGTATAGAGCTACTAAGACTTAATTTTAAAGAAATTAAAAAAAATACATATTTATAACAAAAAAATATGAAGAGTATAAGCTCTGTTTGACAGCTAAAGAATTTTACAGCTTACGTTTTTGAAAATGCCGCATAATGTTTTAACTGCTGACTTTGGATTTTCGGAGTACCAAATATTCGCCGGGTAACAGGTATATGTCCTATTAGAAGCTAAAGACTTGAGGAGCCACTATTTCGCAATTCTTAAAGCTAGTCTATCCACTTTGTGAGGCAAAAATGCATAAATGCAAAAGTGCCTAACTAGCGTTATAAGCAACACCAATCAGCTGTTTAGAAATGTTCATTGCATACCTCGTGATCGGTAAGAAAAGTTGCTATGAGAAAAATTGATTTTCGATAAATTCGTATATTTCCCTTATTTTTCCGATAAATTCTCCTGTTGTGTTGGCACGAAATTATTTTTGTTTGATACGAAACAGCTGACATGGTTGCCGCAGCTCTGCACCTTTTTATTACTATATGTTGTTTACATTTAATTTTTATTAAAATATTGGTAGTTCTTTATTTTCGCCTTTTAAATAAAAATACTTATATGAATACTTAGTATGAATTTTAAGCTCTGTAGCCATATTTCTCCCCAACTTACAACTTTGAGCTTTTAATTTAATATATTTTTAATGCTTAGAACGAATTTTTATTTGATTTTTCAGTTATCATAATAAATGATTAAATATTTCTTCAGTCTTCAGTTTTTTCGACTATTAGCTGAGCTAGGACAAAAAAAGAACACGCCTGTAAATAAATAAGTACATACTCGTACTTTACAAATGTTTCATAAAATTCATCTATTTGTTCATTTTTGATTTACTCCAAAAAAAATTAAAAAATTGTGAATAATTTTTTTATGTAAATACAATAGAAAACCAAATTTAAGAATTAAACAAAGAAGTCGCAGGAACGAGACATATAAAGGTTTTACTTTGAAGAATTTAATTTCAATAACTTACGGATTTTCGTTCTATTAGTTGCTTTTTATTTTAAATCAAATCTATTTTTTTGGAATTATTTGATTTGAAAATTTTCTCTAAATTGTTAAAATTTCAACTAAAGGATGTTTCTCAATTTATGGCCAAATGCTCGTAAATGTCGCAAAACTATATGGTTACACTTTGTATAAATACATTTTTTTTTTGCAAGTTCTAAAATTTTTTTTTTTTTTTTAAATATCCTTGTTTTTCTTTTCTTTTTTTATATACTTGGAAATATTTTTATTTTTGTGTTTTATGTAAAATGCGATCATAATTAAATTTTAGAAATAGCTAAAAAATTATATTAAATTAAATTTTTTGTTTGTTTTAATACAAAGTTTAATTTTTTATTGAAACCAAAAAAAATAATATAAAAAAATTAAAAAAAAACTATTTTATTTTTTTCAAATATTCTTGTTCTTCTTTTCTTTTTTTATATACTTGCAAATATTTTTATTTTTGTTTTTTATGTAAAGTGTGATCATAATTAATTTTTAGAAATAGTTAAAAATTATATTAAATAAAATTTTTTTTTTTGTAATTTTGGGTTATTTTTTTTAATACAAAGTTTAATTTTAAGATTAAGAAAACCAAGGGGGAAGCTCAAACCTCCCTGGTGGTCATCAGAAATTGGGCAACTCCGGCACAATTCCCGCAAGCTTTTTAATATTGCTAAAACAAAGGATGACGTTGTTTCATGGAATAACTATAAACTCAGCCTTTCAGAATATAAGAAGATGCTCCGGAAGGCAAAACGGTCTTCCTGGCAGCTCTTCTGCTCAGAAATCGAAAGTACCACTGGCGCTGCAAGGCTCAGGAAGGTGCTGTCCAAATGTCCATCCACACTTGGATACCTACAAGGATCCAACGGGATTTGGACCACTTCTAGCGAAGAATCGCTAAAACTACTAACAAATACACACTTTCCGGGCTGCTCTACCGCCAAGCCAGCGGAGATCAACCCCATGCCAGATACAACTTGTATCTCCACAAACCTATTCACCCATGACAAGGTGGAATGGGCAATACACAGTTTCAAACCATATAAATCGCCGGGACCAGACAATATTATCCCAGCGCAGCTACAACATGGGGGAAAAACCGTCGTACGATGGTTGACGGATATTTTCACCAGAATTTTGAACACAGGGATTATCCCGAAAGTTTGGCTTAGATCTAGAGTAGTCTATATCCCCAAGGCAGGGAAGGCTACTCATACTCTTCCAAATGATTTCCGGCCCATAAGTCTCTCATCTTTTCTTCTTAAGACGATGGAAAGACTATTGGGCCTCCATCTGAGAAATACTATTCCTCAATCGCAAATGTCGGACTCGCAGCATGCTTACAAAAAAGGCAGCTCCACTGCGACGGCTCTACATTCAGTGATCTCGGGAATCGAGAAATCACTTCATTACAAAGAATTTTCACTAGTGGCCTTCTTAGATATTGAGGGCGCTTTTAATAACGTCTCACCTAAGACCATCACAGACTCGTTGAATGAACTTAAGGTGGAACCTCGGCTAGTCAGCCTCATTGAACAGATGCTTAAATGCAGAATTATTCAAGCCTCTCTCGGCACTTCCAGTATCGAAAGACACGTAAGCAGGGGAACGCCTCAAGGCGGAGTCCTGTCCCCCTTCCTTTGGAACGTAGCCATAAACGGTCTCCTTTACACCCTGGAGAGGGGCGGATGCAATATAACTGCGTACGCAGATGATGTAGCAGTTGTTTTCTCGGGTAAATACACGCAAACTCTCTGCGAGCGTATGACTAAGGCCCTCCATACGCTCTCTGAATGGGCCACAGCCAGCGGATTGGGAGTCAATCCAGACAAGACAAAGCTTATGCTTTTTACCAGGAAGTACAAAGTTCCTGCTCTTATTAACCCCAAGCTTAATGGTATCACCCTACCATTCAGCGATTCAGCAAGATACCTCGGTTTAGTCCTAGACTGCAAACTAGACTGGAACCTGAATACGGACGATCGTAGAAAAAAGGCCACGATCGCCCTATATACATGCAAGAAAGCCATCGGACTTAAATGGGGTATGTCTCCAAATATAGTCCACTGGCTATATACTGCCATCGTTAGACCAATACTCATGTATGGAGTCTCGATTTGGTGGCCAACTCTTGATAAGATGGCCAACCTAAAAAAGTTGAGTAAGGTTCAGCGGACCGCAGAACTGACCATCAGTGGAGCTCTACGCTCAACACCAAATGAAGCACTAGATGCTATTCTTAACCTCCTGCCCTTGGACAAGGTGGGTAAACAACAAGCCGCTCTATCAGCCTTACGCATGAGAGAGGCGAAAAAATGGAATGACCACGACTTTGGTCACGCAAAGATTCTCAAGGGAAACCCACTTATTCCCGAGAGCACAGACTACTGCATTCCGCAGGAACACTCCAGAACCAATTTCAAAACCCATATTCCCACCAGGGAGGAGTGGAGTATAGGTGTTCCAGGCCCAACTGGCTCAATAAGAATCTTCACGGATGGTTCCAAGCTGGACGACCGTGTAGGTGGAGGCGTCTACGTTGATGAACTCAACGTAAGAACATTTTTCCGACTCCCGGACCATTGCAGTGTCTTCCAAGCAGAGGTAACCGCAATCCAGGAGGCTCTGACAATAATAAGAAACCTACGGGTACAGAATAAGACCATCTGTATCTACTCGGATAGCCAGGCGGCTATTAAGTCCCTTGCTTCATTTACTTCGAGCATGAAGTCAGTGAATAACTGCCGCTTGTCTCTTGAGGAGATGGCTGAGCAGTTTTCAATCCACCTCATATGGGTCCCAGGACACAGGGATATCGAGGGCAACTGTATTGCGGATGAACTGGCTAGACAAGGAACTACCAGCATCCTCCTTCAGGACAAGGAGGGCCTGGGTATACCCATGGCCAGCTGCAAACTGAGAATACGAAATTACTTCGCTCTCTCTGCAAACCAAGCGTGGAATCGGGCATCGAACACGTGCATAATCTCACGGCAAGCCTGGCCGGTATACACCAGTAAAAGAACGAAGGAACTTTGCTGTCTGAACAGAGCACAGTGCTCGACTGTCATTCGTGCTATCACAGGGCATTGGCTGGTGGGGATACATGCATCCAGGTTTAATGCTCCCCACCACGATTTCTGCAGAAGTTGTGGTGATGAGGAAGAGCTGGAAACAGTTCAACACCTTTTCTGTCATTGCCCTGGTCTTTGTAGGACGAGATTCCGTTTTCTAAAGTCATACTTTCTTGATGATTTGTCACAGCTCTCCGAACAGAGTCCAAGATGCCTTTTTAGGTTCATCCAGGCCGCCGGATGGCGGACTCATCTCGCATAGGGAACCTCTTGAGTGGGGAAGAGTGGTGAATGGTCCACCGTAGCGGTAACACAACGGGCCTATTTTGGCCTATGTGAGTTGGGACTTTGGTCCCAACTGCCGCCCTAACCTAACCTAACCTAACCTTAATTTTTTATTGAAAACAAAAAAATTTTTCAAATATTTTTATTCATTAACGAGATATGTCTTGTCAAAAAGTCTAGCTAAAAAATATTCTAGTACCGATTACTCAATAAATAATTGGAAATTTGGAATCGGAAAAATAAATCGTTAAGATCGATAATCCGCTATATTTTTTTTCGCCTATAACCACAACTAGAACTGGAATCATTGCGCCTCTAGAAAATTGTTCTAAAAACTGTTGTGTTTAAAGGGTATTTGGCTCTCGCCTAATCAACTCAAAATTTCTTTTTTCTTCTCATTTTTAAGTGACATTCTTCCAAATGTTGCAATTTCACATGAGCTTAGCTTGGACTTTTACGATTATGTTTGGGCTGCAGAAAGTGAAGAGGAGTCTCCATAAGCTGCTTCTATGTATTATGTTTTTTCATCTGCATATGTGGCACATGTGTTGGCAACCCTGTACACTATACACTTTAATGCAGTAATAATCATTTGTTCGTTAGTGAAATTACTTTGGTGACCTTGTCAGATCATTCACAATAATTGGTTAGATTATTTTGGATTGGTTTCCAGCCAAGAACTGAGGACTCGTATCTGGCACTGTCAGTTGACCTTCTTTGCAATGAAGTTATACGGCGAAAATTGCTTGTCATACAAACACATTTATTTGATCATAGTCAACTTAGTAGATACTTTTATGGTATATATGTATGTATGCTACATATATAAGGTTGTAGCAGACACAAAAGTGAGAATTATAAACTTATATATAGCAACACATATGGACACATATATACATATATACAGAGAATATGCAAATTCAATTTGAGTTTGCCTGCCAATTTCTATGTGCCAAAGATAAAGAGACAAATGTCTGTATTTAGAGAGTGTGTGTGTTCCTCAATATTTGCTAAAGGTTGCCCTGGAAGCCAGAAAAAAAAACCAAGTCAAATATTTACCCAGAATTTGCCTATTCAAATTGAAAAGTCGTTTTGCCTGGCTAACTTTGAGGCAAGTGGCAAGCAAAGCCATTTTAGAAAATTAATACAAAAATCTAAGACCCTAACTGGGGGCTGTCATTGGGACAAACAGTTAGATACACAGTCGGACAGATGAATATCTATGGCTTGGCTGGCATTAAGTATACGACATGTTTGCCAATAAATATGCTTGCGTGCAAATGAAAAGCGATAAGCCTAAGAATATTGCCTTACGCTACAATAAACTTCTATTGTGTTGCCAAAAGTAAAAAAAAAATCAATTTAAAATGTGTTAATAAAATGACAAGAAAAAGTGACGGGACATAAATAATGTTAAGGGCCTACAAATCATTTTTGTTTTGTTAACAAGAAACAGAGTGCAGGCAGGCCTTTAATGCACAACTCTTTAAATAGCTTAAAATTGTGAAATCGAAGCTATAAATTAGTTTTAAAACCAATTATTTTATGGCCATAACAACAAATAACTTGAAAGCAATTTCAAATTTAATGGACAGCTAAAAGGCTAAAAAGGATTTAAATTTCATACTCAACGAGTCTCATATTTAATTGGCCCTAAACTTCACAATTCGACAAGCTGCCAATTGCCAAAGCTTCGGTGTATAAACGTTTTCGATTAAAAGCCAACTTTTAATTAAACAGATTATGTAGCCATATATATAAACTTTAAGTTGGTCAATTGCCGCAGGAGTCAAGGCTTGTATGGATGACATGGCGGTCACGGAAGCCACTTCAGACTAGCCGATTATGAGCTGATATTTAATTAAATGTTATATTTTGACTTTAACTGCACTTAAGTCCGAGGACAAGAAGTCCGGCGCAGTGTGGAAACGAAAGACTTTGTTAGGATTGTGAAGCAGCTAAATGAAACCAAGTTGTGAGTAAAATGGCGTTGGCTGTTTAAAGGCACTTAAGAGCTCGTTAAGTCTGCTTTCCCCAACATTGCTTGTTTTCTTCCGCTCTCACGCCCATTTACACCAGTTGCCATGCTTTTTGTCATCTCCTTCTGCTTCCTCATCTCCTTCTTCTTTTGTTCCCTCCTTCCTTCTTCCCGCCTCGTCAATTAAGAAGTGTGCATTCGGTAATCGCAACTTGCGCGCAGGAGCACCTTAACGTATGCAACAAAAAGTGCATAACAGCGGAAGCCAATGACAAGCTTTTACTGCGTTTTGCGGAAAACGACGCACAGTGGTTCCAAATAATCAAAATAATTAAAATTCAATCAAAGTCCAGTTAGTCATAAACTTATTTTTATTTATTCAGTTGCAAAAGTAATGACTTTGATAAAAGTGTAAGTTTTATTTTTATTGTATTAAAGTTATATATCTTGTACAATATATTGTTACAATACCATATTTTGCCAATTACTACGTAACAAGTAATTTTTTGTAAATTTTTTTTTTGCATTTACCTTTAAGTAAGGAGCCATAACTGAATGTGTAAGAAGGCTTGTGCGCAGCAGTCCGAAACGGTTCTGAACAAGGGTTCGCGAGCTTGGTACGCTAAATTTAGCCAAAAGATACGCACTATCCATTAGCAGTTAAAGTCCATAATACGCAGAGGTTTGAATTAAACTGAAAAACAGTGTTGCCCTATGATTTTATGGAATTATTAAGATTAGTTTAGTTTTGGCGACACAACCAAATCTAATAAGCAGCAACTAAATGTTTGAAGCTAAAAATATGGTTAGTAGAAAAAATCTTTGTTAAACATTTAATATAAAAGCGTTATTATGTCATATGTGCCCCTTAGGGGCCAACTATCTAAACAAAGTATAATAATTATCCGCCTTGATATTGAAATATATTTTAAAAATATCATATTAGATTATAAAAACAATCTCAGTATCTCATTCGTGAAGGAAAGAATTTTCTTCCATTTTTTGGGGGTTGAACATCTTAATTCATCTAATCCTTTCATGAGCAGCAGCAGGATATAAGTGAAATACAATTTTTTTATTTATTGATTACAGATGAAGCTATCTCCATACCATTTTATACTTCAACCGACCTATTTTTGTAAAGCTGTTTTAAGAGGCCATGTTTGGTTGTGGTACTCTTAACAAAGCCCAATTTGCTTTCAGATGTACTTCTCCGTGATAGTACATCTTTCGGTAACAGTTAAGGATTTCTTTTCCCATTCTATTGGCGTTTTTAGATATTTAAGATATGACCAAGGCCAATCCTTTTATTGACATTCATAGTTTTTAATGCAGCTGTAGACTCCGCAAAGGTCGTTAAAATAGACATGTTATTTAAATACAATCCGACTTCCCTATGTGGACATTTCATCGTAAGTTTTTTAACGTTTATTGAAAGAAGTTGATAATTTTTGTTTTGGCCGCGAGAAACGTTCAAAAAACCTCAATTTATAAAGAAACCCATCCCTAGTGTAAGTACCGTCTCTTCAGCAATATCATTCCCTTATTTGAAATTGTTAAAATTTTGGGCATCCCCTATGATTCTCGAGAATTACAAAAAATTATTTGAAAGATTAGCTTTGTGACACCAATTTTGTTCGTTATACAAAAAAATTCGCTTCATAGAAATTCGTTATAAGAAGCTCAAAATATACTTTTACGAAAATATTTCACAATAACTCGTTATAGAATAAAGTCCTTTGTAAAGAAGTTTGATATATTGGAGTAAATAGAAAAAAAAAATTTTCCAACATCCATATAGGCGTAACCACTGTGCGAAGGATAAATAAAACTTATACAAAGGCAAAAGTCGGAGCAAAAGAAACTGCAACTCGTGAGAGAAAGAAAATTTTAAGTTAAATCAGCATTTAAGCAGTTGCAAAGAACAATGTCACAACATATGAATGAAAAATCTTAAGCCTGGGCCTTTACTTGCAAGCCTCTTTCCCCACATGTACACTCTCCTTTTTCTCTCTTTCAATATAGCGAAAGAGGCACATGGTATATGGCAGTCCAAAAGAAACAAAAAAAGCAAAGAAAATTGGAAAGAAAAGGAAATGGGCTGCGATGCGAGAAGGTTTTCTTTGCCTCGTGTTGTTGTTGTTCTTATGTAAGTTGGCTGCCGCTTTTCCATTTAACGGGATTATTTATTTTATTTCGTTATGCGCTCCAAACAGCTTGAGCAAAGGATTTAAGCGACTGTTCAAAATGGCGTAAACGCTGTACACAACTACACACACACGCACACACTTATTTTTGTTGCCAAGAAGAAGGCAAATAAAATAAAATATGTAAAGAATTTTGAAAAGCAACCGCAACAATATAGAATGAGAGAGTATGGTCGAAGAGAGAAGCGGAGAGTGCAAGAAAGAGTAACGACTGTTATATTAAATTCATGCAGCAAAAAACACTTGCACTTGCTTAACAAAAAAAAATACTATAATCGAAACCGCTGTGAGATTATCAAGCCAGTTCCGGTTCTCATTTCCGCTAAAATTTAGTGAAAATGAATTTTCTTTGAGTTTGAGATAGTCAGTGAGTGATACTTCATTTATGGATTATCTACAGGATGCTTTTATTACGCTAGTTTCAAACTTCGCAAAGTGGCAGAGCCAAGTGAACATCTTTTTATACCCAGCACCTTAAGGTTAGGGGTATATTAGGTTTGTGCAACCCTCAAATGTGCGTCCGTCTGCTTGAACGCCTTGATCTTGTACAGAGACTAAAACAGCTAGGATAAATATAATGTGATGATAATAGTAAAATTTTGATAAGCTTTCGAACTTACCTATTATATAATATAAATAAATAATTTTATTTATCTCCGATACCAAGACGATATAACGAATAAGACAGTAACGAATTTCCTTTCCTGATCGTAACTCAAGTACTGACACACACATACAATGTCTGACCAACCGTCATAAAAAGGACGTTTATTCGACGTTTATTGCTGCACTTTAAATTAATGCGCAACAAATAGCCAACACTTTAATTAAGTGTTGCGCAGTATTGGGAAACAGTGCGTATGATTAATGTTGATGCCAATTCCGAATTTGATACATACAAAATATTAATAGCTAATGGTAATGGTTTATAAACAAACATTAATTATGAGAAGTAATATAATGATTATGTTTACATAGAGTATGTAATTCTATGGAGAAATAATTCTTTTTCACTAAAGTATACCTAAGACTTAAGACTTTAAGACTTAGTTTTTTTCTTTTTTAAAGGCCGCTATTCAACGATTTTGTCTACTTGCCATAATTTTTTGCTTTCAAAATAAGTTGCTGCATATTAGTTTTGTTTGTGGCGACAAAATAGAACAGCTGTTGTTGCTGCTGGCGCCATATAGTGTAAACTGCTGGCGTCACCTTTCGTAAATTACACATTTTTTTACTGAAAAAAACGGACAACACTGAAGTTTTATTTTGTTAGTTTCGAGGTTTCATGGACCTACTTCTTTGTATGTTATGGTGACAACAACGTTTTATAGGCCTTATGAAAGTTAAAAAAAAAATACGATTGTTACATAAACAACTTCCAAAAAGTATATTTTAGTGCATTAAGTACATTTTTAAATATTCCTCTTTATTCACTCAACTTTAATGAACTCAATTTCCTTTTTAAAAAATAAACACATTCGCACTTCAAAACATGACAAACTGAATCTTGCAGACTATGAGAACTTGGATAACCAAATTTCAATCAGTCAAGATAATTTTTTCTGCTGCAACGGCCCCTTCCTCTCACAAATAATTTTAAGGTTATCATATAGATGTGGCTAATAAAAATATAAACAAAAAAATAACATCTCAATTTTTAGTTCTAATAAATTTACTTATTGTCTAATAAAGACAAATTGTAAATAAAATATAAAAAAAAAAAATAAAAATTTTTAGCTCAAACATTTGGTATAATGCCATATAACGTCAAATAAAATAAAAGCAAAAACAGGCCTGCTACCCAACCCTCAGTTAGCAGATAGGATCAGGATGTAACTAACCATATTCTAATGTATGAGGAAAAGTTTTTCTTAATAATACTATAATATATTATGCAAACGTAAGTGAATAACTGATAGAACAATTCACAAATATGTGCTTTGAAAGAAAAAATGTGTAAAAAATCAGGGACATAATCTCAAAGAGCTACAGGGTTGCAAAAACTTTAAACAAATCTCCATCTGCTGCTTTGTGCGCTTTTTTTTTGTCATAAGTGGAATGCGGTTTATGCATAATCTGATTATGTTGATAAGCCAGAGAGAAGGAATGCTTGCATTAGTTCCCATTGAAAAAGGAATGCTGTATAAAAAAAATAAATAAATATTTTGAGTTAAAAAGAATTACGTTAAAAATGGTTTAACTTCAAATAGTTAGAAAAGAACGTTTTTTTATATTGCGCCAAATCTTGGAAAGCATTCCATTTATTCCCGATATACTTTAAATGATTTTTTATAATGTTTGTGCTTCGATCACCAATAGTTATCCGAAGTACGATCAGGGTGACTAGAGAAGTCAATTTAGAGATGTCTGTCTGTCTATCCGTATGAACACCTAAATCTCGGAAATGATAAGAGCTCGAGCAACCTGGATTTAGACCTCTTTTTATTTATCGAGAAACAAGTTTATATTATATTAAGGGCATAATTCATTTACAAAATCGGCCTACTAAGTCATAAAGCCCCTATAGCACTGTGGTCGATTTGGCCTATCTAGCGGAAGAAAATTAATATCTTCTAAAATAATTAACCTATCTTCATCAAATTTGGCATGAAGAACAATTTTAGGCAGCTACATATACGTTTGGTACGGATCGGATGACTATATTTATAGTATATATGTATGTATATATATAGCTAAAATCGGTTTTGGGCATATCTCCTGCATTTTTTATTCTATCTAAACCAAATCTGATATTTAAAAATAGAATAGGAAGATACACGTAAGTATATGCTAAATATCATCTGGATCGCACTACTATATTATATAGATGCTATATATCCTTTAATCGGTTTTGGCCATATCTCCGCCAAACATAAACCCATGTCCTCCAAATTTGGCATTGAAAAACAATTTGAACAGATAAACAAATACGCCGAGTTTGAATCGGGTGGCTGTATCACCACGCACCATGCTTAAAAACATAGTGCCTAAAAAGTCAAATATTTAAGGTAGCAAGTTGTAGCAGGAAAATTTAATTATTTCACAGAGACAACGACGAATCATTTTACCAAAAACAACAAAATTTACACCGGACATATTGAGACATTAAGAGATGCACACCACGAAAGTCAAAAAAGTGATACTAAAAAAGATCAGCACGGCGGCAAGTTTCCACCACGATTTGCCATTACAATATATAAGCACAGGCACCGAATCTTTTTTTTTGTAAATACATACCTCAAACTATTTAAAAACCAAAAATATTATGGAGTAAAATAATTTTTTAACAATTTCAATTACGTTTTGATAATCGAATGCAAACCAAAATTGTACAGGTTTTTCATTTTGAAATTTGGATTTTCTTCCGCTAGGTAGGTCAAATCGATCACAGTGCATACGAGCGATCGGTCTAAAAATCGTTTTCATGGCATAACTCGTTTGTTCATGAAGACGTCACACAGTGGAAGGAATGATCGATTTAGCGGAACTAAATTCATACTGTCTAAAATAATAAAAATATATTAAAAAGAATATTTTTCCCGAAAAGGTGAAAGCAACAAAATAGGGTATAATTTTTTTTTTTATGAATAATTATTTTTTTTTAATTTAAAATTTTTATTTTTGTTTTTTTTTTGAATAAAGTTTTATCACCTTTGTCAAGGTCACATTGTTCTTGTTGCTTTCTTTCGTTTTTTCGGTCACTACGGAAATCTCTCTAAACTTTGTTAATTTCCTTTAACTCGTCCGTCCTCAAAGCATTTATTTTATCCACAGCAATTGAAAATAAAAAGAATTGAAAAAAAAACTCAAAGTGTCATTTCAGAGTTTTTCTCTGCATGTCATTCTAAAAATGCTGTCCACCTGCTGACCGACATGGTGTCCATAAAGTAGAATATCATGAGCAGTGGCGGCGGGTCGAAGCGAGAGATGTTTGACATTTTACCTTGACAGTAAATCATATAAATTTCAACAAAAAGAATTTCCACGGGCCCTGGCGGGTGGCATATAATTTTTTTCTACAGACGTTGAATAAATGATGCTGAATAGAAGTCAATAAAAAGGAAAATTTCTAACAAAAAACCACATATTCACAGTTTATAAAATATACATTTTTCTTAAATTATATACCTTGAACTGAAAACTAAAAAAAAAATTTACCAAAAATTTTAATTTTGTAACTTTTACACGATAATAAATGCTGCAAAGTTTTTGCTTTCCAGCTGATGCTACATATGTTCTGCTTGAAAGCTCATAGTTGACCAAATATCATGAAAAAAGCTTAAGGGCTATTATCGATCACCTCAGTGAACTTTTATCAATTGGCGGGCAATAAAACATTTGATAATTTTATGAGTTAAAATTTCTCCCACTGTGCGTCGTAAGCAAATTCAACAATCAAAAGTTTTTAAAATACCAAAGTACTACGGCGAATTAAATCAAAATCGGAGCATTCGTTTATTTGTATGTTGTGATGGTACAGGGTGACTCAAAGTTTGCCGTGCCCGACTTTAAAGTTCGCCGTATATCTTACTGAGAACTTGTTTTATCCATCGTTGGTATACGTTAAATCAAACTCCATCTTTAGCTCATTCTTAAATCATTTAAATCTTTTTAAATTTGACCAAAAATTGTGAATGCAAAATATTTTAATGTGATTAAATAAAAATTAACATGAAGCCGCTTGGCTAGTCAGTAGCTCATTAAGACCATAAAAGTTTTAATATAAAAATTATTCTTCTTTATTTTTGTTTTCATTATTTTAATTGAACTTTCATTGTTGGGTGAGCTGCAAGAGTTCATTAAAATATTTATCAAGAGGAAAAGCCATAAAAGGATATTAATTAAAAATAGACCACCATGCAGCCGAGTACACCCCACTATACATTCTCACCTACTTTACCTTTAGCAGATACTTTCTGCATCATTATAGCTGCATTTTGTGTTCATGACGATGCAATACACAATTACCCAGCCTTTGGAGTGGCTGCAGCCAACAAGCCATGCCGATAATAACATTAATTTCAAGATTTTTGATCCATAAAATGGCCAACATATTCGAAGAAATCCACATAATTTATGAACCTTTGAGTTGCCAGCAACAGAAATAGTTGAAAGAGCAGTGTCCATACGGTATGAGTATAACAATAATTTCGATAAACATATGAAATGAGGCCGGGTTATGAGAAGTTTATGCAGTTGCTGAGATCATGATATTAAAACGTGATACAAAAACAAAAAATTATTTTATTTGATATTGTTTCACGCGTCTATGTGCCTATAATTGCGAGAATGTATGCATGATGCCATGACATACCTATGGCTAGAATTGACGATACCTCTATATGTTACTAATATGTATTATCGTTTTTCCACTCTGGAAATTACGTACCATCGTTTTGTTCAGCATTCGCTCTAAAAGATTTTGAAAAAAGAATGCCCACAAAGTTGTCTCCTAATGGATAATTCGTTTGCTTATGAAGATATCGTAACCAAATTTGGTGTTTGAAAGTTCTTAAGAGTTCCAAACAATTGTACAAAATTTTATCAAAATCGGTTGACTATATCATATACCACCCATAGGATCGATCGGTCAAAAAAAAATCACTAATTTTTTTCGTAATCGATCAAACTTTACGAGCAATGAAAAACACTGGATTAAACAATTTTTAAATTTACGTTCAAAATAGAATTTTTTTTCAAAACTTTGCTAAAAATGTCGAAAAATTGCATATGTATGCGAAATATTTCGAAATCCGTTTTTAGCATTCCATTTTACTACGGAAATGAGTAAAATATTTTGAGGATACGAAAATTTTTTAAAATTTGTAAACTAGAAAGAAAACGTTTGGTTATTGCGTACTCTATCACAAGTTTTTCCAGTAATAATTAATTTACCTCAAACGAATTATATGTAGGACTGAAGCTATCCCAGCTCGAGTACGGTGAAATAATATGCACACTTCTTAGGTTTCACAGGTTTAACTCGGTTCACAAATGTTTATTAAGTTAATTGGAACATTATTAAAGCATCTTAATTTGCGTTTAACTTTCTTAATCTTATTATTTTTAACAGCGTAACAAAATCACGTCTTAATACTATGGCTGCTCTCTCAAAAACTACGCACTCCTGCTTTTGTGCTGCCAACTCCTGTCCTTCTTAGTTTTCTAGCGCTGCCAACTACTTTACGTAATGGTCAGCTGTAAGCTGCCAAACGCCATTCCCACATATATGATATTTAATATTTTATTTAAATCAAATTTCCCCTATCACACACATTAAAAAATATTTTTTGTGTAGCAAATAATTTTCATCAATATTGGATCATAACCTAATTTTTATCGGTTGGTTGCCAATAAAAAATAAATATAAAAAAAAAAAAAAAATATACATATTATATCAAATTTTTAATTAACTTACAATTTCAGAATTCAGTACATCTCTTACAAAATAGGCTGAAGCGAAGGGGGCAAGATTTCCGCTCGCCTAGGGCGTCAATTGACCATATGCCATCCCTGAGAGTGGCTTAACATGATATGGCTCAGCAAAGAGAAACCCACATGAAGCACATATCTGTAAGAGAGTTCAACTGCTTCAACACTTTGCGCAGCTTAAAAATTATTTAAAAGAAGAAAAAATGTTTATTGTTAAAAAATGTGAAAATAATATAATATTTAAATTTGCCAGCATCAGCCAGATATTATTTTCAATATCACTTGTATTTTATTATTATGATTGTTATTGCTGTTTTACAGTTATGTCCTGAAGGAAGACACAAAAGAAAACCGAACCCGGCGAATGTGGTTGGTTCTGCAAGGTTGGTCATTCCGCCATTGTTGTTTGCTCTTCTTGTTGTCCTTATTATCGTTGTTCTTGTTGCTGTGGTTTGCTTGCTGCAAAGGATGTGTTGGCAACTCTGTCAGGTAAGAAGCTGCCATGGCAACATGAAATAACAACTACCATTAAGGTTCAAAAAAAGAAGAAAGAGCAAGAGCCAAATGAAATTCCAGAGTTATGAGAAATCCTTTTGACGTGGTTTTATATATGTGAGTATGTGCAGTAGTGTTGGCAAGTGTCAGTGCTAGTATATGCGTGTGTGTGTGTGTGTTGGAAAGTGTCAGGATATGTGCGTACAGGTTTGTCTGTCAGTTATGCTGACCTGCGTTTTACGAGTAAGTCATGGCAAATTATGTGTGCATTATTATTATATCGTCGTTGTTCATTGTTATGGAAATATTTGTTATACAGCTCGTACAGCAGCATCGCATGGAAACTGCCAAAAAATATGTTAAAAGCTTAAAAGAGTACAAAACTATTGTCAAATACCAAATAATAAAATAATAATTGTTAAATAATGTTGGGAATAAAGACAAACAGCTTTTAATGGCAATTCGGGAGTCAACAAACGATAGTTTAACAATAAAATTTGTGTAGGGAAGCACAGAACTAGCAGATCTACTGAGTGGGCTTTGACAAGGTTATATCTTGCAACGAAATACATATCTTTTCCTTAAGCTACAGGTTATTGTGTGGTTCTGATCAGCTTCAGGATATATCCAATTATTCCACGTTGTAGGAAATCCGTTTAGTTTCATTAAGCATATTTTGGAGATCCATTTATCATAGAAAACGAGAAGATGTTATCAACTTTTGTTCCCAATTTTTAAGACAGAAGATTGCTTAGTAATTATTATTGTTAATGTACATAATTTTTTTCTTTTTTTAAATAATTTATTTCCTATTTGTAATATGGTACAAGGACCATACTCTTTATAGTCTTATGAAATGTTTTGTAGCTCCTATCATCATTCTGGGTTACGATGAGCGAAAATACGAGAAAGCTGCCTAGGTTCGTGTCCGTCGGAATGCTGTATCGCCGGAGTCGTACTGGAAAGCATACAACAAAAAATTAAATAAAAGTGTTTTAAGAGTCAACGTTTTATTGTTGATGCTTGATGAAGCAAAGTGACATATGGGAAGGGTTAAAAATGAGGCGTATAACTCTGGCAAATTAGGACAGAGTGGCTTTTCTCATGTGGTGCGGAACGGAGCAAGATAACAACCTGAATTGACACCTTATGGGTACTCTCGCTTTTATGGTCCTTGAGTTCAAGGAGTGTCAGCCTTAGTACCTGCAGGGTTGAATCAAATAGTAGTGGACTTAATTAATTGCAAGTTTATCGGTACAAATCCTTAGTACCCTTGTTCTTCGACGCATCGTACGCCTTCTGTAGCACGCTTCTTGGGATCCTCTTAACATATGCCATCACGGCTTCTTCTACTTCGCCTATTGTTTGATTTCTCTTGAGGTCCCGCTTGGTAACTTGGCGACCCTTTGCTTGGCCAGGAATCCCCTCACCAGTACCGCACAAACTTGGCACACACCTTTTACCGTAAGAAATCTCTAAGTCATCAACAATCATACGAATGTTTGTGCACCGATCAGAATCTAGGAGCTCCTTCACTTTAGCCACATTTTCATCGATGGGCAACCGTATTCGATGAACTACCATCTCTCCCCGAACAACTTATGCCTTTCGAGCACTGTTGAGCGGTTCATGGCAGCAACCCCGTCATCGAAGTGGTTTTCCCGAGTTTCATGCAGAATCTAATGGCGTAGCGTTGCTCGAAATTTTTCTCCATCTTGGATCGCAAAGACACTTCTTAACAATGGATCATAAAAAACGACGTGCAAATATATATGTCTTTCGAAAGACACCTTTTCAACAGAGGTTCACGGAAACCGCGATTCTTCGGAAGGCCCCCTACTGCCCTTCACCGTTCCGTTCGCGCTACAGAAATCCAAGCCTACTAATTCTTGATACTACCCTATAAAAATATTTTCCTTTATAGACTATACATACCCAGATCAAGTCACCTCGTCAAGATGATCACAAATATATTTAACTTACGAGATGTTTTGGTTGGATCATACAGACGTATCATCGTATAGACGTACTATGCTCTCTTATAAATGTAATGAAAAGTTATAAATAAAATTGAGCCAGTAGAGACAACTGGTGAACATATCCACTGCTAATTGAACTTCAGAGAGGACATTTTATATTTTGTTAAATCGCAGAATGCTATGATAATATAATATGAAATAATTGACACCAATTTGTTGTTCTGTAGAATTAAAAAAATAACAAAAAATATTTGTAAAAAGGGAGTATTTTCTATCAATATTGGTGCTATTTGTATGTCAAAATGGTGTATCCTTGAGCGTTTTTGACACAAAAAAATAAACCTTTAATTTTGACCTAGACACTTAAAGGAAACTTTTAAATTCCACACATGTTGCATAAAATTTCCATGCATATGTTTTAATCACATGTTAAAGCATGTAAAATATTTTTTGCATAATTTTTCATATTTTATAAATTACATTACTTTGCAACCTCACATAGTCTTGGCCAGTGTAAGCCACAAACTGACGCGGCATAACTTTTATTTTAGTCTGGCAAAAAGGAAGCCGCAGTGTTAAGAACAGTAACAAAAAAAAAACAACAACAATAAGCCACAAAAAACACTAGAATGCATGCCAACAACAGGACCACAGCAACAATAACAAGTAGCACTTACAATTGTTTAAATTACTTTGGTTAACACCTGCAACTCCAAGCCGCACAAAAGCATCCTTAACACCCTTCACACCCTCATACCCTTCATATCCTTAACACCCCACTGCCCAACATACACCATACCGCAGATGAGACAATGAAGCGCCATGAGAGCATAAAAAGCAAGCCGCAAAAAGACAAACCCTGAAAATTAATTATTTTTTTGCGCACAAAAGTAAAAGAAATGTGTGAAAGCGGAAGCGGAAACAGAAACAGTGTTGTGAAGTGAAGTGTAGCAGTGTCAGAAAAAGACGACTGATGCATGTGGAAATTGTGTTGGACTTGCCAGACGTTTATATTGTATAAATTTTCAAGCCACTCACACGCACACACATACATTTATCTTCATTTATACATATGCATATGTATATATAGGTATTTGTTAAGTTACACTTGGCTTAAACCAACCAACTGGTTTGCTGCCAACTCAGCTGGAGATTGTCGCTTCTGGCTAAACTCATGCATTTTTCAATAGCTCCAGACAAAGGGCTACAAAACTAACGACAACAATAAGAATATCAACAGAGACAACAAATGGCAGGCAGACCCAACAACAACAACAACATTGCTCAACTTAAAGACAACAAACAGCTTTTGCAGTTAACTGAAAGTGACGTAGCCAACATTTTAGCCTTCTCCTCGAGCCTCTTCTCTGTTACTACACTACATGAACATTTTCATCTAACTCTAGTTTTGTTAAATACCCCATAATTTTGGTAAAACGATATTTTAGGTTAATGCAACACCTTGAGGAAAGCAAGTATATAATATGAAAATATTCTGGACGACTCAAGAAATCGGTTAAATTGTGTCTGCAGTTCTCTTAAGAAAAAAGGCGGGCGCATAGGACCTGTCCACGGTAACCACCCTACTTTTCGCTCTACCATCCTCTCTTTGCTCAAAGGCTAAAAGAGCTAGGAATATGAATCCTCGACTCGATGTACTTCTTATGTCATTTTAATATTGGCTCCTTTTGAGTTAAGGATTGTGCGAAGCCTGTAGCAGGCGTACAGAAAGCAGACCACTAGCTCTTTATTCCGTCGTTTTACTTGTGAGGAGCTAAAATACAAATTGGAAGACGTAATTGTCGATGAAGTCTTGTATAATACTTTATCAAGTAAGGCTTAAAATACGTAAAAAAAATCATCATATAAATGAAAATATAAAAATAGACGCAGATAAATACAAAACAGTATTATACTATGATTTAACAGACGCTTTATGTAAGATGGCGATACCAAAGTTCACTAGATGGCGCCAGCAGTAGCAACATATTACAATGTTACACGCGTAACAAATGGCTGGTAGAAAAATCGTTCAGAACTATTTAGGAACTACAATAAGTGACGCTCTAACAATTCAAACAAAGTATTTAATTAACATTTTTATAGAAATTGTATGTAACTTGTATCGCGTTGATGACATAATAAGATATTGACGACAATTTATGTTTTTTTTTATTAGTTTGATTTAGCTCTTGCCAATGTTTCCCATTTAAAACAAAAAACAGCTGATTGATAGTATGATCATGATGAATACCGCAAAAAAAAAAACAGAATCCAACAAAAAATAGCACCTTGCATTTACATGCCATTTGTCATTACGGCAGTCGTTAATTTGCCGTTCTTGTAAGGTTGTAAATTTTGGAACTGCATACCGGCATTTAAGGAAAAAAGTACCAGCATGGACTTGAATTAGAGAAGAGTACTTTTTTACGAGCAATAGACAAAAAAGGAAACTAGGAACCAAGCTCTTTTCGCATATTCTTAATTTAAGTTTCATTTAACTTTTTCTAAACAATACTAAATTATTAAAAATTTTATACAAAATAGTAATTACAAAAAATATTTTCTAATTATGTGCACAATTCCTTTAAGGAATTGCATACCTATAAATCTATTTATCTATCTATCGATAGAGATAGATATATACAATTATCTATTTATATATCAAGATAATCTATCTATCTCTATATCCGAACGGCATCCAAATCTAATCACGAATGCTAAGATCTCGAAGAGCATAAGAGGTGTAGCATGTTACGTCTACTTTGATGAGCGGATGGATTTGTAGCTACAAAGCAAAGCACGCGCTGGAGCACCGGCTATGGGCGGCAGTATTTGGGTTGGGTTAAATGAATAGAAAATTTTGCCGTCCTACTTGCTCATGGGACATAATAATAAATAATTTACAATCGCGTGCGGACAGAGAATCAGAGAGAAAATATGGACTGAAAAGGAAAAAAAAGCATCTTGCAGCGTTCAGATTAAAAGTGTAAGAATGCCCACCCTGCCTTGATCATCTTTATCCAAATAAATTATAAGTGATCCCTAAAACAAAACACCTAGGACTCTACCTCTTAATGCTGGTCTCGGAAACCAAAAAAAAATTATTTAAGCGGACATTATAAATAGTTTATTAACATTAAAGATTTATAGCACTAATAAAATAAACAGACATTATAGAAAAAAAAAAAAAATGGTTTCAAAAAAAACTTAATTGGAAAATAAAAAGGGAATTAAATGGGAATTAAATTACAATTAAACCTATGTGCCATGCATATAGGCAAACGACAAAAAAAACGGAAAGAAATTATATGTAAGTATATTTTTTTTTTTTTTTTTTTTTGGTTTTGATTGCACTCACTTACAGCTGCATCCCACGTCGAAAGATCTTTCGCGCTAGACCTGCAAAGAAAACACTAACAACAAAAAAAATTTTGACGCGTCTCTTTGTGAGTTTTCGGATTTTTTTTTTTTTTTTTTTTTTACAGTAAGGTTAATTGTTGTTGCACTGACTCAAAAAAAATTGAACTTAGGTATAAGCAAAAAAAAAATACAATTTAACAAATAAGCAATTAAGTTAAGCAAGTTAATTAAATCATTTTTGCACTAATATAGATTTTAAGATAATTTAAGTATAATTTTTAGATATTTTATAAGACTTCACTGTGTTTGTTTTTTCATTTTTGGTTATTAAATCAACTAAATAAATCAAAAATGACATTATTTAAAATTTCAGTTGTGGTAAAAAAAATTGTTTCTTTTTTTTCGTTTAAATATGTTTTTGGGGAGAAAAATCTCAACACCAAAAAAAAATGGGCGCGCCTTTTTGTCGACTCGCAACAACAATTCAAAGACACCAACGCCGCACAGCGCGCCAAATTACTTCCCGACGCCAGTAACTCCTTAGTAGCACTAACTGTGGCCTCAATAATATTATGCCTTCCTCCCGATTGAGCAGCTATTCTTATTTTGATGAAAAACGGTGCCAAATCTAGCAACAAAGTAGCTTTTGCAAAATAAAATAACACTTTATCATATTAAGAATAATTACCCTTTTGGATGTGGCACCCTTCTCTTTCGCTTTTAGTATAACACACTTAGGGAAAGTGAAATAATTATAACACAAAATGATTTTTCACTACTAAGTAACAAAAAATTTTTCTCAAATGAAAAACAATTAGCGACTTTATATTTTTTCGTTTTTCTTTCCTTTTGGAGCTAACAGGCGACTTAACTTGATCGCACGAAAAAAATTTATGACGGGGCCTCTTAAGTCCAAAACCCAGAACTACCAATGGCTGATTCATTTGAAAAAGGTTAGCATGGATAAAAAAAATGAAAATCGACGGTAGTGGGCGCTTTTAGTTTATACTTATTCTTATTATATTTTTTTTTCCTTATTTGATTTAAATTTTTTTTTATATATAAGTATTAGCCAGCAAAACAAAAATAAATAGTATAAATTAACAATAAAATAAAACTAGTAACCTATTTCAACATAAAACTTCTTAAAAGCTTAGTTACCCTAATTAGCAGCTAATTAACTACCAACTAAACTAAACTAGGCTCTCAAACTTTTGGGGGCATACTTTTAGGCCTAATAAAAAAAAATTTGGGGTTGCGACAAGCGCTACTACAGAGGTATTAAAATGATATGGAATACAACTTATCAATTGTAGATTCACTCCCTTTTTGAGCTGTAACAATAGTTAACTTTGTTTCATTAAAAAACCAGATGAAACTACCAAAGGTACTCATGTGAGCCTAATCAATAGTGCAACGTTGATTCGCTTTCCCACAGACACCGTGAAACTTTTCACTTTAATATGCCTCAAGTGTTTTGAATTCGCTTACGTTTATTCATATTACTCTTAAATTAGTTGGGAACTTTGGGTAGTATAGCGATAGTAATATTGAACAAGTGTTATGCCCCCGCTTAGAAATCTCGGCGGAATAAGCCTAATTGTAAATATATTTCTATATTTCGGTACACAGACTCTATTAGACATAAATAAATAAAATTATTTTTACGTCGTCCATTACATATCCTTACAAAATGTCAAATTTCCTTCTAATAAAAAAACAAAAATTTCCAGCGTTAACAAATTTTGGAAATTATGCACAATACTGGGTATATTAAAGTCGGGGTGCTCCGACTCCCACTTGTCCTTTTTGTTGTTGTTGCTTGTTCCCTGCATCCCCTATTGCATAATTGCACGTTTAGCTATAGATACCCTCGTACTGTTGGATTATGCTATTCAAAGTGTGACAGGATAAAAAACTTGAATGAAAATACAAATTAACTTTGTATTGGAGCTTACAAAGTGACCAGCATTGTACAATGGGCTACATTTGAAGAGCAGTACTTAAAAATTTCTAAGAACGCAGTACAAGTTGAAAAGTAATTGGCACAGCCATAAAACCAAGTTGGCAACCATTTTGTTAATTTTCTTTTTGATGCCACCTGTGTCACCCTACCCTATGTGAAAGTTGTATGACGTTTGAGATAACAAATTTGAGAATCAAAGTTGAACGATTTTTAAGGGGACTCCGCTTTCGACATATAATATCAAGCAGTATATACTGGAGAGTTCATTTTTAAGCACGGAAAAACAGAGGCCTTTTATAAAGACCTCCAGGAAAATTCTACACCGATTAAGGCCAGATTGAGTTTGTCAGCAAACAAAATGATGGCAATGCTTTTTTTTGGGATCCCCTTGGCATAATTCACATCGTATAGCTTGAACAAGGCAGTACGATAACCGATTCAAGAAATATCAAATAGATAAACAATGTGCGTTATCAGGTTAGAGCATCCTACTTATTTTTATATTTTTTAAAGCTTTTTAAATATTGTTCTTACCTTACACAAATATTTAGTTATACTTCATTTGCAGAAACTTCTTATGTCCAATGGGCAAGCATCTTATAAAATTTTTAGAAATAATCCAAGCACAGTTGATGCCTTCAAAAAAGTTAAATTTTGTCAATATAATATTATTCAAAAAATTTACTTCCTAGCCATTCTATTTCCATAGGCGTTCATACGGTGGCGAATGAAGCTATTAGATCGCCGACAATAAAAATTGGAAAACGCAGGTGCGCTTTCATCATAAAAATCTTTAACTTCAAAGTACTACTATATATACAATAATAAATTTTTTTCCCACAGTCCAGTGTTTTGAATGTATCCTGATACTACACATGGTACTGTCCATTGCCTTCTGATGCTGCCATATCAGCAGCTGGCAAAGTTAATTAAGCTCGACAGTTAGGTGGCAACATTGCACACTTTGTTGTGGCATGTTCATTATCCTTGTTGTTGTTGTTGTGGTGGTCCTTGTTACTCTCATGTTGTTGTCATTTGTGTCTTCTTGCGTTGTCCAACACTGTTAATTATTGCAGCGCCAATTTTAATTAAGTTTTAAATGCTTTAAATAATTAACTTAATGCCAATGCATGCTCCCTGACAGACAAGTGGTTAAAGTTTTTTAGAGTTACGAAAACTTTTCAAATGAGTCAACTTTAAAAGCATTATCATATAAACATTGTATTGATTTTATAAAAAATTTCCTAACTTTTCTTGTCAAAAAACTATTTTCAACTTTTAATATTAAGACCAACTTGCAGAAATGGAAAAATCAACAGAAAAGTCAGGCGCCTCATCCATAAAAATGTTAAGTGATCCGCGCTTTACCATAAGACCGCTGCAACAAGTATACGCAACCACAGTGGGCGCCATGATCACTGCTATTTTAATGACACCGCTGGATGTAATCAAGACCCGCATGCAATGCCAGAAATCGCCATCCCACAAGTGCTTCCTTTACTGCAATGGTCTGATGGATCATCTCTTTGCCTGCGGTCTTGTATTGCGTCCCAAACCACATTTTTCCAGCACATGGGATGCATTTCTTAAGATCAGTCGCAGCGAGGGCATACGCTCGCTTTGGTCAGGACTGGGGCCCACACTTATCTCAGCACTGCCCTCCACTGTCGTCTACTTTGTGGCCTATGAGCAGTTCCGGCAGCGCTTTCTAGCGTTCTATTACGAGCAGCGGAACAAGCGGACTAGTGTACAACCCATCCATAACATGCCGCTTTTTATACCCATGCTGTCAGGCATTACGGCACGCATCTGTGCCGTATCCTTTGTCAGTCCCATTGAGCTGGTGCGCACCAAGATGCAGTCAAAGCGTTTGAGCTACGCGCAGACCTTGCGCTTTGTGGGTAACGTTCTGGAAGTGCAGGGATTTTGGGGACTATGGCGTGGTCTGCCGCCTACTATATTACGTGACGTGCCCTTCTCGGCCGTTTATTGGCCCGTCTACGAGTATCTGAAAAGTCATCTCTCCGACAAATCTCCTCCTTCGTTTGGCTGTAGTTTTTTATCAGGCGTGCTAGCTGGTTCGGCGGCTTCTCTGATAACTACACCCTTTGATGTAATCAAGACACACGAGCAGATTGAGTTTGGCGAGCGTGTTATATTCGCCGATACACCCAAGGCGGAGGTTAGCCAAAGATCTGTCTATAAACGCCTGGCTGACATCTATAGCCACCATGGCGTACGCGGACTCTTTACTGGCATTGGACCCAGACTGCTGAGAGTAGCGCCCGCCTGTGCCATAATGATTTCTACTTTTGAGTACAGCAAGACATACTTTTTTTACTATAACATAGAGCGGCATAATAAGGCGCTGCTGATGGATAATCCCAAGGCCAAGCTGATTACAGAGAAAGATTTTGGCTAGTTGCTGAGTGGTTGACTCTCAATAAATAAAGTATAAATGTTTATTCCAATTAAGTTTCGCGGGCTGAAGTTAATTACCATGGCCGAATGAGAATCAATTTAAATCTCTGCGGCTTAAAGGACTCGCCAATAAACTGTTGCTCTGGTCCACTCTGCAAATGTATGTGTGTGCGCGTTTGAATCTCTGTGTGTGACAGATACACCGTAAGAGTTAAGTCGGTAAAAACAATTCTTTAAATTTGACCCCATTAGCAGGAGCTTAAATGAAATTTCCATAGATTGTATCTATTGAAGCGGATAGCTATTGAAATTTCCCATAGCTGGATACCAAACCAATTTGGTACGGAATTTCAAAATGTGTTTTAATGCGGATAGGTGAAAATACGTTCAAAAACTATTTAATATTGCGAAAAGCTACAGTGCTATAAGGTAGATCATTGTATAGAATGATGGACCATGGAGGTCTATAGCGAATAAAGTTGCGATGAAGAATGGCGTGCCATGGAGAATCACAGCGAACTTCGGTGGATTTTAGTAGATCACAGTGAATTAAGGTATAAAATGGCTGACTATGGTAGGATCGATTAGACCAATGAAACATATGCCTATTTGGATTAGCTCCAGAAAAGATAATTTTTGAAGGGCAATAAACAAAAAAATGGAAAAGTGTTGGACTAAGTGTATCGAGCAAAACTTAGATAACATAAAAAAATAAAATGATTATTCGTCGAAAAAAAATCTTTCATTCAGAAAGTCAAGGATTTTTCTTTTCTGTCGGTCTTCTTTTCGTTTTGTTTCAGTTTGGCGCTTGTTGGAGCAGATTTTTAAAACTTATTTTTTTAAGCCTTTTTATAGGATTTTCATTTGGGAGCCCTTTTACCAGCCTATTACGGCGTCTTTTTAGCCTTTTGTTGTAGCGGCTGGTGTGCTTATTTATCTGGAGTTTGACGGTCTCCAGTCTGAGGTCATGGTGCAAGGTCGCATTCCTAACATACCATTCACTCCCATTAATAAGGCGTAAAGACCTGTTCTGGAGTGTCTGAATACGTGAGCGACTCGAGCGAGCCGCCATACCCAGATCTGGATGGCGTATCTCCATGTTGGAACCACTACCATTTTATGTAAGGCTCTTTTGCATCGGAGTGGGAGACGGCTGCGATGGTTCATGAGCCAGTTCATTCAAGGATTTTTATGCGTAAGATCGCAATGAAATAAACTGACAGCAGGATATTCAATTTGGCTGTGATTGACAGTGATACTTACACTTTCAAAAAAGTTTCTTTAAATTTTGTTTTTATAATGTATGCAACTGGCAAAAGGAGGAGTGACAGACCGTATGTTCTTTATACCAAAATGCTTGCCGTCACCTTGGGTAGCCCTTAAGCCGTTCTCATCCATCTGTTTCTAATAGTCTGAATCACTTAAATCAAAAAAACAATAGTGACGTATAGGGTGGGCCATTTGTTGGTAAACATTCATAATTCGGAACATACCTGTGCATAGTGGATGCTCTTCGACATATATCAAGTTCAAAACTACCCAATTTTAGTCATTGATTGTTAAACAACCGAATACACGTAAAAGTGGTAGAGGCGTACTATGACAATGGTCGTTCTATTAAAAAAAGACAAAGTAGGAATACTTTTTTTTTTGGCGAAAAATGTTAAAAAAGGTCCCACTGCCCCGTTTGTATTACATTTATCTTTGAAAATATGGAACAGCAGGATATGCTGGCAATCGCACTGCTATATATTAAAACAGGAACTTGCTTAAGCTGTCAATAAAAAGCAACTGAGGAAAAATCCTTCATGATAAGTCAAAGCATTTTCACACACCCTATACAAACTTTAAAACAATTTCAATTATTTAGGTGTAAGCATATTTTAATGCGCTTTATAGCGAATTTTCAATAAAAAATTCAACATTAAATATTGAACAACCCACAAACGCCATTTTGACTGTGCCTGGCAGCCATTTTGCTTTTTACAACTTTACCAAATTGCGGTCAACACTCTGGGCAACAATTTTTATTTTTTTGTTGTTCCATGTTGGCGCCTTTCAGTACTTTTAAACTTTGTTTTGTAGAGTGCAGAAAAAAATATTTTGTATATAATTTTTTAGCTACATCATTTAGTAATTTTTTATTGTTATTGTTTATATCATGTTTTTTCAAAAATTTGCTAGCTCTTTGTTCGGCCTTGGCAATATAACTCTGGGGCGCATATTTTAATTGTACTTTTTGTTCCAACTCTGTAAAAAACTAAAAACATTCAATTTTTTCACAGCCGCAGCCTTAATAAGTTACGTGTTACATTTTGTACATGGTTTTCCTTTGTATCAAAAAATGCCATTAATTTTGTTAAAACAATGACCCAGGCCGCTGTTTATATTCAGTGTTGAAATTAAATTTTGGCCAAAAAAGTGTTGATAAGCCCGAGTTACTAACAGTTACTGGTTTTTCCTTTTTTTTTGTCAAGTTTTATTTTTTATAAATCTTTTTTGTCTTTATCTCAACCCTTCTTGAAAGACAGCACGCACTACAAGTCATTGTAGATGTACATAAAAATTATAATTTATTTATTTATTTTAAAGGGGTACAACAAAGTACAGTTAACCTTAAATTATAAGAAAAAAAATTAAATTACATATTGTGAAGTAGAACGAGAAAAAAGCAAGATTAAAACTAATCCGCGTCACTAGCCCAGTGGGTGAACATTCTTACGATATGTTTCGGATTCGCAATTTAAAGAAACAATGGAAATACTTTCAGATATCCGTTCCAAACAACAATATTCTATCGACCATAGCACACAGTGAATGCAAAAAACTGATAGGGTGGCCGCTATGCGTAAATAAAACAATCGGCTGTTAATTTTAGAACTCCAAACAAATCGAGGCCTAACCGCGAATATAATGTATTCACAACTCTTCCGGATTTTTTGCATGAAAATATACACCAAATGCATTTAAATCCAAAATATAAAAATGTATGAAAATTAATTTTCTAATAATAATTGAATAATTTTTCAGATACATTTTTAATAAGTATTAATTTATAATTTTTTTCATTTGTAAATTTTTTAATTTGCGTAATCAATATAATCTTTAAATTATTTTAAATCACTTTGTGAAGAAAAAGTATTCCAATCCATGAGAAATATCTTAACCTAAAGTTAGTTAAGCCCTACACATATCAAAAAACGAGAACCATGAAGATGGTTAAAAAAAACCTCTATATTATGTTAAATTCCTCAAAATATTTAAATAAATATTATAAAAAATAATATAAATAATAAGCGAAATATTTTAGCTGAGTTGCCAACAAGACAACCCATAATAATAAGGTGATAAATAAATCCTTAATGCAGATGTATTCTTTATATGAGGCCTAAAATAGACTACAAGGAAATCCACACAGTAAAAAAAAAACTCTCTCCTCTAAATTAGCTTTTTGTCATTTTCTACAATTTTCAATGCCTTATAAACATCCAACAAATCTAACTATATTGTTTTCTTTTAAAAAAAAGTCAGAGGCCCGTAAACAGTTCAAATTAAAAGTTCTGTAATCATATGGCTTTGTACTAATCTTAATGACTTAATTCCAAGTAATTGGCTCAACTTATTCAACTCAAATCTATAGCCACATTCAACCGCAGAAAATCCCTTAATTATAGCAATTTATATAAGAAGTATTACCATAATTGCTCTCTACAAATGCCTCTATAAAGTACATACAAAAAAAAAAAAAAAAAAAAAAAAAGTACATACAGACAAGTATAGTTAGTGTTGTGGCCCTATCTTCTGTATCTTATGGATTCAGAGCTGTATTTGTTAATGCTGTTTAATTTTACACGCTTTATAAAGTAAGCTGCAAATTTTATTAAAAGCACAGACCAAATGCCGTTGGCAGTTTAAGGTTATGTTTATATAGACCCTAGTTGGCAGTGCGCTTGGCCCCCAGTTGGGCCCCACTTGGCACGAATAACATTCAACAGTCAAACTTTTCGAGTGAGTTTGAGTTTTTTGTGAGCAGGAGCTGACAAGTTTGGGCTATACCCTAACTTGGCATGGGGTCTCTAATATGGACATGATGTTATTTAAGCTGTTTTCGTGGATAGTTACATCAATTAACCTTTAAAAATGCTTCGAATTAAAAGTTGAGTGTCACGCTTGACCTTTTAACAAAATGTATTAATTTCATCAAATCATCGCATTTCATCATATTGATCCCATTTTCACCCAAACGGCAAAGGATACGGCCAGACAACGTAGCCAAAAGAGCCCCAAGTATTTTCAAGACCTTACAATGTAAATTGATTTGTGGCTTAAGATAATCTTTTTTTGCTTGCTATTAAAGTTCATTATGGCATTTAGTGGGATTAGGTTTGTGTTCAAAGATCATGGTTATGTTGATTGGTGGTTAAAATCAAATGCAAATCCAAAAAAAAATATTGGTATAATATAATAAATTGATTCATTTTTATTTGAAAAAAATAAAAATTTAAATTTCCGAGCAATGCTTGAGAGAAACATCTGGAAACTTTGTGGTAGCTCAAAAAAAAAATGATATAAGCTTCTTTAAAAAATTGTTTGTTCTTAAATATATCTATCACCATATTTTTAACATGAATTTTAGTCCGTTCTATATGTGATGTAAATATGGATTAAATCGATTTGGTAAGTGTTGTTATGGTATGGTTGGTTGTTGAATTGGTAGAGTGTTGGCGTCAAAACCAAACACGACGTCTAGACACCAAGATTCGATTCCATAGCCATATCTTAATGATGATATGATACGGGTACCATTTGTCCGTCCGACCGAGAGAGAGGACATAAAATTTTACCAAAATATATGCATAATCCGTATGCGAATCGGCCCCATTGCCTCTTAGCAGAAATTTTGCAGCTTCCAATCACGGCTTAATGCCTTAAGAAACTATGCTGCAAAGTTTTCGAAATAGGTTAAAAGATTCAAAAGGTATATGCAAGAATTTCGAATAACCTTCACTAAAAACTACCACCAATATTTCTGCTTATAAGGTAAAACTACCAGTCGATATGTAGACTTTATAAACTTTTTTTTTTATAATGCTTTGGAGTACGGATCCAAATTTTATTTATGTTACGGGAGCATGTTGAACTTCCTTAATTTTTGGGAATTCAGTAATAGACCGTGCATTACGATTGCATGGTTCAAGAATGGATCTTCTGATTGATTACATACTGTTGGTAACTTAGAAATAAATATTCACTTTTTCATAAATTATTAAAAAAATGTTAGCGAGCACAAACGCGCACTCCTTCAAAAAAAAACTTAAGAAACGCTAACTAAAATATAAATTATAACGAATTGGAGTAATTAAGTTCGAACAAAATTTATATTTTCACAAATCACTATAAAATTAAATTAAAATCAAATTGGATCAAATTGAATGTATAACCATTTTACCCAAAAAAGCAAAGTAAAAACCTCATTAGCAATATTTAAATAAAAAAGAAAATTAAAAAAAAAAAAAAATATTATAAAATAAAACTTCTACGTTTGCTCAAACTTCTGAAAGCGCGCAGTTTTCGTTTAAAACGATATTTATTCAAACTTTTCCAGATCGATTTTCCTTGACGAACGTAGAATAGAATTCCCTAGAAAAGTACAAAATAAAATAAATGCCCAGCAAATTGGACGTTTTGTACTCGAGTTATGGAAATATAAACATATAACAAGACACGTTTGAGGGTTATGCCGAATTCAAATTTTTATACCCTGTAGTAAAAAATACAAAGGGTATAATAAGTTCGTTCAAATGTATGTAACGGGCAGAAGGAGACGTGGTAGATCCCATAAAGTATATATGTATATTCTAGATCAGCGTCAACAGCTGAGTCGATATAGCCAGATCTGTCTGTCCATCTGTCCATTTTCCAGTCTGTCTGTTAGTTGATCAAAAAATCGAGTTTGACAACTTTTTAAGATATTCGAAAACAAAAAAAAAATTCAATTAAAATTTAATTAATCCTGAATAGAGTAAGTTAAATTCGTTGTTTCGTTGCTTTCCTGTGTTTTTCTGCATATACGTATATGTATACATTTTTTTTTATATGACCATTGGCGCTAAGGCAAACAATTTTCCCCTGACCTTGCAGCAAGTGTTTAATTAATTTCCAGCAGCAACTACAAAACTGAGCCAAATAAATGACGGCAACACATGCAAAAAATAAAGAAAACAAGCGAAAGAGAAGTGAAAAAAGACCAAGTGTAAGCATTTCAAATAAGGCGAAATTTTTCACAGTTTTCCGGCAGTTTTTCCACCATTTTGCTACGCAGTTTTTCTTTAGGCCGAAGAGAGTTTCTTTAAAGCGACGTGCGCGCAATTTTTTAATTAGCAATGCTTTTCAATTTTTACTTACAGGTAGAGACAATGATGAAAAACAAGGATAAACGACACTGGACACTGAGACGTGGATCTACGGGTTATCCTTTTGCAGGCTGTTTACTTGCACCTGAAAATGTTGCGCAACTTTGAGCTACAAGACGCGTTTTAATTAAAAAATACAAAATTGACAGCAAGCAAAAAAGTATCAGTCGAGACGTTGTCCGACATTGGAATACCCTGCGTGCTTATAATAAAAACAAAAAAAAATGTTTGCATCAATGTTTTTAAGCTGTGTAGCGCGATTGGAAGTTATTAAGAAAAAGTGTACATGATTTTCTTTAAAAGGCTCACATGATTCTTAAAACTAAATTGGGAGCCTCCTGCATTTTGTTTTTGTGTTTGCAATTTTTGATAAAATTGCTATACTTTTCATTTTGTTCATCGTATAAAATAAGCTCCTAACTAGGAATTGACTGGTTGTTTCATTACTTTCCGCCTTGTCCGACAGGGAATAGACAGGAAGCATATTAGTTTCTGCCAACAGCATATAACAGCAATTCGAGGTTTCTATCATATAGAGCCCCAGAGCACTTAGTCTGCAGGGGGGACGCATAAGGTCACTGAAAGACGTTCTCTTTAATCTTCATATAAGATTAGCGTTGATGATACCTTTCGCCAAAACATTGCAACCCCTACTCAGGGAAAAAAAAAAGTATCTGAAGAAACTCGTTTTTTAATCATCTAATGGAATCCGCCAATCTGTTCTGATAGAAGGCGTAGAAGACTGTCTCCAAATTCAGCTCGTGATGCCACAATTAAGATTCAGTAACATTCATTCGCAATTCCTAGTCAGGACATTTTGGATGCAGAGTGAGGGAAAAAGGCTTTAATAGAACTCTATTGTGAGAGTTTTTTTTGGTATTGGCGCTGATGAGATGAAACTTGTGACGTAGAAGTAGTTCAGTGTAACGATTTTAGTTCAACAGAGTCCAGTCTCTGATAGTAATTTTCTGACGTATAAATCACAGGACATTATTAAACTTGAACAACTTGATGGACCGCTATTTAGTAGCAAGAAGCGAAGTACCAGGGTATGGTGGCACAGAATCAGATAACCATATGAATTGACAAACTGGGTGTCCCATAGCTCCTATAGTCTACGAGATCTACGTGTTCACACAGACACGCGAACATGACTCAATCACTACCCGCCTTGATGTTTATCATTATTTCAGGAAAAGTAGCTTCTGGTCTGCTACGCTTCCTTCTGATTGTTACATAATTTGCACAAATCGGCAATGCCCCTGCTCCAAATGGTACAGGGTATAAAAGAAACACGAAACACGAAAAATATTTGCCCAGTTTTTTGTTTGCATGCTGGCAAGAATCAAGGCTAAAGCAGAGCAAGGTTCAATCCTTTCGCTTGATTTTGGGGCATACGCTTAGTGTTAAATTTAAAATGCATTTGAATTGTCGGACCTTTTGATTTCTAATTTTACGCTCGGCTTGTTCAACTTTTGGGGCGCTCTTAATTATGCAGCATGTAAATGCTACATGGTCATAAATTTGTTTCTTTAAATGGCCGTACAGACCCACAAATTACACGCAACATTTCACCAGATTTTTGCGCTCTCCGTGACTTTAAATGCGAGCAATTTGCTGCCATTTTGTTTTTTTTTTTTTGCGGCGTTTTATTAAATTTAATTGCGGTTAATTTACGCGTTAAAAATGCAGCCACAAAATGGTGGACTCCCTCCGCTCCACTCTTGCAACCACTCTACGCTATGCTGTTGAACATAAGTTGGCTCTTTCTCTCTTTTTCTTTATTTTTTTTTTTAAACATTTCAATGCCAAAGCGGCGCCATTTTCTGCAATTTTCTTTATGTGCTTTATGCGCTTTCCTTTTGTTTTTCTTCTACTTGCTCTTTTTTTTTCTTTGACTCTGCTATTTTGTGCGTTTTGCTTTCTGCTTTCATTTTTCTCTTGAGCTGAGCAAAATTATTAAATCGCTAATAGCCCATAAAAGTCGCAACTTTGTGGCTCGGCATATACAGGGTGGCCAGATAAGAGCGATATGAAAAGAAAGAAAACAACGCACTTGATTAATAGAATAGCGGTTGCATGACGCTAGAGGACTTGACACCAGATACGATATCTGGCCTTAACACCGTAACATTTATATCGTTTCTGGTGTTAAAGAAAGTGGTATGGTATTTTCCTCAGAAGGAACGGGAAAATACTTCGAGATAATTTAATAAGCTTCATCTGAAGTGAGATTATGCGAACATTTAGGTAAATCTTTATTGTCTCTAGCTCGGACGGACATGCGGAATTAGCTGCCTGAGTTTATGATAAGCATTGAGGTATAAAGAATATACTTATGACAGACATCTTCTGAACATTACGTACATGGCACAAACCTAATTATGACCTAGTGTTATGTCATGCCATCTGTAATACCAGATCATTCAAGCCGAGATCATTTTTTGGCCATAATCCGGACCATTGACCAACATTTCCAGCAACCCAATAAGCGCGCTGTCTGCGTTATCTGTGGTTGTGACGCTTCATATAAGCCGGAATGAATCTCTGGCAATGTCCCATTTAACCGAATCAACATTTCTGGGTCTTATGCGATAATATCTGGGTTGCCACAAAAATCTCTAGAGATTTTGGGTACGGTTTGAAACCAAATCTCTAGTAACAACTGTTTTCGAATGTTTACGCTTTTACGGGAATGACAGATAAGAGTTGCTAAAGTTCAAAAATAATTTTAGTACATTTAGACACTTATTAATTACATGATTTTTAAAAGTAAATTAATAAAGTAAATTTATTATTGGATAAGTCGATAACTTGTTGCATATTTTGTAACTTTTCGTTTCCAATAAGTTTGAATATTTATACTGCGTAACACATGAGTTTGAGTGACAACCCTACTAGCTATCAGTTATCATTAGCTGTCAGTAGCATTTTGAATGGCAAAATGCATTTGTTTAAATTTAATTTTAGTTTTTCTTTTGATTTTAAAAATGTCTTCCAAAATGCTGTTTTGTCTTTTTTCTCCTCAAACTGCAATTCCATTTAATTTTAAACTATCTGGTAAACTATTGACATTCACATCCATTACAAAGGTACTGCACGTTGCCACCTTATGTAAAAAAGAATAGTAACACTTATTTATTTCTAATTACACTTAAATTATAAATTTTTGACTTTAATTTAACACCAAAAACATCTATTAATATGCCAAATGAAATACTCCGAAGTGTTTTTATTTAGTCCCGCAAAGGAGGAGGGAACTCCTTAGCTCGAGATTACTTTGCACGTTGACACAGAATGGCATATTTACTAGAGATTTAAAAAAAATTTAAATCAATATATAAACATTCGATTTATTAAGTTATAGAGAAACAGATAGTTCAGAAATTAAATATAACCTTTTTAAGTAAGTTACAGTTTCTTTTAGAAAAATTTGTTTTGTTTGGTGAATTTTATTAAATCTCGAGCAAGTTTAAAACCGTCTCGAATGTGTGTTTGAGGCGGCGAGAATTGAAATTGTAGAGAAATTTACGAGAAATTATTTTCTGTGGCATCCCTGTATGTTTTTATTCCAAATCTCCAACCTTTTTTTGGAAATTGGCTTAAGGTCCAAAAGAGTTTACTTTCGCACAAAATTTTTCACCATGCTATGCTATTGGTGGTTCCTTTGACATCTTCTGAGAGTAAAATATTGCAAAAACTTCTATTGGTACCTGGTCACCCTATATCTTGGACAAGTCTAGTCACTCTAGACAAATGTCACTTTATTGTCATATTCTATGACTCAAAATTTCAACTAGTTTGACACTTTGTTAAGCTTTAAGCATTTTTTACTAGACATCAAACATTTATATACAACTTGACACAAGTTTTGTGGTAGTCTTTTAAAGCAACTTGCAAAACTTTTAATAATTTAATCAGATTTTCAAGTTTTCCGTCAAGTTACGATTTATTTTTCGTAAACAAGTCAATGATTAAACTCAAAAAAAAAAAAGTTTTTTCTGTTGTATCTTTATGAATAATTTATGAGACACCTTCATAACAACACAAATCTAACTTCCAAGAAATTTTTGCAGTTTCAGCGAATTTTGTATGCCCTACGCACTTACCACTCCAAAGCAGTGTTTGCTATACCGCTCTTTAAAACGGAAAAAACATGAAAAGGTTTTTTAGATCATTATTAATCGTCCACTTTTATATACGCCAAAATCCATCATATTTGCATAAAGTTTTGCTACGGACAAATATCTGAAAAGATGACTTAGCTGGGTAAGCAGCCGACCAAAACAACAAATGTTTTTTTTTTTGCAGCTTTAAATAAAAATATAACATAAATAATAATAACGATATAAAATGCCGACGTTTGCATTTGGAGTTTGAATGACTAGTGAATTGTAAGCGCAAATATGTGCAATAGTAAAATGTCAAACGAAAACCAGTATTACTACAACCATTATACCGATAACGATGAGAATAACGATAGATATCGATAATTATGAGAAACTAAATTCTACAACTTAAAAAAGAAAATTAATTAACACGCTTGGTAAAGTTGCAAAAGATTGGTTGCTTTTCCGATCTCTGAGATCTAGGCATTCATACATTTGTCGACTTCTCTAGTCACTCTAATCATACTTTAGGTATCATTGGAACCCGAATTTTGGGGAACTCCCCCCGGGCCTGCTGCACTGCTAAAATAATACTGTCCCGATGCATTGTCTTTTTCGAGTGAAAAAGTTCGTTGTACTTACAGAGTTCAAGCTAAAGGGCCAGGGCCCGGATTTTCTCTCTACGGCCCTGCGTAGGCATAGTCCTTGACGCAAACTTAACTTTTAAGCAATATGTATACATATATCTTATGTTATATATAAAAATAACATTCTTTCTAGATCACACTATCCATTTGTAGACCAAAACTTTTTATAGGTAGCAAATCATTAGTGTTTAATTTATTTAATTAATTGTGTGTGTCTATTTTGACGAAAATCAGCGTCACGGAGGTTATGGATGATCCCTAGGTGGTTCCATAGCATCTACAATTCCTATCTGATTTTGAAGATGTTAGACTCGAAATTTTCGTGAAAGAATTCTCTTTCAGCTTAAAGCTTGTCATATTTTTAAAATTTTTTTTTGTTTATAAAAAGCATACCAAAAATGTATTATTTTGAAAATGGTCAAAAATTATCCTTTTTTTCGACTTTGGTTGCCAGTAACTTCGATAATTTTTACTTAATATGCACATATCAATGGAAAGAGCACATCAATACCTTTCGATGTAATCATATTTTATGTCGATACAAAATTTTGGACACGATATAATGAGGAATAACTGAAAAAAGGGCCCAAAAACATGTTTTTCGAAAATATCTCGAAAACGGTGCTTAAGAAAAAAAAAAGGTTGCCATATTCGCGTTTCTCGACCCCAAATTACCCTGAAAAACACTTTTTTAGGAAGGTTCACTCGATGACCCTTAAATTTGTAAACTAGTGTTATCGGCTGCTGACTGCTCTCTGCTACTTCTTCTCTTCCATCCGTGTTGCCAACTCCTGCTGTTGTCCGTGCTGCCAACTCCTGCTAACTATCTTTACATACATATAATAGAGATATTATTATTATTATTTAATTGTGCTTTATTTCCTTTATATTATAATAATGCTTAAAGCTAGCTTAATTTAGTATAAACAGGGTCGAGGTATAAAACCTATGCAACTGAAACATTAATATTTTGTATTAAATTATGTACATTTTAATAATAGTACCTATAATATAACAGATATAAAATTCAATCTTTCACATACGTCGACCTATGGCTTTTTTGAGGTTTTTTTTTTTGACATAGGTTCATATTCAGCGACACCTAAAATATTTGGTGACCTCCGAACCCGAAAGCGTACTCATCATCTTTAATAAACCGCCATTATTTAACACTGTTACCATTTAAAAATTCTTAAAATGTTATCCATAAATTAACTCTGCATTAAATATTTTTTAATTAGTACATTTTCTTCTCAACTTTTTTAAAATCATGACCTTCTGTCAAGTTGATGGGGCTGTCTTTTCATGTTAAAATACTCTTCAAATTGTATATAAAAATTGTTGAGTGGAAACTTAAGTGTCCTTTTGTCTGCCTCTATGTTCTGGAGTGTGTAAGCGCGAATATGCGTAAAAGTAGATACAAATGTATCTTTGTGTGCGTTTGTATCTGGTGAATAAAACAAAGCTTATTACGCAGAAAAAAAAGAAAAACTTTCCAAGCGCGAAGCTAAAAAATATTGTAATAAATTGCGTTCATTTTCTGGCGACAAACTCTAAATTACTTTAAAAACAGGTAAAATATCTTAAAGATAAGGCAATAAATTATTAAATATTAAAATGGTGCAGCTAAAAAAAAAGGACGTAAAACTTTTTCAAACAATGCGTTTGCTTAACAATATTTAATATTAGAGTTTTTAAAACTGCTGATGTAATTTGTGGCGGAATTTAAACTCAATTTACATTTTTAAAAGATTTGTATGGAACAAAAAAAAAAAATTAAAAGAGAAGCTACAAAGCAAAACTTTTTTTAAAGGTACATATAGAATTCTGATACTCTTTTGTATCGAATAAATAAGCATCTCAACGAAGTACAGAGAGAGAGACACGGTTTTTTTTGCTTTTTAATTTTTCTCGCGCCATTTTATTAAAAATTAAAAATATAAAAACTTTGCTCTCATTCCGTGAAAATTTGCATATTCGCGCTCTGATGTTGCTTTATTACCATATAAGAAATTTTTTGTGGTTACAATTTTTTTTTTTTCATTTTAGTCCTTTGTGCTGATAACACACAAACAATATTATTTATGTATATGTTAATATGTATTGTGGTTGTGTTGACCCCAGTTCGGGAACGGGTTGAGGCATGTTTAAAGCAAAATGGCCGCGTATTGTCATAATGTGCCACAAGTTGCTTCATTATGACAGCCATTGTGCAACTTAATTTAGCTCCGTGCGGTTAGAACTAATTAAATGTCAGTGTAAGGGTTTATTATTTAAAGACAAATGTTTGTTAAATTAACTTGATGAATATGCAAATTTTAATAAAAGAATACAAAATGGGCCTTAACTTTAATGAGTACAAAAAAAGGAAGAACTTCCTTGCTGTCTTCCTTAAAGAACAAAGGCAGTAAGCCGCATATAAATGAACTGACTGAACTCTTTTTAGAGCAAACTTTGGAGATTCTTATAAAATTCGGCTAAGGCTCTTTACTAAACCAATGTTCTAGTTCCAACCAATCTTCAATAAAAAGATTAAAAGTTGATTAAAAAAAAATCAGATCAATATTTAACTATTAATATATGCAGAATATCAAAATTCAATGAGTGAATAAAATGGTGTATGGAAATTGGCTTAAGAAAATGGTTCTTTTCTTTCTTTCTTTATGAGGTTATCAAAATTAAAAAAAAATAAGTAAAATGAAATCTGGCGATCACAAAATAATTGAAATCTGGCGATCACAAAATAAATAAAATTGAATTAGATCAATTTTTGATTTTGTCTAAAATAGTTTCTTATTCAAACAGTCATTAAAATATATATTTTTTTTGTCATTAAGAAGTTTAAGTATTGAATTTTGAACTTCGAAAATTTTTTGTAATGGTTTGAATACGCTATTTTTATAGACCTATTTCACATTTTATAGTAATTTTTATGCTTATGAGCCTACGAAGTTAATTTAAAAAAAATGTTTGCTTACTCTCGATTTAAAATTTCAAAAATATTCAGATCCAGTTACAACAGACATTCTTACATAGTCAAAATGTTAACTAACAGATTTGGTGAAATTATTAGGGTATTCACGCTTGCGCTTGAGTTGAGGAGTTGAAAAGTTGCGCAAAACCCAACAGTCTAAGGCATGAATCCCTTTTGGTTAGTTTTTGAGTTGAGTTTTGGAGTTTGTATTTTTTCTTTACGAATTTTGTAAATTTTTAATTTGGCTCGTCGACACCCTACTCTGTTTAGTTATTAGACTTACTCTTTTAATTGCGTTAATTCTAGTAAATTTGATTAAAACTCCTCTTATTTACTTTCATTTTGCCGCTCTTTATAAACGAATATAAGGTGAATAGTGCTATTTACATAAAGTATGAAGAAGGCTGAATATTGCCGTGTTGAAAATGCCACAAAACAGCGTATTATTCAACACTTTCTCAACAACACAATAGCTAAAAAGTAGCATAGCGCTCTGGGGGTTTAGGAAAAGTTGAGTTTAGATTTGAAAATCAACTCTGTACATTTTGTTATTGCAAACGTGCTCAACTTTTCAACTTCTCAACTCAAGCGTGAATACCCTTTTTATATTTTTTGGAGTCTTAATTTGCTTTGAGTAATGTATGCAGACATCGTCAACTTAAGAGGCAAGAAGCCTGTTCTACGAAATTGAATCCTTTTCTTAAGGAATGTATATTATAGAGGAGTGGCTCGAGCACACTAATAGCTAAGGCTACTAGTCGGAGACTAACGATTCCGTATCTGGACAAAGAATTGGCTTTCCTCCAGCAAGGAGTTGCGAAGACTGTAAATAGCAGCGCTGCTTGAATCATTGCCAGTAGTACATGCTGGCAGACCCTGTTTAATGCCTTCAGTAAATATTTGTTGCATTATTATCTTCACAAGTTTTAAGAATACGGTCAGTCATACGATGTAGCTGCTCAATTATGACCAAAGCGGAACCCAAATCGGGTATCAATTCTTCACGATCCATTCTCATAACAAGCCTAAAAACGATTAGTCTTCTTTATGCTTTCGACCCTGAAGGTAGGAGATTGATTGGTTTTACTTTAAACCAGTGACTAATACATCACGAGCACTTCTTCAAAGCTGCTGTGGTATCGAATAAACGTAGCAACCTCCCACTCGCTGCAAACGGAGGCTCTATCAGGAGATCAAGCGCCTACCCAGAGATAAGTTATTCAGATTTGGAGTACCGCAGCTAAGTCAAAACGCTATAACTCCTAAGCTCCTTACTCCGCCTTATTTATATATGTGAGTCAATAATTTGACCTTCTGAGTACAGTCCACCTGCTCCTCAGATCTCATTTTTCTCCAGCGTAAACATGAACGATACCAATTAGATGTCTGGACAGAATATGCTTCATCAATCTCCTGTCAATTTGCCATCGGTAACTGACTTATTAAGTATATTAAAAGAATACCCCCACAAAAGATGATATAAGGAGATTAAAATAATATATCTCTTTCCTTTTTGATGCAGACCTTTATTATTTTCTTCAATTAAAAATATTTACACTTTCCTTTTACCTATCTTTTTACTAATTTCCTAATTAAATCAGCTTTAATACCATAAATTTCTTCATATGGATATTAAGAAATACATAAATTACGAAACCGGATGCGAGTAAGTAGATATTTTTTGCACAATTTAATTTTCACAAGCATTGTATTTACAGCCTGTACATTTAATTTCGTTGCAAAAGGACAGCGTAAGGCATACGCGACTTAATTCCATATCATTTACCTTGACAACGAAATAAAGCAAGGTGCTGTTGCTTCATGCAATGGGTGTCTCTTTGGGCCTGACATCTGGTGCAATGACAAAGGAGCCAACAATTTGATGCTGATGAGCAAAGACAGCTGTCATGGCAGGAGTTGGCCATGGGAACGGATATAGCGGATAGTAAAGGGGTTGTCGCGGTACTCCTCATGGGTCTTGGTCTTGGCAGCTGATGACAGACAGCTTTTCATGCTGAAACAGTGTTCCATGCCTTGGTTTACAATATGAACATTGAAATATGTTAAAAAAAAATCAAAGTTATTATGAAAAAATATGTCCTATGATGGTCAACCCCACTTTTTTTACCAGCTCACAAGTTGTCGTTTTCGTTTTTCTCATTTCAATGGCTAAAAGCGAAAAACCAAACGCCCCAAAATGTCAGCAGCAAATGGCGGCGACAGTGACGTGGTTTTTGGTTTAGTGAGGAGTCTCCATGTAGTATGTGACGCTGTCTGTCCGTGTAGTAGTTGTTGTTAAAATTCACTTTGTCTTAAGGATCTTATGCACTGTACTCCAGAGAGGGCATATTAACTAGGTGTCACAAAAAGGATACGCTGTAGTATCGATATCGGCAAAAATACGTGAAACACTTTTTCTATTTTGTAGGTTATCGAGTTATCGATAACTATTTAGTTCGACTTTTTTTTTGACAAGACATTCGAATAACTTTTTCTTCACTGAAAGATAAAAATTTGAATTAAAAAAATATTTATTTATTGAAATATTTATTTTATTAAGAATAGGTTAGGTTATACCGGTTGACCCCTGGGGGGAGTCACGCATAGACTGCATAGTCCTTAGTGGATTATTAAGATTAATTAATGAAATAATTAAAACATTTAACATAAATTAAATTCTTCTTAATAAAAGAGTGCAGTTAGGACCGTTAATGCTAACCAACGGTGAATTCTATTTCTCGGCGTTTCTTTCTATGAGCATCGGCATCGAGGAAATTTACAAATATCACCATCATCATTTACGTATATGAAAGGAAAGCAATAACTTAATTCATTGCAACCTGCCTTTCAAATTGCATCAAAGGATCAGTGTATATTACAGTCAATAAGTTTCACATTCTTTTATTTTGGGGCGCTCTAATCTCATATGGTGCTAGTACTTTTTGTTGTTGTTGTTTTCTGATGTTTTTTCATGGCAGTCGCTGTAATTTAGTTGCAATGCGTTTTTCATGAAGCCTGGCAACAAAAACATCAAGAAACAACAACAACAACAAAAAGCAGCGACTAATGACTTTGAATTTGTTGCCCGCGAGCCAAATGAGCATGGACATGTTTGTGCATGCACGGCTTTGCCTCAGCTGTTGTCACACTGTTCGCCATTAACGCCCATGTTCACACCCACGTTGCATCCACATAGCTGGTTGCAACTTAAGTGCAATCGCAGCAGAGGCAACGGCAGCGGCAGCAACGAACCGTGTCCGCCACAAAAATCATTAAGCTACAGCTGGCAACATGCAACATAGCAGTGAAGTGTGCGAGTATCTTTTTACATGCGAGTTTGTTGGGGCACACATGACGTATGAGTTATATAAATTTCATGCCACATCGTATGAGTGATATGTGTACGCTTTAATTTCATAGGAAAAAAAATTAATATTATAAATATGAATATTCTGTAGTAATGTTGCTTCAAATTTAATGTAATGGAAAATCTTTATCCACCTCGTAAAAGTTGAGACACATACATGTGGGATTTCCAGAAGAGCGAGAGAGACAGGTTGCGCATAAGAATACGCGTAGCGGGCAAAACTACTGAGTATTGCACTCAATAAGGCTTAGGCTAAAAGAAAAGAGAGGATGCGCAGTCAGTCGCTCGTGAAGTGTCGAGATCGTCACACATTAACTGAAATCTGTAGTGTAACATTTACCACCGCTCAATTACCCTAAAATAAAGACATTAATTTACTACGTATAACCTAAGATTATAACTACATATATAAATAAAGGAATTATTATAATGAAACAAAGTGACTCCGATAATATTTAATTATTTCATGAAGCCACATTTATGGGGGCTCGTCCGGGATAATAATTTCTTTTATAAACGTTGTCTAAAATGGTTACAAATTGTCTAAAAAACAGAATTGAACAAGAAATAAAAACAGTGTATAGTTACAAACTCATTTAAGTGTGTGGAAATTGTTGAAAGTATTAGAGACGAAATTTCGAGAAGCATTGCGTGCAGTTGTGAAATAACCAGATTTCACTAGAAATTTCTGGAATACACGGTAAATTGCGTTACAATTTCGGCGTCGGTTGGAAGCGAAGCAGCTTGAGTGGCAGCAGCAGCCGAGAGCACAAATCTGAGCAGAGTTCAGCTAATTGAGAGCGCTTGCATTGGCTCGAGTGTTTGCGTCAAGTTCGAGGAACGAGGACGGCTACAAAGAGTGGTTGGATGCAGAGAGCTAAAATTGGGTTGAGAGAGTCAGTTTGAGAGCGGTAAAGGCGAGTTGCTAAAACGTATGCAGCGGCAGTGGGACAGTAACAGTTAGAGTGTTTGAGAAAAGTTCGTGAGATTGCGAACAAGGATAGCAACAGAGGAACTGTTACATAGGCGGACTGCCTGTATGGTTTTGAGTGAGCTGCAAGTTGAGCGAAAAGCGAAAAGGCGATCGAGCAGAGCGACTGGAGGATAGCAGCGTTGACAGAGAAACGTTGGCAGAACAGCGTTGGCAGAGAAACGTTGGCAGAGCAGCGTTGGCAGAGAAACGTTGGCAGAGCAGCATTGGCAGATCAGCGTTGGCATAGCAGTGTGTGTTGGCAAGGCGGCATTGGCACAGCAGCTTTTGCAGAAAACGTTGGCAGAGCAGCGTTTACAGAGCGGTGTTGACAGAAGAGCATTAGCAGAGCAGCGTTTGCAGAGAAGCGTTAGCAGAACTGCGTTAACAAAGCGGGAGTTGCTTGTGGCTTGACAAGCAAGAACAGAAACAACAAAGAGGCTGAATTGAAGCACGCAGCACCAGCCAAAAGAAGTCGTTACACAGAAGCCAGCAAGGAACAGATGAGTTTGGCGTTTTAATATTTTACATTTTTGCATTACTAACATATTTCATAGTTTTTTGTTTTAACTTTGATATATTTAATTGAAAGGATGAATAGGAACGAAATCTTGGCACTTCGCGTAGTTGACTTGCGCGAAGCACTCTCTAGGCTGAGTATTAATGCAAAGGGTAACAAGACAGAGTTGCAAAATAAGCTTCTTGTTCATTATGGTTTTCAGGAAGATAAAGATAATCAGGAAATAAATGAGGATTTGTATACCACAGTTTCAGATTTGGGTGGCGTTCAGAATTCAGAGGCCAGTCAGGTTGGTATACCTGAGCAGTTAAAAATGGTAAACAGAGAATGTCCAATGCCATCCGGTAGATCGTGGTTCACGTTGAAGGATGTAGAGGGAAGTGTCTCTAATTTTTCGGGTACAGATTTGCCGAGTATAGATCAATGGATAGAGGAACTAGAAGATTGCTCACTAACAGTTGAGTGGAGCAAAGTACAATTATTCATCTATGCCAAACAATTGTTATCTGGTGCAGCAAAGTCATTTGTGCGTAGCCAAAGAGATATACGTAGTTGGGAGGATTTAAAAATTGCTCTTTTAGATGAATTTGGGGCTAAAGTATCATCGGCAGAAATTCATCGTAGATTGGGAAAACGACAGCAAAACAAAGGCGAGACTTTGTACGAATTGTTGTATAGTATGATGGAAATTGCAAAGCCTATTGATATGGATGAGGAGAGTTTGATACAATATTTTATAGATGCGATACAGGATAGTAGATCGAACAAAGCTTTGTTGTACCAGGCGAGAACTATCAGGGAGCTGAAATTTCAAATTGAGTCCTATCAAAAAGTGCGTGGTGAGGCAAAATCATCCTATGAAGAAAAATCTGGCAAGGTTGGCAATTGGATGCAGAAAGAATTTAAAAACAAAAGGTCAATTGTGTGCTTTAAGTGTGGAGATAAATCGCATATTAAGAAAGACTGTCCAGTAAAAGAAATGTTATGTTTTAAGTGCAAGAAACCAGGACATAGGGCAGCAGAGTGTCAGCCAAATACTGATAAAGTCTTGAATGTTGTTATTGGCAATGGCAAATCATCGAGTGTAATTGCGCCTTGTGGTCTTGAGTTGAAATCGATTGTTCATCCTAAGGTTAGTTTCCAGGGAGTGATGGACGGTGCGGCTAGTATATGCCTTTTGCGTTGGAAGATATATCAGCAGATAGGTGATGTTAGTTTGACGGGGTATGGTAGAAAAGTTTCAGGAATTGGGGAAGGTCAATTGTTTTCAATGGGTAGTATTGTCTTGCCTGTCCAGATTGATGGAATCAATATGCAGCTTGAGTTTCATGTTGTTAAGGACAAGGATATGGACTTTGATGCGGTCTTGGGACGGACAATGCTAGATTCTGTTGATTGGTATGTAAGGAAACAGGGAACACAGCTTATAGTGATGGATTCGGAGAGTTCCGATGGTGGCGGGGATAATATTGATGTGTCCAGCAGAAATACTGATTGTTCGGAGTTGACTACGGAGTTTAAGAGTTTGTGTATGACGAGCTCTGAAGACTGGAAAACACAGCTTGAAATGGATTTGTCGTATTTGAATCAGTGTCAGGCAGGACAGGTTAACGATATGATTCAAGGGTATGTACCGAAAAGAAATGTAAAAGCACCAGTAGAAATGAAAATTGTGCTAACTGACGAAATTCCGGTGTATCAGCAACCCAGGCGTTTAGCGTATAGTGATCAGAAGATTGTAGACGATCAAGTTGAGGAATGGCTGAAAGAAAAATTTATAAAGCCAAGTGTATCCGAGTATGCGTCACCGGCAGTTTTGGTAAAAAAGGAAAATAAGAAAGATCGGTTATGTTGCGACTATCGCAAGCTGAATGAAAAGATAGTTAGAGATCATTATCCTATGCCACATATGGATGCCGTAATTGAAAAGTTGCAGGGCGCGAACGTTTACACTACGCTTGATTTGACTAACGGATTTTTCCATGTGCCAATTGAAGCAAGTTCTCAAAAGTATACTGCATTCGTCACACAGAGTGGACAGTACGAATTTTTGTATGTCCCGTTTGGAATTTCGAACTCCCCAGCGGTTTTTACTCGTTTTATTATGGCTGTATTACGAGATTTGATTAAGGACAATGTCGTGGTAGTTTACATGGATGATGTGATCATTCCAAGTCAGAATGTAGCTGATGGGCTATCAAAGCTGAAAAGAGTTTTAGACGTGGCGGCTTCGAATGGATTGAGAATAAATTGGGGCAAGTGCCAGTTTTGAGGACACGTGTACAGTTTTTGGGCTATATCATAGAAAATAATACTATAAAGCCAGGTGAAGAAAAAACTCGAGCGGTAGCAACCTTTCCAGTGCCGCGAGATAAAAAGTGTGTCCAAAGATTTTTGGGACTGACTTCGTATTTCCGCAAATTTATTGAGGGGTATGCCATTATTGCAAAGCCATTGTCGGATATGTTAAGAAAAGATAATAAATTTGAATTTAAGGAGTTGCAGATGGTAGCTTTTGAGCAATTAAAGGCAGCATTGACAGGAGGACCAGTTTTAAAATTATATGATCCTAGGTTGGACACAGAGATACATACAGATGCGTCGAGATATGGGTTTGGAGCCGTGTTGTTGCAGCGTTGCTCGGAAGACAGGATGTGGCATCCAGTTTATTATATGAGTCGGAAGACAACAGCCCATGAAGAAAAGTATCATTCTTATGAACTGGAAGTTCTGGCAGTGATAGGCGCGTTGATGAAGTGGAGGATATATGTATTGGGGATGAAGTTCAAAATCATAACTGATTGTAACGCGTTCACTATGACTATGAAAAAGAAAGAAGTTCCACTTAGAGTAGCTCGTTGGGCAATGTATCTGCAAGATTTTGATTACGAGATAGAACATCGCTCTGGATCCAAAATGCGTCACGTTGATGCATTAAGTAGAGTATCGTGTTATATGTTAACTGATAATATAGTGTATCGCTTAAGAGAAGCGCAGCTGTTGGATGGTTGGACTAAGGTAATAAGAGAAGCCGTAGAAAGTAAAGGATATGAGGACTTCTATATTGAGAACCAAGTTTTGTTTAAAGATCCAAATAGGCAGTTGATTGTGGTACCGTCGCAGATGGAGGAGGAGATAATACGAATAGCGCACAAGCAGGGTCATTTTTCGGTTAAGAGAACTAGAGATTTGGTGGAGAAATCGTATTTTATTCCAAAGATTCAAGAGAAAGTTGCCCGTATTGTTGAGAATTGTCTTGAGTGCATTTTGTATAATGCTAAAGCGGGAAGATCTGAGGGATTTCTTGCTCCAATTGACAAGGGTGACAAGCCGTTAGTCACCTATCACATTGATCATGTCGGTCCAATGGAATTGACCCAAAAGCGATATAATCATATTTTGACAGTTGTGGATGGGTTTTCAAAGTATGTGTGGTTGTATCCAACACGTAGTACTGGAAGTGTAGAAGTTGTAAACTGTTTGGAGAGGCAAGCCGTGAATTTTGGCAATCCGTGTAGAATTGTTTCAGATAGGGGTGTGGCATTCACGTCCAATGTTTTTAAGGAATATTGTGAAAAGAGTGGGATTCAGCACTTGTTGATAACAACAGGCGTGCCAAGGGCAAACGGCCAAGTAGAGAGAATTCACAAAATCGTTGTTTCAATGTTGTCAAAGTTGAGCCACAATAAACCAGGTTCTTGGTACAGGTACTTGGGAAGGGTACAGCAGATTATCAACAACACAGAACCAAGAAGCACTAAAGTAACACCATTCAAGATATTAACAGGGCTAAACATGCGGACCACAGATATTGACTTAAGGGAGGAAATTGAACAGATTCTTATCGATGAATTGGATGATGAGAGAGCAAGTCTCCGGAAGCAAGCTAGGCAGAACATTCAAATCATTCAGGAAGAAAATAAAAGATCGTTCAACGCCAAGAGAAAGCCGGAAAAACAATATAAGTTGAATGACTTAGTAGCGATAAAGCGTACCCAGTATGGCGTTGGACTAAAATTAAAATCAAAATACTTTGGTCCATATAAGATTGTAAAAGTCAAGAAACATGGGAGGTATGATGTTGAGAAAGTGGGAACTGGTGAAGGTCCGTGTAAAACTAGTACAGTCGCAGAGTATATGAAGTCATTCGAGGCGAATTCCGTGTCAGGAGGGCCGAATGTGGGATTTCCAGAAGAGCGAGAGAGACAGGTTGCGCATAAGAATACGCGTAGCGGGCAAAACTACTGAGTATTGCACTCAATAAGGCTTAGGCTAAAAGAAAAGAGAGGATGCGCAGTCAGTCGCTCGTGAAGTGTCGAGATCGTCACACATCAACTGAAATCTGTAGTGTAACATTTACCACCGCTCAATTACCCTAAAATAAAGACATTAATTTACTACGTATAACCTAAGATTATAACTACATATATAAATAAAGGAATTATTATAATGAAACAAAGTGACTCCGATAATATTTAATTATTTCATGAAGCCACATACATCTCTATTATGGTAAAGCATATAAGTTAAAAGATTTTACATCATGAACAACACCGTTTGGGGGTCCGTTTATTACTGGTTAATCAAATCTTAAATTATTACAAAGGAAAGTTAACCTACGCTAAGTATATAGCAGAGTCAACGAATTGTCATGTGTCCCATCAGCAGTTCTGCAAACGCAGCCATTATTGCAGTTGTCAGCGTAGATCGCCTTTGTTGTTGCGGAAGTGCCGATACCGACTTGACGATATCACCGACCTCTTGGAACGTGAAAGCTGGTCGATAATCAGAAGTTGTACGTATAAACATCGAATAGATTCAGTTAACACATTTTGAAATGGGTTACAAATTGATTCTACATAAATATAGTGTTAATCAAATCAAATCTAAGCATGACCATATACTTCACTCACCCATCTGCAGCTCCTCCGAAGGCATTCGTAGAGTATGCGATGATCGACGCACAGTGGCACGGAAGCCAAAAAAACGTTGCAAAAATCATATTTTTTAAACCAATTGAGATATTTTTATGAATTAAATTGTAGTTGAAAGAAAACTGTTTAGGCTTTAAAATAAGTACTCATACATGGTGATACAATATCTGAAAGCTGCGCAATATGTTGTGGAAGTTGGATTTTGTTGCCTGTGCAGTATTTCCCATTGAAAAATATGTAGGTACACATCAAATTTTTTTTTATTTATGAAGAAGTTTTGATGATATACATATTTTTGTTCACAATTTTATATTTCAGTCAATAAATTTAATGTAACAATGCTTTTTTATTATGATATATTATATAATTTGTTTTATCAGTAGTTTTTTGTAAAATAATCATCCACATTTACATTTGAAGGAATATCTAAAAGACTTAACATTTCTTTTGAATAACTAGTACTTGTTAATTCTGTATTGGATTTCACATGTCTAAGGGATGCAACTAGTGGATCTGAAGAGGCTGCCAACATATTAAAAAGATCCTCGTATTCCCTTGATCGTGATATTTTACATGTATTCATAGCTCTGAATTTTTTATAATCCTTGTTTCTCGATTCCTGGGCTTCTTCTGACATCTCCCCAATGGGTAGGCAATGATATTCAATTATAGTTTGGCCATGTGCCAAAATTTTGTGAAGCGTGGGAGTCAATTTTTTTCCTGGATATTTTTCCATACTTTCACTGCAATGCGTGATCTTGTAAAGTCAAAACCAGACTATGATATTTCAGAAATATTCAGGCAAATATATACTGAGTTTAACCCTATATCCACAAGCCTAATAGGTAAAAAAGTAGTTGCATTAAATGTTTTTAGTTGATACCTAACATTATAAAGGGAAAGGTTACATCCCTATCCGTATGATTTCAGTTCAACTACCTAAACATGCAAAAAATTTGAATTTGTCTTAATAATAATTAATCTACCTTTTTTGAAATGGTGCTTTTTTATTGTCAAATACAAATATAAGCAAACATCTCTTAATTTAGTGGATACATCTACTGCGTGTTCTTCTTCTTCTACCTGCGGTAGCATTTTTTGCAGTTGGGTTTCTGCACTTCTAGTGGCTTTACAGCCAAAGGTGGATAAAGGTAGACGAAAACTTTATAGAATAGGTAAATAAATTGATAACAAAACCGTTTATGTTAAGTTGAAAAAATGTAAAAATATGTAATTTAAAATATTTTCTTCCAAAGTTGAAAAAGTGGTCCAAATATAGTGGTTCAGTTAAACGGAAGAATTGAAAAACCCATAAAAGATATGAAGTCATTTTTTTTTTCTTGTATGTTTAAATTTCATGTACCTTTTTATAGAAACTAAGAAAATAGGGATTGGTTGCGTAGTTTTACCACAAAACAATCTTAAACACGAATTTTTATTCCAAAAATTGCGATTTTTTTCAAAGTTGAAAATATACTCCACTTTGAGCGGCTGTAGCAACTAAACTATTCATCCCAATTGAATAAAATTTTTATTTTCTTGATCCCTGGGAAATTCTAAATCAGATGCATGTATTACATTTAGAAAATGGTTACATCGCAAAATCGATTTTTGCAACGCTTTTGCGGCTGCCGTGCCACTGTGCGACGTGGTGCTGGTGTTTAAAGTTTTTAGTTGTTATGTTTATGTGGATATGCGTAATGATTGACTTGTTTGTGTATAAAGGTATAAAAATAAAACAAACCAAAGCTTTAATAAAAGGGAATTAAATCAATACAATAAATTTTTTTTTTTTTTTTTCATATTTTTTTTATTTGCAATACAATACATGATGAAAAACTTATAAAAACTTTATTTTAATATTTGCACTTTTGAATGAATTGCATAACTTAAAGTAATAATTAAAGGGAAAATTAATAATAAGAAAACGATCAATGTCTCAAGTCACTAACGTAAAGCCGTATATTTGTATATATACAGTGCTTCTCAAAACTATAGGACAGCATAAAAATTAATTTTTAAGTGCAAATATATAAAACTAAATTTTATAAGTAATAAATATAAACTAAATTAATAAAACCAATAGGGTGTAGGGGTGTAGGGAAGAGATAACACCTTTTTCAAGAGGCAGTCGGACTAAACACTGTGCATAGTCACTGAAGGAGTCTGGTTCTCACCCGAAACCCAACTCTTCACCTTTTCCTAGTGCCACACCCTGGTAATCACGTCGACTCGTGAGCGAAACCTGTTTTGGCCTCCTAGACATATTCTGGTTCTTGGACTAAACAGAGAGTTTTGCAATTGCCAATTTCATGTCTAAATAGTGAACATACACAAAGACAATCCACAAATAGAAGAAAAAGTCAACGCTTGACAAACCTAGAGATACCTAGAAGCAGTTCGGAATCTTTTGACGCCGAACAAGGCTTAATAATAATAATAATAATAATAAAATCAATATTAATAATGGTTTAATACACATCCGTTGCAATAACCAGACATCTTTCTTCTATCCAAATATTAGCGTCTTCACTTTTATATTTTAGGGCATACTGCGTATACGTAATTTTATTTAAAAGCTTCATAATCTTTATTCGCACATTTGATATTGTGACAACAAGTGTGTTTTTATATTAAATACTTATATAGCTATCTTTCCGTGGTTGAGTTGGCTTACAAATCTCTAGAAAAAAAACGTAGGTGAATAGAAATTGTTAAGATTTTATTTTTCGGACACCTGTTTTCGCGAATGGCTGTACAAAGTTTCTATTGTTCAACAATAAACATCATTTAAGTGTGATTTAAGAATGTCAATTATTTATTATCGCTTCCTATTTCAGAAAAATATGGCCCTATGCTCCACTAGGAGTAACAGGACATAAGAAGAAGAAGAATTTCAGAAAAATACATTTTAATATTCATCCAGTCCAAAACATGAGTTTATATGACAACCCAGCCATCGAGCTATCAGTTGTCATCAGCATTGCGAATGGAAAATGCATTTGTTAGAAAATAACTCTTAAAATTTCTTTTGCGGGATTGTAAGTTATTAATAAAAAACAACAGAACGAAACGAAAAGATATTTTCATTTCGAACAAATTGCTAAAGCATACATGGTACATTCACATCCATCACTAACATTCGGCACGTTGCCACATTATGTGAAAAAGTATGATTACACTAATTTATTTAACTGAGCAATTAAAACGTCTCACTTCAATTAGGTAACTAACTCAATTTAAACTTTAATTTGAAAACAAAAACAGTCATTTATTTGATAAATGAAAAACTCGCAAAATTTATTTATTGCTTCAAAGACTTGGTGGCAACGCCTTTCCGGTTGGTTTTGCATGTTGGCAGATAAAAATATTTCAACAACATTTTTTTAGTAAAAAACAAAATTTTGAACATTAAAAAAATGTAAGTTTTTTTTTTTAACATTTTAAAATAATTTTTTTTTCGATTTTATAATCTGACGTTTTCTCAAAAATAAGAAACCTGTTAATACAATTTATTTTGCGCTACCTACGCGAACACATCATTAAGCAATTATATAATTATATATAAACCAGTATATTATATAAAATGGGCGATATTGTATTCCACGAATCTTTTTGGCTCTCTAAAATAATAGTCACCCACCTCTAAAGCTATGTGGAATTATTTTTCATTAAATGTGCGATGTTCCTTGGTATTTAGGTATAAATAAAATTCTAGGCTTTGTATAGTGATAAGAAATGCACCATAAAAAATAAAACTAAAATTCATTTGAAAAATTTCCCTTTTTAGCCCAGTGGGCACTCATAAAGAAAACAAAATGTCTTACGTGTTTAATTTATCTATCAATTACTTTTTAGCCTGCCCTCGTGTAAACCCAACATCTAATTCAAATTTTGTGCATAATACATAATAATATTATTGCAAGTAACTCAAACTTTGAATGTTCTTGGGTCAAATCTTAAGGCAACTTTTGTCAATGGAAGGATTTCTCGTTCTTGTTGCTGTTTTTGTTGTCAGCCTGAAACTTTTGTTCTATGACCTGGAAATGTTTTGGCATCTTTTGCTTTACTTGGATTAAAAGTTTTTGATTTACAACACTGGAATCCATGTAAATCTAATTAGTCAGCTTCATTTGTAATTAAATTAGCATTTAATATTTATGCGTAACAGTTGAATTATTAATTTTACTGGCATTAAACTAACTTGGGGTAACTTTAAATTAGATACGACAGTTGAAACAAACTTATATGCCACACAAGTTTGTGAGATTGTATAAAAATTATATTGTTATAATATATAGTAAGTAAGTGTATTTACCAAAATATATGCTTGTATTGAGTTGTAATTATAGGATTTGAAAATGGTATGTTAATGTATTAAGTAGTATTTTCATGAATGTTAAAACCAGGCCCCTTTTTTAAATGTACAAAATACTTTTATACGCATTTCAATGCGCTCCATTATCCCCGGGGAAAATAACCAAAAAATTTGGTTTATTTTTTTAACATTGTTCCACCAAATCGATTTGATTCAAATTCACACTAAATAAGGAACGTAGAAAAACAGGTTTTAAAAAAATAATGGTGATTGACATATTTAAGAAACATACTTAAAAAAAAGAAGAAAGTTTTTTTTTCAATAATAATTTAAAAAATATTCAGTAGTTTAGTCACAATTAAATAAAAACGAAAAACACGTGTTTTTAAATAAGCCGTAAAGCGTTACGTTTATAAACATTTTTTTTTTGCCCTATGCCTCGAACTGCATCACTAGTCTTCAAAAATCGCTGGATCGGTTTCCAGTACCTTATCCAGCTAGACCCTTTGACAATTTTTTTCAATGTGGTGGTACAGGGTATCCCAAAGTTGTCCGCGCCTGACTTTAACGTACGCCATCTTTTTCTAACTGGCTTCATTTGAACTGGTTTGACAATTCCTATCTGAAATAATGCCATGATTGTGGAGATAATAAGAAATAGCATAGCCAACTCTTGAGATTTGGCTGATTAAGAATATTTTTATACCCTGGATCAAAGGTAAGAGGTATATTAAGTTTCTGTCAATGTATTTGACACAAAGAATGAGACTTCGGTGAACTCCCAAAGTTACCTGCAACATGGTCTAAAGGACTAAAGCAGTGGTCGGCAAGAAATACACTCGCATTTTAACTTTCGCAGCAACGCGTCAACATAAGCATCGGCATTGCGGCCACGTGTCTGTTGTTACGCACACACTTGCACGCTCCGTGTACATGACCTGTACGTGTGTCGACGTCACTGCCGCTACTAATTCCTATATATGCGAGATAGGGCCGTGCCGACCACTGGACCGTCTATCCATTCATCTGTCTCTCTGAACGCCAAGGTCTTGGAGATAAGCAGAGCTAGGATAATCAAACTTGGCATAAGGACTTTTTATATGAACAGTCAGATCAAGTTAATGATGAATGAGCGTTGGCCTCAAAACTTAACGTGGCGACGTCTAGGGACCAAAGTTCCATTCTCAGTCAAGCAAAGTATTTTGGAGGCCAAATTCGAATCTCCTAAGTAACATTAGTACACATGGGTAAGCTGAGTTTGTACAGCGTTAACCTCCAATCTTAAAGTTGGCTCGAGTTCCTGGTTCCAGTGCCCTAAAACTTGTAATCGTTCCTCGTCTTTCAGATTGAACATTTTTTTTTTGTTTACGTAAATATAAAGTTGCTTGATGGTGTGACGTTACAAGGTATCTAAAAGTTGGCCACGCCCGTTACAGTATTGTCATATTTTGTTTTATTAGAGCAGTTTCTGCTGTAAAATTGTATTATAACTGCAGTGGTTGATAGCCTCAAGATTCTATTTAGAACATTTATTTAATGTATACAGCAAGTATCTATATGTACTGACATATGTTGTAAATTGTTTATATAATTGAATATTTGATAATGAGATTCTCCTGCAGCTCTTTGTTAAGCAATATTCTGCTTTAATTAGTCTTCATGATAATGAGAAAATTTTGTTATTGAGTGATTTGATGTATATATTTTAGGTAAATACGGTGAGGACTATATTGACTCTACTAATGCCCCCCAAACATTGTTTGTTTTATACGATTCTCTGCTTTAACTCTAGAATTGTGCCTTCCACAAACATGCTAGACTTACCACGCATACAAATACATATGTATAAAGATAAAAGATTCTAATAGGGTTTAAATAAAATATTTAAGTATCTAAATAACACAGAAAAACACCGCTAGATTAAGCATTGTGTTTAGTGTCAATCGTTTGTTAAGGGTGAGAGAGGAAAGTATTGTGCAAAAGTCCAAAAGTCGTTGATCGTTCGACTCACATAAGGAAGAATTTGTTGTAGGCTCTACTACATATTGCAACAACATCCCATTTCGTTTCAATAATCTCACTAGTTACATTCGGAACATCTTATTCTGTCCTTAATTTTTCAAAATAACACATATACATAAGTCTATAAGTCTAAGTCTGTGCATACATTTTTTTTGATAAATATCACTTATGAGCCGCGGAACGTTAATTTTGAGTATGCAGATTTTTGGAGAAACCTTTTGTGTCCGTTTTTCACAAAACAATCTTCCTTGTTTTTGCTTATTTATGTACCGTTAGGTTAAATTTCAATTCAATTTTTATTTTTCATAGAAAATAATTAAATGTGCATAAAGATCACTTACCGAGTCCCAGTAGATCTATAACGTCGCCAGAATAGTTTAAAGGATTGTTAATAAATACAAAAGCAATCATTTAAAATTATAAAGGGCAATTATTTTTTGAGCAAGATATCACAATAGTCCGAAATGCTTGCGTATAGGATTAAAGGTATCCTTTAATCTAGGTAAAAACTGGTCAAAAACGTTGTTATTTCAATTAGACATCGCAAACTTTTTAAAAAATGCAGAAAACTACTCAATTAAGAAGGGCTGGGGTGAAGTTCCAAAATCTTATCCTTATTTTTACTAAGCTGTTACTAAAAAAAGTGAGGTGGACCGAATCGCAATATACAGTCCCATAGGCCGGAAACCATTTATAATTTTGTCAGTCTTAACCAATTTTTGGCTGATGTTAACTGGTGCTCTTTGTTGTCTGCTGAAAACTTTGAGCTATCCATTAATAATTTCTATCGGATATTATACACCGCTTTTGATCTCTTTATTCCTAACTCTGTCCTGAGTCCTTCTTCTAAACCGCCTTGGTTTACGCCAAGTCTATCTAATTTAAAAAATCGTAAGTCTTCTTCATATAAAAGATTTAAGAAAAGTGCATCAAGTTTATTCTTCTTAAAAGAACATGCTACAATAATTATCTTGCCCGTTGTAGCTTCCGTAGTGATCCTAAAAAATTTTTCTTTTTGTTAATTCTAAACGTAAGTCTTTCCTTTTTCCTGCATCGCTATACTATAAAAATAAATCTTCTTCTAACAACTCTGAAATAGCGGACTAGTTTGCGAACTTTTTGCAAACTACCTATGCTGTTAACCATAACAGCAATAACCTCAAGGAGAGCTTTTTGGGTAACCTGCATTCATCGTACTTATATAGCGTTTTATAAATATAACGGAGGTGCTGCTCAACCATATAATATCGGGTAGGATTCCTGCCTATTTCCAAAGCTAGAGAGTAGTGTGTAGTCGATTTTGGCAAACGATAGATTCGCTTTATAAAAAACATTTCCAGCTTGTCAACGTCTTCGTGATTTTCATACCCCCATACTTGGGCTCCACAGGCTTGTATAGCTCTGCACACTGCATCGAAAATCGTCCATTTAGTCTGACTGGATATGCTAAATTTAGCTAGCATGTTATTCCATGCAATATTTATGCTTTGTTTGGCGGCAGCTGTCCCAGATACAACATGTTTTTTAAAGCTTAAAGTAGGCGTTAGGATAATACCTAGATATTTGTAGTCCGTTGCTATATTTATTGCTTGGCATGGAACATCCACCTTTCTGATCTTGCCAGCCGTCCTCCTTTTCTAAAAACCATAATTTCAGATTTTGCCATGTTCACTTCCATGTTCCACGTTCTACAGTAGCCTTCCAATCGGTCTATCATTCTCTGGACTACACTAACCTCGTCAGCCAGTAGAACTATATCGTCAGCGTAAGCTAGAAGCCGTATATTTTCATTTCCCACCGTTAGACCTCCACCTAAGGTGTCATGAAGATCGTCGAGGAATAGAGCAAACAAGAGAGGTGAAAGAAGACAGCCCTGCCTTACTCCAATATTTGTCTCAAAATTCTCCGAAAACTCTGTCCCTGTCCAGATTGCCATTTCTGTGCGTGAATAAATGCTTTCTATTATGGCCAAAGATTTTGTTGAGACTCCCAAAGTGTATAATTTATAAACCAAGAGTTTTCTGTGTATTTTATCAAATGCGGCTCGAAAATCTACAAAAAATGCGTACGCCTTCTTCTTTTCCTGCTGCTTCAAATATACCGTGGCGATAAGGGTATAGACATTATCAATCGTCGAATAGTGTTCTCGGAAGCCTGCTTGGTACTCTTTTAATTTGTCATAGCAGTTAGCCCATTTAGTTAGGCGCCTATTTAAAATACCCATGAAAATTTTTGCTATGCAATTGATGAAAGAAATTCCTCTGTAATTTTGTGGTAGGTCAGCATCGCCTTTCTTAAAAATTGGGAAAATTACACTTTTCAAGCAGCAATCTTGAATTGTTCCAGTCTCCAGCATATTGTTATACACACCAACCAACGCATCGATAAAGGCCATTGGTGCATTTATGTAGAACTCATATGGTATGCCATCCTCTCCAGGAGCTTTGTTTGCCTTTACCTTCGACAACATTTCAAAAATTTCGCCAGCAGTTATTTATCCAAGATAGAAATAGAGTTCCTCGCAAAAGATACATCAGGTGCCATTTGTACTGAGTTTAATAAGTTCATAAAATAGATAAATATAATATAAATCTGAAGCCGTGATAGCGTTTCCAGCTACAAAACATTCATTCTTTAGCCACCTTCCACCAGTCCTTGCTGCTTCTTACTTGATCCAGTTTTAATTCAAGTTGCTGCTAATATTTTATCTTTTTATTTTTACATAAAAGTCGATATTGTTGGTTTTTCTCAGTGTACAGTCTTTGGCAATTTTCATCACTTGATATGCACTTGTTTAGCAGTTTTAGAGCATTTCTACGTGCCCAATAACATTCTGTGTCGAACTATTTTTGTTTGCTTTTGTATTTTGGCGTACTTTTTGGTAAAGCAGCGATTTTAATAATATCCTGCAATTTTTTCAAATCTATGCCAGGTGTATTTGTGTTAAATGCTTCGAGAGCTGTTGTTATACTCCTATGGAATTTGTTAGCAAAATTTTTATTCATGATAAACTTTGGGAGCAAACTTAATTCATCTTTTCTACCTGCAGTTTGAAGATTTATTTTTATTTTTCATTTCCGACCAACTCTGCCCTTCAATGGTCAAATCCAGGATAATACCTATGAGATGCTGCTACAATATCATTGGTGGATTTACCAACAGTGCTTATGTAGGTAAAATCCCCCATAACGTCACCTTTTGTTAAACCATTGAGCACAATGAAACCGTTATCGTTGCAGAACTCCATGAAATATTTTCCCTCCTGGTTTACGGTTTAGTCTCTGGCCTTACGCCCGCAAGTATTTGCGAGAAAAGTATGACTATTAAGAAGACCTAAAAAGTGACCTTGTAGTGGATTGAGCCAAAAATTCACTTTTCCACCCTATTAAATTCTGGTTGTCTTAATGCCCCGCAGCCTAAACCTCGTTACATACTAAATGGAAATACAATATCTAACTTACATTACTTAAATTTCTGTAAACAAGAAATATCTAACATTTTTTTAAGCAAAATAAAGTATGCACATATATCCTTTTTTTTAGTATTAAGGAATGATAAGAAAAAATTAAATTTGAATTTTTTTAAAGCTGATAACAAACACTAAACATTAATAAATAAAGCCTTCTTTCAAAAAATAAATGTAATTGAAGCAATTCACATATAATTATTTGTCTTTGGTAAGTTAAGTTGTGAAAATCTTAATATAAAAATATAAATTTAAGAATGTTTTTATTTTAAGACTTTTAGTATTATATTCTCATAATAATTGGTCTTGCTTAAAAGGAATTAAATTTAGTGATCATGTTATTTGCAATTATATTTGAAAATGATTATTATAGTTTTTGTTATATTTGTTCTTATTTAAAGTTTGAAATTTAATTATGCTAAAGTTTTTGAATTTGTTAAGACAACAAGCTTCAAGCTTTTTAATTTTATTTTAAGAGTTTTTGTCTTAATTTGTTAAATTTTGGTCATGCCATCATGTCTTTTTTGTATAATATCTTTTTTTTTTAAGTTTGAGATTGACTAATTATATATCTTGTTTAAAAAATAATTCTTAATTTTTTTATCCTAATTCAAGACTTTTAATCTTATTTTAGTATTTCTTTTGTCTTAAAGAATTTCCCGACAAGCCAAAAAATTTTTGGTTTTGGTAAAAGTTAAAAAAAAAAATTGTTATTAATTTTTTTTTTTTTTCAAGATTTTGAAGCTTATTTTAAGATTATTTGGTATTATTTTTTGAGAATTTTTGATTTAATTTAGGTTTTAGTGAATAAAAATCGAAATGTACCTTTTTATTTCTCTATCAGTCTATTTAAAATGTTTAATAATTATACTTATATTAATTTAAATATTTAAATTAATGTTTATAATAATGCATCAGCTGTCTAACAGCTGACAAACTGTAAGTAGAATGCAACTATTCCCATTTTCAGTAAAAACGAATAGCAACACTCAAAAGTGTATCAAGGCTTTACTAAAATAATTTGGTAAGTTATTGTATTTTAAATAAATAATCTTAATTCTTTTTACAATGTCTGCAGATCAGGCCATAATGCACTTTGTTCCATTCGGGTTTTCAAAGGCATTTTTATGTGTCGTTGTATAACCATATAAATATATACCAAATTCAACAATCCAAAGTCCCTGTTAAAAATCTATTCACCTACTGCAAATAAAAAATCCATTGATAAATCTATTCTACAGAATAATTAAATAAATAATGAATGCACAGCTGTTCACGTTTTAGTCCCGGAACAGTTGACCAGCTTTAGAGTTCTCACAATCTCTTTATGCCCTCACCTTGAACTAGTCTAAATTGTGCTAAGCCCTAAGCCCTTGTCGCTTTCATGACTAACAATTATGTATAAAAAATCGACATGCATATGTATATATACATATATATTCACACCATATGTTGGTTATGCAATGCATTCACTTGTTAAGAGGGTAGGGATAAAGCCGAGGGAGGCGACAAAAGTGAGCTTAAAAAAGCAACACTGCTTGTTTATTTTCAATGTGCACTTAATGAACAACAGGCGTTAGTGACAACAATCATGGGTTTCAAACGACATAATAGCACTTCAGTACCGCGAACTGGTTCATGAGTGAAAAACTGTCAGTCCCTCTTTGTACAGGGCTGTTCTCGCAACTTAAATGAGGCCATTGCATCCAGCTCCCATTTTTAACGTTCCAAACTTAAGTGAATTTCCACCGCTTCAATACGATTTGACCATCTGTTCTACTGTCTGTCATCCCATATTGCCCGTATCTCGAAAACATATGAACCAAGAGCATGGAATTTATTTCCAAGATGCGTTTTATATCCTTATTTGTATTTACCCCTTTGAGGGTACTGCTACATTTTTTAAGTTCTAATCATTTCTTCTAAGGAGCTACTACTACTAATCACTACATCTATATTACATATAAATATATATATTATACCTATATATATTAAGGTTGGTTAAGTACTTTGGGATGCTATACAAAATTGTCATATTTTAAAATTTATTTTTAGCATACTCTATAAAAAATAGTTGTAAGCCTATTTATATAAAAAATAATCGCATTCACACTCATGATGAATTTAATACAAAAGTTTGCTTTACTGCTTGGGGATACCATCATTCTTTTCCGATTTATTGCCAATATCAACAAGTACAAGGACTGCATCGAGATGAATTGACTTGGCTACCAAACTTTACGCATAATTTCGTTGGTTTGGCAAGTGCCTAAAAGATTTTTTCGAAAACTTTTTTTTTATGCTTTGAAGATCATCAGAAAAAAATGTTCTAGTTCAATTATCTGTTTATTACGAACTTCATTTTGCGGAAAAATATCATCTAAAAGGTAACACCTTTTTTAAACATTGGTACATTTTGAAGAAAGTGATCAGCATTAAAATGAATTTACCAAAATGCAATGAAAGGAAACAATTTTAGTATTTTTTGTTTCTAATAAAATATGATTCTAAATCATTTATGATCATGACTTTCGTTTTCATTAAAATATAAATATGGGCATTTCCACAGAAATGTCAACCAGGGTCAAAAAATACAATGTTAAGAAAAGAGGGATTTTTTCAACATTGTAAGTCAAAAATGGGTTAAATTTAATACGACATTGATTTTACAGCCTTTTTTATTTATTTGCATAAATAATTGGCCTGAAAACTGAAGATATTTAGGTTTTTCTTGTTTTTACTACTTTTTGAGTGATTTTCAGTCTAATTTGTTAAGGTTTCTCATTTACTTTTTTCGTTTCACACTTCTCTTGAATTATCACTTTTTGTACACATAAACATTTATATTTTCTTATTATTAATGCAATTACAAGAATTTTTAAAAATTACTTGAAGAAATTCATAAAACTAAAGAGGTGGAAAAATATATCGCGTACTGAATGGTCACGTACTTAATCAGACTTAAGCTTATAAAAAAGAAACTAGTTTATACATTTTAACAAAATAAATTGTTAAAGAAAGCTACAATATTTCACATTAGTTGAAAATTAATTGCTTTTAAATATTTTGTATTATTTCGAAGATTTTTACATTTTTGTAGATGCAGTCGTAAAACGACTTCTATTTTTGTCACGTACTAAGTCGCAGGTTTATTGCCAATATATTGGAAACGTTAACTTAACAGATCCTACCTTTTGCACTACGAATACATCTACAAAAAGAGAATCAAAAAATAAAAACAAAAAAAAAAAAAATTTATATTTTTTCTTTACTTTTTTTCACTTTAATGTCGCGTACTGCAATCCTGGAAATGCCCATATATAGAAAATAAAAAAAACTTAATAAATTATTAAAATAAATTATATATTGCAATTTTTTGCACATTGAATGGTTTTTCTAAATAATTCCACAAATTTTTGTATTCTGTTATTTGTCACTTAAATCATTTGTAAAATCAAGTCATAATTGTTAGGCGAAAAAGAAGTGTAAACCAACAAATACCTATCTACGAAGAACTACTGTCGAATTGATGTGTAATGGTGAAAATTGAAACCTGTTTATACAAAATTCGAGCTACTGACTTTCAGGACACGCGTACTGAAGCGAATGGCTATGCATTTTATAGTCCTTTATATACTGTACTAAATATATATATAAATAACGCATAACAATTGGCTCGCCTAGAATGAGGACATCCTGACCTCAACATACCCTACAGCCTCGACCTTATGTCTTTATTGAGTTTTCATTTCTTTTGGATAAAGATAAAAATTATTACCTATTTTTTACCTCTGGGCAACTTGATTCAAGGAATATTAGGGATTGTGCAACGTTAGCTTCGTAGATTTGCGGATTACCTAAAAATGTTTGAGTGAGACATGTTGTAGAGATAGCTAAGACAATGTAATTGGCAATCAAAGTTGACATTTGGAATTTTATGAGCTTTCGCGATAATTTACAGAAAAAAAGTACCTGAATTTACCATTATTTTTTATAAATATTACTTTAGAGAAAAAATAAAATTGAGCTTAAAAACTTTTTGGTTTTAAATATATTCGAGTAGTTATAACGATTTTGTTGGTTTTTTTTTTCTCATTTGGCTACTTTACGTTAAGGGTACCTCCGACTACCTCTCGATGTTTGATTGAAAAAAGTTGTATAAATGTCTTTATATATTTTACAAGAAAATGTAATTCTTCACGATTTTCGGAAATTGAATTTTCTATCTAAAAGTTGATTTTTAAAAATTGACCCCCAAAATTTACAAATTTTTGATGATTTTTCTCGAAAACTTTTAGAATCTCGATGTTACAAAAAAATGTATCCTTATCCATACCCTTTGGCCAAAGGGCATCGTATATAAAGTGCATAGCTCGAGGCAATTGCTTTTGTTGATGTTGTTACACACATGCACACAATTAGTCACACGAGCACACATACTTCCACATATACAGACACAGGGCTGCATGGAGAATTCAAATATATACATATGTTTACAGCGTATTTTATACCCTGTAAAGTAAGGAGTATATTAAGTTTAAGTTCATTAAGTTCTGCGTCAAACTCGACAAAACCACGACGGACACGCTCGGAATGTTTAAGGACGCCTATGTCGTCTCAATACACTCAATAGTGTTTGAGTGACATAAACTGTTCCAGGAGGGAATTTCCAGGACTCTGACTGGCGCACAAACAGTCTGGCGTGAGTTAGGGATTTTGTTCAAAAAATTATTATTATTATTATTACCAAAGATTTGGCCATTCAAAAGGTGAGGGAGTTTCTAGCCAAGCATCGGAACCGCCGGACTTCTTCCTTTTGAGTAAATTGAGTAAAAAAAATCGAGCTTACCGATTAAAAGATATGAGCAAAAATACAATTGACTTAGTGTAAGAAAAAATATGATTTTTTTTGTCTTGAATAAGATACTCAAAAATTTTTGCATTAAGTTATCAAATTCAAAAAACCTAATTTCTCGATTTTTTTAGTAGCCTTAGTATCTAGCTAGACTTAAATTTCCATTAAGAATTCTTTGGTAATAACTTTATTTTTATATAATTTAACTTACAGATAATATTTCTTTCAAAACTATTGGATTGGATGAAAAAGAAGAGGTGCTCTTAGAAATATACAAAACTGATCCAAACATGAAATATCTCGCCATCTTACAATTTCAAAGGCTAACTTTGAACTGTTTAGTTTAAAATATTTTAATAATTATACCCTGTACCTATAGGTACAAAGGGTATACTAGATTTGTGCAATGTATGTAACGGACAGAAGGAGGCGTGGCAGACCCCAAGTCCTTTATACCAAAATGCTTATCATAACCTCGGGTAGCGATTGAACCATGTCCGTCCGTCCGTCCGTCCGTCCGTCCGTCCGTATGAACGCCTAGATCTCGGAGACTACAAGAGCTAGAGACACAAAACTTTACCAGCTGGTGCGCATATTTCCTAAGCAGATGAAGTTTGTTGAATCATGTCAATATCTTCCCCCGTTCCTCCGCAATAGAGTTTCGCGGTTTTTAGCCACACCGTTTAGTATTTTCATCTGAAATTTAACAGAGCGATGCGTTGTAGTTACATGCATCTATGTGTAAAAAATGAACAAAATCGGACAAATACAACAGAAGTTATAGTCAAAAATGTGCAAATTTCACCTCCCCTTGCCCATAAAGTGCATCAATATTTGACTCTACGCAATTATGGCTACAAGTGACCTAGAATCATAATTTTTGGTAAGCTCATTCATGTGGCTCTAATGAACAAATCCACATCCAAATTTTATCGATGCGGTCCCCCCACCCCCCGCAATCCATTTACCGTGTTTTCTCCCACAACCCTCAACATACCAACTTGAAACTTACCCAATATAATTAAAATAGCTTCTTTGACGTAACTTTCGATTTTCATCAAAATCGGTACAAATTTAGGGAACTTATAGGTATAAATATCGTTTTGCACCAAAAAAAAAATAAATTCCAATTAGAAAGTTCTTAGATGGAATATGCAGGAAAAATTTTTTTGACACAAAAGGTACAGGGTATTCCACTGTCGGGCACCGCCTCGACTGTACCACATTTTTTTTTTTATGCTTTCATATTTTATATTTTTCTTACGTCTGATGTTTTTTTTTATAGTATTACTTACCAACCTAGAATAAAAATGCCTTATGCCTTCACCTTGTATACGAGCTAAGACCACAAAATTAGGTAGTAACATAATGTGAGCCTAATAAAAGAAATGTCAGCATTGTTTCGACACAGACCCGCAATTGATTTGACGTGTTTACCTATGTATTCAAAAATTTTCGATAGCAGTAAACATTTTGACGTAAGTAAATATATTTTTTTTTTTTTTATATTTATTTTTTTATTGGCAATCAACCGATACAAATTTGGTTATAACCCAATATTGATGACAAATTATTCGCTACACAAAAAATAAAATTAAGTGTGTGATAGGGAAGTAAATACTTAAAGTTTCCATTTTACTTTACGTAGGAAATGCCTTTTTTTGTCAAAAAGGCGGAAAGCGTATCCTATAGTCAAATAAAGTGCGTAACGTAGTCCATCACGCCCAATTGTCGTTGTTGTTGTCACATATTTTTATTACTTTACACTTTTTATTATTTTTATTTCAATATTAAAAAGTATTCATTTTGCATTTATTCATTTTTCGTCATATATATTTTTCTCCCTTTTATACTTTTATCAATATTTACATTTTGTATTGTAATACCAACGTATTGATAAAATTTTTATTAATGACCAATACGTGCAGATTTCCTTTTTATAGTACGGAATGCGCCGTTACGGCTTTATATATATACATACATATATACATATATGCTTTTATTTAGTTGGCTGCGTTCCTTTGTTATTTGGGTTATGTGATTTTTTTTCGCCTTTGATTTTTAACGATTTTAAGCGGCGGATAAAAAAGGCTGAAAATCGTATTCACTGATACGGAATTAAAGTTGCCCTTTAATTCGTAAGGATATTCTTTAGTACATCTGTGTTTAAGGCTTTTGCTCTCTTTGAATCAAAATGAATGCAAAAAATCAACAGTACTGCATCGCAAAGTGGCACATCAGCTGAAAAAGATTAGTAAAAATAAAATTTTAATGGTTTTAAAAAAAAACACTGATTAAGAATTTCACACGGATTTAGAAAACAATCAAAACGACTTTATTAAAAAAACTAAATAATTCATTATTATTTAAAAAAAAAAATTACATCATGTCTTAATTTTTGTTAGTATAATTGTAGTTAATTTTGTAAAATAATTTTTTAGATTTAATATCATTCATAACGCCACCAGAAAAGAGTGTGTAGCGATTAACCTAATAATTTACTTTTAATATTTGATTATAGCCTTAGTATTAAGTAGGCTGATTGCCAATAATTAAAATAAAAAAAAAATAAAAACTTCATATCTTTTCTTTATATAGTTACTAGTAACTACACAGAGAAAAATAACGCATGCTAAAATTAAGTTCGAATGAGCTTGATTTTAGAAATTTCAATCTTGTTCAAAAATACTTGCAACAAGAAAATTGTACTTAATACAAGAAAAATATTCTTAATGCAAGTATAAAGCATCTTGAAAGAAGTAATAAAATTCTTAATGTCCCATACACGCTCTTTTGCACTCTCTCACTGGCTCTCTGTATAATAAATGTGCTCTCCAACCATAAAGTTCGTTAGAATATGTGAGTGTGAGAGCAGATCGATGCAGTGCGTGGCGCATACGACTGTGAGCTAGAAAGAGAAAGCAACACATTAGAGTTTTTTGTGTGTTTTAATGTAAAATGCTTGTGCAAAAGCATTTCATCATTTGTGTTGCGCGTCTGTAGTGAACGGTTGAAAAAAAATTATGATGCCGGGCTCTTGTGAAATGGAGCAGTTGGAACAATGTGAAGACGAAAGAGCCCTCCAAAATTTAATGGACGAATTTGGGATACCTGAGGTTTTACCATATTTAAAAGGTGAGTTTAAAATAATCTTATATGTATGTACAATTTATGTATGTACCTATGTATGTATATGCATCAGCTCTGGGCCAGCACCGGTATTTTTTTCAAGTGACGCCAGACGGACAAAATCAAGAAAATAACCAAAGTATTGTATTGCTTTGATTTGAGGGACCTTTGATCCTAAATTTTCTGTTTGTGTGACACATGTTAATATATTAACGTATATATGCAAAAAAAAAAGTGTCTAAATAAGTGTATTTACATACATACGTACATATATATGTATGTATGTATGTATGTATGAATAAGCAAAAACAGTTTACAACAACAACAAAACAGAATACAACACGCATTATGCGTTTATTGTTGTTGTTGGCCTTTAAAATGTACGCGTTTGGTTGGCGCCACTTGAAAAATATAACGGTGTGAGCAAGTGATATTTGTGTATGTAATGCAGTAGGCCAGCACACGAGACATAGGAATACATACATATCTGCATACATATCCGTTCACCGAAATTAAGCAGCATCGGACGCGGTTAGTACTTAGATTGAGGACCGCTTGGGAACACAGCGTTTTGTTGGCATTGTCAACAACTTTTCTATTCGAAAAAGAATGTTTTTATATTATTTAAATAATTGATACTGTAATTCTTGAGCGCCCATTTGGGACTATTTGAATATTTTTTTAATGTATATATATATATATTAACTAGTGTTTATTATAGTTTTAAGTCATATTAATTAAAAAAAAAAATACATATATACAGTGATTTAGATGAATTACAGCATCTAATTAAGAATCATAATTTAACTTATGTCAAACTTTATGGCTCTTTAAAGCCAAAACACCATTTTCTCGTTCATTATGCGTCAGCAATAAAAAAGTTTGGTCCCTTAAAAAATATTTGGTGTATGAGGTTTGAAGGAAAACACAAGGAATCAAAAGTTTACTACCACAATATTACATCTAGAGTCAATCCGCCTTTAACATTAGCTATTAAATCTTGTTTAAAGTTTTCTAAGTTTCTTAACGACCATGAAGAATCGTTGAGCCCAGTTATTGAATATACAGCAACGGAAATAAAAAATGTACCAAAAGAAATTGTTGTAAACATTCAAAATGTACTAAATATAGATTTTAAAACTTGCAAAGTGTTTAAAGAATTAAGATTTAAAGGAAAACTTTATAAATGTAATTATTATCTTGCTACTAAGTCTTCGATTCTTGAGTTATACAAATTGAAATTATTTATTGTTACAACAAATATTGCTTATGTTATGTGCCAAAAAATTAATTTTAAACAATTTGATCGCCATTTCCACTCATTTGAAATTGGTAATTTAATTGAAAAAAACGAGTTAAAGAAAATTTCGGAGTTTATAAGCCTACCAATGCATTTGTATCCATTAAATAACAACAAAACATATGTTAGAATTAAGTATATTTAAGTGTATCCAAATGTATTTAATAAAAAAGAAAGTATTTATAAGTGTAAATAGCTATAAGTAAATATTTATAAGAAAAGCAAAAAATAAATGAAGTACAAACGAACTAGAATCAAAATTGTGTATTCTTAATTTAAGTTTCAACGTTCTCATAAAAAGAATTTTGAAACTCAGTTTTAGACCGTAGCGAAACTTGATGCAAGATGGAATAGTCTTAAATCCAGATTTACTTATCTTGCTTTAAGATATTTTAAACTCATTTTAAGTAATTTAAACAACTTAATTCATGTTAAAACATACATGAACTAAGATCTGCGATACTTCCTTCAAGAGCTCTAATACTCGAAATAAGTTTAAAAGTGATCTTGAATTAAGTACGAGTTTCGTGCTATTTTCGAGTTTATTCATTCTAAATAGCAGTATTACGTACTTAAAAAAAATCATACTTAATCTAAGTATCAAGTTCTTAATTTTAACAAATCCGTACTTGGCTAGATATCAAGTTCGAAATGTGGCGTTTTAAGTACGGAATACTTGATTTTTTTTCTCAGTGTACACTGAGACGCAAAAATAAGAATTTCATGATCGAAAGAAACCCGTTTCGTGCTTAAATCGAACATTTTCGGTGACAAAAATATGCCAAGATAGATTTTTCAATATTGAGAATAAAATTCCAGACATTTTTTTGTAGACAGAAATTCTTAATTTGATACTTTTACGTATGATTTCGAGAAAAGGAGCACTTGATTGTAGATAGGTCTCAAGACAGAAAGTTTTTATTTGAGTATGTTTAGTATGATTTTAAGAACGACTGCTGTGAAAGAATAAATCTTTACTAAGAGCATTTCAAGCGTGAATTTTATTTCTTAATTTAAGATTAAACGAGAAAGAAAAATTCCAATAAATTATAGACTGCAATAATCTTATTGACTGTATCACATTTTTCCTGAATATATAATTGGACCAATTTTTGAACTATGGCAGCTACTTTTAAAAAGAATATATTTAATGCAAATTTTTATACTCGTTTAGATGTTATATTTTTTGCAACGAGTAAAGCCAGATTGGCTTTTAATTCGAATGATCAGAAAATTTAATTCAAATTTAAAGCTGTTCAAGGATTTCTTCACATTCTCAATTTATAACAAAACAGCATTTTATTGTTGGAGCAATTCTTTTAAAGATGATTGTTTTTGTTACGTTGGAATGCAGCGAATATATGCAATATCAATGAATGAATATCTGGTAAATACAGCAGGATCCGCAGGACTTGTCAATTCATCAATTTGGATACAAAGCCGGAGTAAAGAATCATCTTAGCATATATTGTTTGAGGCTGTCAAGCCAGCAGATTTTAGGATTATGATTTTTACATAATAAATAATTTTTTGGATTTTTAAAAGGGTTTGAAGCGGAACTCTTTTTAGTTTTGCCTATCGTCCTGGCTTTAGTTTATACGGTAACTAATTTTAAATTTAAATTTTTTTGCCATAACTTTAGCTTTTTATATTCAATTCGTTAAATTCGATTCTGTTCAATTTTATTTTTTTATAAAAACAGAAACCACATTATTTTGGGTGAATTGAAAAAATCTTACTAGAACTCGATGAGAGATAAGCGATCTATCATAGTCAGCCATTATCTCTACCCAAATATCTTGACTGCTTCTTTGTAACACCTTTTCATTAAAAGTAAACAACTTGATCGCTTCCCGAAATATAGTATCTTTTTAAGACGAAGCACTGGAATAGGGACACATAAAATTTTCATCTTGTAGCATGTGGACAGAAGCAACGGTGCGATAACTTAGCTCTGGTCCCATAAAAGTACACGAGTTGCAGCTAGAGTCACTCTGTTGCGTAGATTTTGTCCGCATGCCACAAGACGAAATTTATACCTATATGCTACCAACATCATTATCCCAGCTAATTGAACCACCTTACTCTAAAAGTAGTTAGGTTGGACGACACCTAAAATGTTTACTTCCGGCACTTTGTCATCTTTATTTGCTGTTGTATAATGTTTGTTTCATCTTCTTGGATAAAGATTTCAACAAATAACAACGTGTACTCCTGTCTCTCTAGTTTTAATAGCATTTACATTGAACAACCAAAGTTAGGGCATATAATTTTTGCATACAAAATTCTATTTTAAAAGCTTTTTCAATATTTAAAGGGCAAACAACAAATTTTACTTTTATTAATTACTTTAAAAATATGTAAGTACTTTTCCAAATATTTTGTTATACAGCATATTGTTTTGTTTCTTGCGCTAGCAAAGTGTTGTCCATTTTAAAATTATTTTGAATAATATACTTTTTTAAGTGCTCGAAAATGCGTTTTAAATGCAGCAATCTTATAAAAAGGGGAAAAGATAATAATAATAATAAGGCCGTAATTTTGTATCTTCGGTAGAAAATCTAAAAAAATCAAATTTTTTTATGGTGAAATATTCATTTCTTTTCAAAATAATTCTAATTCGCAAACAACAGAACTACAAAACTAATTCATATTTTTGAACAAAATTTTGATTGATAACGAATGACGAACGAGATCATAATCAATTAAGAAAAAATTTGCATTTCCCCAATGAATCTCCATATTTTTTGATTTCATGAGACAGTTTGGGAATACATACCTTTATTAGAAAAGAGTCGTAAAATACAGAACATATATTTAATTCTCAAGGAGACATTATTTTCAAATAAAATACAAAAAGATAAAACAACTTTAGAATGAGAATGAATTCTTATTATTTTTTAATCCGTAATAATATTTAAAAACTTGTTTTAACAACTAAAAGGCTTTTGATTAATACCTCTAGGAACACATTAAATACATGATACACCCTTCGATAGTGCGAGCACTCACCCATACGTTTATGCACTAAAGCAGTGTTGGAAAATGGCAAAACACGTACGTGTATTAACAGCAATCCATGCGTTGTTATTCTGGTGTCTTATGCCACAATTACCAGCTCACTCACACTCAACTTCTGAAATCTGCGAACTCTCGACCCTCCGAAAACGTGCAATACTTAAGCAACAACAAGATACATGAATTTAAGCAGTTGGTTGGGCAGAGGGGTGTGTTCCACATTTTGGGGTGTCATCCTAACAGCTACGTGTCGAATTTCAAATAACCTTAGTCATAAATGTAAGACAATGCACACTGGTCACAAACATCGAATTTATTGACAGAAAATGAAGATACCTGAATCTTTTCTATTTTATGAAGATGCCGTAACCAAACTTAAAAGTTTTTCATGTTTTGAAGTCTCGAAATTGTTAATTATGTACCTAATTATCTTTTAATTAGGTTAGGTTAGGATTGGCAAATTTTTCATTCTGGCCTACCTTACTGTACATATACATATTCACATACATTACGTATACGTAATTTTTTTTTTTGGGTAAACAAATATATGATTGTTGATCAGACTTTGCAAGCTTATCGAATTTTGAGACTTACTTTTATTTAAGAAATAAGGAAGGAATCGAAAATAGGAGTTACGGGGTTGAAAAAAATCAAAGTAAAAATAAGTGTTTTGAATAAAAATACAAGCGAAAATATATCATTTTTTTTAAAGGACTTCACAAGAAAAATCAAAAATTATATTTATGAAATAATAGTTAAATATAAAAAAATAGTTAATAATAAATTTTAATTTTTATTTTATTAATTAAAAAAATTTTAAAAACATGAATTTCAATATCTCTTGAATCAATTTTTATAGTGCACTTGGCATATTAACACCCGATAACTATGTCCTTGAATAGTGAATATTAAGGATGCTTCAAATTAAAAATTAAATTTAAATATTGGTGCGCAACTAAGTTCTCGCTGTTTGTCAATAAATGGCTTTAGCAGAAAGTTCTGGTCGATTTTGACATACCCAAAACTTCATAAACGAAGCTTGACGACCGTCCACGTAAAGGAAGACCCAAAATCTTCGAAGACGCTGAATTGGAGGCATTGCTCGATGAGAATTCGTGCCAAACGCAAGAAGAGCTTGCTTCAGCATTAGGAGTTACCCGCCAAGCCATTTCCAAGCGATTGCATGCGTTGGGAATGATTCAAAAGCAAGGATCTTGGGTTCCTTATGATTTGAAACCAAGGGACGTTGAGCGTCGTTTTTTCGCCTGTGAACAACTGCTCCAGAGACAAAGAAGGAAGAGTTTTCTTCATCGCATCGTGACGGGTGATGAAAAATGGATTCATTAGAGCAACCCAAAGAGGAAAAATTCTTGGGGACTACCCGGTCATGCTACCACGTCGTCGGCTCGGCCGAATACTCACGCTGCGAAGGTTATGCTGTGCATTTGGTGGGACCAGGTCGGTGTTGTTTATTATGAGCTGTTTAAACAAGGCGAAACCATCACTAGGGAACGGTATCGAACCCAATTGATGCGATTGAGCCGAGCACTGCGAGAAAAACGGCCACAATACGAGCAGAGGCACGAAAAAGTGATTTTACTGCATGACAACGCTCGGCCTCACATTGCCAATCCTGTTAAAACCTACTTGGGAACGCTCAAATGGGAAGTCCTACCCCACCCACCATATTCCCCAGATATTGCGCCGTCCGATTTTTACTTGTTCCGCTCGAATGCACATGGTCTGGCTAATCAGCAGTTCCATTCATATGAAGATATCGGAAAATGGCTTGATTCGTGGATAGCCTCAAAAGACGAACACTTCTACCGTCAAGGTATTCGAACTCTGCCAGAAAGATGGGAAAAAGTTGTAGCTAGCGATGGGCAATACTTTGAATGAGTCATTGATAACCATTTTTTTATAATAAAGTCACATTTTCATAAAAAAAAACAGCGAGAACTTAGTTGCGCACCAATATATTTTTAACCAAGGGTCGTGTTAAAATGTTTGATGTATTCTACAAAACAATTCTCCTTTTAATTGATCCCTAACACGTGCTTGAAGGATCAATATTAAGGATCCCATAAAATAAGAATATTTTTAAATTTTAATGAAATAAATCAAAAATAAATATGTTTCGTAGATTTTTGTTTTATAAATTATACGAGTTACGATCCGTAAAAAATATAGTTTAAATAACGATATAGTAATAGTAAATGTAATCATTCATTCCTAAGCAAAGGCCAGATCCCTTTTTAATTTTAAAATTCAAAATATCTAGTTAATTTTTGCGTTTTTGTATGGTAGACGGAATAAATATTAATTTTTTTAAAAAATACAATAGTTCTGGTACCCAAACAACAGAACTTTGAAATTATTTCCTATTTTTTAACAACATTTTGATGGAAAACTAAAAAAAAATAAAATTTTTTTAAAATAAATTAAAATTTATGAGATTTGATTTAAAAAAAAAGTGCAAATCAAATATTCGTTCGATAAACAGCCAACATTTTGCAAAGACAATATTTCAGTAGTCAAAATTCGAAAGTATCTTTTTGAAATATCCAAAAATTTGTTAAGTCGAAGAGATCGATGTAAAATGCAATCCGTTTTATATATATTTATTTATTATTTTGCGCATATATATAGGGTTACCAGATGGTCCGCGAAAAAAAAATCGAACATTCCATAACCAACCCCACCCATCCATTAATGATTCAAAATTAAAAAAAAAAAGTTTTTTTCAAATTTTTTTAATGAATTTTTTTGAAAAGTGTCACTTACTCGTTGATTCTCGAACCACGATATTATACTTTACCTGCAGGAGTGTGGATGGAATATGAGTGAGATAAAAATATTTTAGTATTTCCATTGCACAATTTTTTATTCAATATAAATTAATATCCAGTTTTCAACGATGAAAAACGAGGTCTTTTATTTATGCGAATTAAGAATGTATAACGGATAATCACTTAGTTACTAGTGTGTGACAAATTTGTCTTAATACCCAATTTTTTTCAACAAATATTGATTACGATATTATTGGACGTTGTAAATATCTCTTGAACTCCTTACATTCGAAGTCTTTTAAATTAAACTGGACCGTAATTATGTCTCGCACGGTCGGTACGAACAATCGATTCCGCTCGTCACTCCATTGAGATTCTATGAGCAAAAAAATACGTTCAACTGTAGCATTGGAAGCGGGAATGGCGAAGAAAAATTTGTCAATTTTTAATATTTTACCATACGTTGCAACATTTTTATTTGCAGCGAAGAATGAACACATTTTATCGTTGCTTGACTGATCAAAAAATCCAAAATCCTCTTTTTTAGAGTTCAAAAACTCATTCAAATTCATGATTTGATCGAAAATTACATTTTTTGTTTAAAATGACAAACGACAGACGATATTTCAATTTGATGTCCTTGCTTGAAATGAAGTCGTTGAAACACGCGAAATTCTTGAAGTGAATGGGTCCATTTCTCCAAGTATGTGACTGCTTGATCATAATCGTTGAAAGCTTGTTTTTCAAAATGATCACATTCAGCATCTTGGCGTTCACTTCGGTTTTTCTAGAGAATACTTTCAACTTTTAAAGGCAAAAATTTGTGTTCGAATCTGTTGCGCAAAGACTTGAGAACAGAATCAATTACCACCAAAGTTTCCAAAATGCTGTTAGATTCTTTTTCTAACGCTAACAGTTTGTCATGGAAAATTGGCATATAAGAGTGGACGAAATACAAAAAAGATTTAGAAAAATTTCTCACAAAGAAATTTTGTATGATTTTAGGGACAGAAAATATGATGTTAAACCTTCAAAAATTTGCAAAATGCACTCAACTGCGGGTAAGAGACTCAACCACCACAATGAGGAACTAACAAAGTCACAAAAATATTTCAATTCGTTCGTCCTGAATGTGTAAATAGAAAAAAACTTAAAAATTTTCAGAACTATCAAATCCACATCGAACATATCAAACTGATCAAAACCATGGGGAGCACTATTATGCAGAATGTGAGCTTGACATTTTGAGTTGTATCCCACCGTTAGTGAACAATTAATAGCAATATCAATATGATCAGCTGACTTGAGCTGCAGGCTATCCGCGCATACAAAGTCGATATACGATATTGATCGATATGTTACGTTACGTGAATATATCGATCAAAAAACAGCTGATAATTTCCCTAGTTCGCGATTCTTCCACTTTTGTTCTAGCGCCTACCAACTGTCTGGCAAAAAATATTCTTAAATATTAACTTGGTGAAAGATATGAAAATATATATGAAAAAAAAAGTTAGACCGATCAATCAGGCATTCTCAATGGACATCTCTAGTCCCCCTGATTATACTTCGATACCATTTGTAACTATGGGGGCTCCCGACATCTTCTTCCCTATGCTACATACAATTTCGACTTGCGCAAACTATACCTTAAGTTACAGTGTATAAAATTTGATTTTATGCCAAAATATATGAATTTGGTACCAGTGTGCAATATGGGGAGCAGCAAGAGAGCTTGAGAGAGCAGGGAAACTCACTAAGGTGACGCGTTGTTAGAGCGTTATGTACTCCTTAGTATATGTTGTAGCATATTTGGTCCAAGACATCCTCCTTCAAACACTTACATACCAGCACGTAGGCACTATGCATATGCAGCCATTTTGGAGTGTTTTTAAGCGTTAAAAACTTTTGCTCTCTCGTTTAACAACGTAATCTTTATAATATAAACTATACAATTTTATCAGCCATTGCTGTAGGGTGTCTGGGCTGCCATCTTGTTGAACATTCATTACAAGGTGATGATGTTGCCTGGTACTATTACTTTTCTTCTTGTTCCCCCAGATGTTGTTTTTGTTGCATGTGATCCACTTTGGCTTAAGCTATGCCTTGGGTTTCGTGAAGCTGCCTTGCTTCGGCATGTTAAACGTTTCCACTCGAGATGCAACACGAAGTGGGCGGAAAATCCATCGATGCGAGTAGGTGTGAAAACACTCTACGTGATTTAAGAGTTTGAGTGAAAAACTATGTGGATTGGTAAGCAAATTGTGTGTTAGGAACAAGTTTTAAAAGTCTAGTTTATTATACCATTTGGCGAATTTCCATAGACATATTATGTGTTTACTTTTTAATATTAAAGGTGGTGTTGTAAGTAAAGGCGCCTGGTTAATGATTTTGGAGAAGAATAAGATGATGAAAGCACCATAAGAGGACGACTTAGCAATTTTCCACTCTGCAATTGTGAGTTGAAGCAGCAGATAGAAATGTTGCTTGAAAGCTGGGCTCGTGGATGGAATATGTGGTCAACCTCTCATCCTGCAAAAAGAGAACATAAATATTAGAGTAACCTTGGATAGACGGCTCACCTTGAGAGCTCACATTGGCAATACGCTCAGAAGCTGTCGATCAAACAAACGTAGCCCGCTCCCACTACATTGCAAGAGAGTGCTGTATAAAGATTTTGTGGCACCCACCTGGAGGTATGCTATCAAGTTCTGGGATCTAGGATCTTCCGCTGCATTACAGGTTGCGAATGGTACTTAAGAAATTCGACCTCAAACAAACACGTCAGCCGGCTGGAGAAATTACTTCTGGATCCACTTATGGCTTAAGTGAAGATCACACAAAAACAATTTCGATGAGTTAAAAATTTAATTTAATCCAAATTCCAATTGAAAATAGTTGTCTAACCCGCTAATATCGGGCAGGACAACGTCTACCAGGTCCACTAGTATCTTAAATATATGTTAGATTGCATTTGAGTACGATATAAAATTTTTGGAAAACGTATTTACAACAGGTAGTCAGCCTTTGTACAGATTACTTTACTGTAAGATATTCTTGTAATGTGTTAATAATTTTTAGTTCGCGGGTTCAAATTCCACAAAATGCATGGTTCTGCACTTTCCACTTTTCCCATACCCCTAATTTACCCTGTCTATTCTATATCCTTGGGAGGCTAAGCCGCAACTGCCGCTCTAACCTACCTACCTACCTACCTACCTTCCGATTTCTAATGTGAATTTGATCAAAATCTTTGGTTTAAAAGGAGCTGCTACATTTTTTTTTATCGTCTCTGCGATATGTACTTAGTTTATTTAAAATTGAAACCCTTTTTGGCATCACTGCAGTTTTTGCTTTTACTACTCCATAGCAGCAATAGTGAGAAGAAAATTGCTCTGCTATTGCTCCTGCTCTCATTTTGTTTAGAGTTTTACACTACTGCCTATTAGCCTTAAACTAAAATAAAATTTACTGTGTTACTATTTTTGTGTATACTACTCGTACATTTGTATATTGAAAAGTAAACCAATTACATTACCAACCCATATACCATTTTTAAATCAGTATATTGAATCCTAAACAAAGCGTATTACCAACGCATATGCGGTTCTTTCAGCAGTATATTGAAAAGTAAACCAAGTACATTACCAACCCATATACCATTTTAAAAGCAGTATACTGAATCGTAAGCAAAGTGCATTACTAACATATTCCGCAGTATATTGAAAAGTAAACCAAGTGTAAGGGAGCCGAACCGAAGGCTGTTCGTCTCTGGTATACAATTTGGTTTACGTGTAATGCAAATTATGGACACAGCCCGTACTTGGCGGCCATCCCCATGTCAAAGTATGCCAGGTTGTAAGCGATTTTTGGGCATTACTGACGACAAAGTAATGCATGCGTAATTGATTGCGTATAGAGGTTTTGCGCCGCTGGGTAATGTGAAAAAAGAGAGAGCAAAAATAGAGCAGAGTAATCGGTTTGTGCTATCAGCTAATTTAGCTCGGCTATCAGCTTTTGTGTTGCACCTTCAACTTAGTGTCTGTTGCTATGCGGCGTGCTTACTATAGTTTACCGTTACTTTGCTTCACTAATACACTAGCACTTGCTACAAATGCTATAGCAAATGCTCTAGAAAATGCTATAGCAAGAACTTCGAGTGCTATAGCACAAACCGATTACTCGCTCTATTTTTGGTCTCTCTTTTTTGACATTACTCAGCGGCGCAAAACCTCTATACGCAATCAATTACGCATACATTACTTTGTCGACAGTAATGCTCCAAAATCGCTTACAACCTGGCATACTTTGCCATGGGCATGGCCGCTTTGTACGTGCTGTGTCCATAATTTGCATTACACGTAAACCAAATTGTATACCAGAGCCGAACAGCCTTCGGCTCTCTTACACTTGGTTTACTTTTGAATATACTTCTGAATATGTTAGTAATGCACTTTGTTTACGATTCAATATACTGATTTTAAAATGGTATATGGGTTGGTAATGTACTTGGTTTACTTTTCAATATACAAATGTAAGAGTAGTATACACATTTGTAATGCACGTACATTACCGCCCATATGAACGAGTAATAAAATAGTAATACAGTAAATTTTATTTTAGTTTAAGGCTAATAGGCAGTAGAGTAAAACCGCCTGAAGGAAAACGAAACTTCATATAAAAATCGCTGTCAACATTCTTAGCGTTCTTTTTATATGAAGTTTTTTTTTCTTTCAGTTGGTTTTATACTACTGCCTCTTAGCCTTTACTTATTTTATTAATTTTTAATTTTACAATTGTTTTGACATTTGTACATTATTATTATTTTCTTTTAACTTCTCATCAAATTTCCTTTTTGCAATTCGCCCTTTATGGGTTCTAAACGCCTGGCGAATCAATGTTATGTACTGGCGGTGATTGAATCCGTCACATTTTAAACTATCTGTAAAGAAAAATACATTTATTTAGTTTTTTTATTGAATGAGCAGCGTTTTGAAAATATTTATAAATCCACACTTTTCATTTATTCCGTCATAGTTAAAGTGCGATATTACTTTTTTTCCCAAAATTGAATCAAAATTTTTGACTACGTCTCCTTTTATAATAGCTTTAATTATATTCACCTTTGTTTAAAAAAGAAAAAATTGAATCATTATTAATAAATTAAATTAAACAAAAATGTAGCATACTTACATATTTCTCTTTATTGGAACTTATCAAAAGTTAAGAACACCCGCGTAGGTCCGTTGCTCACTGGAAATGAAAAGCAAGTGACGCGACGCTCTAACAAACAAATCAAGTGTTTTTTTTTTGCAAAACAAAAGGAATAAACAACAGAAAAAAAACGGCTTGACAGAAGAAATGCCGAAAAATGCTTGTTAGGATGCAAACAAAATAACAAAATTTTGTGTTGCTAAGGAAGGGCAGTGCGACTTGCTATTTGTGCATTACTTTTTCCGCAGTTGTAATGCAGATTTTCGGCAGATCACATTCGGCACCGATTCACTTGCTTGATGAGGGGGGAGGCAACAAAGAGAAGGTAAGACGACTCGGCTTTTCTATTTGCCTCCGCTTACAATCTCTCAAACGAAAAGCAGCGCTTGTAATCAATTACGTTTTCTGCGGAGGTAATGCAGTATTTCGGCAGACCACATTCAGCTCTGCGCCGCTGGGTACTATAACTACGAATAGCACTTCATTAATTTTTTTGCTATTGCTTTTGCTCCGCTCTTCATTTCATTCATAGCACGAGCAGAGCATGGAGTTAGTTGTCAAATGTTGTGCTCTATGCTGTGCTTCTGCTCTAAACAAAATGAGAGCAGGAGCAATAGCAGAGCAAAAATTTTGAACATAGCATAGCATTTTCAATCCCTGCATCACTGTTTTTCTCTTTATAAAAACTCAACACCATGGACTTATAGAGAAAATCTGACTGAACGGCTTTTTCTAAGAGCTTGGGGCACAGAACACACTACTTCAACAAAAATACTATCCACACACATAAGAATACGATTTAAGCCCCAACGCATACCAATCTTTTTTTTTTTTACTCCGATTTTTCTAGTTGTGGAAACCACATTTCGTAAGATCTGCTTTAGATATATGCCACTTGCAACATTTCGAATTTGCTCGCAATCGACAGATAATTTATTTCTGTGTCAACGCTGTTTATCATTCCGATTTTTTTTGTAAAGCGATTTTCACCTAATTCTAATCTCATTTTGTATGCATCTTTGGAACCCTTAAATAAATTCATTCAACCTTTGCTTCAATCAACGCCATTTTGACACATTTTGATTGACTGCTTATGCTTGACTACTTCAAGCTATCGAAAACGAACCCAACAACCTTTGTTCGTTTGTGTTTTAATAAACCAACAACCCAGTAAAAATCACATGTATACCCAGTTACTCACACACAGATGCACTCACCCACCCAGCACACACACACCATTTGCGTGTCAATTATTTTTCCACTAGCAGTCAACATGTTTTGTAAATCTGTTCCACAAATGGTTGCACAACACAAACACAACACACTCACAGATACATCCACACGCAAACAAACAAAGTTAACCATCAAACGCGATACATAAACGACAACGAGAATCCAAGCACTCAACCTTTGCCACACAGTTGCATGTAGCACGAGTAGATGCCGGCTCTGATGTTCTTGCCACAAGCGACATATATGAGACTTCAATTGTCGAGAGAGACGAACGCCACCTTGTGAAATACTCGTTGTAGGGTCTGTTGATGCAATAGTATACGAAGGGACATATAGGGTGTTCCCCCATATGAAGCTCCATGCTGCGTCGATAGCCATGTGGCACGTTGCAGCAACATTTTACTGCTTTCTCGTTATGGCTGTTAGCATAATAAACACGTTAAGCTTAAATGAAACAGCTTCTGATTTCGCAGTCTATTCTTCTTAGATGTTTCCCTAGAACCATCCCATAGTAGTGCAAATATGGTATTTTAATTGTCGCAAAGGGTATAAAAATCCACAGCTATTGAAGAACCGTGCAGTTTATTCTTTTAATTGCAAACTTTTACATAACTTGTAAAGCGACTTGCATTACATATGTTTGTATATGAAAACATGTACAAATGAGTAGGAGTTGATTTTTATGGATGTTTAAGTTTTTATTGAAATGCTTATTCAATTATATAATATATTATTTCTAACACATAATAAGCTCTAGTTACATGATTTAAATATTATTTGTGCAATGGCACTTATATCTCTCCAGTATTTAAGCTTTGCAAAATTTAATTTAAGTTTAATTTTCTATTTAATATGTACTTATGTCATTAAGTTATTGCTGGTTACAAAAACTTTAAAATTATTAGTTAATTCCTTGCGGCGCATGGGACGTATACGTCCCACCTACCTTTCCTCAATTTTTTTTGGATTTCTAGTTCGCGTTGACATTTAAGTACGAATGCTTTTTTTTAATAAGCTCTTGGGGATGTAAGGAGTACAACTATCACAAAAAAGCACGTGAATTTGTTAGTTACTTATTAGTTCTAAACAATTAAAAATTAAGTTCTAGAGATCTACAAACTTTTTTGCAAATACCTCAAACATCAAACTAAACAATATATTTTTTACAGAATTTTTCGTAGGTCCTCTCGGCTCAATGCACTATGATTGTATAAAGAAATGACATCAAATGTAGTTACCATATTGCGTCCGCCATTTTGAATTTTGCAGTACTGACGTCAGAATCGTGACGAACATAGTCGGCAGTCAATAATTTTTAATTTTGAAGTTCTAACGTCATCATCAAAAACCCCCTTAGCAGACGTTTTGGGCCAATATAAGGAAAAACATGAAATTTAGCATATTACAGTCGCCACTGGATCCGCCATTTTGAATTTTACAATTCTGACGGCAGAATCGGAATCCGCAAAAATTTTGTTAATATAAGTTTATTCCTGCACTATGGGCTTTACAGGAGAATCAAATTTAGACAAAAATCAACTCTAGCTTATATTATGGTGAGACCTTAAACTCTCAGCTTTGCATAAGAGAAAAAATTATATTAAGAGCACGGACATATCGGAAGCTGGTATTTTTTATGGTTTTTTGTGGTATTTATCGCAATTTTTTTTTCAGTAACTTGTGGTCACACTACAATCGGCTGCTTTTTGTTTCAAAAGGGAAACGTTGACATGTGCCAAATCAAACTAATAAAAAACAACATTCATTGGCTTCAATTTCTTATTCTTGCAATAATTTTTGCAATTAACACGACATTAGTTACATACAATTTATACGAAAATGTTGTTTGCCTAATTATATAAATGGTAAATAATAAAATAATTTTATGAACCATAGTGCAAGAGGGTCACTCGGTTGCGCATATTATCGAAAGGAAGCACGAGGGAACGTTCCCTAATTTTTTACCAACCCCCGGTGACCACCCGTAGTACCTATATATATGAAACTTGACACCATAACGCTTAAGTTAAAAATTAAAAAAAAATATATAAATAACAATGAATAATGTATTAATAATTGTCAATTTATAAATATACGTGGTTTCATTTAAAATTAATTCAGTAGGTATCGATTACACTGTCTACTGATAAACGATGGCAAATGTGTGGCGATTATCTACCAACTACGACATTTTTTAATAAGAAAGAAAGAAAATGGTGAACAGCAAGAAAGAGGTAATAGCCTATTCACACTGGGCCCATCTATCATCTTTTGTCGAAGATGTTACGTATGAATTTGCCATTCCGAAAATTTTTGTGTGTCCCAATGAAAATATATTTGATAATTTTTTTGCGCAACTCTAAATTTATGTCATTCTTTGCGAAAATGTAAACAATGTCAACGAAAAAGACTGGCAATTTTCAATTCCAAACAAGTCGCCAAAGCCTCATATGTTTATGGAACTGGCACACAATTAAAAATGTGCGGCAATATATAGATAACAATACCGTACGAGGCGATCCAGCAAGCGTTCCAGTCGGAGCTTCTAGTTTGATTGCGAAACCAATTTTATAGAATTATTTTGTACTCTTATTTATTACATTTTAATAAACAAAGGCATATTGTGGCTCACTAAAAAAACAGCATATTGTTTTTTGACATCTACTCCAGCACCGGCGATGATTCGACGGTGATTGACATATGAAAATGTGTATCTCAAGGTTTAATTTTGTTAAAAAACTAACTTAATAATTATCACAACGGGCCAGTGTAGGCCTAAGTATGCCGGCTTTTTAAGCCAGCTACCGCCATAATCTAACCTTACTTAATAATTATGGTGGTCAAGAACTTCTAGGGCTGTTGACCTTATTTTAATGTAGCACCCATCTAATTGAACAAAAAGCAAATAAACTAAATATGCATACATTTTTTATTTTATGAATTTAGTAATATTTTTAAACCTGTGGCTGTCATGCGTTGGTGAGGTCCAATGGACTCGAAGTACTTTGGCGCAACACCAATAAACATAAAAACAGCTCGTGGCGCTTGCATATATGTATATGTATATGTGTGTATGTCCGAGTTAGCACCACCTCCTCGTCGTCATTAATACTCCCAATTAATTAATGTTTTCAACATAAATTCTTAAAACCCTTCCTTAATAATAGTTGATGTTGAAAATAAACGCATAAAAAGATTGATATTTTAATTTTAAATAACATTTTTAATAAATTTACATAATTTGCCAGCCTGTCAATATGACAGCAAGATGTTAAATGTTGTCAGTGTGAATCGCTGTTTCACATCTTCAAAAAATCCCATGCGTTCCGCTAAAATGCAATCAGTGTGAATAGCCTATAAGTCATTGCGTTACAAAACGAAAGTGTTTCGATAACTTTACAATTTATCAACAAGCATGCCATGATTTTTTTGACGTTTCAATTTTACCTTTAAGTTTTTTTTTCCAATTTTCAGTCATTCGTCTGATATAAGTTGAATAAAACACATAAAAATAAAAAAAAAAAAAAAACTTTAAAAAACTTTTAGAGAAAAAAAATTGTGTTAATAATCTAATAAAAATACCATCGTAAAATAAAATTTGTTTTGAAATACATATAAGTGTTCGTTTGTGTTTCAAGAGAGTGCTCCGCTTCTTTCTCAAAAATAAAGAAAAATGGATTTGCGCAACTGGGAACACGTAATGTTGAAATGGATTGATGGCTGTAAATTCATTGCAAAAACCCGCAATTCCATTGCACAAACGGACTTGGAATCCTTCTTCAGGACTTACTCGCAACACACAAATATCGCATTCCAATTGCTAAAATTCCTTCGAATTGTTTATCCCGATTTTAAACCAATATTTACTCATGGCAATGTCGTAGGTACGGATTACATTTATGTGTACACTCTGCTCCTGCATTACGCATACGTGAAGAACCCCCAGGAATACTTTTATGAAATTCTCAATAATTTGCCGATCGAAATACAGCAGCATGTAAAGGTTTTTTTGCAACTGACTGATGTGAAGGCCCAATTGACACGAATATCTCTGCGTGAATACATTGCAAATGTGGCCTACCAAATTAGTGGGGATGCTGCTTCTGCTAGTTCCAACGTTGGTTTGTCGTCTACCCAAGGAAGCGGCATTGGAGAACATGAGCGGACTACTTCGACAACGAAGCAGTCGGGTTCACGTCCTCAACTAAAAATGCAGCGCATCACAAATTCCTTAATGAAGAAACGGGATGAGGACAAGGTGACAAGTACATACTCGCTAATCCAGGAAAAGAATGATGAGCTGGATAAAGTACAGTCTACACTAGCAAGTGGTGACGAAAACAAAACTTTGCAGACAGCTACAACAGAAGAATTCGGTAAGTCGAAAAGTAGATTTACATAGGAAAAGAAGCAATATTTAATTTTTCATTCGATTTCAAAGACTCATTTCCCGAAATTATGGATGTATCCGTTGATAATCGACTACGCGAAAAAGAGATGGACAACAAGCAAATGCCTGAAGAGCCGGATGATCTGCATCAAACTCCAAGTGACGTGGTTGAGCAAATCCACAAGATTATTTTAAAATATCCACAATTCCATAAATTAGATTTATATGAAAATAAATCAATTCTGGATGCACTGCAGCATAAGAAAAATGAGGAGGAGCAAATACAGTTGGTCGACCACTGCTTAAAGGCCATAACTACTAAATATCGAAAACAAAATGAGGAGTTTCAGGAGTATATGGCTTCAAAAGATGTAGAATTTTATTGTTTGGAACAGCAGTTGTCCAACAGTCGCAGCGAACTCAAAGAGATGTATGCTAAAAATAAAAAATACAAGGCGAAGCTAAGAGATTACAGCGATTGCCTAGGAGCAACTTGCGCGCTTGTAGAGGCTGAGTCTTGGGATCAGGCCATGAAAGATTTAAATGTACTAGTAATTAATAAGTGTCAAATGAGTCAAACCATTGAGTCGCTGCAGCTCTTGAATGCCAGTTTGGAGAAACAGATGGCATTGTGCAACCAAAACAAAGAAATGGAGCTGGAGCAACAGAAAATTGACTACGACGAAAAAACTGCTAAATTGGAAGACTGCATACAGCTTTATGACAGTTGTATTAACCAATTCTATAAAAGGTTGATGCTTATGCTGAGTAGCTCAGCTGCTAAGCAACAGCCCACTCTAAAGACTTCAGGCCAGGACACCATCGAGCAGCGCTTGGCATATGCCCAGAACATAATGTTAAAGGCAGTTCAGGAAACTATTGACAATTGTGACAAGGAACTAACAGACATGCGCACAGTCGTAGCAGAAGTAAATATGGATTTATCGAAGACACAGAAAAGAAACGACGCTTTAGTGTTGGAAAACCTAGAACTCGCTAAGAGACTTGAACGAGAGTTGTTACAAAAAGAAGGGGAGATTGAAGAAAAAGAGAGCAGATTCAAGGACTTATCGCAGCGTTTGGATGCTATGAACGAGCAACTGCATTTGGAGCACAACTCCATATTGGAGTTAATGCATAAATTATCCGTAAACATGGATGCATTTAAGGCACAAGACGTATCTGCCATTGAAATACCAGAGACTAGCTTTATGTCTAATTTGGAGCTGTTGCATCTTAAGGTTGACGAGTTCTTGCGAAGCTTTAAGAATGTACAGCAACAAACTGAAAAGCAAGCAAGTTGCATATTTGGGTTGGAACTTGACTTAGAGGATTATATAAACACATTGGCAAAACAATCGCACTATCTACAAAAAATTAAGAATCTTAAATGCGTTAACGAAAAGGTAAAGGCGAAATACTGCAGAATGAGAATTGTGGTTGCAGACCTAAAGGAATCGTTATCCACTGCACAAACTGAAAAGGAGGATATTAATGGTGCCATGGAGACGCTACAGCAAAGAAATGCACTTCTATTAGAAGAATCACTAGAACATCAAAACAATACACAAATGCTGCATATACAGCTACAAGAGAAAAGAGAGCTTGAGGGGCAGTTTCAAGAAAGTCTTTTTGAATACAATAAAGCAATGATGCACATTGTAGAGCTGCAAAAAGAGAACCAAACGAAATCGATTTTAGTTAATGAGCTGCAATCAAAGATTAAGGAAAGTGAAGGCAAATTGGAAGAATTATTGAAGAAACTGCAGTGCCAGGAGTTGGTAAAGGATACGATGCAGCGTGAGAATAACATTTTGCAAGGGGAACTAATGAGCTTTAAAACCGAGCATACACTACTTACCGATAATTTAAAAAAGATGCAAGTCGCGCACGAACTGTCTCTGAAACGACGTTGCAAGCTTGAAAAAATTCGTAATGATATGGAGCAAAAAATTCGACGTTTGCAGTTGCAACGTGAGGAGCAAGATAAAGTCTCCCTTACCCATGAGGTTGGTGGACTCAACAGTCAGATTGAACATCTGAAGAAGCTAAGCTGTGATCAGCAAAACACTATATCCATACTTGAAAGTCATTTGAAGGACCATAACGAAAAAATCGTTGAACTCAACATAATAAATGAAAAGCAAACAGAGAGTCTACGAAAAGCAGACATGATGAAGAAGAAAATGAAAGAAGAAATCAACCAGAAGGAGGAAAAAGTCCTAATGTTAAAGAGAAACTCCGAGACACTGCGTTCTGAGCTGATAAGACGGGATACCGAGCAACAGAACTTTAATGAGCTCTTGAATAAAAAACTTTTGGATATGAATGAGCAACTTACCAAAAGTCAGAACGAGGTACAAGAGCTACGTAAGATTAATGAAAATCTTATTAACAATCGGAAGGCAGTGGATGAAGTGGAAGAAAAGCTGCATCAAGAGTGTACCAATTTCGCTCAGCTGAAACTCGAGCATCAGATACTACAAGTTAAATATCAAAATTCCAAAGATGAGTTGAATCGTCTGCAGGAGCGACTTTTAGAATTGGGAGGTAATCAATTACAGCTAGTCAGGCCTATCCAATATAATCAATTACAGGTAGTAAGGCATTTCCAAGATGACGACGATGATCAAGCAGAGCAGGCATCGCGATCATCGGATGCTGTACACGATGACAATAACAACGAAGGTTCTTTTTGTAAATGTCCTGGATTTAGATCCAGTTTAAGTTTTGGCTTTTCAATGGTGTGTTTACTTTTTGTAGTGCTGATTGCTGCATACATCCAATCGATTAAATGTAAATTCCTCTTATAATATCTCGTGAGATTTTTACTTTATGACAAAAATTTCGAGAAGAGTAATATATTAAAATTCGTTTTAGTTTATATAAACCGAAGTTAAATTTTTTAATAAAGTTTGATTTTTCTTATAAATATACATATATTGTGCCAATATTCAATTTAATTCGTCCCAAATATACTGAAAAACTAAACATATTTTTATAAGAACAAGAAACCGAGTCCGTATAGTCATATAGGGTCAGTAAGTATATTTTGCGCGTATGAGCCTGAAACTAAAAAACAATCGCCAGTATAGAGTTCCCAAGACGAACCAAATCCAAACAAATAATGTAGTATGTTTATTATTAGTGACCCTCGTACTAAAAGACGTTTTTAAAAATTCGATGTAGCTTATCAATTAAGTTTAAAATGTATATCTATTATTTGTTTAGACAATTTTTTATTATATTATATTGAATTTTTCTACTTGTAATTACTACTGTAATTAAGCTATGTCTCTCTGTCGGTCAGTATGAACGGATTTTGGAGACCAAAAGAGCTAGATATATAAACTTTTGAAATGAATCAAAATATATTGTAGTTGGATAAGATCATAAGATCCATGTCGGTAACTCATAAATTACCACGCAAGAAGAACATACAAAAAATACTATTACCCCCCGCGTATCAAAACTTAAATAAAACATCAACAGGTATTCTCAGAAAAATAAGAGGATGCCACAAAGTTAACCAACCATAAAATACATCAGAAGAGTACTGATTGTGGAATCCAGACAGTGTAATACACTGTACTTTTTTATTCGAAAAAATTTTATTACTACATATTTCGTTTAAGATCTTTCCAATTGGTATTTTTTTTTGGTGAAAATCGATATTTTTACCTATAAGTTCCGTAAATTTGTACCGATTTTGATGAGTTACGTCAAAGAAGTTATTTAAAGTATATGGGGTATGTATGTCCGTCCTTCCCGAGAGTCGTTCCCACGGAACACGCTGTTAAATTGCTAAAGTGGCAAAACTCGGATGTGCCAACCAAAGACTGGTGTGTGCTGCACGTGGGAAAGCCGGATGACAAGGGTCAGCAGATGGTACTTCAGATCAACAAGGAGGCCGAAAATCTTCTGTACCCAAGGTTCGGAAAGATGGCGTGGGGTGTAGGTAATGTGTACCTTCGCCTCAAAAAGCGCCACCCAAACGACGACAACACTAATACGCTCGAGGCCGGAGAGGTGGAGAAGGATCTTGGCGTAAACGAGGACATGGAGGACGATGGTAATGCGACCCCGGTAGTCGTCCCATCGGAGCAGGAGGAACCAGATCACAGCCATGCAGCTGAGGGTCCTTCAGCTAAGCCTCCACAAGTGTAAGTTGGCGTCGGCGGAGCTCCTTAAATCCCGGATGAGGAGTCCGTCGACGTGGCTTTAGTTCAGGAACTTTGGATTGCATCGGGTAACAAGGTCTCTAGACTAAAGTCAAACAACTACAGCACTTTCTACCCGACAACCGTAAGTAAAGCAAGAACTGCAATTCTGGTGAGAAAGGGCATCTATGCTTATCTTATGTCTAATTACAGCACTGACGATCTCACGGTGGTAGCGCTTGAGGGCTTAAAGGACGAGCCACTTATAATGGCATCCTCCTACCTGGCGCATGACAGGGAGTCACCTACTGAAGAAACGGAGCGTCTGGTCCAGGAGGTGAGCCGGAAGAGGCAACCCCAGTTAATCGGCGCTGACGCGAACGCCCATCACACGGTATGGGGATGCAGGGACGTCAACGAGAGGGGCGAGTCACTGCTAGATTTCATACTAAGGCAAAACTTAAGAATATCTAATACAGGGGAGGAACCCACCTATGTAGGCCCCACCTCATCAAGTGTCATTGACCTAACTCTCTCGCATGGTATGAAAACTGCGGTCACAGAGTGGAAAGTTCTTAGCAAACAATCCTTCTGTGACCACAAATACATCGAATTTAAGGCGAGGTTTTCATGTGCAGTGACTAAAAGTGAGTACAAGAATCCCCGGAACACCAACTGGGAGATGTTTAAAGACAAGGTGGCAAGGAAACTCCCACCACCACCACCAATAATAAATTCGACAGATGACATCGAGAAGTCCGTCGAGACACTCTGCCATCATCTGAAGAAGGCGTTCAATGACTCGTGCAAAACGACGGTTACTAGAAGGAGACACAGGCCACCCTGGTGGAATCCAAGACTGAAGGCACAACGTATCGACCTACGGGATATCTCCAAACTGGCTAAACAAGCGGATGATGATACTGTATGGGCGAGTACAAGGTAAGACTCCGTGACTTTAAAAAACAAGTCCGCCTGGCTAAAAGAGACTCCTGGAGAACCTTCTGCTATGGCATGGAGAAGATCAAGGAAACCGCAAGACTCAGGAAGCTACTCTCGAGTCAACCCGTTATACAGAGTCAATTGAAAATGAAAGACGGACACTGGACAGAGAGCAGCAAGGAAGCGACTGACGCCCTGCTAAGCGAGCACTTCCCCGGCTGCACGGACGTCCTCACTCCTGACGCGGTAACAAATCGTCTCAGCCAACAGGCTAACGTACCTGTACTCCTTCGCGAGCTATAAGTCCCCTGGCCTAGATGGTGTAATCCCGACCATGCTGCAGAAGACCAAAGATAAGGTTACGCCATGGCTGGATAATATATACAAAGCATTTTTGAGGTACGGACACGTTCCCGTATACTGGAGGACAGCACGAGTTGTGTTCCTGCCAAAAGCAGGGAAATGCAGCCACGTGCAGCCAAAGGATTACAGGCCAATAAGCCTCACCTCATTCCTACTCAAAACTCTTGAGAAACTGCTGGATTTACATATAAGGCAGGGTATGAACCAACTTGTAGAACACAACCAACATGCCTACACAAAAGGGAAATAGAAATAGCCCAACACCACAAAGAATACGCCATGAGAGCGTTCCTAGACATCTCAGGTGCATTAAATAATGTTTCTACGGAAGCCATAATGCGAAGCCTAAGACTCAAGGTACCCCAGGAGGCCATAAACTCCTGGATACAAAGCCTATTGAGCTACAGAAGAATTAAAGCAGAATGGGGAACCACGACAGTGACAAAAGAGGCGCACAGAGCCACGCCGCACGGCGGAGTACTATCGCCCTTATTGTGGAATCTAGTGGTAGACGACATTCTACATAGATTTAAACGGAAGGCCCCAAAGATAACTGCCTATGCGGATGACATAGCCATAATTATCGCGGGCAAATGTCCTATGACACTCAGCTCGTTCATGGACATTACACTAAAGGAAATACTGATGTGGGCCACAGAAGCCGGACTCAGTATTAACGCGGACAAGACGGACCTAATTCTCTTCACCAAGAGATACAAGGTACCGCGTTGGACTCCGCCATCGATAAACGGCACTCCGCTCAAGCCCAAAATGAGCGTGAAATATCTAGGAATAGTATTGGATAGCAAGCTGAGCTGGAAACCCAATGTCGAGGAAAGGGTGAAGAAAGCCACAAATGCGTGGGGTTCATCACCAAGACTTATGCATTACAATGTTACATTACATGTTACTAGTGACCTAGAATCACAATTTTTCGTAAGCGGATTCATGTGGCTCTGATGAACAAATCCACATCCAAATATTATCGATGCGGTCCCCCCACCCCCAGCAATCGATTTACCGTGTTTTCTCCCACACCCCTCAATATACCAACTTGAAACTTACCCGATATACTTTAAATAACTTCTTCTTTGACGTAAATTTCGACTTTCATCAAAATCGGTACTAATTTAGGGAACTTATAGGTATAAATATCGAATTTGACCAAAAAAAAATAAATTCCAATTGAAAAGTTCCTAGAAGGAATATGCAGAAATAAAATTATTTCCAGAAAAAAGGTACAGGGTATTACACTGTCGGGCACCGCTTCGACTGTATCACATTTTTCATCATATGGATTTGAAACTTTGCATATGTGCTCGGTGTGGGGATTAAAAAACACTTCTCAGTTAGGAATGGGTTGGGCATGAAGCACGAATCACGATGGATGGCTTTTATATGTCCCAATATTTCAGCCACTCACACACTTTTATTCTCCGAGCAACTAATATGAAAACACGGACTTTCTCAACAATTTCTGGCATATCGATCACTTATCGTTTCATATGCTCTTTACCTTATGAACTTCCTTCCCTCATATCTTATAAAGTCAAGTTATTGTATAATACTTGTCGAATCTAGTCGTGCCATGCATTTTCTTTTATTTTTGATGTTTCGATATAGCTTTTTATAGCGTTTTTGTTTCACTCTCGTTATTCGTACAATTTTCACTGAACAGAGCACACAAAAAAATAAATTGTGGAAAATTATTAAATATTTTTAAACATTATATATAAATATAATAATATAAGCATTTATTTGTACATATTCGAAAGAGCTCTATGCATTTAATTGGCTAACATCCAACAACACCCAAAAATTTGGCTAGATCCGTTGTTAATAACAAGCAAATGTGTGAAGAGTCGGATGATCGACATCGAGCTCTCAGATCTATGGATGACCAGATTGACCAAATGGACTATGCCCATCTATATAAATTGGGTTCAGATGAAAATCAGTCAACTCTGGATGCGTTACCGTGCAATAAAGATGAGGAGGACATGAAGGAGATGAGTTCTAAATATCAAAAACAAAATGACGAATTTAAGAAGTATGAGGCTTATACCAAGGGCTTAGAGCAGTGTAATATCAGACTAATAAGTAGCGTCGAAGAGCTCATAGAAAACTTGGAAACAATGCGAGCAAATCTAAATGCCACCTTACAAATGAATCAGGAGCTGGAGCTAAAGAAGTTCGATATGGAGCATGCCGCTGAGACACATGGGGCTATGATGGCTAATCTCAAAGAATCTGAACAAATTCTAAAAAACCAAATCGAAAAATTGTCCAATGAGCTTGAAAAAAAGGAGTTGGAATTCTCCAAACAACAAAATGACCAGAACAGTTTAATAAAAAGTCTGCATGACTATATAGAGTTAAAGGATACTGAATTTAATCGTTTAGAGCAGCAGTGCAGCGAGTTAAAGGAGACGTACGCCAAGAACAAAAAGTGCAAGGCGCAGTTGCGAGATTACAGCGATTGCTTAGGAGCACTGTGCGCTCTTGTAGAGGCTGATACCTGGGATCAGGCCATGGAAAATTTAAATGCACTAGTAATTAGTAAGTGTGAAATGAGTCAAACCCTTGAGTCGTTGAAGGCCTTGAATTTCAGTTTGGAAAAACAGGTGGATTTGAGCAACCGAAGCAAAGCAATGGAGCTGGAGCAACAGAAAACTGACTGCAAAGAAAAGATGACTGAATTGGAAGACCGCGTACAGCTTTATGAGACATGCTTTGACCAATTCTATGAAAGTTTACTACTTACGGTGCACAGATCCTCTGCTAAGCAACAGCCCATTAAAAAGACTTCGGACCTAGACACCAACGAACAGCGCTTGGCAAAAGCCCAAGACATTACGTTAAAGGTAGTTCACAAAAGAAACGACGCTTTAGTGTTGGAAAACCTAAAACTCGCTAAAAGACTTGAACGAGAGTTGTTACAAAAAGAAGGGGAGATGGTGCAAAAAGAGAGCAGATTCAAGGACGTATCGCAGCTTTTGGATGTTTTGAACGAGCAGCTGCAAATGGAGCACAACTCCATATTGGAGTTAATGCATAAATTATCCGTAAGCCTGGAAGCAATAGATGGATATTATATGTTTGCGACTGATATGACAGAAATTTTCCAGCCGAACGAGATCGCAAAAGTCAGCCCTATAGGAAATTTGGAGCAGTTGCATTTTTTGCTTGACAAGTTCTTGCAAAGCTTCAGGACTGTACAGCACAAATATGATCAGGTGGTGCAAAAAAATGAAAAGCTAAAAAGTTACATAATTGAGCTGGAATTTAAATTGGAGGATTATACATCGGCAAAACAATCAAAATATCTAGAAAAAATTAAGATTCTTAAATGCGTCAATGAAATGGTAAAAGCGGAAAACTGCAGAATGAAAACCATGGTTGAAGATCTAGAGGAATCTTTGTCCACTGCGCATGTCGAAAAGGAGAATATGAAAACACTGGAACAACGTATTGCCAAGGAAAGCCCAACCTCTAGACTAAATGAGACAACAGAAAGCCTGCTGATAACGAATCAGATAGTGGAAATGGTTATAGATGATGTGCATAGCAATCTCAGAACAGATGCCGAAAAGTTGCTCCTAGATCTATGCAGCTATGTCAATGAATCCAATTCGAAAACTGAGAGCGATAATGATCTTGCAACTCCGAATGAGGAGAAACGTCTAGAAATACTAGAATATCAAAACGAGATGAAAGATCTGCATTTACAGCTAAAGGATAAAAAAGATATTGAGAAGCAGTTTCAAGAATGTCTTTTGAAACACAATAATGCAACATTTCGCATGGAGGAGCTGCAGCAGGAGAACCAAAAGAAATCGATTCTCGTTAATGAGCTGCAATCAAAGATTGAGGAAAGCGAAGGCAGACTTGAAGAATGCTTAAAGAATTTGCAGTGCCAGGAGTTGGTAAAGGATACGATGCAGCGTGAGAAAGACATATTGCAACAGGAACTAGTGCAACTTAAAACTGAGCATACACTTCTTACCGATAATTTTAAAAATATGCAAGACGCGCAGGAAGTGTCTCTGAAACGACATTGCAAGCTTGAAAAAAATCGAGATGCTCAAGATATGCTTAGTGAAGAACACAATGAGATCTTCCATGACTATGAGATTTTTGGACTAAACAGAAAAAGCGAACAACTGAAGAAGGTAAGCTGTGATCAGCAAAACAGTCTGAAGAACAGTAAAGAAAGAATCCTTGGGCTCAACGAAGTTGAGATGACAATTGAACAGAATGAGCGTCTAATGAAGCCAGACATAATGGAGAACCATATGAAGGAGGACAACATCCAAATGCTAGACAGGGAGATTGAAACACTGCGTTCTGAACTGGATACTGAGCAGCAGAACAACAATGAACGCTCAAGGGTAGAAGAGCTTGTAAATAAAAAAGTTTTGGATATGAAAGAGCAGTTTCCAAAAAATCAGAACGAGATAATGGAGCGACAAAAGGCAAATGATGTAAATCGGATGGGAAGTGACGATGAAATGGATGAAAAGTTGCAACAGGAATGTGCCAAATCGCGAAGGTTAAAACTTGACTATCAGATACTGCAACCTATGTGTCACGAGTCAGAGAATGAGCTAAGACGTATTAAGGAACAGCTTTTTGAAATGGATGGCAATCAAATACAGCTCGTCAGACGTTTGCCAGATGATGATGATAATGTAGCAAGTAGATCATCTTCGGAGCTGGTATCGCTACAATCTGATGCTATAAATGGTAAAAAAAGCAACAAAAGATCATTTTGCATATTTTCATGGAGCTGGGTTTTCTTGATTGTTGGCTTTTCAATAGGATGTTTACTAATTGGAATACTCGTCGCTGGCATCCATTCCAATAATCGAAGAGGGTTGTAGAATTTTAGAGTTACTTCGAGAACAATAATAAAGAAAAATTAAATATGTTGTATTAGTGTGAACATATATTTACATATGTGTTAAAATTAATATTTGTAATGTACATTATAATAATTGAGATACATATACATTCGGGTGGCCATTTTTGCAACATCTCACGATTTTACTAACTCCACCCCCTAAAAAGTTTCATTTTTACCTGCATATAGCTCCTGTAAAATTTAAAAACGATCCGAATGTATTTGATGGTCGCGGGAATAGGTCAAAGGTCATAAAAAATGTTCATATGAATGCATAATTAGCGACCAAACCGTAAGTTTGACAAATACATGTTCCAAATATAATCAATGGGTAATTCAATTATCTACAGTCGAGAAAAAAAAAACATTATCGAAATCAGTTTAGTATAACCAGAGATATTTGCTGTTAAGTAAAGGCACAATTTTTTTTTTTTTTAATTTCGAAAAATGGTTTTTTCTAAATATCTCGAAGCTCGTTTCATGGTAAAAAATTTTTACTGCATTTTCGTTTTTAGCATGTCATTTTACTACAGAAACGACTAAAACATGTTAAGGATACCAAATTTTTTTTTATTTGTAAACTGGTGTAAATAGTCAATTTAATCAATTTTAGAGCTTACCAAATTTATTTAGGCCGACTCTATATTTTTTTAAAATTATGTTTTTCATATCTAATGAGACTTTTTGAACCAGAATTTGTTTGATTGAAAATAAGTTTTTAAAGTTTATGTAGGACAATACAGTCAAAAAATGGAAAAAGTGCAAGTTATGACCTTTGACCTATTCCCGCGACCATCAAATACATTCGGATCGTTTTTAAATTTTGCAGGCGCTATATGCAGGTAAAAAGGAAACTTTTTAGGGGGTGGCGGTTTTGATATCGACGGTTTAAAAATCCTCCATAGCAGCGGCAGCCACCCTAATATACATATTGTTATTTTTTAGAAAAATTCCCATGACATCTATATTTTCTTACAGTGGGTAATAACCCCAAAGAAAATACAACTTTATTATCCAAACGCAGGTGACGTTTATTGACTTATAACCTCATCTTGTCACGTTCAACCTGAAGGAAAAATTCTCAATGAATAAAAGCAATTTGGTACACATTGGTAAAAAATAATTTTTAAGATCGGATAAAAACTCAAAAAAGATATGGGCAATTCGTATTACATTTAGACCCGCTCGACTTTGTTTTATTAATATTCAATACAGAGCCACCAAGTTCTGTTAGAAGACTCAAGTGGAAAATCATATTTGTTTTCGATGCTTTTAACGGGACAACATCGATGTATCGATATATCGAAGCTTATATTTAGATAATATAAGGAATGAATATTCTGTTAACAGGACGTAACAGACAACATTCTACACTGGCTTAATTTTAAGGAAGTAAGGACCAATAATTCAATCGACTTTTAAGCGCAACAAAAAGTGAAATTTATTTTTTGGATATATGTATAATATTTGTGGTTCTTAAAGTTCTCGAGGATTCTCTTCAATCAAAAATGCACATCGTTTTAATTTGCCTCATGCGAACAAAAAAAATGCATGTGTTACATACTATATGCTATAAAACATTCCCGAATTGAAACCATAACTTAAAATAAAATTTCAAAATAAACTTGATAAATTTTCATGCCTTGTATCTGTATCCATTTATAATTAAATGTCAGACCAAGCTGAGCACTCTAAAAATAACCAATTTGTTACAAATTAATTGACGAAAAAATTGAGATTGGGACAGCCTTGGCAACACCGACGAACCCAACAAAGGCAGAAAAGAGGTTTCCTAATGATTTAAGGTGGTTTTAGATAAGCTCGAAACACTGATCATGTAGAATTGATGCAGACCTTTCCGGAGATAGGCTATTTTTTTTAGAAAGACCATGGTAATCAAAATAGTATGTTCCGTTGTCGAGAAATACAATTTTAATTTTATACCTTACGAAGTAATCAAAAAATAAAGTTTTGTGGCTCCTAAGTGAAATTATATGAAATAAAATTGAGACGTTTAAATTATCGGAATAAATACATCATGGAAAAAGGCCAAATTGTCCAATATCAAATTACCCAAAAAAAAATGGACATTTATGAGCTTCCTTGACTACAGGGGGTATTCCTACCCAAACGTTGTAAAACACGGCTATATGCACTAGGGTGCACATATTTTTATACTGCTGTTTGTAAGCAACCGCCAATTTTTTTTTTATAAGTATTGTTAAAGTTTTATGTGCTTGCAGTTGAAGATCAAAATATGTACATTGTACTGAGAAGCATCCAAAACTTTATCTTTTATGCTCTTAAAAAGCCTTTTTCACAAAAAGTTTTCAACAAAAAAAAAACACGCTGTAAATAGCTGATTGTTGTTGTCATTTTTACCTTTATACCTCAAAGTTAGGGTTGCTCACGTGGTTACACGGGTATTCATGTGTTTATTTATGATTGAAAAAGAAAACCCACTAAATGATTTTTTTTTCAAAACTTTTTGCTAGTATTATAACTTTTCAATCTTCATTAGTATTTGATATTAAACAGACTTATAGTACACTGACGAAATTTATTGTGACAAGCTGATGACGCAGTCAGGTTTACCTCACTATAACTTAAAAAAAATAAAAGCTGAGAATGGTTCCGGAGCAATGGCTTTCTCTTGCCGCCATTTGCATTGCGCAAACAATAGTTTTTTTTTAATGAAATTTAGAAAATTGCAAATGCAAGTAGAGTTAGGTCGGAACCCTAGCAAAGGAGCTTCTCAGTTTTCCATGCACGCCCGCACAAGGGCCCCACGCACACGCACATGAGATTTATGGCAAAGCGCATTTTATTTATATATATTTTTTATGAGTTTTCTTGCTTTCATATAGGTATAAGTATATATGTAGTACATACATATTTCTTTTAGATGTAGATGCCATAAATTTTGTTGCACTGAGTGCAAAAAGAAAAATAAAATAATAATAATAGGAAAAGAAAAACTAAACGACAATTACAAGAAGCAAAAGCTTCTTTCTATTACATATACTTTATATGTAAGCACTAAAGTAAATAAAATTGTGGAAAATTGTGGAAAAGCGCAAGAAACTTTATAAAACGTGACATGAAAATAGAGCGACGGATGCGAAGCATCCATCCAAAACGTAGCAGCACTCGAGCCGGGAATGTGGCCATTGAATTTTGCCAGTCATTGCCTTTATACATAGCAGCGAGTAGCAATTAACGCCATGATATTGCCTTTCCGTGGTAGTTCGTGGTTCAAAGGGCCGAGGAGCTACTCCAAAAACACACACACTCATATACCTTTTGCTCCACGAGCGCGTTAATGCGCCAAGCGAGACGTATTGACAGCGAATCCAACATGGAGGGGGAGAGTGCAGCAGTAGCAGCAGCAGGAGCAGTTTTGGTTGGGGAAAGGACAGGGACAACAGGGTGCAGAAAAAGGTTAATTTTGAAAGCCAATGCTCATATACCCTTGCGAGAGACTCTTTTAATAGCAGCTTAAATATAAAGTCAAGAAGATAATCTGTCAAAAATTAAATTTAATATAATAGCTATCATCTTTTTAGGTAAATATGTGATATAAAAACGTTTAATGGAATATGTTTTTAGTTACCTACGCTAAGGGTTTTTCAGTAAGATCTTTGTTGTAATTAGCATAATATTTAAATAATATTAATAGATTTTACAAGGATCTTACAAAATGAATATCTAGTCATCATAGAATGAAAGGGAAAAAATAATATTTCGCCACAGCACAATAAATACAATTTTTTATTTAAAAATATTTTTCAAAAATTCGCTCTTACATACTTGATTATACGGATACGATTAATAATATATATGTAGGTACCATATATAATTATAATCTTTTTAAGTTTTTAAATTTACGTTCGAAATAGAATATCTAGTTTCAGTTTAGTACGACCAGAGATATTTGCTTTTAAGTAGACACTTTTTAGTTAATTTCGAAAAATGTTTTTTTCGAAATATCTCGAAAAGTGTTTTTTTTTTCCAAATATCTCGAAATGCATTCAATGAAAAAATTTTTGGACTCCATTTTTGGTTTTAGCGTGCCATTTTACTACGGAAACGAGTAAAACATGTTGAGGATACATTTGGCTGTAAACTAGTGTCATCATAATTGACGACCAAAAAACCTTTCTTTTTTTATTTAATTTAATAATTGACGAATGACGATCCCAAACACTTAATTAATTTTTAAATTTACCGATTACATTCAGATTAAGTTTTAATGATTTTTTTAAATTAGTTAATCTTGCATTTAGCGGAGACAGTTCTAAATGCAATTCATCAATAGTTTAATATGACGTAATAAGACTAAAATGTTGTTATGTCGTTTCCTTATAATATTAAGCTATATATTTAAAAATCGTGGTATCTTTTGATTTGTAACTCTAGGAAACATTGTAGGTGCTACTTAGTACATAAACAATCAAGAAATTTACAAGACTTAAATGTTACTTTTCTTTGTTTACACAATATAAGGTTTCGATGGAAACTTACTATTATATTTATATTGTATTAGTTATTTTAGTAAATTTACTCATTTGTCTAATAAAGACAGATTGTAAATAAAATGCAAAAAAAAAAAAAAAAAATCTTTTCTTTGAGACAAATTGATAAAACATCTTAAAGTTACCTGTGTCGACTAACTAACTATTAAAACATACTTTCAGATAACCTGTTAGACTATAAATAGCATAGACCCAAATAGATTTTATATTTTGGATTAAGATCAATTGAGGCCCATTGCTCCATTTAGGACATTAACTAAGATCGATTTATTTAAAATCATGCGTTTGAATAGGGTATTTTTTCTTAAACCAACCCATTATAAGGTGTTCATACAGCAAGAGTATGCTATTAAAGGGTATTAGGGTATTTCAAGAGCCAATGCTGTGGTAGATTTTTCAGTGTAGCATACTTTACAGTGCTGTCTTGCCTTTTACGTTCAATTAGTTTATTACAAACTTGTGCAGACAACGTTGTCCTTGTTGCTCCCTCTTTGGAATCGTAGCTCCCTGTTTCCAATGCATCATTGTTGTTTTTGTTGTTCTTGTTGTTGTTATTGCAATTGCAGTGAGCCAAGTTTGCATCCAGAGTTAAAACAAACGCAGCGCCATTTGCATGACGCCATTTGTAATTGGGCCGACATGACAGCTTCCCTGTACCCGGCGCACTCTTCACAGACATCCACTGCTCCCAGACTGTGACCCTTTGCTAATTTGCCGCGAAAAGACTCAAGCGCCTTGGCCTCGTAATTGTTTGGCACAATTGTTTTAAATGCTTGACGTGGCGTGCACAAATTGTTTTTCCCCCTCTCCACCGTATTTCACCCATTAGCCAATACCCACGTTGTGTACGTGTGTGCGTGTGGGAGTATCTGTGTGTGACGCCATTTCGTTGGATGCGTTTGGGTTCAAAAATGTGCGGTACTTTTGAAGTGGGTACGAATTGCTGCCACATCTTTGGAAAAGGCAAATGTTTTTATTATAAACAAAAGGCAAGCGCCATGAGTGACTGTGTGTGAGTAACTGTGTATGTGTTTGTTAGATCTTTTGCCGCTACAAGTTGAAATCGATTCGCATCAATATTCAATATGTTGCCTTTTCTTCTCTTGGTTGTGCGGCTGCGGCTACCTCTTTTGCTGCACGAACACACTCACGCACAAGCAGACACATCTCACTCACGCACGAACACAAACACAGCTGCTGTTTGCTTTACGTAATGGAATTGTGCGGTGAGTGTTGTTTTCTCTTTCTCTTCACACTTTATTCTTTTTATACACATAATATACTTCATAGAGTGGAATAGTATATTAAGTTTATGCGCATTTATGTGACAGGAGTAAGGATGCATTATGCCACAAATATCCTTTCTTACCAATTGAATACTGTTCCTGCGTTTGAACACCTTTTCTATCATTCCTTCATAGAGTCTGTACTAAAGGCCTGAATTGGTATCCTAATATCTAACAGATTTCTTTCTTGTACTTTCTTTTCTTGAAAATCGTAGTTAGCAGATCCCACTACTATTTGTAACTTCCAGAATTACTCGTAACTTCATCCCTAAGCTGTACATTTCTATAAATCCAAAAAAATGATTACAGAGCCAAACAAACCAAGAACCGGCTTATGGATTCAGAGGTCAGATCATATTTTCCATGTGACTTTGGAGTTCTAGAATCCTAATCCGAAGTAAAAAAACATATTGTTTTTTTGAAACCGGTTGTAGGCCATGTTATTTTCCTTTTCTTTTCTTGTATTCTTTAACTTTTCTTTTATTATTATTTTCGTGCCGACATGCAGAAGTGCCCGACTGCTTAAGGCTGTTGGCAAATACGGCGTCCTTTTTTTTTTGACGAGAAAAGTTGTTGTTAAAAAATTCCATTTTGAAGCATAAAAGATTAAGTTTTTGTTTTTTTTTCCGTACAATATATATTTCCTGATTATTATCTATAGTTTGAAAAACAGGTTTTATATAACTTAAGAGTTTGTTTAATTTTGTAACAATTTTTTTTTTTAATGATAATATAAAGTTACAATTAAAATGAAATAATTCAAAAAATGAAAGATAAATGAAATTTAAAAAATTAAATTTAATTTAATTAAAGTAACTAATTAAAAAAGATATGCTTTTTCGAACTAATAAATTTTTACAATCTTAACTTAACTTAAAACTGTGGACACACTGGTAGATATTGGTGCTTTTCATAACACAATAAGGGCAGAAGTGACCTACTTTTCATAGTCAAGGTTATGAGTTGGGCAAAAATGCAGAATTGCATTTTCTTTATAAGTTTTCTGCGCCTGTTAATCCTTCAATTCACCGAGTTATATAGAAATTTTCTTTTCCCAAAAGGTCGTTTGTAAATATTTGTCCTAATACCCATCTCCATATTTCCAGCAGGATGGATTTTCATCTTATGTATACCTATTGAAATATATTTCCAAATGGCGAGAATATGCTCTAAAGCTTTAAACAGTTCTGCAAAACATATAGTCAATTAATAATAAATGAATTTTATCCGAGCTACTTTACAAAACATTAAAATTTATAGCTTAAAATCTGCCAATATTTATAATACGACAAAACAAAGGACCATCCATATATTATTGTTGTTATTTAATATACTTACCTATTATGTATACCTACCTAACTATTTCCAAATTCAACAATAAATTTTAATTAAAATCTGAAAAAATTAAGACTATGACCCAAAAATGTTAGTCTAGCAAGGACAAAGAACATTGAAGGTCTGCTAAATTACAGAGGCTGCACAGCCCATTTAAGTATTAAAAAAAAATTATTTTAATTTTTGTGTCAAAAAGGAGGCATTTCCGACCAGCAGGCTGGTGCACATTTATTAAGGTATCTATTTAAAAGTAGGTACTAGTTGGTCAATAGTGACCACCATTAAATAGTCGAAAGGCTGGAAAAATATGTCCCAAAATCAACATACCATATATGCCAAATTGATCACCATGTACTTTAGATATCGACGACTATAATATCCAGGAACACACATATTTTTCCAAATGCATACTTGACAAAAAAATTTTGCGTACTGAGTGGAGAGACCTGAAAAAGTCATAATCATATGACTCTATGTTATGAAAATTAACCACATCGGAATATGACGTTAAATACACTGCCCCACAAAAAAAATTGTCGTGATCTAGGGCGAGGAAGATGCAGCAAGGGGTCTAGGCTACACCCTAAACTTAAAAACCACATAAACACACGTCTAGACCCCTGATCACGACTATTTCCAACTACTTTATGCACGTAAATACTCCTACATAGGATATAAGGTCACCAAATTTTCGAGGTACCCTTATGTAAACCAAATGGACAAAACTATGTCAACCTTTTTCGACCCACTGATTACACCCTCACGTGGTTACTATACATAGGTGATGGATGGTCAAAAATTAGACATTTTTTGTTTCGCCTTTTTCTATAGAACATACCATTGAGATTTTTTTTTTTTAAATATATTATAATCTTAAGATCTTATTCTCGAACGAAGATGCAGCAAGGGGTCTAGGCTACACCCTAAACTTAAAAACCACATAAACACACGTCTAGACCCCTGATCACGACTATTTCCAACTACTTTATGCACGTAAATACTCCTACATAGGATATAAGGTCACCAAATTTTCGAGGTACCCTTATGTAAACCAAATGGACAAAACTATGTCAACCTTTTTCGACCCACTGATTACACCCTCACGTGGTTACTATACATAGGTGATGGATGGTCAAAAATTAGACATTTTTTGTTTCGCCTTTTTCTATAGAACATACCATTGAGATTTTTTTTTTTTAAATATATTATAATCTTAAGATCTTATTCTCGAACGAAGAAATTTTTATTTCCTTATATTTTTTTTTATCTTTTAAAAATAAAACTACCGATTGAAAAGTTCTTGTTGGGTTTCAACTTAAGTAAGTATTTATTCAAATCTTCAATTTAATGTTAGCAGAAACTATTATTATCTGTTTATTTCTTTTACTTTAACCAGACTCAGTATATGCTAACATATGGAAAAACGTTTAAGTAACAGTTTTATCAAAATCACCCGAATCCTTTTTTTTTAAATTGTATAAAAGTTTCACAGCATACAAATGGAATAATTGCGGGGATCGTGAAGATCACAAAAAAATTCCACTTTGCAACATGAAACCACCAAATTAGCTGTTAACAGTCATGTGAGCTTAATCAGACACAAGGAGTTGACGTTTTCACAAGATCTGCCCCTACCCCTTTGCAAACTGTATTTCCATAGTAGGGCCTACAAATTTCAAATAGCAACTTCTTTTGATGCAGGGTATTCCAATGTCGGGCCACCGTCCCCTGACTGTTTCCCATTTTTTTTTCTGACTTTTAAGTCTACAGATTGGTGAGTTTCTTGATGTCACTCAGTGGATGCGTGTGTGCATACATTTGGTTTGTGGGCATGTCGGTGACGTTGACGGGGCTGCCAACTTCGGAGATGACGACAGCCGCGTGAATGGTTCAACATTTGCTTTGTACAATTTCAAACTGTTCCGTCAATTTATTTTCCATTTTAATTAAATAAAAAATATGCAAATGTTAAATTCGAATTATATTCCATTGACATAAGCTGATTACACACACATGCATAGCTGCACGCGCTCATATACTCACTCATAACCATATTATATTATATACCATATATAAACGTGTGCCTGTGGCAGCTGTTTTGGTAACGCATTGGATTGGGTAATTTGTTTACCCTTTGGGTTCAAAGAATTTCACAAATATTTAGTTAGTTGGAGGCTTACTTTACATTTAAATGCGGAAAGTATTTTTTTAAAATAGCTCAATAATATGGAGCAATAAAAAATAACCATTTTGATGGAATATTTTTGGTTTAGATAATGGGGTTTTTAAAATATCCCTTCACCTTCAACTTTTTATTTTAGAATTCTTAACAATTGTGCAAAGAGGGTTACAAATGCCGGACAGCTGGACCTTCAATGTGCTTCTGCACAGGCTATTTCCTTCAGATCACATTATAGTGATAGTGATTAAGTATCATCATTACCGTACCATTACTTACCAACAAAAATTTTTCATATTCCTTCAAGTACTCAATTTGTAAGGCTGCAATAAAGTGTATGATAAACTAGCCCCTTGTGCGCAAAATTGTATAGGTAACTAACTACCAAGCTGCTTTCCAAGCGAATAGTTCCACCACCGATCAAATTTTTACTCTACGCCAGATATAAGAAAAATCACGGGAACAGAACAAAACCATATTTAATTTTTTATTCGCTTTAAAGCACCGTACGACAGCATAATAAGGGAATATCTATACGAAGCCCTCTCTTTTTTCGAGATACCAGAAAAGCTCATATACCTAGTAAAGTCCACTATGGCGAACGTCAGAAACACTGTGAAAGTCCAAACGAGCTTTTATATTAGACAAAGGTCTACGTCAAGGAGACAGGCTATTGTGTCTTCTTTTCAATATAGCCCTGGAACACGTTATCAGGAAATCGAAAGTTACAAATACTTGCCTATGTGGACGACATAGATATCATAGCTACGTCGACCATCTTTTAAAGAAAGATTTATAAATCTGGAAAAAGAGGCCAAAAAATGGGTCTTATAATAAATGAAGAAAAAGAGCAAGAAGCAATATGACATATACGGCCAGAACATCAGCTTTGGTGACTACAGTACTGAAGTAGCCGAAAACTTTCAATACCTCGGTGGCAATGTTAATATAGACAATAATATAACGCGTGAGATAGACCAAAGAACAACGTCTGCATATAAATGCTATTTCGGACTAAAAAGATACTTGAAAAGTAACCTCTTAGACAGAGGAACAAAAACTCTCCTGTACCGCGCACTAATTGTACCAGTTTTCACCTACTTGAAAACAAATTTCAAGAATTTGAATGTAAGATTCTGCGAAAAATCTTTGAAGGAATACAAAAACACGGAATATGGCGACAACGATATAACCATGAGTTATAAAGTCTATAACCATCTAATTAGAGCAAACGATAGCTATCCTTCAAAATGAATAATGCTTGGACAGTGTGCAGGTAACCGAAGAAGAGGTCGACCGACATTGAGATGGTTGGATGGGGGCGATCAAGGCGCGGAGGGCTTAGGACTGAAATGTTGGAGGTCGCGACGAATGGAGGCGCAAACTACAACAGGCAAAGACCCGACCAAGGTTGTCTCGCAATGATGATGATGATGATGATGACAAAATACAGTACTGTTTATTTTTAGAGCATGGCATCGAAGAGCACATTTGGTTCAATCTGTGAAAAAATCACACAAAAGATAACGATACGTCTCTGCAACGATCTATTTGTGCATTTATTATAACTACGGCAACTTATCATGGATCTTTGGCCATATCCGATTAAGAAAGAAAAGAGGCTTCTAATGCCTTTATACAGTCTTTGGTGTAACACACATCTAGAGATTCGTTTCCTGTCGCTGAGACTAAGAAGAAGATATCTGAAGGCCTTAAAATTTCACAAAATGCTTAATAAAAAGCGTGAGATGCATAATTCAAACAATTCATCAAAGATGTTCTTAATAAATTCAGATTTGCATACAACTAATTCTGTCGAGCTGATATGGCTGATTGCCTCAAGTGCTCTTGGCATTTTTTTTTTGTCAATTCTTACGCCAATTTATTTCTAAAGCTAAGTCTGAGTCCACGGTAAGAATTTAATTTGATTCTATTATTATTCTGGATTTGCATTTAATTTTTTCCAAAGGTTCTACGTTCAAAATATCCCAATGAGTTGTGAAACATACCAAAATCTCTTATTGTTTAGATGGAATTCGAATTTATTATTTATTATAAAAAGAATTTTTATATTTGCTTTAAGACTATCCATATTGTTTTGTTTGAAGAAAACCAAATATAATAACAATATTTATTTTAAACGCAACTAAAATTTTAAAAACCATAACATTTTGGTTTCCCCTAAATAAACCAAATAAATAAATATTATGCATATTTTTATAATTAATTAAGTTTGCTACACTAAAACCATCAACAGATAATACTAATTTATTAAATATATTAAATATTTATTATTGAACAATTTGTTTTTGATGCTATTTGTTCAATTTTTCTATAAAAATCATTTGCACTCAAATTGAACCACAAAATCTCATTTTAAAAATTAAATGCATAAAATAAATCAACATTTTTTTTTGATGAATTCAATGAACATTTTTCTCACTGACTCGATGACATTTTTAATTATTCAATTTACCCAAAATGTAAATATTCAGCAATATTCCAAAATTTTACATTTATGCGCTGATTTTATGACAATTATCTACACAAAAATGGTAGCATAATTTTAAATTAAATTTTGCATTATATGTTAGTCAAAATTAAAATTAATGGGCTTTATTTGCATGTTTACAAGGCCTCCGGTGAGTACGAGTTTATGTTTGTATTTTGGTGTGAGCATTCTGAAAATGTTTTTTTTTATTGACCCGGCTGGGACTTTAATATTCTGCATGCAACAAAATATGTTTATACTGCAGAATATGTCAGAAATTTTGCTAGATTAAAATCTAATTTTTTAAATAATGAAACAAATTATAAATTATAAATTTCAGTGCTTATCTGAGCAGAAGGAAATTCTGCAGTGGAGTGTTAAAAATATTATAATAACTATTAAAGTGATGAGTAGTGGAGGGCTGATTTGTATTCAAACGATTCTTGTAACTTGTCTTTAATAAAAAAATTGCAAGTTGTACGTTTGAGAGGAAAAACAATGAGACTGCCACAACTTTTATAACCAAATGATTAGGAGCAGTAAACAATCGATTTAGCCATGTCTATCAGTTTTTTCGTCTGCTCCATGACTCTCGAAGAATCTGCACCCTAATTTTCTCACCTGCATTTAGTTTTTGGATGATGACAATCAGATATACATAAGTACAAATTTTTTTATTTTAAGATTACATGCCAACTAAAGCTCTTCTTTTTATAACATTGATATTCAATGCTATATTAAGGACGCAACATTTCCCTGCCCAATGGAAGATTGCATGGATAACTATGATTCGCAAACCCGGCAAAGCGGAGAGTGACCTGGAATCTTACAGACCAATCAGTCTCCTCCCCACACTGTTTAAAGTATGGGAAAGACTGATTGCTAGAAGGATATCCGAAAACTTCGACACACTTCCTGATCATCAATTTGGATTCAGGGAAGGACATGGCCCAATAGAGCAGATACACCGAGTCACGAACCACATCCTTCAGGCGTTTGACGACAAGGAATACTGCTACGGAGTATATGTAGACGTCAAACAAGCATTTGACAGAGTTTGGATAGTTGGTCTTTTGTCTAAAATTAAAAAAATACTTCCTGCGCCATTTTTTCATCTATTAAAAACCTACCTAGAAGACCGAAAATGTTATGTTAAAATAAAAGAATCTATATCTACGGAAAGGAAAATGAGAGCTGGCGTACCACAGGGAAGCGTCCTGGCCCCTCTTTTATACAATTTATTCACGGCGGATATCCCGACACCTAGGGAGCTCACAGAAACCGTTAAGAACGGAAAACTAATGATACCTACATACGCAGATGACTTGGCAATTTTTCACTCTGCCTCCTGTGAGTACGAAGCAGCAGATGGAATTCAAGAGTACCTATACCTACTTGAGAGATGGGCTCACAGGTGGAACATCTCCATGAATCCAACTAAGTGCCAGGCAGTTCTATATACCCTAAGAAAAAAATCATCACCTGCTGTCTGGTTAGACAATCAACCACTAAAACTACAAAAACAAGCTAAATACTTAGGAGTTACCCTTGATAGCAGACTGACTTTCAGACAACATATAGAAAGCACAGTCAAAAACTGCCGGCTAAAGATGTCTAAAATGAACTGGCTCATGAACCACCGCAGCCGTCTTCCTCTCCGATGCAAAAGAGCCTTATATAAAATGGTTGTGGTTCCAACCTGGAGACACGCTATCCAGATCTGGGGTATGGCGGCTCGCTCGAGTCGCTCACGTATTCAGACACTCCAGAACAGGGCCTTACGCCTTATTACTGGGTGTGAAAGGTATGTAAGGAATTCGACCTTGCACCACGACCTCAGACTGGAGACCATCGAACTCCAGATAAATAAGCACACAAGCCGCTACAACGAAAGGCTAAAAAGACATCGTAATAGGCTGGCAAAAGGGCTCCCAAATAAAAATCCTATAAAAAGGCTTAAAAAAAGAAGTTTTAAAAATCTGCTCCAACAAGCGCCGAACTGAAAGAAAACGAAAAGAAGACCGACAGAAAAGCGGACCAAATGATGGCCTCCTGATTGACAGGACTCCTTAACACTCCTAAGACATCTCTAACTAAACAAGCTGGATTGGCGATCATAAAATAAGAAACCTGCAATTCATAAAAATATATGTATTTTTGATAATTTTGCAAAATAAATACAAAAAAAAAAAAAAAAATTTAAGATTATTGATGTCTATTATTGTTTAAGCAATTATGATGAAGTTATTCTTCTTAACTGAGTCTTCGTAGTTTTGTCCTGATGTCTTTGCCCTTTCTACTCTGCTATACCAAAGGTACCTGTTCAACTCACTACAAGGTCTTTCCAACGGAGCACCATTGCCGGGCTTCTCCAACATTTGTATTGAAAAGCTTACTTGGATATATGACCGAGAAAGCAGAGGCGCTGGATATTTATCCACTCGACCATGTCAACGCATAGATACAACTCAAGCAGTTCGGCGTTTCTTCAATAGCTCAACGGCTAAAGAGCCAAAGTAATTTCTCTCAAGCACTCCTGGAAATTTTGCAAATAAGACTGGGTCATCATTCATGCTGCATAAAGCAAAACCGGTAGAATGAGCATCTTGTACTTCATAATTGTCTACTGAGACCTACTTGATCTTCATATTGACTTCGTTTTTCGTTCTGGCGTTGTCCCCAAGATGAGTTCTTAACAACATCGATGGTGTAACATTTAGTTCGTCTTGCTCTTATTTACGACAAGAGCCACTCTGGCCGATTCCTTTTCTCTGGCACAATATAATCGTTGATGTCTATATCATCCGCATACGCAAGCAGCTGCAAATTTTTGTAAAAAATTGATTTTCAAATGCACTTCTGCACTTGACAATGTGATCTCTATCACAAAGATAATAAGTTTACAGGCGACAGAATCGCTTTGTTAATCGAATTGTATCAAAGGATCAGAGAATTCCTTTCCTAACTTGACAAAGCCGCGTGAACAGTCGCACCAACTTTCCAGGTATACCGAACTCAGACTACGCGACATCCCCCCAACGGGCTATCAAATACTGCTTCATAATTGACATTCGCGTTTTTGGGTGACGATTTCGTATTCTTTGGACTTTTTTGGCTTAGTGTATAAAAACACAAATCTGTACCTACGCTGATGATATTGCAATTCTTGCGAGCAACCTCAACGAACTCAAGAACGTATTTGTATCAATCCATGAACTAACAGACTCGGGCTGCAGATAAATGAAACAAAAACGAAATATATGCTTAAATCCTCAAAGTCACGCCAGTCTCAAGACCTGAGGATAGGTCCCTTTAGCTTTGAATCAGTCACCACTTTCAAATGGTTAGGAGTTTTGTTCTCGAGCTCTGGTGACACGACATGCGCAATTAAAGAGAGAGTCATTGCAGCGAATAGATGTTACTTTTCATAGATCAAATTATTTAAATCAAAACTAATCTCTCGAAATACAAAACTGCAGATGTATAAAACGCTCGTTCGACCCGCCTTGACACACGGCTGCGAGGTATGGGTCCCCCGTAAAGATAGCTGACTGTAAGCAGCTAGCAGCATTTGGGAGAAAGATTCTACGGTGAATTTACAAACCAGTGTTAGATGGCAACATCTATAGAATGCGCTATAACTCAGAGCTCGAAGAATTGAGACGCTATGAAACAATCGTACGCATTATCAAGTCCCAGCGCCTACGGTGGATTTGGCATGTACTGCGCATGGAAGATAGCTCCACACTAAAACTAATCCTGAAAGGGAGACAATATGGAACGCGAGTAAGAGAGCGACCAAAGAACCGTTGGCTGGAGGCGGTGCTAGCAGATTTGAGTAAAATGAATGTCCAAAACAACGAAGTCCAAGCAATGGATCGAGTGATATGGAGGGGCATCGTGAAGGAAACTTTGACCCACATAGGGTTGTAATGCTATGAATGATGATGATGATATGTTTTCGAATTCCTGATGCCAATGTGACACAGGTATTTCCTGAGTCAGCATTGCACCGTGAGCAAGCCAATCCTAAGTAAATTCTTGCCCAATTGCGATATTTTCCTGAAACTTTTCAAGTTATAGGAACCGTTAGAGAGCCGTCTGTTTCTCGAATGAACCTTTCCTCATTTCTTAGCTGTTTAGTAGTGTGTCTGCCAATTCCACAGAAGGGTTCAGGCCCTATTAGTGGTTTCGCAGCACAGTTTCTTGCCAATTCATCAACTTTTCGGAACGTTCTTATCCCTAAGGGACTCTCTGCTCCATTCTCCTAGATGGCTAAGTTTGACTTTTGTTTCCCGAACCACTTTTGAGTTAATTTTCAATATCTCTGTCTTTATATTTCACACTCATCGGCCCTTTGCACTTACTTCCATTTGAAATTTGCTGGTATGTATGCCCAGAACTTCTGACAGTCGTGTTCTTGGTCCCCCGACTCCCAGTCCGGTATCTTGTATAGTCGAAGACCCACCCGATTACTACCATGTCTTTCCGTAGGATGCGTCTCCTCTAGCGAAGTGTTTATCTGTTGTCATCTTGTCTCAGGGGATCACTTTTCCCAGTGCATTGGTGAGATGTATTACTCTGCCATCGCCAAGTTAACGCATAACATCCAGGTGGAGTCTTCTGGGTAGCTGCTCTTAGCGCACTGAGCTAATCTGCCCATCAAAGTCCCTAGATTTTAAGCAGAGTTGGGCGTAGGCCTTGGAACCAAACACATAAAACAATATGTTTCATTGAAAGATACAGAAGAAGCCTTGGATACATACGACGAGATTACGGTTGAAGCAAAATGGTGATATGAATATTACATTTTATTCTGTTACTTATAGACTTAAAAAAAAAATAAAATAATTTTGTATCGTTCTAAAATAGTGTCGAAAAGTGCGAGCATCAAGGCCACTCACATTAAAAATTAAGATTTAACACCTTGCTAAAAGAGTATTTATTTAAAATAAATTTTTTAAAAAAATGTTTTTCTTTTTTGAGCATTTCTTAAGAAAAAAAATCTGAAATAATTTTTTTTTGTTTTACATTTTATAGTACTTATATCTTTTCCAATGTTACTTACTGTTCAATTTTTTAAAGATTCCATTATTGGTAAGTATTTATTACAAAGAAAATAACATTAATTTGTTTGAAAATCCAAATTTTTTTTCAACAAATATTATTTTAATTTGTATTTTTGTTTGGTTAATTTTAATTGTTTAACCCAAAGTGAATTCAATTCACGCACTTTAAGTGACTTTAATGCGAAAACAAAGTCGTTTTTAATAACTACAAAACTCTCTGTCGAAAGAAAAAACCTGCAACAGATGTGTTGGATATTAATTAACTCATTGTAAAAAAATAAATAAAACTCCAATAGCAGTTAATTTGCTGCATTAAAGTAATTAAGGTTTTGTGTTTAACCTTTGTAATTAAAGCGATTTTATTGTTAATGACAATTAAAATATACAGTGTTTGTTTTATAAAAATTTAATTACATATTGAAACTTAAACAATAATTGTTGGGTTTCATAAATATTTACATTCACACATTTCGTGATTTTTTTGTTTTTTCAATTTTTTATTTAAAATAATATAGGTTGTTGGCTTTTCTATTGCGCTTTTTTATTTATTATTAAAATACTCATTTCAAAAGTCAAAGAGTGAGCAATTTTTGTTTGTTGTTTATTTTTTTTATAAATTTTTTTAATTACATAATTATGTTTGTGCAACAAATAAAAACAACAAAAAAAGCGAAAAAAAATCATTATGTTTGTCATTTCGGAATGTTTACCAGCTCTACTTTGATTTTTTTTGTTGTTAAGAATTATTTTTATTGCAATCAATTTAAATTTTAAATGTTATTGTCTGTTTGGCTTTGAATTATTAATATCTAAGCTTTTTATTTATGTATAGTTATACATACATATATAGACAAATATATAGTATAATGCTAATTATAAAGTGCATTAATTAGTCACGTTGCATTTAAGCTGCTTAATTAACAGAAAATGTTTATAATTGCCTAGCACAGAGGCATATGTATAAAATATATTTATTGTATACTTTTTTTTCTATATTGTCACCTATCGACGTTAATTAGTATAGCTGCATTTTACATATTCTCAGCACATTTTATTGAAAAGTTTTCGATATTAGAATTACTCAAATTTTCAAAGATTTTCATACATGGAAATATTTTGCACTGGTCAACCACATTTTGCAATCAGTTTTGGTTAACCAAGCAAACTGCAAATCATATTATTTATTATTTTCGGAAGCCTCGAGCAGATCTCTTTGCTATATACTGTATGTACATAAAGGGTATATTAAGTTTGTACGAAAATATACTGCCTTACAAAATGAGTCTGTCCTTAATAACTTTTTCTCGAAGAGCAATAGATTTAAAAAATTTAACAAGTTAAAATCTTGAAACTCAATATAGATCTTATGTTTTTTAATCTTTGATATTCATTATTATTATTAAAATCTGCTTAGAATTTCGCTTGATATACGCAAATATGTAACTTTATTATATTTAGCATTGACAAACAAATTTTTTTTAGAAAATCTAATTTTTTTAAACTTTACGGCTTAGTTCAAAACGGAGATTTCACTATTTATTAAAAAATGAAATATATTTTTATTTCTTATTAAACAGGTTCATAAATTTTTTTTTTTAATAATCACATTTTCCTAAAAAAGTAAAATTATCTTATTTTTTCAGTGATCGTAAAATTTTAATTTTTAAAATAAAAATAATGATATAGCTGTTATATAATAATTTTTTTCTTTCAATTGGAATTTGGAATAATATTCTTTATGCTAAAGGTATAATCATAATTTTGAAAGCAAATATCCAAAAAAATTATTAATTTAACTTGTGAACTTTTTATTAATGTTAGAATATCCTAAGTTTTGAGCTAATGAAATATTATTTTATTTATTTATTTAATAGTTATAATTTAGCTTAAAAAACTAAAGGTAACTAAGTCAAAGCACTGGCAATGTAGGCCTTCGGTTAAATGAAATATTAGTTAAATATGCATTTATATTCAAAAGTACCTATTTTTTTTACTTGTGAAAGGGCTACCCAAATGGATTTTGAGCCGCTGAATCTGAATCCAAAGTCCAAAAAACCAATAACCAAAGAAACTTAAAAAAAAACACATAATATACATTTCAGTTTATGGTTTTCACTTAGCGATTACGTTTCTGACATATCCTCAAAATTGTGGTATTTTACGCACTGTAAATATTGTGTGACCTCCGAACCCGACAATCGATTCTTTTTGTGGGATAACTTCAAAAACTTTTTCGAGACCGGTTGTCCAGCGATGTTTTTTATATGTTTTTGGGATCTCTGAATTCGAATCCGAGTTAAGAAAAACGCCAACACATCAAATTTTTAAGATTTTTTTAAGGTTATTTTATTTCATAACTCTTTGGTGTTGTGGTTTGTGTGTCCCGAATTCTGATTCTGCGGCTCAAAATCCATATACAAAGCCCTGTCAAATGTAAATTTCAAACCACTTTTTATAAAATATAAATTTATTTATAAATTTGGAAATAAATTTTGAATTTTTTTTTAATTCTTATATGTAAAAATATCATTCTATCATTATTGCATTATTATAATTATTGAAAAAAACTTTATTGAGAAATATTAATATTTGAATAAAACCTATATTTTGGTATTTATCGATCTGCATCATAGTTTTTAAAATCGTTGAGAACTCTATTTTTCATAACCATTCGAAATCATTTCGCCCAAAACCTCACTAGAAACTGAAACATTATTGCTTTTTTATTGGGGACACTAACCTCCAGTTCCCTAAAAATATTTAAAATAATCGTAAAATGCGTACACTTTTCAACCTATTGTGCCCATTTGTTTTAATTCCTCTTGCAACAAATCATTTGTTTTCAAACCACATTAAAAATTGGTTTTGGTGAAATTGGGAGCACAAAATATTCAGTCGCAAAATGAATTGAAATAAAATTTCGGATTCGTTTTCCGTAGCACGGCCTAATAGTTTTTAAACCACACTAACATTCGGCTGGTGAAGGGTACACTATAGTCGGTGTATGCCGTCTGTAACTGGCCAACTTGTTTTTGAATTGTCATAAGTTTCTATTTATTCGGCTGCAGTTGGTCTGCACTGGAGTATACAGTCCTTTTCAGAGTTCACCACAAATTTGCATAGAGTACCAAATCAAATTTTTCTTGCCCCTGAATGAGTTTCGGCAGTAGGAAGTGGCGGAAGAGATTACTTATATACCACAAACTATATGTATATATATGTTTTGTTTATATACACAGTACTTTCTGCCCTTAACTTAATAGTTTCCCTTGACAGAATTTTCCGCTTCCTCTTATCTACTTGGCTTTAATATACTCTGGAGCTCAACTAATTTGTGGTTGTCAGCAGTTCTCTTAAATGTTTCCCTAGTGACTGAAAGGATGGTTTTGCGGTTAAGGTTCAGAAACATGGCTCAGTTTTCACTTTTTTTCCAGGAGTTTTGTCCTCCCACAAATCTGGTTTACTAAAACAAACTGTTTGTTTAAGCTTCGAGGTCTGGTTTATTATTTATGCATAATTACACCTTGGCGAATTTAATTAGAGGAAAATGTTATTAAATTGCTATAAAATTTGTAATTAAAGGGCTGGAAAGTAATTTGAAACTTGTAGGAGCGAAATGCGGATAATTAAAAATATATGTACAATGTAACATTTTTTTATTTTTAGTAATAGTTTTTTTATTTATTTCTTAAACATTTTTACAATACCTTTGCATATACTAGTGTAGGTTATTTAATTCTTTGGAAGCAGTTTTTTTGTTTAATCCTTTTCGCCTCTGTGAAAAATTTAAAGCACCAGAACTAGCTTTGACCATGTTTATAAACTCTTAGAAACTCAAACATAATTTTTTGTTTTTTTTTTCTATTTTCGTGAGCAAAAATCACCCATTTTAAGATTTTTTTTTTTTTAACTGTTCGTATTTTTAAAATGCTTACCTTCATTTTTAATTTATTTTAATTATTCTTTTTTTGTTGTAACTAATGTAAAACGTTTTTTATATTGGCTGATTTTGTTGAATCTCAGTCAATCCTGTTATGTAAATTATTTATGTCAAATCATTTACTTATTATCCACGGATAGATGCTAAATTAAATAAACCAAAAAAAATAAAAATTTTAATTTATTACTAGTAGCGGAAAGGCTTGTAAGTTGACACACCATAGCTTTTTTAGCTATATCTCGACATTGAATCCAAATAGGCACCAATGTAAATATACCGAGCTATAAGAGCTATAAGAGCTATAATCCAAAATAAGCAAAGCAATTGAAATTTATAAAAATTTTACAGACAATTTTCGAAAGAGCTTGAAAACGACCACCAAAAAAAGAAAGGCTTGTAAGTTGTCACATCTGCAAAAATCGCTGAAAATTTGAGAAAACTGAAATAAAAACGCATGATTGCTAAAATTTATGAAAATTTATTGATTTTAAATTTAACTGAGCATTAAATTGAATTTAAAAGAACAAGAAAAATTTAACTCTCCAGAGAAGTCGAAATTGTGGTTTTTTGTGATCGGTTTTTCTTGGTCGCCATTCTAAAAATGAGTTGTTATGGAAAATATTAAAAAAACATATCTGAAGATGGCAGAAAAATTCACTAAAAAAAATTCAAATTAGTTTCAATGATAATTCCACACAATAAAAAAGTTATAAAATAACATAGCAATGTAAAAAAATTAAAATTGATGTGTGACAACTTACAAGCCAAAAGGTGTGACAACTTACATTTTTGAAGCCATTTTGGAATGCATTGAAAAAAATTTGTCTATTCACTGTATGTCCGAAAACCTTTTTTGATTATGAAAGTTCATTGAGTTTCAGTTTCGGCACATATATTTTCCTTGATTTTTTATTTTGATTTGATCACTTTTTGAGTGCAATCAAAAATAATGTTTTTTATTTTCCGATTTCTTTAAAAACTATTTTTATAATTTGTCAAACACACACTACTTTTTTGAGTCTGTTCGCATCAAAAGCACATTAAAATTATTTACGGCGTATTTGCCATCGAAGACAGGTGGAATTTGGTGTTTTCATTGCTGGAACATCATAATCGACCAGGTGTCCCAACTTACAAGCCTTTCCCCTACCTATAATAGGTATATTATGAAGAAATTCCTTGTTCTACACGGCTTCAATAAGGTTGATTTCGTATTATTTTATTATATTTAAATAGTATTTAATATTTAATATTTAAACAAACTATCTATAATTTTACATGCATCAGAATCAAATTATATGGATAAATTCAAAAATAAATAATTTTGTGTCCTTCGTGGCCTTGGTTTGTAAAGCTCTCCAAAAAAATAGTTTTTGCACAAAACTGATGGAATCTTTGAACTTGAAAGGCGGTCATAAAATTTTATTGCATCTGTAGCAATTCCTAATGAAATGTCAAATGAAGCATTTAAAGCGATCTAATACCTTATTATCATTTTATTATTATATTTCTCCACAAGCTGAATTGGCGATTTCAAAATAAGACAACTGCATAAAATTTCGCAAAAATTAAACAAAAATTAAAAAAGCTATAAGGCATTTAGGCCGATTGGAAAATCCAAACTGTAGATGTTACCGATTTTTTATTCTTTTGTTTTTTTTTGTTTTTCAGTGAGTTTCCGCGAATAAAATGTGACTATTTTTATTGTCGTGAAAATTAATCCGTTCACTTTATTTTACGATTTAAAAAAAAATATGTTAAAAATATTTAAGTCGAACTACTTTATGTTTCAAATTATACAGAATAAGGTGCTGCGATTTATTTCAGGATGCGAATGGTATGTCACTACGTTTCCGGTTAGTATTGGTTTTTCTTTTAATTGAACAGAAAGTTCTATCGAGTATGGCCTTTACAGGGAAAATAATGCTTCATTAAAAACTTGATAGTTTCGCGTTCGACTAATTTAATTATTATTGACACCGAAGTCAAGGAACGGACTGGTCAGTTCGACAACGAAGACTTGAAGGCATTACGCAATTAAGTTATGTTTAAATGCTCGCTATTGAGTGACGGATGGGAATAAAAAATGACAACACAGAAAATCATATTGAAAGCCCAGTCAATCTGTCACATCTACTCCGTGTCTGAAATTCATGGTCCAGTGAAGCTTTGTTGTTGCTGGGACAAGATGGAAGTTATATACTAGGAGTCTTTTAAATCTTGGTAAACTGTCACGGAGTAGTTGTTCCAAAAATAATTGATTCATTTGAAAAGAGTATTTGGAAAAAAGTGACCAAAATGTAGATTAAGATATATGTGGAGTGCTTTATGAATGAACATGCCAAAAATCGGTCTATAGTTGTTGCTTCACTTGTTAAAACTTAGGCTAGGTTAGGTTAAGTTGGGATGCGTTATTTAGGCTTCGCTACACAAGGCCGAGATTACCCGAATACCTTACTGTCCCTTGTGATGCCTATTGAACGGGGGAGGTGAATAGTAGTGTTGGGTATGGGGGCGCCCTTAGTTTTGCCTTATCTTCCTGCTTGCTTAGTCATTCTAAGGATTCAATAAAAAGAGCCAGGTCCCTTATGGGCAGATTTGCCATAATGTCCAGGTCTTCAAAGAAGACTTTTTCCATTTCCCAGCTTATGGGTGCGTTTCCTAAAAGCGCAGAGCAGTTGCACAAAGGGTGTTGTATGCTTCCTATCTCCTCCACAACCCCGTAGCTCACAGCCAAAAGCTCTATGGCGCAGAGCCCATCCTAGTCGTGATCCTGTGGAATCGCAGGAGTTCGGAAGTTCGCTTTGCGTTGTATCTTGGCCAGAGTGCTCGAAAGACGTGTGTCCCTTTGTTGTTCTGCCTCGGTACTTCATGATGTTAAAAGTTAATTACAAGTAAAAGGAGTCCAAGGGCTGACAGACAGATGGACATGTCTAATAAATTCAGTGGCACCAAACCTAAAGTGCAACTTTGGTGGTCTCTGGTGTCTTTTTCTACATTTGCTCAAACCTCTAAGCTTAAGGTGCTGAAAAATCTTAGTGCACCCAGCACTTATAATAGATTTGGACCTTTCTGTACATGTAGGGCAAACGAACACTTTAGCTGGCCAAAACCAATATTTTAAAAGTCGTTAAAATAATTTGTTTTTAACCGCCATACATCATACAAACATAAATCTGTAATGTTAAGTACCGAAAATTTCAACAGATCGTGCCGCTGTTAAGTTATCAGCTGTTAAAAACTGCTGTTAATAAACAAAAGCACGTGTTTTTCAAATGCCAATTTTTTGCATGCAACTTTAAATTTCTAAAATAGAATAATTAAGCAACAAAAGTGAAATTTTTAATGACTATTTATTTTTAATAACTATGAGAGTGGTTTATAATATATAATTGTGAATGTGAATTGCTAAAATTGATTGTGCCGTTCTCCAAATTGTGTGTAATTGCTAACCATTAAACAAGCAAAAATTTGTAACAAAAATGAGTTTTAAATAGAGCTACAAAATGAACCCAGCTCATTCAACCAATAAAGTTTGTTGTCTGTGTTAGAATGTTCAATCATCTTTCAAATGCATGTCATATTAAAGCGCTCTTTTGCGCTCTTTTGCGCTTTTTAGCGCAAATTTCATTTTATAGGTCAACACCTAAGGTTCGAAAAAGCGAAGTTGTTTGCCACGTGGAAGTTAATGACGACGAAGAACGCAAAAGAGGATGCCATTTTTAATTGCTTTAAAGCGGCAATAACTGGCACCTGTTCTGAAGACGAAACGAGAATATTAGCTGTTAAAAGTAAACGCTTTTGCTAGCGGTTGTCTTCGAATTGGACAAATTGCAAAAGAATTTTCAAGGAATTTGAAAGAAAAGAAGCTGCAGATCTAGCAATAGATACATCAGATCCCATTATAGCATCAATTAACCTAGACAGACGTATCCATACACAAAAAAGACGTGTCTTCCTTTTGAAGTTTTAAATTTATTATCAAGCTCTTTGAATAGATCAGGAAGCATGCCTAACAATCAATATGGTGAGCTTGATATGGATCAACTCGAATTCCAATGCAACATAGAGCTTGACAAAGAATAGCATGAGCAATAACAATAGCTGCGTGTAGTAGACTTATTATTTACAATAAAATTAAAATTTGTTTATATTTCAGGACACTTTTTGGTTTTTTTTAATAAAAAAAAGGCGTTACCACGCCCATTTTTGCCATATCTACATTTATTTGGTTATTATAAGACCAATAAAAAAAGGAAACCAAAAAATGTTTTTTTATTTTATTTTAAAGTTATTAATTAATTGCACTAAGAATGGTCGTTTGCCCCATTATGCGCGCTCATCTGATTTTTTTTTCGCAAACTATGCATAAACTAAAGGGAAGAAAGGATAATATTGGAATAAATAACTGAAAGATGTGTAAATAACATTACATTACATTATTAGTATTAAGTTTCAGGCCGAATATAAATTTGTAGATGTGATTAGGGATCTTTGCAAGAATAAAATTTATTTATTTATTTTATTTTTTACGTAGCTGTTAGATTTCCTTGACTATTTTTCGGATCCAAAGAAAGTTAAACAGAGCATCGATATTATATTATTATGCCTTATATTGTCAAATCCTGGGCAGATGTCAAGCACATGGACTGTAGTCATTTTAAGACCTGCCCGCAGTGTTGGCACTTTGGGCGTTGATTGCCAGAAAGTAGGTGGTAAAGAAAAATAATTGACACTGAGCAAAAATTCGTAATACTATTTCGGATGGGTTCAATTTTTGAGCTGTTTTAGGGTTAAAAAGTGAAGCTGGTTTCAAAACGATAGCTAGTTGTCTTCGACCATCTCAAGTTTATTTTCTTTCGTATTGTAAAAATAACAAGATATGACAAGACCAAAAATTTTAAAAAGTGTATCCTTTAGTGCTTTCTTCACCAGAAAGTTTTGCTTGAAAATAGAACGTTTCTGTTGACTGATGAAGGCACGGTATCAAGGTAGATGAGTTGTACTTATGATGGCTAACTATTGTCGGTGCATCAACCGAGATTGTCCAGATAAACATAATGTTTAGCGAAACTACATACTATATTTGAATAAAACTTTTCATTGTAAACAGATTATTTTGAAAGTTCTTCCTTTACCCTTTACATTTCTTGATATGTATCACTAAAATACAAACATACACATTCGATTATTTTTTATGGACTTATATCAATTTTATTCCCCAGCTTGTAAACGAGAAACTGAGTTTAAAAACCACTTTTCCATGTACCTCTCTCTTTATGTGTACTTAATTCAATATTTGACAACTGCTCAACTTTAAGCACTTAAGAAGCCGTTAAAAAATATTCACTTAATTCTTTTCCAAGTTTTTCCGAATTTCAACTAGACCAACTTTAATTTGAATTTAATTCAAATAACTACGCTGAGTTTGTCGTACATATGTATTTGTCAATTTTTCGCATAACTTTGACCTATTTAATCCGATTGCCAGAGAATATAAAAACGAAAAGTTGTCAACAACATCGTCTGGAAACTGTCAAAGCAATTTTATTAATAATGAAAAACATTGAACCATATTTTCCTCTTCTTTTTTCTTCGTCTCAAAGTAAATAAAACTACAAGTTTCCTGGAACTTTATTAAACTAACGAAAAACTTCAATTTAGCACATTACAAAAACTTACCACATGCTATGACGATATGCCCACAAAAGTTATATCTTTGTTTATTTAATATATAAAGAACATTTGGCATACTTTTCACTTTGCCCAAGAGTGGAAAATGTGAAAAACTCAAAGAAAATCCATACCGAGTAGACCACATGACGCAATACAGAGAAATATTAAGAGAGCGACCAAAGTATGAAGAAAACGCTTCAAGCATTTTCCAATTGTAGCAAATTACAAATGGCAGACGACAAAATGGCTGACAAACGCACACCATCACAGACATACATATATGTGTACTTAGTATGTTTTGTATATGTATGGACTTATTTATACATATGAAATATTTTTGCATTTTTCGCTCATTTCCTCGTCTTTGAAGTGAAAATATGTGTCAAAGCTGTCGACACTTTTTCTTTCATTTGTGACTCTTAACACCAAGGCCAAAGAAAGCCAAGGAAAACTTATTAAAATTCTATGGAAGAGATTCATTCGATGATGCAGTCATTATCTCAATTTATGTGCCTTATTTTGATCAAAGCGAATCGATAACATATTGCAAGGGTAGTCAAATAAATATATGTACATTAGGGTGGGTCAATAAGGTATAAGGGCTCACTCGGATTTTGATTCTTTGGGTAATTCTAAGCAAATTTGCCCAAGAAACTATGGGTCTAAAATGAATTTCGAGTCGCCCACTTTTTCAAAATAGGTTTTTTTTCGCAATATTCAAAAATCGACTTAGACATTGCATTGAAAAGGCCAAAAAACGCTATTTTTTCACTAGCCAAATGTGAATTTGGTGGTTAGCATGAAGTTGATCTGCCGTTTTCTCAAAAATAAGAATGATTATAGTTCAAATAATAAAAAAAAACTAGTAAATCCCATAATTGGAGAAGTAAAGCTTATTTTAGTAATAGATTCTCCAATAGTCGGCGTAGTGAACAGTGCCTTATAACAGTAACAAATAAGCATAAATCCTCGGAATGGAAAGATAACAACGTTAAGCTGGCTATGAATGACATTTTATGACAAATTTTAAAGGAAACAAATTGACCGTGCCTTGAGATGTTCAGAGGGAAAAGTCACAAAAATCGGTACTTTATAATTTTGTAGAATACTTTAAAAAATGTTAGAGTTTGATATTCTCTACAAAAACATTATCTTCTCCAATTTATCGTTTTTGACAAGGATGAGTCCTTTGGCGTTATACTATTAGCGCTTCATCTCCTAAGGGGTCAACTGAAGAAAATATTTTTGTTTAACATTTAGGGTTCTACAATTCTTTTTACTGCTTAAAAAGCAAATAAAGCACATAAAAAATTATATTTGCAACAAACCGACTTTTGTGGACTTTAACCTTCAATACACCGATGTTTATTTTCGCAGTGAATTCATGTGCATAAAATGTGAATATTTTTGAGAAAATGGCAGATCACTTAAAAATTAATGAAAGTACAGAGTACAGTACAGACGGTAGGTTTCTTAAATGTCACATAAAATCGAAATCTATATCTTAAATATCGATCTCGTTATGAAGATGTCTCATATACATATACATAAATACAAAACAGACGTGAAAAAGTACAATAAAAATCTTTTGTACGACAAAAAAAATTTACTAGAGGATAAAGGCCCATACGCAGTTCGACAATTTTCACACAGAATGACAAAACTTCATATAAAAAAAATTCCAAATGGGATATCCCAAATGGGATGCGTATAGGCCTGAAAGAAAAAAAAGGAAAAAAACAATATTTTTTCTGCACGAATCTACTACCGAGATACAGCGGTGGTATTTCCAAAAAGTAAAAAAAATAATCTCTTATTTAATTCTTCACTAAGGATCTTCCAGCAGAAAGGTTTTTGATTTGGTTATTTTTGGCAATAACTCCCGAAGTTTGCATCCGCGGTTGGGTAACACAAAAATAAATGTTTTACCCTGCAAAACAGAAAGGCTTTGGAGAAAATAGTAAAAAATTGTTGCAAAGGACTGGCGGATGGTGTCTCTACAAAGTACAAATAAAGTACATATTTAGAGTCATGTCTAAACACATACTATTATAATTTGGTTTTGGTGACTTTTCAATTGTTATTACTCCTTTTCATTTTTAATCAATTTTTTTCTAAAACTTTTTAGTTTAATATATTTTTGGATCATATTGCATCAAAAGCCATTAATTTTCTTCTTAAAATGCAATTAAAATATGGCTACATTCTCAGACCTGTACTCACAAACAACTTGAGGTGCTGCCGATTATTGGGTATGCGTAGTAGTACCAATAGCAAACTTTTTCCGAAACAGAGGGGTTTACGTCAAAGACTTAAAAATGCGGCTAGCGCTCTACGTTTGAAATTTTGCATTTGGAAACTTCACTTTATTTTGGGCAAGGAGTTCAACGAGGAAGAGTTCGTAGAAAGCATCCAGAAAGCAGCTGCTGCTATGGTTGAAGCCGTCCGCAAAGTGGACTGGAGTCAAATTCATAAATTAACGACGCCTGAGGGATCCCTAAAAATATATTCCATTGCACAAGGTTGTCGCAATAGCGTCTTTATGGAGCTGGCGCGTTTTAAGACCCAGCATTTGAGTCTAGTGTTCCCCCTACGTGTCTTGAAGTGGAAGCTCGAGGATCAAAGCTATATTTATTTAGACATATGTATTATTGGGTTACGTATCTTGAAAGATTTTGAGACAGAAAAGGAAAAACTGCAAATGGAGAGTCTTTTGGAGAAAGCTTTGTTGCAGAGCAAAATCAGCGCCAAATTTACAAGAAGTGAGCAGAAAATTGTATCAGGATCACTTTACTTAAGATTCCGCTACGAAATTACAAAGGATAGTTCTAAGAAGGATTGGCTTATTGATGATTACAAAATGTTTGAATTTAGAGTGTTCTCCTTTAGTCCCGCAACAAAGAAATTTCGTGTAGTGCAGTTCAGTAATCTGGACAATGAGGCCAACACTGCTCAGTCTTAAAGATGATCATGAGAATTAGATGGGATGAGATAGTAGTGAGATGATCATGAGATGTTTTGCGATTTATCATTATAAATTAAAAAATTGTCACAGTGTAAAGTTACAAATGTATTCCTGCTGCAAAATTAAATTGTTATAATATAATCATGGTATTAAAGAATTTCTGGCTACCGAAAGTAGTTACATTTAAAATTCAAACGAATATTTAAGAGTAATTTTTAATTCATATGTAACTCACAAACAAATATATATAAATAAATAATTTTTGAAAATGAAAAATAAAAAAATAAATCGATGTTCGGGTTTAGAGGTCAGGACATGTTAACCATATGTTTTTGGAATCGCTGAATCCGAACCCAAGCTCCAAAAAGCCCCAGCACATCAGGGTTCAGACATAACCTCCAAAAATCTTCTCTTTCAGAAACCTTACGTGCTGGGGTTTTTTCCTAGGAAGCAGAGTTAGCGACTCCAAAATCAATTAATAAACATGTTCTAAGCTTCGAAGCCGAAAATTCATTTTTTTTTGTTTAACTATATATTCTTTGTGACTTTTTAAACATCTTCTAAAATCACAACTTTACATTTTTATTTTTCCTTTCCGAGGTGACAGCTTTACAATTGGAAGGTTTCATCAAAAAATGGTCATGTATTTCTTCATATCCAAAGATCATGTATTTTCTACTTTTAGGCGGCCCATTTTACTATTTTTGATCCAAGAGCAAAACTTTGAATGAGTGATATGCGTTTAAAATATGCATGATCTCAGGCCATATAGATCGAAGACTTTGAGTGAGTCTGGAAAACTCAATCGGGTTCAAAAAGGAATTAATTAATATATATTATGAATAATAACTGTCGTCTCTGAGACCCTTATGTTAAAAGGGTTGTTTACCTTAAGCAACTCACACTTTTTTAAACAGTGTGAAGATGATAAAAGATGATAAATAAAAGGATTAACTTTAAAATTTTTTAAATAGTCAATGAAGTATGAGTTCGGATGATTATTATCCGGTTAATTTTTAAATTAATCAATGTTTAGCATTATCTTTAAATTTTTGCAATTAAGATTGAGATATTTTTTTAAAATATTATCAAGATAATAGATATCACTTGACAAAAAATTATAATTTGTTCAAAAACTTTTTACCAACTGCTAATTGTTACCAAAGCTCAGGGAAAAACACTTCAAATACTTCATAGAAATTATTTCATAAAAATTATGAAGATGATAACTAATTAAAATTTTAAAGTTATTAAAAATTAAGGACGTTTTTGAAAAAGTAGTGTATATCAGTATTTCAAAAAACTAATCCAACTCCTACTTTTTTAAATAGTTGATGGAGGACGATAGTTCATGTGACGAACTTTTAAACCAATGGCCTTAAACACAATTTTTTTTAATAGCTGACAAAGCATGATAAGAGATAATACATTTCTTTTAAATCTCAGCTTATCAACCTTTAGGAGTATCTGTAAATTTTTGCAAATGAGTTTACGATTACTTATATAATATTTTTTACCGACTGCAATTCCTTGGCATAATTACAAACATTTTGGTAACTATTTACGTGAGGGCGTTTCGGTATGTGTAAAATATGATAATAGATGATAATGCACCGGCTTAACTTTGAAAACAAATGGCGTTTAAATTTTAAGCTTTCTTAATGTTTCGCTCTTATTAAATGAGATTAGATAAAATAAGTTGTTTTTAAGATAATATATAGATAATACAAATCATACCTATAAGAAATTCTTGCCAGAAGAAAAAATTTACCTTCCCACTTTTTACCACTTTCGATTCGTTGGTAAAGTTGACTGAAGCCACAGGAATAATTTAAAGAATTGATTTTGAAAAAAGCTGATCAAGATGACAACTAATCAGTTAAATAGTTTGTTTATTTCAAAGAAGTTGTGCCTCATGCTTTTTGGGTTAGATGATGGAATATGGTCATCTTTCGAATAAAAACAATAATTTTTTGTTATATACGACGAACATTGAGAAAGGATATTTACGAATTCGAAATTTTAAGAAAGCTTACATTTACTTGCGTCACATTCAACCTCACAAAATCCATATGCACTGCCATACATTACAAATATACGTATGTTGAAGGACACCAAAGGGAACAGTTGTCGAATGAAAGTCGATGAAATTAGCAAATAAAATGGCAACAAATGTTTATTGAAAAGAAAACAATGTGAATACATATATGTATGTATATAAGAAAGGGCGACAACAACCTACAGCCAATAAGAACCATATAAACACCTTGACAGAAAGCAAAACCTCAATAGAGCGAATAATTCAATTATAACTTTTGTTCGGGGGCAAATGGTATTTCTTTTTCCGCCCTTTCCTATCATTTTTTACCCAAAGCCTGCTTGACTGCAATGTGCTGTTTATGGCAGGATTCTTTCCTTTTATGCGCTCCTTTCTTCAACTTGGGCAAAGTTTTCCACTCCTTGCCAGAGTTGTCAACCTGTGCCAAGGCATAAAAATGTTTTAACAACAAAAATGTCAAGACAGTTGAATTCATCGTTTGAAAGCAATTTACATAAGGGAAAGTAAGCGAAAATGTTCAGCTATAATACAAGGACACAATAACTCAATTCCCCAGACAGGCCCCGAGTAAGCTTCCAACTTGAATAGGGGTGGGAGGAGGCGAAACAAAGGCATAAAAACTAAAACTTTTATAGTGCCGTGCACTAAATCCAAATATCTTGTGGTGGGACAAGTTTGTGGAACACAATTTTATGAGGCACTGTGGGCTAGACAAGTATTTGCAAGAATTCGGCTTAAGCTTTGCAAATATTGACGTTTCCATTGAGTTGGTGCAATTGTTTGAGAAATTGCTTATAAATTAAGTTGGCAGCACGGCGAAAGTATTTTCGTTTCGTCGTTTGACAGCACTGGTACTACAATCCTTGATGTTTTTCATATATCAAATAAGCAACTTGGGATTAAAAGCAGCTATTGAAAATTTGAATTTTTTTGTTGAAGCAAAGCATATCCCAGCAGCAAAACATTGGAGTATGCTTTTGATTTATCTATGGCTTTCTATACACTGTAGCCGAAGTATAAGGGTTATATTAGCTCAATTGAAGAAAAAAAACGAATAAGAGATGTAACTGATGCTTAGATTCGTCCTTTTTCACCAAATAGATTATCATGGCTTAGGCCTACAATGTGAAGTTCCAATCTTGAAACATGAACAAAAAGAGAAATATAAGAAAAATATTTTTATTAACATAATCCGATAGCGTATCTGTCGAATCCTCAAAACGTTCTGCAAAGAAAAGGAATTTAGGCGACTAGAAATTCCCACCAGCTTTTGACCTTCGGAATAATCTTGCTCTACCCCTTTCCCCCTTCTTCATACTCTTTTCTTCGTTTCCATAATTAGGCATCGCAATGGACCTCATGGTCTCTGGATGATCTCAATTATTGATTGAGCAGCATAATCAACCTTACCTAACCTAACCTGATCTTTTAGAATTTTAGTTAGGGAATTCCCCTTTCTATTTTATTTTCATAGCAGCTTAAGGATGTACTTCATGCTTTTTTATACACTGTTTTTTCTGGAACGTATCTACCGTGTAGAAACAGAATTAGTTGTATAGGTATGTGTTGAGTATAAGGGAATCGAGTACTTCACATCGAGTCCTAAAATGACTAACTGACTGAAGAGAGCTTCAAGAACTTTTGCAGGATATATTGGGTAAACTTGGCGTCCACCAGATTATTGCAGATGATTCTAGACAACAAAAATAAATTGGTTTTCGTTCTAGGAGATCGTAAATGGAGAGATTGTGAATGTTATCTCTGAGCTCTAAAGTGTAACGGTTTTTCGGATATCGGATTCGGATTCAGCGGCCTTATAAAACATATGGTAAATATGGTGAAAATGGAATTTTTATACCCTGTACCGTATGGTACAAAGGGTATATTGTGTTTGTGTAAGCCGAAAATGTATGTAACGTACAGAAGGAGAAGTCGGAGACCCCCAAAGTTACCTAAAGTATGATCAGAGTGACTAGAGAAGTCGATATACCCATGTCCGTCTGTCCGTCTGTCCGTCTGTCCGTATGAACGCCTAGATCTCAGAGATGGTAAGAGCTAGAGCAACCAAACTTTCAGATAAGATCCCTTATTAATCCATAGGAGACAAGTTTATTTTATTTTTTTGATATCGGGACTACATTATATAGCTCCCATAGGGGTGTTTCAGAGGACCTCGAAAAAAAACAAAAGTTTTAGATGGATAATTCGTTTGTTTATGAAGATATCATAACCAAATTTGGTAATCGGAAGTTTTTTAAAAACCCCCAGCACTGTACCAAATTTTATCAAAATCGGTTGACTGTATCATATAGGTCCCATAGGATCGATCGGTCGAAAATTTGTTTTTTGTACAAAATTCGTTGTGTTTCGTTTGTTTGTGAAGATTTTGTAACCAAAGTTTTAAGTTTTTTAGAGTTCCCAAGCACTGTACCAAATTTGATTAAAATCGGTTGACTATATCATATAGCTCCCATAGGACCAATCGGTCAAAAAATCGTGATTTGTACAAAATTCGTTGTGTTTTGTTTATTTGTAAAAATATTGTAACCAAATTTGGCATTCAGAAGTTTTTTGGAGATGTTCAACACTGTACCAAATTTTATCAAAATCGGTTGACTATATTATATAGCTCCCATAGGGCCAATCGGTCAAAAAAACGCTTTTTGTACAAAATTTGTTGTGTTTCGTTTGTTTGTGAAGATATTGTAACCAAATTTAGCATTCAGAAGTTTTTTAGAGATCTTCAACACTGTACCAAATTTTATCAAAATCGGTTGACTATATCATATAGCTCCCATAGGGCCAATCGGTCAAAAAAACGTTTTTTGCACAAAATTCGTTGTGTTTGGTTTGTTTGTGAAGATATTGTAACCAAATTTGGCATTCATAAGTTTTTTAGAGATCTTCAACACTGTACCAAATTTTATCAAAATCGGTTGACTATATCATATAGCTCCCATAGGGCCGATCGGTCGAAAAAAAGTTTTTGATTAAAAATTCGTCTGTTTTTGGTTGTTTATGAAGGTATCATAATCTAATTTGTCAATCAAATGTCTTTTGGTGTTCGTAAGCAATTTACCGGATTTTATTGCAAGCAGTGGTACAGGGTATCCCAAAGTCGTCCGCGCCCGACTTTAACGTACGCCATCTTTTTTTTTGTGGCTGTATTATGTACCGCCTGATCATAACACAAGTACTAATTCGAGCAATGTTTCTCCACATATTGCATGTAGTCCGATTATAATCAATAAAAACCCTAGGATGCCGAATGTTTACATAAATAAAACCGATAAACGATGTATCATAATGCCTTCATACCAGCATCTGGCTAATGCTATGGAATTTGGTCCTGCTTGTGGTACCAATTTGAACTTCTTGCCTGATATTTTTATATAAGTATCTAGAGACGACAATAGAATCGAACAAAATGTATGGTGATCTTGGGACGAGGCATATGTATTTCACTAACAGAATTGGCCCAACTAGTCTCAAATCTATCCTAACCAAAAAAAAAAGAAAAACATTTTTTTCGACTCTGCTTGTGCGACGATGTTTTTTATATATTTTTGGAGATAAAAAAAAACCCTGGTATGTCAGGTTTCTTAGATAAACTCCAAAATATATCTTTTTATGGAATTTGTTAGGTTATGCCAAAGCGTTTTTTGACTTCTGGGTCCAAAAGTAATTTTTTCTTGCACAATATATTATATAAATTTTTAAGGTACATTTACGTCGGTATATCCCGATTGAAAACGGCCCTTTTTCTTTCTTTTTTTTAGCAAACAATTGTTTTGCGAAAAAAAGCTAGAAATGTATTCTGTACATCAGCGGTGGGCACTTAGACGGCACGCGTGCCAAAGAGCTTTCACACGTACTAGAAAAGAGCTTTTTACCGTAAAAGCTCGTCTCGTACGTTCGAGCTAGTTTTACAATGGAACGCAAAGCAGAGCCGCATGGCAAGACACAAAAGAATAAAACTCGATGATATTGTCGAATTTAATGACAACTATGACAAAAACAAAAAATTATTTGTCCATTTTACCTCGGTTTTTGCGAAAGCTCTTTTTTGTTTACGCACACAGGCACAAAAATTGCATTAGTAGTTTTGCCCACCGCTGCTGTACATAACAACTAGTGGTACTTGAAGCTTACTTTTCATGCTTTTTTCTAAATAAAGGCAATTTCCCATGCAAAGTTTGGTCTCAACTCGTAAATGCCTTCCCAAGTTGATATCGATCATATATAGAATAATGTTGCTTTTGATATGGCCTGCATATACTTCAATTAATTTCGAGGCAATTTAATAGCCAAATTGCACAAAGAAACTTGCAACAAAACTTGGTCATTGCAATTTCGCAAACTTGATCAAAACAAAATGTTGCCAGTGTTGCTATTACGCTTCAGCCGCTACAGCCGCAAGCATCATCTACAACCCTGGCCTTGCATCCCCCATCAACATGGTCTAAAGATAAACTTTTCACTTGCACGCAAAATTTGTTATTAAATTTTGCCAAACGTTATAAAATTCAAGACGGGCGCTATGCGTACAAAGAGCTCAACCCAGGTACTCCACGCTGGAGTAGGAAATGCGTCAAGTATTGGATAGGATTTGGCAAGCAGTTGGCCTGTAGTTTTCCTGGAGCTGGCTGTGTCATGCCGCATTGCGGCACAGCAGGACACATACTGAGTATGGCGGCATAAGCCGGAGCACTAGATGAAACTATGAAGCAATGTTGACACTCTTCCTTGATAGCGTTAAATTGAAGTTGTTTTTATGCTCGTTGTTCTTGGGGGTTTTGCTGTACTCGGGCGGACTACTAGAGATGATAGAATTTATATGACAGGTCACGTTCTCTATGAGGCTAAATGGCTTTTCAGGTAGCTTTATGATTGATATTGCTACTCCCAGAGAAATAATAAAAAGACTTTGCAGACACTTTTTCCAAGTAGTTGATAAAAGATGATTATCGAACGATTTAATTTTAAAAACGAATGAGATTTCAGAATGCCGCTAAACAGATTGAAGCACAAAACTTCGGATGGTAAAAATACAAAGTTTTATGAATTAATAAAGTAAGAAATCTGTAAAGACGATAACATTTAAGATATATGGCATTCGAGTCTCCGACTGAGCGATATTGCTTTTCAGGTAGCTCTATGATTGATTATAGATATTTCCAGAGAAATAATAGAGTGTTTTTTATATAATTGATGAAAGAATATATAAGATTTCATAGATTTCATTCAGGCTTACGAATGTTACTAAGCTGACTTTACGACGATGATATTCTATCAATTTGATTGTTAAAATGAATAAGCTTTGAGCGCTAACCTTGTCAATTTCTACACATTTAGTTTCAAATCAAATGCATTAATCTATTGTGTCAAAAATATCTTGGAAAGAGAAAGAAATATCTCAAGCAGAATATTAACTGACAAATTTTTTCCAAAAAAATCCAAAGTCCATAGACACTTTTTAACACTTGATAAAAGTTTATGAAAGATGTAAATTTGACTTTTTATCGAAATAGTATATCTGGGATGACACAGAAATCTTTAGAGATTTTTGATTCGGTAGGTTTGCTAATCTCGCTCTTGGGCGAATGATAGAAAAGAGTTGCTACTGTTGAAAATAATTTTTACGAGTGATTTAAGAAAGTTAATTTTTTATTGGATAATTCGATAATTTGTAACATAATTGTTACTTTGCGTTTTAAATTTCTGCAAAATAAATTTTAATATTTATCTCTCCCTACACATGAGTTTATATGGCAACCCTACGAGGCATCAGCTGTCATTAACTGTCATAAGCACCTTTTAATAAAATTGTATGGTATTACGAACAGACAAACTTTTTAGCAATATGTCTTCAAGAAAAAACAATACCTAGATCATCTCGCAATAAGATTTTAAAAATTGTTCTTGTTAAATGTGTTTGTTAAACCAAAAATGTTGTTTTATATTTTTTTTTTGTTTCTTGAAACTCAATCAATCCTGTTATAAACGTATTATAATTTAAAATATTTCATATTGCATTGATTTCAATAGTTTGCTTGTAAAACCAAATTGCGAAATGGCTACAGAGTAACAAATATTTCGTAAACATAGTTGTTTTTTCTTTTACTATTTCTGGTACTTTTCCATTACATCAAGTACATTGAAAGAGAGAATTTAAGAGTATGATTTCTCGCAATAACTTTTCAATCAAAACATTTGCTGATTATAATAATTGTTATTTATTTTTTCTGTGTGTTCTTAATACTTATTGCGATAAGTTATTTATTATAATTAATTTTTTTTAATCCAAAATTTTTAAAATTATACACATGATTCCTGTTGAATTTGGTAATAAAACCGCACTACGGTTACGATTACTTTAATGACGCACGCTGATCATGCATATTCTTATATACTCACGCATTTCGTGTCACTCTGCACTAACAAAAGTCCATCTCTAAGGCATGTGATGCTGACAGACTGACTGACAGACTGAGTGGCTTATATTTTAGTTGTAATACTTTTGCTTGGATGTTGACACTGTTGCAATTCGGTGCGCACAGTTCCCGTTGAGGAGGAACCAGATGATGAGCCGGAGGAAGAGGTATACGAGCAGCAAGATGACGAGGAACCGCTTGATATTGTTGAGGCACTTCGTGGATTGGCTTTTTCACTGGAAGTATTTGTTGTTGTTGGAGTAGTTGTTGTCGTTGTTGCTGTTGTGGTTGTGGCAACAGTCTGCAAGCCATTTGGCTGCGTCTTCTCCTTCAGCGCTTCTCTAGACAAATTGCGATGCAATTGCGGTATTCGTGTTTGTGGCATGCTTCCTGTTGCTGCTGCCGCTGCTGTCTGTGTTGTTATTGTTGTAGGCGCTGTGCCTGTGGCAGACAGTTGATGACAAGTCGCATCGACAGTAGCCGAATCCTTGCCCGCCTGCGGCACAATGGAACGCGGTATCAACGATGTCCTGGAGCCAGATTTTGTGGGTTGTGCATACAAATCGCCATTGGGCCCCGGCCAGCTAGGCGTGCCACTTCCAGTGGGCGTATTGGCCGAACTTGCACTGGGACTAGCCTTAATCGCATAAACACACTCTGTGCGCTGCGCTGCCGCAGCCAGCACATGCGGCGGCGTTGCCTCATGCGCCGGCGGCACCGACTCGAAGGACTGAAACGAACCGCTAAGTACTGGCCTGGCCACAGGCTGCTCTGGAACGGGCATTGTGGTCTGAGCTGTTGCTGCATCAACAACAACCTCATTGCGTTTGCCTGCCGCCGGTGACTTGGGCACAATGGGACCCACAATCAGCGTGTTTTGCGTTATCTGCGGCTCTTGAGTCTCCTCCTCGCCACAATCCTGTGCCAGCATTAGCGGTGATGTGGTTATATTGCTGCTATCACGACGACGTCCCGCCTGCCGTCCCAAGGTGCTGCTTATAGTGCGAGGCGGAGGCAGTGGCGCCGGCAGCGCAAAACTTTGCGGCGGCAGCGAGTTGCGCTTGTAGCTGCGGCTCAGATCGGCGGTCATGGGCGGCGAGTCGCTGCTGCGTTGTGCCGTGGGCAGCACCTTGGGATAGTTGCGCTGCCGCAGCAGCTCCAGTTGCTGTGTGGTGGTTAAGGGTAAGACGTGCTCGGGGCAGTCATCATCTCGACTGGTCACATTGATATCCACATCGTCTGCATGCACAAAGCTGGTAATCTGCTCATCCGGTGCCAGCTGCTGGCATAAAATCATGTCCACCGGATCGGAGCGTGAATGCTGATGGTGATGTTGATTTGCCTGCTGTGCAGGCAGTAAGGCTTCACTGGGTTCCGTCATGGCTGAATGCTGGCGCTGCAGCAGTAGCTCATAGTGAAACGGATTACCTTCATGCATGTGCTGCGGTGTGAGCAGTTCCGCATCGGCTACCTCAATGTCCTGACAAATAATAATGCGTCCATCCAACGACTTGAGCTTAGTTAGCTCAATAGGCTCCTGTTCGAGTACGCTGCTGCCGCGTGTCTGTGGCGTGGCATCAATGGCAACACTGACCTGTGCCGGTTTGGCGGCAAAGCTGCCCGACAACGAGCTAAACGCCGGCGAGGCCGACTTAGGTAGCGTATGACCATGTCCATGCGCTTGGCTGGACATCCACTCGCACACCTTGGTGTGTGTGTCCACTGTGGAGCTGCTTAGCTGCCTGGTTATGGCATAGCCATTAATGGGCGAGCGTTGGCCCGTCTTAATGGCCTCATAGGTATTGGACTTGCGCACCATATCCAATATATAGCTATCATCGCCATCATGGGACTTGCTGGCTGTGCGCTTAAGCTCATCGTCGGTGGCGCCATCGTAGCTGAGCATGCCACCAGCGCCGCCCAGCTTGCGCTGCAGCGAGCTGACACGTTTGCGCCGCTTCTGCAGCAAAAATGTGGCATAGATGACAACGTTCAGTACAATGAATACTGCAATTAGGGCAATGAGTAATTGCAGCGTTGTCTCCGATTTGGCCACTGGGCCGCCGCCAGGCTCAGAAATGGGCTCTACGCCAGCGCTCTCCTGGGACTGTGTGGCTGGCTCTTCGCCATCTCGTATTGTGCTTCCGGCTGCTAGATTTGTGGATAATGTGTACAACTCACCGCTGGAGGAGTAGCCGCCCACTGGCTGCTGCGGCTGTTGCTTGTGTATATGTCCAAAAGTGGGCGGTGCATTGTACATGTTCTCGGCGGCGGTCTCTGGCTGTACAGAGCCTGTGGAGAGCGGGTCCTGTAGCAGCAATTTGAGCGTACGCACCGGATCTTCGGCACCATTGTCACGCGTACCGTATTTGCTCATGTGACCTGTAATCACCTCGCTTCCGCCATGGCGCGTTGGCTTTGACGGAAACAATGGAATTTCAGGGTTTGCGGTTGCGATGCGTTGTTTTTTCTCTTGCAGTAAAAAGGGCTGCTGTTGCTCCTGTATGGCCGCAATTTGATTCAGCTCGTCCGGCAGCTCTTTGTTCCAGAAATTCATGTAGATTTGACGGTATTTATAGCCAACAGTTGGTGGTATTCCTGTGAAAAAAAGTAAATTAACTTTGGTTGCACATGTGGTGTACTTTGTTGTAGGTATGTATTTAGTATGTGTAGATATGGTAGGAGGAAATAGTGAAGTCGAAGCAGCCTCATGGGAACAGACTTTTTTTATTGTGGAAGATTTGTCCTCCTATTATAATTTAAAGCTGCGAGCAATATTTTTAAAGTCTTTATGTACTGCTTAAATTACTGAGACGCTATCCCAAGAACAAATCCCTTTCTTTTGAAATATTATGAAAATACCTTCCTGAAATCGAATCATATTGGAAATTGCGTAAGCTGGTAATTGTTATCAAAAATGGAATTGCTGCAGTTTCGGAGTACTCTCTGCGCTGGAGAGGATACGATAGAATGCATCCTGTACCTGCTATGCGATTTACTACTTAGTTATCTGGGTGATCTCGGCCTGAGCCCAGCAGCTTACCTAACCATAAGAAAGTCTGAAAAGGAAGTAACGTCTTTTTCTTCTACCTTCCCGTGAACTACATACTCCTCCTAGCCCGCTACTTATTCAATTCTTCTGCATTATTTCGAGTTAGGAACAAATTAACCTATGTATTTCTTAAAGAATGGAGTTCAAGCTATTTCCAAGTGTAACTAATATCGAACACAATCAACAAACACATAACAATAGAATTGGTTTTAAAAAGGTTCAAAAACTTTTGACGGGTAGTATTTTTAAAAAAGCAATTAGTTGCCATTAGAAAATTAGCTAAATATATTTACTACTAACTAATTACTGACTACTCAAATTATAAATCTTCTTTTTTAACCCAAAAATAAGAATAAAAAATAAGAATAATCATATTGAAATTTTTATTTCTTCGGAGTTAGATAAAAGTTGAGCAACCAGCTTATTTATGATGTGCGGAAACACAATTAAATCATTGGACGCTGGACCAGGACTGTATGGCGGATGGTCCATTAATCCGATATTTTTAGCGTTCAAAAGCTCTATTAATTGAATCGATGGGAGAGAGCTTTTATTATCATGATGAAGAATGGAATCGTCTTCTGGAGAAAAAAGGGTATCATGGTTTCTCCGTTATCCAAGTGGAACAGTGGAGACATGACAGATTCCATCTGAACCAAGCCGCAAAATATAAATTGTGATTTTCGTATAACTAACCAAAATTCCTCGTGTGAAAATTCGCTATGGTGGAGTTCCACTGTACTAAATCGAAACATTATTTTTGAAAGATAACGTTTCTTTAATTTAAGATATGCATATCGGGTCATCCCATAATTTTCGTACGATAATTAGAGGTCTTAGTTTCAGAACGACCTTAACCTATTCCTAAACTTTATTGGCCAATAAAGTTTGAATCATCCCCCAGCGTGAGTTGTTCTAACCAAAGGTGACTCACTGGGTATGCATAGGTACTAAGAAAGTTAAGATTTAAAACTTATAGAGAAACAAAGAATCAGTCGGACTGCCGCCAGATAGTCGACTACGCTACAACTCTTTATCGCAAAAAAATGTAATATCTGCGTTGTTTGACCATTTTTGATACTTACCAATATTGAGATAAGCTTGTCCACGCTTATTGAATTCCGGCCAGTCCAGATCATAACGATCCCATTCCAATGCATGTGAATTAATAAAAGTGCCCCTCCATGGCGCCTTAGGATTACTTTAATAGGGTAGCAATAGTAAGCCAAAATTAGTTGAAATAATAAGCGAAATTCATTCATTGATTTCATTTAGTATGAATACAATTGGCATTATATGACACTTTCAAAAGAAAATTTCCATTAACTTTACATAAGCCGCATTTATGTGCGAAAATTAGCCATTTAGGAAGTTCACTAACTGCACATTGCCCATTTTCGCAGTGCAGCATTCATATGTATTCCAAGCTCATTAAAATCCCAGCCAAAGCACGATAAAAACTAATAACTGGCGCGGCATGCAAAACCAAATGCTGCTAAAATGTCTGCTAACGATCTAGGATTTCTGTTTTGATTGCTATATTTTCCATATATATCTAGAATTTTCCTTTTTTTTTTGACCATTTTTATTAAGCGTACTGTCAGCTACTTCAAATAATAATATTTTCGCTGTGGTTATTTTATTCCATGTATTTGTTGGAGTTGCGGAAAAAATAATAATAAAAGGCAGAGCGCAGTAAAAATTCTATTCATTTTGCTGTCCAAGCTTTGGAGATTGCAAAACGTGCTCCAGCATCCATGAATATCAAAAAACGCACACACAGATACTAACACACACAGATACGAACAGCGCAGCATTTACCGCATTATGGCAGCGGCTTAAGTGTAAATGTGTGTGTGTGTGTGTATCTACGTGTTTGTATGTGTATCAGTTGGCCTTTATTTTGCATGCAAAGCCCAGTCTGGCCCATGTTGGATGCTCTAAGCCAAACCCCCACCGCCCCGGCATAACTATAAGCCCAACCTAAGGCCGCCATCTTTAAATGCACTTTTATATCCGCTTTGCTGCACTTCCGTTTTGTCAATGCCAGCCGCATTAGTATCGATGCCATTTAGCACAACCCACATGCCACATGCCACTTACCCGGTTTTCACAAAATTCGTCCAATATGCCATTACCGCTTCGGAGAGCAGCTTTTCCTGCACGCTATAGTTGGAGCTGGAAAATGGACCCGCAGGCGCAAGCGGCGCTCCAAAGATAAAAGCCAGTTCTTCGCCCATAATGCTATGCGGTAGCTGTAAGCAAAAAAAAGACAGAATTCTATGAATGAATGAATGTATCCTTAAAGTGAGCATGTTTTCATAGCTTTGCTGTTTTTCAGCGAATCTATCTTGTTACAGACAGTCAACGAATCTCTTTATTCCTGAGCATAAATATTTGGATAGTTTCAGAGACAAATAAAGGAAGACACCGGGATAGAGTGAGAGTCGAGGCATAGAGACTGTGTAAGTAGGTAATAAAGCCAAGTTTTTATTGTTTGTCATGAAAAATGTAACAGAAAAAAAAGGAGAAAAGAAACTCAAAAAAACTCAAAACGTTTTCTGTGTGTGTAAATATAACAAAATGGCTGCCGTCGCCAGAGTTGCCAGCGTTGTCATCGCCGACATTTATGAGTGATGAATTTTGATTTTCATTTTCATTTTGATTTTGAGATTGTGTGAATTTGATGAAATGTGTTGCTACACACATACAGAGAGCTGGCACACATACACACAGATACTACAGACAGACAGATACTGCACACAGATACTACACAGATTATTGCTTGTATTTGTTGCTGAACTTTGACGAGTTTTTTATTGTGCCTTTTGATGTATGTTTGTTTGGTTCAACAACCTTTTTTTATACTCTGTACCTTAAGTTAAGGGGTATATTGAGTATATGCAAATGTAGGTAAGGACTCCTTATATGTGCAGGCAGATCGTAAATTTTATTTTACCACGCCCCTTTCACACTCAAATATTTTCAAGGCACTATATTTTCTACAATTTCAAAATTTGGGCTTTATTTTGTAGTGGAAAAATGCGGGAGAGTTCCTATAACCGGACCACTAATGCCGGAGATAATCGCAACATAGTCTATTGGAGACCTGACATATCGCCAGGGATCACAAATAAATTTTTGTGGTTGAAAAAAAATCACAGAAAATAAGTATTTTAGATGAAAATATCTTTAAAATTTTACTGTGAAAATTAAAAACAACAATTAAGTTTTAATATCTTTTGAGCCAAGGGGATAATTACAATGGCTGGCGTCTTTGTGGGATTTAAACTCAAATACCGATAACTAATATGCACTTGAAGGACATTCGAAAAAAAATATTAGCGTGGTATATATTGGCAAGTACCTCTATTAGAAAGTTTAAAATCGTCAAAATCGAAGAGATCGATTTAAAAACGTAAAAGGATTTTACAAAGAGTTGTATTATCAATCTTAAGAGAGCTCGAGCAGCGATACTGTCATATTAAGAAATTAAATTTGCAAATATAAAATTGCATTAAAAAGTAAAGTTACAGAGTATCTTAAAGTCGGCTGCGCCCAAATGTAAAATTTTGTTTGGTGGGAAATTTAACAAAAGTCAAGCACATGTCTTTGAATTTTGTTTTTTTTATAAGGAAATTGATTCTCTATCGATACCATACACCCTATATACATATACATATATATTCACTTATGTTTATTTGGTCCTTTGATGACATTTTGTTTACTCGGTGCGAACGAAGTCATAGAATATGGAATCAATCAAATTAAATGATTTGCCTTTTACGGATGGCATGAATAGCACTGACAAAAATCATATTTATTAATATTTATAGTATATTGCAATTTGTCAAAATATAAGCACATAAAACATTCGCAAGGAAATAGATGAACATAAAAAAATAAATATAAATATTTTTTTTTCATATGAATGGAATTGAGCTCTAAAAAGCATTAAGGAAATTGAATTTAAGCAAACCCAACACATACCAGCATAAAAATTTAATAAAAATTAAGTTCAATTACTATTTTAAAAAAACAATGAAATGTAAATTTGCATTTATCACTTAAAATTAAATTCAAAACAAATTTTTAAAAGTAACTTTTTTTCTGCACTGTAGATAGGTAGGTCAGCAGTATAAATTAAAACGTAATACATATCAGAAAAAATTTAGATTTATGTGCTAATTACTTGCAGTAACAAATATTTGTTTTAAGTACAGTTGACACTTAACATGCAAAAATTACAAACTAGGCGGTCAAAGCAAAAAAAAATTAAAAAAATTGTACCTATATAAAAAAAAAAAAATTATTCTTCTAGATTCAAAAAACAATGCCGATCTTAATTTCAGTATGAAATTTATTCTAAATATAATTGTTTCATTCTAGAATTTAAAATTAGCAATAAAATACTCTCAATCTCACCATTAAGACTAAACATTATTACTATGAGCACAAACTGCTCTTTGAGAGCACCTATACTTAAAATAATTCTAAACATTCCCAAATAAAGAATTTCGGAAATAAAAAGTTTCTTAACTGTATTCAAATAAACGTCTTCGTCCTCTAAGTTTGAAGCCATGGCCGGAAAACAAACATGGCATAGAATCTCGGTTCTGTTTCGGGAATTGGACTGCCTACGGAGCAGGGTCCACAATGGGTTTCTAGAGTCGAAGTGCAGTTCTCCCAGTAGCATTAATTTTTTTTTAATAGCTTCAAAGATTTAAGTAGTTATGCAATCTAACGAAACTGCCTTAAAAATGGTCCCTTGAAAACTAGTGCCATTTATGGGAGATCCATAATTTGAAAACTGCGATTCACAAAAATATATGTACATATTTGTGATTATTTTTTTTTTTTTTTTTTTTTTTTTTTTTTTATAAAACTAAAAAAAAAATAAAAAGTTTTTAAGAGAGGGAGTCTAAAAAGTAACGCTTATTACTATCATTTTTTATACTTTCTGCGATTTTTATTTTATGCGGCATGCTATTTTTGAATCTTTGCTAAAATTTTGGAACAGGGTGTTTAAAAAAAAAATTTGTGTTGTAAATTTTATTATGTGTTGCTATATTCCTAACACATGGTCATTTCCATTTTGGCGTGACGTTACATTTGTATATAGTATTGTCATACTGATTAAAAGATATAAACAAAAATTCGCTTGAAGTGACGTTACAAAAAATAGAAGTGGGTTTTGACTTAGTTTACAAAATTTTGAAATTCTGCGAATTGGGACACTTTTTGTATAAAACTTAATACATACGATTTGAAATAATGTGAGCTCCTTTTGAAATTTATTACTTCAAAATATCACACACTAAATTTTATTTTTTGTGTAGCGAATAATTTTTCGTCAATATTGGATTATAACCTAATTTGTATCGGTTGATTGCCAACACAAAAAAAAATAAATATAAAAAAAAAAAAAATTACTTCAAAAAACTTTTTTTTTTAATATCTGTTGTAACGTTACTAAATTTTCACAAAATATTTTTTGGTAACAACCTAGCAGAGACATTAGTGCTTTTTACAACACTGCGTCGGAGTCAAGGGTCTTAGTCGGGCATAAATGCCTTTTAATTAAAGTAAGATTTTTGTTGCCTGTCAGCCAGTTGGTGTCACAAGGGGATTCACGTGTAACCACCTCGGTGGTACGCGCCGTAATTGTGACGCACTGCTGGAAGTGCGACTACACTCTCCACGTGAGGGCGGAGAGTAGCAGGCCCATGGTACGGTCATGTCTCTGCCATGGGTGCTGAAGAATGGTAGTTCGGGCGAGAGAAGAAAACTCGATAAAATTACCCCAATCCAAGGTGGAACTGCAAAGGCTGATGGATGAATGGCTGAGGGGGTCTTAGTCGCCACTTTGCGGACTCTGGATACCTGCCGACCTCCAGTTTTAATAAATGGCTTCCCGCGGTACCCGGGCTATGCCACGGGTGACTCACCCCTTCCCGCCTACTCGTGGGTCCAAAATATGATTTCTCCTTCTAAAACAAACAACAAAAACCAAACACAAAATACGGAAGGGACGAAGCTCCCGTTAACAGCAGCATGCTCGGTGAGAAAGGAACCTTCGGGTGTCCTTTCCATCTTTGATTGTGTCGACAATGGTAAGGCGGCAAACCCACCGTCTTCCCTAGATTCTGGGGATAGGCAGTCCAACCCATCCTAGGACGCAAAGACGAAGCAGACATACTTCGCCTCTTCGTCCAAGGCGGGGCTGGTTGCTAACTCTCCAGAGTCGGCTAGTCCGAAGATGCCACCACCAAAAAAACAGTCTTACCAAGACAGGCGACGGGCGGGAGAAATTCTCCAAAAAAATTTCGCTTCTCCGGAAGAATCGCCAGAGAGCAAGAGGTTGGTCGAGTGGGTAAAACAATTTTGCCGGGTTTCCAGCCAGCAGCCCCAGGCAAAGCAAGTGGAAAAGCGAAGAGACAGAGATCTGCCGAAGAAACTGCTCCTCCGGACGCGACCTCAGCTCCTGAACCGCTCTTTCGCCGAGGTCACGAAGGACAAGATCCTCCTGGGTGTCCTAGACATAGGAAACAAGGACGGTCTTGTCCCTCGTAACTTGTGGTCCAAGGTGGAGAATGAGCTGCAGGTCCGTTTCCTGGAGTATTTGGAGAGCAGTGGTGGAACTCCTCCTCTCAGTAGTGACGCAGGATGGCATCTCGGCACAGTAAAGACCATTGCCTGTGATGACAAGCACTCTGCGGAGGCTTATAAAAAACCAATTGCTGCCCTCGGTGAGGTTTACCCTGGCGCAAAGCTCGTAGCAGTGGACTGGAAAGATGTTCCTTTTAGGCCTAGAGCCCGAGCTTGGGTATCTGCAAAGCCGGAGGATCCTGAAAAGATCCTCAAACTGTTTCAGGTGTGCAACCCACACCTGAAAACTGATGATTGGCGGATAGCCAAGGTTGAAGATACGGTGGGGCAATCACGGCAGGTGATGCTCATCATCAATAAGGAGTCAGCGGAAGCCTTGGCTAAAGTTGACGGTACCGTAAGATACGGGGTGATTCCCTAGTTGTAACACTAACAGAAGCTTGCAACTATGCGTTCAACAAATCGTGCAAACTAAGAACACCAAGGGGGAAAAATAAACCTCCCTGGTGGTCGTCAGAAATTGGGCAACTCCTGCACAATTCACATAATCCCAGCTCAGCTACAATACGGGGGGAAATCTGTCGTCAGATGGTTGACGGATATCTTCCTCAGAATCCTAGCCACCGGGATCATCGCGGAAGCGTGGCTTATATCTAAGGTAGTCTATATTCCCAAAGCAGGGAAGGCTTCACATACGCTCCCCAATGACTTCCGGCCCATAAGTCTCTCATCGTTTCTTCTCAAAACGATGGAAAGGCTAATTGGCCTACGGCTAAGAAATACAATTCCTCAATCACTAATGTCAGACACACAACATGCTTACAAAAAAGGCAGCTCCACGGAGACAGCCTTGCATTCGGTGATTTCAAGAGTAGAGAAATCACTTCAGTTTAAGGAATTCTCACTAGTTGCCTTTCTAGACATTGAGGGGGCTTTCAATAATGTCACTCCCAAAACAATCACTGACGCACTAAATGAACTTAGGGACTTGGACTAATCAGCCTCATTGAACAGATGCTTAAATGCAGACTTATTCAAGCATCTCTGGGTAATTCCAGTATCATAAGATTCGTAAGCAGACGAACGCCCCCTTTCCTCTGGAATGTCACCATAAACGGTCTTCTGCGCACCTTGGAGGGTGGTGGATGCAATATAACTGCGTACGCTGACGATGTTGCAGTTGCTTTCTCGGGTAAATACCCTCAAACTCTCTGCGAGCGTATGACCAACGCCCTGCACACTCTCTCAAAATGGGCTACGGCTAGCGGGTTAGGAGTTAGTCCGAGCAAAACTAAGCTTATGCTTTTTACCATGAAGTATAAAATACCCCCTATCATAAATTCTAAGATCAATGGGATTACTTTACCCTTCAGCGACTCAGCCAGATATCTTGGGCTAATCCTTGATAGCAAACTGGACTGGAACCTGAATACAGAAGATCGGAGAAAAAAGGCCAGGTTTGCTCTGTACACTTGCAGAAAGGCCATTGGACTTAATGGGGCATGTCTCCAAACATAGTCCACTGGCTATACACTGCTATTGTTAGACCAATTCTTTTCTACGGAGTCGCAATTTGGTGGCCTTCACTGGATAAGAAATCCATCCTAACTAAGCTGAGTAAGGTTCAACGGACCGCAGAACTTACCATCAGCGGGGCATTAAGTTCGACCCCAAATGAAGCATTAGATGCCATTTTAAACCTCCTGCCTCTGGACAAGGTAGAAAAGCAGTCAGCCACTCTATCAGCACTTCGTATGAGAGACGCAAATAAATGGAATGACCAAGACTATGGTCACTCAAGTATTCTTAAGGGAAATCCTCTCATTCCTATCGTTTCGACTTCCAGATCACTGCAGTGTCCACCGGATGGCTGTGATTTAGAGCATTTTGAACACCTCTCTAGTCGGGAAGGGTGGAGGAAAGTCCACCACGCGGTATCACAACGGGCCTATTTTTCTGGCCTAAGTGAGTTGGGACGTCGCGTCCTAACTGCCGCCTTAACCTAACCTAAGATTTTTGTTAGACACTATGCCCTTTTACGCTCTTGCAACCGTCCAACCCAAAAGTAAGTTATTTTTGCAAATTATTAAAAAAAAAACATTTTCCATTTCTTTTAAAGCCTTAGTATCTGCCCTGACCTTACATGACATGACACTAAACAAATTTTAACTATACATTTTTTATTTAACTGAACAAAATAAAAATAAAAAAATTTGGCTTCATCTTAATATTTTTACTTGTTAAAAAACTAAATAAGTATGCTTTTAGAAATATGCAAATCTGACCCAAATATAAGCTTAAAGCTTTATAGCCAGATTTGTCGTCTACTTACATACTTAGTTGCGAAGGCTTGGAACATTAATTATATATACTTATTTAATTTTTTGTTCATGCTGGATCTTTCTGTGGAAGCTCTCACATATAAACAAAATAATTCAATATTAATTTACAATAAGTAAAACCTATGTAAAAACTATAAAGCAATAAATAAACGTTGAACAAATTAAATTGAAATATTAGAATTCCATTATGTAAATAAATAATTTAGAAACTATGAATAAATTTTCATTTATTTTATGAAATTCCAAATAAAAGAAAATTTACCAATTGTTTTGTTCATGGCAGCGTTTCCTGTCACAAATCATCATTAGGCAATATGATAATTATTAAGTTATTAAAAAGTTTGTAATAAAAACGACGGAAATTCAAATTGAATTTAAAACTAGTTAGCGGCTTTGGGGTGAGTTGTGACGAAGTTTAAATACTCTAAATGCTAGAGAAAACTTTGGCAGGAAATTAGGAAAGTTTCTAAGCCTAGAATGTAAGGATTTTAAATTTAAAGACTTGACTGATACATTCTTAAATAATTGTATATCTTAAAATTGGTGCGGTAAGGCTAGTCGACAGGTGGTGGGAGGTACCCCGAAGTTCACTGAGGTGTCCGTAGATTTAAAGAAAAAATTGTATTCTAAATTTTAGCCCAAATTTGATCCTACATTTTTTTCCGATATTTGAAAAAAATCAGAAAGTCTGTACTAAATTTGAAACAATTAATTTTTTTGTATTTTCTAATAATTTTTCATTTCAAAATTTGCAATACGCTTATCACTTGTAGCCAATTTTCCAAATAGAATAAAGTTTAAACATTTGGAATCTGCGGCATATTATAAAGTTACATTAGGTAATTGACCTGCGGTATATGAGGCTTGAAATGTTTACAAAGTATCGGTCCATTTAATTCATAAATTACAGGCTCAATAAACTTTATTATTACAAAAAGTTCTCATTTCCTTGCGCTGTACTGCGAAATGAACTATTTGAGAAGGAGTTAAGAGTTAGTGTTTCGGGGACTTGGCGACTTACAAAATCTCTTCTTTTGTTAAAAATCGCACTAATTGAAAATCCGCAATAAAGCGGGTGATTTCGGAATCAGGTATCCCACCGTATGTCTCGGACAAAGACACCGACGCGTCAAAGCATAACTAATTGAATTCGATTCTACAACACGACACTTTTGCAGTGTTGTTAAATTCATCAAAATGCTGCAAGACAATACTCAGTTTATAAAGAGAGTATAACAAACGGATAACTTTTGTAATTTATGCGAGTTGTTTGGCAACGGAAGCAACAATTTGACTTGAGTCTCTATTGTTGTAATCAAGTTAATGGAGTTAATGGCACACGCAGCGTGTTGGAATTTCCACGAAATGGTTTTGCCCAATTGGCTTAATTTAAGGCCAAAATTGAGTGCCTCAAGATAAGGTGGGCATTTTCCAGACCGGGGGCTTACTTTCTGTTGCTATTTGGAAATTTGTAAGTCATCATTATGAAGTTTTATGAGCTGTTAAAAGATTAAACTGCCGCCTTCAACTGCTGGCTTGGTCCTGGGGCTTTTAATTATTTTGACTGGCATGTGGAATGCGTTTATACCAAGTATGTGTGAGTTACTCTGCTGGCTTTTTGCTAATTTGAAACTGCAGTCCATTTCAGGATTGGACACTTGTTAAAGTTGGCTCTGCCAAGTTTTTGGCTTATACGGTCAGTTTCGTCAGTTGGCGCCCCAAAAAGTATGCTACACAATTGGCATCACATAGTAGAATTTATTATTTGCCAAAGACTTGAACTAGAATCTTTTATTTTTTGCCTTATATATCTCTTTATAGAGTTGTATTTTTTGTTGCGGTCAAAAACTTTTGCCACTCCACTTTGGCATTTCCTTCTTTTTATTTAAGCGCACTTCAAAAATAAAATTTAAGTTTCAGTTGTATTTATTTTATTTTCATAAATTTCTTTCCTTCCTCCAACATTCATTTCATATTCTTATCAAAAAGTAGACTTTTGCCTTTTAACTTGTCTAAGCTTGCGGCCTGGGCGTTGGTTTTTTTTTTTGTGTATGGGTATGGTTCCACTGTTTCCGCCCACAGAGTTGCTGCGTGCGTGCGTCAACGTGAAAAACTTTCATGCCACCATAAGAAGAAAAGAAAAAAAACAAACAAAATCACAAAAAAAAAAATTATGAGCGAAAATGGAAAAAGGGAAAACGGTGCAGCCCCGGAAATGCTTCAAGTTGTTTGGTTCCATGAAAAATTGTTCGCATGCTGTTCGCGTTTAGTTTTGTGCCCCACTCTCGAAAAAAAATTGGAATTTAATATGCAAAATTTATTAAACGACTGGGCAAAACTGTTGGGTTTGTGGACATCATTTTTCGACCCTTTTTCAATAAATTGGACATGTCTCGAAAACTTATAAGGTCACATTCGCTTGGCTTACATTTTTATATATTTTATATATATATATATGAAAAATTGAGTAAAAATGAAACCGGCAAACTATGCCTGGCAAATGGTGCAAGAAAATAGATAAATCATTATTTACTTATAAGTAAATATACTCATATACTTGTTTATACAGAAACTTGAGCATAATTGATGGTAGCTTGTTTTCTACTTAAATACAAACATATATAGATATCTTCTCAAGTTATGCAGATGGGTTCCATGCGGACAAGATAATTTTCCTTGATTGAGTCTGGCTTAGTGTATACAAACTCTGAAGGATGTGGCACTGAGCTTGAATACAACAAAATTATTAGAGTAGTAGAGAGCAGCCCCATACGGCGGTATTCAATGGCAAGCGCGATATCGACATATAATTAATGCTGTCAATTTTGTTCATTAAAAATAACATTAATTGCTAGGGATGTTAATAGGACGATACAAGGTGGTTTAAAAATAAACTTTTTTCAATTTTATTTTATTTGCGAATTTGTTATTAATTTTAAAGCATGCAATACACAGCTAAATACTTTTTAATACTTATTACATATTTATACCCTGTACCTATAGGTACAAAGGGTATACTAGGTTTGTGCAATGTATGTAACGGACAGAAGGAGGCGTGGCAGACCCCAAGTCCTTTATACCAAAATGCTTATCATAACCTCGGGTAGCGATTGAGCCATGTCCGTCCGCCCGTCCGTCCGTCCGTCCGTCCGTATGAACGCCTAGATCTCAGAGACTATAAGAGCTAGAGACACGAAACTTTACCAGCTGGTGCGCATATTTCCTAAGCAGATGAAGTTTGTTGAATCATGTCAATATCGTTCCTCGTTCCCCCGCAGTAGAGTTTCGCGGTTTTTAGCCACACCGTTAAGTATTTTCACCTGAAATTTAACAGAGCGATGCGTTGTAGCTACATGCATCTATGTGTAAAAAATGAACAAAATCGCACAAATACAACAGAAGTTATAGTCAAAAATGTGCAAATTTCACCACCCCTTGCCAATAAACTGCGTCAATATTTGACTCTACGCAATTATGGCTACAACTGACCTAGAATCACAATTTTTGGTAAGCTCATTCATGTGGCTCTAATGAACAAATCCACATCCAAATTTTATCGATGCGGTCCCCCCACCCCCCGCAATCCATTTACCGTGTTTTCTCCCACACCCCTCAACATACCAACTTGAAACTTACCCAATATAATTAAAATAGCTTCTTTGACGTAACTTTCGATTTTCATCAAAATGGGTAAAAATTTAGGGAACTTATAGGTATAAATATCGATTTTCACCAAAAAAAAATAAATTCCAATTGGAAAGTTCTTAGATGGAATATGCAGGAAAAATTTTTTTGACACAAAAGGTACAGGGTATTCCACTGTCGGGCACCGCCTCGACTGTACCACATTTTTTTGTATAGGATTTGTGCGATAATCAACTGCTTAACTCAGTTAAGATAAGTCAGTAGCTTTTTGAATAAGACTTTTTTTGGTAAACTAAGCGTTTAATTTTCTCTTACATAGGCCAGTACGCAGTATCGAAAAAAGCATCGAAACAAATCAAATCTTCATTTATTTTACCGAAAATTCTAGCACTAAGTTGTCCCTTTTTTTTTTTGTTTGTTGGGCAATTTGCGACTAGATGGCGCCAGCGCTAACAACAGCTGTTCGCTTTTAGTGCTACAAACAAAATTTAAATGCGACTTTTATTGGTGCTACAATACGGAATACTGCAACAAATACTAAGAAAAAAAAAAAATTAATTGCAGTTTTTGTCTCGACACGTTTTTCAATGCTACGTACAAATAAATTTTTGCCATTGCATAATAGATTCTCTCAAGGCCGTCAAACTAGGCGATTTTTAAGTAATGACATTTTCACTCAACCCAAATTCCTTACCGTCAGACTTGGAAACAGTCGCTTGGGGTGCGATTTGGAGAGTATGGAGGATGGTACAGAAATTCGCTTAGAGTCTGGTTTCCTCAATCCCGGTACCTATCACGCGGATAGCTTTTGCATATCCAAATATTGATATAATATACGATTATGCATAGCTGAGATACCTAAATACACACACATTTTTATTCTGCGATCATTTCATGGATTTTCACGATAATTTTTGGCGAGGAAACCTCTCTTGAGCAATATGAATGTTCGATCTGACTTGTGCCGGTACCACCTTATATTAAACAAAAATAAAATTTATAAAAAAAAAGTGCTTCTTTTAGACTGTACTAAATAACAAATTTTTAGTGGCCGTCGGTAGCGTAGTGGTAGCGTACTCGCTTTACAAACCGAAGGTCGGTGGTTCGAATCCCCGTAGTAGCACTGGTACATTTGCCTAGCACTGGCATCGTCCCTGTTCTCTTTGAACAGTTATTAATGACAAAAATTGTCAGTCAGGGAATTATTATTATTATAAACAACAAATTAAAAAAAAATTGTCTACGTTTTTTTTTTTTTAGTTTCTTCAAACATAGAAATAAATAAATGTCATTAAGAAAATTTCTGAGGAACTTATAGAGACAACAAGCTACGAACCCAAAAATTGTTCTATAAGAGAAGAGATTAAAATATTTTGAATCAGATGCATCGTTTATACGTTAAGCTAGCATTACACGATTCAAATATTTCAATGAAGCTCAGATCTTTTTAAATTTTATTATTTAATAATTATATGTTTTAAAATTTTTTAAATCAACTCAAAACACATAGAAATACTTGAATACTTATCGGTTGATTGCCAATAAATAAATATATAAAACAAAAAACAAAAAAAAAAACGAATACCAAGTGATTCAATATTGTACTAGTTGAAATTATTACAAAATTAAGAGATCTGAAAAGCTTTTCAACATGCTACTTAGGGACCCATTTTGAATAAATCGAAATAACTTTAAAATTAATTCCATGTATCCTCTGTTATCGAATCAACACGATTTTAAAATTCTCTTTGGTTTTTCCTTTAATTAGCAGTTTCGAAGTTTTTGTTAACTTATTTAAAACTTTATCATCCATCAAAGTAGAAACAGTTTTTCTCTCACTAATTTGAATTCTATGATAAATTACTTAATGCTAATGCTTTTTTTTTCTAAGAACCACTTCTTAAATTCTTAAATTACTACCAATAGACCAAACCATTACGAATCCTGGCCACTTAAAATTTTTTTCATTTGTAGAGATATTTTAGCGCTTCCATGCACTTGAAATGTAAGAACACTCTATCTATGGAACACTTGCTCATGGTCTGCCGCTGCATTGGCTCGTTGTTCCCTTTTTTTTATTTTGTAGTCCTTTTGTATATCTCTGTTTCGCTCATTTTATCTCTCACACTCTATACACTCGTCCTCGTCCTCGTCTACATCCTCATGCACTATCTCAATTGCAAGCATGCAAGACATGTGCCAAAAAGTTTTACAATATGCCAGAGGCTTTTTCCAGGCAGTCAGCTACTAGTCGAAGGGTTTTCCAGGCATTCATGTATCTCTGTTTGTACACGAGTATCTGTGTGTGTGAGTATCTGTGTGAGTGTCTGCTCAAGTATTAGCTTGGCTTGGAAAATAAACTGAAAGCAAGTGCAAGCGCAGTTTATGCACAAATTTTCGCATTCAGTTGTATTCCTAAAGATTTTTCCTTTTTATTTTATTTCGTCTGTTGCCAAATAAATAAAAATAAAATGTCAAGCAGCTAAGAAAAATGTTGCGGCATTTGTGTTTGTATGTGGGAGCTTGTAGTACATAAACGAGAGCGGGCTGAAAAGTAATAGGCCTAGTCAAGACTAGAACTACATGGTGTAGGCTATAATATAGGTTACATTAATATGGCATAATATAAAATATATAATAATATAAAATATAAAAAAAATAAATCGAAATTTACGATATTTTCATAATCAAACAAAATTCGAAACTAATTTTGGCAAATAAAATATCTTTTGGAGTTCTTAAGCAATATATCGGATTTAATTGCAATGTGGTAGTACAGGGTATCTCAAAGTCGTCCGCGCCCGACTTTAACGTACACTTTGGATATCGTAACCATTCAACTGGTTATTTTAAGAAATATGATTTTTTAAGTATTTTTTTTCCACCACCAAGAAATGGCTTGCTGATACGAAATTAGTTCGCTCTTTGCCATGCCAATGACTTTTTAGCCTCCGCTCGCATGTTTTCCCTTGTTTATTTGTTTGTTTATTTTGTCTGTTTGTCTGTCCGCGCCCACAGTCTTGACTTGGCCCAAAGCAGATGGAGTTGGCTGAATCATAGTCTGGTTAACTGGCTCACTGGCTGACTGCCTGGCGACAGGCACAATAATTTGTTGTTCCCAGTACAAGACCTCGTCCTTTTGATCCTTTTCATGTTTTCCCTAAGCAAACGCGAGCTGCCATTTGCAAACATTAAATATTTAAATGCATATTATTTTTCATAATTTATTTGTAAATAATGTACTTGGAGTTTTCAGCTCTCTCCCTCACTTTAAGTAGGCAACGTTTTCCTAATGTTTCTCATTGTAAGGTAAACATAAATTAACTATAAAGGAGTAGGAATCTGTGCTGACAGCTCCTGACTATAAAATGCTCTTTATCGGTAAACCGATCTAATTTGGAAATTATTTGTGTGTGGCTGCCAGCCGCTGGAGTAAGAAGATATGCTTTTTAAATTATTAAAGGCAAAGATTATGAAATAAGATTTTGAGGCGGTTTGGTAAATTATTTTAAGCAAAAATGTGTGGATTTTTTAAGAAAGTTTAAGTTTTCTGGGCTGTTTGGTAAGAAAAACTGATTATGACTTTGTTTTTTTTTTTTTTTTCTATAACTTGTATCGATGTATATATATTAGGGTAAATAAATTTTTGATTTAAAATTTTTATTATAGCATAGCAATCAACTCTAATTTCTTTGAATTTCGGCTGATTATTTTTAAGTAAACCCTTACAACATGAATATAACAGGAAAACCAAATCGGGAGCTAGAATGCAGTCTTTAAATGTTTCCTAAAATATTCTTAGTAGTCCCAAGAATCATATTATAAAAACATATTGTTATATGACCTCAAAAAAAATTTTAAATTTTATATCTTTGCGCTCCACGATAAATATTGGACCCATATAGCAAATTTATGGAAATCAAATTCAAAATCATCCAAATTGCACTCAGCTATAAGAAAATATCCCACATATATGCGACTTTACTTTTTTATTGTGTTTAGGTGTCACGACTTGTTATGCTTTTCCACATATTTAGAATTAAGACGATAATCTTAATCCATTTTATTTTTGATTAAAACCAAATTTGAAAATTTATTAGGACAAAATAAGTATATTGGAACCCGTCCAAATAATTGCAATATTGAAAGTTTCACAAGTGTAGGCTGTACAAGTATTTAAACAAAGACAACTTGAATCATAAAAAAATCGATATTGTATAGATATCGAGAAAATATATATCTTTGATTTATTATTGATATTTTGCTATATTTCAATCAGATTTTTATTATTTTTATATAGAAGCTAGTATTCTCCATTTAAAGGATTTAAGGTAATAAATGCGAAATAAAAGTTCGGTCTCCTTTAGCCACCAATAATTTTTTTTTAATTTCGATTAGACTTTTCTTTGACAGTACAGATATCGAAAAACAATAGGGATTTTTTTCAGATTTTTTTTCAATGAAATATATAACTATGGGAAAATTTTAAAAATAAGTAAATAATCTTAATACTATTATTATTCCATTTTCTTCCTCTGTTGCATAAACGCAACACCATTTTCAAAAAATTTGTATGCGGCCTATGTGTGTGTAATATCGCACCCTCCACCTTCCTCTCCATAATCCGACACCCTGCAAAACACACACTTGCATATTTGTACACACCTTTTTTGGACAAATTTCGACCTGTACACTAAAAATTACTTATTTTATTTTATCATTGCATTTCTAGTTTTATGTTATTTTTAGCCGAAACCCCATTAAAACTGTTTCGGATGTTCTGGGACGACGAAACCATCGGCATTATCGTTTCTAGCTGAAAAATCTACTCTTTAACTTTCACCACCACTCGACAACAAGTGGCTCGCTTTATCGAGATTCTTTTTCTTTCTGGCTACCACACACTTCGTCATATAGAGTACTATTGGTAGGTTCATCCGGATCTTGGACTCCGGCTTTGAACAAGAAATTCAAGCAAGTTGGAATTTTCGTTACGCATTTATCGGATGTTGAACGTATTATTTCGCCCGTAGAGTGAAGCCAACTCGCAACGGCTTCAAATTATGGTGCCTCTCTTCCGATTCAGGATTATTTTCCATTTGACAAAACCATTGGGTTCGGTGCGTCAATGATTCTCTCTACAATCGAATCCATGAATCAAAGATTCAGAGATACACGCATTTTACAATGACAATTTCTTCACGTCATAATGTTCACACTGCTTGCTGACTGAAATAAAGATTCGGGCAATCGGTACTGTGGTGTCAAACCGGCTAAGAGAAGCGAACTGTAAACTTGCAATAGGAAAAAATCCGAATAATCATTCGTACGATTAATGTTTCGAAAAAACTAACTCGATATCTGTAGTTTGGCAGAACAATGCCGAAGTGACTGCCGCTTTAAACTTTATTGCAGTGGAACCAACTAAAAGCCTCCATATATTCGCGAGAAGAAAGAAAAAGAAAAGAAGCTTACGATCATTCAACCTAGAATAATATGTGGGTACAACAAACATATGGGAGGAGTAGGTTTGTCTGAAAAGCTGTCTACAACTAATTGTTTTCTATTATTTTATTTTCTATTGCTCAATTTCATTGCTTTAATGTGTTTTAAATAATTTCTTGTAAAATAAATCATCAAGAATGATACGATTTGATATGATACTTTGCTCATCCGAGACTATTCCATTTGTCGAGCAATACGCCAGAGTTACGTACACGCAACATGACGTCACAGCGTTCCTGGTGTCAAAAAAATTCTAAAATTTTGCAAATAAGGCAAATGTAATGCCTTTTCATTGATTTCATTCCAATAAAAATTTTGTTCGCGAAAACAGCGAAAATGGTTTAAGAGGAATTTCAGAACAGACATGACTAGGCCGAAGGCCTCCCCTACCAAACTTTCTACACTTAATTAAATAATTGGGTATATGAGCATATTCAGTATTAAAACACAAATTTCTACGCCCAGAGTAGATAGGGTAACATCAAAACTATTCTTTGATAAGTTTAAATTTTGACTTAAACACACTTTTTTCATAGACAGATATAGTTTCTGTTTTCTCTAACTATTCGCTTGAAGATTTCTTAACATCGTGAGAGCGAATAAACAAAATGGTTCCTCAATTTCAGGAGTTTCTACAATCTACTCTAGACGCAACTTGATCCGTTTGCAACCCTGATGAATGTCTCTACAATTTGTTAATAGCTAACCAGTATATATTTATCTAGTGAATCTTCATATGAAACGTCATATAACATAGAAGTATTTTTAAGAAAATAAATGTGAATAAGTTTTGACAGGTTAACTCTTATAGTGAGGGTGTAAAAGGGTGTAATAAATACTAATATTACCGAATATACATACATTAGCGCGGCCGTCGATATCAATAACCCCACCGCCTAAAAAGTTTTCTTTTTACCTGCATACAGCGCCTGTAAAATTAAAAGACGATCCGAAAGTATTTGATGGACACTTAAATATGTATGTTTGACAAAAACATGTTCCAAATATAGTCGATGGGTAATTCAATTATCTACAGTCAAATAAAAAAATGATCGAAATCAGTTTAGTACAACCAGAGATATTTTTTTTCTAATTTCGGAAAATGTTTTTTTTTTTAAATTTCTCGAAGCCCGTTTCATGAAACGACTAAAACATGTTAAGGATACCAAAATTTTTTAAAATTTTTAAACTTGTGTCATTAATCAATTTAATCTATTTTAGAGCTTACCAAATGCAGGCCGGCTCAATATTTATTTAAAATTATTTTTATAGATACGTGAGACTGTTTGAACCATAATTTGTTTGATTGGAAACAAGCTTTTAAAGGTTATGTAGAACAATACAATCAAAAACGGAAAAAGGGAAAATTAGCATCTTTTGTGTACATAAACGTTAAAGTCCGGGCCTGAAATTACTATCGACGGCCCTTGTTATACCACTGTTTATCAACTTGCCAACTTATTTCTTCTTTTTCTCTATTTAAATTTAAAACTACAGCCTATAATTTATGCTGCATCTTATTCGATTGAATGCTGTTTTAAGGAATAAAAAAATATGTTGCACCAAAATGTTAAATTGTTTGCCCAACAAAAGTTTTGAGCTCACCGTTTTTTTATTTATTAGTCTAAAGTTGTCTCATTTTTGTTTTTATAGTATTTTGCTCATACATATTATAATTGCCAACTATTAAAAAGTTGTTGCACTTTTGTTGCAGACCACAAATTGTTGCATCTTGTTTGTTGCTGTTGTCATTGCTGCGTTTGCCAACACTGCACAAGTTTCTCTTTACGCTTTGGAGCACATTTCAAAAGTAATTTCCATTGACCATAATTGTGAGATTGACCCTCAGTGAATACATAGAACGAGTATATAAACGACTATTCGCTTCTGCTCTGACTCAGACTCTGAGTCGTTTTAGCCGGGTTTTGCTTTATGACCAACTTTGTTTTTTTTTTTTTTGTAAATGTTTTTGCCATAAAAATACTCTTAACACAAAGCTGCTGCTGCCAAAAAAATAATACGATATAATAATTTTGTAGCTACTATTTTTGTTTCTTTTTTTTTCGTTATACAATACTTATGTGTATTTTTTTCCACTCACACCATTGCTTAAGTTTTTTGGTTCATTATTTTTGCGGTCATTATTTTGAGGTTTTGTATTTTTGTATGCGCGAGGGCAGGCTAAAACATTATCTACACTACACAAGCTAACATTTTTTTTGTCGCACTATATTGCATAATGTGTCACCCTGTGTAATTTGGACAGCAGTTGATTACAATTGAATATTCGTAAAAATTAATAAAACAGAATATCTTAAAGTCACTAGATTTTATTTGCCATATGAGTATGTGACAAATATTTTTTTTTTTCAAGCTTGACGATTATTATCGAACGCTCTTTCGGTCATCTTTGAAACGACTGCATATTTTGAGGATTTTCATTAATCATTATTGAAAGACCACGGATAAGTGCTGCTCTTATAAGAAATGTAAACTGATAAATAAAATATTTGTTTTGTAAAAAAGAATGGAATCTTCTTCATTAGGCCGATAACTTCTTAGCCTGCCTTCGCATTCGTTCGGCTTTAGACGACTTGTAAAGTAAATTTTGACTTAGAGCCAGCTTATTTCTTGGAAACCGCTTAATTTTCATAATATTTTCATAGCCAAGACCGCTTATCGGTTTTGCTTCTTTTTATAAATACAATATATAAACCTACAAAATATTTAATTAAATTAGTTATCGATATGCCCATTCGATAAGCGCGTAGCGTGCTCTGTGTGGCACATCAGGGTTGTCATAGTAAGAAGTAGCTTGATGGCTATCACAAAAAGGCAATCAGTAACAAATCCATAAGCATGACAAAGCCATAAAGTCTGGTGGCAACAAAACAACAACAACAAGGAGAACACACTAAACAGGACACTTGCGAGACAGAAAAACGATTCCGCCAGAGGATATAAATGAACCCCAAGTCAAGTGGGTACGATGGCTGTCTACTTAGCGCATAGGGAGTAAAACGTGGTTGTCTGTCCCAGTCGATTCTTTTGTTTTTGTGTCATGTTTTCTATAACAGAAGGAATGGAGGGGCTGGCTTCAAAAGCAGTTCATTGTCTTTATGATGATCATCAGCTGCAAACTTGCGAATTGTTTTGGCCAAAATGCGAACACAAACCGGGGGTCAATGATGAAATGAATCAGCCAGCTAGCCAGCAAGCCATCAGGCCATCAGGCCAACAAGACAAAGTCATTGGACTGTTTAGACTGATTTCGCTGGTGGACGGAAAAACCAGCTAACAGGCAACCCCACAAGCTGAAGCTGGCTTTAGTTTTTACCAAAAATTGTTGAGCATAATAGACTATTATGCAATACATAAAGCAGTTCATAAAACTCATTAAATGCCAGGCTCTGGCTATTTATTTAGAGAATATTTTGGCAAAATGCTTGTTCGACTAGCCACTGCCATTTGAATTCAAAGCCTAGGCATAATTGGAATTTTCATTTGATGTGCCTAATGTCATGCACAATGTTAGTGGAGGGCTATTGGAGGGAAACAGTGGCTACTATAGTATTTGGCAATGTACTCTTTGTACTTACATGGGCATACGTTCCCATGGCGCTATTATGGCCAAAAACATACATATAATTACGACGGTTCACATCGGCATGAAATAGTCCAGTCTGTAGCAATGGGCCAACAACACGGGCATCGGAAAGTATGTCCAGCACAACATCACGATGCTCCAAATTAGTGGCCTTAATCGGATTGTTGTACATTTCCTGGTATCTGTAAACGAAACAACAACAAAACAGACAAAACAATAAGTAAACAAGTAGCACTACATGGCGTATGCGCTATGTGCAATGCTAACAAGAAGCGTTCAACATATTTGAGCACACTTACTATATATTATAAATTCTTATTTTGCATTTACAAAACAAAAAGTACTTGTAATTAATTATGCTAATTAAAAGGTAGTTCAAATAAAATACAAACGTGTGGTATTGTTTAGGCAATATTTACATTGGAACTTTGTTTTTGCAAGTAAAGTTGAGACATACAAAGTTATTTCGGCATATAATTAATGTGGCGTAACTTTTTAAATTTAAATTCTTAAACTTTGGTATAAATTATTATGATAATTCTTTAGTTAATAAATGTATAAAAACATTTAAGAAAATATAGCAATTCAAATAAAGTTTACACGAACTCTAATTATTTTTATAAATTTTCTTTAATTTTGAAACATTCAACTTTAAAACTTTCGAATAAGTATATTTCTCATAAAAATATGTTCCCAAAACACGTGAACTTTTCCCCCGAATTCCTCCAAGTTGCTAATGAATCGTCCTTACTTTACATAAATAATTTGGTTAAGTTTGATATATTTGCACTTGGACCAAAATTCTTTCTTAACCAAAATCTTCCATATTACAAGCACGCGATGGGTTAATTAAATCAAAAACAATTTACAAACCATTTTTTTTTTTTTTTTGGTATCAAAAATTTTTGGTTGTGAAGTTTTTAGAAAAATTTTAAAGTAAATTAAATAAATCCATACATTGAAAAGTACATTCGGTAGAGTAAATAAACAAATTAGACTGAGTAGAGATGATCAAATGTTATGAAAAACTAAATAAATGAAAAGTTTAGCTATAAGAGCTTTTATGACCCATTATTAAGTAAAAATTGATACAAAATTTGAATTAAATTACTTCAATCTGTGGTTTTTAGAAAATTTATAGATTTTAAAACTAGCATAAAAGTATAGAACGGCCCTCGTACATTTCTAACCAAAACATTTTTAAATGGTTTTTGTTACTGTTTAGATAAATTATCCTTTTGAGCCGATTATAGTTGTTTAATAATTGTGGTAATCGTAAAACCGCAAATTTTATTCTGGCTTCGTTAAAATTCTTTAATTGAAAAAATACATATTTATTCTTCTAAATGAGTTGATGATCCATTCATAAATATAAACACCTTCAAATTTAGTTTATATTAATCGAAAATTGAAGCCCAATATTCTGACAATTGGTTTTGTTACATATCGAAAATATTGAAATTAAATTTTCATAGTTTATTGTTTACATATTATACATAGTTGTATAAATTAAGAGTCAGCCTGAAGGCCTACGTTGCTCTGGATACAAACCTGTTATAATTTAGAATTAACTTCTTCTTCATAAATAAAATAAATAAATAAATTAAGAGCAATTTCTTTATAAAAATAAGTTTAAATAGCCAACAATATTGTCTAACTATTTGTCGTACATACTGCATATTTAAGCAAATACAGATAAGTGACTGCTATGCTATTAAATCCTTCTATTTTCAATTAGGTAAAAGAAAGTAAAACAAATAAAAATAAAAGACTTTTATTAATAAGATACAGTGACAGACTCAGGTGTCACAGCAGTGAACTTGCCAGGAATCTACTGCCAGCTAGGCCTCTTAAGCGACTCAAAAAACAAGGTTTCGCTAAAACGATTCAGTCATGATGATTCTCCACCGTATAATTAATATTATTTACTTATTATTATTTAATGTCATTAAGTCTGCGAAACCGAAATCGAAGTCCATTTAGTCTCACCATGTCAAACGCATACTCAATATAAATGCAGCCCCTTAAGGTATGCTACGATATTTGCAAAATGTTTGCAAGTTTAGCTGCTATGTAAATTCATTCTATATTCAGCCGCTTTCAAAGACAGCATTCTATGA